>OW121853.1:41097624-42400444 GCA_933228895.1 Platycnemis pennipes | reverse complement strand
TCATTTCCCAGCATAGAAACAAAATCGGCATTTTTATTGTGGAATTTTCGCATAGTCAAATATAAGAACGAAGCTTTGTAACTTTCTACACATCTTTCAATTTGCCACAAATATTTCTAATTTACTAAGGGAAATTTCAATTTGTGTGTACAATTAGTACGCTTCGTTCTCATTTCAGCTCATACATTTCCCACCTTAAAGTGTATTTTATTTACTACTATGTAAATTGCGAATGTGTGATTTTGTTTCTCTAAAAGAAGTTTTTTTTGCCTGTAAGCAATGAAAGCATGAAGAAGGTCTTGAAATTGTTTCACGGTAGCAAAACCTTATCCGAACTATTTCTTCCCCTGGGCGATCCGCGTAACTTTCCTCCATCCTCTCCTTCGTCTTACCTACTCCCACGGTATTGTGTACTCTGTGCTCAAACTTGAAAATCCCTCTCCCTCTTTTCCTCTTCCAAAACACACACACACACATACGTGCCTGATCCCGCGGACGTCGACCCGCGATCTTCTCCTACCACTCCTCTGCCGTCGATTACCACCGACGGGAGACCTATGTCAAGCTGGCCTAAATTTTGCCTACCTTCCAAAATTTCAGGGGCAAAAAATAAATGATCATGTAAGCTTTAAAACTATTGCAAGCAATTTTGCTATTAAACTCAATACGTTAACTTCCATATGTCTTGTTAAACTAAAAAGATCCATATTAACTTCTGCAACTGCATATTCTGATGAGGGGATATTAAATACGAATAAGCATTCCATTAAAAAGTGACAATTTTTCTCAAAGTTAAATAATTGTTAACTAAAAAACGCTACCGTAACTTTTTTTCATACTACAGAGGATAATACAACAATGCCATTTCTACATAAATAACATAGTGAGTAGTTTGTGCCCCTATTATTTCAAAAGTTATTTCATGCCAGAGAAAGGCCTACCAACCGTTTTGAGGTTTTATCGCTACAATTAAATGGTGTTATCATATAGAATTGAGCAAAGTAACTAGTAAAAGAGCTCATATTGTTAATATTTACACTTCCAACTACCGTTCCATCAAATGCAAGCGGTCGCACATGCAAGAGAAAAGTTCAGCTCATCAAATAAATATTCCAACTTTTGCAAATTTTTAATGGCAACAGAAAAAAAACCGTGCCGACGATTTGTTTTAAACTTGATGTAAACATTAAAAATACAATTGCCTGTGAAACTGCATGTAGCTCATAGTTTGTGCCCCTCCAGGAGAGATATTACAATCAAATGAATTTACCATTACATGCCGCAGCATCGGAGCGTCGCACTTTGCATAACTACCCTAAATAGAAGGGGCCTAAAAGTTATGTAAATGTCATCTTTAAAACTATTGAGTATTTTAGCCTATTAAATTTAATATGGAATATTTTACCATTCCTTGTAAACACAGCAAGGTCCATATTAACATCTTCAATTGCGTATTCGGTTGACGGTATATTAAATACGTACATACATTCCATTTAAAAGTGACAATTTTTCTCAAAGTTAAATAATTGTTAACTATTAACCGCTACCGAAACTTTTTTTCATACTATAGAGGATTAAACATAATTGCCATTTCTACATAAATAACATATTGAGTAGTTTTTGCCCTTATTATTTCAAAAGTTATTTCATGCCGAAAAACAGCCTACAAACATTTTTGCGGTTTTATCGGTAATACTAAATGGTGTTATCATATAGAATTCAGCAAATTAACTAGTAAAAGAGCTCATATTTTGAATAATTACACTTCCAACTACCGTACTATCAAATGCAAGTAGTCGCACGTACATAGACAAAAGTTCAGCTTATCAAATAAATATTTCAACTTTTGCAAATTTAATTAGCAACGGAAAAAAAACCGTGCCGACGATTTTTTTTAAACTTGCTGTAAACATTTAACAGACAATCGTCTATGAAACTGCATGTGGCTCATAGTTTGTGCCCCTCCAGGAGAGATATTACAATCAAATGAATTTACCATTACATGCCGCAGCATCGGAGCATCGCACTTTGCATAACTACCCTAAATAGAAGGGGCCTAGAAGTTACGTAAATGTAATCTTTAAAACTATTGAGTATTTTATGCTATTAAATTTAGTATGGAATATTTTACCATTCCTTGTAAACACAGCAAGATCCATATTAACATCTTCAACTGCGTATTCGGTTGACGGTATATTAAATACGTACATACATTCCATTTAAAAGTGACAATTTTTCTCAAGTTAAACAATTGTTAACTATTAAACGCTACCGAAACTTTTTTTCATACTATAGAGGATTAAACATAATTGCCATTTCTACATAAATAACATATTGAGTAGTTTTTGCCCTTATTATTTCAAAAGTTATTTCATGCCGAAAAACAGCCTACAAACATTTTTGCGATTTTATCGGTAATACTAAATGGTGTTATCATATAGAATTGAGCAAATTAACTAGTAAAAGAGCTCATATTTTGAATAATTACACTTCCAACTACCGTACTATCAAATGCAAGTAGTCGCACATACATAGACAAAAGTTCAGCTTATCAAATAAATATTTCAACTTTTGCAAATTTAATTAGCAACGGAAAAAAAACCGTGCCGACGATTTTTTTAAAACTTGCTGTAAACATTTTACAGACAATCGTCTATGAAACTGCATGTGGCTCATAGTTTGTGCCCCTCCAGGAGAGATATTACAATCAAATGAATTTACCATTACATGCCGCAGCATCGGAGCATCGCACTTTGCATAACTACCCTAAATAGAAGGGGCCTAGAAGTTACGTAAATGTAATCTTTAAAACTATTGAGTATTTTATGCTATTAAATTTAGTATGGAATATTTTACCATTCCTTGTAAACACAGCAAGGTCCATATTAACATCTTCAACTGCGTATTCGGTTGACGGTATATTAAATACGTACATACATTCCATTTAAAAGTGACAATTTTTCTCAAGTTAAACAATTGTTAACTATTAAACGCTACCGAAACTTTTTTTCATACTATAGAGGATGAAACATAATTGCCATTTCTACATAAATAACATAGTGAGTAGTTTGTGCCCTTATTATTTCAAAAGTTATTTCATGCCGAAAAACCGCCTACAAACATTTTTGCGGTTTTATCGGTAATATTAAATGGTGTTATCATATAGAATTCAGCAAATTAACTAGTAAAAGAGCTCATATTGTTAATATTTACACTTCCAACTACCGTTCCATCAAATGCAAGCGGTCGCACATGCAAGAGAAAAGTTCAGCTCATCAAATAAATATTCCAACTTTTGCAAATTTTTAATGGCAACAGAAAAAAAACCGTGCCGACGATTTGTTTTAAACTTGATGTAAACATTAAAAATACAATTGCCTGTGAAACTGCATGTAGCTCATAGTTTGTGCCCCTCCAGGAGAGATATTACAATCAAATGAATTTACCATTACATGCCGCAGCATCGGAGCGTCGCACTTTGCATAACTACCCTAAATAGAAGGGGCCTAAAAGTTATGTAAATGTCATCTTTAAAACTATTGAGTATTTTAGCCTATTAAATTTAATATGGAATATTTTACCATTCCTTGTAAACACAGTAAGGTCCATATTAACATCTTCAATTGCGTATTCGGTTGACGGTATATTAAATACGTACATACATTCCATTTAAAAGTGACAATTTTTCTCAAAGTTAAATAATTGTTAACTATTAACCGCTACCGAAACTTTTTTTCATACTATAGAGGATTAAACATAATTGCCATTTCTACATACATTCTATGATTTAATATTACTTGAAAAACTCGCGTATATAAGGACAGGAATAGAAAATTTTCAAAAAATCGGAATGAGTGCACGAAAAAAATAGTTTTTTGGCGATCATTGAAAATTCTCATATTTCAAACATCTGTATGCACGTTAATTATGGTTCAGTAAAAGCGGAATCTTCGGAATCATATGCTTCAAAATATGTAAATTGATGTGAAGTTAAAGAAATCAAAAGGAATGTAAAGTAATATGAATAAAATTAACTTAAGGAATACACTACCGAATGGTACCAAACGGCACCGCTAGGCGTTAACGGGTTAAGATTTCCATTTACCGTTTCATTAAATGTAAGCTGTTGCATATACACATAAAAATCCAAAATTCAGATAATAAGATAAATATTTCAACTTTTGCAAATTTTGATCGCCAATTAGAAACGAAGCGTGCGTAAGAATTCTTAAAGGATACTAAAAAAACCAAAACAGACGTTAGTCTACCAAACGACATGGGGCTCATAGATTGTTCGCCTACAGGAGAGATATTGTAATCAAATGATACCACTACATGCCACGGCTGTCGTTCATAGCAATTTGCTTACTCTCCGAAGATATTAGGTGCGCTATTTGAATTAAAATAGGACTTGTGGTAGAACTAGGGGAATATCAAGGAAACAAACATACAAAGTAACTTCTTTATTAACAAAAACATTTTATGCATTAAATGGGAATAAAATTACATATTTATTAATGATAATACCTTTAGTTATTTTTATCAATGGTATTCATTATTTCTGAAAAACTGCTGGGTAAGATTATCTTTAACTAAAACTATAAGGTAAGATAAATTTTCTGTTATATTAAATACTAAGTGCCACTGATAAACCCCCGTAAAACTGGTTACGCTATTACTTCATATATTTATACTGTTTTTTTTCTAGCCATACTAGTTTATTTTAAACCAAATGTTTAATTTTAGTGGGATATACTTCAAACAGAGGGTTGAACCCCGTAATTTCCTCAGTAAAGGCTATTTCTGCAGCCATGACATCATCATTGGATATTACGGGGGGAAAGGAAAGGAATGGTAGGTAGGTAGGTGTGTGGGTAGATAATAAGTACACTAAGTTTCTAATGCTGTGGCAAAGAATTATATTTTATTTTTTCTATTCATTTATCATCGGAAAATGATGATACTCTAATGATGGAAGAGTTAATTATATAGGGTGAGTAAATGTATGCTTTTTAACTCTTAATGCCCTCATGGATGGTCCTCAACATTATTTCCATTCCCGTCGCGTTGAGGTGGATACCATCTGGTCGCTTCCTTTCTCCTGTCCCCATCCATCTAAATGACAATGCATTGTATCATTACTATCATCGCAAGTAATATGCAATTTTAAATGTGAAACCACGTTACTTGCTTCTCAAAACAATCCTCACGGACTCTATCCTCGTAGAGAAATGGTGACGTGGTATTAATCACTTGTATTCCAGCTGTTTTCCGTGCAGAGGAAGTAATTGACAGTTCAATGAAAATACATTCTTTACAGATTGGAAAGTATTCCACGTACCTTAACATACTTACGTCTGCGCCATCCCATAAGCCACCTATTTAAGGCCAAGAGATGCCGTCTATATATGGCATTGCCCCACATTGCAGGGGCCGGAGGAACAGTTAATATGGTAATGGAAGATGCTTTCTTTGCAATTACCGAAATAAGGGCGTAAAAACTACCCTTGAGGGATTTGTACACGGCGTCCTAAAACAAGGATATAACACGTCAACTTAGTGACATTTCCTGCATAAAGGAGAAGAGATTCATAATAACTTACATGTCTCAGGTCATTGGAACCAATGAGAAGCATTACTGGACCATTTAAGTTCAGTTCACTCACAACCCTCTCCCTCAGCTCCCGCACTTTCTGCCCGGAAATGCAAAGGCCAATTCGTGCCGGCCGAACTGTTGATTATAGCAATGTTTAAAAATTAAATATGAATGCTGATGGCAGAGCAATGGTTTTAGCAAATTCAAATTTCCTACCTTGATCCAAGTCATATCCTTCCCTTCTCGCGAGTCGGACAAAGTGGGAATCACCAAGGAGCTGTCTCCCAAAAATGACAGGCCTACGACTCATGACCTCCAGCCTGTCGGTTAATACACTATGAAGTGTTGAAGAGAAGTGAACACTCTGCATGACATTTAAAAGAGGGGGAAGTCCTGGAATAAACATACCTCCCCTCCCAAACTCTAGGGACAATTTTGAGAAGTTATTCCCTCTTCTTGAGATTAGCTTCTTTTAACACTATGTAAGTGAGGCGCCTATTAGCAACATTGTCACCGGCGCGGGGTCTGTGGGAGTGAAGGCTCCTAATTTCTTAGTAGACCCAGGGACAGACTTCATTAAATTGTATACATTGAAAGACGGATGTCAGTGTAAGTCACTTGAGCACAAAGTATTAGAGTGAAAATCAGATGCGTGGTCTCAGAGACCGCGTGCAACTCACATTATGATTACTACCTTTGTATCCAGTATACGAACTCCTTCACTTCACGTCCTATCCACATTTTGGTGTCTGACTGTGAACTTGTGATCTGACGCTGAAAACTGGAGTTGTGTCTGACTGTGAAATTGTGATCCCACGCTGAAAACTGGAGTTGGCTGTGTGTAAGTTTTTTTTTAATTTACGTAGATGGCTTAAGCCATCTGTATAATCTAGTGTGATTCAGTTCTTCCTTAAACTCAGGGCCACGGATTGTGTGTTTATGTATGTAAATTAGCAATGCGCCCTCGACAGCACAATATTTCCGCGTTAGCCCTAGCTAATTTCTTTTTGGAGAAAAATGTATCGCTAGCTACGTTGGATTGGGGGGGCCGCAGGGAAGGCTCCATATTTGGCAAGGCTGCCTTATATTTCCTGGGTGAAAATTCTTTGAATGGGAGGAAATTAATCCAAACATTTTGGAAGAGAAACTCTGATAGCATTCGCGATCACTTCATTAAGGTTAACCATAGTTCTTCATTCAGTACTTCATGTGGCACACCTCTGAAGCGTGTTCAGCGTTTACTCAATTTGAGGGTTAATGTAACGAAACTGGAAAATATCGCTGAGAGAGATGATAAAACTCATTTCTATGCCCCTATGACCCTGGAACCTCAAGTGGAGGTTCCAATCGCGGACATATCCCCATTTAAAGACGAGACTTATCCCATAATTGAGAGTACTAACCATCAGCCATTTTCTTCAATGGAATCCCTGTTTTCGGGCGAAGTATCAATGGCATGGAGCCTGGAAGGCACCTTTAATTTGAATTTTGTTGAGTGGGATGAAGTTTTTGATCTAGGAAATCTAGTAAAAGGTAGATGGGGCAGTGTATTTAATAAGAAGTTTGGAGCGGTGAATCAATCTTGTGTGGTCCAATTTAGAGGATACTATTTTAACAAAGTTATACGATTCAACTCCCCCTACCTAGTTGTGAACGCTTATTGCAAGCACATTAACTGCAAGGAGTTTAAGTTTACCATGAATCATGCACCAACCGTCATACTGACTTCGCTTGTTACTGTCTTGAGTCGCGGAGAAGAGAATCATGGAAGGGAGAAATTAACCCGGAATTTAAGTGGGTACGACAGAGTTGTCGCGAAGACAGAGCTGAAACATGAAAAAGTTTCAATATATAGGTCTCGCAAAGTATTGGAAGCAAGCACTTCAGGTATTCTTCGCGGAAACTTACAGGGCATCAAAACCTCTCAGGTATTAAGGCAGGCTCGTGCCGAGGCAAAAGCATCCGATGACTTGGATTCGGACGATTTTTTGGATGTTTTGTATGAATTCAGAAAAGGGGCAAATTCCAGTGAGCAGTACATTCAACGCGTTGGGGAACCCTTAACGGTGTACTGCTTTTCCGCCGGGCAAGTGAATCTTTTAAACTCCATCCCAAAGACATCTCTTCCTACGCTCCACTTTGATGCTACGGGTTCTGTGGTTAGATCCCCCACATTCTATGATAAGAAGGCATTCTATTACGCGGGTGTAAGTAACTTTGATGGAAAACTGATACCTATGATTGAAATGATTACAATTTTTCACGACGCGCAATCAATAGCAGCTTTATTAGGAGCCTATAAAGTGTTTGCAAAGAAGTTGGGGAGATGGCCACTGTTCTCAGACGTGGTATGTGACTTCAGCTTCGCTATGCTCAATGCTGTAATTGGTAATTGGTGCAATTGTGACATGCCTTCTTATTTAAAAGTTTGTTATGATATATGCATGGGGAAAATCCGCGGGGATCAAATAATTTATGTTCGAATATGTTGTGCCCATTTCATGCATATAGTAGCAAAACAAATCTGGAAGTGCTCCGAAAAAAAGTCAATTAGGAAAATGGTTATGGAAGCAGTGGCGTTATTAGTGTGCGCTTCTTCTTTTGAGGAATTCTCCCATATTTTCAAATTGCTTATGACCATCTTAAGCAACAATGTCAGGGGTGAAACTGTGGATAATTCCTTATTAATGCTGCGTAAGTTTACGAAAGCATTAGACCATTTCGATGAAATGTTACCTGATGACGTTAAAGATCTCCCTCTCGATCCTCTGTACGCATCCAGCCCATTTTATCAAGTTTTCAGTCAACATTCTGCTAAAGTTTCCTTTGATTTAATTGGAGAAGAAAACGTTTATTACTGTCCAAAGCTATTAAAATTCTTATTAAAACGTTGTATTCCTTATGCCCCTCTATGGTCAGGAATCCTTGGGGCTCGGAAAGAGAGTATATCTAAAGTTTGCAACCGGTTCAGCAACGCCTGTGTGGAAAATTGGTTCGGACAAGTGAAAACCAATATTTTAAACGGGGAGTGTAATATTAAATGCGGGAGATTCCTGCGGGCAATGCACACTCATGTCGCTGCACTTGTTAAAGAGATAGCATTAGACATACCAAACTATGGAAAGAATAGGAAAAGGGGGCGTAAAGGGGAACCAGAGGAGAGATGGAAGAAAAAGAAGCTTAGGAAGAATACATACTTTGCTAACATTAACTGTAGCGAGGTTTCTGAGCTCACGTCAAAGAATTTTCCTTTCAAGAGAACATGTGGGCTAGAATCGGTGGGTGAAAATGAAACTAGAGATATGGGCTGTTTGAACGAAAAAGATTTGGAAGAGAGCCTAAGTATTGTGGAAGTGCAGTGTAGGGATAACGATTCCAAATTAATTCGCATTGAAGAACATCATTTACAATTTTTTGACAATGGTTTGGTATCAGTTTTAGATTATTACGACTGTCAACTTGCCCATGGTCATTCTCATGTGTTAGGTTATATTGGTAAATACGCCGTTTATCTTGATAATTTTCAGTGCACATTCAGAGAGGGTTGGCTTGATGACACAGTAATCGATTCCTTCCTAAAAATACATGTGCGTGGGACCAACGTTGTTTACGTTTCGTCTCAAAAATCTACGGTAGCTATGCAAAGTAAATTTACCAAAGAATTCTCTCTGAACAATATCAAGTTATCAGATAAAGAAACTGTTATTATGCCGGTGCATGTCAACTGCAACCATTGGTGTCTTTTACGTGCTGATTTCACTTCTAAAATTCTGCAGTACTTTGATCCCTTGTTAAAGCATAGTGCCGTGAATTCCAGAGAAATCCTGCTAAAATTTTCTTCATTTCTAAAGAAACGTAATACTCTAAGTGATGACATTGTAGACGTAACTGGTTGGATATGCAAAGCGGCCCCATATCCAACTCAGACGGATTTTTTCAACTGTGGTGTGTTTGTAGCATACTATGCCTTATGTATAATAAAAGGAACACCATTGGATATGCTTTTTGATCCAAAAACGTTTAGAGAGACTATTCAAAGTGACATACTTAAAAATATAGAGAAGGTTAGGAACACATGCTCTGTGTGTGGAAGCGATACTTATAACAGCAAAGAACGGGTCGCTTGCATATGCTGTGGAAGATGGAGTCATGTGACTTGCATTGAAAAAACCGCAGATATTTCGGAAATTATAGGGATTTCATGGAAATGTATTCTATGTCTTGCTTGGTCCAAGAGATTGTGATGAGTAGGAAGCGAAAATTCAATAAGTCATTGTTAGCCTTAAGAGCATGTTTTTTGACTTTGAGAGGTTCATAGTGGTGATAGGATGTATTCTATAGTCTAAAATAGAATAGGTTATCCCAAATGCTTTATCAATTTTTCCTTCGGAGCGAAGGAAGAGTTAATATAAAAGGCCAATAGCCCGCAAATCGGAATGGTCTCGTAGTGGTAATGGCATTTATAGTGTAGTGTAAAATAATATAGCTTATACTAAATGCTTCATCAATTTTTCCTTCGGAGCGAAGGAAGAGTTAATAAAGAAAGGCCAGTAGCCCGCAAATCGGAATGGTCTCGTAGTGGTAATGGCATTTATAGTGCAGTGTAAAATAGTATAGCTTATACTAAATGCTTTATCAATTTTTCCTTCGGAGCGAAGGAAGAGTTAATATAAAAGGCCAATAGCCCGCAAATCGGAATGGTCTCGTAGTGGTAACGGCATTTATAGTGAAGTGTAAAATAGTATAGCTTATACTAAGTGCTATATCAATTTTTCCTTCGGAGCGAAGGAAGAGTTAATAAAGAAAGGCCAGTAGCCCGCAAATCGGAATGGTCTCGTAGTGGTAACGGCATTTATAGTGTAGTGTAAAATAGTATAGCTTATACTAAGTGCTTTATCAATTTTTCCTTCGAAGCGAAGGAAGAGTTAATAAAGAAAGGCCAGTAGCCCGCAAATCGGAATGGTCTCGTAGTGGTAATGGCATTTATAGTGAAGTGTAAAATAGTATAGCTTATATTAAATGCTTTATCAATATTTCCTTTGGAGCCAAACTTGTTGCTATGATTGCTCCTCTTCCTAATTTATTGCTATTGTGGTTAAAATGATTTATATAGAAAAAGTAAATTGTATTTCTTTCCTACCTCCTTAGGAACTTACCCTACTCATTATCTCCCACACACCTACTCACCTACCATTCCTTTCCTTTACCCCCGTAATATCCAATGATGATGTCATGGCTGCAGAATTAGCCTTTACTGAGGAAATTACGGGGTTCAACCCTATGTTTGAAGTATATCCCACTAAAATTAAACATTTGGTTTAAAATAAAATAAACTAGTATGGCTAGAAAAAAAACAGTATAAATATATGAAGGAAAGCGTAACCAGTTTTACGGGGGTTTATCAGTGGCACTTAGTATTTAATATAACAGAAAATTTATCCTACCTTATAGTTTTAGTTAAAGATAATCTTACCCAGCAGTTTTTCAGAAATAATGAATACCATTGATAAAAATGACTAAAGGTATTATCATTAATGAATATGTAATTTTATTCCCATTTAATGTATAAAATGTTATTTTTGATAATAAAGAACTTACTTTGTATGTTTGTTTCCTTGATATTCCCCTAGTTCTACACCAAGTCCTATTTTAATTCATTTAGCGCACCTAATATCTTTGGAGAGTAAGCAAATTGCTATGAACGACAGCCGTGGCATGTAGTGGTACCATTTGATTATAATATATTTCCTGTAGGCGAACAATCTATGAGCATGTCGTTTGATAGACAAACGTCTTTTTTGGGTCAATCCAGACTAAGAGGTCCAAGTTGGTAGCTCGACCATTTTAGAAAAAAATCATTTTTTGAGGGCCGATAGCCTTATGTTTCGATAGCTCAATACAAGTTTTTTTTTCTATTTTCCATGGCAACCGATTGGCGGCCATTTTTCCATCTCCGTGCAGAACTTTTTTTAGCATTTTCAAGGCTTGAAATTAACTTCTGTTACTCTTATACCGTCGGTTATAGGAAAATGAAATAAATTTTTATGCATTACGCATACTTGGAACTACAACTTTGTGTATGTCATAACGTGGAATTATAATTTCTTCGTGACTAATTTTACAGCCAAACTTTGAAGTAAAACACTCAAGTTTTAGTATATTTCGGATTTTTTGGGGAAGAAGACATTTTCTTCGATCCTTAAAAATTGCTCATAATATACGGTGACATGAGATCTCTATATTAAAATAATTTGAAGTGAGAAGCTTGCATATTTTTATTTTTACAGGGCCGGCAAATTGTAACTTTTTAAAATATTGCAATATTTCAAGTCTAATATCACTGATGGGCAGTTGTTTAAAAATTTGAAAATTACAGAAAATAAAGATCTGTACAAAATATAACTATGGTATAAAACTGGACTTGCAGACTTTTCAGTTACGCAGATACAGGAATGTGAAAAACGCAAAAATCCAGCATTTGCGAAATTATGTAAATGCATTTATCATGCCCATTATTACACATCTTAAGGCTTGAAATAATTTTTTTAAATGTAATTGATTGAAAAAATAAAATAATAATAATAATATGTTGTATAGAAAAATAGTCCATAGTAAACCTCTCCACAAAATTGTTGACACTTGGCTACCTATTGTATGGCACTTAAAAATCATTCACTAAATATGTCGAAGAAAATTGAAATATATATTACGTCAGTAATTGATACTATAATACTAATCATGACCTCACTTGTTATACAGCGTTGTAATTTATAGCTACATTGAAATGAATATGAAAATATAACACTTAGTTTCCTTTGATATTTCTGTGGGTCTCGGTTTTCTCAGCACGTTCGTTATCGGGATCTGTGACCTGTGGTCCTATGACTGTGATCTGTGACCTGTGGGCACTTTATATTATGAATGATGTTCTCATTCTGGGCAGGTGGTTGTATTTAAATATGAATGGGAACTGATTAAGTTCTAATTAAGATTAAGATAAGGGAACTGAGCAAGTTTGGACTTAACAAAGAAATCTTCCAGCGAATCACATACTGCTAAGTATCCTTACACGAGAACAAAATTTCTGATGAATAAATGATCCTTAAAAGTTACACACAAAATTTCACGTATCTTCAAGGCCCCTTCTATTTAGGGTAGTTATGCAAAGTGCGATGCTCCGATGCTGCGGCATGTAATGGTAAATTCATTTGATTGTAATATCTCTCCTGGAGGGGCACAAACTATGAGCCACATGCAGTTTCATAGACGATTGTCTGTTAAATGTTTACAGCAAGTTTAAAAAAAATCGTCGGCACGGTTTTTTTTCCGTTGCTAATTAAATTTGCAAAAGTTGAAATATTTATTTGATAAGCTGAACTTTTGTCTATGCATGTGCGACTACTTGCATTTGATAGTACGGTAGTTGGAAGTGTAATTATTCAAAATATGAGCTCTTTTACTAGTTAATTTGCTCAATTCTATATGATAACACCATTTAGTATTACCGATAAAATCGCAAAAATGTTTGTAGGCTGTTTTTCGGCATGAAATAACTTTTGAAATAATAAGGGCAAAAACTACTCAATATGTTATTTATGTAGAAATGGCAATTATGTTTAATCCTCTATAGTATGAAAAAAAGTTTCGGTAGCGTTTAATAGTTAACAATTGTTTAACTTGAGAAAAATTGTCACTTTTAAATGGAATGTATGTACGTATTTAATATACCGTCAACCGAATACGCAGTTGAAGATGTTAATATGGATCTTGCTGTGTTTACAAGGAATGGTAAAATATTCCATACTAAATTTAATAGCATAAAATACTCAATAGTTTTAAAGATTACATTTACGTAACTTCTAGGCCCCTTCTATTTAGGGTAGTTATGCAAAGTGCGATGCTCCGATGCTGCGGCATGTAATGATAAATTCATTTGATTGTAATATCTCTCCTGGAGGGGCACAAACTATGAGCCACATGCAGTTTCATAGACGATTGTCTGTTAAATGTTTACAGCAAGTTTAAAAAAAATCGTCGGCACGGTTTTTTTTCCGTTGCCAATTAAATTTGCAAAAGTTGAAATATTTATTTGATGAGCTGAACTTTTTACTTTGTACATGCGACTACTTGCATTTGATGGAACGGTAGTTGGAAGTGTAAATATTAACAATATGAGCTCTTTTACTAGTTAATTTGCTGAATTCTATATGATAACACCATTTAATATTACCGATAAAACCGCAAAAATGTTTGTAGGCGGTTTTTCGGCATGAAATAACTTTTGAAATAATAAGGGCACAAACTACTCACTATGTTATTTATGTAGAAATGGCAATTATGTTTAATCCTCTATAGTATGAAAAAAAGTTTCGGTAGCGTTTAATAGTTAACAATTGTTTAACTTGAGAAAAATTGTCACTTTTAAATGGAATGTATGTACGTATTTAATATACCGTCAACCGAATACGCAGTTGAAGATGTTAATATGGACCTTGCTGTGTTTACAAGGAATGGTAAAATATTCCATACTAAATTTAATAGCATAAAATACTCAATAGTTTTAAAGATTACATTTACGTAACTTCTAGGCCCCTTCTATTTAGGGTAGTTATGCAAAGTGCGATGCTCCGATGCTGCGGCATGTAATGGTAAATTCATTTGATTGTAATATCTCTCCTGGAGGGGCACAAACTATGAGCCACATGCAGTTTCATAGACGATTGTCTGTAAAATGTTTACAGCAAGTTTTAAAAAAATCGTCGGCACGGTTTTTTTTCCGTTGCTAATTAAATTTGCAAAAGTTGAAATATTTATTTGATAAGCTGAACTTTTGTCTATGTATGTGCGACTACTTGCATTTGATAGTACGGTAGTTGGAAGTGTAATTATTCAAAATATGAGCTCTTTTACTAGTTAATTTGCTGAATTCTATATGATAACACCATTTAATATTACCGATAAAACCGCAAAAATGTTTGTAGGCTGTTTTTCGGCATGAAATAACTTTTGAAATAATAAGGGCAAAAACTACTCAATATGTTATTTATGTAGAAATGGCAATTATGTTTAATCCTCTATAGTATGAAAAAAAGTTTCGGTAGCGGTTAATAGTTAACAATTATTTAACTTTGAGAAAAATTGTCACTTTTAAATGGAATGTATGTACGTATTTAATATACCGTCAACCGAATACGCAATTGAAGATGTTAATATGGACCTTACTGTGTTTACAAGGAATGGTAAAATATTCCATATTAAATTTAATAGGCTAAAATACTCAATAGTTTTAAAGATGACATTTACATAACTTTTAGGCCCCTTCTATTTAGGGTAGTTATGCAAAGTGCGACGCTCCGATGCTGCGGCATGTAATGGTAAATTCATTTGATTGTAATATCTCTCCTGGAGGGGCACAAACTATGAGCTACATGCAATTTCACAGGCAATTGTATTTTTAATGTTTACATCAAGTTTAAAACAAATCGTCGGCACGGTTTTTTTTCTGTTGCCATTAAAAATTTGCAAAAGTTGGAATATTTATTTGATGAGCTGAACTTTTCTCTTGCATGTGCGACCGCTTGCATTTGATGGAACGGTAGTTGGAAGTGTAAATATTAACAATATGAGCTCTTTTACTAGTTAATTTGCTGAATTCTATATGATAACACCATTTAATTGTAGCGATAAAACCTCAAAACGGTTGGTAGGCCTTTCTTTGGCATGAAATAACTTTTGAAATAATAGGGGCACAAACTACTCACTATGTTATTTATGTAGAAATGGCATTGTTGTATTATCCTCTGTAGTATGAAAAAAAGTTACGGTAGCGTTTTTTAGTTAACAATTATTTAACTTTGAGAAAAATTGTCACTTTTTAATGGAATGCTTATTCGTATTTAATATCCCCTCATCAGAATATGCAGTTGCAGAAGTTAATATGGATCTTTTTAGTTTAACAAGACATATGGAAGTTAACGTATTGAGTTTAATAGCAAAATTGCTTGCAATAGTTTTAAAGCTTACATGATCATTTATTTTTTGCCCCTGAAATTTTGGAAGGTAGGCAAAATTTAGGCCAGCTTGACATAGGTGAGCGAATACACCTCCTAGGACCCCGGACCATCTATGGGTACCGCGATCCTTCCTCGAAATTCATGATCGCTGGGGAATGGATGTTGACGAAGGACTAGAAATAGAGAAAGAGAGGGTCCGGAGATGGAATGGGGAGCAGGAAGAAAACAAAACATGTCGGAATTGGAAACTTGGCTGGCGCTGTGAAAATTAATCATACCTTAACAATGCGGTTAGCGAAGAAAGGGCTGGATTATGGTTGGAGTGGGAGCCACCAGGGGGAGAGTAGCCCCCCAGTGGCAAGGAGGTAGGGCTGGTTTTAAGGGGTAACTGCCGCGGGTGCATTTGCTCCCGAGCTTTGGGAAACAATAGCGAAACCCTGCTGCGCGAAAAGAGGACGGAGGATCCATAGATGGAATGCTCACACTAACGTGCTCATGAGCCGTGAGCACGCGTTCACGGTCGACTCTTTCGACTGACGGCGACGCTGGGAATGTAAACACAAACACAACTGCGCCCCACGATCGACTGCATATCGATCCATCCATCGCCGTCCGCCAACACGCCCACGCTACTTCCGACGAATCCTCGACGGCAATACGAAACCAATTGACGCGAAAACCCATTTAGCTGGGCGAGTCGGTAAACTCGATTCTCGCAAGTGGAGGAAGAGATTTTTACGCCGCTTGCAAAGATGGAATCACAACCGTCAGCCGCAACTTGGCGGAAATTTTTCGCAGGACGACGGTAAAACACTTAACTTTCTACACGGGAAATATACCGTTAATTAACCATTAGCGGTAACTAAGTCAGCGCGTCGTTGACTGCACTCATTTTGCCAACGAAAAAGCACATTCCTTGACGGAGAGTTTCAAATTTTTTTCAGTTTTATTTTTTTAGTGCTCGAGTCATAAAAATTCCGCGGAATAACTTAAGTTCCGCTCCAATTTTTATATTAATTATGATATCATTAACTCTAAATGCCAGAAAAGCACTTTTAAAGGGACAAATCTATCAGCACCTTCATTTTCTGGAATCGTGGAGATGAAGAGAAGAATTGAAGGAAGGAAAGGAAAAGAGCATTTCAGCCACAGCCGTATGCTATTTGAAGAACAGTAATTAGTGTCTGAATGCGGCTGCCGAACTGGAGATACTAAAACAAAGACTAGAATGAGATAAGGGCTGCGCGGTAGCCGAGTAAGTCAACAGTCCGTGGAGTAACGGAGAAACCACTTAAAAAACCCCAATTTTATGCCCTCGTGGCACTATTTTCTTCGTAACAGAACTTCACAATAGTAAGTCAAAGTACTTGGCCCATAAATGAGCAAATTTAACCCACCTCCAGGCTAAGTGTCAGATATAGGCTCTACCCAATCTGAAAAATTGGAGTCTCATTGGTCACAAACTAAATGTTAAATATCTACAACTACATATTACCCTGCAAGCCAACGTAAATATGTATGGCAGGGGGTGAATTCACACAAATCATGCATTAGAAATCATTCCTAAAAGGATTAGTAATTATAATCTGGTCAAAACTTTACAATTTAAAAAAGATTAAAATTGAAATGAAAGCATGCAAAAAAAATGCTATTAGTTGGTTTAGCTTTAAGTCCTTATACCAACAATGAACTATCTATGCCATCCATTGATACACTTGTATTTACACTGTTGGATATATTTCCAGCTATTCATACCCTTAATTGTACGAGGAAAGAGGGACATTTTGAATTGGTCGGTTCTGCAGTCAATTTCTCTCATTTTATGATTATGGTCTAGTCTGCCGTAGTAAGCTGTAGATCGCAAAATATTTGTAACGTCATCAGTGAAAATGTTGTCTTGGAATTTAGTTGAGAGATTAAGTATAAATTTCAACCTACGGTCTGATAATGATTCCCATTTTAGTTAACCTAATAGACTGGTCACGCTAAAAAAATAACTAAATGTCAAACATGCTCTGTTATCGGTAGCATTACTCACCACGACGAAATCTTCACCAATAAGAGGCACTATTCCTACTTCATGTCATATTGGCAGTCTGAACGCTGCTCCGAGAAAAACCTCGGGCGCGTCTAATGTCAGTTTCCACTTTTAATTACAGCCAAACAGATTTATTGCTACAACGAAGACACAACCTCTATTTACTCCGTGTAAAGAAGAGAAGAGGAAGAAGATCAGATCTGAGGAGTAATTAAGAGGTTGAAGAGAGCGTGACAGAGGGAGTGTGTGATGAAAGATATAAAGGACTTTTGGGACTTTAACTGATTAAGAGGGGCATGACGAAGGGCATTCTAAAAGGTAAGAGGAATTACTATGTCCCGAATAAAGCCCGGGCTGAGAGAGAGTGTGTGTACCCATGGTTATTATCAAAATATGAACGACGGCCTTCCACCCTAATTATTTATTAGATACTGGCTTTTGAATTGTTTCTGACTGTTTTGCAAACAAGTTTTATCATCAATGTTAACACATAGATACTTCTTTCTTCTCGCATTTTAAATATGTAAAATTGGCCAAGCGTTCAAGGTTCTTGAAACATGACAAAGTATTTTAGTATCCTCTGAAAATTTATTTTTTAAATGAGTTATTTCATAAATATACCTTATTACACTGGACACTTTTACTTATGTTAGATTGGTTTCAATAGGAACTTTTTTCAAGTGGCAAAAATGTTGGAAACATTTTTTCAGGCGAGAGGTGCAACATATACTTTTGTAAATCAGATTTGCGTGATGATTAAAATAAATTTAGCTGTGAACTTTAATATTCATAAGTTTTTTTTAGAGCTTGCTGTCGAACATTTTCAAGTCAATTTTAAAATTCTCTTATCACAAGTTAGACACTTGAGCATAGAGATAAAACCAACATATGTTTTGAGAGCAGTGTGAATTTCAAATCGGAAGGAGGCCAGCGCAGCGAATTTTAATGACAGCTTATTCTTGCTTAAGATTCACGTCACCACTATTCCAATCGGCCTGCTTTACACCCCACTTCGCTTAACTGGTGAGAAAATTTCAATTCATTGAGCTCTTCGGAGGCGATAGCTATGACCGACCCAAATGATGATTGCCCTCACTACAGTATTGTATAAGAAAATACTGAATTTCTAAGTAGAATTACGTTTAACTCTAGATACTTTGGCCAAATAAAAAGCCATAAAGTAGTAAATAACATAATGTTTGACCTCATAAGATACTAAACTACCATAAGGTTTGACATAAAGATGATTTAAAAAGCATGCCTGGTTCACCCCTAGCCACACACCCTTGCGGTGGCACGCAGAGTATTATGTAGACGTAGATGTAAGACGTAGGTGTATCAGAGCCACATTGGTTAGAGAGAGTTCGCCCAACAACATACCATCCATCATCAAACAAGGTAATACAAGGATGTGAGGTGGCTAATAGTATTAATTTCAGTCAAATAACCACCACGCCGGAGCATGAGCGTTATCAGCCGAAGCAGAAACACAATGCTCAACCCCAACAGGCTACTTGGTGGCGCCCACTTAAGCACTAAGCTACATGTCATGTGAAAATCACTAATCACGGCAGAGGAGCCAGCTCCTTTCCTTGTCCCACCTGTGGTTTTCCAGGAAGCTTTGATAGCCAGGAAATCACACAGGAAGTGACCAAAGGAATCAGGCTTCACGAAAAGGAAGTGAGAAACACCAGTCAACAGTCACGTAGCCAGAAATTTTCTTCGGGGGGGCTAAGTCTTGCGTCACTTAAAACAAATCAGCCTTGCCCATTCGGTGCCTGCATGTTACAAATCTCTTCCCTTAGTTTTCAGCGCTTGGTATTTACTTTTACAGTGCCCATAGTACTTATCTCTTCTCACTAGTAAAGTTCACTGCTAAAATCAGAACAACAAAATTATTGGGAAAACATTTCGGGGGGGGGGGGGTGAAGCACCACCCCCCCCCTCCCCCACACCCCCCCGGCTACGTGCCTGCCAATCAAATAAAACAGTAGCGCTAACCCACAAGGAATATACTCAAAACGCCACGAGACGTGTTTCAGCTTATCAGGTCTGATGATGGATTTATAAGCTGTAACACGTGTCATGACGTTTGAAATATATTTTATGAAGAAAAATTCTACTGTTTTCTTTGCCTAGTGGCCAAAGGTGTCTCCCAGAATCGAGCCGGGGACATCTGCAGCACAATCCACTGGGCTACCCGAGTCGCCTCTACCATGTTGTCGCACGGTGGGATGAAATCCAGAAAATGCGGGTGTAATGCAATTCAATCTCGCATGCGCATAAAAATCACCATTTAATGGCTTCTGCTATCATAAAACCCAAAACTGATTTTTAAAAGGCGATTTCGGACGCTTAATAATCAAGCAATGAGCATAATACATAGCAATAAGTCTGCAAGAAACATGTTTCTTGGGAATTATTTCTCTAAATCCTCATCAAAATACCTACACCCTGTAGAAAATAGCGCACCATATATTGCTTCATCATCATCATGGGTCAACAAGCCTAGGATTGGTTTGACACAGCCCTGCACTCGATTCTTCTATCGGCCACCCTCTTCATGTTGACGTAACTCCTCTCTTTCACATCCTTCACAACCTGTTCTATATATCTCATACGAGGCTTACCTTTTCCAGTCTACCCGTTCACTTTTCCCTCGACGATCACCTTCATCAGGTCATCGTGTCTCAAGATATGGCCAATTAAGTCGTTCCGTCTTCTTTTTAGAGTTTTCAGCAGACTTCTTTCTTTGTCACTCGGTCGATCCATTTAATCTTCATAATTCTTCTGTAACACCACATTTCGAATTCTTCCACGCTTTTATTCTCCGCAGTTTCATCGTCCATGCTTCACTGCCGCGGCATGACGTAAAGAAATATACTCCAGATGTATGTTCTTATGAATTCTTTCCTTATTTCTAAGCTTGTATTTCCTGATGCAAGTAGATTCTTCTTTTGATAGAATACCCTCTTTGCCTGGGCTATTCTATTTCTTATATATTGCTTACTGTTTCCGAAAATTAATGAGAAGTCTCTCTCTGAACATATCACGTCTCTTCTTCAAACTCTAGATAACCGCACGCGCAAGGAATCAAGTACATAATAACCTTTAACAAGGGACGGTATTTTCTACGAACGGACTATACCACTATTAGGACACGATTATGAACGTCGAGCTTTAAAGTATTCATTTGGTGCGTGGTAGTCTCTAAAATCAGAGAATGGGAATATTAAAAAAAGAACTAGAGAAGAATCAGATCCCATAAAACCTGGTTCTGAAACCGACGAAGAAACAGGAGGATAACTTTAAATCTAAGGCATACATTATACATTCACGAAAAAAAAGGTTAGACTAATGAAGGTAAGAAGCATCGAGCATATTTTGGTAACAATGCATTTTTATAAGCAATTAGGCATGAAACAAATAGAAAAAAAACTTACAAGAGGACTTCCCCGGCTTATAAGTATATGCATTATACGTACACAATGGCTAAGTGATGTAGACTGATGTTCGGATTAAAAACTAAATAAAGAAAAACTTTCGTCCTTATTTATCCGCAAAGCATTTCGCCAGTGGCCATACCGTGGCATCATTTTCAAGCTATGTTCATATACATTGCAAGTCAAAAACTAACTCGGTAGAATCACGTGGAGAAAACAATGTACGCGGACGTAACCCGAAAGGATGCTGGTCTCAACAGTTCAAAACCGCGGAAACCTGAGATTGAACATCAGTAGTACAGACTTTTCCCCTTAATATATCTTTAATAATATTGAAATGATACGATAACGACAATATTTATGCGAACTTTTGTGCTAAAATTGTTAACTGACCTAAACTGTTGAAATCATTGTTATTGTTTCCGCACGGAACAGCGATTCTTTAAAAGTTAAAAATATTTTACGCATAGCGTTAGATATATTTTCACTCCATAATTTTCAACACATCTGTGGCCCGATCGAAGCCCTTCTCAACGAATACGCAGGCGTTATCTTTATGCTTTAATTGCGCTTAAAAAGGAATAAGTGGGAGCAATTCCTCAAATTATGTTCAGTTTTTTTTCATCCGGACTATTCTACTGGTCCATATACCGTTTAAAATTCATAATCTCAGCTATTGTAGCACCTTAAGGACAATTACTATGATGACTTGGATGTATATGTATGACTTTGGATGAATGTCGGGAAGACATTCATCCAAAGCAACGGATTTAATCATACAGCTTCTGATTACAAGCCGTGATTGCTGTTCGCTCCATTGCAATTTCTGATTGAATCTATAGCCACACCGTTGACGAAGCAAAAGCTCTCGGTCTATCCAGTCTTAGGCGCTTTGGAATTCCAAGCGCGCACTCTTGAATTGATAGTGGAAGATAAACTTAAATATGACATCTGATGAACATGCTACATTAGAACAGCTACACAGCGCTGACGGAACTTGCTAATACAGAAAAGGCTGCTCCTCTAAGGATACTAACGTATAAACGTTTTCCGAACGTATAAAGATAGATATCGGTACAGTATGATAACTAGTATTGGGCTCTGACCTCTGAGAGTGGAAGAGGTATGTGAAGTAAATATGGTTCCTACTTGAATACCTTGTGGAGAGAACTATAGGTTCAGTACTCTGTCCATCAGATAGGACGTTAAACAGAGCACCCCTTGGCGCCTTTCGTTGACAGCAATCTAATATCTAATAATCTTCTCTTTGCTCCTAAAAATCCTGCCTGTTCCCTATTACCTACCTATCTCTGAAGGCGCTAATGACTAAAGCACTAAAATAAATGAAAAGACAAACCTACTTCGAGAACATTTTAACATGCTAATTTGCACCAGCCATGACCAGTTGCGTGCCTTATCAAGCATTCACGTTTTAACCCAAAATAAGCACCTGAGGGAATTGGCCCGGGTGCAAACACTACAGCAACACGGTTACATCCTATTTTAAACGTTTCATCTCGGGTCAGGCACCATCATAAAGTATCACCTACCCCCACGTTAAGGATAAGCCCCACTGCCTCGTCACCATCGACACGTAGGGTCACACCGAGCCTGTGTCCTCCTCCCACCCCAGCTAGTGACGTTCATCCCTTACGAGCGCAGACTGGAATCGTGACTCACGACCCCTTAATCAATTTCGGAGCATTTACGACGCAAAATCCCGAAAGTTAAGATTGAGGCAAGGAGCGCGTCGTAGTAATTAGATGCGCCTGCCACCCGGCAGGTCGAGACCGGCATTGAAATTTAATCAATCCTCCGGAAGGTAAAACGTCGAATGCGCGGGCGGTCATCTTCCCGTCATATTCACCGCGCGCAGGATGGGACGGACGACTCGGGACTTTTGTCCCGAGAAGGAGAAGCCAACAAATTCCCTCAAACCCCACGATTCCACACCGTTTTATCCTTCTCTCTCTCTCTCCTTACCCTTCTCCTTCTCCTTTGCTTTCTCCTCTCTCCCCTTCTCTTTTTATTCTCTCTTTCTCTCTCTACTTCTTTCTCTCACCTTCTTTCACCTATTTCTCTCTCTTCTCTTTCTATTCCTCTTCTCTCTCCTTCTCTCTCTCCTTCTCTCCCACCTTCTCTCTCTCCTCTCTCTCTTCTTCTCTATTTCATTCTCTCCCATCCCTCTCCTGATCTCTATCCTTCTCTATCCCTCTCTCTCCATATCTCACTCCTCCTTTCTCTCTTCCTCCCTCTTTCTCCTTTTCCCCCTCTCTCTCTGAATCCCTTTCGACCTACTGGCTTTCCCCGTGAATTATCTCCCGCCACCCACACCTTAAATGACGGAGGGAGAGTAGCCATTTCCGCGGAATTAAATTTCCCCAGCGTGCGCGAATGTGCACGGGGTCCGGGACCAGTCTAAGGAGATTACCCACTTGTGCATGGCAGGATTAATATTTCAAAAACTTTTTAACTCTTAATTGGTTCACCGGGAGGAGACATCTTCCCCGTTAGGATTCACTCAAGAGTCGGAGATTATTATTTTTTTATAGGTGCCTCGAATGAACAGGAAATCGCTCTTAGCTCTTCAAGCGACTTTTAATCCAAGAGTGGGGGCAATGCATGGATTTCAAAGTGAGGAATCGCATGGATACGTAATTGCTACAGAGCTTCGTTCACAAAACTAACACGGAGCCATAAATTTCATCAACTCGTCCTACTATTTTGCCACAGTCATCAGACTGATGACCTTAAAGACTCGTTTCTTCGAAGGAGTTCATGCAGACCATTGAGCAACTCAAATTGAAAGAGAAGATTGTTCATTCAAAAATATTCATGGTCACTAAGACATATTCCAAATTCATATTGAACCACATTGTAAAAATACCTTTGAATATGAAGGCATGCATATTCTGACAACTGAACTGATGAGACGATAAACGGAGATTAAGCCGCGTTAGTCAAATCGGTAGCGCATCGAACTGACAACCTAAGGGTCGAATTCTGCCCCGCGGATGTGTTTCGCCATTGACATGGGCGTAGGATTAAGTTAGGATAGAAGATGCGATAAAGTCTCAGAATTTGGAAGAACATAAACATAAAATACCTATTAATAACAATTGTGTGCCAAATTTACTTTTGTAACCGATCTGTAAATGTAGTTGAACTTTATTTAGCACTGTTAATGACATGCTACCAGCATAGGTCTCATGTTAAACAACCTTACATTAGCTTAAGGGGCACTATGTTGATGGTGACCGGTTAAGAGCGGATGCCATTATCAAAATTATCTTACGGGAGTGCCACAAGATATATGTATGAGTGTGTATACTGACTTGGTGTACATTTAAAACTAGAATACATAAGGTTCTACCGAAAATGTTGAATTCTGAGGTAAACTCATAAGTCCAGGTAACACTTTTACAGATTTACTATCAACATAGCATAATTATCAGAATGAGTATCTCATATGAGAATGAAAACTAACATGCAACTATGAGATACATACGGATGATACATGAAAATATTAATCATCACTTCTAAATAGCTAGCAATACCCTCGCCTGTATCTCCTTCCGTAATTAAAAATTGAAAAAAAAACTAAAAATCATCTTGCCTCAACTCTCGTCTCTCGCTTCCGGCTCTGATTACATACCAGAGAAACCACCGCACGCGCTAAGTCATCAGAATATGGGCATTTGGAAGTGCGACACGCTCGTATGTCTCCTGCACAGAGGGCAATGAAACGGCTCACAGCATAAAAGATTTAAACCGTGGAGTCGGCCAATTCGGAGCGAGGCACCGTAATGAGCCAGGGGAAGGGTACCTCTCTCTCACTCTTTCACCCCTCTGCAATCTTCTTTACCGTCTTCCTGTGTGCTCTCTCCCTCACACTCCCCCGTGGGACCTACCATCCCTCCCTTTACACAACCGTCCTTCGCTTTATCTCCTCGGAACCCTTCCCCGTTTCACGCACACTCCCTTCTGCTCTCGGCAACACGGTTAAATGCACTGGTGGATCAGATGGGCTAAGCTCCGCCCAAATAAAGTCGACCAACCGTACGTTCCCTCTCTCACTCTACAGCCCCATCTCTCCTTCTGTTCCTCTTCATATCCCTATCCCTACCTCTTTCTCGATTCATCAAGGGCAACAGCCCATTCTACCAAGATGTTCCATTCTCCAACAGTCACCGTCCTGCTCCAATCATGGCCATTAAAAATTCATCCCGTCTCCAATACCCCTGAAATTTTGGACCATCCATACATGGCGTAACGCTGATTTTCCACCTTTTCCAACTCCTCTCACTCGCTATAACGATTTGTAACAACCTCTACTAACCCCTCTCGTAATTACGTACCGCACCCAATCAACCCTCTCTTTTTTGTGGGTGCTAAAACAGACATTCTTTACAAACACCATATTTCTTTCTCAACACTTTTGTTAATTCACTAATTATAAAGTATTTAATCATCAATATTTAAACTAGGAAATAATTTACACTGCATTTTTCTAGTGACGTAACGGAAGGTTAGACACACACTGTCCCTGTCGATAGGACATAATATTCTAAAATAACTAAGGTAATAGGCATAAAGAAACTACCCAGTGACTTGACTTTTGTTACAGGAAATGATTGGCATCTGTGACAAACTGTCATTTCAGATATGTGAGAACTGGATAACTGATTTTTCGATTTTTCTAAACCACCCAAATTTCAGTTACGCTCCCGGTTATTCAAGGGAGGTGACCGACAGCTGTGGTCATTTGCGCCATTTAGGATAGGTGGGTAATTGGGCAATGGTAGGAGTTTTCAGGGAACGGAGGAAGGGTGGAAGAAACCCGGCGTCGGTGAAGAAACCCAAGGGGACCACGGCTTAACGTCCCACGACGGACGGAGTACTGAACTTGAAATGCCCTCCACTACGGACCAGATTTCCAGTGAAAAATCTGCCACTGCTGGGAATCGACCTCGGGATGGGAGGCCAGTACTCTAGCCACCACACCAGCCCGATCCTCCTCCATCTCTTGTTATTCAGAGTACTAAATTAAAATATTGCATCACTATGGCATATTTCACGAACTTGGATAATTTGCGAAGGATTATTGGACGAAAGAAAAGCAATCAGTTTTTTTAGTAAAAGCATTTTTTAGATACATATAGGTAGGTACTGCAGGATTTTTTTGCCATGCTAAATCACCATAGACGGTAAATCACAAGTGCTAAAACACAGATGCTAAATCACTACGCACAGAAATCTTTTCCTCATTTCTGAAAGAAGAAAAAGAGATAACTGAATAAATAATTATATAATGGAAATAATAAATACGCAAGAACAGTTTCATGATGGCTAACGATCAGAAGAGAACCTAATGCCTAGAAACCCATCATTAAATAGAGTGTAGAATGTTTTGGACTCATTCATGGAATCTATGAGGAAGGGGTCTCGCCCAGAGGTTTAATAAAATCGACTTTGACGCTTATACAGAGAATAGTAGAAGTTGAGATGGAGTCCATAAGACAAAAAGCTAAATCCCTCACTCGGCCAAGTTTATTCCCCGTATTATTAACAGAGTATGAGAAGAGGGCAAACAACTTCTCAGGGTGAAAATCAGTTTGCTTTAAGTAAGGGAAGGTCTGCTCAGAATATCTTTGCGTTCATGCAGCAACACTAGCAGAAAGGAGCGTACATTCAGCGTATTCTTGTTTGTTTTTCCGACTTCGTGAAAGCTTTTGATGAAATGGACTGGGAAAAGTTAATGGCGTGCTAGGTAAGTACGTAGTGGATTGGATGGAGGCCCCTTTCACTTCCATTCCCATCCTTATACCTTTCCTCCCAGTCTAAAGCGCCTATTAGTGCCGAAACAGACTTGAAAACACCCATGAAAAAAAGTACACTGTAACATATATTCTGTAAAAAGTGAAGTACCAAATATTTTGGGAGAATTGCGTTCATAAAAGAGACGCTTCATATAAGGAGGGAACTTACGATCTTTACAAAATATTTACGTAATATTTACAAAAACTAGCACAGAAAACAAAAACAGTGGCACTGAAATTAAAAATTTCAATGTTTACATTAAAAAAGGTAATGTCATATGAAACCTCGCTAAAGATGTTACAAAAAATCTGATGAGAATAACCTATGTGAATCTGTTCTAAATGTATCATGACTTCCGATTTTTTTTAGAAAATTACATATAAATTTGCTAAAATTTGGTGATTTTTCATCATCTATAATCATAGATATCATAGGTCCTACTGATAGGTTAAAAATGCCGTTTTCCCCCGTACATAAGAGAACACAATAGGCAACATAGCAAAGGGATAGGTAGGGGAAATATTTTAGAGTAGTCTGTAGTGCACGATGCATGTTTTAATCCCTTAAATACTATAGATACTAACAATCTAGTTTCATGAGACCCTATAGTTGCTTTTTTGCATGTCAATAGCGCATGCTTGGTGATATTAACCCCCTGCCACACACCCTCGCGGTAGCTTGCAGTGTATCGCGTAGATGTAGATGTAGATCATGCATTTGGATGTCCATGATATTAATGATGTTAACTTGGACGTTCCTCAGGTTATCATTGTAATTCTTTCTACTTTAGTGCAGTTTACAGGAAGGTTATAAAAATTTATTTTGATGCTTGCATTCGCCTTCCTTGTTAGCTCCTGTAATTTCGGATATTATGCTTAACTCAGCGCAAATTAATATAGCTATGAGAATAAGGATAAGTCTAGGTTTCGAAGGAAAGAAAAATAAGAACTGAGGGAAATTGGAGGTGGAGTAGGCGGGTGGAAAAGGGAGCAAGCTGTTAAGGGTGCTGAGATACTAAAGGTCGTCATAGAAGGTAGAATCCTGGGAGGAAGAGGAAAGAAAAAAATAATAGGGTTATAGGTAAACTAAAGGAAGGCTGAACGAAAACGTTATCAAAGGTAGAAATAAGGTACAAAGAAACGTTTAAAAGGAAATTAAAATTAGGATGGCCCTTAAAAAAAATACTCCGACAGTCTGAAAAAGTGTAATAAACCAGAAATCTGAACTAACTCTATATATTGTAAATCATAACGATATAAATATTCACCTAATTAATTAATTGGTCGCAAATACAAGGTCATTATTAACAGCTTTTTCTGCTGACGATGTAATCAGCTAGTGCCACAATCCACCATACCAAATAGGCCCTCTTCCATATGAAAACATAAACTTGAGTTCGGGACTGAAAATAGTAATACGAGTCACATTCATTAGGATAACTTACAGAGCCAAGATATGAGGAGTCCACCCTTATATCTCATAGCAACACAATGATGAAATCTCTAATCAATGTTTACCGACCATGATAAAAGTTTACTGGCAGAAAAATTAATAGTTTAAACGCTAAACAAATCCGTGGAGATAAGGCATATGGGTCATTCCACCTCAATTCAACAAACGTTTGTCCCTTAGGGTCTCAGATTTTGATAAAAATTGGTGTATGGGAACAAAATCAACTCAAACTAAATAATCTCGAACAGTTTTGTGAAAAAAAATTTTTTTGAGTGAATTATGCATGTTTTAATTTTTTCGCATTTTTTTCACAAAACTGTTCGAGATTATTTAGTTTGAGTTGATTTTGTTCCCATACACCAATTTTTATCAAAATCTGAGACCCTAAGGGACAAACGTTTGTTGAATTGAGGTGGAATGACCCATATTTCAATCACACATCTTCTACAATGTTAAAACAATTCGCTAAAGTTATTTTTAGTAGAAGTCTTTAATTAATGGAACTCAGTCAGAAAATGCGAATTTAATTCACTATCACTGGGTCACAAATAAGTCCACCTTTCAATACCAATCGAAAATGTAAAGCATCATCAAAATCATCATTTTTAATATCTCCGCTAGAATTATGTTCAGCTCAAAGTGAGAGAATTCTCCTAAAATATTGAAATTTTAAACAACGCATTACCTCATCGGTGCAATGTACGGTCAAACATGGAATCGATAATCGTATTTTCATCAACTTTTCTAATATACGGTCATTTAAAGCTAGGGATAGGCAGACGAACATGGGATTCAATAGGAATAATTTTGGGTGGGAGAAAGCTAAAATCGTGGTCAGCAATATAAATCGCTGATTCTGCATTGCCGTTTCTCCCTAGCCCCAGACATAACCCTGAATTAACGTCTCCCCCACAACAACCCTACCATTCCTCAATCATTCCACCCCTCCCCTTTTTCACCACTCCAAAACCCTCTCTCTTCTTCCCCTGCCGCCCTCTTGCAAACTCTCCCGCACACCTCTTCGCCGCACTTAGACTTTTGAGTCTGTTGAACCCATTGTCCTTTCATTCGAAAGGTGTTGCTTGGGATTTGGCCCTTTATTGATCGGCCGCCATGAGAATTCAAAGATTTTTCTCCTTAACACAAACTACATTCACTGCTTAGCCGTATATCTCTCCCTACAACTTATATTTCCTTGTACTTTGTTTTAAATTTATTTCCCATGATCGCAAGTCTCGCATTTTTTCGAGGGATAACAAGGTACAAATTGTTTCCACTTGAGTATAGCGCACGATAAACGAAAATAAATCCATCATCCTGGCACCGCGCTCCCAGCGTTTTCTCCGGCTTTTCTCGGCCACTGCTAATCCCTTCTTCCCGCTAACTCTCTCCTCGTCCATTCCACTCCCCCCACTCTATCCAGACTTAAAGCCGTTGATTGCAAAATCTAACGTTCTAGAGCTTTAATTTCTACGTAGAATAATCAAATTTCTCGACAAACTATTAATAATTGTGTTTCGTTTTCAGCTATGCAATGAAAAAAATTCTCAATTTAAAACGGAGCGCTCCTAGTCCAAATTAATACATTGAGCGATTCTATGGCTGGTATTTTTAAGCGGTATTGCTATAAAAAGTACTGACAGAACAGGAATTGGAAAAAAAATCTCTACCTCTGAAGTAGGTGGTTTCCGGCATTACTTTGAGAACGCGGTTCTTCGTCATGCAAAAGAAAACTCTTCTCCGCACATAATAACACAGAAGGCAGGGACGTCGGAACTATTTTCGCTAGGGGGGGAAGCAACCTTGAAAAGGGCCTGCATTTTTTTGCATATAGGGGGGGGTAGAGCCTAGTATTTCGCTAAAAGAGCACATTCAGGATTGAGAGTGTGTATCAGAAGGGAAAAAGGAAGCTGGGAACAAGTGAAATTTAATTTTTATTATTGAGGACTCATTTCTGGGCTAATTCTGGGGAGGAGGCCTTCGGCCCCTCCTGCTCCCCACTTCCGACGCCGCTGACGGAAGGTAAACCTTATTATTAAAGTGGGTGCGCTTCTGCTGGAACAGGTGGAACAGATTCGTTACTAGCAGTAATTTCGACAACGTCGAGTGTAGTAATAATGATGTTATTAGGATTTCTGCATCTAAGCAGCTACGAAAAGAAACTGCAGACGAATATCTTGAGCAAAAATGCAAAAAAATATTCTTTAGGTGCTTGATATACAGCATGACATTGTATGGATCGGAGACTTGGATCATTTACAATGCTTATTTATAAACACATTAATACATTAAAAACCGATCCTCAAATAAAAAGGTCATCAATGTCCATTAATTCCCATTTATGTCACAGTTTCTCTGTTTTATGAGTAATGATACTGGCCCAAATATTTCAAATAGCGTTGCAATATCGTTACACCCAATGTCCAGCACACAAGCAGTTGACTCCTGTTCCAAGTTTAAAGGCATCATTTACAGAGCAAGTTCTTTCACGCGTTGATGTATCGATTATTTTTAATAAAGGATATCTCAACAGTTAATCAAGGAAAAAGTTTTGATGCTGTGAATACAAACTTTTAAAGACTGACAGCCCATAAACGCTAAGTCTTATTTTAAATGTCGTCCAGTTTCTGTTTTGGAGAGTCATCGGTTGAAATTCTATATTAATGTTCGTAATCATAGTGTAACCCAATGATATACAGCTGTTATCTAGCATTAAATGCTAAAATTGGGACTTTCAAAGCAGCCTTAGAGCTATAAAAAATATTTATTTCACATTTTCAGTAAAAACTTTTTAGTGATTCGTAAAACCATTACAAAGATTCTGCAAGGTTGGTCATGAAAATAAACGCGTCTTCGTGAAGAGATAACCTGATACATCGCCGGAGGGAATAAGTAAGCTCTCCAAGCTATTAAATGAAATGGAATTACACGGTTTTCCACTCAGCGTGTCATCAGTTGTCAAGGCCCTAGCCAACAGTCCACCACGTCGACACGCTGCGATAGACAATTATTTACTTACCAGGCTGGCAATATCTCCAGGCAGTACTTAAGTAAGATCATGTGTAAGCAGAGTAACCTACGTACGACAGTCTTCCCAAGCTATGGCATAAGATGCGGCGATCTATCCTCTCACAGAGTCACAACTCATGGGTTGAAAGCTCCTTCAGCTCGTAGAGCTTATGTGGAGTCCAAAACATTAATACGCCCAGAAAGTAAGTTACTCGTACGTTTGCGATTTTCGCCGTAGCTGCGCAAGTATCATAATTTTCGCACGCGCACCGGCTCCTCTGACTCACTGGAAATGGATTGACACAAATTTGAGACAGTCAAGTATTGTTTTCGCTTTGTGGTGAGAATTCACTGTGTTCAAATTAAAAAATCCCGCGAAATGCTAAGTTTCAGTATTGCTGTCCTTCGGGACTATACCAGTCACACAGCAAAACATATCCTGAGAGACATTGGCTGGCCTGGTACGACTTAAACCATACCCCTTGATGCCCGTTCCTCGCACCTCCTACTGTAGTAGTTTTTATCTTCTTTCGTCAGAAAATTCGTTTCTTCCTGGCTAGCACATCGACGAAGATTATGACGTGAAAATAGCTGCAAAAACATGTTTTGCTTTGCTGGTGGCATATGTCGCTACCTAACAATTTTTATTTGGCGCCCAATTGAAGAGAATCACGCGAGAAGGTTTAATCTAAACTATGTACGGAGTTGTTTTGGTATCTCTGCCAACCGTAGACCGTTACTCCCCTGATCCCCTTCTCGCTACCATTTCCTTGCTCACCTTCCCCTTCTTTCCCCATTCCCTCGCGCATGTGAGTCCCTTAGTAACCATAGCGATTACAAAAATATTCTAACATTGAGAATATTTTCTTAAACCCTGTAAGTTTCCGGCCGTGACCGCTACATGGCAGTAGTTCCGACTCACTCAAGTAAGAAAATCCTCTAAAATCTAGAATATCGTCTTACATGACAGCTGTAAGAATATTTTCCTCTTAATTTAAGAATACTTTTTTCTCAGTGATCCTTCAATGAAGTGGGGATACATAAAATGGTTCCTCACTATGGAATATGCCTCAATAACGGTGAAAACTACGTGGGAAAATGGTGTAAGGCGTGCACATTATGACGAAGAAAAGAAATATATTTTGTTTGCATTGTTTTGTCTACGGAACTTATTTACTGGACGCACCTAATGCACTGAAGCCAACGCTCCCAGAGAATCGTTGGTTTGGTGTCTGATGCGCATGAGTGGACATATAACCTGAAATCAGGAGGAGTGTAACATGCGAAACCTTTGTTTCCCAGGTAAACTCATTTAACTTCAGAATAAGAATAGTTACTGACACCTGACCTTAGGAAGCTTCTTGGGTACTATGTAGCTGTGAAGGAGATGAAGCATAATTTTAACTGTAGAAACTCATTTTGCCCAAAGATTAAGTTCCGTAGCTCATAACCCAGATGGAGTCTAAAATAAGATCCATATCCTGGATCATAGGAAAGTAGTCTGATGTATGAAAGGACTGCCTTCCTAACGTCCAAAAGGTGATTTTCAGTCAATCTGGCACTGCCTGCAAGGCCCAGTATCTTCATTTCAACTCGAACAAAATGAAATTGAAAATGACCCAACTGGTGACAGATGAAAATCTGTAAATGAACACATTTCATGTTCCAGTTTTTACATATTAACTTATATAATTCTCATACTTATATTCGTTCAGGAGAAAACCGTTTTACCCCATTTTTCACCATTAACTTCACTACAACAAGCCATATCAGCCGCTACCACTCAATAATATCCAAGCATTCCAAATTATTTTTAATCAGTTTCAACTTGATTCAAATTGAGGTCAATATTTGCGTGAATAATTGATTTTCCGCACCTTTTCATTCTCGCGTGATGGATTTACATTCACTTTGACCTAAATTCCGAATCGTCTTACCAATCTGATCATTAAGAAAATTGAAAAAGAAATGCAATAAACTCAAATCACGACCTAGATAATGTGATTATTTCATCAAGGTACAGACTCTGAAGATTGGAGATATTTCGTATATTTTACGAAAGGATCAGGATAGGAAAAAATCGAAGCTATTTCTCGGCAGGCCGGGCAACTATCTTTGAGCCCCTCTGAACTGAACGGGTACGTAGGCATCCAATCCAAAGCCACTGTTCAATTCCTCCAATTCTAATGGAAAACTTTGGCCCCACTAGAACGAAAAGCTTTCTCGTAACCCAAAACCGAAAGGCTTTAAGAGCTCCGGAACGTTTTCTCGGGTTTTGGTAATCCTCTTAGCAAAGCTCAATATCGAGCGGGAATAGATCTATCTCTCTCTCTGACCTTCCCCCAATTCCCTCCTTCTTCAATTTCCCCCCTCATCCTTGTCTACTTCAATCCTCTCCACACCACCTCCGAAGGCCGCGGTAAATATTTAATTCCGGCTCCGTCATTGGTGCAAATAGTACTCATTACTTATCCGTGCCAATCGAGGAAACGAGGTACAAATGGGCCAAACGGAGTTCTTCCTGTTCGCCCTCGCTTAAAAGTTTTCCTTCGCCAGATCAGTACGGCCGACGATGGAGCGACTCCAAACATTTTTTTACGGAATTCTAAGGGTGGAAATAATCATCTTTAGAGTGTGAAAAGTCGATCTACGGGAACAAATTATCGCTTTGCTTTCATAAATATATTATTATTGAGCTATCACAACTTTACGTCCCAGCATCAATTTTCAGAACTCAAATGAATGCTTAGAACAGCATGTTCACTTATTTTTTGTTCATTTGGAGTATTGAAAAAGTTATTCGGATTTAAACACTTTTTATTTCCCAGGCCCCCAATTTTGAAGCGTTAGAACATTCAAAGGACTTTTTCTCTAAAGCCCTTATTCTACGACAAAAATAATTTAAATATATTCAATAATAGATTGGTCTGGATTGTGCAAAATAGCGGATACTCGGCGAGCGTACAAAATGGCGATGAGGTAGTCTAGCGATAACGAATTTAGCTCCCAGCTTCCTAGTTCCTGATATAATTCGGTAGCCATCTCTGGATATCAACATCATAAGATTTTCCTGAGTACCAAATTTGTGTTCGATTCTCGGCAATGGCGGATTTTTCAGTGGAAAACCGGTCCCTACTTGAGTGCCTAGTGGAGGGCATTTCAGGTCCAGTACTCCGTCCGTCGGATGGGACGTTAAGCCGTGGTCCCCTTGGCACCTCTCGTTAAGAGTAGGATAATGCCAACGCCGGGTTTCTCTCCACCCTTCCTCCGGTCCCCGAAAACTCCTACCATTACCCAATTACCCACCTATCCTAATTTGCGCAAATGACATCAACTGTCGGTCTCCTCCCCTGAATAACACAACAAACTAACCAAAGCTGCAGACAAGATAGGGAGCACACAGGATTCAGCCTACCTAGTCGAAGAAAGGTATTTTATGAGATCTACGTCAGTTACTCCCAAATTTTAGAGCGCCAGCACCAAGTAATATCCTTTTCACCTTATGCTGACTCCTTCATAATAATTAGAACTGGACAAATATAAAGGACGCGAGTCCAATTCTTAGATAATTTGACCAGCGTTTTGAATTATCCGTGAGTTTAGCAAGAATTGAGTTTTACACTTAATATCACATCGTATCTAGTATCTATTCATTCAGATGTGCATACCTATATAAAGCATCTAAATCATATGCATCTCCATCTACCCAGTCAAATTATGAGATGTGTGAAGGATTTTATCAAGGAAACAGCCACATGTCAGAGCCGGAAACAGCCTTCGCGTAGTATGGTGGAAAATCTTATCCTCAATACCGATGACTCTCCAACAATGACCGAATATCCACAGTCTATAGCCAGCAGTAAAAATCAAGAATAAAGAAAGGATAAGAGACAAGGTTCTGCACTGCCTCCCGAAATTTTCAATGTTTACATCGAAAAAGTTATGAATGAATTGGATATTTTGCAGATTTTTATTACAGCTCAAGACAAAGTCTAAATCCTGCATGATGCTCATCGGTTTCATACTTTAAACTTGATCTTCACTTTTCACTCAATCACAATACCACCAGTTCTCACAGAGCACAAAGTCTTCAAAACCGAGAATGGCCTCTAAAAGCTGAATAATGCATTCTTTGTAACATTCATTAGAGGAATAGCATGCAAACAATAATCTTTTACTTTCTTTGGCAAAACGTCCTATTTTGGCCAGAGAAACTATTGATAATGCTCACCTTGCGTTTTATACTCCAATGCTTACGTTAGCAAAATCAGCCCAGTACATTTTAATTCAACGATTATACTCGTAACATTCTTTTCCTAAAAAGCGGATCGATTCTTTTGATTATTCCCCAATAAAAAGCTCGCTCCTGCAGTCATCAGAGCTACCATCCCATTGTCTGCGTGTCGCGTTCGGAATACTTCCGTTCAACCGTATTTCCCAAGCTTCTGCGGAAGTGGGGTCGTTTTCAAATGGCACGTCTGTGGAAATGTAATGCATTCCGGATTCCGAAGAGCCAAATGTATCCATTAACTCTCGATTGCGCATCACCCAACTCCAAATTCATTAAAAATTAAAAATGGAAAAGTTGGCATCGGACATTCCCTCGAAAATAAAATAAAAAAATTATATGCATTTGCTTAAAACGCTTAAATGAATGTCAGCACGTTCACAAATCCAAATTTCAATTTTCCGGTAATGAAACATTTTTTCCCTGATATATTTTAAAACTTCGTGAAAACTAAATGTAGCCCAAAAATACCTGTTCCGTCGCCCTCGCCCCCTCGCTTGTCATTCCCAGGGTCACGGGTTTAAATCCCACCCTTGGAGGATTTAAACCCGCTTTAACCTAACAGCATGATATAGCATGGTGGCTTTGCTATTTTTACCTTTTTTAAAATTGAATTTTGGACTAGTATATGATTACTTATTCTTCTTTATGCATGATATGTAAAGCATGTTTGGTGTGAGTTCACCTCCTGCCACACACCTAAATGGTGGCTTGCAGGTTATTATGTAGATAGATAGATAGATTTCCCGGGGCATGGGTGTTTGTGTAGTCCAATCTGTTGATTGTAAGAGACGACTTCAGCATCTTAAATTTTCAGATTAAATAAAGATTATAAGATATTATTAATAACACCTCCCTTTGCCCACGTACATATTTCCACACCCAGGTTATCTTCCTACGTAACGTTATCAGTTCGTGTAGCGCTGATATTCTTCGTTTCTTTAATACAGAACGAGAGATTCAACTCCATAGGCTAAATATCTGATCAAACGTTAGTATTTTCACAATCTCTTAAGGTATTATTCCCAGGCTTATGTTTCCATAGTTTTTTAATGAAATATGCAGACCAGTTATAAATTCGTTGAGGAAAACCACTTCTTCCCTCTCGCATCACCATCTCCTTGTAATGCAAAATGTTTTATTTCCTCACCGAGACACGTATAAAAATGCGAAATAAAATTAAAAGTTGATCCAAAAACAATCAATAACATTTTCTACATGAAAAAAAATGGTGAGAGCTCTACGGTGAACTTCAGTATTTAGCTCGTGTTCACAAGCCCCCAAAGTGATTTTTTCCGATTCATCCTTAATTTTATCTGCGTTTTTGTGACACAGTGCGTAATTTATGCTTAGGAGTTTCCTGCATCACATCATAAAACTGGATATCACAATCTAGTGCGACTATGCATACATTACGATCAAGCAAAATAATAATTTTACTAATGGGTTCACATCATTGCCATAGATAAACTTGTTTCCTTTGGCCGTCATAAATTTGAAGTAAGAAGCATCCATATGAAAAACTTCATATTATATAAAGTACATTTTACCATTTTTCTAAATCCCACAACGATTTATTTAAAGTACAGGTCGTGATTCTCACGCTAAATGGTCATTTACCGTAAACAATTTCACATTATTGGATAGCTACGACACTGATGCGAGGAAAAAATATCCATTGATGAAATTCTTCAAGAGCCAAAACATTTTGTGCCAAATCCCTCCAAAACGTCGAGCAAAATATAAGATTTTCTTTCGGCCAAAATGGTAAAATTGAAGGAAACGATGTCGACCACTTCGAAAGTAATGAGAAAATAGTGGCCGCGGGAAAAAATCAGGATGAAATAGATTACGTTCATTTAAGAGAACTAAGGGATTCACAATTCCTATTGCGCTGATTGAGTCGAGCGTAGTCGCGAGCCCCTCTCTAAAACCCCATCATCCCCCCAAAGAAGAGGATTTCGATAATTATGCAGAGGATCTCAGGCTCCGAAAGCGAGCATTTTGCACGGTAAACCCGCGACAGTGATGGAATTAAGTAGCGGGATGCAGCGTTGTTTCTTCCTCTACAATTCTACGGATCGATGAAATTCTCAACATTTCTCGACAAGCGGCTTGATTAGACCCCTGCGGCATAGAAGACGAATAAAGAACGAATGATCTGCGGGAATCATTACGCCAGCACCCATGTAGCCAAGAAATTATATATTTTCTCATAAAATATTCAACATACAACAATAGATTGAGCGACTTTGTAACAAAGAATAAGCAAAACAATTTGATGATACAAGAAAAACTATCGTTCAAGAAGAGGGCCGTGAAAAATCATTTCTGTTGTTAAAGCATTGCAAGGTGCCATGCTTTCAAACCACAATATATACCATAAGCGAGATTATTAAGGCAATACGTGATCACTGAACAACACAAACAACCAACTTCGGAGGTTATTATCGCCACTTATATGGGTTACCTTTTAATCTCAGAGCAAAACGTGAGCGCTTACATCTGGGTTATATATCGAAATCATTTTTGATCAATCCTGATAATGAGTTTTCCAAATTCAATCCCAAGATCAATTTATAAATCACTTTTACGAGATATACACTGGTCTATTTTCCCGTATTCATATAGGTTTTCCTGAAGATAAAATTATCAAACTTGCTAATATACTTGAACAAAAGAGCCGAGGATCATACGTTTTACAGAATTTGAAGCGAGCAATAAGAAATTTACAATCAAATCCTAAATCTAATTCATTAGCCAAAGGGACCAGGCCTTCGGAGTATGTGGAAATCAGGATTTTGGATTTTGAAGAGAAGAGCAGCATCTACACTAAACGAAAGACCCCAAGGTGCACCGCCGCGTGATTACATTTCGCCTGAAAGTCTAAGGAGTGACTTTAAGCATTCTCCGCACGCCTCTTAATCAAGGCATGCAGGATTCCGCCAGCTTCGGGGGTCGATGCTGGGTCTCAGGCGTGTTAAAACATTTCCTTATCTACGTGTACGATCGAGAATTCAGACTGAGTTCACCAATGACAAATTTATCAGAATCATCTTAGGACTACTGAAAGCAAACCCTGGAGATGATGATGAGCTATGCATAATGATTAGACGTCACGAACACAGAGGTCATTATTCGTGATTAGCTTAATTAGAACGAGACATCGCGCTAGAATCTTAATGTTTCCTATCGAGTTTATCTTGTTGGTTAACTAGAGAGTTTACTCTACGCATTTGGGTATGTATTCCACACGAGAACTTCAAATTAAGAAGATGCATATAGCGAGGCGGCAGTAGTTTTCATTGCATGTTACCACAGACATGCGTAACCATCTGGAGGTTTCTTTCCGGAATAGACAAAACAAGAAGTGTATTCATGGTAATAGGCCTATCAATCAACTTTACTTTGTAATATCTCCCTCCGTGGTTGAAAATTACTATGTGAATCTCACAATTCGTTCAGCATTAATTTAACGTGAGATTATATTTATTGTAATATGATACTTTAATTAATATTAACTGAAAAGAGAAATAAAAAAATGGTGCTGAGAAAAAACTGCAACTTTCCATAAACAAAAACTACTAATATCTTGAGAAATTCTCGCAGGAACTTCATGGTATCCACGGCGAAAAGATGATTTTTTTAATGATGGAAGACTTGAAACAAGGTTTCTCAAGTCTTCAATTAGTGAAGGACATTTATCATATGATTTCACGTCGGTTTTGTACAGAAACCGCTTCGGAATGCTGTACCTGGAAACAATCTGGCTGCACAGTATTATTGTGTTAAAATCGTCTTCCTCTTTTCTCTAAATATCGCCTTTACAAGAGACACAACAGCAGGGGTATACACAGCAATTCTTCCTAATCAGTTGGTAAAATGGTGGTCGCTTTTTTGTTGTTCCCTTGTCCTGAAAAGTTATGTGATGACGTGATATCAACAGTTTAATATCCTATTCAAACCATAAATCATTCTCAATAGTTTAATTTAATTCGTTCGCTCATTTGAAACATTTGAACAAGCTTCAATTTTCTGACGTCACCATGTAGTCGATAATTTTATCCAAATATAAGAGTGCAATCCAATAGATGTTTCTGGTGGAAATCTGTCATTAAATGTGTGACATTTCCAAAAAGAAACGAGATACGGATCCTGAAGGGTATATAATAAAAGCCGCTGCTTGCCTATCTGAAACTAAACCTCCAGTCACCGAAATTTGAAACGCAATACTTTTTAATTATTCGCTCATAAGGCAGTTACACAAGAGTTATTTGGAATCCGATAAAAACCTTGCTTTTTTACGGTATGATACAACATTATAGGCCACATTAGATCTCCGCAAAATAATGTCAGGACTCCTTATTCTACCTCCGAGATTCACTTCACCGTACTCTCATTTGTCAGTTGAATTCTCTCTCTTTCTCTAAGGAAGGATATAGGAGATATCTTGGATGCTCTCCGCCTCTTTCGGGGGTAGTTGCGCGTGGCGCCTTGTCATCCGAGCTTTTGCGAACATTACAGGTGGCATTAAAAATTCACATCTTTTTCCCAGGTATTTATTGTGGAAGGGGGTCACTGAATAGTTCTAACAGATAAAAATGCACAAATCAGCGGTTAAGATTTAAGGAACTGATCCTAGTTAAGTATACAAGAATCATGCTGGAGATCACTGGAATATTACATAAGTGTTTCCCATTGTTTATTCGCATCACAGTGTACCCACCTATAACAGAAAGATCGGACGCGTAAAATGTCGTAGACCTCGTATTCCCCAGATTTGGCTTAGTGCAATTCCGACCGTTCCAGAAAATGCAATCTGCTATGAAAGAAAATCTAGATATGATTTTATGCATAGGGCTTAAACTAGCATATTGGGGGAAGTTCCTAAGAATAAGTTCCGGAAGTGCTTATAAATTTTACAGTCGTTAAGAGTTTACAAGCAACCTATTTTGAATAAATAGTAACGAAAGTTGAAGATGAACAACATCTTGTAATTTATTTTCTGTCAGTCACCTTTCCCATTGCATGAACTTCGCTTCATTAATTCAAAAAGTTCTCCAATAGTTTAGCATTCCATATTCTTATGACTCCCTGAAAACATGATGAAATGCTATCCAGTATTTTAATATTCGGTGGTGACTCACACGACAAGTTTCAAGACCAACTAAAGCAATTTCCATTTCTGTCGTAAGAACGATAGGGTTGCCGTAGTGGTTAGAGTACTGGCCTCTCACCCAGAGGGCCCGGGTTCGAATCCTCTGAGTGGAAGGTATTTTTCATTGGTATACCTTCTGAAGTGCCCTAATGCCGACGCCGTCATTAGGGCACTTCATTTCTCTCCACCCTGCCCTCCTTAGTCTTCCATTCCCATCCTTGTACCTATCCTCCCGGTCTGTAGCGCCTATAAATTCGAGTAGAGACTTGGAAACACAGATGAGAATCTGGGGAACGACACCTCTTTTGAAATCAAATTTATCCATGCAACCTCAGTAAAATTTCAATCATAGAAAAACCGTTTTCAATTCGTTGGGTAAAATAACTGAAATCAAGGCAAAAAGCGCATCAACAATATGAGTCAGAGTCCGCACTGAAAAGCAAACAAAATATACTATTTTCTCCATTTTCTCAAATATTTCATGTGGTTTTTAGCTCTCCTTGAAACTATAGCGTATATCGGTGGCGGTTAATACTAATGATGAGTGAGACTCTTAATGATATAAAGACACGAACTCAATTTGCTAGATAACAGATGAAAACAAAAGATGGAGCATCAAGTCCATTTTCTTTTCAAACATATTTCCTTTTTCCACGGTAATCTTGTCATGGAACTGAAAAGCCCAGAAAGATCCCTTTCACTCCATCCTCGTGTGATATTCTCAGCCTTATGCATTAAGACCCCTTTTTGACGCCTTGGTCACGTTCTAAATGTATTGGAGGGCAGAAGATTACGGGGATGGCTCCGGCGCTTGTAATGCGATGGGAAAAGAGATGGTCGTTAGGCACAGGCAAGACGGAGCAGGGCATGCGGAGAAGACGGAAATGGAAGGCGATCTGAGAAAAAATGCATTAGAGAGTAAAAGCATAAAAATGATAAGTTATACATGTATCGCGGAAATATTTTCATCCCAAGTGGAGTACAACCAGTAGTATTTAATTGCCATAAGCAGCCCGTGCTTTGTGTATGAACGAATCTCACCTGAAACGGTCGTGTATATACACGCCAACCTTTCCGAGAAAGCATCTATGTAAATACGACACGACAAATAATGCACAAAAAATATTTCCAAGGCCTTAATTAATTGTCATTTTTACAAATGATGGTAATCATGTGGTGCTGAAAACTCTATTTCCATTTGTCAATATCATCGATATATCAATCCTACCATTGGTTAAATATAGCCCTCCATTCTTCCCCATTCCATTCCAGCTCTCGTACTTCCCTGCAATTCTTCTGACTAATACCCCCTTGGTGTGTACTACGTATTTGAATTTCCGCTCTTGACATAATTTACAAATTCGTTGTCCCTCAAGGCTCTCTCACAGTCTTCTTTTTCATAAGTTGCCCCACTAAGTCTTTTCTTCTTCAGCTCTTCTGCATACTTCCTCATAACTCTACCCATCCCGTCCATTCGATCTTCAGCATTTTTCTCCAGCACAAGGATTCAAGTATTTTCTGGTCCGTTTTCCCAATGTCCCACCCTTCTAATCAGTCGAGTACCACTGTCCACATTTGCGTTTTAAACTATTACTTGTCTCCAGTAGTATCTTCTTTGAGTATAGGAGCTCTGTCTTTATCAATAATGAAATAATTCATATCCTCAGCTTTTTTCGCTTGATCTATGGTGCTTTTCCATTCCATGCAATCGTCCAACAGAGTAGGTACCTATGTGAATGTTTCCACCTGCTCTAATTTCTCCCCATTGAGGTGCACATCTGCTTTCGCATTCTATCTTCCTCATGGTAGTACCTTAGTCTTATCCTTACCGATGTTCATATTATATTCATTGATCCCTTTCTCGAATTCATTCTGGCAGGACTGTAGGCATTTTCGATTCTCTGCTACGTTCGCCATCGAAGGTTGATTTTAGCTGTTTCAATGCTCAAAAGGAGATGGGGAAGGTCTACTAGGTTATAGCCGCCACGTACTGAGGTATGTAATAAATGCACTCTAAACGCTTATATTTCTGATTCCATTGGTCATCCCAAACGAAGGAAATCGACTTACTTTTCTTAGGTATTAAGTCACCTTCGAGTTACCGTTTTGTCATTTCTTTCCCCTCGGCCACCGAGATTTCCAGAACGACTCACCACGAGGAAATTAACGAGTCCAAGCTCTTGACTATGACTAGATGCTACCCCAGTTCAACCATGAACTCGCTTCCCTTCCGAGGCCCTTCCTGCCGGCCGGTGACGAGAGCGTCAATTGCCATATCGTTTGATAAGCGTCGACGCTACTGCAGGTGATGTGAATGGAATGAAAAATGAGCCTTCCACTTTAAAATACAATTTAAGGTTCATGTTCAGAAGGCTGAGAATATCTTAAATTATCATGCTATGATGATGGAAAAATAAGGAAACCCCAGACTGACCACACATTTTCTGTAGTTAAATTCCCAAAATATTGCCCTCTAGTATTAAATTAATGGAGTTAGTCGTCATTCTGTGGAAGTAGCAACAATTGAGTATGTTATAAACACTTGGTACAATTCCAAAATGGTATTTAGTTTCTGATCGATTTCGACGCTTACAGCGTCATTTTCCAGGTGAAAGATCGGGTCTTGTATCTTGTAACAAGTGTACCAAGTGTTTTTCTCATGTTCAATTGCCCTCTAGTAACATGTCCTTTCGATATGTTTCCCGATATACACTGGAATACGAGGCAAGTCGTATATCCATTCAATTATTAACCGAATTCTATGCTCACTTCGTTTGGAAATCACCCTTGTCTGGCATTCGATCCCCATCAGTCAAATAGTCGAAGTTTGCAACCGCATCGGTTATATCGGGAAAATATTATGGGATCCTCAGTCACAATGGTTGGAAACAGTTTTTGTCATTTTACAAATATGAAAACAAAGCTTTCCAATAATGTAAAAGCACTACGGGTTGAATCAACTCTGGCAGGGAAAATGATTACAGTTATCGTGCACAATATTATTTGAAAGAGGGAATTCGAGTACGTAATGGCAATTTTTCAAGTACCTGCAAAAAAACAATAAAATCGCGAAACTCGCTACTCTCTGGAGATCATAATCACCCCAGACATGCATAACTCATTTGATCAGCATCCAGAATGACTATCAGTAAACACATGCTGCTATCAAAAGTAAGTAACTAGTTTTATATAGAATTTGCACTCATTCTCAGCAACTGCCAAAATCTAGTTCACAATACGTGTAGTTTTTTTTTCAATCAGGCCTATGATTTAAACTCCGATAAATAATCATTCAGAATACCGGAACTTATTAGCATCTCCACTACCAGATCTACAACTGGGACATTTGCTCAAAGACGTATCTCCGAGTGGTTCCAGAAAAATGTTACGGCTCGCCTATCTTCCTAGGCACCATTTCGAAAAGAGTATCGAATTATTGTTATGTATTTTCAATTATGAATCTTATGTAGCGCCATGTTCAACGCATAGGCCCTGCCAGCCAAATGCCCTAACTCGGTTTCCGGTTCATGAAATCATTTTTTTCCTCAGACAATTTCCAACATAATGCTGTTGAAAAATAAATAACACGTAGTGGATTTTATTTACGTGGATAAGGCAATTACTATGTTGATTGCTAAAAATTTCATCATTGCTTTCCAACCACACTAATATGTTATCGGATGGCTTCAAAAGTGCTATTCATATTTTTGACACATAATTTCAACCTAGTCTTTTCTAATATAGGTTTTCTAATATTATAATCAGACAATTCTATCCTCTCCTAACTAAACTAGCAAAAACCTAATACTGAAATATTTAAACGCGATATTTACCATTTATTGCTTCAAGCCGTTTATAATGTGTCCTTAAATTGTGGAGAAATATTTTTTGAGGTATGGGTTTGTAAAGTCAAACAGATTTTACAATCAAAGGGACTAATAGTTCGGCCAAATAAATAATACCCAAAGAGAAGCGTCAGAGTTAAATCGGAAATTCCCAGTTGCATATGTTAATAATATGCTGATAATGAACGAGTGGAAACACAAGCATATTACATTCTTTGAATTAATTTTAATCACGGATTCATGCGAGTAAGTTTCGAAATGGGAAATCGAATTATCTTTCACTTCATCAAAGACCTCATTTCATAAAATTGACAGCGACCAACGATACTCTATTCCTTTTGGAATCTGAATAATAAATATATTTTGATGATTCTATTGAGCGGGGGGATTTAGGTTTGCAGTCAAGCTGAAATAATATGGGTGAATGATATGAACTACCAGATACGAAAAAAAAGGTTGGGGATATGTATAAATAAGCATGACTGCCACAGTACTCGTGTTGCGATGTTTGATGCCGGTCACTACGCAACGCAAAATGGTGAGAGGTATGTGCTGTTCCATACTCGAATCCGAAGTGTCTCTTCATCCTGCAATCCCTTTTTTCATTACGGCCATCTTCTCCACTTCATCCCTCTCGCTGCCGCCAACCCTTTCTTCTCCGGACCCTGAATATTTCTCTCATTTCCTCCCCTATCCCCACCTCCCTCTATTTCGACCTCCACTCAAAAGTCCGTCTCCACCCCAACTCCCACCATGATGAAAATATTATTCATTCATCTCCCTGGAGCTCAACCGTGTCCACTCACCCCTCTCTTTCTCTCACGTTCCCCCTTCACCACCACCCTTTCTCACCCCGTCTTCCCCGATCGGCGTCTCTCCATTCACTACCCAACTCGCCCTTTCCTTCCCACCGCATTCCTTCCTCCACTACCCCGTTCCATTACCATGGACACGCCATTCCCCTCGACTCCTGCCACTCTCGGTGGTGACAAGAGATCAGGCAAATGAAGTGACGGGAGGGACATCCGGTAGGATTAAATGGGGCAATCCGAGTCGGAAAGTCGATTCGCCCGCACGGGATCCGAGCAAAGATTAAGATGACGCGTCCGGAATGGGGGTTGGCGGGAGTCGGATATTGAGCCTCATCCTACGGGGAAAGCATTTCACAGACGGAACGATGCGCGCCCCCAGGGATCGACGAAAACGATGACGCTTCCCTCGCAAATAAACGATAATGCGGATGCCATGAGTTTCCTTACGATTGGGAAAACGATGAGGCGGCTGGAATCCAGTGCTTCCTCCCTTCGGATTCCGAGCCAAAAAATCAGATACCCTTCATTTTAGGAGAGGGAGGGGTTTAATGTCGGGTAATAATTTTCTTTCCGAAGGCAATTTCGCCGGTACGAAGCTTTTAATCTTCAGTGGCGATGTCGTCGGGATCGTACCCACCTTCATTTCCAATCAGTATGGCGTATGGCAGCAGCATTATGTAGATCATCAAGAGATGGGAAGCGAAGGTAACCATGAGCACATCGTAAATATCACGGGGAAAGACTAAATATGTTGACTTAGGTCTGACACCTGTTTTTGACTAACTTTTGGCTTCTGAATCCAAATATGACCTCAGTTTTCGTCTATCACGTCAACTTTTTAAGCTACAGGATACCATCTCTATATTCCAAAAGTCACATAAAATATGTATGCAAAGGAAAATAAAGGAAGCAATTGTCAAATATATTGTTCATACAGAATAATTGTATCCATGCAAAGTCTATGTATAGTCACTTGGACAAATTAAAAAGTAGTAAATAGACAAATAAAAAATATTAGTAAAAGGCATATAAAAGTAGTAAAATTCTTTCGTCAAACGAAAAAAAAATGCATGTCAAGGTAAAAAAATTCGCTTTTAGCTTTTTCTGGAGTGTTCAATCTGTAGACAATCTCACCGAATGCTCCAACAATAGTCAGCCACCATATTTACATCCCATCTACCCTGATACCTTGCTTCCATGATCTTCAATCTTGGTGGTAATTCTAATCTCACCCAGCTCATCACTGACTGCAACAAGATTTTCCGGAAAGTCAGCAACACGGCTATGTAGAAAATGAATCTTGATGATCATTCTTCAACCAAGCAATTTTAAGCTTTTCAAGAATTGCTGGACAATTTCGTTGTAATTCTGCGCTCGCGTACTTCCAAGAAAGCATTTGACAAGCTTTTTGAATGCAAATCAAAAGTTTGGAGTTCTGTCATTGTTGCGGTAAAATTTTCATCTTTAATGAGCTGCTGAATCTGCTGACCATAAAACACACTGGCCTTTATCTTTTCAAAAGACTGGCGAAAAAATGTTGAAATGAGATAGTTAAAACAGTGCCCCTGTTGGCAATGATTTAACAAATTGTTTCATGAGACCCAGTTTTATATGCAGGGGCGGAAATATAATGTTCTTTCTGTCTACAAGTGGCAGATGTAAAATATTAGGATCCCCAGGTTTGAGGTCAGATCTTGGCGGCCAACTCAACTGCGCCCAACGCTTCTCGTGAGCTCTGATGTCCCACATTCACAAAAAACAGGGATACTATGTACATCCACGTTGCTGGCCAAGAAGGAAGCAGAACATTTTAAGATCATCACAGATGACCCATTTGTGTATGTGATATTGCAACAAATCAATGACTCTCTTTATGTCTTCATACTCTTCATACATAAACTGAATGGCCCATTGGGACAGCACCAAGTAAATTTCAATTGTGAAGGAGGACACACTTCAAGCTACTTTTTGAGCTATCTATGAACATACGCCATTCAGCTGCGACATAGGCTGGAATTCCTAACTCTTTCATTAAACCATATACGTTATGGCAATATACCAATCTTACGCCCTTTCGAAAGTATTGCAGTTCCTTTTTCGAGTAAGTTTTTCTCGTGCAGTCAAGACGCTAGAAGTTCTGAATCCTTGTTTGATAGTTTCAAATCTCATGCCAAATCATTCAATTCATGCTGATCAAATCCTTTTAGACGGAGTCATCTTCAACTTCAAAATCTTCATCGTCGATGTCAACTATACTCGATTTCCTGTTCTTCAAAAGAGTGTAAATCTTTGAAAACTGGCAATGGGATTTCAGCTGAATGAAGCACTGGGCGTACAGCTGATGTTAAACTAGGATACTCTATTTTACATTTGTTTTCTTTTTATATCCTAAAGTTTTCACTGTACAAAAGTAACAGTCTATTGAATGGTCTCTGGGCTCTTGCCAAACAATTGGCATACCAAATTGCAATTTATCACGTGTTCCCTTCGTCCACATCCGCAAACTCTCGGCACACTGCTTGCACACTTTGTGAGGTGCCAAAGGTTTATCTTGATCACCTATTTTCACTTTAAAATATGCAAAATAGGCTTGCCTGACAATTGCGCAGATGTTTGTCCTCTGACTGGGAATGGTGAAACTGCCACATAAGAATTTTGAACCCAAGTAAAAATACTAAACACTACCTACTCCTTGTACACAGACATGAACTCGGAATCCACTTTGGAATGCGCTTTACTACAAGGTGCGACACATGACGTCTTTCTACACAATCTCACTTTGCAAAACACCTGCTGGAGGGTCGTTTAACCTTTGTTTCCGTTTAACCGCTTAACGTTTGTTGCCGACCATGTTTTTCCAGTGAGCGACATTGTCAACGAGCACCTTGACAGAGTCACTCAGCGACGAAACCATGATCGGCGACAATAAAATTAATTACATGTGGAAACAGTCAAGAAGAATTTTTTCAAACGCTCCTATGATGGATAGCATTACTGTTCTCATACGGCGCCATTCATTCCCCACCAACCAAGGGAGGTTTCTCTCAGTGAATAGGAGGGCACTAGTGCTTCCATTGATTCAGGCTCAATCCAGCGGAGTAAGGTCACCTTAAGATGAACTGTATTGAAAAAACTTGACGTGATAGAAGAAAACTAACTACAGTTTTGGAATCAGCATGCCCATTTTATTCTAAATCAGCTGAAAAATCGAACTCAACAGAAATTTTGCTAAAAATTCTTTCCCAGTGTATTATTTCCACTGCAGCCTACTTGGCAATGATTCAACTGGTAAAATTTGGGATGATATTTTTTATGTCAGCACATATAAATAAATTTGTCGCATAAACATGTTCCGATAATTTGATTAAGTTGAAAGTCGTCTTATAAAAGTAATGGATGGAAGTTTATTTCTAGAATAAGTCGTGAAGAACTAAGGTCGACAGAATTGAATAAACCATGGTACGTTAGTGCTCTCACACTAACTTGTCTGAGTATTGATGACGTAAACATGTCGTTTTCGTTCAAACAAATTCAGAATTCGAAAATTTTACTTCATCAATGACCATTAGGAACGTAACACCACTTTAGGCGGCTTCTGTCAGTATATTTACAGAATACGATTTAGTGTACCTTCTGAAAAAGATGGGAAGAGTGTTTAATCAGACTTTTAAACGGTATTCACAAAGACTGGCAAGAGTGATTAGGGAAAAATATCCCACATTTAGGGGAGAACACCCCCGTCATATTTCCTGCCTTACTTTCTTTAGAAGGAGGTAATCTGGTATTAAGGTTACTCTGGCAACTACGGAACCCAGTTCCAGGTAACTGGGGAAGGTGTCGGGCCCAGAAGTAGGGTAGGAAAGCCCTCCACGGCCGTCTACAGGCGAAATCCTTAATCACCAGCAGTGATAGGAGCGGCAGAAAAAATCAACAAAGACGAAAATTGTTAGGATAGGGACATGGTATGTAAGAATCATGCTAAGGAAGGAAAGTTAGAAAATATTTAACAAAATATGAAGAAAGGAGGCACGTAGCCAGGGGGAAGGCTTCAGACCCCCCACTCCCGAGTTTTTTTCCTAATAATTTTGTTGTTCTGATTTTTAACTGGGCATGATAACCCGGATTCCACTGCGTATAATTCAAGAGTTAAGTGTTTTTAAACGAGATCACTAGTTTGATGCATGTGTGTGATTAGCAATTTTTCTTTTCAATCTGATATGTATGCATGCGTTGAACTTCTGTTCTGGAGCCGATCAAATTAACTGCTTCATGATAAGGTAAGCAATGATACCAGTGAGAAGAGATAGAAATGGACACTGTGAAAGTAAAAATACCAAGCACAGAAAATTAAGGGAAGAGAATCGCAACATGTCGGCACCGAAAGGGGAAGGTTGATTTGTTTAAAGTTACGCTACACTGGACTTAGCCCCGTACCCCCAGAAGCAAATTTCTGGCTATGTGTCTGGAAGAAAGGAGATAACTTCGTAAAAAACGCGATTTGAGGTGATGAGGGAGGAGAACGGGTTCTTTTTGAACAAAATATATGAAATAATTTATAGAAAAGGGAAAGAGAGACAAAGGGGGTAGATTAGCTTCAGTAATTAATTGAAAATTAGGAAAACGGGTGGTTGGTAAGCATATAACAGGTGAGTGATGGAATACTAGAAGTTGAGGTCAAGGCACATCAAACAAATCAAGTCATGATACACATGTAAACGCCGAAAAGCGGCCATACGGACGGGGAAGAGCGTGGCTTCTAGAGACAACCTGAAAAATTAACGGCGAAGGACCCGAAAATAAAACATTTTATGGTAATGTGGGATTGGGAGGAAGAAGTTGGCAGAAGTAGAAATGGAAATGAGGTTGGAGGGTACGGGCTGTGATAAAGGAAAATCCGGCGTGGAAAACCTGCCGAGTTTTGTTGGAGAAAGAGTTTAGTAGTGACAAAAACATGATTTAAACGCCACCAAAGGCACAGACACCCATGAATAATGTAGGAAGAGATAGGTAGACACCAACTAGATTATATCATGGTTAGGCATACATTTACAAATAGCGCCATCAAAGATAATTTTTATATCGATTGAAAACGCGGTCAGGACATAATATCCCATCCATTTAGATCAGATAGGGAATTAACAATATAATTGAAAGAGTCTTACATAGAGGAAAGATCCCTATTGTTATAATCATGCCGGTCACTTGTTAAACTTTGTAAAACATTCTCGCTAACCTTGTCGGAGGTGAGCCAAAGAGAATTTTAGGATCTTACTCGCGCCAATATTCATTAAGAACTGACGTTTATTCTCCACTGCCTTCACTTCAAACGATATTCCCGGCAGTGGAGTAAAAATGTCCGAGTTTTAAATAAATGACGACTCGAGTAAAATCAAAAAAAAATCATGATGGAAATAAATGTTGTGAAAATTGCAAGCGTATTCATACGGATAGATTTCAGGCTGCACAATCTTGAAAATTGAATTCACGTAGAAATCTATTACAAATAAATACCCCAGGGTAGTTAAATACAGTATCGAATGGAATTTGTTAGATGCTTCATATATCTCATTATAAATGAAACACTATTCCATAATGGTTCCTGGATGAAGATCAATTTGGATTCAGGAAAAGTAAGGGTACAGGAGAAGCAATATTGGACCTTAGGCTGCTAATAGAGAAGAGAATGGAGAAGAACAAACCGACCTACATTGCATTTGTGGATATAGAAAAGGCTTTTGACAACGTTGATTGGAATTTAAAGCTTGGAATTATGAAAGGAATTGGAGTGTCGTACAATTACCAAAAAATTATCCACATTTTGTAAAAAAACCAATTAGCCGTGATAAAATCTGGACCCAGCTCTAAAGAAGTAAGGATAAGGAAAGGAGCGAGACAGGGTTGTGCACTGTCTCCCGTAATTTTTAATTTTTACATCGAGAGAGCTATCAATGAAATCAAGTCAAAGTGTTCAAGATATTTACGTGTAACAATCACTAAAGATTTATCGTGGGGAAGACACATCCGGGAAATATGCGGCCGAGCGAAGAGAAAGCTAGGATTTATAAAAAGAGTACTTGGGAAATGTGATGAGAAGACAAAAGAGCGATGTTACTTTTCACTAGTTAGGCCCCACCTTGAGTATGCAGCCAGTGTATGGGATCCGAATGAATTAGGTTTGATCAGAGAACTAGACAGTGTGCAGCGTAGAGCAGCTAGGTTCGTTAAAAGGTGTTAAGATAGGTTGAGTAGCGTTTCAGAATTAATAAAAGAATTAGGGTGGGAATCATTATCAGAGCGTAGGTTAAAGTATTAAATCTAATAGAGAAATTTCAATCGGATAGCTTTACTGAAGATGTTAGGCACATATTTAAAACACCAGCGTATTATGCTAGATTCGACCAGATAAATAAGATTAGAGAGATAGATTGTCGCACTGATAGATTCAATATGGCATTTTTCCCCCGTTCTCTAAGAGAACAGAATAGGCAACATAGCAAAGGGATAGATAGATGAAATACTTTAGCGTAGTCAGTAGCGCATGATGCATGTATTACCCCTTAAATATTATAGATACTAACAATGTAGATGCATGAGACCCTATAGTTGCTTGTTTGCATGTTAGTAGTGCATGCTTGGTGATCTTCACCCCCTGCCACACACCCTCGCGGTGGCTTGCAGGGTATCGTGTAGATGTTCTGGAGTGAACATCCACGGAGAAACAATTAGCATGCTACGATTCGCTGATGACATAGCTCTCATAGCAGAGACAAAGAAAGATTTGAAAAAGATGCCAACAACCATGGAAAGGACAATGGCCAGACATCAGTTGAAGATCAATAAGAAGAAAACTAAGATATTGGTGTGCAGCAAGAGAGAGGAGGCCAAATCCAACGTAATACTAGGAAAACAGAAACTGGAAGAGGTGAAAGAGTTCTGTTACCTGGGAAGCGGAGTAACCAGCGATGGACGAAGCAAGAAAGAAATAGTGAGTATAATATCTCAGGCAAAGAGGGTATTCTATCAAAAGAAGAATCTACTTACTGCTGGGAATACAAGCTTAGAAGTAAGGAACAATTAATTAGAACGTATATCTGGAGTATGTTTCTTTGATGCATTGAGGCATGGACGAAGACAGCAGCGGAGAATAAAACGGTGGAAGCATTCGAAATATGGTGCTACCGAAGAATGATGAAGATAAAATGTATCGACCGAGTGACAAATGAAGAAGTCTTAAGAAGAGTGGGAGAACAGAGAAGTCTGCTGAAAACTATAAAACGATGACGGGACAACCTAATCGGTCATATCTTAAGACACGAGGGCCTGATATAGACAATCGTCGAGGAAAAAGTGAACGAGAAAAATGGAAAAGGCAGGCCTCGTATGAGTTATATAGAACAGATCGTAAAGGACGTGAAAGAGAGGAACTACGTTAATATGAAGAGGTTGGCCGATATAAGAATCGAGTGGAGGGCTGCGTCAAACCAATCCTAGGATTGTTGATCCATGATGATGATGATGATTCCATAAAGGAACGATTAAATTCATTACTTATCGCAAAAGTCATTTATCACAAGTAAAAATGCAAAACCCACTAATATCTACATAACCTAACCTCACTAATTACCTTTACGGTTAACTTCGAATCATTCTACGATTGCATATCGATCTATGAGAGAAAAATATTTTAAACTTCAATGACTAACTATATATCTCTCTAAATTAACCATTGCGATCAAAACTACGTAATTCGTAGAAAATTTTAACATAATCCTAACACCTTCGAAAAATAATTCACATGTAAATTAAAACAGAAAATTAGCCTCTACATTGTTTCATCTGTTACCGTATGATCTTCAATCCCTCTCCACAGGCTAGTCAAAGAATAATAAGTGCGCTTTATAGGTTCGTAAAAGCAATTTAAAACCCCCTGTCTTCTTATGTCCCTCCCTCCTTCAGCCGACGTCTTATCTACCGCTTCCACGTCATTATGTTTATAATTCCACTCCACATAGATGCTACGAGTAATTTGTGTAGCGTCGCGAAGTTACTCGAGAACCTAACCATAAAGAAAAGCCTAACTTTAATCCTCTACGGCCATGACAATGATCCCACGTGTTCCACAGATGACCTCCTTGCTAGAACAGCCCTCAAAAGAAGAGCAGTCCGAGTTTCCCCACACGCTACAAGTGCTAAGGAAACTCGAAGTGAATAGCCACGGGTTTCGCTGACGAGCCCGTTAACTATTCATCCGCATTACTTGGCCGGGATGCCGTTTGCAGGCACGACGTTTCCCGCTACGGCGCTATCTCCATCCGAGAGAGCACGTCAACCGCCCACAAGAGCCCAGACAAGCAAGCAGTTAAGCCTCCCATCGGGCAGGTCTGACACCAACCCTGCTTCAACTTGCAGTGCGTTCTGAAATTCATTGATGTTCCGTCAGTAGTATAGAGCCGACAGGATACGGCGACCACTATTCTCTCAAGAGGTAGAAGGTGAAACCAGGTGTACTCGCGCATACAGCCACATAATACACTGCAAGCACCGCAAGAGTGTGAGGTGAGCCAACCCAAGACATGCGTTATCGACCACTTACTATCATGCACGCATGCAACAAAATATTACCCCATTTATTCACTACTTACACGAAACCATGAGCCACAATACTAGCACCCCGAAGAAAATAGTTGACATGTAGTTGAGACACGTGAAATGTTGGCTATAAATCACACTAGATTGTTATTTTATTAAAACTAATGAGATAGCTGTGGATAAGTCAGTCCTTTCCATAAATAAATTAAATCATTAACTTATTTTACGGGCTAATAGGTGCAGCAATACAGTAATACCTAGACTAACGAGGTAACCGTAGGTTCCATGTAGGTTTCCATGGAAAATTTTTCAATTCAGCCTAGATGCTGCCAACTGTTTAATGATTAGTTTTATAAAATAGAGTCGATGGTTAAAGGATCTACTTGGTGAAACTTCATGTTTAACAGAAAAACAATAACGTAACGTGCCGACCCCGGTGGCGGCGAGGTTCGCCTGCTAAACCTGGTGTCGCGGGTTCGAGTCCCACCTGGGTGGGTTTTTCTCCACCCAAGACATGGTTGTTTGTCAAGCTCTGTTGGTTCATCCCCTGGGAAACCTGATGACAGGCTAATGCCTATTGAGATCCCAGGAAGATATATGACCAACAGAATCGTCCGGGAATAAAAAAAATGCACGAGAATATTAAAAAACGACCGGTTTCGTCGAATAGACGACATACTCAGGTGAAAACAGACAGGCTTCAGACCCTTAAATACAGGTGAGGGAGGGAAGGGACGAGGTTAGGATCTATAACGATGGAGGGAGGGAGTATAAGGAGTGGAGAGAGAATGTGAGGGAGGAGTGGGGGATGGGGCAATCTAAGAGTGCATGGGAACGAGGGGTGAGAGTGAATCAGGGGTACGAGGAAGTTCGAAGGATGGCCGAAGATCCAGCTGGGGGGTTAACAGAAGGGATGGAGACAGGCATGGCGGTGAATGAGGTAATCATTGGGGTAAATTGAAGTTCCGGATGGAAAAATGGGTGAAAAAATATTGTCGTAGCCTAAATACCCACAAGTACCATTCTTTTCCAACTGCTCCAAAACGTCAAGCCTCTTGCATCTAGCTTTTTGGTAAAGAATTTCTATTTTATAAAATACATAGTAAAAAGCACATAAAATATTATTTTATAACATAATTAAAATGCGCAATAACATGGGCAAAAACTCATTAAAGGATTTCATGAAACCCATTAAACTTATTAAAAACTCACAACAGTGTCTACTACAATAGTGGCAGCCACAATTTTGTCGGAAAAGAGAGGAGTCAGATAAGAGAAGAAAAATAGAGGCAGAGGTATGCTAAGCCTGATTCAAAATGAACTACTGTTTAAGGACAGTGAGGCAATCGTAATTTATTAAGAAAGACGCTGAAGTAATTTCATACTACATTAAGAATTACCAGACATGTTATAAAAAAGATCGGACACGACGACGAGAGGTACATTTTCTGTGTCAAGAAGTACATACCTTGTTCACATTTGGTTTACATGTTGATCACTATATTCATGTTTTACAATTCGTTTCCGGCTACCTGTCACGCTAAGATTTTCTCTATGTGTGAATAATATCCACGATTTTACCCATGGATATTATTATAGTAATAAAATAAATATAAATAATCATAATATAATATAATTATTTACACTCCAGGATCGCACCGTTCCCTGATTACTCAACAAGAATTCATGAGGGTACAATAGGTTTAATTATTCCTGAAGTGGGTAGGATTATCTATTGGAATAAGAACGTGAAGAAAAGATACGTGCTGTTTAATTTTTGAAGTTCGTGGTAGTTTTGATAGCAAACAAGAGTAAAGTGAAATCTTCATGAGTGGCATGAGAGCCAACGGAAATGCTCCGTTGGAAATATCTTAATGCATTTTTTTCAGATCTAGTTTTCATTTTATGTTCTAATATTTAATTACTTTATACTAGTCACAATAATGTACAAAAGAATCGAATACCGACATTACATAGTATAATAAACTCCAACTTCGCCCAAAACGTTATTAATTGAAGTACTTCACCTAGGCCATGTCCATAGATATTATAAGAATTATATAAGATTATAAAGCACGCCAAAAAATTATAAAGCACGAAAAGTACAACTAATTGGATTTTGTCCAACACTTGTTTAATTTTAATCCTCCTCTACCCGCTTTTAAAGCAAATATGGACTACTTACGCTCGTATCATGCGATCATTCAAGGAATCATGTGTCAAAATTAGAACATGTTTTAATTTTGATAGCTGGATCATGCGAATGAATTTTCATGCGAGGAATTTTCCGTTTTACGCGACGCATGAACGTCATAGGCATGACCATTCGCCGTGTAAAACGGCCTTTAGAGTTTGTGATGAGATTTTCTCTACTCTAATCTAAAAGAAAAAAATACGGGCTGGAGGCATTTTCTTGGGGGGATGAGAATAGTAAAACATATTATGGTTGCAACCAATGACATCTTAGGTACGTCAACAATTATAAACATAACTTTATACATACAACCAGAGCTAAAACAATATAGTGATCTTACGGCTATATAATGTTATAATGTCACCTATATTTACCAATGGAAGAGCCAATCAAAACATGTAGAACCAACACTTCGGATCCCGCGCTTCGGCAATAGTTGTAAAAATAACGAGTGATTGACAATAAAACTAGAAAATTCGAAATTTCCTGAACCATTCTCATGTGATGAAATATCCAAATATGTACGCCTGCAAAGTTATTTTCCTCTGATGCCCAGGTAACCTAATCTCAAAAAGGGAATGATTTTCTCCAGCCGGTTTGGAGCCATCGAGTTTCCAGCAAGCATCCACCGCTTGGCTTTTTCAGTTTTACGGATTCAATTCGCTGATGGAATCGGATTGCATGCGACCTGAAGTCAATACAATTTTGTATAAAGTTTGCTTCCCGAGGCTTCCAAGAAACTTCAATTTGTCATCATTCCTGTCAAAATATTTTATAGCCGGGTTGAATAACAGGCCAATCTCCCACTCCCAAGAACTCATTGTACATACATCTGCCTCGCACTTCAGACAAAAACTGGAATACGAGCGGAAGGGAAATAATGCGATCGGTCTTTCCCATTTTTTCTGAGCAGCAGGATGAGCTAGACAAATGCATCCAAGTCACAGCAAATAAATACACCAATGAAAATTTTTCAGGCCCATCATTTCGCGAGGCAGTTTCAAAGAATAGTGAGCGGATCTAAAGAAAAAAGAACCAGCAAATTAATCAAATTTCACGCAGCGACTTACTCCAATTTCGTGTACGTGTACGGACGCCAATAACAACAGAAGTATAAAAACAGCAGCCAGCTTCTGCTCTTTGGGAAGGCCAAGCGAAAATATGTTTTCCCGATTCGATATTGGGATTTGAATGGCAACGTGAGAAGTCAATCTGAAGATTAGTAGACAGCAGGAATAAAATGCACCATTTTTTAATGAATTGCCATTCAAATACAATGAATCTAACTTAAATTACAAGTTTGATACCATCGGAATACCAATTTGACAGCGTGCATCCTCATTGTACCTGGTATTATAAGTGAGAACAACCAGAGCGAAAAGCTTTGTCCGGGACACAAATTTTAAGGGCATATTACGAATTCAAAGTACGTAGATTCCACCTAAGGATTGAATAGGATCTTTAGATGTAATATGACTTGATAAGAGTGATAAGAATTTTGCTGTGCGTTCCATTTTTTTTATTGATCTTAGATTTAATTTATGGCTTAAATTCCATATGGAAATTTAAATCAATTGCTTTTCCGAAGATACTTAAAGCATTACTAAAACTTCACTATAATCTAGATCATAAATAAAAAATTCGAGGGGAAAATGGTAGACTGATAAAACGGTGAGGTCTAAAAATGTAACTTATCCACGCACAAAAAGGCATAATTTGTAGCCAGTAAGTGAAGTGTACAGTGTACAAATTACAAAATAAGTGTAATTGTGGTAGCCAGTGAGATCATATAATTAGATTGGACGGTAAACCATTGAGAAGTCTCTCCCTTTACCGGGATTTGAATCTGGGCCCTCGAAATGGGAAACCAGGACTCAAGCTACCATAGCGACCTTATAGATAGATAGCGATTCCCGCAAACCGTTTATGCATGTCTCAAATGACAAGGATGATTGCTTGAAATCAGATAATCCATTGCATGTGAAGCTGCTTTTTTATCCTAGTTAATTTATTTAGCTTAAAAGTGTGACCAATAGCATAGCTACTATCCATATAATCGTATGCGTGACAACCATGCATTCCTGGTGAGGAGTCACCCCCTACCGCATATCCTTAGAGTGGCCTGCAAGGTACATTGTAGATGTAGATTAAGCCTTTCATAAGATTAGAAGGGAGGTAAAGAAAAGTTGTAAGTGGAGCTATTAAGCGATCTTTTCTTTTTAAAAAATACTTCTCTCCGAGGGAGAAAAAGACAAGTATCTGTAACGGTAATCCTTGCCCACGTTTCAAACAACTGCAGGACATGAGGACGGACAACAGTGAAGGCGAGAACATTCGTGGAGACGAGTTTACTTGAGGCCTGCTCCCCCGATTACAATACTTGAGAGGAGTATCTAACAATGAGAGAGGATAAGCGACTGCCCAAAGATGACGTGGCAGGAAACATTCCCGCCTGATGGACCGTGGGAGACAACTCTGGATGGGCCTTCCCGGTAGGCAGGACTTGAATGAGAGATTAATTTCACCCGCAGTGAGGTAACTGAAAACCTTCTCCTTTGAAAATTAGTCTTTTTCATTGTCTGAACCCGAGTCTTCACGCTCGCGTCAGAGAAAGCATCTGAAAGGAAAGAGGTCACTCAAAGGTAACTGCCTCCGAAGGTTAGAGTAAAATAGGTGATTTAAATAATCACCTGGGGAGACATTGCAAATAATTCAAAGCAATTTCACCTTTTCTCTAGAAGTGAATATATCCAAGATAATACTTTTTTCATTCACACTTCAATTACGCGACCGAGAGAAATCACTATAGACTTGATAATTAATATCCAGGTCCAATGGTAAAAGATCATGAATGGACCAATGCGTCGGTACTGTTTTCTTTAAATCGGTCGGCGAAGCCATAAAAAAGGCTGGGTATTAAAACTGGAGAAAACGTTTATTCATCTTCCAGTCAAAGCACATTTTTCGATTTTTAAGAATTTCCCCGTTTTCTTCGGCTTCGCCCAAGTCTATTACGATGTTCCCCTCCTAATATGTCCCTTTCGGACAAATTTTACTCTTAATCATAGCTTTATTGCTATATCACGTTGAAATAGCCCAATACTAAAGCCCTTTGCAAGATCAAAGTGATCGCAATGCACCAACCTCTCACTTGAAATCTTGTAATCACAAGGTTGAAAGTGTATTCACGTAGGTACTCCAGAAAATGTTGAGATTAAGACTGACATTTACGAAAATAATTCTTTAAAAACCGTTTGGGATATCAAATTTCCACGACAGATATTAAGGATGTTTATAATTGATATTTATAATGATAAAATAATTACATTCTAATAACTACTTAATAAATAAGTTAATGGACATTGCACGCCACCGATAAACATGACAGTAAATAACAAATATTGAATTTCGCTTAGACCCTAAAAATGTTTACAAATTTCAAACATGCACTCTCATAGAACTTGTGCTCAAATTGAGGAAGTATTCATTACGCCAAATCTTTGATCTAAATGAATGTTTTGCCATCCCTTTGGAATAACCAAAATCCATATGGAGCAGGGCTATCCCTTGGTACGGAACTTGCAAACGCTAACCCATAAACGTCAATTTATTCGCATTATGAGATGCCGATAATTTCCATGACAATTATAATTTACATGACAATTTCCATGGTAGATACTTGCTTCCGTCTTTTTGTATGACTACCATGATAGAAAATGTAAGTCTCGATTCACCCCCTTGGATAATTCCCTGAGGGTACACTTGCCCCAAAATAATTAATTGGCAGCCGTAATTCGTGTAATAATAAATTATTACGCATATTATTTCAGAGTTGACCGAGTTCTTCGTGATATTTCACGGACTTATGTCACTAGTGTACGAGGATGTGTTTAGTTTTTAGCTTCGAATTCATAATTGTTCCAAAGTTTAGTTATTAATTTATCCAAATTGATCCGAAGTTCGAATTTAAGATTTTTTGCTTTAAAAATATTTCATGTCTTTAACTAAACACGAAATACACGTGAACGATTCATGAGCAATTTTTCTTCGTAATGTGAATGAGTTTACTTCTAAAAGAAATGCTTTTGAATTCCAGTGGCAGATATTATAAACGAAAGCAACCTGCATTTGAGTCTCAATAACACAGCTTTCTAATTAAAACACCGGTAAATTATTTAACAGAATGTTGTCACAGCTCATTAATCCCAGAAAAACCAAACTGCTCTTTGCGTTGCAAATGCATTCCAGTAAAATGATATTCGTCAAATCCTGGAATTCTATAAACAAGTTAACCTTTGTGTTAAGAAACGTATCACGTTCAATAAATCTTTTAAAATTCCATAATTATTGGTTCTCTCTAAGAAGGACTTTCATTATTAAATTCGCGTTGAATTATTAAATTAAATTAATTAAAAGAATCAATTGAAAAATTGTTCCTACCTTGATTATTTTAATCCAAATAACGATACGGTCGTGGTAGGGTATTCACCAACATCGTGGATATTGTCAGCACCATCACGGCCAGAGATCACGGCGAAGATCTTTTGCTTTCCAGAAGAAAAGGTCACTGAAAATCGCAAGATAATGAAAGCGACCATTTCTTTGAAGCTATCCATTGCAAGAAGTAACAAACGTTCATCTTAATTACTTCTGACTGGGAAGTTTTGGAGGGGGTGCAATCAATAGATTTTTTTTCGCCGCGAATAATAGCGAAAATAATTTCCTTTGTTCATCAGATGAACTCCATCTACTCAAACATTGGACCTAATGAACTTCCGACTGAGATAAATTTGCTAAATGAACAAAAATTAATTAGGAACTTCAGCCGTTGATTTCCTTCCATCGTCCTTTGTTCTTGAGTGAAAACTGGGACTCAAATAGTAAGGGAAGGATGATGAGAGAAAAAGACTCCAACAGGGCACGTGAGAAGCGACCCTCTGAAGAAGTAAAACAACTGCGAAAAACAAGACAGCTTGCAAGCCGGCAGAACCATTGTTGAATAAGTGGAAAAAGAGAAGGATGGAGATATTCAAAGAGGGCGATGGGAGTTGTTGCAAGAAAATTCGTTTCAACCCAATCTTTATGACACGAGCGAAAACATACTAGTTTTATTAAATTCAAGGTTTGAGAACTAGCCTCTATAAATCCAATGGGAAAGAAAGCGTCTTGGTGTGGTTGGCAGCTTAAGAGGTAAAGCACCTGGCCAGAAATCAGGGGATTTACGGTTCGAGTTCCGGTCAAGGCGAATGATTTTTTCTTTGCGGAAATTCTGCTATACATACTGGATATATTACTCAAAAATTTCACGACATTGTGAAATCATTACAAAGAGCTATATTATTTGGTAAAGATAGTATTACGCTGCTGTCTCTTAGCACTTGTTCAGAATTATTGGGAAGTAAATAAAGCCATAAGATTTCATTTCTTACGAAAATGGAATAATGCACCTTTCTGGTCACGAATCACTTCATTACCGTAACTATTCAGTCGTCAGTCAGTCATATTGTAGTCAGTTCGATCATGGGGCATTTGGATAGTCAGGGATAACTCATAAACAGCCAACATGGGTTCCCGAAAGGTAGATCATGCGAGACACAAATAGCTTTATTCGTACATGATATTTTAGTCTACGGCGAAAACAGTACTGAAGTTGATGCGATATTTTTAGATTTTAAAAAGGCATTCGATAAAGTTCCTCATGATAAATTAATCTTGAAGTTAGAGAGTTTTGGTATAAATAAAGACGTAGTATGTTGGGTAAAAGACATCTTAAGTGGGCGGGAGCAGAGGGTTGTCATAAATGGTATCATGTCGGACACAGTCACAGTCTCATCGGGAGTTCCCCAGGGTAGCGTAGTAAGTCCGCTTATATTTCTTTTATGCATAAACGATTTGGGTACCGTAGTTAGCAGTAAGCTTAGACTTTTTGCAGACGATGCGGTAGTTTATAGGGGTATATCAAAAGAAGAAGACAGGAAATCGCTTACCAAGGATTTAGATGCAATTCAAGAGTGGTGCGACCAATGGCAGTTAGAACTTAACCTTAAAAAGTGTGTAGCTATCAATTTTTGGAGGAGGAATAGTTCGATAGAGCCTACCTATAAAATTAGTAACAAGAAGATCGAAAACGTTGAAACCATAAGATATTTAGGTGTAACAATCACTAAATATTTATCGTGGGGAAGACACATCCGGGAAATATGCGGCCGAGCGAAGAGAAAGCTAGGATTTATAAAAAGAGTACTTGGGAAATGTGATGAGAAGACAAAAGAACGATGTTAATTTTCGCTAGTTAGGCCCCACCTTGAGTATGCAGCCAGTGTATGGGATCCGAATGAATTAGGTTTGATCAGAGAACTAGACAGTGTGCAGCGTAGAGCAGCTAGGGTCGTTAAAAGGTGTTACGATAGGTTGAGTAGCGTTTAAGAATTAATAAAAGAATTAGGGTGGGAATCATTATCAGAGCGTAGGTTAAAGAAATCTATTAGAGAAATTTCAATCGGATAGCTTTACTGAAGATGTTAGGCACATATTAAAAACACCAGCGTATTATGCTAGATTCGACCAGATAAATAAGATTAGAGAGATAGATTGTCGCACTGATAGATTCAAAATGGCATTTTTCCCCCGTACTATAAGAAAACAGAATAGGCAGCATAGCAAAGGGATAGGTAGATGAAATATTTTAGCGTAGTCAGTAGCGCATGATGCATGTATTAACCCCTTAAATACTATAGATACTAACAATGTAGTTGCATGAGACCCTATAGTTGCTTGTTTGCATGTCAATAGTGCATGCTTGGTGATCTTCACCCCCTGCCACACACCCTCGCGGTGGCTTGCAGGGTATCGTGTGGATGTAGATTCAAAATCATTGACTGGTAATGTATGCAGATTTTTTTTAGGTGGAAATGATCACCCGGCACTCCGATTTCTACACTATTTATGAACAAAAGAGATTTCGCCTAAACAAGGATATCTCTGTTTACTTTGGGGTTCAGTTTCGCTTAAACAGTGTTTTAGATTAACGCCAGCGGTTGAATAGCATACGAACGAACTCTGCAACCATTTGCTGCAACGGGAATTTAAATCCGATATTTGTCTAAAACCACATCCCATCTCATATTCGGTGCATACAGCGGAAGCAAAGCTTTTCTTCCACGTATTTTTCGAGATGATGAACAGCGTAGAAAGAAGGCCGGAATATAGCAAAGTTTCTATCTCTACGGTTTTTACACAACGAGCCCAAACTCGGATACAAACTGGCGCACACGTCATAGCACTCAAATGATTGATGAGAATCACGTGACTGGCACTTCACTGGCCTTGGCCCCTTAAACGCCTCGCCAACGATTGATGTAGAGTATGTCTTGGAACGCAAGGTGATGTCCCAGTCCCTAAGGATCTAATACCCACTTGGATCGACAGAGAATATTTTCTGCGCACAACGCATATTGCACAAACCTCGTAAAGAATAAATGTCCTAAACATCTGAGAGTGAGCACGTATCATTTTGGTCGGAAAAATATTGAACTGCCGGTCATAAACGCCATCACGTATATGAGGGATGTCTAAAAACAATCTCCTGAAAATTGTCTCAACAGTGTATGCTGTTGACCGAATGAGTCCTAATGTCGTACTTTTATATATGCTTTGATATTTGTTTATAGTCAACACCCTTAGGGCAAACTATGGACAAACGCAATTAAATTAATTCAAATGTAATCTAACATCAAGAAGATCTGCCAAACTTAGCGCGAGACTTTTTAAAGGCCATAATTCACCCCGTCCACCGGGCCTACTCCAATCCACTATGACGGAGTCGTACTTAACACTGATTCTAACGCCGCCCACAGTTATCTGAAATGGAATAGTATTGTTCACAACCATGGCATAATAGAGACCTTAACTTCATACTCGCCATAAAATCTGAACTGAGTATGCTATAAACTCAACTCAATACTAAAAGAAATATAAGCTATTATAAAAACTAATATAGCTATAACTCAACACTGATATAAATAAATCTATATGACTTACATAAGATATTATAGTGCTACGTAGATTAACAATCTCATTTAATGTATGGTGTGAAGTGTCACATCACCGGATCGCCTTCGCTATAATATAATTCAACGATGAAGCTAGCTTTGCAATCAAATATACGCTTCCGACGAGAGCTTCCACGCTTCCCTTCCCCAAAGAGGTAGCATCAAAATCTAATTATTCTCTGAACAGACAATCCCATAGCACCATCAATTTCGCTTTGCACACGATCTTGACACAATTAATGAAGACTAGCATGTAGCGGCAAAATCACTAAAGGACGACAACCTTTCCTAGAGACTTCGCGCCATAGTCGCATCCTATTCACGTCGCTATAAATATTTATCGAATATTTTTATTCAATATTTGAGCTTCTCGGCTCTAAATACGTGGAAAGTTAAAATTCTTTATGTATTTCGTCGAAATGCGCAGCACAATAGGAATAAAATCTGCGGTTAGTTGATAAGGAAAATATAATTGCTGTAACTAATCGCTAATTCCCTGAATTATCATTTCTCAACGAGTATAATAAAAATATATCGCGCTACCTTGGATAAATATTACGTAACCGATGAAGCAGGACAACGATGGATGGTGGTGTGCTTTTCAATTTCCGTGATTTTGATTAACAAAAAGTGATTCGACTTTTTATGATGAGAAGCATTGAATTTTTAGCGCTACGGTGTGATTTCTATTGTTATCCCTATTATTGCTATACAATAGGGAACAAAATATCGATTCTGTAACTAAGGGAATGTTATCGCTACTGCATCACAAATCAAATTCGACAGCCAAAAAGGCTAAAGACTCAAGACCAAAAACCACAACATTCGTAAAAATGAGGGATTCCTTGGATTATAGCTACGACGGTATCGTAGTAAAAACGAAGAGCAACTCATTGTGTTGTAGACGTAATTTCAAAAACTTTTGATCAGCCAAAGAGGAAAATCTCTGAAATTTTTCGTTCCGATGGTGTTTACACTGTGTCCTTTGTGGATTAACCTCCTGTCCACTTTAATAAAGCTTTCGCAAGTGCCGCATTGAAAAAAATCTAGTAAAGAGAAAAATCCTTTCTCCTTTTGATTAAAATATCTTGGAAACTTCATCCATCTACTTAACTGTACTTCAGGGCCAAACTTATCATTCAATGTAAGTCCTTTGGTTTCCGTGAATTTGGTATGTAGAACTCCGCATGACTCGTTGGGTTTTCACCGAATGTGTTACTTTGGGCGGCAACAGTTTCGCTGGTGTTCCAACCGATGTCTTCAAGTCGAAGGTACGGGTGGTTTCCAGTCTGTTCCAACACAAAAGGAGTTTCAGACCGGGAGGAAAGGTTCAAGGATGGGAATGGAAGGTAAGGAGGGAGACTGGAGAGAAACTCGGCGTCGGCATTAGCCTGCTCTTGACGAAAATCCCCAAGGGGTTGTGCCAAGGCTTAACGTCCTATCCGACGGACGGGGTACTAAACTCGAATGCTCTCCACAAAGCAGTCAAGTAGGGGCCAACTAACCTATAAAAAATATCATCCACTTTTGGGATACAAACCCGGGTCTTATGGTTAAGAGGCCAGTACTCCGACCACTACATTAACTCGACCCTGAAGTTACAGGACCTGGTTTTTTGACCATCTTTGTAGGCCAGCCTTCCTGTTGGCAGCTCTCCGACTGATTGCTTCTCCATGCACAACAGAAGGCCTTCCCTGTCACTGAATTCGGAGCTTTTCACAATTTCGATGGTCTCTCGTTTTATCCGTTGGTAATAATGAGACTCTTTCCTCTTTCGTATTATTATTTTTGCCTCTCATAATAAGGCGTCATGCCGAAACGAAAGCAACTATTATGCCAGTGAAAGGAACGCTAAGTCTTCGAGTGACTGAACGGTATCAACTCCACTACATAAAAAAAAGAAAGAAACCTTGAAGATGTCTACAAGTGATGAAATGTAGGTGTGTTTTCTCATAATATATAGAGTTGATTATACTCTGCGAGTGTTTATTCTTTATAATATAGATAAAGCTACGCCACCACGAGACGCCCTCAGTGTTAGCGGATGAACGGTAGATATTAAAAAAACGCCTTTGTTTCAGTCTCCAATCAGTGTGTCGAGGGTTGCCTAACTCGAAGGATTTCAAGCCAGGCAAAAATAAACATAATTCTACTCCAGGTTTCGTATTTAATCAAATATATTGATTGAATCTCGAGAAATATCTGTGATCCAGTATATTACGCCTGTCTGACTCTGAAGAATAATTTATTTCCATCACCATCAGTCAACAATCCTTGATGCAGCTCTCCACTTCTTTCTCTTATCATATAGCCTCCTCATATTTACATGATTCTTCTCTTGCACATCCTTCACTACTTTCTCAATACATCCCATATAAAAGTCTGTCTTTCCCATTCTTCCCCTTCACTTGTCCCTTCACGATGGTCTCCATCTCAAGATATGGTCAATCGAGTTGTCTATCTTCTTCGCTAAGTTTTCAGCTGACTTTTCTTTTCTCTGACTCTTCTTCAGACTTCTACATTAGTCACTCACTAGTTCCATTTTTATCTTCTTCATATTTTTGTAATACCATATTTCTAATGCTTCCACAAAAATACTAACTTTTGTAAAATGAACAAGTGAACTTAAAGCAGCTGCACCACTTTCATTGATAGTAATCATAAAAGGTGTTTATGGAGTGAACTTGAGACAATTACTATCCCTTCAGCAATCTAACTAATTCAAGATGTGAAAGAAGAGATGTAAAATAGTGTATTGGGAATGGATGAAGAGTATATACGAGTATTCATCAGAGGAAGGGGCAACTAATAGATATGATAATATTTATCCTAGTAATCAAATATTATGATGGTGCACTTTAGATATTTCACAGTATTATTTATGCTGTGATTTATAAGTGTCAAACGTGTAAAAACTGTAACTAATGTAATAATTAAACTGCCAACTAAAGCAGAGCCCTTTCCAATGTATGTATTTCCATTTGACCATATGATACCTACCTTAAAGGTTCAGTAGCATTAAATCTTATCAATGCTATGCCTGCATATTCATCACTAATGTAGGTACCAGTGTAATTTTGTAACAAACTAGAGACTACTATATTGTTAAGGTACAGAAAAAATTAAACACTCTGCCCAGGAGCGTCTGGCTAGATTTGCAGGTCAGCGATCGCCGAGGGACCCCGGCCCAAGGCAGCTTAGGGGGTTCCCGACAGGGGGCGTCAACAATATTAGCAAGGAAAGAAGTTAGTCTAACATCGCGCCTCGTGGCAACTGACTCACTTGACAGCAAATTGCCCACCAACCAAACTATACCAAGCGTGAGTAGTTGAAAAGTAAAGTTTATCGTACTTGAGTTGCTATGCTCATAAAAATTTAACCTCAAGGCCCCAATGTAGTTAAAATTACTAATTTTAAAAATAAAGAAATCTACTTGTGGTTTACGCTCTTGATTTTTATATAACATTAACAGTTAAAGAAATTGCTGTTTCTGTTTTTACGGGAAAGAGATGAAAAATTTTGGAATAGGTACTGAGCACTAGGAAAATCAGTGCTATCACCAATACGCAAGTTTTTGTTGTTTGAAATGAAGAGGTGTACTGTTCTGTGGATTCCAAACATTACCTTCAAATTCCTACACCACCTCCGGTTTTTCCACAAATCACAAAAATGTGAAAATTAGAAAAGGCAATTTTTTAATGTTATTGCAGAAGTTAAATCTTTATAGAGGGTAAAAATGTTCTATACGTGGACATAATTTCTTTAAGATTTTTTTATACATTAGTAAAATTAAATAGTTAAAAACAAAACTATATTTCCAGTTAAAAACAAAACTATATTTCCAAAAATGATGGCACCAAGTTTTTCTACGTACTCAGATGCGGAGAATGAGTGCTAAGTATACTAGCAAAGCAAGAAAAATTTTATTCCTTATGTTTTTTAAAATATAGTACATATGAATTAGATTACTTTTCGGTACATTTTGAAAGAAAACATCATACTAAGTCTAATTCCCAGTCCTGCACTCGTGACAGCACCTCGCCACAGCTTAAGGACAAATTGCTGATCATATTGTAACACTGTGAACATGTGTAACAGTTGAAAATTGTGGAAATTTCCTTGAATTGGTTATTTTAGTTGCAAGCTATGATGTGAGGCAAAATTATGTAATAAAAAGAATTGAAGAGAGCAAACTGCATAGAATAAAAACAAAGAAAAAAAGATGATCTGCTGGAAAATCGACTAAAAGACAGATTGGTCGCGGCTCTCTCTTAACATTTTTGTCCAAATATTTCGTTAGTAAGCTAATCAACGTAACTGATACTTTGGGATGTGATATAATTCTGAAAGACCTGCATAAGCATAGTGTTTAGTTTAATGGTTGATATTACACAAGATGTTGCTGTGATGGATCAGTTGGCAATTTGCATCCGCTATGTAGTCGAAGGGAATATATATGAAAGACCTATCAGTTTAATAGTAGTTGACGATTCCAGTGGACTTGCTTTGTTTAATCACATCAAATTGGAGGCAGCACAGAGTGGGGTTTCAACATCAAGCATTATTGCTAGCTCGTTTGATGGAGCTAATAACAATAGAGGTTGTTACAATGGCCGACAAGCCCACTTTAAAAGAGAAAATCCTGATTTTATTTGATAAAGATATGATGAGCACTTTGAATTTCACTACGAAGAACGAAGAAGTATGCTGGAAGAGTGAGAAGTGATCTAGATGACTCAATTGACATTGAAGTTTTTCAAACACAAACAGCTTCAAGATAAAAAAAACAATGTCCGGAGAAAAAGCCTAAGAAGAAGCACCTGAAATTGCTGCAACTCAAAAGTATAAATTTATCTACTTTAGCATTATTGATCTAAGTATTGAAGCCAGAACAAGTATTGAAGGCAGATTCATACCCAATTGAGACATTTTAAAAGATTGCTCTTGGTTTGATCCTAAAACAATTTCCAAAATAGCAAAGGTAGGTACTTTTCCTCCCAACTTTATATGTGCCATTCCAAATTTGTGTAAAGTAGAAAGAAGTTCTTTACTTATAGAACTGAAACAGTTTGTAGATCAGTACAAAAGTTTTACCAAGACAGAAAAAGTTGAATATGATGGAGAAGACATGCCTAATCTGAGAAAAATTTGTAGACAGTGAAGATGATGAAGTTAACTTTGAAGAAGAGGAAGAAAAGGAGTTCATTCATCGTACCCAATATAGAAAATGCTACAAATGTTTGGCCTGTGCTTTCCCCGTAGTCTATGAACTGTCTCAATCTGGGCATTTTATTAACTTGTACACAGCATATAAGTTTGTTGTTACCCTTTCTTTCACTCAGATAACATGTGAAAGAGTATTTTCTGAATTAAAAATTGCCAAGGACAGACTTAGATGAACACTGACTCAAGACACTCTGCCCAATGGACTTCTAATGAATGTGGAATGAGATTTGTTTTTCATTTAGATAAAGACATTATCCTTGATAAATTAGCTCATAGTAGTGACGGCTTGGGAAAAAGTTATTTATTTAATTGTTAATTGGGGCACAAGATATTTATCCAGGATGAAAATTCATAAAAAATTTTTCCAACTAATAATGTCTTTGATTTATTTTTGGATTTCATTTAGGGTTCACAGAATAAACATCATTATTATTTATATAACAATACATTGGTTTGGTGATTTGGTGATTTTTCAGAATGGCGAGTTTGTAAAAAAAAACAGAAATTCGAGGAATCAAAATCAAGTGCTTTTGAAATTTCTTTTCTTCTTGAATTATTCATACTAATATCCGATTTTTACTGTAATCTATGACAAAATGTACTGTTAGTGTAGTTCATATAATCAATTAAGTTATTATACCTACTTGTAGAACTACTTATTAGGGCCCTTTCCACCTGATATACATGAAGAATTAGGTTTTTAAGGTTTTCATAATAAACATAACGTCCAATGTTCAATAAAAATTCCTACTTTACGCCAGGCCTGCAATTAAAAGTAGATTATTGGGACTACATGACAAAAAATATTCTGATGTTCCAGTATTGTGGTGCAGGCACATAATAAAATAATAATTTTTCTGGATTATTAATATGATCGTGGACACAGTTGATTAGTGCCCATGAATTTGGAAAGAATCAACCAGCGGCAGCAAGAGAGAGGGCGTGGCCACAACTTGCGAGATCGTTTTGCTATTTTAACAGTCTCCACCCTCTCAACTCAGTGCTATTTATGCCAGCTTCATTGATTTTTGATACTTATTAGTTGAATAGTCTCCATATGTTGTAATTATAAATAGTTCAATTCATTTATCGAGGGAACAGTAGACACACTGGTATTTGGAAACTAGTTTGTCGCGCTGCATCTTACAGACCCATGTTAAATATTTATGAACACATCTGTATATTATTCATCTGGTTTATCTTGCAATAAAACAAACCTATTTTGTTTGTGAGTTCTTCTGGTGTCCAAATAGCATGGATAACAGCGTTTCCTTTCTGGCCACAACAGACCCCACCCAAATATTCTTCTAGCTACAGCCTTGCCATTCACCAATACAATAAGGGGCCTCAAATTCGTTTCCAACCGAGAGCCCCCAACGATGCCAGACTGCCCCTGACTCTGCCTGAAGAGCTAATTTCTTTTAAGTATATGCATTTTAAAACCAATTCTTTTTACTTTGGAGGAAATCATCAAAATCACAATTAAAAAGTATACATAATATATAACCAACTACTTATACACATGTAAATTAGGCAATAGGTAATTAATTTTTCAATAGTACTGATTATATCAGGTCAATAAATATCAAATAAATGAGTAATTAGAATTCAGAAAATCAGAACCTCTGCCATCCAATTTCTTCATCACTGCAAATTTATCTCAAACATTAACTCTCAATCATCATAATATTTTTTTTTAATCATTACCAGACTCCAACCCGATGAATACAAAAAACATTCTTTTCATTCCAAATCCAACTATTTTAAGCCTGAACGTCACTAAACAATGAGTATATTAAGTATTATAATTCATTTAACGAATTACTTATGAGTACATCACACAAAGACAAGCTTGCAAGGATGTGGAATTTTCATAAGACTGGTTCACCTAGTTAACCCATTCAATGCGGATGACTGCCCTGGCAGTCATCCGCTCCTAGCCGCCGGCGCGGATGACAGCCAGGGCTGTCATGCCCTTGGGATCTTTTTGAATGGTTATAACGGAACTACGCGTGGCCGTTTTGGGGTGCTTTCTTTTCTCCACTCTGCAGTTGGGTTCTGGCCGTCCTGTCGTGTGCTTCGTTTCTGGTTTCACCGAATTTTAGCTTTTCTGCAGTTTTTCGCGTTTTTACGATTTTTTTGAGTTTTTGCTACTTTTTCGCTGTAGTTCCAGTGTGATATTTTCCGATGTGCGTTGTTTTTTTGTGTGTTACATGTGACTACTGAACTACTACTGGCATTCGAGTTTTATCAACCGATTTTCAGTGTAGCGTTTTATTCTTCGTCAGTATTTTGGTGTTTAACGATGAGGTTAATGTCCTTATTCTTCGGGAGACGGAGAGGAATGCGGAGTGCATATTGTAGAACAACCCATCTCCTAGAGGGAGGATAACGGACTGGAAGCCATTGGATAGGGAGGAGTTTAATGTTTGTTTGGGCCTGCTCTTCCACATGGGGACAATTAGAACAAACCGGATGTCTGATTATTGAAAAACATCGATATTTTTCAATTTTAAATATTCCGGGATTCGATGCCGAGGGATCATTTCCTAGGGGTATTGCAAGCACTGCACTTTGCTAAAAATCCTGATGAGAATGATCCTGCTCCCAGAGATCGTGTATATAAAATAAGATCCCTTCTACATCTACATCTACATAATACCCTGCAAGCCACCATATAGGTGTGTGGCAGGGGACTAAACTATACTTCTAAACTGCTTCCAGGAGGCGATGGAGGAAGGGAATTGTGCATCGACGAGTCGATGCTACTCTGGAGAGGCCGCTTAGTTTTTCGCCAATACCTTCAGGGTAAAAAACACAAGCATGGCATAAAAATGTATATGCTTTGTGAACCTGCAGGGTTAGTCCACCGCTTGATTATTTACGCGAGCTCCGGAGATGATGAGTCGGTTGGATGAAGACATGGAGATCAAGTTGTGCATAAACGTTTAGAGAACTTTTAGCGTAATGGAAACAGTGTTTATCTGAACAATTATTGTAACAATGTACGTTTAACTAGGGATCTGCTTTCAAGTGAAACGTACTGCACAGGAACCCTGCGAGCGAACAGGAAAGAAAATGTAAAAGGGGTTTTCGGCCGAAAATTGCCAAAGGGAGAGGTCATTACTCGCTGGAATAAGGATGGAATTTGCGTCTTTCGATGGAAAGACAAGACAGACGTTGCCATGATTTTCCTTATTTGGAAGCAATTTTGTACCAAATTCACGACCAGGCAGAGGAGAAGCCGTAGCTACTTAGAATAAGTTTAGGGGGGGGGAGGGGGTGGATCATTGCGACCGGCTGTTTGTCGTACTACACCTGTCAGCACAAAACGCTCAGGTGGTATAAGAAGGTAGGAATCCACATATTTCAGATTATGCTGGTGAACAGCTATATGCTTTATAACAAATATAGCGGGAATAAAAAGAGCCTTTATGCTTTTAGGTTTGCGTTAATTGAGTCCTTACTTTCCAGTAGGACAAAGGTCTTGATTGCTTTTCCGCAACCAAAAAGGGGTCTCGCCCACTTTCCCGCTATAACAGCTGTTGGGGAGAAAGGGAAAAATAGCAGGAGAGATGCAGAGTATGTCACACTAAGGGAGTACGGAAATCTGTGGTGTACATTTGTCCTAACTCTGAGGGCAAGCCGTGACTTTGCTTGCGCCTTTGCTTACAGGAATTTCATAATAATATTTTAGTTTTCGTGAAAATCTATTCTCGTAGGATTTTTGTTTGCATAATTGTGGATTCCAATATAATACATTTTATAAGGTATTAAGTTTAGATTCATTCTTTAGTCTTTAAACATTGCGTTTTCGTTATTATAATATTTAATAATTGATGATTTTCAAGGTTTTCCGTAAAGACATTTTTCCTGTAGCAAATATTGTAATTCATTTAATTATTGGTGACATCTCTTTTATCATTGCTGTTATAGACTTATTTTTCAGAATATATTTTTTATTTTTTTACTGTGTACCATTGCATTATTCAAAACTGCTATGTTTGAATGAGTGTGTAAATGTATGTATACTTACATACATTTGTGAGATCTTACGTTTGGAAGAATACTGTACTGCATTGAGCATTTTTGCATACTATGATAAAATTCAGTTTATCCAATGCACATCGGATTGATTTATTATTATTAAAAGTAATGCAATTATTTATCCAATGTTTAAAATCACTAGTAAGTCAACGTAGCTCCCTGAGTTTGTTACAGTTCCGTATTTCTGAAGTGTATACGCGAGCTTAAAATTCAGAGAACTGGGTGTTCTAAATGGATAAAAAAAGGAAGTGAACAATGAAATTGAGGAAAAGAGATAGAAGGAACAGGAATTTGGATGGTCAGGGGTTAGAAAAGGAACCACTAGAGGAGAGGAAAGAAAGTGGTGGCTTGGCAGGGGTTGGGGAAAAGGAAGCGACAAGTGAAACCCGAAGGGGGGAGAGGCAGGGGATAGGACAACAGAAAGGGTACAATAGGCCGAGGCACTCAGCGGCTCATAAACATTTTTACCGAGGACGGGTTTTTCCAAGGATACTAATAGAATCAGTGGGGTTTTCATAGAGACAATTGCAGAATGTCTGCCATGACGAATTCTCAGGCATGCTACGAGCGGGCGACACCCAGCGGACGAGTGATATCATGGGATTCCAAAATAATTTGGCGTGATCGCTAATTATATCATGGTAAATACGAACCAGAGAGTATATGCAGTTAGGCTAGCGCGTATAACTATAGTGATAGTGCTGCTGCCTGAGCTACGATCAATATAATTTTATAGTTGTTAGTGGCTTTCATGGGGGCAAAATCTTTGAAGTGCCTAGAGATATGGGGTTTTTTCTTGTACATTAGGGAAGGAAAATTTAAGGAGTACAAGGAGAAGGAAAATTTAAAACACTGCTGAGTAAAATGTATTTAACCATTACGAATAGAGAACACATTTTATCTTCATATAACTCAACTCAAAGCCGAAATATTTACAGCAAAAAAAATGCGATCAAGATAAGTGCAAATTACATGCATTCTTACAGAACAAAAATTAAATTAAAATATAAGCAGACACCTGTGTGAAAACTTCTTTGCTTAGATAAACGCAACCATTAACCTCTTATTGAACTTAACCAAGACAGTAATTTGAAGTTTTTCTCTAAAATTTCGCAAAAGAAACGAATCACCGCATCGGTTGTGCGGGTTGCATAAGTCAGGAAACATCGCCAGGAGCGGATGACATTCCTGAATGTCATAAAAAAAAATTTTAAAAAAGAGATGAAAAAAGGCTAGTACACGTTATTTATGTGTATGTTATGCTTAAATTAGGCAAACCAAATAGAATTAGGCAAAAAAACATATTCCGACACCGGCAAAGGTACCATCATATGGTGCCGCATTGAAAGGGTTAAGAACAAGAAAATAATGGCTAAAAAATTGGTAGTTGATATATGTGTGAGAAAGAAGAGTTGCTGCTGAATTCGGGCTATCTATCTTCATGCTTGGAAAAATACTTGACACTTTCCATCCCATTCTTCAACAGTGTTTTTACCAGAAGTAATTTTTGTTACCAGTTTCATCAATCTCTAGTTTATGTATTTGGTTTGTGTCACTTTTAATCCCACCACAGCACCTCCTCCAACCCACATTAGAGGCTGTTTTCTTCTAAACTTCCTCCGTCACCCCATCTGGCCTACTTCCTCCAATTCCACCTTCTCCCTCTCTCCCACCCCTATCATTCTCCTCTCTCTCACTAAAGGCATATATATACAGTGACGTAGCCAGGATGTTCTCCAGGGGGAGGGGGGCAAAAATAAGTTAACGTTCCATAACACAAGTTTGTTATTGCCCCTTCTTGAAAAATATTATGATTTCTTAATACAATTTGTATTAATTATATTTCTCCCTCTCGTTGAATGTCAATGGGCACCTTCAGCTAGTCGACCTGTAATTTTTCATTTGACTAATGAGCCAGGGGGGAAAAGTGCCCCACGTTATATAGAAAGTTATATAGAAAATGTAAATACGTAAAATCATCGTAGTTTCATTTTCGTGGTTCATCGTGGTTTCATGATTCTTAAAGCACATTATACCATCATTAAATGAAACTATGAACATATCATTTATAGGTTTGCTGATCCCTGCCCTATCCTACAAACCCAAGAAGGAGGGTGTGTGAGAGTTGTGCTTGAATTTTACTAAATTTGCTCTTCGTTTTTTCTGGACCTATCCCATAGAGTATTTTGTTTCATGATTGTGTTTTTTTTATTTTGCTTAAGTTTCCCCCTCCACCACCTCTTCTTCATAGAATGATACCCCTGAATTTCTTTTCCTCATTTGTTACCCCACTGTCAAGAGACAACCCACATAGCATGCAAGATTGCAGCAAGTTTGGTTGAGGCTGGCGTACGGCTTGCCAAGATTGGCAATCTAGATGCAAGCTTGCTGCAAGTTTGCCAATATTGACACGTTCCGTGCAAGTTACACTCGACTTGCATGAAGTGTGCCAACCTTGGCAACTTTGCTGCAGGACTCTGGCAACATTAGTATCAATAGTACAAGGCCCAATGCAATTGCAACTATAGGGTTCCTACTAAGGGAGGAGTAGATTTACCTTTGCTTGAACGCGCACGGCTTATTTCCCGTAGAAGAAAAACGATTCGAGCTAAATTGAAGAAGAGCGAGTTAATAGGAAAAATTAGCGCAAAATTAACTTAAGCACATAATGATAAATTAACTGACAAAGAAGAAAAAGGTTGTAAAGTCGTGAATACAGATTAATTGTGAATACAGATTGATTGAGTACATAATACAGTGGTATTGACGTCAGGGTTCCTACTTGTATCGACAAGGATCCCGCAGCCCGTTCGATGAAGATGGCGATTGCCATATTACTGAGGATACTCTTATTTATCTCACTAGAAGTTGAAAGAATATCAGTTATGCGTAGTAATAACAGTCATGCTTATTTTGAGCCACAAAATGGTAATTGGGGAAATGTTTTAATGGTTCAAATACCCGTGTCCATACATTGTAAAGTTTATTATCACTAACGAATTCATGCAAGCCAGAAACTGTATACATACGGCCTCTCATCAGTCATTTGTTAGCAAAGAAGCACTAGATAGCTGTCATGATTAGCATTTCGTTAGGTGGTATTCCATATTCCCACATAGCAAAGCAAGCTTGCAGTGCAACCTTGCAGCAGGTGCAGTAGTCAGATTGCAGCAAGCTTGCTTTGCTACGTGGGAATATGGAATAATAGATTAATAAGTTTTATAGTCTATTTTCTGGCTTTTTAATTATACCACTAGCACACTGTGATGTAACTGTAGTTAAAACCAGCAAGAGAGGTGATTATTAACACGTCGCGTACGGATGGCAAGAATTCTTGTCAGTTAAATCCCATCTGCTGCGGATGGATGACGAGAATTCTCGCCATTTAGGAACATCATGGTAAAGTTTTAAATTGTGTTATTTATGTTCATTGTGAATTTTTCTCATTTTTTTCTGTTATTTATTACGAATAATCACAATGTAATGTTCAATAATCCAAAGTAATTTAGTTAATTTTAGACATTTAATTCTATTTAAATCTCAGTCCAGTGTTCTGTGATGGCATCTAACTTCAATTTCATCAACTTGAATCTTATTTGTCTTCCCTCTTCTTTTTGGAGGTTATATTTCTTTCACAGCTTCCTCGGTCACCCCACCTCCTTGTCTCATTGTTTACGGAATGTTTCTCCACATGGCCCTAGCTTAGCTAGCGGCGAGGAACCGTATCTCTATTGCCTTGAGGACCATATCTGTATTGCCTCGCCTTCAAGTTCCTCTCACAGCAGATGAAATGCACTCTCAGCTCTGCTCCATCAACATAAACATTCATTATGAAAAGAATGAGGGGACAAATAATGAATCGCTCATTGTTCTTTTACGGCTGTGGTTAGTTCCTTCTCTCGAAGTGTCTTGAGCAGTTCGTTTTCTTGAGTCCCAGTGAATTGTGATTTTGGTTTCGGGTTTGTCTTGCGAGAGGTTTTTCTCAACCTGTATTTATTGAAATATTCAGTGCAATGGCATCACATAAGAAAGACAGTGCTTTGCGCGAAGAAGAAATTTTGTTAGATCTGTGCGCCGATGATTTATCAGATGTGCCATTACAGTATGATGAAGATAGTGATGAGAGTGGAAGTGATTCCGATATTGTAGTGAAGGTCAGAAATAGAAAATCCACTCCTCTCTTGATAAGTGAAAGTGACTCTGATAAGAGTGCAAATGAAGACAATACTTCACCAGGAATTTCTACTACATGGGAAAAAAGAAAAAAAGATTTTGAGAAAAATTTAGAGAGGAATTTGGGCCAGCCTGGAGTAAAATGTGTACCAGAAAATTCTACCAGTATCCTTGATGTAGTCTCATTGTTTATTGCCAATGACTTGTTCGAAATGATGTGCATTCAGTCAAACATGTATTACCGTTAAAACCAACATAGATACAAAGATTCACCAAAAACAGGAAAGTGGTCTGACATAACCATTACTGAAATGAAAAAATTCTTTGCTATTTTGATTATAATGGGGCAGGTGAGGAAAGATTCACTGAAGGAGTATTGGAGCACTGATCCTTTTATAGCAACAAACATATTTAGAGAATTGCTGATGAGAAACCGATTTGAACAGATTTGGAAAGCGTGACACTTTAGTAATAATGAGAAAATTGTGAAAGTGATTCTGGCCACATCAGTAATTTAGAAATACCTATATTCAGCCGAGGGAAAAAAATTAGAACAAACCATCCTTTTCCTTTTGAAGCCTCATCTCAATCTTTGGCAACACATATATCGAAACAATTATTACAACAGCGTAAAAATAGCAGAACTGCTCTTTGATAATAAAATTAGAGTTTGTGCAACCATCAGACCAAATAAAGGGCTCCCTGCAACATTGTAGAGTGAGGCGAAAACATTGAAAAAAGGACAGAACACGTTTTCTTGCAAAGGTGAAGTGTTACTTGTGCTGTGGAAAGACGAAAGAGAGGTGAGGATGAGTAGCGCATATTCACAGCACAGTGCTAAGATGGGTAATACAAAGCTGAAAGATAGGATCACAGGACTTCCGATCAAAAAACCTTACTGCATTTTGAAATACGAAGAGTGTGTGAAAGGCGTAGACAGGGCAGATGTGTATTTATCGTATTATACCATCATCAGAAAAACAATGAAATGGTCGAAGAAAGTAGTCCTGTGGCTAATAAACTGTGCCCTTTTTAACGCTTTTAGAGTTTATAAAACACTTAATGAATCAAATAGCATTCAATTCAAAGGCTTTCTGCTGCAGACAGCCAAGATTGGGCAGCGAGTAGAGAGGAGCCAGATGAGCCATTATCGGACGAGGGCAGAGATAAGCCGACGGAGCGTGCTCCTTCGAGGGATCACCCACATCGTCTCTCGAGAGACCTTCATAAACATCATCTCATCCCTATCGTGGGAAAGGGGAAGAAGAAATACCACACCTGAAGAGGCAAAGTGTGAGCTTACAGAAAAATTAGGAAGGAGACGAGGTATGTCTGCTCAACTTGCGGTGTTCCACTCCACAAGGGAAAATTTTTTATGGAGTATCACACAAAGAGGAAATACTGATACTTCCTGTGAGTATTATTTTCCAAGTCCCTTTAAAAAATTTTCATTTTTAAATAAGTTAAGTACAGCATTTTTACTTATGCAATGCATTTCCAAACAGTGAGGTTTAAAAATCCGCCGGAATGGGCGTTAAAAGGCATTTAAATACCCCGGTACGCAGTGTGTTAATTTACACCTTGTCTTAAGGTAAGGGATGAAATGAGCGAAGCAATTAGCATACAGCCACCCAAATATTCCATTAGTTAGCTGAAACATGACTCTTGGTACACAAGCAAAGATAATAGAAAGATTGACATAAATTAGATGTGAAAATAGACAGCTCTGCAAAAGCACACTAAGAAGATAAATGGAAAGCACACTAAGAAGATAAATAGCAGATGTGAAAATATTCTCTGAGAAACAACTTCTTATCTTAGGCATGTATACATAATAGACAATTAATATTACAGATGAGTTGAATTTCTATTTTACATTTTACTGTTTCATCTATTTTAGCCAGGATGAATAAACTAATTCAGTTGACACAAGAAGAAACAAGTTACTTAATGAATGCGGAACCAGTAATTACTGCAGGAAACTAACTGGTAACTTTGAGTTGACACCATCTTGTACAAGTTAAAAACAGGCTTGTCTAAGGAGTAAAAACCAGAGAAATGCCAACCATCTAGACATAAGCTCAACTGACAAGTTAAACCAAGTTCATTGCATATAAGAAAGAGGGCAGTGCAAAACTTTGCACATTATGTGACCAAATATGCTCCATTGAAGCTCAAAAAGGAAGCTTTGTGTACCCCCAATGTTTTATTTTACACTTCCCTGATGCTTCACTAGCTCTGTGTTTACCAAATGCTTCATTCATGCCCCAGTCAAAACTTTTTTCATACTCCCCACACCCTTTCTTTTCTCCGGAGGAAGGAAGAGCTAATAAATTAGTACAATGAAGAACTAAATTGGAGGGAGCCTGAAATATGGTAGTCCATTGAAAATTTTTAAAACAAATGAAAACTGAGCACTGACAATTTAAAATTCTTAGGAGTTAATAGGGAAGATATGGATGACAAGGACGTTATTGCAGGGAGAATTTTGAACAAAACCAAATCTTTGAGTATCAAGATGTCAAGAAGGGAAGAGTTGAAAGTGATATTTTTAAGGTACTTGCTCATTGTATCATAAAATGTCTTAGGTAGAAAATCCTGCAATAAAATTATAAAATTCACCATCAAAAGTGATTATTCCTTGGAAGAAGAAAATTTTCTCAATTTTCACTGCGGAAATGGAGTAGAATTTTCATGGAAATGAAAATTCCTATGAATATATACCAACATCAATTCATCACATTGAGACAGGAGTTGCATATTCAAGCATAGCGAATTCAATTTTCTTAAATGTCAACCATAAAAGCTGAAAGACAGGGTCAAAAATGTGGATTTTCATTTGTTGACAGTGTTGTAGTATGTAGATACTGGGTGGAAGTTGCTTGGATTACATATAGAAATCCTGTGTGCCTATTGGCAGTGGATAGGGTTCTAAATCATAAATTCCATGTGAGGAATTTCATGGATCCTACATGGTCCTTATTATAGAATCTACATGTATTTCACGAATTTGACCAATGGAGGAGGTACATATTTCTAAATTCCCAGCACTAAAATTAAAAACAGGAAATGATAAAATGTTATGGCCTCATTAAATACTAAACAATACCTTTTGGTCTGCCACTGCTATCTGACCACTGGAAAAGTCTTGCTCCATTCTTATTCTCAAATTTCACCATTTTGAAGTTCAAAATCTTAATGAAATTAAGCAAAATGATTCATGGCTGATGAAATGGATCAATATGTAGAATGACATGGGTGAATTCCCTGAATGTCAAAGACATGAAGATTGATTGACAGCAACCTATTGAGCAACTCTTCTCACTGAGATATAAGTTCACGCTAGGTAGATATCATCTGGAAAAAAGGTAAATTGAATCAAATATGCTAAATATTTTCTCTAACTGGAAAAAAGGTAAATTGAATCAAATATGCTAAATATTTTCTCTAACTGAAAAAAAGATATTTAATCCCAAAACATGGTTGTTAAAATGGACATAGTACCACAAGGGTAACTGAAAAGAAGGGGATGGAAGAGGCTCTTAAAAGATTTTAGTTATGTTTCCCTAACAATAGGAGGATAAACAATGGTCATCGATAGTCAGCAATCCTGAGATTGGTTTGATGCAGATCTCCACTGAACTCTTCTATAGGCTAATCTCTTCATATTTATGTAATAAAGCAATGGTAAGGCAATAAATTATGTATTAATCAATGGTAGTACGATAAATTATGTGTTGTTATGGTATAATACACAGTAAAAAACTAAAGAAATTGTATGTGGAAGAGAGAAAATGACAGTCGATGTCCACCTCAAAATAGAGAGATAAGAGCAAGTGGAATCTTTAACCTACCTTGGCAGCACTATTACATAGGATGGAAAAAGCACAATGGACATCAAGCATTGAATATCCCAAGCTATGAAGGCATATATGGCAAAGCAGCAGCTACTACACCCCAATGATATAAGATTAGAGGCAAGAAAACAGTCAAGCATGTCAAAACATTCACATGGGCTGTGGCACTCAACAGATAAGAAACTGGGACCATTGAAAACGGCTGATCAGAAAAGAATAGTAGCCGTCAAATATTGGTTATGGAGGAGTATGGGTACTGAATATTAAATGGATGGACAAACAGAGAAATGAAGAGGTACAGAGAAGAGCAGAAGAAGGAAAGACACTATAGAACCAGATGTCAAAGAAGAACATGGTGGCTTCAGCATACCTTAAGACAACAAATACACCAAAGACATAATGGATGGAAAAATTGAAGAAAAAACCAACAAAGAAGACCAAGAGACAAATGCTTAGGACAAGTCAAGAAGGATCTAGGGAGGAAAATGTAGGAGGACATAAAGTAATAAGGAGGGGATAGGATGGAATGGAGGACTGTATTAGATTAATCCTAGGATTGAACCGCTAAGAATATGTTATAATATAATGACATAATAGTATAGTATATGTGTTACATATACATGTAACACATCCCAGATGAAAATGTTTGCTTTCCGTTTCCTTTCCGCAGGCAAAAGAAAAGGAAACGGAAAGCAACTTTGCTTTCCAATTGGCTTCCGATGCTTTCTGGTTGGCATGCATTGTGGCTATTTGTCATCCGATTCCTTTCCCATGGACTTAGAATTATTGCAGAGAATTAATGACAACACTGCCAACCCATAGCTATTTCAAGTAGAATATATTTTAGACATATAATGTACATATAAATAAACCATATGCAATTTTCTTATAATAGCATTGCATACATTCATCAATAGTTAAGGAAATCGGAATAAGCCTTAAGGAAGCCATAATTTTATGTGATAAGTTCAATAATAAGTAAACACGAATTTTCTCTTCAGAACACTTTGGACATGACACATTCATTCTAATTCTATTCAGTATCACCAATAGTATAATTAAAATATATTGAGGTTATTTTTCAATCTTAAAAGAAAGCCTCTGATATTTTAAAAATTGATTTATCAATTTCCATTGTATTCACAACTTTAGAGCAATAAAAATGTTTTTATAGTATGTATCCATTGTATGTATCAAGTGGAAAGTATCAAGTATGTTCCATTGTGTATATCAAGTGGAAAGAACCACAATAAGGGTATCTGCTGCTAGCCAGCGCACTTTCATTTGCTTTCCAGACATTTTCCGAATGGACAGCCGGCCCTGTTCATTCGGAAAGCAATTGGAAAGTATGAATTTGCTTACGGAATGCTTTCCAATTGCTTTCTTTTTGCACCATTTGCAGGCAATCAGAAAGCAACCTATGGAAAGCAGTTGGAAAGGATGTGGAAAGTAAAATGTTTTCATCTGGGATACCAATCCAACCCAATCCCCCACTCACTTAACACATTTATTCATTTGCTTACTAGTATTCTTGCTTGAAATTGGAGGTTAGAGGGAGAGGTAGTAATAAATAATATAAACTGAAATTGATACTCATTAATCCAAAGCTTTCGTCATTTACCCTTGTATCCACCCATATTTTCATATATCTAAAGCTTTTTGGTAATATTTACTTTTACAAGTGTTGAAGAACCAGGCTAATTAGCCGTCTTAACGTCTTAATGCTAAGAGGCCAGGATTTTGTATCCAGGTTAACTCCTTTAGATAGATACCTACCTTTCACTTCAGCTAAGAAGTACCTACTTCTAATGTTTTACCCTCCCCACCCACCTGTCAGCTATTCTCCAAACTACCACCAGGGGATACACTGGAGGTGTAATTGAAATGAATATATTAAATATTGGAACAGGGAACATTGAGGTGTTAGTGAAAAATTAAAGAATATATAAAATTAACTGAATACCTGAAACTTAACATTTTAGCACAAACTGAAACTAAAAATAAAGGTACCTACAGGAATGAAGAAAATAGGAAACTATATACATGCATTCAGTGGAGTGCCAAAAGCCCAAGCGGTAAAAAGAGGAGTGTTGATTATTTTTGTCAAATATCCATTAATTAGTGAATACTTGCTTGATAATTGTGAACAATAGGTACTGCATTTTACCTTATATAAGGTTACATTACCTACATTAATTATGCATAGTTTGGTTCCTCAATAAATTACTTAACTATAATACATTAACTGTGTTAATAATGTCCTTAGCATAGGTAAGAAAATAATTGTGTAAGGTTTCCCTCTTTTAGAAAAGTAAATTAACCAGCATTAGTATGCAATAATTTTACTTTTTTTAGTACTATTCCTTTTTTTCTGCAATGTTTCCAGAGACGTACATTACATATGGAGTATGAAGGTCCATACTATTTATATAATGTACGTCTTCCATCGTAATTACAAACTTGGTGGAGGATTAATCTTCCACCAAGTCAATGCCTCAATCTCCGCCAACGTTTCGGAAAACGTTGGCGGAGTGAAGCATTGACCGAATACCCGAGAGACCACACAATTAATACGCCTAGAAAGCACCAAACTTACATAATACTATAGTATACCTACTCTGTATACACAGTAGGTGCTCTATGCATTCTATTTCTACGATTTCTCATGAACACACACATAGTATGCTCATGTGTTTTATAATTCTTTTAGCAAATACATCAATCACTTATGCGAAATTAGTTTTATTCCTCCTATAATGGCTTTTAGCGCGGTAGCTAAATGATTCAAGTAGCAGCCGGATCTGTATCTTGTAGCATATTTTATCCATGTTAATAGAGTTATTGTTATGTATTAACATATCAGCTACCTCTTTCAAGGAAATTCCTCTGGATCGAACTACATAGATGCTTGCATAGTTTACTTCACAGTCGTAATCGATGTTGTCTGATCACATAGGTATTGAAGGTATTGAACACATAGGTAAATGTCGCCGTTACTACGTCACGCATGGTTGCATTCCCTTCTTCAATTTGTCGCCAGGCGCGGAAGTAGGTACTTCTTGACCTGCGCTTCCCTCGAAGGCGCCTTTGCTATCCAATGCTATCACCGCTATCACTACTGGGGACTGCAGAGAAGGGAAGTTAATTCACTGGCACCGTCTTACTAGATGCAATGGGAAATTCTACCCAATTTTCTGCGAAATATGTTATTTTTCTTTGATTCTGCCGTATTGTATTTTGAGCAGCGCTGACGGAAGTGATTCATTGTGTTCCGTCTGTTCGAAAAGAGTCTACCATCAGAGAAATGTACAGAAGACCCTTGCTAGTCGTCGATCGTCGGTTCAATCTTGATTGCGTTACTAACCAAATGCGAAGTTTTCTTTTAATTTATATACGATGGCAGATGTTGATCAATTATGTGTTTTACAAGGCCAATAGGCATTGTACTAAGTATCTGCCATAAGGCCATGATTGATGGGAAGGACGAATTAAATGCAACCTCATCTCTAACCCCGTTGAATGATTGCTATCATAGTACTACCCGATTGCTATTGGCAACCACAAGCAACAAGTTGAGGCAACGACGGATACTCCGTCACTTTTTATCTTTTTATATATTTGGTTGCTAAGAAACAACCGCTTGTTTTGAATCCGCAATGGAATCCGGCGGTGTTGGTGGAGTTGCGACGTATTCCGACTCAAAATGAGTCTACCGTCTATTATTCCTAGCTTCATATTCGGACTAAAATCGAACATTCGTGGAAATGTCCATTATTTAAAGGATAATGAGGTTATCTACCCCGTTGGCGCGGTTGTTGCCGTCCATAACTTCCAGACAAACCGTCAGAAATATATAAAGCTGGATGAAAAATGCCGTCCTGTGAGTGTTATGTGTCTTTCACACAACAGGTAAGTTTATGTTTAATATTCATTCTCTTAGTTACATGTATTGCTGATAGAAAATATTTTATTTTCCAAGGAACGCAAGAAACCTTTATCCTGTTGCTCTCTTTGACAGACGTTTCTATCTATTCCAAAGATGGTTAATCTGGTCGTTAATATTTCTTATGCATAAAAGTGTGCTAATCTGATTTTTAAAATTTGCATCTTAACATCTTTGTGATGAAGTAAGCCTGGAGTGTTTTTATTGGCGATTAGCAATCAGCAAATTGATGTTATACGGCCCTAAGGGGCCAAGGACCTGACCCCTTTCAAACAGTGATTCTCATCAGATCACCGAAGCTAAGCAATTTTAGGCCCAGGGTTGGATGGGTGATCCTCCATCCCTCTACCATGGTGCTCTTGTCACCTGTCTGCTAGTGGCAGGCAGGTAAAATGTGGAATCCTTGTGTAGGCTTCCACGGGTTGTCTTACTTGAAGATGCTTGTCTTTCGGGATTCCCTCTGCGCTGGTCCATAGCTCCTGGGACCCAGGAACTATGGACCAATGCGGAGGGAATCCCGAAAGACAAGCATCTTCAGGTAAAATGTGGGTTGGCACAAAAAATCCAAAGGTGTCTTAGAGTCAGTGGAGCCCCAGAAGATCCCTGCCCACTCCTCTACTTTACATTTATTATATATGACCCAAAATGGTAACAATTGGTAAGAACCACTTCACATAAGAGGAAAATATTTATTTATTTTTTAATTCCATTGTATAGAAATTAACCCTATTGCTTCCAAGATCCTGGTATACTGAATTTACATCCACATAACTCTTTGGAAAAATTTTCATACTCTGTATGTTCCAGGAAAGAGTTGGCTGTTGCAGAGAAAGGAGATCCTCCTAGTGTTTCAATTTATGATATAGAAACACTCAAAAGAAGTAAAGTATGGGTTTTGTCACGTGCAGACTCCCCATCTGCTGTGGAGTTCACTTCCATTGCCTTTTCTCGAGATGGAAAGCTTCTGGCAGGAATCACGGGCCAACCTGATTGGCTTCTTCTGTGCTACAGCTTTGATAAAGGCAGGGTTGAAAGTTCTGGCAAAGCTCAAAATCCAGTTAATCCTGGTCCTATTTTGCAGGTATGATTTGTTACAGTGGGTAATCTGTAATTAGATATTAATTAAAGTATTTAAATAGTATGTCATTTCACTACAGCTGCTCAAAACAGTTGTAACTTCATTCGTAGGTCACTTTTTCCCCTGAAGATTCCTCAATGGTCTGTATTGGCGGCCCTGGGTGTCTTCGTTTTTTACAATATACGGAAACAATGTGGAATCAAGTGGGATTTTCAAAGAGTGAATTTCTTCAGATTACTACCTTTTGTTGGCTATCCCAGTACAAAGTTTTGGCAGGGACTCGAGATGGGCGTATCATCGTCTTGGAGGATGGAGATTTGAGGGCTATTCATTTGGCTAAGGATCTTATCAATCTAAATATCCGAGATAGAATCATGTAAGCTATTATTCCTTCCCTTTACCATAAGTTCAGTCTTTGCATAACATTTTTAAGTCTTAGCTTACACAGACATTCTTGAGAACTTTGAGCTCAATATTATTTTCTCCACCCAAAAATGGAATGCACCACTGAAAGTCTGAAATATGAGCTTAGATTATGTAGTCAGAGCTTATGAAAGAAAACTTTTCTTTTCTTTGACTTAGTGATACCTCTTTTCTTTGACTTAGTGATACCTCTTCCGTAAATAATTGTGTTAACCATGACATACTTAAAAACTACAATTAATGACCTACAAGGTTCATAACTAAACTTCACGGTCTCCTGGTTATCAAAATCTTGAACAGTTATTAATGAGAAATCACCTTCATTATAAATTTTTACCTATTAAATATAGTTTCCTACACATGTTTCTGTGCTGGGGGCCTACCTTTACTCCATGTACCTTTAAATTATCTAACTTTTGATTTGCTTTTAAATTGTATTTATTATGTATTGTTATAAAATATTTTACATAGCTGTGCTAACTTCACAGATGCAAAAACAGTAGAGTCTCGATTATCCTACCTAAACCGGCCGCGGCAGGGTCGGATAACACGGAAAGTAATAAAAACAATGTAAAATTTAATTTGCACATTGAAAACTTTTCAAGTACATGTGTCTTACTTAACTTTATATGACGTACAAGTAATAATATGAAAGACTGGACTTACAGCAAAGTAATTAATATGTTGTATAGAAGGTACTTACAGTACAGTGAACTACGAAACCATATTTAAACATGGGTAAATAAGTTTGTGATTGTCTTTTGTTTGATGGCTGTTTGTCATTTTCTGTCCGCTGAATCTCGCAGTCTCTTCAAAAGTAAAACCTCAGTAGACGATGTTTCCTCCAGCTGCTCTGCATAATTTAAAGCTATTTCTAGAGCTTTGTGTCCTTCGTTGTGAGAAATATGTTGTGCACTTTCCTCCAACGCCACTTCATCATCTTCTCCTCCTTTTCCGTTTACCATGTTCACTATTTCTTTGTCTGTCACTTCGAAGTGTTCATCTTGGGCAATCCACTCATTTACGTCCTCTTCTGTTGCGTCAGCACAACCCAGCACTTGTTGTAACAATGGAAGTAGGCTGGTATTTTCCGGCTCGGTCAGCTGCTGTGGATTCTCACCATCTGGAGGGCTTTCTTGATTTTCTTGGAGCAAAATTTTCCAAGATTTAGCTATGGTGTTTGCTCCAACACTCTCCCAAGATTGGGCCACATAACAAGCTACGTCTTTCAAATTAAGATGATGCAATATCTGTACCATGTCTTCTCCCTGGTCCATAGCATCAATTAACGAAGAAAGCAGGTTTCTTCGGTAGTTTCTCTTCAGTGTCTCTAAGGTCCCCTGATCCATAGGTTGACATATGGATGTGACATTTGGAGGCAAAAACATGACCCTTATATTTTTGTATTTAAGTTTGTCCTCGTCAGGATGACAAGTAGCATTGTCAAGAAACAACTCTGCTTTCCGAGGCAAGTTTTTGGTTTTCAAAAACTTTTCAGTTTGTGACACAAATTCAATAAAGAACCAATCTTCAAAAATGTCTGAGTTCATTCAGGCATTTTTTTGATTGTAATATTTCACTGGCAAAGCATTTTTAGAAACATTCTTAAATGCTCTCGGATTTTTTGACTTGCCTATCATAGCCAGTTTCATTTTCATATTTGACGTGGCATTACTGCAAACAAGAATGGTCACTCTTTCTTTGCTGCGTTTGTAACCTGGTGCTGCCGCTTCGGCCTTTTATGCAAGTGTTTTTGCCGGTAACATTTTGTAATATAGATCAGTCTCATTGCAGTTAAAAATCTGATCACCTGATAAGCTTTCCTTGTCCAATAACTCATGAGTTTAGCCGTAAACAATTGAACAACTTCAGAGTTTGCTGAAAGCTTCTCACCACAGATATTGAGCTGCCGAATTCCGTATCATTTTTCCATCTATCGAGCCAGCCTACACTAGCTGTGAAATCAGGTTCACCTTCGTTCAGTTCATTTCGAAATTTTAAGGCTTTTTACTGCAAAATTGGTCCTGGTACTGGTACACCTTTATCTCTATGTTGAGTAAACCACAGGTACAAAGCCTCACTTACTTTTTCATAATCACATTTTTTCATAGTCTTCCAATATTCCAGAGCAGTTGCCATTACTTGCTGAGAACACCATTTTTCAATTTCATTGCGGTTCCTCTTCCAGTCTCCTACTGTTGTTTTTCTGGCGTTATAATCTTGCACCACTTTTAATAAAGTCACCATTGTCTAATATCTTCAAAGCTTTTTTTTCTTCAAAGTTTTTCTTCCATTGAAACGACCACCTTTTTCTGTTTTGAAGCCATCACCAAAACTTTTATAAACAACAATGTAAAAACACAACTACAGTAACAGTCTAAACATGAAAATAAAGTGCAACATGTCCCTTCAGCTACAGATCTACGTTCGCACTGAGGAGAGGAGTAGCAGACAGGGATGATGTGCGAACTGAGTGGCAAATCTACTGCGTACAGTCGGGTGCGATGACCTTGAAGCCTGGTGCGCGAACCTACAGCGTACAGTCAGGAGCGACTAAAGGGGGCCCTCGTGCCATAGCCTACTGCATAAATTACAGTAGTTATCGTGCACAGGGACGGTCGGATAACACGGAAAGTCAGATAACCGAGACTCTACTGTAGCGTGACACCCAACATCTTGATAGAAGCTAATGACTGATTTACTGCCAATAATTTAATAGTGAATCAAAGTAAAACCACCCAGGTAGAACACCAAAGTCACAATGACGTCGTGATCAGGTCACGGACCGTAAGTCACGGTGACGTCAAAATGGGCAACAGTGGAGACGTCCTCCATGAGTCCTTTTGACATCATCTTGACCAGAATATGACTCATAAATAATGCTGTGAGGGATGTCCTTCCTGAGTCATTGTGACCTCATCCTGACCTGAAAATGACCTCTTCCTCTGCAAAATCATTCCCACTGCCATCTGAACTCTTATCGATTCCATTGTCAACATCATCAGAACTGATTTCATCATCAGCATCACAACTGGAGGATGAATCAGACTCCTCAGGCATTTCCTCCAGGTGCAACCTGCCCTCAACAATGGCTACTGCTCTTCTCCTATTCCGCCTATCAACCTACTCAGACAGAAAAGCATACTTGAACACGAGGCCTTCAAAAACTATCACAATAAATATCATATAAATGCAAACTTGTGCTGCAGTACGATAGAATTTTTGATCATTGAGTCAACATCGCTATCGTGAGTTATAATGTGATAACTCACATTGTAATTGGAACTTAAAAGTTCTTAATGTGACATTATATTAGTGATATATACATCAAATACCAACACACCAGACCAGCAACAATTCGGTCAGAAAACCCTTAAAACAAAATGGAGCGCTAAGGGGAACAACCATAGAGAATCAATCATACTCTAATCGAAAAATATAATTAAAAACAGACGTTTTGTCAGTGCTGGCCGGCGAATGAATAGGATTACCTTGATCAACATGACGACTCCCCAGTAACAAGAGATATGAAGAGATACTTACAGAATGTTTTGTGTTGCTTGTTATCTTGAGGTGAAACAGGGAACAGCGTCAAAACTTTGCAAGCAATCATGCTCCCCATTTCTCCCAAGCTCATTTCCCCCCATGCTTTCGCCCAACATGTTTGATTGTAAGATTCAATATGGCGACAAGTACAAATGGAGTCATTAAATGTTATTGTTTTAGTATCGAAACACTGTAGGAAGAGCCAAACGTTTCCTGAAACAGTAATTTTGTTTAAAAAATAGATTTATTACAATAGAGAAATCTGAGCAAATACAACACAACTCACAAGCAATAATGGCCGATTCTGCGAATCGTCAACTCGCTGCTTATTTGCATACTCGCAGGCTAGCTAAGAATTCACCACGCTGTGAAAACAAGTTAACTTCTTCCACCTACTTTACTTTTTGAATCTTCTGAGACCTTACAACACAACTCACAAACAATAATGGCCGATTCTGCAATTCATCTACCCTTAACAATTTTTGTCACCACGTAGCGCCACTAGCATGACGCACCTTATTCAAAAGACTTCCTGCAGTGCTGTGGCAGCGTGTCTGCAACTTGCAGCTGCAGCGCTTCAAATACTAGCTGCGAATGCGCATTAATGCATTTCTCAATAATTCACTCTAGAGAGCGCTGCTGTTGCACTTCAGTTGACATGTGCTTCACTTGCAGCACTGACATCCTTGTGAAGTGCTGCAGCAGCTATGTGTGTTTACTGGCCTGTTAATGAACTAAATATGTCACGCCATGTTGAGTAATTGAAAGAGAATAAAGAATAAAAGTGATAATTCCTTCCAATTCCTAGGAATGCATTGGAATGTTTAGTTATAGTTATTGGCTAACATAAATTTGATGATTCCCATTGGTTACAGGGCATCAGAAGATTCTGAAGCTAAAAATGCCAGTACATTGGAAGATGCTATGCAAGCTGCATATGAACCCTTTGGCAGTAATCCTGGGAAAATTGAGATAAATTCAATGATTAGTTTTGTAAAAGGATTTGCCTTCAGTTACGGATTTGGATTTGTGTATGTTTTCTGGCGTGAATCAGACACTAGGTATAGAAGGAGTCAAATATTTAAGGTAATGAAATGTGATATATTGAAGGTCAATATTGGCTGCCATTCCAAAGAGAATGTTATTCATCTAATACTTGTAAGCATCAAGTTGGAAGTGTGTATACAACACCTTAACTATTCATCTTACATACAAAAGTTGTGTCACAAAATGTGAAAAGTTGTGTGTTGTGCCTTTTATTTGTAAGATGTTGGTTTGGAGTTATGGTTACATATCCTGAGCACTGTGCTCTAGAATAGCCCTACCTCACCTAAGGTAATGGTACCAGTAATTGACCACTTAAGGTTTTTTAAATCGTAAATCTTTCATACCTTGATAATTATTTGCCAATTATATGGTTTTAACACCTCAAATTACAAACCATACTCTCTACTACCACACAGTCAATCAATATTTTAAAAGTACCACTCCATCTAGTGTGTGTGGCTTTTTTAAAAAAGGACTATTTTATGTTAGTAATTGACCGTCTAAAAATATTTTTTTCTAGTATTTGACCATGCATTGTTTCAGTGGTTGACCATATGTTCATGGAGGGAAAATAAATACCAAAGACAATACTTGTTATTTTTCTTCAGTTTTATGGTATTAATTAGCTATTGATGACACATTATTTTTGAAGTAACTGCAAAAAAGTGACCACATTTTATTAAATACAAAATAATGAGTAAAAATTCATAACTGGAATAATGTATGACCCATAGTGAGAACACAATTTTGGAAGATGGATTTTCCTTTTTATCTGGTCCATTGTGTGGTAAAGCTTATCTTTCTTAACAGGCCACCGGTATGAAGAATGGCCACTCTTAACCATAGTGGCTATCTCATAACCATCACTCACAACTTCCACTATTTTTCCTGGAAAATAGCTCTCCTCATATTCAACTATCACAAAATCTTCCTTTTCCAGAGAATCCATATCATCCTCTTCCAAAAATTCTTTGTTCCAGTCAGAACCTTCACCATCACTCAGATCAGGAATGGAAATAGGCGATTCTGAATCAGACTCTTCATAACGTTTCTGTTTCTTAGCCTTCAGCTTATTATTTTCCTTTTTTTTTCTTCTCATTCTCTTTCATTTTCTCTTCTTTTTTCATTCCCTTTCAGCCACTCTTTCTCTTTTAAGTCTTTCCATCTCATTCTTTTTCTTTATTTTGTTTTCAAAATACTTTTTGCCAAGTTCCCCAGACACTATAGCGGGTAATCTTTCCTTTGGAATTTTCTTCGGTGGCTTTTTCTTGCCTATAGGTGGACTGAACACATATTTTTTAAATGGAGATGGTACATTTGATAGCCCTGGGATGGCAGTGTTTTCATTACCTTCAACCATCGGAGACTGTGCACTAGAAGATCCTGGGATGGCAGTATCTTCTTTGCCTTCGACAATTGTATTTGATAGCCTTGTGATGGCAGTGTCTTCATTACATTCAACCATGGGAAACTGTACATTTGATGGTGGTATTTTCATTGTCTCCAACTAAGAACTTGCTTCTTGCAGGAGATTGCTCAGTTGAATCACTTCCCATTGATATGTCCATTGGTCTGGAGATTGTTGTAGCTGCATTCTCTTCAGGGGTGGTGTTGTCAATTGAAGCAGTTGGTTCAGATGAGTCAATAAGGCTATTTAGTTCTAACTTAGTTTTCTTCCACAGCATAAAGAGTGATTGGTCAGAAAGTTCCCCTTCCCAATTACCTGTAGATTGCTCAAATAAGTCCAATTTTTCTTTCCCCATACTCTCATTCAGAAATTGTAATCCCTGCTTGAAATGGTTCAAGCGTGCACACAAGTCATCATCCTGCACAGTGTTCTTTGGTCTGACATTGCAATCAGTATGTCCTGGAATCCTAGGTACCATCAGATCCAAGGGATGGAGTCCACATTTACCGAAACCACTAGCTAACACAGAGTGAGTAACATGCTCATCCACTACCTCTTTCAGCTGTTTAGCAAAATCTTTTTTTTTTCAAGATGGGGTCATATAAATGGTTGATACGCCACTTATGGACATGTTGCTTCCAATTTTCTTTTAGAGTTCGAAACACTGCAACATCCATTGGCTTTAGTATTTGTGTAGAATTAGGATGTAAAGCTACCAATATGATACCATTTTTTTCACAGAACTGACTTGTATGCAAACTCAAATGAGAAACATGACCATCAACAAATAATAAAACAGGAAGTTTTATATTATTGTCTTTTAACCAAGGGTGGAAGAAGTTTGCTACGAATTCATAAAATAATTCAGACTTCATCCACCCTGAATCACTTTTTCCAAGGGCCCAATCAGGAGGGAAATGAAGTGTTATTTCAGGAGGTAGACACTCATACTTATACACTACTAAAGGAGTTACAACACTACCATTGGCATTGCCAGTAAGAAGCACTGTGAGGCATTTCTTGTCATCTGAATTAACTTGTTGGTATATTGTCTTATCTACTTTTCTTGCAAGAACTTTATTCCCTTTTGGTTTAAGGAAGAATGCAGTTTCATCACAATTAAAAATTCGTGAGGGGTCCATCAATACTTGGAAGCAATCATTTGTTTTCAAATAATCTTCTACTTCCGCAAACCAACGAGAAATATTTTCTTGTGTCACCGATGCCCAAGATACTGTTAGGTTTTGGATTATTCGTTGAGATGTATTGCTATTTCTCCACAAAAAGCCTTGGATCCATGTCCTCCCTGGACGGTTGTCATGAAAGAGATTGTCTCTACCAAGGTCTCTCATCAGACGCTGAACACTGTTTTGAAGTTGCTTCACAGTTACTGGAAACCTTGCTTCTGCCATTTTTAACACCCAATCAGCAAGAATAGTTTCTTCTTCAGGACTTAGAATGGTATTGGGTCCCATTTTTCTTTCAATTGGTGACTTCCCTTCCACTTTGTATAGTGTGATTCTTGGTACACCATATTTCTTTGCTGCTGTATGGACTGGTGAGTTGTTTTTCCTCACATCATGGATGACTCCCTTCATCGTCGCCTCTGTGTAACAACAAAACTGGCCTTTAATAGCAGGCATAGTTAAGCTGCAATATTTAAAATAAAATAGATTCAGAAGTTGACACACCAATAATCTAGTAGTTGACCCCTGGTCATCTATTAGTAAAACCTAATCTGTTACACAAATAATTATATACAACGTTTTGGTATGCTATAAACATTACAAATATGTCAATTATGATGAGTTTCAAGAGAGGGAGGAATCAGTGAGTAGTTGACCATCCCGGTCAATTACTGAAAATTTGTACATTTCTGATTCAGAATTTGACCACCCCCATAACTGACTTCCAGGTAATAGTTAACAGATGATAAACAACTTTTTATTAACATCAAACATCCCTATATCAAAGGTAAATAACTATATTGAAATATGAAGGTACTTACCACTTTAAATCAGCCTCATCCACAAAGGCTCCTTAGCAAATGGTGTAAGAAAACTTCAAAATAAGGCAAGAGCACTGCACAGGAATACTGATTGTCAGCCACCTTAATTCTACATGCCACCCATGTGCACCGTGTTTTGGTTTTTTATAGCCAAATGGCAGGAGTGTACTTTACCACTATTTTTACAATATTTGAACCAGAGTAAAGCTTATTTTGACAGTTTATATCCTAAATGGTCAACTACTGGTGCATGGTCAATTACTCCCTCATTTACCTTACTTGACACTATTTCATTTAGATAGTCAAAAAATATGTATGCCGATTAGTATGTGACTGAAGTTGGAACATCCTAGTACTCATTTCTGGCTCATTTGGAATGGATGGTTGTGGCCTTTTATATATTTTAAAAACTCACATTCAAATATTGAAGAACAAATTTATAGCTCTGATGGTATTCCACCACATGAGTGTAATTAATACCATAATGGCATTAAATGCACTCACCTGGTTGATCTCCCGAGAGAATTTCACTCAAGTTATATGCGGCAGGATAAAAACTAAATCCTTCAAATTAATTGCTATTTGGTGAAAAGTAATGGATGATGAGGTTATATCTGGATCCAGCAAGACCCTGTTAGATTAGCTCAAAGTGAACAAACCCTGTGATTTCAGCAAATAGTTATAGGTACATCCTGCTCTTCTGCTGCCAAGACACTCGTCATCTTACAAGATCAAGCAGTGTGTAGCAGGAGCCAATGCTAATTTATTTTTCCTAAATTTTATGCTTCCTGCTGGAGCCTATTGAATTCAAGCTGAAATTTTTACCTGGGGTATCACAGTATTTCATCAAAATTCGTACAAACATGGAGTGTATTTCACATCCATGGCTATGAACAAAAATGTGGCATCATCATAGTGGTGTCCATTGTGGGGATATTTGGAATGAGAATATCCAACCATTAGCTAATCCATTTTTGCCCTAACAGAGGAGCTTTTGTTTCATCTTGGGTGGTCAATACAAACTATCATATGCCATTGTGAGATCATAAAATAGACCATAACCTCTGGAACCCAACTTCTTCAACAAATAGAAATATCGCAAAACTCTTTTCTTTCCAAGATTAATAGCACGTCAAATTTAATCACCACTAGTAACAATTCAAAATCGAAGAAAGTTCATAAGCATCACCAATAGTAGCTGCTCAGTACAAGCTTTGCTTACTCTCACATTTTACATACGAGTTACTGAGAACACATATGAGGCATAGCCTCTATTCTTCTATCACTACAAGCTAATGTCATTATTTTCCATAGAGAATATGCTGAGACCCCCAAGTTTGATAATTATCAGATTAGCTTAGCTGTTTCTCCCAAAAGAGGAAACCAATTTTAATGCTGTAAAATGTATGCATATAGATATAGATATCTTATGGAATGTTCATATCAACATTTACTTAAGTAAATATTTTTTATCACCTTGTGTAAAATTTTCTTAAATTTTAATTGGATTAAAACTGTTTCTGTGACTTAAATTCCAATGCCCAATAATTTCATTCTTTATTCTGTTAGCTGTCGACATTTGAATTTTAAATTTCAACTTATAAAGCCAATGATCAAATTTTATATATTTCAAATATTCAAAAATTTATTGCGAAATTTGTAAATCCCTACTACAACACTGGTGACTTTACTGAAACTTGAGTAGAAACATTGCAGCCGCAAGTTTTCAGTATGAAGAGAAAATAGAAGTATGTAGGGAAATAATAATTATCAGCATTACCAATTGCATTACAATTGGTTTTCTCTTCTGGAAGAGATATCTTCTGTAATTCAGGGGTCCCAACATACTTTACTGATTGTAGACCTTTACCAAATTGTTCAGAAATTACCTGCAAAATGTTTACCTGGTCATAGTGATACCATATTTCATTTTATCAGATCTGAGGTAGATATTTCCAACATAAATCTTTTCTGTAAATTTTCTATTTTTTCTTATCTTTGACACTAGTCTGTGGTTAATTCATAACTGGACAGAACCTGAAGGTGGTTCAATGGTTTCAATTCAATGGTCCGTAATTGGGAGTAAAGTTATATTATTACAGTAGAAGCCCCTTATAGTGAGTATGGCATATAGCAAGAATCCCGCAATAACGAGTGATTGGCAATATACCATCAAAAGGCCCATGATTATCATGAAAAAGAAAACGAATATGGAGAGGCCAAGAAGCTCCTGCCACAGTATACGCTCGGTATTACGAGCGATATTTCTTGAGGGTGATGCACTGCAAAGTACAAATTAACATATGGTATTTACCTTTAGTGGCATTATTAGTCAACTACAACTTAGAATGCAAGATTTGTGCCATCTTTACATTATTTAAAGTCAAATCAAGTCCAGGCACCCACGATTTACGGCCTGCCCTGGCGTACCTTGCGAATGCTCGAACTTTTCAGTTGTTCTTTTGTTAAGCCAAGTTCATAGGAGGCAGAAGATGAACAAGTGGAAAATGCATCTAGCCAATCACACGGCAGCAGAGAGGGGTGGTGTGGTTAAGGGGCGGAGTTCAGCCCGCCTGCCTTCGCCATCCCGCCTCCACCCGCTCATTCCTGTCACTCCACCCGCTCACTAGTTCCCGCCCGCTCATTCCTGCCCCTAGACTAAAGCAGACGATGCTTGAATCATTTTTCAGCCGGGAATAGAAATTGAAAGTACTGTGCTGTTAATTTGAAGCTTGTGTATGTGTGATCTAAAGGTCTGACATTTGTTTTGTTATGCTATTTATTCTCGCGATGAAGTCGTCAAAGTTTTCTGTTGACAGATAATTATTTATTTCCTTATAATTTTACGATTCATATATTCTGGTTTCGATTAATTTTTCCTATTAGCAGAAATAATGGGAATACTTATGTTTTCTGGTGAATTTGTTAATTTGTGCATATTTTTCAATGTTTATGTAAATATTGCTTGGGCCGATGATATACAAAGAATTAAAATTTATCCCGTTCAGCAAGTTTTTATTTTATTTTATGATTTCTGAATTTACAGATACATACAATTTTGGGTGAATGCATCAATAATTCTCGGCTATAGTATTTCACAGGAGTTACCTCCGTTCGCTCTAGATCCTCCAGATGGCAGCACTAATTTGACACATGATGTTCAGCACAACCGACAGAGGCATTTGCTTGTGTAAATAAATGCTCGTTGTAACTAATTTTTGAGAGATAACTGAATGTGAATATTGGAAATGGCTAGGGATAGGTAAGGTGGTGGCATGAAGGGAACCCAGTCTCCCTCTGTACAGCAAGAAGGCAATGTGTGTTCCCCTGGTGCAACTGATGAAACCTTGCCTACAAATCCGTGGAGTGTAAGAACCTCCAGACATTCCCAACCTGTGCTGAGGAAACTAGACAAATCTAGCAGACCACTCTATTATGGGGGTGTCTAATTCTATCTCGGTTGCACAAATAAATGTGCAATGCTTAAGACATAAGGTTAGTCAATTGGAAGTGCCTATATACAAATCTGAACTTGATATCCTGTGTGTCAGTGAGCATTGGCTGATTGCAGAAGAGATGAATGTTATATCCCTTCCTAATTATGTATTGATTTCATCATATTGTCGTAATATTTATAAAAATGGTGGTGTGGGTATTTTTGTCCACAGTAGAATACATGGAAATATTAAATCCATTACGGTTACTACCACTGAAGAAAAAATCTTTGAATGTGCAGCCTGCCTTTTTGAATCCCCTGTGGGGAAGTTAGTGGTCCTTGCAGTATATCGTTCGACCACTGGGGATTTCCAAATGTTCCTTCAAAAGTTGGACCAACTTCTATCTACATTCTTTGGTCAAAACTGCCTACTGGAGTTAACTTGAGATTTTAACTGTGATTTTTTGGTCGACAGTCATCATCATGTTAGAATTACTGAGTTTATTCAATATCTTTGGCATGAAATGTGTTGTTAATGATCCCACCCGTGTTACTGCCTCCTCTGCCACCTTACTTGACATGTAGGGACTAATCTAGATCATAACCAAACCCTTAAGGGTTACTACTATCTAAGTAATTACTACTGTCTGTGACCCCAGTATATTTGGTCATAGCCTGGTATCAACAATTCTTGATATCCACCCTCCAAAAATATCTACCAATGGTAAAAGCTTCACCATGAGATCATTTAATGACATTAACATCTATCAATTTGGACTCATGCTACAAGATCAAAATTGGGATCAGGTTTATGATGCGACAACCTTGTATCAAGGTTTTGGTTACTTTTATCGCACTTTCAGACATTACTTTGATTCTTGTTTTCCCTTAAAGAAACATTAACACTATCATAAAATTGATCCTAAGCCATGGTTGACTGATGAGATTCAAAATAATTCAGTTTTTTTAAAAGATTTAGCTGCCTCTATCAAAATTTCTGGTTATCTTGAGCAAAAACTATACTAAATATAAGGAAAATCTGAAGTACTACCATAAGTTAATTGCTACCTCTAAGAGAACTTACAATGATAATAAATTACTTACTTCCAGCAATAAATCTATGACAGCCTGGGAACTTATTAATGAAGGAAAGAAATCCAAACAACCTACTCTCCCTAAACTATGCGACCAGGAACCCAGCTTGGGGAAAACTATCCCTCTTTAGCAAACAAATTTAATAGCCACTTTTCTACTGCTCCCAGATCTCCAGCTTCCCAAGCTGAATCTCCTTCTTATAATTTACCATCATCCTTTTTCGCGAGACCTTGCTTATAATCTGAACTTAAATCTATTATATCCAAACTTAGTAATAAGTTAAGCTTGGGTACAGATGATTTTCCAGGCAGAGGTGTTTACCACAGCTTTGATTTTATAAAAGCTCCATTGCTGTACTTAATGAATGAATCCATAACCCAAGGTATTTTTCCCTCTATGTTAAAAGAGTCAAATATAATTCCAGTCTATAAAAATAATGGATGTATTAATGATCTTATTAATTATAGGCCAATTGCCATCCAAAATGTATATTCTAAAATTTTTGAGAAGGCAATATATCCTCAATTAATGTTATATCTTGAAAGACAAGGTATACTTTCTAATTCACAATTTGGATATAGATGTGGAAAATCTACCATGACTGCTATGTACCAAGCCATTAATTGTATTTTAGGTTCTATAGATAGCAAACATGAAACTCTAGGGCTATTTTTTGACATGTCAAAGGCTTTGCCCATGTTAATCATGACCGGCTTTTTATGAAATTACATAATATAGGAATTAGAGGGCTTCCTCTTAATTGGCTAAAGTCCTATCTCTATAATCGCTCCCAGGTTGTAACATTATCAGTTGACGGGAATAAATTTTCATCTAAGACATGTAATATTTCCTCAGGTGTCCCCCAGGGATCAATTGTGGGTCCCCTGCTCTTTTTGATATCCATCAATGATCTACCTGATTACTTAAGGGATATTGATGGGATAAAACCAGTACTTTATGCTGATGATATCAACGTGATTCTATCTGCTGGCTCTCGCCACTCTCTTATTAATGAATCAAGGTCTGTATGTGAAAAAATAAATTACTGGTGTTACGGCAAGTGCATTAGCCTAAATGTAAAGAAAAGTAAAATAGTGTACTTCTCACACCTAGAGATGGATAAACACCGTAATTTTCAATTGAGGTAATTTACCGGTAATTTTAAGTTTTGAGCTGCAAATCCTTATCAGAGGACTCAAAATGAAACCAAATAGCATTGAGATACAAATGCCGATACTCATATCAAACATAGCACGACGTTTATCTGCACAATGTGCATTTGTTATTTTACTCTGAAGTAGTTGGAATTAATCATGGACACAAGGTAAACAAAATCGTTTTAGCTTCTTAATTTATAATATCACCCATTCCAATGGTTTCTTCGTGAGGAAGAAATTTTCTGAAAATTACCATTTATTACGGTGATTTTCAGGGGTGTTCGTAATTTACGAAAAATACCACGGTAATTTACGAAAATTACCACGGCAATTTACCAAGTTGCCCATCTCTACTCACACCACAAAAAACAGTATGAGAGTCTGCTTGTTAATATAAATGACCGATCAATTGAACAAGTCTCAGTTGTTAAATTTTTTGGTATCTCCTTGAGTGCCAACCTTTCATGGGAAACTCAAATAAACCATATCCTTCAAAAAGTGTGTTCAACTTGTTACCTGTTAAAGCATTTACATGCAACCACGAGTAAGCAATCTTGTTAAATATATATTATGGTTAATTGTAAACTCATATTGCCTATAGCTAGGGACATGACATTTTCGCGAAACGTTGTTTGCGACAGGATTCAAGAAATAAGCGACTTTATTATTTAAGCGGCTGAAATTAACCGTGTCTTCTTTGAAACGCGATTTTTTTAACGAAACTTGAGATATTTTGCAAATGCCGAATTTTTGTAGCATGAAATATTTTCCTTAGTGATGGCCGGATCGGATCCAAAGATCCGCGGATCTTTCATGTTTCTCGGTTCCGGATTCGGATCCAAAGACACAGAATAAAATCGGATCCGGATCTTAGATTTTAAATTTTCGCGGCTTAGCGATCGAAGTGTCCCGTGAATGGAATGTAGGTGCGGTAGATATTGACAAGAAGAGGATGTGTAACTGAGGTCAAGTAATTAGATGAAAACGCTCCCGTGCAACTAGAAGCAAAATAAAGAAATATGACTTTTTTCCCCATTACCCCGGTATCGCGGGGAAAAAAAATACGTAGGATGTCATGCGGGCAGCCTACATTCGCCGGGATCAGGCGGACAACGAGAGCTAGTGTACTGTGCGAAGTTCGATCCCAATCGCAGTTTAATTTTTTCTTTCAGTCACTGCATCGAAAATGCTATCATATTCCATTTCAAACCATTACATCAGAATACTCACTTTATTATACTTTGTTGTTTAAATTAGATTTAGATTTAGATAGAATAAGATTAGATTAGTAGATGTAGATGATTTACAAATGTACCACTCATAAATTAAGGATGGTCGGGTCGGATCCAAAGATCCACGGGTCTTTCATTTCATTCGCTACTAAAATCATATCCGAGGACAGTAAAAATTCAGATCCGGATCGGAGATTTTAACATCTCGCGGCCTCGTGATCGATGCGCCCCGCGAATGGAATGTACGTATGGTAGATACCAACAAGGAGAGGTTAAGTAACTCGGGTCACGAAATGAAAAGATTTTTTCCGTGCCACAAACGAAGAAAACAAAATAAAAAATACTCGTCTTGACCTTTTTCTCCACAGGCCCGGATGTGCGAGAAAAAAATTAAGGCGAATGTCATGCGGGTCGCCTACATTCGCCAGATTCCCGTGAACCTTATGAGAGCGTAGTTGTTAAAAATGAGGGCTAGTGTACTGCCAGTCACGAGTTTGATCCTTAACACTACCTGAGAATACAGCCGTGCTGTATTCCTAGGGTAATGATAGTAGGCAGTTAAAAAATGTAGATTATCAGAAATTTCATGCCAAATTATAAGTCAAAAAAATAATTAAATTTGGCGAAAGTAAATGATTGGAAAAAATTTATATTACAGAATTATCTCGTGGAATCATTACGTTAACTTTACAGTGTATTTTTTAGTGTCGCATTTGTAAATCTAGTTGAAGCGATAGAAGTACAAAAAAGTCAGTATCCACACACAAAGGTTGGAAATGAAGAATGATAAAGTTTTTTATTCAATGGTTGAAAAAAAAAATTAAACAGCGTAAGAATCGAACTTCATTACCTGCAGTCCACTACTCCACTCTGTTATTGTCGGCTTACCCGAGTTTGGAGAATGCAGGCTCCCCACATGTCATTCTACTTTTTTCTTGCAAACCCAGACCAATGGAGAAAAAATCCGAAACATTGGGTCATTCCACCTCAATTCAACAAACGTTTGTCCCTTAGGGTCTCAGATTTTGATAAAAATTGGTGTATGGGAACAAAATCAACTCAAACTGAATACCCTCAAACAGTTTTGTGAAAAAAAAATTTTTGAGCAAATTATGCATTTTTTAATTTTTTCGTAATTTTAGCGAAAATCCGAGCCTTAAATGATGTTATCACTTATATCTCCGTTTGTTATTGTCAATCAGCAATGATTAATAGCTCTTTTTAAAGCTAAATCTTTATCGAATAAAAATATATCAATAAAAAATTATTTTCTTCTAAACCCTATTGTTGTTAATTAATAATGTTTAAAAAATTGTTAATAAACTTTTCTCAAATACTCCATCTCAGAATCGGCCGAAACTTTTATATATGCAGCAAGCACGTGATGCAAGCCTAAAAATTTCCTTATTGCTCAAGGTCATGGCTATATGAGATAAAAATATATTATAAACTATAAATGTTAACAACAATTGTTATTTGTTCTTTCACTTTTCAAGCTAAATATTGAGTTTATCCAAATTTCTCTTGAATTTTTGCCACACTCCAGCTTTTAGGCAGTGTAGACAGGAGTAAAATTTTTTCACTACAGGAATTGGCTTCAGCAAATTTTTCCTTGAGTTGACTTAGCATTTCACACTAACTCTTGACTTTCACACATTTCCTACTAACTCTTATGGGCCGAAGGAAGTTTTTGCTTTTCCCCATACTATCCCGATTGCTCTTCAACAAACAGAAGTTATTTTATTTTATTAGCCGCAGAAGTAAAGACAAGGTTGCAATTTTTTCATACATGGTGCTCGAAATGTAACTTCTGGAGTGCTGAAATTTTTCAGCTAGTTCTGGGTGGGACTTACAATTGCAAAACCAAACAATTGAAAACCTGGAAATAATGTTATCATTATATCTTTCAATGTGAAATTAACTTAATAAAATCAAAATACTGCTAGAGTGAAATGGAATTTCATTTATATTCGATTTGAATTGGAAATTGGTGTAAAATTAGTATAGTCTTTGGAAATGACAGAACTTCATATGCTACTTCAGACAATATTTTTATTAATTACAGATATAGTCACAAGTTACCGATGTATTCTTGTTATTAAGCACTGAAATCTGCTAATTTTAATTACCATTATCTCATTAATTTGCCTTTAACTTGATTTTGACTACTGTGTTTTTTTATGTTGCGTAGGGTAGCCATAACTTCTGTATTGCATCTCAAATGTATGTACTATTAACTGTTTGTTCACATTGGTATGAAATCTTTATTAATAATATTTAAAAAAACCTTCCTTTAAGACTCCTTTTTCCGAGCATTAAACACAGCTTTCACCTTTTTAAAATTATTTTATTTACCATATTTGTAATTGTTAAACACCGCTTTTGATGATTTTTATTTACCATTATTCGGTGTCCCTACCTATAGCTTTATATTCTGGGGCTCTGCTAAAATCTCTCTTAATGTCTTTAAACTTCAAAAGAAAGCAATCAGAATAATTTCTGGCAATCCTAAAAATTCACCATCCAAACCAATATTTGTTGATCTACAAATTTTGCCCCTTCCATGTATATACATTATGTTATTAATATTGTATACAAAAAACAATATCAATGATTACTCATTAAATTGTAATTACCATCACTATTTTACAAAAGTAATAATGACGTACACTATGAATCTATAAAAACTAAAGCTGCAAAAATTGGCCCCAAAGAAATGGGTATTTGATTATTTAACAAGTTACCAACAAAAATTAGGAATGTAAAAGGGGTTACCACTTTTAAAATAAATCTCAAAGCATACTTACTTAAAAAGATGTACTACTCAATTGAGGAATACCTGAATGATAATGGAGATTGCTGAGTTTCTCTATGTACTATATTGCCACATGGGTTTCATTTTGCTAGATGTATTGTGATTACATTTTTTACCCTTTGCTTTTACACTATCTAACGTACTACTTATATTAATCTCTGCGTGTTTTCTTTTTTGTTGATGTGCCTTATATCTTGTACATGTATACATTTCTTTGTAAACTGTGACAAGGTCGCTAAGAAAATAAATATTATTATTATTTAATTAGTTACTATAACGTAACTTCCTCCTCTGAGTCTCCGGCTAGCATCAGGTTTCGTTGCCGTCATAATTGCCGGAGACTCGAGGGGGGTCATGCCTAAGGGTAGCCCCATCCGCCACTGTTGGATAGGTGCTACCCAGCATTAGGGTCATGTGCACAAAGCAGGTGGAGGGATCCGAGAAGAACAGCCTTCTGCATTGCACTTGCAAGTGCATCTGCTCGCGCCCTGCACGCTGGGATGCACTTGAGATTCTCAACAGTGAGCTCTTGACACCACCAAGCACGCCCACGATGAGGACTACCCATTTCACAGAGTACCGCGTGTACATTTGCTGGAGTTCACGCAGCAGATCTTGATATTTAGTCCTTTTTTCTATCTCCTTCGCTGCCATGTTCATTTCGACCGGTGCCGAAAACTCTATCACGAACATGGCATGCGAGAGATTGTCGAGGAGAATGATATCAGGCTTCGTCACCTCTAACTGCCTGGTGGTGGAGAAGGAATAATTCCGCCAGATCTTACACATATCGTTATCCACGACGGACTCGATGTCTCCAGGGGCGTAAGGCAGCACCGGATTCGCATTTATGCCGTAATGGTGTCTTAGGTGGTAGTACAACACCCACAGAGCTGAGTTGTGCCGGTTTATGTATGCATTCTTCACATATAAGTTGACCTAAAGTCTCCGGCTGCACGCTCTGCATCTCGTGTCCGTCATGTTTTCCCCAAAGATGAAGCGACAGTACACGAGGGTGTTGATGACACCATCTTGGCACGCTAGCACGAATCCATTGGTTTCGGACTTCAGACCTGCGGAGCCCAGGAAGGCAAATGTGAGCTCCATCGATAGCCCATGCGTTTCCAAGTTTCGATAGAAACTTCCATGCATGGGCTTCTCGGTATGCTTGCGGAGCAGGGTCTTTTGCTCTGCATTCTTTTTTTCTAGCTTTAACTCGTCGGCCTTCAGCGACAAGATTGATTTATCGCATGCTTCTCCGCTGGATGTAAGTTCCAAGTCCAAACCAAGGCCATGTGCTGCCCTTTTCACCACCTGGAATAGGAACAATTGCCAACACTCTTGTGTTTCTTTATGAGCAGCATAAGGGGGTCTGTGCTGTGGAACACGCGGCATGCCATATTGAGGACTACTCTGTCATATAGGCACTCCAGGTTTATCAGCCCTCTACCACCTAGCTTTCTCGGGAGATACAGTCTGGCGACGGAAGACTTCGGATGAAGACTACGATAGATGGCCATCATCTTCCTCTTTTCTCTGTCGGAGTTTTGCAGCTCGTTGACATTCCATTTGATGCAACCGAAGGTGTAGAGCAGTGTCAGAACCGCAAAGGCATTGGTCGCAAGAACCTTGTTCTTGCCAGACAGGTCAGAGCTCCAGATTTTCCTGAGAGTCTGCTTGTATTTGGCTGTAAGCCTTTCCTTCACTGCTCTCCTCTCCTGCATCCGGCACTGGGGGATGCCGAGATATTCATGCATTTCATCATCATCAAGATGACGATTAGCATTTCCGTCAATGAGTTGCACGTTTCCTGGTCTTCCGAAATCTTTCCTTTCGCCAAATGGATGGTCGTGCACTTGACCAATCCAAATTCCATCCCTATATCCTCACTGTATCTTCGTACAGTGTCCAATGCCAAGCACAGGTCTTTCATGCTTGAAGCATTAAGCTTCAGGTCATCCATATAGAAAAGATGGGTGACCTTGTTGTTCAAGATGGAAGTGAACGCCTTATATACAGTGTTGATACAGGTTATAGGGCGATAGTTCTTCGGATTGGACAAGTCTCCCTTTTTCGGCATTAAAACCGTTCGACCCTCATTCAGCCAGGATGGAATTGGCTCTGTCCCTGAAAGGAACGATGTGAAGATTCTGGCAAGGTGTTTGTGCATAGAAGAGAACTTTTTCCACTAGAAGTTATTCACTGCATCCATTCCGAGAGCAGTGAAGTTCTTCTTGCCAGAGAAGGCCTTCTTCACATCACTTTCTGTGACTGAGATGGGACGATCCATATCCACTAAGTGTGCAATGGCTGGAGTGCCTTCATTGAATGGCTTTATGGTCTCGTAGATTTCCTTCCAGAAATGGTCCACCTCCGGGATCGTTGGTGGTGTTTGGACAACAGGTGGAGGGGGTCGGAAGAGATGGGACGGCTGAATGTAGAAGGTGGAGTTCTCCTTCCTGGTGTTGATCCTCTTGACCAACTTCTTCCTCGTCGTTGTAAGTGCTGCTTAAGGATAAGCAGCACTCTTTTGTTCAGTGTGTGATGTGCTCTCCGGATCATATGAGCAATGCGCTTGACCTTCAGGGTAAAGGCCCGACCAGAGGAAAGGTAATCCATCACACACAAAAATCTATTAAAAATTATTATTATTACGCAAGAAATATTTTCAACCTCTGAAAAATGCCATATTTCGGCAAATCATTACAACATTCCTAACTAATGGACTTACCGGTAAACACTCTTAAGACTTCAGCAAAGCGTAAGTTATTGTTTTGGAAGATTTGATTTGCAAAATGATCGATGAAGATGCAATTGTGCATGAAAACGGCTCTTCTACATGTTTATAATAGCATGGAAGCAAAAGAGAAACGGAAAGTAAGAACAACTGTGGGAAATTAGAGGCTCAATCCAGCACCTTCGGATATAATGAGCGCTCGCTATAGCAAGTGATTTCCCAGCCATTGTGAGCACTCGTTATACCGAGCTTCCACTGTATATATTTGACATTTTAAAACCATAATTTTTTTTAATTTAATCAAGTTGTAGCATTTTATTACAACAGGCAACAAATAAATTTTCAGAATATCATTTAACATATCAATTACAATTTTAGTATTCAAATACTCAAGTCATGATTTAATATTCAAATTCGAGAAGTCTGCTTTTCGACCCATCTCTAATTTACATTGAAAGTGAAGATCATGCACTTCAGACTTCTTCTATGGAGATGCAGCCTGAAATACATAGCCTAAAGGAGTCTTGAGTTTCTGAAACAATGTTTTTCCCAACTCCAAAAATTAATGCTGGAAATCTGTAGCTGGGAAGAGTGTAATTCAATATATCTCCACTGGTTTTCTACCTGTGTAAACATAATTATTTTATAAGGGTCTAAATAATCATTCTTTAAGAGTAAAGCATCTGCCTTGTAACTTTTCCTTCAGGTTCCTACTTATTCAGAAAGTATTGATTTACCACTGGAGGACAATAATGAGCCTGAAGTTGTGGCCAAAGATTCCATAGATAGTGTGCATAGCACTCCGGAAATAGCAGTCTCATCTGAAAAAAGTTTAGTTAGTACATCATCTGACTTGATGGAATTAACAAGTTTAGGTAATGCCTCTATAGGCTCAGGAACTCAAGCTGCGGAAGATGCAATGGCTACAAGAAAAAGTTCAGTTGGTTTGAGTTCAACTGCCCTTGATGCTGTCCGTCATATTTCTGTTAACATTGCGGAAAGTGAGCTCATCGCCACTTCAGGCCGATCCCAGTTATATTACACTCAACTCTGGGTAGCAGAAGGAAAGCAGGTTGGTTGTTTATGCATTAAAACTCACTGCATTTGGTAAACAATTTGTCATCTTTTTTAGCCGTAAGTGTGTCATTGCAGTGCTTTCACTTATGTTTCTATTCCTCTGATTCCTTTGATTTCACAGTTGGGTCCAACATTTTAAATTTCACCTCATTAGAATGAGACAATTAAAACTAAGGAATATCCCCTCTTTTTTTGTTTAATGGCAATAAAGCTTTAAATTTTTACTCTGAAGTGTCTTGACTGGTCAACACCACATAATAAATGGCTATGTCATGTTCAGTATTCGATTCTCAATTGCAAGAAACCTTTCAGGTCTGGAAACCTCTTAATCATTGCCATATTTCTTGTGACCTGCTTTCAGGTTTTTTCCACGTATCACATCTTGTGTGCACCATGGTCTTGTTACCACTCTCATTCATGATTTCTTTCCCTGAAAATAAATCCATCCTAAGAGAAGTGTTTTATGTTATTAATGGCATATTGGGAATATGTAGATGCATGCAATAGTTTATGTTTGGATAGCATGATGAAAATGGATTTTCAGAAAGGTTGTTTTTGATGGTCTTAGGGAAGACACTCCACCTTGACCATTAAAGTACTTAGTTTGTGGAATTTTCAGCAAGCCTAGCATTAACTGTTGATAATTTAGATGATGATTGAACTTAAATGTAGCAATTACAAATGGCATTGTATGACTGAATCACTTCAGTGTCAAACATTGACTTGATTCAGTCTTCATTCTTGGAACTTTTTTAAGTTTTCATGGTGTAAATGTTTGCTCCATTAATCAAGTGGTCCCTGAAATGGGGGACATGCTCTATGCATGTTTTGCTTATATTCACAATAAAATCATCATTTGATGTGAATAAGCTTCAATTGGAAGAACCTTAATTTGGGCTCCTACTCTTTTGCCAGGAGGTCACTCCTTTAGAATATTTGGGAGAGAATTTGCATAATGGACCAATATCAGGACTTGCAGTCTGCATGCTGAAGCCAATATTTGCAACATGTGGAGCTTTAGACAAAACAGTTAGACTGTGGAACTATGAAACAGCAACTTTAGAGCTAGTGAAGCATTTTGAAGATGATTTATTTTGTGTGGATCTACATCCAACTGGTAAGTTAATATCCTGTGCATATGTAATTTTATTGAAGAGCATCAGGTGAAGATGCCATTCTACTGGAAGAAAATACACTCACAGCTGGAAATACAACCTTGGGAGTAAGAAAGAAAACTTACATCTGGAGCATGTTTCTAATGGCAGTGAGGCATGGGCAACAACAGCACCTGCCCCTGCTGCACAAAAACGTTTCTGCAATGTTAAGATAATGTTCATCAATCCATCGCAGGAACATTGCAATAACGTTCAAATAATGGTTCCCTGAACGTTCAAAATGTCACAACTTGATATGTTATTATAACGTTCAAAATGAACGTTAAATGAATGTTCCTGCAACCATTCTGAAGCATTCAATGAATGCTCCTGCAACCATTCCGAAGCGTTCAATGAATGTTCCTGCAACCTTTAAATGAATGTTCCTGCAATCATTTTGAAGCATTCGATGAATGCTCCTGCAATAATTTTGAAACATTCAATTAATGATTGCAAAACTACATTAAAGCACTCCATGCATATTCCATATTTGGTCTGATGACTAATTGGCATATTCATTGAAAAAAAAATGCTCTTTCAATTGTTGCTATTAAAAAATTTCAAATATATACTATGTAACATTAATTCCTAATAAATTATTGGTTGATTCTGGAATTTTACAAGTCGCACATATAGCCTTTATATTGGAAAATAAACATGAGATATATTTGGAACAAAATATTTATTTTCAAATTACATACATGTCATATGCATGTATTATTTAAGGTCAAATCATCATCAAAAGTACAAAAAGGATAACTATCAACTATAAAATTTCTCATGAACCTAAATGCATGGGGCAAGTGATATTGAATAGGTTGCCTCCTACGATTAAGTTTGAAAAAAAGACATGAATGTTCAAGAAAAAGACATCAATGTTCATCAAATGCTTGTGAACTCTCTAAGCATTAAAAGAAAGCAATCAAATTATAATTATTCAGGCAATTACTCATTCCTTGGAACATCCTTTCTCTCTGCCTTCCTAAATGATGAGGCTAACCTGAATGAAAAAACAAGTCATTTCTTGATCTCCTTCTCAATTTTGTCTATGGGTGCATCTTTTAAGATTGGATTCTTCCTCACTGCACCTGAAAACAATGAAATAAGCATTCATGAACAATACTGTTTCTGTATTCAAACTTGATATATTATCATTGTAAAAAGAAAGTCTGTCACTTTGAACATTTCATAAAAGAAATGGTTGGAGAGTTTACTTTGTGGAAGTTATTCATTATAAAAGATAAAACTTTGTTCTTTTCCACAAATATATTTAAAGACAAACCAACCGGTTTCGGCCTTCTCAGGCCATTCTCAAGATTACAGAGAAACGGGTTGGTTTGTCTTTAAATATATTTGTGGAAAAGAACAGTTTTATCTTTTATATTGAACATTTCAATTGAAATATTTTACAACCTGGGTTTTGATATGTTCATGTAATGTATGTGACATGTGGAATTAAAATGTGGTTGAAGTTACATGATATTTTATTTTATGAGGTAGTATTTGTAATTGAGAAGTAGATAAAAATTTAGTAACTTTCACAGCTTATCACTTTGTTTGTATAGCAATAACACCTGTAAAGGAATTTTTTCTGTTCTTTATATCCGTATCATACACACCTCCTACTACCTCTTGGAAGTAGGTGTTTCGGATGCCTCTCTTAAGTCCTCTTCCTGCCCAATTTAAAGTTCTTGCAAAATCAGGGTCTAAGGTTTTTTTTAGTATGAATTTAATGCTTCCTTGTATTGTGGAGTGGCTATATTGACTCAGGTGCACCATCTGAATTAAAGAAAAGCAATTCAGTCATTCGACAGAATGTCAGAAGAAACTATTATATTTTAAGTGTAATAATTCTACCCATTGACAAGCTTTTCAATATTAATGAAAAATTATTCCCTTGAGAAATCTTTACTTAAGTCACCTTACATGGCCATGCTAGTAATTCAAGTTAAGTGCCCTTTTTGTACACATTAAAACCAGTTTAAAAATAAAATTCTACCAGCATCCCAAATGGGAGGAACTAGCATACTTGGTGAAAGAATATGATAGGATTGAAAGAATGGCATGGGCATTTAAAGAAATATAATATCTTAGGGTTAATCATACGAGCTCGTAACATGGGTTGTAGTTCATACCATCATCTGTCTGAGCGTTGGAGAATTGAGTTTTCTTTCGCAGTTTTCGAAGTCCTCATGAGACTTGAGGGGAAAAAATTGCAATATATCATCAAGGTCTGGATTATGGGTTATATCCTCTTGGTTTCCTCCACAGATTTTGTTTATTTTTTTAGAAAGTAATTTAACGTCGTCTTGCAGTTCTACAATCATCCTAACAAGATATTCCAAGGTTCCTATAAAAATGAGAGACATTTTACTAGAGGATGAATTATAACATGTATACAATTTGCAACAGAGTATCATGCAAGCCAAATGACACAGCAGTTGGTGCTTTCTTCTTCACATATACTTACTGCTTAGCTCAGCGGACGACTTAACAAGGAACATTCCATCACCTTTATAAATAAATATTGAGTGTCATCAGTCAAGATAAATTAGGTATTCCAAATATGACGATTATATTTATGATTTGTATTCTAAATTTTTACTACTACTCTATACATGCCATGGCTTCTCCTTGGCAGTCTCGATGATTCTCCTTTTTGACTGTTCGGTGACTGGTCTTGTCCATTCCTGCAGGCTTTCTCAGGACCCCCATTGTTATGAAAAGATTTCTCTCTGTGAGAAGTGTTTTGGATGCTCCCTCCACATTCTTCCCTGAATGCTGCTGCAATATACCATAAAAAATTTACAAGCAACACAATGTAGCATGGTTAATATAACTGAGTCTGCATACTTTGGTGTTGAGAAACTTACATTCTGATCTTGGCATTGGCCCTAGCCCTTCAAAGGTGCTTTCGTCAGAAACACTGTCTTCTGGGTCCTCACTGGAGGTATTGTGCCTCTGTCTCTCGGAGGAAGGTCTCTTTGTAACAGGGCATCTCTCCATTTTGTCAATGGGAATTACCTATTGATTAGAATGCACCAAATGCAGCAGCAACACTTCTGATTGTAAAGACCAACGAGTTTCAATGAGCGGGATACATTACTCTATCTTCTCTCTCTCTCTAACAATCATCAAACAATGACCTAATGATGAGAAGATGAAGATTAAAATACGGTCCAGACAGAATTACAACAGTTATCATTGAAGTTTGAGCGATATAAGGGAGCAGTGTTGTTAATACAGTTAATAACGATACAGGTTTGCAAAATATTTCTTTTACACACAAAACATTTCATTATATGTTCCGATGTTTAACTACATTAAACAAAATACATTCGTCCCCAAATAATTTGCAAGAGAAACACTGAGGTGTGAATATAAATTAATTGTAATTATAAATTACTGTATTCATACCTTGTGACTGCCGCTCAAACGATGGTTATTGTCGTATTTTCTTTGGTAACATTCTGTGATGCAACTGTCCTTTGGCTGGTCTCAAGCAGTCACATGGTCACATGGCGCAAATTTTCACGATTCAAATACATAGTTCTTACGATCATATTGATTTAGGCATGTATTAATTATGAAAGTACAATGAATAAAAAATTACAATTAGATTAACTAACGTATATTTTATGTCATGAGAAATATTTGATACTGATAAAAAATAATTAAGCTGTCAATTGATATGTGTAGACTAATACATTGCAAAACCATTGCAGAACCATTCAGAATGTTTTTGCAACATATTGTTGACGATATATTGCAAATGCGTTTCAAAAGCATTGCAATTCAGGACATTTGGTTGCAAAAGCATTACTTTTGCAATCAATTTGCAATTAATGAAAATATTTAATTAAATAAATATAAGTTAATTTCTATGATAATAAAAGCTTTTAATATGACACTAATCAATTTATTCATAATTTGATATATTAAGAAAAATGCATTGCAAAAACATTGCAGAACCATTCTGAACGTTCCTGCAACCAGTGTGAACCATTCTGTGCAGCAGGGGTGATTAGTTAATTCTGGAAGCTTTGACCTCTATACTGCCGTTAGTGTCCATGCTTCACTACCATAAAGAAGAATGCTCCAAATGTATGTTCTTATGATTTTTTTCCATAGTTCCACTCATGTATTTCCAGCTGTAAGTAGATTCTTACTTCAGTAGAATGCCATCTTTGCCTGGTCTTTTTACTGACTATTTCCTTCTTGCTTTGTCCATCACTGGTTACTTGGCTTCCTAAATATTAATACATTTTCACCACTGTTTTTCTGCCTCTGACAAGCATCGATGGTAAAACATACACTAGAATTTCCTTTTGTAATGCTTCTGATTTTTATTCATTTAAATTATCATCCATCAATGATATTATAATACATTGAAAGCTAAAAGTCGAAGCATAGGTATATAATATTTTTTCTTATATTAAGTGGTGTTTAGCACCTCATGTAATATTTGCAGCAACATTCATACCAAAATCATTTTCTTGCATGAAAAATAAAAGCCAGGGTGAGAAATTGATGCAAAGGTGTTTCAAACAACTTTGCACATGAAAAGAAGGAAATTGTTAAAGAAATGAATCCTGTAAGAGATAAAAGCCAATTATACATGCACTTCTTACAGATGCAATTCCGAAGAACCTGAAATTGAGCCCGGTACTTTTAATTGCATGAAACCTGCAGATCATTTTTCTCAATTTTGTAAAGGCCAAGTAGAAATTTGGTTCAGATCAATGGAATTATTCAAGAGGAACGATAATTATTTATAGATACATAGGCATACAGAGAGAGAGAGGAAGTTTGAGAACTGCGTATGTATAAGATTGTTCATCCAGCCACAATCCATTGCAAGGAACTCGTAAAAACAACAACAAATCATCTTCAGGTGGTTCACAAATGTACAACAGCTCCTTTTATACTCTAAAACAGTAATTGGAAAGGGGAAGGATGAGAGGAGGGAAGAGAGGGGGAAGAAAATAATTTTGTGGGGTGGGGTACTGGTTACTTAACAAAGGCTGAGAGAATGGAGGAGTTGGCAGGGAACAGAGAGAATTCATGAGATTAACTCCAGAGTCAATATTTCTTTTTAAAATTTCAAGCTGCTCTAAAGCACTGAGCTCAAGTTGTTCATAGGTGAAATGTAAAATTTTGACATCAAAATTATCTGGTGGTCATTATTTAAAGGCGTTTCATTAAGCTACTCTTCTCTATTTCTTTTAAAAGCATTATAATATTCCCTTGTCCTGATATCAAAACTTAGTAAGATCTGTCCAACAAACACAGCTGTCTTCACAGGCCAGTTCGGAAATTCCAATTTTCCTCATTTTATCCACCTTGTCTTTACAATGCACTAATATAATTTTTATAGTGTACGGCAATAAGTCTAGGGGGTCAGCTCAAAGCCACTGAGTGCGTCCACAAGGTTGTGGATGGTGGGTTGACCTCTTGAGGTTTGCTGCAAAATAAGTTAGTTTACTCATTGAAAAAGCAGTCGTGGACAAAAAGTGATGGCAACCAGGGAGTATTGGTCTATCCCTGGGTTAGATAGGCCATTAAATAATACAGAACCTGTGAAGATGCCGTGACTTGGTGACAGGAGGCCACCAAAAATTATGCTTCCCATCACCCAGAGGAGAGGGAAGCAGCTCTTATTCTTATGAGTGAAGGTGGAGACCACAGTGGTTGGTACAGCGACACTCATTTCACCGTGGGTGTGGTAACACTTACTTTAACGGCTATGGTACTACAATGTGGAGGGTAAGGTGAAATCATCACATTATTATCCCAAGGAGTGATAACTACTCCACTCTTTTCTTTTCATCAAGACGTGATGGAACCCTCTCAAGTAAAATATTCTGGGGGTAAAATAGTCCCCAATTCGGATCTCTGGCCAGGGACTAGCCGAGAGAGTACATCAGTCAAGTGTGATAGACATTTCAGGGTAGGAATGTGAGATCACTTCGGACCTGCAGAAGACTGGAGAACCTGAAGATGTATATGCGAACAATGGACCTCAACATATTAGGAATCAGTGAAATGAGATGACTTTTACGGTGGAGGTTACAGAATTATTCACACGAGATCACTGAATGGTAATGCTGAAGTAGGCGTAATGATCAGGAAGAGTGTTGGACTGTGTGAAGAGTTTCCTGCTTCCACCACTCCCACCCACTGTAGGGACCAACCTTAGCACCCTCTCCTCCCTGAATCTTCCCCCCTCCTCCCTTCCCATCCACCCCACCCCCTCTACGCCCGATCCTTACCCCCTTTCACTCCTATATATTCATACGCCTCACTTTTTCTCGTGCAGGCAGTCCCCGACTTATGTATGTCTCGACTTACGTAAATCCGTACTTATGTAAGTGGCGAATTCATCTAAAGAGATGCCGTTGATTTACGAATGCGAGCACGAAAAAAGAAAATGTTAGTTCGCATTCTTGCTGGCGGAAATATATCGAATGGTTATCGAGGTTTTAAAATAATATAATAAAGAAATTGTTACATTTATATCATTCATTTATGGAATTTCATTGCATTCAATTAATTTTTGTTGCTATTTGCATAAAAAACTTCTAAACTTCTGCCAAGCTGCCCAATCTTTGTAAAATTTCAAATAATCATAGCGATATCTGATATATCTATCCAAAGAATGGTTACCTCATAATCATTACTTTGTTGATTCTGTAATGCTCAATTCCCAGTTTGTTTGAAAAACTCTCTGTGTCGATTGCTTATAATACAATGCAACAATGTATATAACCCAAGGAATCAAAAGCACCTCGCACCATTTGTACATTGTATTGTACGTGGAGTAAGATAACACTTGCTATATTGTAACTTAATTATCCTTGGGTGGTACAAAGTCTTGGTCGATCCCTTCAGTCATTTTCTGGTTGTCGAAGTCGTATGTTGGATTTGTGACAAATTTAACCGTGAAATATTTTAAATCCTCCAACTAGCTGATAGACGGCGAAGGGAACCTGGGGCTTCTAAAAGGTGACGTACAATCACTTTAGAAGAGAAAATTGATACCGTGAAGAAATATGAACATGGGCTAACAATATTCACCATAATATGTGTTGTAAGCAATCCGGTGTCAAATATTAACACGCTTGTGAAAGACAAGAAACAAATCAAAAAACATGTAAAAGGTTCAACTTGTATAAAATTCGCCATCATTACCAAGCAAAGTCTTCTTGGTGAAATGAAAAAAATTACTGATGGTGTGAATGGAGGAGCAACATCGAAGAGGTACACTGCTTAGTCTTCTGACGATTCAACAGAAGTCCATAAGTCTCCACGAACTGTTGAAGAATCAGACAAGTGAAACAGGCAGATGCTTCATCGTGATACTCTAGAAAAGTATACTAAATACTAGAACATTTTTTTGAGGAGAATGGTTATTTATATAAACAGTCAAGAAACATCTGATGCCTTCCCGGTGCATATTGTGGGTGAAGGCTATTCAGACTTCTTATAGATTTCATCATCCCTGAGGATGATGTACGACTCGTACATCAAAACGTCGGCAGAAGTGCAGTGTTTGACCCAGTGGAGAACCCGAATAGCGTTATCTACCATAACAATTGTTTAATGTTGATGAAATGGGGCTTTTCTAGAAAAGAATGCCACACTATATGTATATTTCTAAAGAAGAAAAGTCTGCACCTGCCTTTAAGGCAGCAAAATATCGCCTGGCTCTCTTGCTAGGAAGTAATGCAAATTGGGACATCGTCTAATTTACCATTCGGAAAATCCGCGAGCAATAAAAAATGTTGATTAATCTGCAAACAACGCACGTTGATTAAAACACAAAAGCTTGGGTTATATCTGCTTCATTTGAGGACAGGTTCTGCAACTATTTTATACCTGAGATTCATGGGGTACTGCCTTAAGAAAAAAAATTTCACTCAAAATCTTGCTGTTGCTTGATAATAATGCACCTGGCCACCTTTCACTGATCAGGGAATCATCCCGTCCATCAAAGATTATTACTTAGGCAAAACATTTTGCTGATGCTATTACTGCCACAGATGGGGATGGTGGAGTGACACTTGGGGAGTTTTGGATGGGCTACAATGTAAATCATGCCAAAAAAGTAGTATCATCCTGGGAAGAAGTAACAAAAAAAATATGAATGTAGCTTGAAAAAACCTTTGCCCATATCTTGTAAATGTCGAGGGATTTGCGACAAATGAAGCAGATGAAGCCATCGATTGAGTTATTGAGCTTGCGCCTGTCCTCGACATTTAAATGGAGGCTGAAGACGAGGGAGAGCAGACAGATTGGTGCGAGGAGTTGACAAACAATAGTGACAGATGTAGGCACACAGGTCAGAAGTAGGGGATGCAGATGATGATGAGAGATCTCAAAAGGACCTCCTTGTTCTCTTTATCCTCTTTTTCCTTTCTCTTATAACTAAAATGTTTTTCTCTTTTTATTCAAGGTCTCCATGTGATACTTGGATTTTCAGATAAACTGAGATTTATGAATGTTTTAATTGATGACCTCAAACAAGTTCGTGAAATAGCAATTAGAAAGTGCAATGAGTGTGCTTTTTGTAATAGTGGGCACCTTTTTGCTGCCACTAATGGCTCGAACATCAATATTTACTCAACACTAACATTTGAACAACTCTACACCTTCAAGGGCCATAAGAAAAGGGTAAGAGAAATTCGCTCCAGTACAAAATCTCTTTAAATAATATGTATATTGAGTGTGGAAGCATAGTAAGAGGTTCTTAATACATAATAATAATAATTGTGTCAATATTTTATGTATGCCCATCATGGATTTGCCCCTTCGTGAATGTGTAAATTTTTTAAAGGCATTATGATAGTAAATCGTTCCAGTTAACTGATGATTTTTTGCTGAAGGCTAAGTATAATTGTCTTGCAATATTTTGGAATGCAAAAATTTTTCACCTAAGCTCTTTATCTTCCTTTTGAGGGACATTTTTGCATAAAATCGATGTTGGGAACTTTTTAGTCTGTATTGCTTTGAAATATACTAATGTCTGGCAATAGGGATAAAAGAAATGAAAAATATGTACATAGTTTTAAACTAAACAAAAAGGCTGAATGCCTGATGTCAGTGGATAAAATTGTGGAGAATAGGAATCAACTCAGTGCTGGAGAGCTTGGAAGATTTTAAAATATTTACTACAATGCAATTGATAAAATTGATGAGAAAGCTAGGCACAAGAAGGCTTCAAAATCCAGGGATCACCAAAAAAACTTTTATAAATACAGTAGATTCCGGTTAATTGGGACACATCGGGACAGTGTACTTTCCCCCAATTAAGCGGCTGCCCTGTTTATCCGAGGTATCCCGTAAATATGAAAGTCAGAAAGTTGAAATGAAAATCAGAAAGCAAATGACAATTAAAATGCAAAATGTTTAATAACAAAGTATTCAAACAATAAATTGATAAGATAACATACACTATAAAAATTTTTGGAAACCTTGCATCATAAAAAAACCTCTTGGCATCGATCTACTTCAGATAAATTCCCTTTACGAAATAGTGTAGTTTCCACTATATCATCTTTGCTGCTATCATTGTTGTCATAACAGTCCATATTGGAATCGATCCTTTCAAACTCCTCAAAGTTCTTTACTTGACGCAGCTCGGAAACGGATTCATTTTCACTTTCACATTTAAGTTCTTCCAATACTTCTGCACTTGAGTGCTTAAAACCACAATGAATAAACCAATTTCTAATCGTTTCACTGGTGACTTCTCGCCAGCTAGCTGCCAAAAGGGTTACTGCTTGCAGGACGTTCACCTTTGAGCTCACTTCCTTGGCAGTTGAAAACGATGTCAGAAGATTATCTTCTATTGATGCTAGAATGTGATCAATCAATTTTGCACAGTATATTGTTTTCAAATTTTTTTATGATCCCCATGTCCATTGGTTGGACAAGAGAATTTGTATTGGCTGGTAAAAATTCCAACTGAATGTTTTTTTAAGACGTTGGAGCAATTAGGGTGTGCCGTACAATTATCCAGAATAAGAATTACTTTTCTCGATTTCCGCACTAGTTCCTTATCCCAACTGCTTAACCAATGGCTGAAGAGGCCTGCAGTCATCATTTTATTGGCATAATATTCCCCCGGTAAGCTGTTCATTCACAACCCCTTAAAGCAGTGAGGGTTAGCACTTTTTCCAATCACCAAAAGTTTCCTTTTATCACTTCCTGACATGTATGAGCAGCTCAAAACAGTAATCTGTTCCATCACGTTTTTAGATCCACTTAGTTCCACACAATTGTAGCAAAGAGAGCCAAGGTGTGGCTTGGTAATACAACCCAGTTTCATTGATGTTGTACACGTCATCTGCACAGAATTCCTGAAGTAGGGTGGGTTGCCTCTTACATTTCCATTCCTCTGCACTTGCAAAATCAACACATGTTTTTCTCCATGAGTATTTTTGAACTTTATTTCATTTCTACTCTTCCATCTAGATAGCCAACCATCTGTTGACTTGAAATCAGTATGGCCAGGCTTCAAAGCTAACTCCTCCGACTTCTTTTTTAACATAGGTCCACTGGCACTAACTCGTCGTCCACTAACAATGAAAAACCATTGATTAAGAGACTTCGTTTAGTGACGGTAAATGAGACAGTGAAGGTGGGAATAGATGCCCTCATGGGGGATTAGTTCAAGTGCATAGGGAAAACGTACCAAATAATTTACAAGAGCTTAAGTATTTGTATCTACAAGGGAGTAGGAGGCAAATATTGCTTGTATTTTAAAGAAAATTTGAATATATTTCTATTTTGATTCTTCGAATGGATTGTGACCTGTTACATACATGGATAAGACATGTATTTCAGGAACCAATAGTAATTATTATTATTACTACCAGTACCAAGACTCAAAAAACAACTATCCAAACTATCAACTAGAAATATTGAAGCTAAGTGGGAAAATTGGGTAAGAATTCTATGATGAAGGATATAATCTGTTTAGAGAAGGGGATTACCATATAGTAACAGGAATGTGGAAGTTAAGTAAAGGAATATGGGACCATCCATCACGATCAAAAAGGTACAGACTGAAAAAATACTTTTTGCAGCTGGATATGATAGCACTTCTCAGATGAGTGGCTTAAGAAGTTACTATAAAATGTGGATAACTAGTATCCCCATACTTATGGGGGGCAAATGAAAAAGCCTCCATGTAGTCATTCTTATTCCCTCACCCAAAAAAGAGGAAATCCATAAGATGTGGTTACAGTATCATAACATGAATCAAGTTTCACTTGGAGTGGGAGATGGTTCTCACAGTAATCAACTTTGTTTTGGAAAAATTAGAGCAAATGATTCTCAGAAATAGATGAGTTTGGATTCAGGGAGTACTAAAAATCATTATACTCAATGAATTGCCGTTGACTTTGTGGAGTTTTTCAATTATGAAACGGAATAAAGAAAACTGTGTAACACAACAGTGTACCTGATGATGGTTACTGGGTCAAAACTAGTAGTTCTTGTCTGATTAATAATCTGTTGAATAATAAGTTTTTATTTTTCTCTTTTATAATGCTAAAAAAGTTTTAAGGATATAATCTGATTAGTGAAGGGATTACCATATATGTAGTAACGTAGGAATGTGGAAGTTAAGTAAAGGAATCTGGGCCCATCCATCATGAGCCTCTATGAGTTTACATCCACTACCAGTAGTTCCTGTCTGATAAATAATTTGTCGAATGAATAAGTTTTCCTTGCTCGCTTTTATAATGTTAAACTCCTAATTGAAGGACAAAGGAAGAAGTGTAAAAAACATTAGGTGAAATATTTCATCATGCCCTAAATGTGAAAGACAAAATATCATGCCATGCCCAAATAATATGACTATTCCATTTGACAAGATGTATCTTGATGCCCAACTAGTGGTTAAAATATTTAATGGAATGAATGTGTACTTGTACCTATATCATATTTCCAGAAATAATATGAAAGGAATCTGAAATGATTATCCTTCTTATTTCAGGTACTAAGTTTGTCATGGGCTCGTTCAGATTATCTACTAGCATCGTGTGGACTTTTTGGAAATGTATATGAGTGGGATTTGCCTTCAAGAAAGAGAACTGCTGAAACTGTCTCTTCAACAAAGGCTTTCACTTATGCTGTTATCTCCTCAAATGGACATTCAACATTTGCATCAGCATTAGATGGTCGGCTTTGTGAACTTTCACAGTCAAAGGTTTGACTTTTTCATGCTAGATTTAAGTTTTAAAAGCCTTTGAAATATTAGCTCAGGCTCAATTTAACTGTAAATCATGGGTTGAATATTTCCCCAGAAGCCGATTATTAAGGGAGAACATATTTTGCAGAGAGTGTATCATGGCTGGAAAGGCTGGTTATGACATATATATAGACCGAACTTGCATATTCATTGGTCTCTAGTTGTTTTTGTGTTTGAAACTCATTACTGTCACCAAATCACCTTATGTACTTATATGCTCATGCACATACAGTACACCCTCACATAGCAAGAGGTTAAGTTTAGTGATGGCCGGATCGGATCCGTCGGATCCAAAGATCCACGGATCTTTCATTTTACTCGGTTCTGGATTCGGATCCAAAGACACGGAGTAAAATCGGATCCAGATCATAGATTTTAAATTTTCACGGCTTAGCGATCGAAGTGACCGGTGAATGGAATGTAGGTGCGGTAGATATTGACAAGAAGAGGATGTGTAACTCAGGTTACGAAATTAGATGAAAATGTTCCCATGCATCTAGAAGCAAACTAAAGAAATATGACTTTTTTCTCCATTACCCCAGTATCGCAAGAAAAAAAAATATGTAGTATGTCATGCGGGTAGCCTACATTCACCGGGATCGGGCGGACAACTAGAGCTAGTGTACTGTGCGAAGTTCGATTCCTATCGCAGTTTAATTTTTTCTTTCAGTCATTGCATCAAAAATGATGTCATCTTCAATTTCAAACCATTACATTTGAATACTCACTTTATTATACTTTTGTTGTTTAAATTAGCTTTACAAATGTACTATTAATAAATTAAGGATGGTCGGGTCGGATCCACGGGTCTTAAATGTCATTCGCCACTGAAATCATATCCGAAGACAGTAAAAATGCAGATCCTTATCGGAGATTTTTAATTTCACGGCTTAGTGATCGATGCACCCCGCGAATGGAATGTACATATGGTAGATACTGACAAGGAGAAGTTGTGTTGATCACGAATTGAGAAGAAGATTTTTTCCATTCCACAAAAGCATAATGAAAAAATTCTCGTCGTGACTTTTTTCTCCATAGGCCCGGATGCCCGAGAAAAAAAATAAAGTCAAATATCACACGGGTCGCCTACATTCACCAGATTCCCGTAAACCTATGATAGCGTAGTTGTTAAAAATGAGGGCTACTGTACTGCCGGTCGCGAGTTTGATCCTTAACACTGCCTAGGAATACAGGCTATGCTGTATTCCTAGGGTAATGCAAGTGGGCAGTTAAATAAAAGTAGATTATCAGAAATTTCATATCAATTTATAATTCAAAAAAGTAATAAAATTTGGCATTAGTGAAATGATTGGAAGAATTTTTTATTGCAGAATTATATCGTGGAATCATTATGTTAACTTTACTCTGTATTTTTGAGTGGTGCATTTATAAATATAGTTTAAACAATAGAAGTACGAATAAGTCAGTATCCACACAAAGGTTGGAAATGAAGGATGATAAAGTTTTTGATTCAATGGCTGAAAGAAAAATTTTAAACAGGGATAAGAATCTAACTTCATCACCTGCAGTCCACTACCCCACCCTGCTATTGTCGGCTTACCTGATTTTGGAGAATGTATGTTCTCCACATGTCATTTTACTTTTTTCTTGCAAACCCAGGCCAATGGACAAAAAATCCAAGACTTTTTTTAATTTTGCTTATGTATATATATAGTAGCATGAAAAAAGGCTAATCCCATTTCAAAATCAGTGTTACACAACCTCTCCTTAGGAGTATAAAATTCTCAAATTTCACTTTAAAGGTTATTATTAATAAGACATTGCAAAATTACTAGTTTAGCAGCTTGAAATATTCTATAATATTTTTTTCATCTTAAAAATGGAATCCCCGGATATTCCATAAATGGGACCTCTTGGCCGCATTAAAAATTTTTTGTGTTTCTAAAAAAGAATTTGAAAGCATTCAAGGATTTGATTAATAATTGGAAAATAATTCCTTTATTATTGAAAATGAACTTATGTTTCTTTTAACTGCACTCTAAAGAATAGTTGTACAGGTTTCAAAAATGTATTGCTTGATGAGTATGTGATAAGTAAGGTGATCTTTATATTAGAAGTAATAAGATAAAGTTATTGCATCCGTAAATCTTGATCCAGGAAAATATTATCCACATAGATGATAGGAAGTTGATTTTTTCAACAATAAATTTACTTGTATTTTGGTAATTCTGTTGTTGCTGTATTTATATATTTATTACAAATCTAGGATTAGAAAATTAATGAATTTCACAATCGAGTATCTGAAACTAAGGATCGGGTTCCAGATCTGACAAAAAACCTGGATCCGTCCATCACTAGTTAAGTTACTTGAAATCTTCACATCTTGTAAAATCACGCTATGTGAAACAAAAAGAAAATGGGAAATACCAAGATACATTCTGTAATCTCACCACCTAATGTAAGGCAATACCATGTTTCGTTACTTAGTGTTAACATCTAATGTATGATTCAGGCCGAAGGTCTGTAATTTCTCAGTAACTATGGATTCTTGGAAATAACTTCATATCTGTGCATCGTTAAGAAGAGATTTTTCGTATTTTGGTGAAAGGCGTCCAGAATAATAAAATTGCCTTCTCCATTAAGAAGCATGTTATTCAATAAATCATTTTAGCATTGTAGATCATATTAACATGCTAGGGTGTACACAAGATTAAGTGAATGGGCTTCAACAATATATTTTTTTAAATGACTTTAGTACGAAATTTTTTTGCCTATTTTATGGAACCATGGAAAATAGAACAGTCAACCATTTCTATCTTCATGCCTTATCTCAGCTAAAAGAAAACTGAAATTCACGATAATTTGGCTTTCAACAAACAGCGCATAAGGTACAGATATTGAAAATGCTCATCACAAATTAAGTTCAAAGCAACATCATCAGTGGATTTGCATCTTGAGATATGAAATTTTCATGGATCGCAGTATTCTATTGCCTGCTTTTTTACTGTGGAAATTAATTCCATTTATTCTGACAGCCAATGCACCAAGACATTCTAGCTGAGTTGAGTTTTTTTTCCACGTTTTATAAGTTGATCTTGGTAGAGGATGTAGAATTGTTAGAACACAGCACTAACAATTCAGGGAGAAAAGATGCCTTTCAAAACGTAACCTCGAGGAACTATGTAATGCAGCTGCTTTGCCTCACTCTTCATGCTTTAATATGACTCACGGTAAGGTGATAAAGCTTCCTGAAATTCACGTTTGCTTTTCAAGCTTCCTTCTATGCAGGGAACGACTCGATGTAATTTTTCTTGAAATTTGTCAATTGTCTTAAAAATGTCCTCGAGAGATTTCACGGTCAATTTAAGACACTCATTTTCGTATGACTTTGCTAACTCCTCTAAGCGCCTCTATATTTTTGTTGGCCAGAATCAATTCCAGTTCTTACAATTTCAAATATTTATCTGACCGAAATAGTTGCAGATTCCGTCACCTCCTTGTGATGTGGCTCTTCCACCCCATTCTCCTTCTTGCCATGAAATCCTTGTCCCCCAATAGCTATTGACAGATACGATTCCTCTCATTTCCTCTTCGAATAAAGGAAACCCAAAGAAAGTATTCACCATATCTGAACAAAAGTTTTTCCAGCAAGCATTCAATGTGGACTTCTTTTCATCATTCTATGAATAAAATATTTTTATTGTATCCATGATTTTGAGTGAAGGCTAAAAATTCATGATCAAGCTAAGGGATTTAACTTCAAATGCCTGCAACAGTCTCTTGAAAGTGTGCTTAGTGTGGTAGGATTTGAAGGTTTTTATAACTCCTTGGTTGTCGATGGATGGCGTACTTGGAGGGAGAAACAGTATTTCTATGTTTTCATCAGCATTTTGCAGAGTAACTGCATGTCCAGGGGTATTGTCAAGTGTTAGTAGAATCTTAAAAAACAAGTTGTTCTTTTTGAGATCTTGGGAACAAAGCAAAATTTGAACCATTCTGTACACAAAGCTGCAGTCACCCATGTCTTTTGATTTGATTTCCTATACACAAGTAGGATCATTTAGTTTTTCCCTTGAAAATCATAATATTACCCTACTAGCACTAAGAGGTGTATATACCTTATTAGCACTTAGAGGTGTCGGCGTACACCTATACAAAATCTGCATATGGTTATGTAGGTTTGAACATTTTATATAAAAGAAAGAGACGAGAAATATTATTATTTCATTGCCAGTCTGCTTGTAAAACAGAAGGTAGAAGTAATAATTGAAATATGCAAAGTAAATAGCAGAATGAGGATCCTCCGAAGGTGACTTGACGTAATGTTGTGTTTTGAGAAATATTAGCACCACACACCATCATTTAAATATCAAAATGATAAAAATATTGTTTAAAGAAATTTAAACTCAACACTATTGTATTGCAAAAGTATTTTTCTATAAGCATTAAAAATTTTGATTAGCTAAATTGAAAATCGTTCAAGTTAGAGCCGGTCAAAGTTAGCGTGCCCATATGGGCACGCTAGGCACTTAAAGGTTAAATAAATGTTATAGCCTAATAATTAATTATGTTTTAACTCTGTTCATATTTTAAAATTGTCATTATTTTTCTCTATTTTCTCATCCAGATTATGCAAACATTTTCATGGAATGACAAAAAGTTGAATATGGTTATGTTATCACACTCGGACAAAATGATTTTCGTGAGTGACAGCACTGGAACATTAATTTCTCTTGTTCTACCTCTGACTGTTAATTCTGAATGGCAGCCATTCGATATGCACAATGAACTGATTGTCAAGGTATGTATCACTCAAAAGAGTATCCCTCTTATGTAACTCAGAATATTAGTATTCATTTGTTTTGGTGAATGAAAATTATTATTTTACTTTCATTATAAAAAAAATTATTTCAGATGAAAATGTCATACAATGACCACTTCATCATCACAGCATCTGAGGATGGATCCATTTGTTTATGGAAAGTTGATTCAAGAATGGTCTCAGGAATTATGAAATTAAGTACTGAAATAGTTGAATCTAAAGACATACTCATTGGAAAAGAGGATCTCCAAAACAAGGTTAGAATATCAAAGTACACATAATGTATGTACCTACATTCTTTGGAATTAGTTAGAATTAGGAATTAGTTATTCATTCCTTTCCTGAAATGGAATTTGACATAATAAAGGCCTCCACCATTTCTTTCTTACATAGGTAGGTTCAGAAGGATCTGTCAACGATAGTACATATTTCTTTTTGCCAAAGAAATACAGTAATAAGGTACTAACCACAGCAAGGAAAAAACAGAAAATCTATCCCTCAGTAACCTTACCACTTTACCCTTTCCACTTTATTGTCAAGTGTCCTTACCCTTTCCAGTCCACTTTCAAGTGTCACACAACACTCTAAAATCGCTATGATTTTTTTGTTGTTTACCTTTCATTTTATTTGTATATATGTACCTTTTCTCGGGGCTGAGCTTAAAGTCACCGAGTGCATCCACCGGGTTGCGGATGGTGGGTCGACCTCTATATATAGGGGTTATGCTTCCTAGCACCCATAGGAGAGGGCAGCAGCTCTTCTTCACATGAGTGAAGGTGGAGACCACAGTGGTCGGTACAGCAACACTCATTTCACTACAGGCGTGGTAACACTTACTTTAATGGCTGTGGTACTGCCATGTGGAAGGCAAGGGGAAACCACCACATTATTATCCCGAGGAGTCACAGCTACTCCACTCCTCTCTTTCTTATCATGACATGATGGAACCCTCTCGAGTAAAATATTCCGGAGGTAAAATAGTCCCCCATTTGGATCTCTGGGCGGGGACTACCCAAGAGAGTACATCAGTCAAGTGTGATAATCATTTTAGGGTAGGAACGTGCGATTACTTCAGACCTGTGAGAGATTGGAGAACCTTAAGGTGGAAATGCGAAGAATGAGCCTCGACATTATAGGAATCAGTGAAATGAGATGGCCTGAAGAAGGAGACTTTTGGAGTGGAAGTTATAGAATTATTCACACTGGATCAAAAAATGGTAACGCTGGAGTAGGCATAATGCTCAGGAAGAGTGCAGGACTGCTTCTAAAGAGATTCCTGCAGTACACTGAAAGGATTATAATGGTGAAGATTGAGACTAAGCCTACAGATACCATTGTGGTACAAGTTTATATGCCTACATTGGACTACGAAGATGAAGAAGTGGAAGACGTCTATGAGGATATCACGGAAGTAATAAAGCACATAAAAGGAGAAGAAAGCTTAATTATTTTAGGAGATTGGAATGCTGTCGTTGGCGAAGGTAAAGATGGAAGAATAACTGGAAAATATGGCTTGGGAAATCGGAATGAGAGAGGAGAAAGACTTATAGAATTCTGCACACAACAGAAGTTGGTGGTGGCAAACACATTGTTTAAAAACCACCAAAGGAGAAGATACACATGGAAATAGTCCAGAGACAGAAAAAGATTTCAAATTGACTACATTTTAGTAAAGCAGAGGTTCAGAAACCAGATGAAGAACTGCAAAAGTTACTCGGGTGCATATATCGACAGTGACCACAACAGTTGCCTACAGGATGGTGAGAAATCACTTCAATGAAATGCTGCAGGATGTAACAGCATCAGGGACAAGAATGGAGAACTCTTAATTGAACATGAGGATTAAGTGAAGAGATGGAAGGATTACTTGGAAGAGTTGTACAATGGAAGCTATCTTAGAGCGGAAGTAATCCAAGAGGAAAATGGAGTCGATAAGGATGAATAGGGAGCCCCAATCTTTAGATCAGAATTTGATGCAGCTGTAAGGGATCTGAAGATAAATAAGGCTTCAGGAATAGATGATATTCCTGCCGAACTAATAAAAAACTCCGGAGAGATGACATTTACTCAGCTAAACAAAACCATATTTGATATATACTCTACAGCAGAGATACCCACAGACTTTGAGAAGAACATCATCATTCCTATTGCCAAAAAGAAGAGAGCTGAGAACTGTGAACATTTTATGACCATAATCCTGATGACACATGCCTCGAAGAAATTGGCCAGAATCATCTATAGAAGAATAGAGCAAAAAGCGGAGGAGTTCCTGGATGAGGACCAATTCGGGTTCAGAAGAAACAAGGGCACAAGAGAAGCGATTTTGGCCCTCAAGCTACTTATAGAGAAGAGAATAGAGAAGAATCTACCGACGTTTGTTGCATTTGTAGATTTGGAGAAGGAATTTGACAACGTGGATAGGAACACGATGTTAAAGTTTCTGAAAGAAATTGGAGTTTCATACAATGACCGAAGAGTTATCCACAGCTTGTATAAAAACCAGGTGGCCATAATCAAATCAGGACCCAGCAGTACAGAAGCAACCATAAAAAAGGAGTGAGGCTAGGCTGGGTACTTTCTCCCATATTATTCAAGGTCTATATCAAGAAAGCCATCCAAGAAGTCAAAGAAAAGTCTCTGGGAGTGAATATCCACGGGGAGAAAATCAGCTTGCTACGATTCACCAATGACATAACAGTCATAGCAGAAACAGAAGGAGATTTAAAGAAGACACTAGGAAATATGGAAAGAGCAATGACCAGATATCATCTGAAGGTCAATAAAAAGAAAACTAAGGTACTGGTATGCAGTAGGAGAAAGGAAGCTAGGACCAATGTTAAACTAGGGAAACAAAAAATCGAGGAGGTGGAAGAGTTCTGCTACCTGGGAAGCCGAGTAACCAGTGATGGATGAAGTAAAAGAGAAATTGCCAGTAGAATTGCCCAAGCGAAAAGGACATTTTACCAGAAGAAATTTCTGCTTACAGCTGAAAATACAAGCATTGAAGTGAGGAAACATTTCATTAGAACATACATATGGAGCATTCTACTATATGGCAGCGAAGCATGGAGAATAACAGCAGCGCAGAAGTCCAGGCTGGAAACATTTGAAATGTGGTGCTACCAAAGAATGATGAAGATAAAATGGATCGATCGAGTGACAAACGAAGAAGTGTTAAGAAGAGTGGGAGAGAAGAGATGTCTACTGAAAACTTTAAAAAGAAGACGGGACAACGTAATGGGCCACATCTTGAGACATGATGGCCTGATGAAGACAATCGTCGAGGGAAAAGTGAACGAGAAGAATGGTAAAGGCAGGCCTCGTTAGAGATGTGTAAATTACCGTAATTTTCAATTGAGGTAAATTACCGAGGTAAATTATGGTAATTTTTGAAAATTACCGTAATTTTCCAGTAATTTTGAGTTTTGAGCTGCAAATCCTTATCAAACGACTGAAAACGAAATCAAATAGCATTGAGATATAAATGCAGACGCTTATATCAAACATATCATAACTTTTATCTATTATAACTCATTAAAAAATTTAAAAGGAAGTTGGCAGCAACATGCAATTTGCCTCTTTTTTGTCTAACCATGAGAATTATTATTTCCAAAGACATACCTCTGCGCATGTGCATTTGTTATTTTACTCTGAATTAATCACGGACACAATGTAAACAAAATCGTTTTAGCTTCTTAAGTTATAATATCACCCATTCCAATGGTTTCTTCGTGAGGAAGAACTTTTCTGAAAATTACCGTTTATTATGGTTATTTTCAGGGGTGTTGATAATTTACGAAAAAGACCAGGGTAATTTACGAAAATTACCGCGGTAATTTACCGAGTTGCCCATCTCTAGGCCTCGTATGAGGTACATGGAGCAAGTTGTGAAGGATGTAAATGAAAGGATCTACGTCAATATGAAGAGGTTGGCCGATAGAAGAATCGAGTGGAGGGCTGCATCAAACCAATCCTTGGATTGTTGACCGATGATGATGATGTACCTTATTAAAGGAAAGATAATGCAATTTTCCACAAGTAAACAATTTTTATTCCGACTAGTTTCGGTGTACTACACCATTTTCAAGTGAAGCTTTCTTTTACAAACAAGTGTATATATGAGCAGAGGGAGGGAGGAGTGGGGGAGGGGGGGGGGGGGGGGGGGGGGGGAGGGAAAGGGAGTGAAACGGAACAGGGAACAAGGAGTGATCTGGTTGGCGCGTGGGTGAGAGGGGCAGGTCAGTTTATTCAAATTTGTAAAACCCGGTGTCGGTTGGTGACGATGGGGGAAGATGGGAGAGGGAACAGAAGGAGAAAAATGCCTTGGGTCGCCGTTGTCGTCTTAGGATCCCTCGTTGATTTAATGGCTCTTGCGGCAGGGTTCGGCAATTGGAGACCAGTGGGTGATGTCCCGTGGTGTTGCTTTTCGGCGATGCTTGAGGAGTCCTCCGGAGGTTGGGGGGGGGGGGGAAAGAGGGACCGCAGGGTAGGGGATGTCCAGAACATCGGCTCGGAGTGGTGGAGAAGTAGTGTGGTGTTACCAAAGGGAGGGGGAAAGGTGGATGGCTAGGGGGTAGTAGGGGTGGCAGTGGACTAACGAAGTGCTATGGACAGTAACGGGGAATGGGATGGAAAGGTGTTATCATTTAAAATTGGGACATTTTTAATTTTGTGTTGAATTATTTCCAATTGTTCCAAAGCATCAAGTTTCTTCCCTTTCTTTTCCACATGTAAAATATTTGGGACAAAACTGCACTGATGACCTGTGTCCATAAGATGCTTGGCGACGGTGGACGTGTCCTGTCCTTTCACAAGGCACTTGCGATGCTCGCTGATTCTCGTGTGGAAGTTTCTGCCTGTTTGACCCACATATATTCCTTTGCAGGAATCACATTCCAGTGCGTAAACTCCACATCTGTCTAGTATGTCCACTTTATCTTTGGGTCTGCTGATTAGTTTAGAAAGGTTCATGGGGGTATAAAAGGATACTCTGTATTTCTCCCTAGGGAGATGGTTTGCAATTTTGTTAGATAAATGGCCGACATATGGAATTCTGCACCACCGTTGCGTGATTGGAGAAGATAAGGGGGTTAAGGATGTAACTCTCTGGATTGCTAAAGTTTTCCGTTTTTTGTATACTAATTTATTAATTAAACTTTCACTATATCCGTTGTTCGTGGCAATGTCTTTAATGGTTTGTAGTTCTTTCTCGTAATGGAGTTGAGTGAGTGGAATATGTAGCAGTCTGTGTATCATCGAGTGGAAAGCGGCTAATTTGTGGGAAATAGGATGTAAGGAGTCTTCTGGTATTATTTGGTCCGTGGCAGTGGGTTTCCTATAGATAGAAAAATCATGGCTGGAGCCTTCCCTCTTGATCGTCAAATCGTCAAGAGAAATCGTCAAGGAAAAAAACACATAACTGACCTCCCTTTATGATGATGAAGCACGGTGCCATGTGTGCACTGAGAAGGGGTCTTGTGGATAATGAAAGTATGTACCATGCATGATATAAGGCTAAAAACATGCATCTGTTACAAGAATATCTTTGAGAGAAACCACAACAGATGGTTATTGGTAATTTAGCTTCTAATAAACACATTAACTGTTGAGTGTAATATTTCTCATTGCTTTCCTAAAATAATGGAGATTTTCTCATGTAGGTACCTGTTTCTTCTTCTAATGTAGTAAATGCAAATATAAAAGATGTACCAAACCCTGTAGTTCTTATGGATTTCACAACTTCTATCCCATCTGGAAATGTCCAACCTCGAATGGTGCCCACCAAGTACTGCAGATCATAAAATCCATTCTAAAGCAAATGACTGTATTTGACAGTATTTAAGACACTTTTTTTTTTAATTATGGATCGAAAATCACCTCCAGGGCTTATATGTGATAGCTGAGCCTTGGAAACTTGCCATACAGGAATGGGGGTCCATCTTACATGGGGACAAAAACAGTGCATCCAAAAATCTATCTGTTCTTCAAAAATCAGATAGGAGGAACTATATGTAATTTCAGACTGAGTTGATTATTTACATGAAATTTATCACTATAAAAATATGTATACATTTTATTAAATTTGGATGGGAAATATTATTTTAATTATGTTTGTTGAATCAAGATTAGGACTAAAACATATCATATTCAAGGGAAAATAAAGATTCAGATATGAAATTGAAGGAAAAAGTTACATTTAGATTTATATGAATTTGGGAACCTGGGGAAATTTAGGATTCATATTCATTATAGGATTTCAGATTCAAGGGAAACTCGAATATTTGGAATCAAGAATAATAATAATAACTTTTAATCACTAATTAGATTGGGTTATACAATATAAGGAATGTCCAGTTATGTTTTACCTATCTCTAGCAAGAACCATTAAGAACACTGGGAACACAATACTACATAAAATAAATTTAATGGCACCACAAGTGCCATTGATCATCAACTGCAAGCAATGAAGTATAGAATATCCCTCATAAAGAGAATGTGAATATTACATTTGTGAAATCTCAGAAAGCCGTATTAAGAATGTTGGAGGCAAGGCTGCCAAAATTAATAATAATGTGTGAAAATTTATATTTTATAAATTTAATAAATAATATAATTTTGTGACATTCCCTCTACAGCTATTATTAGTGACTAGTATTAGTAGCGATTAGTATAGCTATTATGATGACTAATTATTATGGTATATATTAACGCTAAAATAATTTTTGTAGATGTACCGTTAAAATCCTTATCGATTTTAATGCAATGAATGTTTAATTTGCAGGTAGAGTTAATCCAAGAGTTAACTGCTCGTGTTTATCACCTAGAGTTGGAACATGCATTCAAAATGAAGCAGGCTAATGATCAGCATTGGGAAAAGCTTAAAAGTATCCAAGACTCATATTACAAGGAATTGGAAGATTTGAAAAACGTGAATGAGGTAACTCTTCATTGATCTATGCTGGGAATATGGAAAAGCAGACGTTTGAACTGCTTTGAAATTTGTTGCCTTCATATATTTTTCAATTGTCTTAATCTGAAGGTTGTACTCACTATAATATTCTTGAGGTTGTCTACCTAATCGATAATTAGTTAATGGTTTTGGTAATATCTACCAATGGTTTTGTTCATTGGTATTTAATTTTGAGAAAAGAATTTTAGACCTTAGGCTTTTTGGAATTTGTACTTTGAGAAGCATGTTTTAATTTTATCATACAAAAGACCATGGCTAATGCCATCTATGCAATTTTTGTGGATCCACCAAGAATTCCACATCTGTATAACATAACAGACAACATTAAGGCATTGAAATTCAAATAATAGTGAAGGTGAATGCTTTTTACGCTGTAAAATCTTAGCATTAGTGGTCTCTCCAAGTGGGTAGCCCCTTTAAGACCCATTAGAAGCTCCTGACTGTGGGAGAATACTAGTACTAATATTTTAGCTCACACTGGCCATTCTTCAGAAAGAAGATAATTAATCACCTCTGCAATGAAATTTCAGAAAATGGAAAGTAAGCATGCCGACGAAATAAGCATCTTGAATGAGAATGTGGAAAAACTGAAGCTTGGCTTTGAGACTGGAGTTAATAACATGGAATCAGAATACAATGACAAGCTGATAAGAGAATATGAGAAATATGAAGAGCTTGAGGAGAAACACAAGCAGTTGCAGAGTGAATGTGAGAGGTAATCTTTGCATTTGTTTTTTTTTACATTCTTCATTATTTTCTTGTGTCCTTGTAATTCATGTTGGTGTTTGTTTGAGTAATTAATAATAATAATAATAACAATAAGCTTTACCACAAGGGGAGATGCAAGTGATGCTTCAATCTTGTCGCTGGAGGCGGACGTGCTAAAGCTCGCTTGAATGCTGTATTCTTAATTTTCTTTAAATTATCGTGTGGTGCATTGCTGACACAAAATATGAAATTAGCGGATAATAAAGATTTACAGACTTCCTCTTTATCCATTTTAATTATTATTTTATATTTGTATTTCTTGTTTGGGGGGGTTCAGACACCCTCGACCCCCCCCCCCCTTTATCTACGCCCCTGAGAATGATGATTGCGGCATGGTCACATAAATAATAATTATGTATTTATTTCACACCATGAGTTTGCAAACATTTTTTCACCAAATGGGACATCTTTCATTACGTGTCTTTACATACATATCAAATTAAAACTTAAAGCATTTCACGTTTTTTTCATAAAATATTGTACGATACCCTTCCCCATGGACTATGCCTTATCGTGGTGGGATTGGGGTTTGCGTGTTCCCATGACACCTAGAGCTGCACTGGCGGGGGCAACTAATATTGCTCCTGGTAGGGTCACCCATGCCAGATAGGTCGATGGGTAGGAGCCTGATGAAAGGTACAGTCCACGTACCGTACTCGCAGCATGTGTTCCTCAGTGAGGTGGCTGTGAGAAGGCGTCTGACCCCAGTGGGGCGGCCTATCAAGTGATGGTGTCATGTTAAAAACACTATTGAGATGGGCAGTGGGAAACCACCTGAATTAAACTCTACCAAGAACACGATGGACTTGAACAATAGAGATTTGAATCCTGGCAACTACGGGACCCGACCAAATTAGTGGGACGGGTGTCATGCCTGGCAGCAGGGTAAGCAAGGACTCTGCAGTCGTCATCTCACGAAATCCTTGCATAAAAAAAGAAAGACAGCAACAGCAGAGGGGAAGAAAAAAACAGAGAAGAGAGAAATGATGCTAAGGATCGGGACATGGAACGTTAGGATGATGTTAAGGGCAGTAAAACTAGAAAACATTAAGAGTGAAATGGAGAGGGGAGAGATCGATTTGTTGGGATTAAGTGAAGTAAGATGGAGAACCATGGGGACTTCTGGAGTGAAAATATAGGGTTATATACAGTGGAGGGGAAGAGAACCAGCGGGGAGTAGCAGTTGTATTGAAAGTGGAACAGGTAAGCAATAAAATACTAGCTATTGAAATCAAAGCAAAGCCGGCGAATGTAGTCGTAGTATAGGTATACATGCCGACAGGGGGACATAGAGAAGAAGAAGTAGACGAAGTATATAACCAGTTGGAATAATTAATCGGGAAAGTAAAGGGCAGGAAGAACCTAATAGTTATGGGAGATTGAACGCTGTAGTAGGGGAAGGGAGGGACTGAAGTGAAGTAGGGGAGTATGAGCTGGGTGTAAGAAATGACCGGGGCGAGAAAGCAGTGGAGTTCTGTAGGAAGAATAATTTAATGAGTACAAACATGTGGTTTAAACACCACCCTAGGCGTAGGTACACATGTAAATTGTTGGGGGATACTGGAAGGTACCAACTAGACTACATCATGATTAGGCAAAGATTCAGGAACAGCGTAAAGAATTCGCATAGTTTCCCAGGTGCAGATGTGGACTCCAACCATAACTTGGTGGTGATGAAATGTGAGATGAGACTAAAAAGGTTGAAAGTAGGAAGGAAAATAAAAAAGTGGGATGTAGGAGCACTGATTGGAGGGAAGAGGAGGGAATATCAGGAGATTGTGGATAGATGCATGAGGGAAGAGAAACAATCGATGAAGGTTGGGAAATGATAAAGACGGACATAAAAGAAGCAGCTGAGAAAACAATAGGAACTGTAGATGCTAGGAGGATCAAGAAACCATGGGTAACAGCAGAAATGATGGAAAGGATCGAGGAAAGAAGGAAATGAAAAAATGTAAATACAGAGCTAGGCAAAAGGCATTATAAGGAGATTAACAACAGGCTTAGGAGAGAAACAAAGAGAGCAAGAGAAAACAGGTGGAGTCGGCAATGCGAGGAGATGGAGAAACTCCAGAGAGAAGGAGAAATATGCAGTCTGTACTCAAAGGTTAGAATGTTATCGGGAATCAAGAAATGGAAAACAGTCCCGTGCATCAAAGACAGAAGGGGAAATTTAGCAATGGAACCAGAGAAGATCCAGCATCGTTGGAGGGAATATGTTGAGGAACTGTATGATAGTGAAAATAGGCCTAGGGACTTGGACATAGAAGAGGAAAAGGATATAGATCAGAATGACATGGGCCCCGGAATACTGGATAATGAGATAGAGAAGGCACTGTGAAAAATGAAGGCAGGTAAAGTGGTGGGGATAGATAACATCCCAGCTGAGCTTCTGAAAAACCTAGGATGAGGGGGAAGGGACAGATTTTATGAACTTGTTCGTAGAATATACGAGGAAGGGGCTTGGCCGGAGGATTTTGTAAAAACCGTGCTGATACCTATACCAAAAAAGAGGGTGACAAAAGAATGTGAAGACTATAGAGCGATAAGTTTGATTTCTCATGTCGCAAAGGTAGTGCTTAGAATCCTCAATAGAAGAATGGAAAAGAGAGCAAACGAATTTCTAGGCAAGGATCAGTTTGGATTTCGGAAGGGGAGGGCCAATCAGGATGCGATTGCAGTGATGACAATACTAGTGGAAAGGTATCTAGAATATAATCAGGATGTATTCACGTGCTTTGTTGATTTCAAAAAGGCATTCGACAGAGTGAGGTGGTACTAGTTGATGGAAATATTGCGGAAGATAGGAGTAGACTGGAGAGACAGGTGACTGATCCGGAATTTATACATGGCGCAGAAGGCGCAGGTGAGAGTAGCCGATGAAGAATCGGATTGGGCCACAATAGGGAGGGGAGTTAGGCAGGGCTGTCCGTTATCACCAGTACTTTTCAACATATACTCGGAGGAAATAGTGAGAGAGGTTTGGGATGAGCTGGAGGCTGGAGTAAAGGTCGGGGGGAAATTGATAAAATCAGTGAGGTTTGCAGATGACCAAGCACTAGTCAGCCAGTCAGCCCGTGGCTTGCAAAAAATGCTGGATGCATTGCAAGGACAGTGCAAAACATACTGGATGAAGATAAACCAGAAGAAAACAAAACAATGCAGTTTTCAAGAACAAAAAGGGCCAGTAATACTATATAAGTAGGAGGTCAGAAGCTAGAGCAGGTAGAGCAATTTAGCTATCCAGGTAGTGTGTTGTAAAAAAAAAAGGGTATAGCAGCATTGAAGTGAGGAGAATTGCATTGGCAAAAGAAGCTTTTACTCATAGGCATGAACTAATGACAGACGCGTAGAGTAGGGAAGTGAAGAAAAGACTAGTGAAAAGTTTAATATGGAGCATTGCACTATATGGGGCGGAAACGTGGGCTTTGCGAAAAGAAGATGAAGATAGACTTAGGGCTTTTGGGATGTGTGTGTGGAAAAGGATGGAGAGAGTAAAGTGAGTCAAAAGGAAGATGAACGATGAAGTGCTAGAATTGGTAAGAGAAGAAAGAAATTTGATAGATGAAATTAGGAGAAGGCAGAAGCTGTAGATGGAAAAGTTAATAAAAGGGGATGGTGTTTTGAAGGAGGTGATTGAGGGAAGAGCATTGGGTAGGTGGGGAAGAGGGAGGAGAAGAATGGGTAGCTTGGATAGAATGATGGGTGGCAGGAGGTATAAGGGGCTGAAGAGGGACATGGTGTGAAATTTATGGGGTGGTAAGAATTAAATGTCCATTTAAACATACTACTACTGCTAATCGTACGATAGGTTTAAAAAATGTGAAATTTTGTCTTAAATATCGCACTAATAGCCAAATACCACTAAATTTCTCGAATAAAAGGCTATTCGTGAAATTTCGGTGAATATAGCTAGCGTGAAAATGGCAATTTTTAACTTATTAAGGCTTTAAACATCAAAGTTACCACTTTTATGTTCTTTAAAAAAATTCGCGAAATTTTAGGGTCCCTAGCTATTGGTTACATCAACTGCCCTGTTGGTCAAGATGCTCACTGAAGGGCAGACGCTATAATATTGGTGTCATCAGCATATATTGTTGGCATTACATCAGGTATAGATTTTAGAGTTATGTTAAGTCATTGATATATAAAAGGAATAAAATAGCGCCCAAGATAGAGACCTGGGGTACACCCATGGTGACTTCTTTACCAGGTGATGATTTATATTTTATTGTTTGTAATCTTTGCAATGAACTTCCAAGCTCCTACTTTTTCATTGGTACTAAGTTCTCATTGGTCATTTGTTGTTTATCTTCCTGGGCATTATTTCCAATATAAATATTGAGGGGTCATTTCTCAGCTTACTGAAGAACCACTTCATATGCTTAGGTGATGGCATAGTTTTAATGGAAAATTAGTAAAAGATCTCTTGATGAAAAAGTATATCTATTCTTTTATAACTGTTAGCTGATTGCCTGCAGGTTGCAATGTTCTGATATTGTTAGTGCTTCACTACTTTGAAACTAATAGCCTTGTACTGTAGTGGATGTGCCAGTGAATCCTCCCTTTTAATGTTTGTTTGTTTTAAGGCTATTAATAGAAAATGCTAGCATTTAACATAATGATAAGAAGATTTTGGAAAGCTGTTGTTAGACTATTGGTTGCATATCTGTGCAAAAATATATGTTGCAATGCCTATTTTGTCTTAATCAATGGTAGTCAAAACCATTGTCTATCTCTCATTAAAATAAGCATTCTATTGACCATGTTGATTTTTTATGTTAATTGTTTGCCCTATATAGTTATAAATAGACTTTCTTTCTATGTACCTACTGTAATTATCCATGTGCTAAGAGGATATATTCTCAACAAGTTTACTTGCATTTCACTTTGTTTACATTAAATAAATAACCGTTTTGAATGTATGATCATATATTCATGTAACTACCAAACACTGCCTTATCCAAGGAATATCTCTCCAAGCATGAGAACTTTTCTTCTGTGGTGCCATTTTCACTTGTTTTCTGTGTTCTTTGTGTACAATTGTTGGAGTGGAATAAGTGTGTTATTATTAGTTTACTCCCTGGACTGATCTTAAAGCCAATGAGTCCATCCAAGGGTTTTGGATGGAGGGTAGATATACCTACATGTTAGCTGTGAGAGAAATGAGTTAACTCATCGAATAAGCTTTCATGAATAAAAAACAAAGGCATTCTGAGGTTGTATTGGTCTATCCTTTGGTAAGGTAGGCCTTTCAAATAATATAGGAACCTATGAAGATGCCGTGACTTGATGATGGGAGGCCACCAACAATTATGTATGCCATCACTCAGAAGATAGGGCAGCAGCTCTTCTTCATATGATTGAAGGTGTAGACCGCAGTGTACAGTGATGTACAGTGTACAGTAGGTACAGCGACACTCATTTCACTACAGGCATGGTACCATTTACTTTAACGGCTGAAGTACTGTGATGTGGAAAGCAAAGGAAAACCATTACATCATTATGCCTAGAAGTCACAGCTACTCTCTTTTCCTTGATCAAGAAATGATGGAACCCTCTCAAGCAAAATATTCTAGAGGCAAAGTAGTCCATTTGGATCTCTGAGTGGTCACTACCCATGAGAGTACATCAATCAAGTCAAACATTTTAGGGTAGAAACATGGGACATGAGATCACTTCAGATCTGTGAAAGATTGGAGAACCTGAAGGTGGATTTGCAGAGAATGGTTCTAAGTCACTATGTGGCCTGATGAAGGTGACTTTTTGAGTGGAAGCCACAGGATAATACACACCAGATCTGTAAATGGTAATACTAGAGTAGTCATTATGCTGAGGAAGAGTGTCATAATGCATTTAAAGAACTTACTACAATAAGGAAAAGGAGAGTAGTGCTGAAGATAGAGATGAAGCCTACAAATACCATAGTGGTGCAGGTTTACATGCTTACATACATGTTGGACTACGGGGATGAAGAAGTGGAAGATGTCCATGATGATATCATGGAAGTAATAAAACAGGTAGAAAGAGAAGAAAACTTAACAATTTAGGATATTGTAACATTATAATTGCAAAGGTCAAGAAGTAAGAATAACTGATGAATATGGATTGGGAAATCAAAACGAGTATAGAGCTCAGTCAGAGAATCAATTTGACAGCTGCACCAAACCAATCTTAGGATTGTTCATGAATGATAATATTATTTACTGGTGAGATATAGATTCTGGGTGAACAACAAAACTAATAGGTGAAAAGGGTGAAACTCAACAGAAGAATTTCTTAATGCTTGCTTACTTGGAATTTTAGCCCAAACAAGTAGTTTTTCAATGACTGATTATCATATAAAATCATTGGCATCACATTAAGCTTCATGCCCTTGTTTTTATCCATTCTCCTCAGGAAGTTTATTGAAATGACTAATGACAAGGAAAATGCTCTACAGGATTTGAGGAAAGAGCATGAAGAACAGCTTAACCAGAAAATAACAGAAATTGCAGAGGTAAGTATAAAGCAATTATTCACTTTTTTAGATCTTATTCAAAATTATCACAATTTATAACAATCAGTCAAGAGTTTAATGCCATAAATAAAACTTAACAGAACAAATCTTATGTTTTATAATTAGGAATAAAATAGGGAAAGGCATACATATGCCTATAGGAATATTTAAATAAGTGTTTTTACCAATACATATCAATGTGTGTTTGATTTCAGGAATGCAACTGATATTGACATAAATGAAGAACCTTGTACATATTTATGTGCTTCCCACCCCTATTACTAAATTTGTTGTAGCAATATACCTTTAGTAATGTAGATTTAGATAAACTTGACTCACATAACAAGGATGTGTCATTGGTTGCCATGTATTATAGGAAAGCAAAAATACTTATTACATGTTATGTTCAAACAATAGGAGGGGTTGGAGCTCAGTGCCTATTGTTTGTTAAGATAAATATTTTTGTTACTTTCCCTGTTATCTCTTGCTTCATAATGATTGCTTATGTTAATGTTGGTATAAATTTTGATTTTCTAATTAAATAAAAGCTGAATAAACAAGCCCTGGACCGGGCGAAAGAGCATGAAGAAATTAAGTCTCAAATTGAGGATGATGCAGACCGTGAAATAGTAGAATTGAAAACGAAATATGAGCGTTTGCTGAAGGAAGAATATGATACCAATATGCATTTAAGAGGAGAAGTGGCAGCAATGAAGAAAAGATTACTGAGGTATGTACGTATGGTACATGCAAATATCCTTCATTTTCCAGGGTAAATATAGCTTACGTGACATCATTCATTGCTTCCATAGGGTAGAATGACTTACGTTGAGCAAGATCCCTTGTCTGGTCAATAAATATAACTCGCATATTTATTTCCATCTTATGAAGAAAAACTATTTTTTCTTTTTAAGTTTGACAGATCATGAAAAACAGACAAATAATGATGAGGTGTTATTCATAATTTCCTTGAAAAAATTTTACTCCATTTTTAGTCATGTAAGTATTGTGGAAGAGAAAAACAAATTTTTGGATCTCATGGTCCTTAATCTCTCTTAATTTGTTGCCTCTTGCTGTTCCACTGATGTAGTGTGGCATAAAAATATGTATGTTGAAGTGTCAGTCTCAAACTCCAGTGATTTGAATTTTTCTAGTGACTTCATTCCTGTGAACAAGATTTTAGTTACTAGTTTCCAACCAAGTCTTCAAGCAATTTATTGCATCAGCAACATGATTGAAGTTGACTCTTAAAGTAGAAGTGCATACATATGTGTAACCTGTTTTTTCTCACACTATAGTGTCAAAACCATTTTTTTGAGGACAGTGTTCATATAATTCCAGTCTCATTCTGAAACTTCCAAAACAAAATTAAAGGTTGAATTAATGGATGAAGGCAATACTTTTTGGACGTTTCGAATGTTAAACATTGTAAATGAAATGACTTTGTACTATCCACTTTCAGCTTTATAACTTCCCCGATCGATTTCGACGACTCAGCGTCATTTTCAAGGGGAGCCAACTGTCAGAACATTTCAAACCAAGGCATTATATAGTACACTGAGGAGTGGGGGAAGGACTCAAACTGAGGGGGAGGGAGAGTATTGGATGGGAGTGAGGGGGGTGGTAGTGTGAGTGAGGGAGAGAGGGAGTTGGGTACCGTCAAGGACAGCGGTGGGGTCACAATTAGTGGTGAGGGTATTGTGGCAGGAATTAGGGTAGGCGAGCAAGTCAGATTTTAAAACTGTTAAAAACATGTGAGAGGATTTAAAATTAGTTAAGTCGTTTAAAATACATACATCAGGTGAAATGGAATGTCTTAAAATTTCAATGATTTCTAAATAATTTAACTTAAAACTTTTTTCACATGAATGCAAAATTTTTACGGAAAATTCATTTTTATGGCCAGTCTCCAGGAGATGTTTGGCGAAGTAAGATTTGCACTCGCTATGGTTGACACTTAGTTTATGCTCGTTGATTCTGGTTTTAAATTTCCTACCCGTTTGTCCCACATACACTCCGTTGCACTCACCACAATGAAGAGCATACACTCCACTCTTGTCTAACACTTCCACTGGGTCTTTAGAATTAAAAAGCACTTTCCCTACTGTAGCCAGAGAGTAAAAACACACTCGATATTTGTCCTTTGGAATATGTGAGCAAATTTTGTGGTAAATATGGCCGAGATAGGGTAATTTACACCACCTTGTGGTTTTATCACTGTGTACATCTTGAAGGGAAGTTGAAGATTTAACTGTATTTTGGTAAACTTTTTTATTTAGCAATTTGTGGATCAGGTGAGAGCTGTAACTGTTATTATTCCCTATAGTTAGAATGGTATTTAATTCTTTTTCGAAGCTGGCAGTATCGAGGGGAATACACACTAGTCTGTGGATCATAGATTTTAACGCTGCTAGTTTATGAGTAAAATGGTGTTGGGAGTCTGCTGGGATAATTATATCTGAGAAAGTGTCTTTCCTATAAATCGAGAATAGGTGCTTTCTGTCCTGTAGGGAGATTGTTAAATCAAGGAAATTAATGCAGCTCCCTCCGAATTCCATAGTGAATATGAGGGAGGGATGGAGTGAGTTTAAAATATCTAAGAATGAGTCAAGCTGTCTTTTGCTCCACAGGCATAGGATATCGTCAACGTATCTAAAATAATAAAATTTGTTCTTTAGTAACAGGTGTCCGGAGTTAAAAAGATTAGATTCCATGGCGTTCATAAAGATTTCGGCCAATATGGGTGAGAGGGGGGAACCCATGGATAGGCCGTGGTTCTGCCTGTAAAAATTTCCGTTGAAATGGAAGTAATTTTGTTCCATACAAACATTCAATAATTTTTCAAAATCGCTTATTTTGTTGGCTTGGACCGATGAATGCCTGAGTAGTTCTAAAGTTAAGGTCACGGCTTCTTTGGCTGGGACTGAGGTGAAAAGGTTGCGAATATCAAATGACACCAATTTCCCGTTAGCTGGGGGAGTAGTGATACTTAACTAGTTGGCTAATTCAATAGAATTCTTGATACTCTGTGTAGGTTTAAAGTCGGAGAAGCTCCTCATGAGGACATTTAACTTAAAAGAAAGAAAATGTGAGGGGGCAGTGAAGTGGGAGACCACTGGACGTATTGGGGTGTTTGGTTTGTGGATTTTGGGAAGTCCATACATCTTCGGTGGGGTCACAATTAGTGGTGAGGGTATTGTGGCAGGAATCACCCTATCTCGGGCATATTTACCACAAAATTTGCTCACATATTCCAAAGGACAAATATCGAGTGTGTTTTTACTCTCCGACTACAGTAGGGAAAGTGCTTTTTAATTCTAAAGACCCAGTGGAAGTATTAGACAAGAGTGGAGTGTATGCTCTTCATTGTGGTGAGTGCAACGGAGTGTATGTGGGACAAACGGGTAGGAAATTTAAAACCAGAATCAACGAGCATAAACTAAGTGTCAACCATAGCGAGTGCAAATCTTACTTCGCCAAACATCTCCTGGAGACTGGCCATAAAAATGAATTTTCCGTAAAAATTTTGCATTCATGTGAAAAAAGTTTTAAGTTAAATTATTTAGAAATCATTGAAATTTTAAGACATTCCATTTCACCTGATGTATGTATTTTAAACGACTTAACTAATTTTAAATCCTCTCACATGTTTTTAACAGTTTTAAAATCTGACTTGCTCGCCTACCCTAATTCCTGCCACAATACCCTCACCACTAATTGTGACCCCACCGCTGTCCTTGACGGTACCCAACTCCCTCTCTCCCTCACTCACACTACCACCCCCCTCACTCCCATCCAATACTCTCCCTCCCCCTCAGTTTGAGTCCTTCCCCACTCCTCAGTGTACTATATAATGCCTTGGTTTGAAATGTTCTGACAGTTGGCTCCCCTTGAAAATGACGCTGAGTCGTCGAAATCGATCGGGGAAGTTATAAAGCTGAAAATGGATAGTACAAAGTCGTTTCATTTACACTGTTTAAAATTAAAGGTCTTACTTAAATTTCAATAGGATTAACTCTGAATAATTCTGTACTATGAACTGAACTTAACTTTTAATGTGATAGCCAAAACTAAAACCTTGTTACAGGAGAATCTTGATTTTACATACCTGCGGACCTGAATTATCAGTGTTTTGTATGATCAAATTATGTAAAATCAAGATATTGGCTGATTTTGATAGATGTGCCAAGGGTAGTGCAATGCACATGAATATAGTTACATATCCTTTGCCATTAGAACTATTTTCACTACAAAGAGATCATTTATTCATTAGTTAGAGCATTTAAAACTGTATCCTCATCAAATGTAAATTTATATCTGAAGGGATTATGTAAATTGGGTTCGTCAAAACTATTTAAATTTTTGGCTACAAAATCATATTAAATGGACTTGAATAAAGCTTCATTCGATTCAAGTAGCCAGCGAATAGGCAGCTTCGATTCAGTGAATGAAAAATGAAAGACAGACCCTCTTCCCCTCAGGTATAGGCATGGGCGGTGCTTAAAAAAGTTCCGGTATTTTTGTGATGAGTATTAAAAAGCAGTAATAGTACTCCCCCGGTAGTACCGGCGAAAAAATACCGGTATACCGGTACTTTCGTGATTGAATAAATATGTTAATAAGCTGAAAATTAACGTTCGTCTTACCCTAATTATCCGGTATTTCGGCAACTTAGAATACCATACAGTAAGAATACACTGAAAAACTCATCCACAGGCATTTTTTACGGAAATTCATTGGAAAAATGTATCGGAGGCTCGATTATCTAATAGTGAAAAAGTGGATAGCGACGTCGTTGGTAAAGGCAACGTCATAAAAACGATTTCGGTAGATACATTTTAATTTTTGGTGTTTTCCTGGCGTATTTTGTGTGAAGTTCTCTCGGGATCTCTTAGGTGAGTGCTTTTCCTACAGCCAGCGTTTTCTTTGTCAAACTCTGACACCGCCATCAGGACGTCTTCTACCATGATCTTAATGAATAATAAGTCTTCATCTTCTTCATTAAGACCTATTGGTGTCAGTCTGACACAAACTTTGGCTGTACAAAAAGCATTCACCTGGTGCCCGAGAAAACTTCAACCATTTTAATTTTTGTTGTATATACGTGTGTAAAAATATCTTTATACTCGTCTTTTGTAAAGAAATTTAATGGTACGATTTTACATTACAAGAATCGGTGTTAGTTATGCCTAAAATACTGCCATCGAATAAAATTCAATGTTGTAGTCATGGTCGCATTTCCGTTTAGTTTAGAGAAATAAATGCATTTGTACGGTCCAATAACATTGATTTTCGAGGTAGGGCCTTAGAAGGATCGCCGCCCCTCTTGCAACGGACGCGTTTTTCCTGCGGCAAATATTATTTGCCCGGTTTGAGGACGGAAGGCGTTTCTTTGAAAATTATTCCGTAATTTGATACTGGTGGGTGTATTCCTCTTCAGTTCCCAACCGTTTCTACATAGTAAAATGTCGAATTTTCTTAATTAACATAAAAGCATGTTTTTTTTAAAACTTACACGCACTCCTTTACTCCTGCGGAACGGTGGTGGGGAAGAGAATGGGTGAACATCTCTCTCAATCAGAGTAAGGATGGGCCTTACTCTGAGGAACATCCACCACCAGGTTGGGGGGGGGGGGCGGTCACCAGTCTTGTCCCCTTTAGTCTTTGCCCCTCCAATGAAAAGGCAGACTATCGATATGTATTATTGTAATCATTGTTTTATGTATTGCCATTTTACTTGTTTGCTAATCGTCATGTTCAGTATTAATCGTCGGTCGTTGCCAATTAAAAACAATATACAGAAAATTCTGCATATGCACAATTCAGCTTAAGCTTCCAGGGGGGGCCCTCCAATTGAAGGGCCCCCCTGGATCCGCCCATGACTACCGCGGAAGACCCTTTGAGATACGAATAAAATTTAACGATTGGTTACGAAAGGGCAAACAATGTTGTTAACTCTTTTCTTCCATCACCATATGCCAGTGAACCATTTCACGCTATAGGAATCTTAATCATGAAGGATTTCATCACAGAATCTTCAGATCTCCTATAAACATTTCGTCCGACATGTCGGGTAATAGGACCTTTGAAATGTTCCGTGAGAAAGGGAAAAATAACCAGTAGGCTGCAGTAGGCATATGGGGATCCCCATTATTTTTGATAAAAATTCTCCTTTTTTGCACTTCCAACGCAGTCATAGTATGTATGTACATACATGCCCACGGCGTACCAAAGTCATATCTTAATTAATTTTATCGCATTGCCAAGAGAGACTTTTGAATAACTGTAGTGCACATATTCAATAAATGAAATAATAGTTATTATATATATTATAATATTGAATGACACGGGTGGGGAATAGAGGAAGGTTTTGGAGGGCCTGGGCGGTGATCATAGAAAAGCTTATAATGAATGGTAGGTTGGATAGTTTTTGTTACTAGAATAAATAAGAAATAAAAAACAATTGATAATAAATATATTATGTCACTTCGGTGCAAAGTTATCATTTTAAAGTATGGACAAACATAGTCATTTCGACTTGCGAGGAAACTACTGTTTATGAAACACGATGTGAAATAATGAAGCAATGGCAATAATATACCGGCCTTCATCAAATTAGCCAATTCAATATGGACACGACGATAAAACAATAATTCATTCATTCATATTCTATTCTTCATTAGGACGTATATTGTATTCTTCATACCTTGGGATCAAGTCAAAACACGTATCAATTGTCACTTTTGTACAACTAGAATTTTGGCTCCAATTCACGTAAAATTACTGAGCAAGTTATATTTAATTCGAATGTTTTTACTTCTAAATGATGCTTCAAAGTGGGCATGGAATATTATATTCATACAGAAAAATCATAATCGTTTAGTCAATTCTTCACGAATACTGTTAATTTGTTGTTTATGTCGTTGTTGTTATTAGTGCTGTTCATTAACATCAACTTCGCTTTTAACTATTATCAACACTCAATTGTTTTAGTAGTTAGTTTACTGACAATGCATAAGATGGCAGGGCTGTCGAAGTACCGGTATTTCTAGTACCGGTACCTTTGGTAGTACCAATTTTAAATACTGGCCGGTACTACCGGAGTAAAAAAAATTAGTACTCGGTACTACCGAATACCGGTATTTTTTGCCCATCCCTACTCAGGTAGCAGCAGCTAAATGTTACAACCCACTATTGGCAGGACATTACTTGAATTAAGCACTTGGTTCAGGCTTGAATTGGTGAAGTATTGAAAGTATTGTGTAATTATCTGACAAACCCCCAACTGGTATAATCAGAACAACAATATCGAATTTAGTGTCTCTGAATCATGTTTCTGTCGCTACAACCATGTTTGTCACTCATACTGAAATTATGACAGAAAAAATACAGTAAAAGCCCCGCTTTTACATTTTTGTGGGGAACAAGAGAAAAAGTGTAAATTGAGGGCATGCATAATGTGATGAAAGTTATGTCTGAGAGAATGACTCGATGCATCTTGATTTTGCATACCCAATGTCTAGTCTTCATGAGATACTAACCATATAGCTGCATGTGACCGATATGATTGGCATGTTTCCATATAGTACCCTAGTTGAATGTCAATAGTGCATGTTTGGTGATCTTCACCCCCTGCCACACACCCTCGCTGTGGTTTGTAGGGTATCATGTTGATGAATGATAAGGTTACAAAATTTAAATATAATTGATCTAACTCTTTAATTATCCTTAAATCTCTTACTTGAAATACAGGGGGATATAAGGAGATACATACTCGACATTATGGTTGGGCAAAGATTAGGAATAGAGTGAAACACTAGGACAGTTGTAAATCAAAGGAATATCAGAAATTAGTGAATAGGTGTGTAAAGGAAGATGCTGAAGGGCAAATAGTTGAGGTAGAATGGGAAAAATCGTGGTAATGTTACAAGAGTGGTCAAGAAACATTGGGAAATTGCGGAAACGAAGGAGAAAATTGAGGAATGATGGAAATGTAAAGATTCAAGCACAGCTAGGCAAAAGAAAATGTAAGGAAATAAGCAATAGACTTAGGAGGGATATGAAGAGAGTGATAGAAAAGTGGCAGAAAGGTCATTGTGATGAGATTGAGAGGCTCCTGAGAGATGGAGAAATATTCACCCTGTACTCAGAGGTTAAGATGTTATCCAGCATCAAGAAGTGGAAAACCATACTATGCATGAGAGGGAAGTCAGGAGAGCTACTAATAGAACTACATGGGATTCAGTGTAGGGGGAAGAGGGTAGAAGAAGAACTGGGTGGCAGGGGAGAATTTTTTTAAAACTGTAATGATAACATGCCAAAAAAAAGACAATGCCGTAAACAATGAAAATCATACACTTCATAAAGAAAATTTCGTCGCCTATACAATGCATACTATCAGCCATCCCGCCACTTATGCACCCGGTTAAACAATCGTGGCAAAATCGACGTAGTATAATCTCTCGAGGGATTACAATCTCACATATGAGCAAGGTCACGATAACTTGTGGTGCATCTGAACAAATTTTATTCCCTTTTGATAGTGGTAACTATTCGCATGAGCTGTAACTTTGTCTTTCACAGAGCGGGGAGTTACGCAAGTTATGCAACCCGAGCGACGTCGTCTCGTAAAATGTAAATGGCGTACCATTCAAAATTTTGTAAATTAAACCTTCAAGCCCGGAGGAGGTTTAAATGGAATTTAATCCTGTCGCCGGAGGAGATTTAAATGTTTTGATGCTTTATGTAGACTTGTGAACAATAACTAATATTTCAGTTACTAATTGTTCTACAATCCGGAATTTTTTTGTAATTGTGAAAAAAACTTTATATATTTCATTTACAGCTTAAAAAAATAAAAACAGAATTATTTCAGCAGCTAGACACCTTAAAATTAATTTAAATTAAGTGAAATATTATGACAAAATAAAAAACTTTCTCGAAAGAAATTATGCATGAATTTCAAGTTTAAGGAATACAGACAAACACAAACCCAAACTTCTTTATACACTGGTAGTTGCTATTATCGAATGATTTGATAGTAGCAGATTGTCAATGTAAAAACCTCCGCAGCAGATGTTTGTTTGAGTCATTTCCAAGGCCAGCTTATAGCTGTCATCGCCAAACGTAAAATACCTAAAGATTCTTTTTTATAATAATTTCAATTCCATAAGTAATTCAAAACGAAAATTTAGCGCTGAAAATATTTTGAGTTATAAAAAATATAATAAAATTACTTCACTGTAAAAATTCAGCTTGGTGTGGTAATCCTCAAAGCAATAAATGCATAGTCTGGTGTCACAAGGTTCGCACCAGTAAACTGTCTCCTTCCTCTTCCCATGTTTGGTACGGACTGCACACCATCTTTGAGGTCTGGCCTTATTACGTTTAGGAGGTATTCTTTTTATAAAATGCCTTTCAGTTAGTCTTGGAAGCAAATTGTCTGATATGTGGCGGCCTGGCAATCTTTGTTGTACAGCAATGCCGTATTTTAAAAATAAACTTTCTACTAATTGGACTCTGAACGATAGATGATCGATCCTTTTCCCCGAATTTTCACGATATATTGTCTTTGAATTTAGCACTGTTATATTTAGAAGTCTGCAGAAAATTTTCATATACCATTAGACACTTCCTTTCGATTACATACGCTTGAAGAAGCTGATCTTTTAGGTCAACTCCTCCCATTTGCTTGTTTTAATCGATCACACAGGTTGGTTTATTTATTTCCTTTCCCCTGATATTTGATAATCTCTGTGTTGGCATTGTGAAACGTGGATATCATGGCAATAGGTTTTTTGTCCTGCCACTTGATTACCGATACAGGGCCGGAATGCATCACTATCACTTCCCCTTTCTTCAATTTTTTTTCCTTTACTAAAGTCGGTACATTTTTCTGGCCTAATCTCAGCGTACCTACGAAATCTGTTTTGTATGAAGTCTTTAGATGCCTTGCTAAATCGGGAAATTGTAGTAATTGTCCATCCAAATCATTCTACCTTGATTTAGGACTGGCTCCGCTAACTATAGGACGATGGACGCTGTTTTACTACTTCCAGGAGTAATAAGCAGTGATGAAAAATCAGTATCCTTGCCAGCGTAAACTATAAGTAATAAATACCCACTGGTTGAATCACAGAGTTCGTATGATCTGATTCCAAATTTTGATGCTTTGAGAGGAGGATATTGCTTGAAAGATAAACGACCCTTCCAAAGAGTTAGTGATTCATCAATGGAGATATTTCTGGATGGCAAAAAATGTTTCTGAAATTTGTTATTAAGGTGATCAATAACGGAAAAAATGTTATACAATTTTGGGGGCCCTTGGAAACTATTTTTCTCTTAGTTGTTAGTGAAATGAAGGAATTTGCAAATGGATTCAAAGCTGTCTCTTGTTATTATATCTCCAAACCCTGGTATACTAATTATTCTTTAGTTGAAAAACATGACCTGAGGGTTGGTTTTTGTACAATTCCCATTAGCATAAATAACCCCAATATGTACTATGTAAATATCTTGGAATGCAACTGGCTACCATGATGTAATTCTAGATTTCAGTGAATATGGTCTATTTTTTGTTTCACTAATTTGCTCTGCATAGCGATTAGTGAATATACTCCACAATCATTCCTACTAAATCGCTATCGAAGAAAATTTCAAATATATCTTAAATACTTTACAAATCATTTTCTCTGCCCTATGGATCAGAATTACCAATGAAATTTTCTCTTTTCCTTTATGATTGGAAATGTCCTTCCAAGCAAAATCTGAAACTTCATCCTCTACCTCATCCAAATCATCAAACACCAACGTGTCAACTTCGGAGCGATCATTTATATCATTCTCACTGTCACTATCAGAACTCAAGACACTTTCCTCGGAGTCACTTTCAAGCAAAACGTTCTCAACCTGTACATCACTCAATTCCTCCAACCTTTTCTTTCCTGCACACGCCATAATTGATGGTTGGTGAGTAACAACCCTAATAAGCACAAACACACACAAATATTCCTGAATTTGAAGTGTACGGCTTGTGTAACAAAGCACTTACAAAGGAAGCAACAGTAAGAAGGTCACTAAAATGTTTGTAAGAAGAAAATAAAACTACTAAAATATTCCTTCCAGAAAAGCGACTTATGTCCACAGCCTCAGACTATGGTAGGAATACTGAGCTGCACTTCTTGAAAGAAATCTTGAGTCTCTTCTCTACAATTTGCTCTCCCACAACCCTTTCCACGCAGACATTTTGACACCCTAATCTTTCATTATGAGGGCTTGGATCTGAATGATGTCCCCTGTCCTCCGGTCATCCCTAAGCTATGGAAATGGTGCACATGGCCCCCCAAGATAATATGCTAGGCTAAATGAAAGGGAAGTGAAAACATCGTAACTCTCACCAGCCTTATCCATATCTCTTGTTGTCCTTCTGAGCCGAAATGAAGACCGTCCCAAAGCGGGTCTTGGAGAAACCAGGCATCAGTGATAGGATATGTTTACGTTGACAGTAAGGTCATCAAATTTTCATCTATGCGCTGAGTATACTTTCCTTTATCCTCCCAAGTGGATGGAAAACTGCTCTCATTATAATTTCAAGAGATGGAGAGGAAAGCCAATGGCTTATATACCGAAAAAGTGTAGAATAGATGCTTCAAACTAAGAAGCGATATCTTTTAAAAAAATATATATAAAGCATCAGTAGATTTATCAGCCATATCTTATTTTCATTTAGCATCAGTCATATCTTTTTTTTTTAAAGATATCAAGCATCAGTAGATTTGCTCAACATCAAGAGCAACATTTCTTGTATCAGTATGCAAAAAACTATTGTGTTTAAATAATATGTAATTCCTCAAAAAGCATATCAAAACATAGTGTGACACAATCGTGCATAGCATGTAGGACTTGGGTAGTTTAAAGGGGTCGGTGCCCAGCACGTAGGACGGCGTTGAAGGGTTAAGGGAAGACTTAGATAGCAGACCTATGAAAATCAATGAGACTTGAAGAAATAGTTTTAAGTACCAGGAAAATGTAAATTGCGGGGACATAAAAGCAAAGTTTTACTGTAGTTACACGTCGTGCCATTGAATAGAAGTTTCATGACATTAATGTATAATGCAATAAACGTAATTAAAATTGTAACACTTTCTTATGGCATAGCTCAGTCCTGATGATAAAGCCTTCAGTTCCTTAGTTTCTGCAAAGATGACTGGTTGTTTTCATCCTAAAATTTCTCATTGATGAAAAATCACACAAAATTGATGCACACACACACACGAATTGTTTCCATTGCTTTGCTGTAATCTGTACGTGAGGATGACGTTAATCGTCGAAACCATGGTAGTGGTGTGAGAGAATAAACTGTGGAAATACAAAGGTTTTTTGTCATTCATAATGAATACAAGTAAATTCCATAAACTGATGCCAGAAAACATCAATTTTATCCAGATTTTACTAGATAAACTGATATTGCAGGAATACAGGAAAAGAAACAAATATTTTTAAATCCTATCTTGGCCAGTAATCTCTTAGTTTTAGTGCAAATGGAGTTGAATCCAATTGGTTTGCAGCCATAAGTTTCCTATATATACTTATAGATAACAAGGCACTATCTTTGTTATTGAGTCTGAAAGATATTAACTAAGAAATGAGCATGGTGAAACTTCTGGGTTTTCATTTAGGCTCAAAACAGTCCTGGAACGCTGGTACAGTGTGCTACAGGCTATCTAAAATCAACAATCTATTTCAAAGCCTCAAACCTGAGAAACCAAAGAAGTATAGTCATAATGCATATTTAGCCTATTTTCATAGTGCATTAAGTCTTGGTGTATGACACTGGGGCAATGGATTTGGTGAAGCAAGGGTACCTTCTAGAGATGGGACATTCGAATCTTGAAAAAGATTCGAGATTCGAATTCTCGAATCTTTGTGCTATTTTCATCATTCGAATCTTTCGAATCCTAAAATATAAATAAACACCGAATTCTTTATGTAATAACTTAGAACAGATTAGTTTCGACCGATAAAAACGTTCATTACAAATAAGGTTAAACCTCGCTTTTACGTCCCCGCAATTTACGTTTTCCCGCCATTAACGACTTTTCCTTCAAGTGCTAATAATTTTCATATGTCCGCAAGTAACATTTTCCCTTTATTTACGCTAGCAAATTTTTGAATGGTTCGCCATTTGCGTTTTACGAGATGATTTTGCCGTGATTGTCGTCCTGGTTGCATAACTCGTGGATGGCCTCAACGCTCAGGGAAAGACAAAGTAAAAACTCATGCAGTAAGTTACCACTATGAAAGATAAGTAAAATTTTCTCAGATGTACGACCAGTTATCGTGACCTCAGTCATCTGTGGAATTGTAATGCCGTGAGAAATTACGGTACACGTACGTAATTTTTGTCGCGATTGTTGTCCGGGTTGCATAACTCGCGGATCGGCTGATGCTATCGCATAGGTGATGAATTTTTTTTTATTTAAGAAGTGTATGCTTTTCAGCATTTGCGGCCTTCTCTTTCTTTTTTGGTTAGGTATTAATACAGATTTTAAAAAAATCCTCCAGCCGTACTTCATCCTCAAACATCCTGCGAACAAACCAGTAAAATCATCACGTTCTTCTAAACCTCGATTATTAAGTAGCTTTGATAGGATAACATTATAGTCTCTAACAGCTTCTTTTCTCGTAATGTTTACCCTAACTTACTAGCATGGCTGGACTCGTGGTCCCAGTTCATCCTTATCTATATCCTTCTCTTCTATTCCCAAGTTCCCTTGTCTATTGTTAGTGCCATGCAGTTCTTGCCATGTATTCATTACCCCTATGCTGAATCTCTTGTAAGTTCTAGCAGCAGCTCTCCTGACTTAACACTAATGCACAATATCGTATTCCACTTCTTGCTGCTGAATAACCTTCTAACTTTTCAGTACAGGGTGCCCATTTCTCCCTCTCTCTGGAACCTCTCAACCTATTTACATTGACCTTTTTGCCACTTTTCTCTCACACTCTTCATACCCCTCCTAAGTCTTTTGCTTATTTCCTTAAATTTTATTTCGCCTTGCTGTGTTTAAATTTTTCTATTTCCATCATTCCTCAATTTCCTCCATAGTTTGTGCCAACACCCAGTGTGTCTTGACCACTCTTGTGTCTACTGCACCATACTGCTTGCTTTTCTGCATCTTTCCTCATACACCTGTAAACTAATTCCTGATATTCTCTCCGTTTTACAACTACAATTTTTTCACACTGTTCCTAATCTTGGCCCAACCATATGTAATCTAGTTACATAATATATTTCCCCGTGTCCCCCTGCATACAATGAATACAATGTTTAACACATGAGGAATATTCTCCTGCAAGCAGCTCGTCTATCGCTGTGAATGAGTCTTGAAGACGCGACAATATTGGAAAAAAGATATCGTTTTTTAAACATGCAATTCAGTATCAGTTTAATAACTCTTTGGAAACATATCATCGCTATGCCTCCTAGAACATTCACATGCTTTCATTTCATGCAAAAAATTTTGTGTATCATGTTTATTACTTATCTATTTTAGCTCTTCAAATCTTATTTGTTTTATTGCAATAAAGAGTTGTATTTTTGAAAACTATTCTTTAATTTGTTTTTCATTAAATGCAGCTGCTAAAGTCTTTTCTTTTCTGTTATTATCAACTTTATATGTAGGATTCGAGAGATTCGAGGTATTCGAAAGATTCGAGATCCTCTTATGATTCGGGTTCAGATTCGAGAAAATTTAGGATTCGTCCCACCTCTAGTACCTTCTTTTGATCCAAAAAAAGAATTCATAGGGTAATGGCCAATGCCAAAACTGATGCTCATTGTAAATCATTATTTGTGAGTGAGGCAATAATATCAATAATCAGCATGTATATTGGTGATGTTTTGGTGCTTACTAAAAATAACCAGTTAAATTTTAAGACTAGGAGTGATGTTCACACCTATCATACCATAATCTTTATTCATCTTACTACAGGCTTTAAGAGTCAGCTGACAGTCTCCATATGATCGGTATGAAATGTTACCACTAATTTCCTGCTATCATTTGTAATATACCTTTGTCAACACTTAAATCAAAGCATAAGTACACATACTCATGATTTTTCAAAACACATTCCATTCAGTAAATATTCTTGGATTTTAAGGTGATTGACATATAGTTTGGTGTGCCTTTTTATCATACAAAAAATTATCATCATGATGTAAGAATTTCCTTGTATCTTGATATTTCTTGAAGCTGGTCTCTAATGGCAATTAAATATTTTCAGTTCACAGAAGGAAATTGATGAGCTATTACATCAGGTGCAAACTTTGCAAGCAGAACAGCTGAAGTATAAGCAAGCAATTCAGGGGCTGGAGAAAGATATTATTGACCTAAAGAAGGAAATACAAGAAAGGGATATGAGTGTCCATCTGAAGGTAAGCGTCTATGATACACTATTTTTTAACCCTACAGTGGTGACATGAATTATTGGGACATGAGTGGTGATGTCGGTCTTCTGGACTGATATGGACTCTGGGGTTTTTCAGAAGGTTAAATGAGTACCCAGGTAGAACACCAAAGTAACAATGACGTCATGATCAGGTCGTGGGCTAAAAGTCAAGGTGACGACAAAATGGGCAACAGCAGGGACGTCCTCCGTGAGTCATTTTGAAATCATCTTGACCAGAAAATGACTCCATAACTTATGCTATGAGGGACGTCTTTCTTGAGTCATTGTGACCTCATCGTGACCTAAAAATGACCTTCAATAGTACCCAAAATGCACTTAAATTTATGTTCAAAATTACTGCGGGATGTGATAAAACAATAAAATCAATGTGAAAGGTTTATTGAATATCTCACGTACAAAACAAAAAATGTCAAATATTCTGCATATCACATTACTATTAGCACTCTTCAAAGAAGAATCATTCCTCCTGCCATCTGAAATCTGATCAATTCCATTGTCACATTATCAGAACTGATTTCATCACCAAAGGCTGATGAACTGGAGGATGAATCAGACTCCTCCTCACGCATTGCCTCCAGGTTCAACCTGTCCTCAACCATGGCTACTGCTCTTCTCCTATTCCACCAATCAACCTACACAGACAGCAAAGCATTCTTGAACACAAGCCCTTTCAAAACTATCACAATAGATATCGTATAAATGCAAACTTGTGCTGCACTGCGATAGAATTGTTGATCATAGAGTCAGCAATGAGGCATCGCGACATATAATGTGATAACTCACATTGTAATTGGAACTTAAAAAGTTCTTAATGTGACATATTATATTCTAAGCTGAATCTTTAATTACCATTGAGATGAGTAAGTGACCATGACAAATTCAAGAACTATTGAATTAATCTTCAGCAAATAGAGTGAACTAAACGCAATGACATTTTCAAATATCAACACACCAGACCAGCAACAATTCGGTCAGAAAAACCTTAAAACAAAATGGAGCGCTAAGGGGAACAACCATAGAGGATCAATCAGACTAATTGAAAAATACAATTGAAAACAGGCATTATGTCAGCGCTGGCCAGCGAATGAATAGGATTACCTTGATCAACATGACGACTCCCCAGTAACAAAAAAAAAGAAGTTATACTTTTTGTGTTGCTTGCCATTGAGACGAAACAGGGAACAGCATGAAATTTCGCAAACATTCGTGAACACTTTCCCCACTGACAGATCTTCATAACTTCCTCCGCTCTCGCCCAACATGTTTGATCGTAGAATTCAAGAGGCGACAAGTACAAACGGAGTCATTAAATGTTATTAAGTTTTGGTATCGAAACACTGTAGGCAGAGCTGCACGTTTCCTGAAACAGTAATTTTGTTTAAAAAAATAGATTCATTTTAATAGAGAAGGAAACCAAGAAATTCTGAAAGAGAAATGTGAAAAGTATACTGGCTGATGCGGATAGTTGAGTGCAGCGGCGCGATAAGCACACAATTTCAAATCCTTCAACTCCTTAAATTCAAATTACACCTCCTGAAGTTCATGCGACTTCCTGTCTTACCAAGGTCTCTGATCATGAAAAGTGAAAATCCATAGAAAAGCCGACCACAATATTTCTTGAAGGTTTGCAGAATCACTACATAGGACTAAACATTTCTTGACGTCTTCTTGACATCATTTGACGTCACCTGGAGTGCTTCGTCACACAGAGGTCATTATCAGGTCCCATGACATGAGGTACATCACTATGATGTCAAAATGACATGACATGAAACCACCTGGGTATTTACTGGGTATCATTAAAAAAATGAAATTCAATTGATTCATAAATTGGTTCACATGTTGGAAGAGCAGCATAAATAGGAAGCTAGTGAAAAGCATGAACTGAAACATTATATTATATTTCGTGTGCATCACCAATAAGGTTATAACTTTTGGTCTGTGAAACCAGGCATCACCACTATTGGGTTAAAAACATTTTTCCACTCAATGTTTCAAAATTCTCTACAAGTGATGTTAATCACTTTTACAACCATTGTGTTTGTCCACAGTTCTTCAGGCCCCTGTAAATCTGTCTTCTTTCACTTATCTATGTTTCTTCCCTCATTTACTAGGAAAAGAGAATTTATGAATTGAAGAGGAAAAATCAAGAGTTGGAGAAATTCAAATACGTATTGAACTTTAAGATTACAGAATTAAAGAACCAAAAGGAACCACGAGAAAGAGAAATAAAAGAAAAGAAAGAGCAAATACAAGATGTAGGTATGATTAGTGAGGGGTGGCAATTACTACTAAATTAATTTAAAGTGTCAAACAAAATCATAAACCATACAAGCATGATGTCATCACAATTATTATAGTGATCATTGTTTTCTTCTTGGAGAACTATTTTGTAAATGGAACTTCCTTTGCACTGTGGATATTGAATGGAACATACGTTATGACTAACATACTTTATCTATCCTGTTTAGATGGAGAAAGAACTGGGGATACTTCAAAACAGGTGTGAAATGTTTGAATTAAAAATGAAATATTACAATGATAAGTTGTCTGGAATGGAAACAGACCTGAAAAATCAGCGCTTAGAAGCTCATACTTTGAATACCTTTTGCCAACGCATGCAGTGTGATATATATCATGCATCAGGATTTATACAGAATCCTAAAAAACTTAAAGAATTAGTAAAGGTAAAGGAATTTATTTTTGATTTTTTATTTCTCCAAATTGTTCCCCTTTAGGTACCTGATTTTATGTTAAATATAATTTAAATATATTTCAATTATGAATTTAAAACATTTTTACAGCATTGTTACAGGTATGCTACTCATTTATTAGTTCTCATATTAATCAACTGCCAGTCTGATGTACCTATTTTAAGAAGGGTGTTAGGTAGGTGTGGGTGCTAGAATAGTAGCTTCACACCTCTTAAGGTAGGTTTTGATTCTTGCTGTAATAGTTATCCTCGGGTGGGATCATGGACCTTTCTTTCACATTTTCACTATCATTATCAATAGCAATTCCAAGGATTGCAAACTAGCCACAAATACCTAGTGGAGTCGCCAGCTTAAATGCAAAATAACAGAATTTTTGCAGAGAAAAAATTCCACTCATTCAGATTATGTACCATTTTTGTAGGTTTGGAGAAGGAAATTTGTCAGAATTTGTGATGAAGCATGTAGTAACAATTCCATGTATTGGTTGCTTCAGCTTTCATGAGCCTTGCTGAATTTTTGGAACCTATAATTAATAAAGCTTCCTCAATCTCATGGGTGAAAATTTGAAAATCCTTGGTAAAATTTCTATCCCAATGGCAAATACTTTCAGAATGTTTTACTTCCACCAGTAACAAAATGTTATGCTGATAAAGCTTATCTTTGTAATTTAATATGTAGTGCATGGAAATGGGTAGTTTTCTTTGCCAGAATATATACATTCTTCAACTTTCTTTCATACTCCCTCACTACTTTTGTTTCTTTTGTTAGTATGCTATTATATATTTGTTATAGTTTTTTGTTATTAACTATGGTACTGTGATTTTCCTAATTTTTTAAGACAGCTTGTACATAAACTGTTTTTAAAAAAATAGGACAATTCCCTTTTATATCCTATTCATGACCATGCAGATATTATCTTAGAAACGCAAAACAGTAGGATGTACTAAACATTTTACTGCACATGATTCTTTTTCTTACTATGAAATTTTAACATTAATCAGCAGAATTTTTACATTGCGACATGACTTTCCTCTTTCGGTATTTTCAGCAATTACATGTGAAGTATAATAAAGATAAAGCTGTAGTTAAGACTAAAGAAGAAGATGTTGGTGCTTCTGTCGAATTCCAGCGACAACGTGAGCACCTTGAAAGGACAATAGCGACATTGAGGAGGCAGTTGCAGAATGAAACTGAGAGAAGCAAGAGGGATCATTACCGTTTGGTTGGAGTAAGTCATAATTTCGGCCCTAAACATGGTAATTTGAGGTATATCCTAACCTTTTGGATGTCATGGACTATCATCATACCAGACACTGTGGATGATTTTAACTTGCAAGCTATGCATTGAGAACATTGAAAATACTGATTAACATATTATTTTAATGCATAGTTTTTTCAGTATTTATCTTCCGTAATTACAATGCTACCTCCTTTTTTCATGCCTGCATCCCAGAAGCCTCCATATTTTCTCATTTACTCTTTCCAGAGTGAAGGTTCAGAACAGTACAATTCTAATCTTCATGTCTAAGTTTTTGATAAACTTTTCTTCCTCCATTTTCAATCCATTATTATTTGCAATTATAAATTTGGAAGGGTGGACGGGAGCCTTCTTGAGCCCCCCTAGCACTTAGGCCTCTTTAGCCAACCCACTCAGGCTCACTTAGGCTCATTGTGCCAACCCACATTTAACCACTTGCCGACAGGGGACAAGAGCACCGTGGTAGAGGTATGGAAGAAGGAGCCCATCGACCTCTGTCCAGGCCCAATGTTGCTTAACTTTGGTGATCTCACAGGAACCGGTGTGCCAGGCCCTTGCCCATTTGCATTTACAGTAGAAACTCAAAATTACAATATTTTGATATTATGAAGCAAAATCTTCGGTCCCGACCATAAGGGTATCTAAATACATGTAACAGTACTCGATATAACGAAATAACGTTTTGAAATTACTTATCTTGGGTCTCGGTCCCGGTGTGAAAAAATTACTCGTTTTTACAAATAATGATGGATCATGGCAGCGTTTTTCAGATGCTCCTTGCCTGCTTCAGGCTCCTAATCAGTCATCGTTGGCATGCACATTATTCATCAGGACGACTTTGAATCATAGGCGGAGTAGTACATATATGTCACCAATACGACTAAATATACACATGGCTCTGCCAACAACCAGTCAAAAAAAAATGTAAATTTGTCAAATACAGATATACTTGCACGCGAGGAACTAATTGCTACAACCAGCATTTTCCTCTTATGATCCCTGACATACCCATTTTCGCCAAACATAAATCCATGAGGGGTATTCCTAGTACAGTAATTGTTTAGTTCACGCATGCGCTCAAAAACCTTTTCATCTACATCTACACAATACCCTACGAGACACCGCAAGTGTGTGGTAGGGGGTTTTCACAGACATCGGAAGAGATACCATGGCGTTCAGCCGATAAATTCAGTCATGTATATCACACGTGGAAGCTTTTGTCTCCGTACATATTTCAGACTGATTACCCAACCTTACTCCATGGCCTCATTATTCCATCTGACAATAGTCATCATCGAAAGAATCAGGTTTCATTTACCGTCCTCATTGAGCGTTTCAATGTAGTCATCGAGGAAGGATATCTTCCTCATAACTAAACATTGCCCTTCCCTTCTTCCGTCACCGACAGCCAAGAAAATCAGAGAAAATATGAGTTTGCTTGGTTCATACAATCACTTAGTTTGTCGCATTAATTCTATATGATGTTTTGTTCTGGGCACATGCATAATCAACGGTAAAAAAACGTTCATACGCCCATACATATTTAGGTCGTATAATAGTATACATTTCTTGCCTTTCTCTCCTACCCATCGATCGCAAAAATATCGTAACAAATATCTTCTCAGCTGCGATCCTCTGGAGTGACAAGGAATCTGGTAAGGATTTGTAGCCTAATCCTTGTTAGAGATATAGTATAAGAGTAGATGATAAGTAGAACCATCCTATGAAAAACCCTAATTCACGTCGTCGGAGAGGGAGCAGAAAGCCTCGTCAGAATCCTAGTCCAATCGAAGGCACTTTCATCTCTCCCTTGCGTTATTGGACGATACGCCCCGGAGGACATCAGGGGTGAGATTTAGTTGGTACCCAGCTAGTTCGAAAGCAGGGCTTGAATTGACTGGGATCTTTTGGTAGGGGTATTGATGCAAAAGGCTCAGTGAGTTAACACGGTCAAGGACGTAGAACCCTCTCAGTTAAAGAAAAAAGGAATAACGTTGCAAGAGAAGGTGAAAATGATCCCAAAATTGAATCAAAAAAGTTAAGTAGGAGTGCTGTTGCAGAAAAGTTTGGTCATTCTGTCGCCAGAAGAGCTGAACTTTTTTAATAATAAACATTTCTTCATCATATTTCTTCTTGAATTATTATTCGCTGATTTCCTTTTCACAGATTGCCGGAAGTGATTGGAAATTAAGGGAAAGCTAAATGGAAATGCACGCTCATTCCCATGGTTCTTTTCTCCCCTGGCAGTCCCCACCAAGAAAATTCCCCCCATTTTCCATCTCCTTTGCTCCAAAACTTCAACTTTCTCTCCCCACTACCTTTCTTTCACATTTTCAAGGAACCCACCAAAGGCTTTCCTTCCCTCCCACACTGGTCATCTCACCTCAAGTAACCCTTCGTTTTGCCACCCCCGGGTGGGCAAGAGTCACCCCCTCCCTCTGAAGTCCCCAGTGCTGGCTCTCGAGGAGATAAGGCCCCTTTGTGAGCCCCTTCCCTCCCTCCTGCAGTGGCCCCGCTGGCTCAGCAAGGCTCACTTGCCCACTTTTTGCCCCCTGAAGTGCCCCCTTTCGCTAGGAATCTGTGCACGGGGTGTAACACGTTCAAATATTGTTTTGTGGGCATAACTTGATGATAAAAGACCCCACTCTCCAGTATCTTGTCCTCCCGCTCCACAGGCATAGCCTGTTGAGGTAGAGCAGGAGGAAGATAAGATGTGACTAAGCTGCATAAGGATACGATTCTTTCGATGTTTATTTCCTGGCACATCCCTTGGCATTGAATCCCAGCTGGATCAACCTCCCAGGTGACGTAAGATACTTGGAGACCATGGGACTCGTAGCCGTTTTTGTGAGGGTGAATGGAGTGATCCCCTCAGTGACGGGTGAAGACATAAGACTTTCGATTCTGTCTTCGTGCATGGATGGAACTGGAGCTGCAATGCTCTGATGAAAATCCCCTTGCTTGCTTGCTCGGAAGCAGAGGAAGAACAATACGCAAAAATATTCCTCAATATTTAGGCATAATGAATCTTTAAATTATGCCTGCAATTTAGTGGAAGAATAGCAGGCGACCTGATTGAATAGAGCCACAACTGAAGCTTTCACAGAGTATAGTGAAAAACGTAAATTATGGATTTATGTTACCATCGTTAGTAGCTGAAGAAGTGTAAAGGTAATTATCAAGCCTTCACCGTTGAAGTGCATGGTTTGTACAATCTACTTTTGGAAGGAGGTAAACATAAAGATGAACTCCTTTTTAAGTTCTTCTATCAGAGCCTTCGTCTCGGAAATAACCACGCAAAGTTGGTTATGGCTGTTATTTCTTGAAATTAACGGGCATATCATTATTTGTACAAAATACATGATTGACATAGCATCCATGAGAGAATCTTTTCACTGTTTTCACTTAATTTAGGTCTAATCTATAGTACCTTACGTGGAGCATATGGTTTTCTTTTAGCAGCCATTTATTCCTCTAAATTCTATATCCGGAGCAGCATCTAGTTGCAAATGATCCCGCAAATTGCACACTTCCATAGTGTATGCATACATCAATACTAGCTTAAAAATATTAATACATTGCCCACGCATATGTTATAATTTCAGTAAAGATAAAAGTAATACAAAAAAATGCACTTAAGCTTCGTAGGCCTAGTCCAAACTGCACGAAAATTTTACGAAGATGCTTGATTGCCTCTGATCTATTGGGAAAAAGGGAACAAATTAGCTGTGTTTAACTTAATGAACCGATTGACATGAATACACATTTATAGATGCATTCATGAATTATAGCATCGTAAATCATGCAAGTATGTTGCGGTATTGCATACATTCCAGGAGCAAAAAAGAGCTTCATCGTGATGTTGCTCAAGGATACTCGTTCATACGATATTTGATATTATGAATTGTCGATTTTTCTGGTCCCGTTGACTTCATAATATCAAGTTTCTTCTGTATATGTAAAATATGCCCATGGAAGCTAAGTCTTTCATCTACTCAAATGAATGCATTAACATGTTATCATCTGCCAGTAGAGTTCCATTGAGGGGTGATGACCACATGCCGTCATTTCTAGCCAACCGAGTCTTGTGCCCCTCTCACCATTAAGTGCGGATGAACTTTTTAATAATTATTTATGAGCTACAGTGTGATTTCTCCCATTTTGTTTTATCATTCAAAAATGATGTGCCTTTTATAATAAGGGCATTATATGTGTGTATAAAGCACTATTGTAGACTTTATAAAAACACTAGCACCTTATCAATAAAATGCATCTGTACAAATTCAACTGAACCAACAGGAAAATGCAGCTCTGATAACAGAAATGAATAAGATGCAGTTTGAGTTGAAGGCAGCATTGAGACATATTCAAGAGATAGAAACAGCAGTTGGACTAACTGGGAAAAGTGAGAGTATAAACGAGGCACAAATGAAGTTCAAAGCAGCCCTCATGAGCAACGAAGAAATACATGAAACTTACGCCAAGAGAATTGAGGTAAGTGATCTGGTTTTGAAATTAGCCTTACATAGCAACTGGTTAGTATCTTTGCTGTCAAGACCTTCATGGGCTCTAAGAGCAGTGGATTTCAACCTTTTTGGTATCAAGTACCAGTAACTTTAAACCAAGAGGATTGCTCCTGGTGGTTAAAAACTTTGCCTAATAGTACTAGTATTACAGGTTGGGAAATTCTGTTCTAGAGGAATGCATTTCTTTGTAGAAAGGTGAATCCTAGCTGAATTCATGAGATCTGAAACAGATTACCTTTACAAATTTGAGGGGCTTGACAACAAATAAATTTACATGGTTATGACAGTATCGGCCTCTGGCACCACAGAAGTCAGTAGTGATCTATTCTCTCATGTAATGTCGTTTCAAATGCAATAGCTTCACCTGTCTCCTTCGTACTGGAGAATGAAGGAGCTTCATTTAACCCATTGGCTTACAAAGACGGCGATTCGCCGTCCACTCAAAATTGGCCCTTGCTTACAAAGATGGCGATTCGCCGGTCTCGTATATTATTTTTTTTCCAACCCTCTTTTGGAGCATAAATTTCAGATAGATTCATAATATATGTTCTTTATTGCTTTCATGTTCTCCTATTGCAAATTCCGACGCTGTTATTGTATTGCAGTTCATATTTTATTCTTTTATATACTCGATGGTTTGAAAGTATTTTCGGCGCGCCGTCATCATTTATCGTGAACCCAATGCACATTCAGCACCAACTTACTTTGTCTCCTTTCTCTCCTATCCTCCTCCTATTTGATACAGTATTGCTGAGACACCTATTCATTGCCAACATGAGATTACGAAAGCAATATTACATAGTGTATATCTGATGAGTGCCATGGCGTAAGCGAAAGATATCCATTATCTTCATCTTCAGTGAACTTGCTACTATGCAAAAGATAATACAATCTTTTCTGCTGTCTCACATAAGTTGCCTTTCATCTTTTCCTATTTGCTGCTGCATCAACAAAGAAGATAGAATTACTGGAATGAAGGCGTGACCTGATGATGTAGAAAAGTTTATTTTTTATAGTGACATCAGTGCAAGTGATAACAGTGAAAAAGATAGTGCAGAATTTTCCAGCGAAAATGAAGGCAGTACTTGTCCGGCAGATCCAAAATAGGCTAAGGGAGAAAACAATTGGCATTGGTGTAAAAGCCACCAGAGTGTGAAAGAATTTTGATTCTCTGGTAAACCTGGCATAAATGAAAGAATTCGTGGGAAACAATCCTAGTGAGAGAGATATTTTCTTCCAGTTTCTTGAAGGTGATTTTTGGGAACTCATTGCAACTGAAACCAACAAGTATGCAGATGCCTTTTTGTACTCCGAAAAAAAATAGAAAAAGTGATCTTAGGAAAGGGTGGTTTGAAAGAACTAGAGATTAGATTCAGGCCTATTTCTCATTGTGTGTGCTGGCACAACTGAATAAACTTCAAAGATACTGGAGTCCACGCAACATGACAGAAATGCCTTTTTTCGGCTGAGTTATGCCATATAAACGTTTTCTTTGTGATCAAAATTCTTGCATTTTGTTGATAATTCAAAAGTGAATGAAAGTGTTCGGCTGAAAAAGATATCTCCAGTGATCGACTACATAAATACAAAATTTAGAGCCATGTACTCTCCGGAGAGAAATCTTGCCGTGGATGAAAGCTTTATGAAATTTCGTGGCAGACTCTGCTATGTCCAGTACAACCCAAGTAAACTTTGGAATCAAGTACTACAAATTATGTGAAATCTCATCAGGGTACTGCCTACAATATTCAATTTACACTGGGAAAAAACCGCCCGGAGCAAAGGAAATTCCTTCGAGAGCAGCAATAGTACTGGAACTTTTGCATCATTACTTCGCAAGAGTTACACTGTGGCGTTAGATAACTGGTACACATAACCTGATCTAGTTCTGAAATTGATTGATGAGAAAACTAATGCCTTAGGCACAGTTAGAATAAACCGAAGGAATATGCTGGCAGAACGCAAAAATATACAGTAGGAGAAAGGGGAGGCAAAGTAGTATAGCAATGGAATCGCTGCTATGAAATGGAGAGATAAAAAAGACGTGCATGCACTAACAACATACCACAAGACCTTGGAAATGGCTGACACTGGAAAGAAATCAGTAAGAACTAAAGAATCAATCATAACACCAAAATTTATTCCCGATTACAACGTACAAATGAATGCTGTTGACAGGCAGGGTCAACGATTAGCATCTTTTCCTGTTATGCTTCGTTATACCAAAGGTTATAAAAAGATATTTTTTTATCTCATGGATATGGTTTTATTCAATACTTACGTATTATATACGAAAACAGCAGGCAAGAAGATTCAATTTGATAACTGCTGAGAAAATTCTAGAAAATGTGAATATGCCGGACTATAAAAGATGCGGGCGACCAGTATCAGGCACCCTGACCCATGAGATTCCAGGCGGCAAATTGGGGACATTTTCCAATTCATATCCCGCTAAATCCAGAAAAATCCATCATGTAAATGGGTGGCGTGCAAAACAAAAGGAAAGAAGAGTGAAACCAGGTGGGAGTGTGAAGAATGAGGTGTCGCCCTCCACCCACCAGATTGCTTTAACTCCATAATACGAAATCAACCTATATGTAAAACTTACGATTTATTCACAAAGAATTTTTAATTACATCACATTGTCATATAGTTTCCAATAATTAGAATTCAGGTCAAGTGAAATTCAAGAAAAATAAAAAAATATCGAAAGTAGCTATTCAAGTTTGAGATAAAATGCCAATGACGGTAAAAAAAAATTTTTCAGTATTCTGCCAGATTCATTATAATATATCTCCAGAACCCTTCAATGCATTTCAATGAAACTTTCAAAAATGAAAGAAGATATAGTTTACAATAAGAATACAAAAAAAAGTTTAGAAATTTCAAAAAATATGCCCGAAAAAAAAATTGTTTATAATTTTGCTAACCTTGTATAATTGTTAATAATAATGTTCAATGAAAAGATGTTTTCGACTGCTAACAACAAATTATAATTTGCAAAATACTAACCTAGATATATAAAAATTTTCAATAAAATATATAATAAACTATAATTTTTATAGCATTTTTATCAGTAGAATATTTTCTCAAAATAAATGGTATTTCTGAGGGAGTAGCACGCAATAAAAATGGTAAGCCAATGGGTTAAATGATCAGTTTATGGCCACTCTCTCGCACTTACTTTTAATTATAATTCTTTAATGTTCTACCTGTTTCTAATAGCATGGTAACGAAAGAAAAATGGAAAGTAAGAATAACTGTGGGAATTGAGAGGCTTAATCCATCACCTTCGGATATAACAGGCGCTCGCTATAGCGAGTGATTTTCCAGCCATTGGGAGCACTTGTTACACCGAGCTTCCACAGTATTTCCATTTTCAGGATCTCACACGCTGTTTGTTGAAAGCCAGATCAGCTTGGATTTAATTTTTCTTTTAGCATTAAGAGTAGAAACAGCTGGCTGTTTCTACTCTTAATGCTGGTTAAAGTAAAAGTTAAATTTCATCCTGTGAACGTGTGGCAACGGTATGATTTACAATTTTAAAATGAATTATTTAATAACAAACCTCTTATTTGTAGAAGGCAATTTATTAAAATGGACGCCTTTCCCAAAATATGAAAAATCCCTACTTAACTATGTACAATTACACAATTATTTCCTGAAATACAGGGTTACTGAGGAATCACATAATTTCCAGCTGTATTATACTGAATCTTTTGAGCTGAATGTTGAGATTAAGGAATAAAACTTGGTATTTCCAGTTTTCTCTTTTGTTTCACGTAGGTAGAGTAATTTTACAAGACACTATGATTTCAAGGAACCCAACCTGGCACTGTGTGAGGGTCTACTGTATTCTAACTCCTGCCAAAACTAGTGCAACCTCATCATTTATCATTCAATATAGGACAACGTGACTCCTCTTTCCCTCTGCATCAATAATCCTTGCTTGTCTAACCTTCTTATTTTCCTGGCTCTACACAAATGGCAGGTCTTGACATTAATACAGTATACAAGAAGTAAACTAAACATGTACAGATTTTTACTGTGCCAGTAATTCTTAGATTTTTCTTGCTAAGTTCACCAATCATCTATGTACATTGTCTTAAATAAAATGGAAATCAGAGTGAGAATTTGTATTCCAGTTGACATAAGTGCAATGACATAAAAAATGGCCAATAATAGGTAGTAATTATACTTTTTTCTAGCACTTGGAGCAGATTGTTGAAGTACAGAAGGAAGAAATGGATCGAATGGGTTCTAAACTAAGCTATTTTGAGCAAGCAAGTACCAAACCAGGGATGTCACAATCTAGTTCATAATATGGACGAATGAATGTCAGCAGCTTTAAGGTAAAACCAAATGTTTAATGCAAGTATTACCATTTGCTACACGTGTAAAATAACTCCATAAAAGGAATAACAATTAAACAATAATATTTTAACCAATTCTTAATAAAACAATAACCTATTATTGAGCTGGGGCAACTTTTGGAATGTGCCATATTTCTGACCAGATACCATGGAGTTAAAGTTCCATATGGTCCAACACCAAATAAGCCAATCACCACCTTTCCCCATTTGTCATTCAAGAATCATGTACTCTGAAGCAATGGTAAACACAACCAATGTCACAGAACCAATTTGTACAGTATCATCTTCATACACCAAATATTTACGAAACAACAACAAAGGAACACCAACAAACAATAATGGCCGCTAGTAGACTGTTGCAATTGATCAAACGCTCAACGCCATGACAACCAAATTACAACTCAAACTGAAATATTTCTGAACATCGATAAGAATTTTGTTTTCAAAGTGAGAAGTTTCCAGAAGTACACAGAGTTTTTGACTGAGAACTCAAAGAATAAATGGAATAATAGACTTTCTACTCCTAGGATAATTTGGAAATTCCTTCTTGTAGGCTCGATGTTTTCCAATGGCCCACACAGTCATTTGATACATCCCAGCAAGAGCAAATATTCCAGCTGAAAGAAAGGAATTTGTCATCAGTATTTTATTGGAACCTGAAACAATAAATTTTATTTCAAAAGTATTTTTAAATAATTCACAAGAGATCCCTGAGTTAAGTACCTTTCAATTTTCATAAATCTATACTTATAAACCACTGATATGATTGTTTTTAAATGGAAGCACGAAAAAAGTAAAATGAAAGATCACATACTGCATACTGAGAAAACAACATATTTCAGCTTCCTATGTGTTAAAATAAATAAGTGTAATAATTACTCTAATCGATTCTCCGAGCTATTCAATAATTTATTCCGGGAATCAGTTCAAAAATACCTCAACTTCTAATCACATGGCAAATCACTACAACAACTTCCTCAGCCATAGACATTGTTTACCTGAAAAATATCTCAGCGCCTAATGTTTGATGAGAACAACTGATCACAAATATAGAAGTAATTTTTTAAAACAAAATTTAAGATAAAAATTAAGTCTGCATCAAATGCCTGAGTTTGTTAATTACATGGCTCTTGCATCCCCTCAAAAAGTAGTCTAATCACTTTGAGTTTCCCATATGCTTTCCTTTACCAGGAAATAATTACAGAAGAAGATTGATAATACGGAATGGCCAGGGCCCAATCCTTTCCAGAATTACAATATTTCCAGAGTTAAGATCAATTTTATTTTAGTGGATTGTATGAATGAAAAAAATTACTCACAATTATATAGTTAACCCATTACCCATTTTTGACATGATATTAGGCAACATGGTATTGTGTACACCCTGTTTTTGTCGTAATATTATGTTTCGGTTTAGTCCTTGTGTCTTTGACGTATTATTCCGTTCTCTACTCTGTGCCTGCTGCTATCACCATCAGTGGGTTCTAATGTAGAGTTTTCGTAATAAATGAGCCTTTTTTTCTAAATAACCTGAACAGTTGAACAGTAAAATGCCATATTTACTTGCCAAATTAAAACAGGGATAGATAGAGAAGCAAATAGCATTAAAACAGGTAAGGGGTTAAGAACAATTGCGAGAGCCTCTAAGTCCACTTTTGTATTTATGTATCAATAGACGACCTCACTATCAGCACATAATCTTGCTACTGGAAATTTTTTCAATGCTGATGTGAATGAAGAATATTACAAGACTGATAAATACTAAAAAAATAATACAGAATTTTTTAGAATCATCATAATGTATAATAGATTTATTACAAACTTTTACAAACCACAATAATATTACAAACTCACGACCTGGGTTTCGGCGCTAAGCACCATCATCAGGTGCTTTTTTTAGTTTTTAGGAAGTTTTTATACTTTTTCACCTGATGATGGTGCTTAGCGCCGAAACCCGGGTCGTGAGTTTGAAATATTATTGTGGTTTGTAAAAGTTTGTAATAAATCTATTGTCATGAATTTCCACAAAGTTACGACTGAAAGTATCTCATCATAACTTATATCTCTGGACTACTGTGTCAAGTGCCATTTTTCAGAGAGGTTCACACGTAAGGCCATGGTGCTTAACAAGTTAATGGGGACATTTACTCCTAACCGAAATTACAACTTTATACACAAAAATCATTCAATGGAAACAAAAAATGAACTTTGGTGAAAAAATTAATCTTCTGACAAGAGCCTTTCACTCATAAATTAAAAATTAAAGTACGCATAAGGGGAAACCCACCAAATAAGCTACACTAAAGACTTATACGACATCCACCTCCCCTCCTTGACCACTTTGGCATTAACAGTGGATGTAAAATGGAGGTGGGAAGAGGGGGTCTGCATACAAAGCTCCTGCACATCCTGTAAATAACCCAAAATAACTGAATGATGAAATTCACTAGGTCCTTTTCGTGTCCCTAATGGTGTGAATATACAGTAGAACCTCTATTTTACGAAGTTGAAGGGACCCAAAAATTTGAGCTTTGTAAATCAGAGGGTTTGTAAAATGGAGGTTATCTTCCACTAACTCCTCTGTATCCGGAACTGATGTGTCACCAAAACTAGCTGATCTCCAAAAGTAGGAAATAGTTATTGCGGTGACACTCCCATGCTCTGGTAACACCTCGCACAGCACGGAGGCACATCATGCACATAAGAGGCTTGATCTGCGACAAATGTACGTCTACTAAAACTCTGCTGACAATAATGCGAGTATACTTTCAATGCAATTAAACACTATGCTGCACTTAACTTGTCAAATAGTTATGTTAGGGTTGAAATCAAACTAATTAATATAACAAATAATAGTCATCTGCTCATTCAGGGAAAAACAACAAATATTACATGAAATTCTCTGTGTGCAGTGTATTTGCAATACATTGAAAGGATTTAAAAATTACACCTCAATTGTATTGATTCGCTGTATAGCATAGGCGTTATTCCTAAGGCTAGGACACTCACTTTAGGAAAAGAGAATGAAACAGCCATGAATTTAAAAAAACAGGTGGATATTTTTCTAGAAATTTATAATGGCATGAACTTGGCTGCTGCAACTGAATTAAGTTCTTGTAGCTGGTTGGTAAATCTCAAAATAAGGGGAATAAGAGAATTAACTCAACCTGCAGTGTATTTTAAGCATATGCAGTTATGCATTAATTAACGAAAGGGGTATATTTTGTGCAAGTCAATTTTTGTTTAAAGAAGCCATTTTAACATGGGAAAGCCAGGGATACAGTTTAACACATTCAACCCGGAATATTTCTAGTGTGCAATCATGAAAAAACGGAAAGGTTTTTCCTCCACATTAATTTGGCCAGTCAATTAAATGTAATTATAAAATTAGTTAAAAAAATTTTTGAATAACAAAACTCGATAATTTATTAAAGACATGAGTTCGCGTCCTTCAGAGAAGTCTTCAGAGAGGTCATTAACAGACGCGAATGCGCGTCCTTCGGTGTCTTGGCAACGCACCTCGGACGCACATTTGCGTCCGTCGGGTTGAACGTGTTAACTAGGAAATTTCAAAACAAAGTTCCAACTAACCCAGTATATTTCCATGAAAAGACCAGAAAAAGCCTTTTTTGTAGAAAGCGCATTGTTTGAAATACATTTAAAAATATTTCGCAGCTGATTTAAGTCAATTTTAGAACTTCACTCGAGTAAATTTGAAATTCCCTCTTTTATAATATACTTTCTACAGTGCTGACATCTAGCGGTGATTTGCGAGAACTAATTACTCGCGGCTACAGAAAGCGATCGCGAATTCTTACCTAACGACGTAAAACACTTCAAATGAAAAATTAAATAATCAAATTGCATCAATATTAAAATATAAGTAATTTATTATTGCAAAATTAGTATTTTTTAATGAGACTAAACTCCACAACAGCTGCAGCAACGAACTTCCTATGGGAATGCTATTTTCAAGTGAAAGCCTAGACTGAAGTAAGCTCGGAATTGGTGTTGCGGCGGCGACCTTAAAGCTTATTTTAAATAATTCCAAAGAAAATATGTATCCTTTGTGACGACGAGTTAGGTATTCACAATACACAAAATGATAGAAAAGGAATAGAAATCACCAAGCACTAATCCGATTATTTTATGAACTGGGACATTGTTTTCGAGAAGTAGGCGTCGTGCCATGCATCTTTGAACATTTTTTCCTTGGATCATGTAATTAGGATTGAATTGCGATTTGGATGATCAATCTCTGGGATTTTTGCAAGGTCGATTTTGGATGATCAATCTCTGGGATTACAGTTTAAGCACTACAAAAAGCACTATGCTGAATCGATTTTTCCACATTTTTCCATATGAAATACTTGGACCGAGGGCCCTCTCAGCATGACCTATCTGGCTTCAGCTGCTCCTCTCGCGGTATACAGCGATCGTTATTCCATTGTACAGAGTTCAGTGCTACAAAATCACTTCGTAAAACAGAGGTCAATCACTCCAAGGGACCGGCCTCTCACTTCGTAAATCAATAAAATAGAGGTTTCGTAAAATAGAGGTCATTTTACATGGTTTTCCTATATACAAAGATCGGGACCGGCGGAATGGTTCGTAAATTGGTGTCATTTCGTAAATTAGAGGTTCGTAAAAAAGAGGTTCTACTGTAAGTCTATTGAAGTTTTTACACTTTTTCACAAATTACAATTTAGTCAAATAGGCAATGCCTTTCAAAATACACCGCATGGAGTCTAACAACCACTTCCATTGGCAGAATCAGCTGTGTGTCCCCCAATGTGGTTAGGCGAAGGAGCTATGCAGTCTCACAGTTGTGGTTTGACAAAGGGATGACATAAGAATCTATTGCATGCCCACCCAAATAGAAGTGGTTAAAATATCAGTATTTCGCCACTTACAACTAGAGAGCTACATAGAAGATCGAAGAATAGAAAAATATGGGTCCTTTTATTTTTCAAACTCAATCGGATTTGAGAATAAAAAAATATGGTAAACAACCCCATTCCATGTTCCTACTACTCGATTAATGGTTTGTTGTGAGGTAGATCATCCAACATAATATTGAATTCCATAAATCTTTCTTATGAATCTTCATGTCGTTTAATTTTAGAAGTTTGACAAGATCTACTTTAACAGAAACATGTCGATTATTACTAGAGAAATTTTGATCTTCCAGGTACTGCATTACAGAAATTTACTATGATGTGCTCTAGAATTTTATAAGGGGATGTCAGTGATATTGGCCGGTAATTTTCTGGATCCTGTTTTCCCACTTTTAAATATAAGAGAAAAATTAACAACTATACAAACCTGGTAAGCACTGTGTCATCACTGTAAATGATACCCAAGATCCAAATTCATAAGTATAGTTTGGGCAGGACACAAAGTTGAAGAGCCAAGTAAATGGGTTTCCAGTAGCTGTTGGAATCTTGCGAACAGTAGTTCCAGCTGGCCTCAAGTTTCTCAGAGCCAAATGAATGCTCAAGTTTCCCATTTCACACAACTATCAAATGAAAAAAATAAGTAAAATTATAAAAACAGTAACTATAAAAATACAAAAGAATTTTTTACAGCTTGAACACTACATTGGTCACACAAAAACATACAATATTAATGTAAGTTCCAAGCAGATCAAATGGACATAGAAACGGACTTTTAACAACAGGAAAACAGAACAGGAGCCAAGATACATTTCTATTATTTTCATCAATAATAATGAATGAGGGCATAAGTATTTTACATTTGAAATAAAATTAAAATTTCTTTTTCCTGCAAATTCAAATAAACACCAGTCAATTCCAATCTTAAAAATAAGAAATCTTAAACACAAGATATTTGCATTCAAAAATTTTTGTGCTAAACCAAATCATTAGTTATAAGTAATTAATCTGCTCAATTTAAACACTTAGGTGAATATTTCTACAGTAGAAACAACTAACAGTAATAATAAACTGATTAACCCTTTCACTGTGAAAATCGATTATAGTCGACTAATTTCTTTTTCCATTGGAACAAGCTGATCAACTTTTCTCCAAAAAACGTGTTTGTAACACACACTAATTCACTGAGTCTCTTCTCTTGAGAACAAGCATCGGAACGACCTATGCTGTCACCTATGAGCAGACATAGGAAGTTATATAAGATGAGTTGCTGTATTGCAGCACCACCTGAAACTTAAATATACTATTGTGATTTTTCAGTGTTTAAATGACACTTCATAGAGAACTGTGTTGAAAACAAAATCCGAAGCGAAAGGGTTAATAGTATAGGAGGAAAGGCATCAACACTGCTGTTTCCACAAACACTTTATTTAGCACGACCATAGTTTCACAGCAAGGCTACATTATCACCTGATGATGTGGCCTTGCTACGAAACCATGGTCGTGCCAAATAAAAGTGTTTGTGGAACAGCAGTGTTGATACCTTATGTCCTACCATGAATAACTTCCTTAATGTTTTGCCTGAGACTGTGTCGGTTAATATTATGTCATATAATGTGCAAAATATGGCACCAATGTATTAAATACTGCAAGCATAGACATTTACTTCCCACATTTTATCAATGAATATTAAAATTAAATAAAACTTTCCCTATTGATAACATGCTAAACTGTATCCAGATATGGTGTAAAAAAATACCTATTGGCATAGCCTCTCAAACCAATAATCAACCAACAATCCCCACAGATTGCAAAAATGTACATTTCACAGTTATTTTGTTGATTTAACCTGCATCAACATATCACACCAATTATTTTCAACTTCCGGAGGAACATCTAGGAAAAATTGTTTCAGCTAGCAACCAGGATTAAGGAACGGAGGTTCCACTGTACTAATACATACATACATACATACATACATATTTATTGGACGTTAAGCAAGATACATCTGCAATAGTCTTCGTCATGGTTAAGGACAACACAAACAAAATCAGAACACTATATCATTGATATTGAACATAAGATATTCATCAATAGAATAAAATGCTTTTGATACAAGCCAACAATAAATGATAGATTTAAATCTAGCCAATGTAGCATTTCTGGCCTCTTGGGGCAACATATTAAACAATTTTATTTTTAGAACATTGAAATGTTCCTTTGTTTTTGTTAACCTGCAGTGTGGTACAACAAGTTTTTCTTTTCTCCTTGTGTCATGGTGGTGGACACTGGTTGTTACCTTAAACAAGTCAATATTTTCTTTAACGTTACAAAGGCATTTGTAAATATACAGGCTGTGAAGGGTTATGATACCAAATTGTTTGAACATCGGTTTACAATGTTCACGAGGGGTAGAGTTCGAGATGATTCTCACAGCTCTTTTTTGTAGTAGAAAGATGTCATTTACCATTGCAGCATGACCCCATAGTTCAATACCATAGTTTAGATGGCAATGAAAAAAAGCAAAATAAATTGTTCTTAGATAATCCTTAGGGATAAGCTCCTTGAGTTTGAGAAGCATGAAAATTACCTTGGATAGTTTGACACAGGTGGCGGATATGTGCGTATTCCACTGTAACTTGCTATCTAATTCAAAGCCTAAGAGCTTTATATTGCCAGTTTCATTTACTGCTTTGCTAAGGGAGAATATTGTTGACTGAGTTTTTTCGGTATTTAAAGCAAGTCCATTGGCTGTGAACCAAGTTTGTGCCATAGTCATAATAGAATTTTGCAAGTTTTGGATGTTGTTGAAATCTTTGACATTATATAAGAATGTTGTATCATCAGCGTACAGGACTGATTCACAAGGAACATTGTAGGGGAGGTCGTTAATCATCACCAAGAAAAGAAGAGGGCCAAGAACAGATCCTTGGGGTACCCCATGTTGGACAAGTAAAGGCAAAGAGTGTTTGTCGTCAATGGAAACACACTGTAGACAATACTTCAAATAAGAGTGAATGAGCTTTAATTCATTGTTTCTGATTCCATAATGAGCAAGTTTTTGAAGGAGAATGGAATGAGACACACAGTCGAAAGCCTTAGAGAGGTCGCATGCAATCAGGGCAGTGGATGATTTTTCTTAAAAGGCCTTTAAGATAGTATCAGTAATACAACTGACAGCAGATGAGGTGGATTCGCCTTTGCGAAAACCGAACTGTGATGGTGTGAATAGGGTATTGCTTTGCAAATAGTAGTAAAGATGATTTTTCATCACCTTCTCAATTACTTGACTGAACACTGGAATAATTGAAATTGGGCGATACGTAGAAGCTAAGGTTTTATCACCTTTTTTGTGTATGGGAATTACTTTAGAAAATTTAAGTGGGTTAGGGAAATTGCCAGACTGAAAACAGGAATTGCATATCATTGAGAGAGGTTCGTCAATGACATTGGCGAGCTCTTTGATCATTTTCGGTGATAAACCATACACATCCGTACAATTTGAATTTTTAAAAGTTTTTATGACAGACCTAATGTCAAATGGTGTAACCCATGTCCATTTCAAGTTAGATGTGATAGCAGGAAGGTTATTTTGTAGGCTGGTTGCAGTGATAGACTTGATGTCAATTGTAGCAATGAGATTATTAACTGATTTAATGAAGTATTCGTTTAAGGTATCAGGATTGAAAGGAGGTGGGGTATTCAAATTACTAGCCCCAAGTTCCCTGTTGATTACTCTCCAAGCAGTCCTTATCTTGTTGGATGAATTTGCAATTGAGTTGCAGTTTGCGTTCAATTTTGATAAATTTATTTTATGGATGTACTCCTTCTTTAGCTTGAGCCAAGCTTGTTTATGATCATATTCACCTGTAACTCTATACATGGAATGCAAGGCAATCACTTCTTCCCTAAGCTTTACCAGATCTGGAGTAAACCACTTGTTGGCTGACTTCTTGCTTCTCAATGTGTACCGCACTTTCTTGGGACAACAGTGTTCAAAAAACAACATGAAATTTTCAAAGAAGCAAGAAAAATTGTCATCACCATTTGAATGGATAAGTAAAGAATGCCAAGAAACACTGCCTAGAAGAAATTTTAGATTTTCGATGCCCTCGGGGGTGATAGGGCGACAGAGGGTAGAACTAGTCCTACTATTGTGCTTCTTAATAGAGTTCTGATTGTGAGATTTGATGAAGAATTCTAGAGCCAGATGATCGGAAATTCCCAAATCAGTAGTTCTCACATAAAAAGATTCTGATGGCAAGTTAGTAATAAAATTATCTAGACAAGAATTGAGTCTAGTGGGTTGCCTGTTCACACAGTGTAGATTAAATGAGAGAAGTATAGTAGTGAGGGCAATTGATTCCTTGATAGAGTACCGGATGTCAACATTTAGATCACCACAAAGTATGATGTCTAGAGTATTGCAAGTCAAAGTAGAGAGCATTTGTTCAAGGCATTCACAGAAAATATCAAAATTCCCATTTGGGGATCGATAAACACATACAATAATTACCTTTAAGTCCTTCACTCTGACGGCACTCATCTCACAATGCAATTCATGGTTATACATACTTAAATCAATCTCCTTGATTTGAAGTTGCTGAGAAACATACATAAGAGTGCCACCATTTTTAGCTACGGTTCTACAGTAGGAAGTTGCAAGTTGGTAGCCCTCTAATTGAAATAAGTTGAGTTCATGCTGATGCAACCAGTGTTCAGTTAAACAAACAACGTCATATTTATGTTCAGAAATAGATTCTTTGATGGCACATAATTTGTTTCTGAGGCACTGCACGTTAAGACAGAGAATTGAAGGGGAATTACATAGGACTTCACTGTCATCAGCAAAATCAGTAGCTAAACCACTGAAAACAACTTGGTCATAGTTTGCCAGGTCTAGTCACCTGGACATGTCTTTACCATTTTCAGTCTTCAATCTTGTCAACATTCCAGTAGCAGTAGCAGGCTGCTCGATGTTTTCCGGAGAGTGAACAGATATACCCGGAGATGCATGTTGACGGGTGTTTCCCTCAGCTGCGACGTCAATTTCGGTTGGAGCACTTAAAACCCCTTGGTTTATACGGTTACGGCGAAAAACGAAACGCTTAACACATGCGTCTTCAGGCCATAAATGGCCGTCAGATAACTGCTCTGCGAGTGAAATATCGGCACCGATTTTTAAACTAACACTTGTATCACCTCTTTTAATCTCGTCGCACACGAATTTTTCCCCGACGAATTTACGTGTCAAGAAACCCAGAATTTTATCAGAGGTGGTGGATAGGTCCAATCGACCCAAAAATAACCAGGCCCGTCTCGGAATGGCCAGAAATTCATTTTCATCAGAATTCGTGCCATAGATCACCTGCTTCTTCCTTCCATTTCGTTGCGATTGTCTATTACCTTGAGAATGTCCTTGAGGTGGTCTTTCTTGTGGATTGTGCTTCGTCTGAGCAGGTTTGGCGGCAGGATGGTTCGGCGTTGAGCGATTACTTCTGTTACGTTTATTAGTCACGATTTGGAAACCGTCAATTACTGAATCAGCAGTATCACAGGTCTTGTTCCGACCCTCACTCACGTTCGTGGAGTAAGCATCATTACGAAGCACTACAGATTTTGAGTCTTCATTCGTCAAAACTTCGGGTAGTACATTAGAAGTAGGAATGTTGTTAGCATCGCCAAGATGCTGGGAATTCACAGTTTTAAAATTGTCCGAGATCGGTGACATAGCTGCAAAGTGGTGAGACTGTTCGTGGCAAAAAACTTGCTTCTTGAGTTTCTCCACTTCAAATGCCAATGCGGTTAATGTGTCAGCCATCTTGTAAACGGCACGAAGTTTGTCGACATTGCACGAGAAACACGACCATAAGATGTCACAATTCTCTTTTACTACTTTAAAGCTCAGTTCATTTAGGTTTGAGCATTTAAAATGAAAACTATTAAGACAAATACCGCAAAGAATCGTCTTTTCCGATAAATTAACGCGATTTTGGCAGCGGCCGCAAATACTTGCGTCTGAACAGGACGCCATCTTTTGGCAAGTCCCTCAAGCAATAGTATCACTGTAATAGGTATTCTTGTGTTGGCTCCAATGAATTAATTGGCCACATTTTTCACAGCTAAGTTTTCATATCTATTGCCGATTATGGCCATGGAAGGATGCTGATGCAAAAGATTCAGCAAGATGGTACGATTAAAATGACCTTAACACTAGAACCCGGTGCAGTCATTTTGACCACAATTGTGATTTTATATAACCGCCACGCCTTTATTTTTTGTCATAAGGGCATTTCTTTCGGTGACTTTTTCTAACTTCTTGATGACATTATGTTGGCATAAACCTTTTTTGATAGGTCAATTAGTGATTTTTTTTAAAAATCACTGTCACCTAGAACACCTGTGCATTCATTTTGACTGCAAGTGTAACACATGAAGTTAGGCTTCATGAAGATAGGCTGTATATATTTCTCGCATACATAACAAAATATCACTTGTAAGCCATCATTCAAACAAAGTAACAACTGTTCTTACTAATTTATAAAAAACATGGATGATACCATCTAATGAATTGAACAAAGTATCACCTGCTGTTACTGGTTCGTAAAAATAATACACTGCTTCATGGCGTAAGACATTGACGCCCATGTATTATCAGTGGTCTGTCTTTGCATGCAATATATACTCACGTCAGAAAAATTTGGGATCGCTAGGACCGATCATTGAGGTCGATTACTCAGTATGATTTCACGTGTGGCAAGGAAGGTTCTCTTGTAATTGTATCTAGCATTTCACATCTTAGAGGAACTATTACAAAGTCCGTCAGTGTTCATGATTGGTGATCAAAAAATGGGGACCACCGATTTTGGTAATGACTGTGGGGAGGAATGGCTTCTGTGCTATAATTAAATTTTTAAGGTTCGGCCTAAAATCAAAGAGGAAAGAAAGAATAAAAGCTGATAAGTTTGCTTTGGCCTCAGAAGTTTGGGATGAGTTCAACAAGAGCTGTGGTGCTTGTTATGTGCTTGGTCCCTATTTTTACCGAGCAGCTTTTTCCTTCGAAAGCAAGATGTCCCTAAACTAAATACATGTGGAACAAGCCTAATAAGTTTGGTATCAAATTTTGGATACAGGCTGATGTCGACTGTAAGTATATGTGCAATGCAGCACCGTTCCTCAAGAAAGATGGATTGTGCCCAGATAACACCCCCCTTGGCAAGCATGTGGTCATGGAACTTGCAGAGCCTTATCTAAAAAAAAAGGCTGGAATATCACTCACTCACTCAATGATTCAACCCCAAGGTCGGTTTTGATAGGTGAGGGTAGAGCTCACCCTGTACTAAGCCAATTGCGTGTGAAATTCAGACATTCAGGGTAGGGGGGCCAGTTCATTTCCCTGGGCCACCTGCAATTTCTTAAGAAGTTCTAACACGCAGAGAATCGAATCGCGAGGATTTTAGATGGGGGTGTCCAGAAAGGCTCTTGCCCGGGATTTGAACCCAGGACCCTCCGGTCAGTAGCTCAGTGCTCTACCCACTAGGCCACCACGACCCCCTGCAATATCACAACAGACAATTTTTTCACTTCTAAGAATCTTGCCAAAAAATTTAAATCTGCAGATACAAGCCTTTTTGATACTCTGAACAAGGAACGTCGCCAAATTCTGGACGTTGTCTCCAACTTGAAGGCTCCACTTTTTGATACAAAAATTCTGAAATGATATTCTACTTCAATAACATTTTATCATGGAAAAGTCAAGAAAAGTGTGTTGGTTCTGAGCACCCTTCACCCCTCAATTGAAATTACAATTGGTGAAAAAAGTACCCAAATCAGTGAAATTATACAACTCAACGAAATATGGTGTGGGCATTGTCGACCAAATGGCCCGAAAGTATTCAACCCGTAGTCCAACAAGACTGGATGGTGCCTTGATGGAACATTTGCGAGCCATTTGATCCACTACGTGCACTCCATATCTGGAGCTATTATAAAATGTTACAGAATCTGGCTTCTGTCTACTAATCTCAATTTTGACATCACGATGCATACTGCTTAGAAGGAGAACATTTTTTTTCATTTTTCCCTGATAAATTGTCAAAGAGATGTCACCATTCTTCACTAACATTGAGCTGTATAGTTTACCTTTCGCCTTCTTGACACATAGTGGAATTTCACTGCGAGCTCTGTTTATGGTACCGACATTACTCATATCATTTTCCTTCAAAGATTCACAAAGAGACGAGGTGGTGTAAAAATTGACACATGTGACAATCCCCCTCTAACTAAAAAAAAATGATTCCATCAATATCTTCACAACAAAGTCACAAAGGCCCTCACCCTTGGGTCTATTGTCTTCTCTTCCAGGGTATTGGAAAGCATTCACATCATATTTGGACTCTTTGTCTACGTCCATCCAATACTTCTACCCGTGCATATCTGGTTTTGAGGTCATGAACTGAATGAATCTGCATCGGCATTTAGATGGGAAAAGTAGCTCATCAATGGTTATATATGAAAGTGGAATGTAGCTACACTCTGTTTTTGCAATAGTCTTACCAAACCTCTGATACCATTGGGAATTTACCTTCTTTCAGTCTTTTTGACCCTGTGGATTTAATGTCAAACCTCAAGAAACCCATTATTTCTCCGAATCTATCACGAGCCATCGTTGTCGTCAAAAGAATTTCTCCACTTCGCAGACCAAAGTGATTTTAGTTCTAAACCCTTAGATCCAAAGGCCCCACTGGCGTACAGTACAGATAGAAAAGCTTCCAACTCTTTCAATTTTCAAAGAACAATCATCTGACTGCAATACACGATGTGCCTCAGTCTCGGTACATGACACAATATGTTCCAACGTATTATCAGTGATCATAAGTCACTAAGCACTGACGCAAGTTTCTTTCACATAATTTTTTGCAAGCGGCATGGGGCCAGCGCGATCTCTGAAAATATTGTGATACTCACGCCTACCACCTCAAGCATGGTCCACTATCCCAACTCGTCTCGGGGTACGAAATCTGCACCTGCAGACAGCTGAAAGAGGCTACCAACACGGGTCCTTCCTCGTTTTGCTGGTGGTGCGTAATGTCGTCAACCTGCGTGATACCTGGATTACTCGCGGCGGCCTCTAGTTCTGGTGAGTGAGCCAACCTACGCCCCCAGCCACAACCTCGTCCACGATTGCGAGTATGCCCTGTCCATGCTCCTTGGTTAGGTATGCAGATAATAATTACTGTTAAAAGAAGTCGTAATAATAACACAAGGCATTGGAACACAGAAACACAATTAAAATTTCCTAAGCACAAATATAATTACCACCGTGATAAATAAATAAATGAGAATAGTTGTACAAACACTGTAATGTATGCATTATACAAAATATTTACAAGTACTTTCATGCTCCACTGGGATTTTTAGGAACTGAAAGTGGTGTAGGATCATCTTCTGATGATGACTCTGAAGATGAGAATTGATGCGATTCATCGTCAGACGATAAAACAAACGGCTCGCCCTCAGATTCGTTCTCCGAAATATCGTTTAGGGTTTTAGCAACATCCTTTGATATCTATGTCCGGCCGTAATCAACGACGAGCTCTCACACTATATTCATCAGGAAAAACTGCACTGCTGACACCATATTACTCCGGTCAAGCAGCGACCGAGAGGCGAGCCACTAGCGAAAGGGATTGACTTCATGGAAAGCAATTAAAAAGTATAATTTCATACCCTTTTGTTTTACGACCAGGCGTCAACAACTAAGTGTCTTTTTCTAGGTAATACATCACATTTACCTTCAGAGATTAGACATGGCTAGCATTTTCTGGATTGGCGAATCTCTTCCTGTCCTCCCTCCCCCTACTTACCCTCACCCCTCCCCAGGTGTAAGTAGGGGGAAGCTAGTCGCCGAGTGAGCCAAAATCAGAATACCATTGAATCAGAAACAAAAAAAAAACACAATAATACGCAAGTTAACCCATATAAAACGTAAGTACTCTCAGTGGGTCAAAACTGACCCAACCACGGTTTAAGGTAAATCTTAATTTATTTCAGAGTGTTTGTCCCCTAGAGATGTGGAATTACTTAGAGTAATTAAACACACTTATAGATGAAAAGACATGGAATATTAGCCCTTTAAATCCGAATCAAAAGGAGCAGGAAACGAAAAAAATTGCAAATGGGTCAAAAATGACCCAGCCGCGGTTCTAGTGTTAAGATATGGCCGATTAGGTTGTCCCGTCTTCTTTTTATATATTTCAGCAGACTTCTCTTTTGTCCGACTCTTCTTAGGACTTCTTCATTTGTCACTCGGTCAATCCATTTAATCTTTAACATTCTTCTGTAGCACCACATTTCAAATTCTTCCACCCTTTTCTTCTCTGCTGCTGTCATCGTCCATGCCTCACTGCCGTAAAGAAACATGCTCCAGATATATGTTTTGATGAATTGCTTCCTTATTTCTAAGCTTGTATTTCCAGCTGTAAGTAGATTCTTCTTTTGATAGAATTCCCTTTTGCCTGGGCTATTCTACTTACTATTTCTTTCTTGCTTCGCCCATCGTTGGTTACTCTGCTTCCCAGGTAACAGAACTCTTTCACCTCTTCTAGTTCTGTTTTCCTAGTATAACGTTGGTTTTGGCCTCTTTTTTTCTTGCTGCACACCAATATCGTAGTTTTCTTCTCATTCATCTTCAGCTGATGTATGTCCATTGACCTTTCCATAGTTGTTAGCATCTTTTTCAAATCCTTCTCTGTCTCTGCTTTGAGAGCTATGTCATCAGTGAATCGAAGCATTCTGATTGTTTCTCCGTGGATGTTCACTCCAGAACACTTCTAATTTACAGAGATGTATAGTAAGTTATTGAAGTTTAAAATATTTTTCTCTCATAGATGGATAAGCAATCATAGAATGATTCGAAGTTAACCATGACGGTATATAGTGAGGTAAGGTTATGCAGATATTTTCACGGAGAAACAATCAGCATGCTGATTGTTTCTCCGTGGATGTTCACTCCAGAACACTTTTCCTTGATTTCATTGATGGCTCTCGCGATGTAAACGTTAAAAATTACGGGAGACAGTACACAGCCTTGTCGCACTCCTTTCCTTATTCTTGCTTCTTCACAGCCGGGTCCAGATTTTATCACCGCTACTTGGTTTTTATACAAACTGTGGATAATTCTTCTGTCATTGTACAACAGTCATTACCCAACACAACCAACCGACACCCAAGCATTAAATTCCAATCCACGTTGTCAAAAGCCTTTTCTAAATCCACAAATGCAATGAAGGTCGGTTTATTCTTCTCCATACTCTTCTATATAAGCAGTCTAAGGGCCAATATTGCTTCTCTTGTACTCTTACTTTTCCAGGATCCGAATTGATCTTCATCCAGATACTCCTCTGCTTTTCGTTCAATTCTTCTGTAGATTATCCTCGTCAATATTTTCGATGCATGTATCGTCAGGCTTATAGTCCTAAAATCTTCACATCTCTAAGCTCTCTTTTTTTTGGGAATAGTAATGATGATGTTTTTCTCAAAGTCCCTAGGTATTTCTCCTGTTGAGTACATGTCGCATATGGCCTTGTAAAAATGGGCCAATGCCTCTCTCCTGCATTCCTTATCAGTTCTGCAGGGATATCATCAATTCAAGAAGCCTTACTCATCCGAAGGTCCCTTACTGCTGTATTGAATTCCGACCTCAATATTGATGCTCCCATATCATCCTTCTTGACTTCACTTTCCTCTTTAACATTTTTCGTGCTGAGATCCTTCCCGTTGTACAACTCTTCCAGATATTTTTTCCATCTCTTCACTTTGTCTTCATTTTCAATAAAAATATCTCCATTCTTGTCCTTTATAGCATTGCATGTTGCTTGAAGTGGTTCCTCACTATCCTATAGGCAGCTTCCACCTTTCCAAGGGAAAGGTCGTCTTGTACATCTTCGCATACATTGTTTATCCACATTTCTCTAACTTACATGGCTTTGCGACTTACTTCGTTCATATTCTTTTGTAGCAAAGCTGCCCTTCTTCAGTTTTCGCATTCTTGTACTTTCTTCTTTCTTCAATCAGCACTAAGACTTCTTCCGTGATCCATGGCTTCTTCTTAACAACTTTTCTTTTTCCAAGAACTTCTTTTGTGGCATCCTGTAGTCCACATTTAATGTTTTCCCAAAGCTCTTCTATGATTTCCCAGTCAGGTTCTCTCCTATATTGTTTTCTACTGCCTTCTGAAATTCCAGCTGATGTTGAGTCGCCTTCAGTTTTTCTACTTGCCAAATGTTCTTTGCTGTTTTCTTCAATCTCTTGAATTTTAGATGGCATTTCATCATCACAAAATTATGGTCGCTGTCGATGTCTGCTCCCGGGTAGCTTTTGCAGTCCTTCACCTGATTCCTGAACCTCTGCTTCACTAAAATATGGTCTATTTGAAATCTTCGTCTGTCTCCTGGCATCTTCCACGTTTATTTTCTTCGGTTGTGTTGTTTTTAAACACTGTTTTAGTAACCACTAACTTATGTTGTGTGCAGAACTCCAGCAGTCTTTCTCCTCTTTCGTTTCGGTTTCCCAACCCATATTTTCCAGTTATTCTTCCATCTTGACCTTCGCCGACGACAGCATTTCAGATTCCTAAAATAATTAGGTTTTCTTCTCCTCTTACCTGTTTTATTACTTCAGTGATATCTTCGTAGACGCCTTCCACTTCTTCATCTTCGTAGTCCGACATAGGCATGTAAACTTGCATCACAATGGTATCTGTCAGCTTAGTTTCAATTTTAACCATTATAATCCTTTCAGAGTACTGCAGGAAGCTCTTTAGACGCAGTCCTGCACTCTTCCTGAGCTTTATGTCTACTCCAGCGTTACCATTCAGTGATCCGGTATGAATAATTCTATAACTCCCACTCCAAAAGTCTCATTCGGGCCATCTGATTTCACTGATTTCTCACACTTCGAGGTCCATTCTCCGCATTTCCACCTTAAGATTCTCCAGTCTTCTGCAAGTCCGAAGTGATTGCACGCTCCTACCTATCTATCTAATGACTATCACACTTGACTGATGTACTCTCTCAGGTAGTCCCCGCCCGGAGATCCGAATGGGGGACTATTTTACCTCCAGAATATTTTACTCAAGAGGGTGCCATCACATCTTGATAATAAAGGAAAGAGAAGAGTAGCTGCGACTCTTCAGGATAATAATGTTGTGGTTTCCCCTTGCCTTCCACATCGCAGTACTACAGCCGTTAAAGTAAATGTTACCACGCCTATAGTGAAATGAGTGTTGCTGTACCGACCACTGTGGTCTCCACCTTCACTTATTGGAAGAAGAGATGCTGCCTTCTCCTCGCAGCTAACCTCTATATCTAGAGGTCTACCCACCATCTGCAACCTGGTGGACACACTCGGTGGCTTTAAGCTCAGCCACGAGCCGATTTTGTCACACCACACAAAAAGAGATATTATTTTATTTTCAGATCGTCAAAAAGTGCTTTGGAGTCTTTTCCATTTTGGCATCTCTTGCATGGTGCACAGTGAAGTGTCTGCCTCATCATCCAATGCAGGAGGTCCCGTGTTCTCTACTTCCGATAAAGTCTCTAACCCCACACCTTAGAGTTGGAAACCTGAAGAATATTCCTGCTCTTTTTCTAGCTCTGATAATTTCTGCTGAGAAGCCATGACTGTGAATTATGAATCCGATAGAGGTATGAATAGAAAGACAGTACAATGAAGAAAACATGGATATTAGATGTCAGCAGTGAATGAGCTAGAATTTTCACAAGAACTAATTACAGTGCCTTACACTGGAATGGAGATGGGAAATGACATTTGATCATTGCCTATGAACATAAAATACAAAAGTATAAGTAATGACTGAAACACACCAGGGAAATGACAGAATCCTATTGAATTCATTCTAACTAAAATGCAGCGACATGTGCTCACCCTTGGTATTATGCAACCAGCACAATAGTGAATAGTCCATCTGAATGGTTCCAATAGGTGAATTATAGTTCAGTGAACTATTCCCTAAAAGGAACTAATATAATGCCCATCACTATTTCACTCAGTTACACCACATCACTGATAATTTTAAACTATCCCTATAAATTAATGAGGATTGTTTGTCGGTAGTTCAGAATGATTTGCGCCATTTCTAATATCAACACTGCAGCAGAGATACTTAATGCCTGTCTTCTCAGTAGTACGTAAAATAAGCAACCTAAGTCACCTAATTGGCGACCCAGAGCTCAACTATTTGAAGCCCACTCATGCTGAGGACTTAGCAATTGATATCACTAAATTTGACGTTAAGGAAGATCAAACTTCCGTCAATAAAACTTGGGAAGGTGATAATTGGCATTTGTTGGCAGGTTACAAAATTTACATCATTGCTCTCCCAAGGAGCAAAAAACCTAACTACTTGGTACACATGAAAGCCACAGGAATCAACGTTGTCAATGATTTAATATGATTATGAAGGCCTTAATTAAACACAGAATTTATAATTCAATTGAATCAAAGGACCTAAGGTAATTGAAGTGTTATATCTGCATGTTCATAACAGTTATTTTCATAATAAAAAAATGGCTTCCCTTCATAATTTATTTAAATCCTTAAATGAAATTTTGTTGACTCTGTTGTATGCATGACATGAAGCCAAACAAAAGTGAAATAAAATTTTTATACACGTACGTTATAACCCAATGCTGTTGGTTACTTAGTATCGCAGTGCGCCCGGTGTTTGTTCTAAGTGTTTGCAAAGGGTCGCTACGTTCGCCTTTTGTTGCTACGGCTACCCTTTTGACTTTTAGTCGACAGTAGCGCATTAGGTGTCGACACACATCGTGCACGTGGGGGAGAATGAGGAAATATGGCGAAGTGTCTTTGGTAAGTACGCTTAGTATCCTCTTTATTTTATATAATTTGTATTGAATTTCTGTTAGTTATTATCACAAATGTTCTGAGATTCTGTTAGTTCAATCAGTATTTCGATATCTTTCATAGCGAACAGAATATTTGAAAATTTGTTCGGGTGATCCCGTTTGGGCACGCTAGCCGTTCGCCGGGTGTGCGGTCGTTATTGCACACTTCTTGCTTATAATGACACTATCGGTTTTATCGTATAGATACGGTGCCCATCGTTTAGTTTGTTTGAGATCGATAGTTAGGATGAGAGAAATTCAATGATGAGAGAAAAATTCATTTTTTTTTCTCTCATCAGTCTAGAGTATTTGTCGGTCAATGAGAACAAAACACAGTGTTATTGTTTAGGTTTTCAATACATATGCTTAGGTTGAAAAATATTTCCAAATAATGGGTAAACAGTCAGTTGGATCTCCCCTCGTTTGAACTCCTTTTTATATCCCGATTACAGTGGTCTGACTCTCAATGAGGTGCTGGCCATTTTGGAAGATGATGATTACTCTGCCTCTCCAAGTATTTATATTGAACCACCAGAGCCTCATATTCAATCCGATGAAGATAGCGCTGACGAAGACGATGGTGGTTTCGTTAAAAATCTTTCCGGCCGGCAGCTACTTGCTGGATGCAAAGTGCGCTGCAATCAAATCGGAAGGGACAAAAAGAAAAAATGTAAGTCTTCAAAAGGATCTGAGCTGACTGAGCAAGCAGACGTTGCAGGTCCATCGGGGGACGGTCCGGCTCCAAAACGACTACGTCCATCACGCATTAGTGCCCAGAGTACCCAGCAAAGACCAATTCCTGAACGTGAGCCGGTGAAAGACTATCAGAAAGACAATGAGAAAGTAACCGATGATTCGGAGGCGCCCTCAGAGGACAGCTGTAGTAATGATTGCGATTTCAGTGCAGCTACCGATGGAAAGGCAAGGAAAAACTGCAACAAAAGTAGGGCGTACGTTTGGGCGCAAGGCGACATATCTCCTGCACACAATGTATTCCCTGAACAGAACTTTGTTGACTTTAGAGATAAAACCCCAGTAGAGGTATATGAAATGTTTTTAACAGATGGTGCTACGTGGCTACGTGCCCTAATCCCAGTACACTAAGATAGGTTAGGTCATAAAGATAAAAATTTAGAGAAATGGTACACATGCTGACTGAGAATTAAAGTAAAAATAATACAGCACATCATAAATCTGTACTCTATCTTTTGGTAAAAATGACTTCGGGACTCCTCACACTGTAATAAATCACTATAACAGTAAATAACGGCAAAAACTACAAAAAAAAAGTATTTCGAGACTTAACTGTTTAACAATGTAAAAATTGTCAATTGAACTGCAAGGAATAATAAATTTTTCACTCACTAAAAAGGCAGCCAGGCCTCCATACATTTGTCTTGAACATGGGGAAGTATATAGAGGATGATTTATGTGATAAGCAACATATGCTGTGAAAAGCCAATAGTAGGCCGAATTGCGGAAGAGATTAGCAAGGGGCATTGTGGCGTGTGAAAACCTGTGAACAAATAATGTTTCCAGGAGCCGCTTTGCATAGTGAAAAGTCCAGCAACCAGCGGCAATACTGAAAAGTGATTGAAAAAATGGTAAGTTAAATGATTAGGGAAACACAACCCCATAAAAATAATATCGATAACTACTGTTAACTTACTGGGCAGTAATGTTCATTGGTTTGTCCGCAGCTCCATCTCCGTAGAACAACCATGGTCTCTGATACATCCATAAGTACACCGCTAGGGGGCCAGCATATTCAACTAAAAACACAGTCTTCCAACCAATTTGAGGACCAAGGTCCTTGACGTATAATCGGCCCTGACTCCCAGATGATTGTAGTGTGCTGTCATCCTTTAATCCCTTTCCTTTAGCCTCCAAACGAAGTTCCAACCTGTCTGGTTTATAGGATTTCTTTAATTTATTTATTTCTTTTTTCAGTTCCTTAATTGTGGTTGATGGACTGACCTGAAATGGATATTTTACGATTAGTAACAAGGGCAAGAAAAAGTACGAATTAAAAACTTTTCGAAGTCAGCCACTTTCGGGGTTTATATCAGTAACTAACGCGAGAATAGATGTTTCCTAACTTTCACAACCACTGAAAGGAAGAACGACGTGAGACTTTACTCTGATCAATTTCAAGAGACGTAGGGCAACATAATAAACTCAATTTCTGGTTCCTAAATTAAATAATTCCTACGCAAACAAATGTCCGCAAGCATTTAGTAATTAATCAGTTAATGCACGCGCTCAACGTGAGAAGCTCTATAAAAATATGTCTATTTGACATATTAGGAAACTCTACACACAAATCGCTTACATAATAGAACATGATGAGGAAATTTGGTCAAATAACTAGCAATTATTACTCACATTCTTCAGAGTTCCTATGGGTTTTGCATTAGAGGTGCTGACCAGCTCCAACTACAAAGAGAATAAGTCATGAATACCGGCTCACAAGTTAAGGATTACCATTGCCAATTTCTCTAAGCAAAAAAATTACTTACCTCCATTTTAACTTAGTTTAATCCTCACTAATCACGGGGAAATCCCATAGAAAGGGTTGCCACCTCAGTCGTGAATTTCCCCTTTTCAAATACAAATGCGTCCCTGGTTTTCGTCAAACATAATTCATGTAGTACGAAAATTGATCGCTTCGGGAACCCCTATCGGAAAACTGGCAAATTACGCCTAAATTTGTAAACAAACCTCATGTTTTGGTCTAAATGAATCAATATAAAAATTATTTTTTCTATTTTTCTTATTTTGATGAGCATTGAAAAGTAAATATATTGGTTTTAACCATCAGTCAAAAGGCAAAGCGTTACAGTGCTGAATGTTTTGCAGTTTCTTATCTTTAATCACAGACCTTTGAATGTGACTCAGTGATTTGAAACCTTTCACTACCATCCGCTAGATGGCATGAAAGAGGTTACCCTCACTTCTGGAAGTGAGCCAGGTTCTAGAAACTTCCGGAATGGTACAGAAGCGTAGGTTGGGTATAAATGACCTCCCCTTCCAGAACTTCGAGTTCAGTTCCGTTGGCAGTCGAGTGAGAGTGAGTGCTTGTCGGAGAAGCTAATTGTTACATACCACATTAGTGCAACAAAAGCAGTGGAATCCAGTATTTGTGGGTTGCATCTGGTTGGTACTTTTTATTTGTCAATTGAATGTGTTTGTTTGTTGGTTATTTCTTAAATATTAAGAGATGACATCATCAGCGTACAAGGATGTTGTGGCGTATTGCACAAGCAATTGCAAACGTACTTCTACTAATGAAGCTGTCTTATTCGAGACATCCGAAATTTTATTTCAATAATAAAGTTTGTTTTGATGTCTGTCCAATTCGTTATTCCAATTAAGTCACGCAATCTCTTCCTGATTTTACAGGTAGAAGATGGGGCGAGACTATTACAAGACTCTGAATATTGCGAGGGGTGCCACGGATGAAGAAATCAAGAAGGCATATCGTAAACTTGCACTAAAGTACCATCCGGACAAGAACAAGAATCCTGGAGCGGAAGAGAAGTTTAAGGAGGTGGCAGAAGCTTATGAAGTGCTCAGTGATAAGAAGAAGCGGGACATTTATGACAAGTATGGTGAAGAAGGCCTGAAAGGGGGGATGTCAGGCGGTTCTGGTGGAATGCCAGGCGGTGGTGGTGGAACCGGGGGATCATTTTCTTACACGTACCATGGAGACCCACGTGCAACATTTGCACAGTTTTTTGGATCGGACAACCCGTTCCAAAATTTCTTCGATCTTGGTGGTGGGGGCGGTGGCGGTGGTATTGGTGGTCCTGGCGCCAATATATTTTTTCATGAGGAGGACATGGACGTGGACAATCCGTTTGGAAATCTTGGAATGGGTCGTGCTGGTATGCCTTTTGGACCCGGGGGCGCTTTCCGTTCTCACTCATTTAACTTCCATCCTGGCCCTGGAGGCGGAGGGAGAGGAGGTAAAGATAGGTTGGTGCAAGATGCCCCAATTGAACATGACTTGTATGTCACATTAGAAGACGTGTATAGAGGTTGCACGAAGAAGATGAAGATATCTCGTCGTGTTGTTCCACCTGAAGGAGGCCCTCCACAAAAAGAGGACAAGGTGCTTACCATCAACGTGAAACCGGGGTGGAAGGCGGGCACCAGGATAACATTTCAGAAGGAAGGTGATCAAGGAGCATCCAAAATTCCTGCTGACATTGTGTTTATCATCAGGGACAAGCCTCATCCACTCTTCAAGAGAGAAGGGAGTGATATAAGATACACCGCCAAGATATCACTGAAAGAGGTGAGTTCATTTAAGTTTCCAACAGTGCCCATTTGTTTGAGTTTTTACGTGAGGTATTGTCGGCAGCGTATTTTAAGCAGTTCATTATAGTTTTTTTTTTACTAATTGTTGCCTTTTCACCGTTATTGCGTTGTCTTGATTTGCATTGCCACTCGTGTGGATTCATGGTCGACGTGTAAACCGTGTTCTTAGGATGGACTCAATATTTATCATCCAAGGCTTAGTTGTGTATTCGCAATGTAACGTCGCTTTCACTTTAACATGTTGATCACTGGCGTAATGTAAAGTTCTTGGACAAGTGTTTTTACATTGTTCCTTGACCGTCAAAATTGTCTATGCCCTCTGGTGGTCTCTCTTGATTTTAAGCGGTAACCTATTTTAAATTATCGGACTCTCGTGTCCATGCTATCTTTTGAATATGAATGTGATTCGTCGTATCCTTCACACGTTTTATTGTCTTGTAATCTCGTTTAAGTTCGGTGCAGACAAGTTTGTCTGGGTTTCTATAGTTAACAGTTTGCCTGAACCTGTTGCCAATCTTGATGGCAATCTTCGCCGCGCCTAATAGGGACTCAACAACGCTTATTTGAATGTTGAACACTCCCTTCAGTAGATGTGCGTAGCCTTTAATAATAGCTATATATAGCATTGTCAAAAATGTTGTTTTTCGTGGATTTATTCGTCGACTTGTTTTGCTACAGATCCACGTATTATCCCCATGGGTTTAATGTTTTCTTAGAATGTTTCCACATGATGAACCTGACCCTGTTTTGGCCTTCTAGCTGCATTAATAATCTTATTTTTCGAAAAGTGTGCTTTGGAGGTACATTTAGCTATAATAAATCTCCAAGTACTAAATGAAATTTGTATCATACGCCTATCGAATTAGGTAATTGGTCATCACTGAGCACAAAGTAGTTCATTCCTTAGCCTCTACGACTGGCAATTAACGGGTTATCGTGTTGCGTAACGTTGATAATTTCTCTCTTTTTATTCCGCAGGCACTGTGTGGAACCGTGTTAGAAGTTCCAACCCTGACGAACGAGAAACTCAACCTGAACCTTACTCAGGAAGTAGTGAAGCCTACGACGGTGAAGCGGTTCCGCGGTAAAGGACTTCCTTTCCCCAAAGATGCGTCCAGGAAAGGTGACCTCCTCGTTGCCTTTGACATCAAATTTCCAGACACAATGACGCAGTCAGTCAAGGATATCCTCTACGACACGCTCCCAAACTGAATTTCCTTCTGGGATGAAAATATTTTGGGCTTGGAGGACTCGAAGCAGTAGCCTTCGTGCCGATGGCGGACTGCTCATTTGTGAATTTTTTTCTGCCACCTCAAAGATGAGTGAAATCTCACGTTGAGTGGTTCTATTTTCCTCCGGAATTTAAGGAGTTTTATTTATGTACGTTTTAGTACAATACGGCCCTGGGTGTTGTACCAGGCCGTACCTCAAAGAAGGAAGCTGCTTTAAGGCTTGTATATAATTGTATAGACTAAGTAGAGTAAAAGACGGGGACTTATTTGGTTCTCATGTAATGTGCAACCGTTTCGGAAAGAATCTTCTCAAAATTGCCGATGCGAAGGACTTGTGATGTAAGTGTCGAAAAAACTTTTGTATGAGCTTTATTAATTTGTGGTGTGCGTGTGGTTTTTCAATGTGATGTGGTTTCAGTACTGTAATAAATGTGACCGTGTATATAGAAACTTCTCCGTTGAGTTACGCTTTTGAACATGCTAAATCTGTTTCTTTTCTTGCTATGTGCAGTCTCGAACATGGACTTCTGAATAAAAATGTATATCACTACGCATTCAATGAGAATATTCCATATTTAATTTCAATAAATGACGAAGATTTTAAGTATTTAAGAGCAAGGTTGTGTTTTAATGAAAATTTTAACCTTTGAATATTTTCCCGATATTCTATTGATATTAACCAACAGTCCTCACATAAGAGGAATGTTGGTATAAAAGGTTTGTGGTAGTTAAATTTTGCACGAGAGGGAAATAATTTCAAAGTTGTTAGGACATTAATCTCGAATTGTAGTTTATAGCTGTGGGTTGGTGTAACATTTCAAAGCGGTAGGTTTTAATGATGTGAACTTAGTATAAATCCGTCAACATACAAATCGACGGAAATCCTCTCGCAAGTTTTCCATCTGTATAATACTCGTGGAAATAGTTTTACCAATTTTGTTAGGTACGGTGTCCGATATCCAACAGATGTGTGCGCGGTTACTCATCCGTTCTAAAATAGTCATCCTTGTTCCACTTTCCCCGGAGATGAGGGCTGAGTAGAAAACGTTAATTTGTTTCAAAATCTGAAACTAGGGTTTTAATAATCAAAATTTTTGCAACATCATCAGGTAGGAATCTCGGGTTATTGCGGCGGTCGTGCGAACGTGATACTATATTGTTCATTCCGCTTTGTCAGTTTATTCGATTACCGTTATTCTGCGGAGTGATTACATCGCAGTATGTTTTTTTGTGGTTTCGCCCTGTTCGGATTTTACATACCTATTCTTCGATAATAGTTGAGCGCATGTAAGCGTGGCATTTTTGTGAATATATCGGAACGTGTTATAGGCGTGATCAGGTTAAGTTCATAGAATACACACTTAACGCGTGCCGACTCTAGTATCTGTGACCCAAATGACAGGAATTGGGTAATTTAATCGTAACGTTCGCAAAGGCGAGCTTACGCGCGCTCTTGTATCTTGGTGGTGTTCTTCGCGAGTATGTCCCGCAGTGACCACTACTCCCACCGTCTTCTCTTTCACCCTGCCCCTCCGCCCACCGACGAAGGACGGCCTCCCAAAATAGGCAGCACGGCTTGAACCAGCAGACCAACACATTGGTGCCAGCATGAGGGAGGCTGTGAGAAGACGTGTGGGCGGTCGACCGTATTGGAGAGAGGGGCCGCAAAGGAGAATGGAGGGGGGGAGTAAGACGTCATTGATATTATATCTAGAACTTTACCCGCGTACTCAGTCTCGCCGAGAACAGTGAATTAGATGCCTGTGTGTATCTCCCGAAAACAATTGGTAGATATCATCGTTGAAGATTCCGCAGTTGATGAGGGGATGAATTATATATTCGGTCAGTTTCGTCGGAAACCGCCATGATTTATTTTACCGTTTTACGTTATTTACCCCTTGTAATTGAAGTAGATTCAATCGTAGGGGACCGTAATGAGAGACAAAATATGGGTGTCGTGATGAGAAAAGCGGGGTAGCTAGCCCGAGTCTGAGGCTTGATTAGTCCACACTACCCTGGAGCAACTGCCCTCGCTGTCCTCCCGCTGCGGCGATTGTAAAAGGACAAATCAACATAGAGTAATTATACTATATTACATTTGGAAATGCTCGGAATTGCGTCCCTCAGTTTTTTCCGTATGATAAAAATTTCAAATTCTCCTTGAAACTATTTTAAAGGGATTTAAAATATTTCTTTGAAGTAGAGTAACGGATATATAGGGGTGACGCAAATTTAGTGATGGGGGATCCTAGACATGAATTTGGGATCTGCTGAACTCATGAGAAGGCGAGGAGATACGTATTGTATTGTTACTGATCTAATATCCGTTATTTGTTCTAATGGTAACGTCTGCGTTATGCTGTTCGGAGGTATTTTTCCGAGGGTATTACTGAATCTTGGGGATATAGGATGGTTAAGTAACACAGACTTTTGATATGGGATATTAGATAAATAGAAGGAGTGATTACGGGCCATGTCATTCTGAAGGTCATTGTCGAATGAAGAATGCTGGGAAGGGGGAGGAAATGTGTATATCCGAAAAGATAAATTAAAAGGAATGAGGCGTTCAAGAGCACTAAGTAGGGTTAGAGTATTTCAACGAAGTCTTCCCCAACCAGTACAGAAAAAGAAGCTGTTACCTTGCCAGGAAATTGTTTTATATTTTTCACTGTGAGTGGTGGTACTGCGACTAGAATGAAGAATTAGGTGTTTCTGGTATTTGTACCTTGGTCACTGAATGGAAATAGCGCGTAGGTACCCTAAACATAGGCATTCAATCCCTTCTCTTTAATGTTCCGAACATCATTTACAGTTTTGACACGAACTTCTTTGCGGTAAACTCAGATCACACGAAGAGGTACCGGTGTGTATATACGCGTCAGGTATTGAAATTTTTTCGATAAGGACATTATGTGAAACGCTGTCCCTTCTGTTCAGTAATCGAGATTTGCGAGCAGAATCCGTTTAGTAATATTAACGCCGAAGTATTTATATCAAGGTGTCTGGTTTTATTGTATTGTTTATTTGATTCATAATAGCTTCGAAAAGAACTGCGTATCCATCGTGAGATACATTCTCTGTTGAATCGATTATTACTCTTCTGAACTTGATGAATGCACTGAGTTTTCTCTCGGGTGCTAGCAATAAGATAGGAGGCACTTAGCCTTGGCTCTTGGGATCCCAAAAGGTATCACTATGACGTTAGTAACAGCAAGCAAGTTATATCGGCATCAATCGGTCCCGTCTGATATGATACTCCTCCAATGTCATCAAGAACAATGGTACATTATTGCAGGGTGTGCATCTATACTTCGCATTAAAGTTTTGAGTACGGTTGGCGAGGGGAACAGCGCGTTTGAGTTGATTGAAGCATTCGCAATTTTATCCCGTGGATGTTTGGAGAATATAGTTGCATAATAGGGTAAATAGTATTGATAATTTTTGATTAAAGGAACGTCGCTGTGAAAAAAACTGATACCCGCGCGGAATCGAAAGTATCAAACTTGGAAGGAGAGATGTTTGATGTCGGAAAGGAGAGCGTCGCGGTCGTTTCGTTATCTATCTTCATCCCTTCTCGCGCTCTCAAAAACCTTGTCAGATTTGGGCGCTCGCGCGACTAAATTTTCTTCGAGCTCCAAAAGCGTCGAGATTAACTCTTGTCCTTTGCCTTGGGTTACATGAGTCACAACTCCTCGAGAGATGGAGTGAAGCCTCTGGGATGCTCAACCTTCTCTTCATCTGCACCGCATTCCACCTAAGGTGGCCTTCGCGATAACCTCAATAACCGAATATTCGATTCTAAGGTGCAGCAGAATAATCCTACACTCGAAAATGAGTACCCATGCATTCTATTAACGGTGTGAAGCGCGTTTCCCTATCTCGTCCTTCACTCGGCAGGAAATTTTACTGCTCTAATGTGGCCTTTTAAAGCAATACAATTAGCAAGGGTATGACCCTATGGATGTAATAAATAGAATCTTTCGAATCAGATATACATCAACTCCGAGAGCATTGATCATCGTCTGTAGTTTCCTATCTGCCTCGCATTTACTCGGATTGGAGGTATAAAGTTGAGTAGGTGATTGAAAGGGCGGGCGTCGGTATCAGCATGGCGCCGAGGGGTTTTCGGTTAAACGTCTCATATGACGGACAGAGTGCTGAACTTCGAATGTCCTCAGGATTGGATCCAAGTTGGGTTTCGTATGAAATATCTTTCGAGATACGAACCCAGGCCTTAGGTTGGGAAGCTAGTACCCCTACCGCCCCAACCATTTCGTGGGTACTAGGTCATGATTTTAATTCCTCGCTGACAATGTAAGAGGAACCGATATTGTTTCGAGAGTCTGATCCAGCATCGCGTGTCGTTGAAGCTGTGCGGAGCGTAACTTCATCCAGAATTTTTTCAGGGATTTCTCTACGGTTCCCTTCTGCTTGGTTGAGATAAGTGTCTTTAGGAGTGCAATGGGCATCTGCTGGGGCCGAAGTTTCAGGATCGGCCGGCCCCGCTCATTACTGAATCCGAGCACAACCCAGCTCGAACTAAGGCTAAAAATTTCCGTCCGATCCGACCTCCTACCTTTCTTAAATCGGCTCGGAATTCGTCATTCATTTGCGATACATTTGTGCCGTTAAAAACAAAATGCTTCCAGAAAACTGATAAGAATGATTTTAAAAAAATTAGCGATCAAAAACTCACCTTCGGTAAAAGTGTTTTGATAAGTAAGACCTTAGGTGCCTTAATGTGAAAAGTATATAATATTTTAATATCATTAAATGATAATAATTAAAGATGGTGAACTGGTTGGTGGCTAGTGTTCTGGTTGCTATTCCGAGGGTCTGGGTTCGCATGCTGGCAGAGGCAGATTTTTCATTGGTATACCGAACCTCATCTGAGTACCGTTAGGAAAGCACTTCGACCTCTCTACCTACTCCATTCGTCGGTTGGGAGGTTGAACCGTGGTACCTTTGACACATCTCGTTGTAAGTAGGTCAATGCCGTCGCCAGGTTTCACTCCTCCCTTATTCCGTTCCTTGCGAAGCTCCTAATTATATCCAAATATCAACCTATCATAAATGGTGCAAATGATCTTGGGTGTTGGTCGCCTTCTCCAAATAACTGCTGCAATATAAGCTGCTATAGGGATCAAAACTAATATGTTGCAATAAATTTCATACAATACATAAGAAGAGAGAAAAAGACGAATGAAATTCGAGACCTGATAAAGCTTTTTGATCATTGATCTGGATCAGACCAATAGCCTACCAGCTTTATTGGGCTCCTTGCAAGGCCCGTCCCATGCCGGCCTCTAGAGTGAAGGTCTCGATCTATGATAACATAGAAAGAAAACACGAGCCAAATCCACAGAAGTAAACTTTACTGCGACCCGGATTTCACTGTATTATAGTACCCGTCATCATGTTTCGCTTCCACCCCATATCGCCAGAATATTCAGAATTAGCCTCGATCCATCTCCTCGGGCGACGGAATTCGCGCTCGCTGGTGTGATATGAAGCAGTTGGAATTGGTTTTGCCTCGTCTCCATCAAACAGCTCAGCTGGAAATCGTTTGGCAATTGATGCATCAATGTCTCTCCTTGTCAATGAATGTAATAAATCATCAATGTCTTCTTGAGCCCTTGTTCTAACGCGGTGATCCTTACCCTGCAAGTCCTGATACGCTTCTGATTTTTGTATGTATATGCGTGCATGCCAGTGCCGTCTCTCAATGACATCATCGTGGCCGGGAGAAATTCGGCTGTGGCCGTGAATGTGAGCGAGCTTATTCAACGGAGGAGACTTAAAAAGGGAAGCAGTTAATCGAGGGGGAGGAGAAGGTGGCTCTTGCGACCCGAGAAAATGGCATGTAGTATGTGTGTCGGGTCGTCATAAAATCATGAAGAAACTCAGCTGGAGCTAATGGGACGAGAGGAGTGTGCACTCATAATTTCTTGCGTATGCTAATTAGCGCTTCATCAAACGCCCTTTTCTGTAGACTAGGTGTCATGGACGGATCTAGATTTCATGTGAATGGGAGAGGTGAAGAAGGGGTCATCGTTGAAATATGGATATAATTTTTGGGTCCACGTGTATGTTGAACCGATTACATTTGGATGCCAATGTTTGACACCAATGTGAATTTCATCGTAAATTGATAATGCAACGGAATCAAAGATGCTGAAGACATGGAGTTATAATTTTTTCCGCTGCTTTGAATAATTCAATGGGAGAGGGTAATTGCAGCAATTATTCCCTCTTGTTTTCATCCGTGTCTTATGGTAATTTTTTCATTTCGTCCCTCGAGGAAATCTTAAGAAATTTTAGTGACCCCATAAAAATAATTACGGTGAGCTTTATAATACCATCCAGATCGACTAAAATGTCATTGTCCTTAATTATCTAGCTATTCGCGGCTTTCCAAACATTCCTTCCTTAAATAAGTAACTACTGAATTGGGGTTTCATCTCCGTAGTGCTAGTAGGTATTTAGTAAATATCACTAGAATTCTGATTCAGGCCAGTTTTCCCTTCTGCTGGAATCGATAGTACTTGGTCGTGCCGTGGAGATCAATATGAAGCCGCGTCAGTGGTAATGGTCTTCCCGGAAATTTTCAGCGAGAAAGATAGCCCTCGGCTTAGATATTTGGAGTCGACATTGATGCCCGATACCCCATACGTTACGTCTTTTCTTGCGCTTCATCCGTAAGCCAATTATCATTGAAATTGTGACAGTTCTAAGGGGGCACGCAGTTCGTGCTTTGAGTATAAATGGTTCTTCTGTTTTCTTTATTTCAGACTCAAGTAAAAATTACCTTCTTTTAAATTGTACACATCTCTGAGAAATGTTTCCTCGCATTAGATGGAAAATATCATCATTACTAATTATTCAATCCTAAGATTGGCTTGACGAACCTCCCCACTCGAGTTTTCTATTCTAGGTTACCCTCTTTCTGTTGGCATTATTCTTCACTCTTACGTCCTTCAATACCTACTTCATATATCTCACTCTAGGCCATCCTTTTTCAGTCTTAACATCGACTTTTCTTGCGGCGGTTGAGCTCATGAAATCACCAAGTCTCAAGAAGTGTCCAATTAAGTTGTTCCGTCCTGTATTTCCAGCTGTAGGTAGATCCTACTTTTAGTAGAATACCTTCTTCGCATTTTCTTTTCGTCTATGCATTTTCTTTTCTTCTATGCATTTCCTGCTTGCTACGTCTATCGCTTGTTATTCTGCCTTCCGGACTGCAATACTATTTCACCTCTTTAGGCGTTTGTTTCCTGAGATCGACATTGGTCTCAATGTATTAGACTGTATCATATATATCTTGTATGCTCCAAATCTTCAAGCGATGGACCCAGCGATGACGCCGCAAAGGGGCAGTCGTGGTCGTACTTCTCCGACATAATTCACTTCCATTCTACGACCACTGAATTTGAATTGTAAAGGAAACCGGCGCTCTAGAGCGAACCAGCTGGTCAGTATGGGAGTTCGAGTGAGGAAATATTTTCGCCGTTTTTCAATCCAAATGCCTCATGAAATAAGATGTTAACCCTCCTTGGAAGGACCGGTGAAATGGAACGTCTCTGGAGCGAATTCTTCACGTTTTGAATCATTCATCAGTATAGTCATTAAAGCGTATTATTATTTGATTTCGACGCGAATCAACGATTCTTGATAATGTGCCACGCTTTTCGGTGCTTCACGCATTGGAATGCTGCTGATCAACTGGCCATATCTTGAGGTGATGCTATCAAAAGACTTAAAGGTCAATTACTTCAAGCAATGATAACTAATTAAATCCATGAAGTGATAACTAAAACACCATTTCGTTGATAAGAAACGGCATTTTTTTAAATATATTTTCGGCGCCAAAAATTTTTCAAACTAATGCTACCTCTTCAATACGTAGGCTTCTTTCATCTCAGGAAAAGGTAGGTTTTCATTAATTTTAGCGCGGGAAATACCCCGATAATACTATCGCATGTTACGCTTCAAAGATTCTCATTTCACTAAAATATATTTCCACCGCAATACACATTACCGCAAGAATTCCGTTCGGTACCAATATATTCGATGCTTGGTCTCCACCTTAAAATGAGGTGAATCTTGAATCTATGCTTTTATATCTTGATGTTTCAGCAGTCTCAGATTGTTTTTTTTTTGACTCTGAAGTACTCAAGAATGGTTGAATTTGTGGACAGTATTTTAATGAAATTTTAAATCCCATTGTTTCTGAAAATGTGTCTTCTCGTGGAAGAATCGTATACAAACATTTAATTTCAGTATTATGATAGAAAAATATCAATAAATTATTAGCATTTTATTATATCCTAAGAGAAAGTGTCCGCTACGTTTAAAAAGAACTTTCTCTAAAAACGACTATTAACGAGACTTGAGTAATGATAGTATGACATTTAGGTGACTTATTGCATAGAACAATAGAATCTTGAAGAATGTACATATATCAGTGGTGCACGGGGGATTCACTAAAATGTACGGTGATTTTCGACCTGAAATCTTAAATATGAGGGAGACGAATCTCCCCTCCAAGTTTTATGAGCAGTTTTCACCGAAGAAAATGAGCGGCACTTTTGGTCACCTGCATTGATACTGGCCAGGTATGTAAGTAATATTTCAGTTAAATATGTTAAATGGGTCGATAAATAATGTTGACATAATCGTTTCCAATCATGATGCTTTTCCCAATGCTTGAAAAGCAGAGGTAAGAGCTGTGGGCCGCAGAGCAACTTCCCTCACTCTCAAGAGTGTGATGCATGGTAAACCAGGTTAATCACATTCCTTTCTTGTTCTTCCAAAAAGGGAAATGAAAGAGCCGTTATAACATGTAGCGGAAAGAATGCTGACGCCGTCTGCAAGATGGGCTGTGTTTAAGGAAAGGCTTTGTACGCACTTGCATTAATGTTTAAGCGTTCTGCACTAATCTCTAGTGCTGAGAAGTTCTCGAATAACATGTATTTTTTTCCAGAGCAGTCATCATAAGTGGCAAAAAGAAAGTCGTGACTATACATGGCAAAATATCGAGCGGTAGGAAAACATTGAACATCCGATATGTAATCATAGAATTAGTTCAAAATAATTATTTTGACTAATACGACGCACTCATTTCTCCTCTCGATTCCGTCTAAAACACGATAAAACAAAAAAATCCCTAATTAATATTTTTATGACTGAAAATGGCGCAAGGCCCGAAAATGCTACGTTGACAGCGACCGGAATTGGGCGTGATGCAAAAAAATGGGGAAAGTGACTTGTAATCGACCTTTATTGGCGCTCATCCATAACAGTGAATTGGCAAACCTGTTCACCCTGGGAAATCCCTCCCAAACGCCAATATCACACCCCCCCCCCTTTCCCCCCTCAGTTTTGTTTGAACACACTTCTAGCGAAGATCGAAAATATGGCAATTCTAAACATAGAACTCGCAATTTAAGATAAAGCTGAAGGTAAGTGGGCGTGACAAAGCTTAAGAATACACTGCTGCAAGCTGCTGTTAGACCTGAATGGAGGCGTTTCTGTTGTGAATCACTACATCTTAATAAAGGCCTCAAGCCTTCGTTAGCACCATTCAATGTGGCGGTGTACGTGGAATACCAACGCTTCTCGACTTCATGTCCCAATCGTCCCAATTTCCACGGCCGTCGCCATTTGAGAAACGAAGTAGGGAAATACGCACTGGCTGTGTGCTCAATAGCACTGATCCACGCGGAGTCGCATTTCTCGGTGCGACTGTTGAGAATTCTCGAGTCCCGTGTCGAGATTTGCGAAGCGGTGGCTTATTTCGAAAAGCAGCACGACTTCGGGTTTGGGATCGGTTGGATGTCGAGTCGCTGGGACATCGTTCATGCTTCAGCTAACCTTCTCGTGAGAGCGATGACGGTGATCGCAACTCAAGTTCACTTGCATGGCAATGTCTCTCTTTCCTGATAAAAAAATTGGAGAACAACGGTATGGTGTGATGGCAACGGCCGCGCCTATCGTAGAAACCACAATAAATTCATCATTTGAACTCATTTTATAACAGTAGAGTTCAGAATAAGTTTTCTATAAAATGAAGAAGTGCTTGACTCTAACAACCGTTAACATACAAGTAAGGGCGTAACGTAGAGTGGTGACAAGAATTTTTAGTGTAGTTATTCAGGAGAAGCGACCGACAGATGAGTTAATTTGCGCAATTTAGGAAAGGTGGGTGATTGGGTAGAGAAGGGAATTTTTCAGAGCATAAGGGAAGGGCTGGAGAAACCCGGCGTCGGCATTAGCCTACTCTCGACGAAAAGCGCCAAGGGGCTCATGGTGTAACATCCCATCCAGCGGACGAGGCACTCAACTAGAAATGCTCTCCTAACAATACTCAAGTAGGAGGAGCCGGTGTGAAAATTAAAAATTTCCAGCTCTGCTGGGATTCGAACCCTCGGCTCTCGGGATGGAAGGTAATAACTAAATCCACCGTATCAATCCGACTCCAAACATTTTTGAGGAAATGGAGAAATGGTGAAGAGAAACCTGGCGCGCCATGGCGTAAGCACACAGTGGGCTGAACACAGGCACACAGTGGGTCTTCTGTTAACGGAAGATGCCATAGGGTTCATGGTTTTGCGTTCTGTCGTCGTCTTTTTACGTGCTGTCCTCACAGCGCTCAATTAGGAATTTGTATAACAATTAAAAATATTTGCCACTGCCAGGAATGGAACCCGAGCTCTAAGCATGCTCTCCCATTCGGATACACCGTCGCTCATTCAGTCCAACGAGGATGAAACTCCACAGCAACTAGTTGTTGACACGATAATGGAGACGTTACGAAGATTATACGCCTTGTCGTATTGTTTTTGTGATAAAGAAGAGATTCAAACCTTTATTCAAATTCCAAAACTGGAATCAAAGGGTAGATTTGATTTGAGAGAGAGAGAGAGGATCTAACCATATTGCCACCTCTCGAATGTGAAATTCATGTGTAACGACGAATGAACTTGACTTTTTTCTGCCTCGTTTGATTTCCCAGGAAGGTGAAAAGAGTCTGACCTCAACTCAGGATGCCCCAAAAGTATATATTTCGGGATGGGAATATACTTTCCTTAGCGAATCTGAAGGAGTCCCTCCAGCCACTCTCCCTAAGCTCTGCGCAACTTCCAATTCGTCGTCTGTATGCGCGCGAGTAGTTTCATGCATACTTTTTGCCGCGATTAGGTACTATAATAGGTAACAAAAGTTAGGTCCTTACCATTCATCTGTTGGAACAAGCGTCAAAGATTAGTACAACTCATTCCCTCACAGCCCAATTGGCCCACATCGCTCGCTCAGCCAGTAATTTTATGTTTAGCAATGTTTTTCGTTTTGCTTTTGCCAATCATTTTTAATAAGTCCATCTTCATCATGCATTCTTATGAGAGTTAGCTGTAACAATGACTTTGGTTGTCAAGGTGAAGGTTTTTCAGGACCACAAAATATTAACGTTTTCGTGATTTTAGACAGAGAAATATATTTTATGATAAAAATTAAATTATTGATAGTATTCCATCTCTTAAAGTGAAAATATGCAAGGAATACTGGGAAGAGTTGTATGTACTATGGAAGATATCTTAGAGCGGAAGTAATCGGAGAGGAAAATGAAGTCGATAAGAATGATTTGGGAGCCACAATGTAAAGATCAGAATTGGATAAAGCCGTAAGGGATCCAAGGATAAATAAGGCTTCGGGAATAGATGATATACCTGCCGAAATGATTAAAAATGCCGGAGAGAAGACATTTACTCAGCTGTACAAAACCATCTGCGACATGTAATCTACAGCAGAGATACCCACGGACTTTGAGAAGAACATCATCATCCCTATTGCCAAAAAGAAGAGGGCTAAGAACTGTGAACACTTCAGGACCACAACCCTGACTGCCTCGAAGATACTGACGAGAATCATCTATAGAAGAATAGAACGAAAATCTGAGGAGTTCCTGGATGAGGACCAATTTGGGTTCAGAAGAAACAAGGGCACAAGATAAGCGAAGGCAAGGCTGTGCACTGTCTCCCGTATTATTCAAGGTCTACAACAAGAAAGCTATCCAAGATGTCAAAGAAAAGACTTCGGGAGTGAATATCCACGGGGAGAAAATCAGCATGCTACGATTCGCCGATGAATAGCAGAAATGGCAGAAACAGAAGGAGATTTAAAGAAGACATTAGGAAATATGGAAAGAACAATGACTAGATATAATCTGAAGGTCAATAAAAAGAAAACTAAGGTATTGGTATGCAGTAGGAGAAAGGAAGCCAGGAACAATGTTAAACTGGGAAAACAAAAAATCGAGAAGGTGGCAGAGTTATGTTGCCTGGGAAGCCGAGTAACCATCTATGGACGAAGTAAAAGAGAAATTGCCAGTAGAATTGCCCAAGCAAAAATGGCATTTTACCAGAAGAAGATTCTGCTTACAGCTGCAAATATAAACGTGGAAGTGAGGAAAAATTTCATTAGAACATGCACCTGGAGCATTATACTATATGGCAGCGAAGCATGGACAATAATAGCAGCAGAGAAGTCCAGGCTGGAAGCATTTGAAATGTGGTGCTACCGAAGAATGACGAAGATAAAATGGATCGATCGAGTGGCGAACGAAGAAGTCGAGAGAAGAGATGCCTACTGAAAACCATAAAAAGAAGGCACAACTTAATAGACCATATCTTAAGACACGATGGCCTGCTGAAGACAATCATCGAGGGTGAAGTGAAGTGAACGAGAAGAATGGAAAAGGTAGGCCTCGTATGAGATATATGGAGCAAGTTGTGAAGGATGTGAAAGAGAGGAGTTACGTCAATATGATGAGGTTGGCTGATAGAAGAATCGAGTGGAGGGCTGTGTCAAACCAATCCTATGAGAGTTGACCGACGATGATGATGATTCCATCTCTTGTGGTTCATGCCCGGAGTTTGTAAGTTAATAAATGATAGCTTAATATTTGAAACTAAAATATTTCTGCATGATGAGAACCCGATTTTACCGGGTATTTTTGTGGAAAAATGGAAAATAACGCAATATTGAACCCTAGACTATCAAGTGAATGAAACGTAGCCTGCACTCTGCGGATTGATTGCATTTAATAATTTTTTATCTACTTCTTGCTACTTATGACTCTCCCAATAATCGAACGTTGCACCAAAACGTGAGGGTTTTGAGCTTAACTTTTTGTATTATACAATATTTGTCACTCAGCAGAAGTTTGACTCCGTAGAGATCCTCGATGTTTGCGATAGTAAAATTTTCCGATTTTGCACATTCACCGGACGGACTAATTTGGAAAGTTAGTAGGTTTCCGTCCGTATGTTTCCACTGTTCATCTCCGGTGTCCCCAGTTGCATCAAGGCTAAGCAATACCCCGATACGCGAGAAAATCTCTGCTCAATTGGTAACCACAAAGATCCACCAAGGAAAGAATATTTTCTTTCGTGCTCGCGTCCTCCGTTATTTTATTTAGCGATAATCACTTGCCTATATGTACTTGCTTATCACAAGACTTTCTAAAGTCTTGTGATAAGCGTTAGATAACGCATTTATTATTTCTACGAAATATTTATATTGCAATAAAATTTTTATTCGTGCTCTTATCTCCAATTACCTCTCTGCTAATCTGCAAAATGTTGTCACGTAGTCCACTGGCATGGTACATAACTCTGGATAGTGGAATCAGTTGCAATTGCCAAAATTTCCAAATGTAAAACTCGTTTAAAACCTCTAGTGTTGAAACTGGATTAAGGAATGGATTGTCACTCCATTCCCCATAGCTCTCGCTATTGAATGGTATTTTTCCATCCCCCTGGGTGTACTGGCAGAGGCGTAGGGTGCTACAGCATGTCAAGGCGCCAAGAAAACATTTTTTCTGCCCCCTAAATCACGTGTAATAGAATAAGTTGGACACGAAATTAAATCTAATCGGGCGCTTTCCTGCGTTCGTTTCGCCATTCCTGACTCTTAAGTTTAAAAAAATAAAAAAGAGCACCAGAGAGAGTTTGCTCTTTTTTTATTCGTCAGAGAAGATGCCGAAATTGTTCTCGTAATGCGTAAATGCATAAAGAGTTCTCACTTTCACTCAGTGAATATAATGAAATTGGAAAATGTTTGACAATTGTTTACATGGAATTATTTCGTTTTTTTAAGACTCCAAGTTTCTAACTACAAAGCAATTCCACGGTAAATTTATGCGCATGAAATATGTCAGCTTAACATCCACTTAATTTTTATCGCAAGTGTGTGATCATGTGGATCATGCGAGACTCTTAGCATTGGCAATCCCTGCGAACCGTCGGTGGAGTGGCAATGAATCATGACCGTCAACAACCCTGGCTAAGCATTTTATGGCCATTTTTGTACCGCACCGAGTGGGTATCTATCTCTTTTCTCGCAGGAATGGATGCCTCAATTCTCTCCACCACGGGACTAAATTACTGATGGCATGGTGTATTCCAAGAATTGCGATGGAAGACTGCTGAATGGCAGCTAGTTTAAATCATGACTCGCGGAGCTAAATCACATCTACAGTCGCGACACGTTCGTAACTCCAACGGCTTGCAGATCGTGCAGATCGTTAGAGCGATAATGCGACGTGCTTTATTTCTGTTGCGTAACTTTTTACTTCAATGTCTGCGCCTCCCGCGGAGTGCAGGATACTTCGATCATGGACGCCCTACGTGCTCTGTTGACAAGAGCTAGGTCAGGCGGACAAGCTGCAAGAGTGACACCCAGGCAGGGCAAATACTGAGAAACGTCGGAATTAATTTAAGGCCGCTAAATTGCGCACACACGTAGAGGCGAATCAACAAGGTTTGGGGCCTATTTGGAATTTATAACATTGCCATAGTCTACGCAAGGATAATAGGAAGATGCCTTTTTCTTGGATTCCTGCAGACCCAGAATCAACTATTCATCAATGGATTACGCCATGTATCTCAGCATTCACAGAATAGTAGGTACAATGCATCCTAACACTTTTAATAACTTTGATGTAAGTACCAGTATCGGCTTATGGCCGGAGGAAATTTACGCAAGCATGCTATTACATCGGCAATGGTATTTAATAGGTATGAAGTGAAGAGTTGTTATTTCACAGCATTATTTTATTTACAATAGAAATCAAACCCAAAAGATTTAAATATTACAGTACTAAGAATTAAATTTTTTCTTGCGAGCTTTTATCTATGCAAACTGATTTATTACATCATCAAAATTTACTCACTTAGCAACAGCGTCTGGTGGGATTGACTCATTGTTGAGCGAAAATAGCTTTTGATTAAGTTTAGGAAAACTTCTTTCACATGAAGAGACAGACACACACACAGTCTAAAATAGTTATAGGGCTTCACAAACATTAGTAACATATTTAGTAACGACTCTTGAAAATCTAATTCGATAATGAACAGCAGCATATTCAAAGCGGACCACGACACTGCATCATCTTTAGAAATTCCTGAAACCTTTAGATGCCTTCGAAGCCTCATGATTTCTGGCACCATTTCTTCCTGCTAAACAAGAAGGGGGAGTTGGTCATTACTTGCTTTTACAAGATTCATGGGATGAACAGCAGCAAACTGTTTGTAAACATTTTCCATTGAGGTTGATCGAGTTTTTAGCTCTACAAGAAACTTATCAGTGCACTCCAACATAAAACTCTTCACTTCCTGCTGTGGATTCAAGCCTGAGTCTTTGGCCTTTTCTCCTGGCATGAAATGTGGTGGACGGGAAGAATGGCAAAGGGAGGCCTCGTGTGAGATATATGGAACAAGTGATGGAGGATGTGAAAGAGAAAAAATACGTAAATATGAAGAGATTAGCCGATAGAAGAAATCAGTGGCAAGCTGCGTCAAACCAATCTGAGGATTGATGACTAATGATGACGACCAAAAGTGCAGGAAACAAAGAAAATTGAAGTTACAAATCCTTGTCATTAACACCTCCGCGGTTCCTCTTGTATCAAGATTTTCTCAAGATTATCAAGAGAAGAAACTATTGCGCGTGTGCATGTGCATCTCTTGCATAAACGCCTTTGCTAAGATTTGTCGTTACCTTAATGATCGACCCTCGACGGACCCTCTAGGTGAGCTCTAACAATATTTTATCTGCCACAATGTATGAATCGCCTCAATAGCAAGAAATCGGGCTCTTTATATGCCAGAAAATGTCAACATGTCAACCACTCACTCAGACTCATCTTCATCAATTTAACGTCGAAAGCACACCCAATAGTTCTTCAAGAGACAGTTTTAGGTTTTTTAAGTTTAAAATTTAGGTGTCACGTTTTTACTTTTCTTCCTGGGCATAACTGACGCCAATGCTTCTTTTTGTTGCAACTTTCTATATTCTAGTGTTCTTACCTTTGACCTATGTCCCTCCAGAATATCGCTTACGTGGGTGAAACAGAACGTATTCGATTGGGTAGATGCATATGAGACACTCCAATCCTCCAATGGGAAGCAGTACTAGCTGATTAAGGACATTTGAGATTGGTCATACAGGCGGACGGAATTCTAAGGACGCAGTTAAGTATTTCCTTGGCATCATGAAGATAACTTCGTATGTACCTACCTGAAGACATTGAGTGGAGATATTACCAGATATACGGGTTAAAAGTGGGAGGCAGTAGTTATACCTATAGTTGATATTTACCGGTACTCATGACCCCAACCATGGAAAACCTACTCGCGAGAAATAATATCGGAAATACTAAGTGTTTTGGAATGTTGAGTTGCTTTTGAGTTTTTGCTGCCAGGAGAATACTAAAAACATGTTCTCGGTGCGAAAATTATACGGTAACTGAAAATGTGGGAAGACTTATTTACTATAAATGTGAGAACAGTTCTACTTTTATAAATTTATTGTTTTAAATTCCACATGTCTCTTCAATCGGAGGTACGGCAAATAGAAATAAAATTCACATGCCACCAAAATATCAGACAACTAAAAAACCATTCTAGTTAATCAAATGGTAGTTCGATCATTAGGAAAACTTTTTTATCCTTCCCTTCTTTGAGAATTTAAATTGACATATCTGATGTGCAAATGTGTTTGCCGGGCTATTTTATCTCTGCTATATGCCCAATGCGCGTAAGTCGACTTTTGCTACATTTGAAAATTTTTATAATACAAGTCTTATGATTATTGTCAGCCATGATTCACTTCAGGATCGTATTTTCCTTCTGCATTTACTTCTTTGTCTGTGGCGTAATTTCCAGCGCGATAAGGAGCGCAAATCGGTACTAAGTGCGTAGAGTTTGTAGCTATCGGTTTTCTCGCCGATGCCCATAGAGGAAGTTCGGCCACCATTGTGTCAATGTCGCCCTGTGTCGACCACGAAAGGAGCGCAGCTCTTAACCCCAAATGTGGCCGATCATTGTTGACTTGACTGACCTTGGGACTGATTCTCGTCGTGGTGTCGAAATTCGTTTCGAAACTACGCCCGAATTGCCGCTATCTGATCTCAATGGGCGCGCCCGTTCAATTACTGGCGTTTGCATACATTCTGCACCGAATACTTCGAGGAGTATTTATAGGTATGGGTTCACGCATTTATATCCAACATTATCACCACCTTCATAATTTGTCCCAAACCTGTGACTGAGTTCTTCAGCAGCGCGGGGACCTCTCAGAAAACGTTCGTTTCTTTAACTCAAGACGTCGGCTGTTGACGATTCTCCGAGCCTGTCAAGGGCCGACGAAGGGTCACCGCGCATCTTTCATAAATAATAATTATTATATAATTCTATAAAAACTACTAGTTTATAAACTATAGGCAGGAAATATCGCATTAAAATATTGAATTCTACGAGGGGAAAGAGACATAAAAATCAGCTGTGAGCTTCCGAAAATATGTTCTTGGCAACTCGCCGAGATCCGAGGACTGATGGCTCGCGGCCCGGCACCGGTCCGCGGACCAACGCATCGCGGAGCACAGCGTCGTTATCGTTGCCACTGTGCAATTCCTCGTCGAGTGATCCTTTTTCTCCCATTTCTTTGACACATTCGCCCCGCAAAACTGCTCAAAGGATACTGTTTTGATTTCCCACTTTCTTCCTCAGCCGAGCGAAAGAAGTAGGCTTCCAGAGTACGATTTCATTCATTTCGACAAATCATGACAAATAGATCCGTATATTCAAATTTTACATCGTTAACGGGTGAAATGGTGAGATTCGATAACCGTTTCGTACCCTTCGATCTCCGATGACGTCCGCTAAGAAGGAAGTTCTCGCTACGGCCCGAATTCTTTTTTATCCGGGACTCAAGTTGTGTTTTTTTCTTTTGTCGCACATATTAGGTTGTGCGATGACACTTGATGCTCCTGCTCCGTCGTTTTTTGCGTTCGTTTAAGGCATGGTAAGTACCATGGTTTAAGGAGCATTTCGTTACGAGCGAATCCAATTAATTGGTGGTAACTGAAAACGGACCTCTGAAATCGAATGGGTATACTGTATGTTTATACAATCGTTTTCCACGACCGCAATGGACTCATCATTCACCATTGGACCATGGTAAGAATGCGAGTTACACAAGCAAAGCGAATGGCTTGCATAATGATATCATCATTACTCATTGAAGAGTATTTTGCACAATTGCGTCCCTACCCCTTGCCTATCGGTGATTTTTAATGCGGCCATCTAATTAATGAGTTTATAGGTACTCCTTCCGGATATTCTTAATTCATCTGTTACTCAGCGCCTCGGCACATCATCGCACGACGGCCACGCGATATCATACGAATGTTTCCTCTTATTAATTTAATTTGTTGCACAAATGAGTATAGCCTCAAAATACTCTTGAAGTACGCACCAGATTCATTTTCGACCGCAGTGATAAAACAACGAAACAAAATGCAAAATTAACCGATGCTATTGACAACCGTAGTTTTTAAACTGATCAAGAATGTTAATTATTCATTTCAGTCGTAACCTTTCACTTTCTTTCACCTTTGAAATGAAAATAATTAACAACCATCAAATTAGATCTTTTCGCCCAGCGACTGACAAAGGTTTTTTGTTTGTGGGAACTGCAAAAAAATTAACTGATTAATTAGATTATGTTTTGCTGCTGAGCGCTCGAAGAATTTTCTAGATTATCTCTGCTAAACAGATATCGGTCGGCTTGGATCTGTAACATTATCAATCATTAATGTTTGAAAATGCTCATAGTTATTTCAACTGAAATTTTGGAAATAGCAACGTAAGGAGCCATTTAGATCAATCAAAGTCGTTTTAAATCGAAGCCGCTGCATTGTTTAACAATTGACTTTCAGCAAGTTAGAGTAACAATAGAAAAATCCTGTTTCATTTTGTCGATGAAATGAAATGTCTGAATTGATAATAAATACCCTAATTCTTTGTGAAGGCTTCCTCGGTGTAGGTAATGCTGAATTTAAAGTTCTTCCGGAGTATCTCCTGCGCATTGCTTCGACCGAGCAATATGTGGTTTTTACTCAAATTCATAAATCCCATTAAGAGATAAAATTTTTTAAGTCCATTAGAGTTTTTAGTCCGTATATCCCAATTTGTTGAAGCAGCAGTACTTTATGTTAGTCAAATTCTTCAATGTATAGCTTTCGTTTACCTGTTTTGAAAGCTGGTATTAGCGTAAATGAGTGTCTACTTTCCTCCGCTCTTTCCTGGTGCTAATTCTGCACTTGTACGGAATCGCATGAACCATAGAGATTATTGGTATTAGTCTTCGCAGTGGAGTATGGTCACATGCGATAAAGGAAGTGTTAAAACTGGCATACAGTTGTTGAATTATTTTTTTTTAATTTTCTCCTAAATCTAGTTTTGTAAACAATAGCCCCAATAGTACAGCTAATGAGGGCGATCAGCCCTGATTGGCACATATTTTGGGGCGAGACTAATTGTCTACGTAAGAGCGGCATGGTTTCTATCTGCGTCATTGGATAGTTCTGCAAGCGTTCTGTTAAGCAACTTTTAACGTTCTTGTCTTTAGACGAGTTGCTTAAGAGTAAATACGGTATACAGACGCAACAATCAAGGGTGTTCAGGATCTCCAACTCGCAGTTCTGTTTGACCCCACAGCATACTATTGTCAAACCCAAATATGCGATCTAGTACCTCTCTCTCTGCTTCGGAGAAAGATATGATACTCAGACAGTTATAAAAACCACTCTGCACGAGTTAAATCATGAGTGGTTCAGTCGGGAAACTTCACTTAAAAGGTTAATTGTCCGCTAGCGAAAGGAGATTTGTGAATGCGATTTTGATGGCATAAAGTAAGATAAATTAAGGTGAATAGGGAGGAAAACGAAGGAATTGGAATGGAATGTAAGTACGGTTCTGAACTATACATCTTCTGTAGTTTGTAGCTATATTCAGGGAAGGCGACCGACAGCTGAGGTCATTTGCGCCATATAGGATAGGTGTGTATTTGGGTAATGGTAGGAATATTTCAGGTATGTGAGGAAGGGTGGAGAGAAACCCGGCGTCGGCATTAGCCTACTCTTAACGACAGGCTCCAAGGAGACCACGGCTTAACGTACCATCCGACGGACGGAGTACTGAACATGAAATGCCCTCCACTAGGCACTCAAGTGGGGACCGATTTGCCACTGGAAAATCTACTGCCAGGAATCGAACCCGGACCCTCGGGATGGGAGGCCAGTACCCTAGCCGCCACACCATCCCGATCCCCTTCTCTAGTTTGTAGGAAAGTGATATCGTCAAATAAATAACTTTTTTTTGACAAACACGGCAAAGTGTTGAAATCGGTTGGAAAATAAACCGGTGGGGAAAATAGCAGAGTTATTTCTTTATGATGTAGTAAGTATATGTTCTTCCTAAATAAATTCCAATGCTCTCTACGCCTCGTCAGTGTAGCACCCATATTCCTTCACGGACTTTCGAAAGCCATGAAGGATTTAGTATCGATATCATCTTGAATTTCAATACACATGAAATCCGAGAGCCCTTCAATTTCGGGTTGAAGCAGAAACTGGCGTATTAGGCCACCGTCATACTCGGTGCTCAAGTAGTTTATTGTTCTCAGGCATTGATGTTTGGAACACTTTTGTGGGTTGGAAAAATGTGAGTGGGAAAATGACTCCAATGGGTGGGATAAGTGCTTATACACTATAAATCGCCGAATAAGGCAATACTTATCATCACCGTTCGCATGAAGGCCTATAAATACCCTTACACGATCGGAAGACGTTATCTCCACACAAATCTTAATTTTATTTTGACGGTCAATGAAATCCTTCATCTAACAAAAAATATTATTGCGCCTAAATTCATTGAGGTTTGAACCAAAGGTCAGTTCCATGAGGGGGAGTATATAGAGCTCACTCATTCCCAACGAGCCCAAAAGAATAAATATACACCGGTCTATGGATCACTTCCTTTCAAAAGGTCACCAAGAATTTCCTGCGTGGTTCTGGAATCCAGAAAATTGCACCAGTAATTAGATTATCGAAGAATGTATAGTCACCCACTGAGCTACCATACTAAAAAACCTAATCAGTCATGTATTGTTTAGACTGTATGGTATTATGTATAGTCTTTCTCGATCGAGTGACGTCTTTCTAGCAAACAGGGGCGTCGGAACTATTTTCGCTGGGGGGGGGGGGCAACCTTGAAAAGGGCCCGGCTCCTATGAAAAGGGCCCACTTTTTTGCGGATAGGAGGGGGTAGAGACTAGAATTCCGCTAAAAGTGCATATGAAGGTGTTAGACTATGCGTCAGAAGGGAAAAGGCAAGCTGGAAACAAGTGAAATTTAATTTTTATTAATGAAGACTCATTTCTCAAGGGCCCGGGGCAAATTCTGGGGGGGGGGGTGGCGAATGCCCCTCCTGCCCCCACTTCCGACGCCGCTGCTAGCAAATCATTTAGAAGCTTGACCTAGCATCCGGCGTTACACTTCAAGTGAGAACACGTGTTGGAAAATTCTTAGTTTTAACCCATCTGCCCTGGAATTTATTTACGTTTCCTTTAAATCCATGTGCGGAAATCTGACAATGAAAGGAACTCAGCTTCAAATTTGAAGCTCCTCTTCTTTTATGATTGGACGGGATATCACCTGTCGCTGTGAAAAAAATCAACGTCAGTTCGGTTCAAACCGTTCAAACGAAAGAGCGATTCTAATGTTTATGGTATGCACATTTCGAATGCTGTTTTTTTACAGTGGCTAATTTGAAAACCATGAGGTTTCAATCTTAATGCTTATTTCCACATTACTGGCTTCCCTTGCCTTGGGTGGTTTCTTGGAGATCCATGTTGTGCGGGGTGAGCTTTTTGGATAATCCGCTACATTGCCGGCCCTTAAGAAATTCCCCCAGTATTCAAACTGTTAACGAGCGTCGTGAATTACACATTCACATCATAAACAAACATCTTATCTTTCGTTGGTATCATTTAGAAAAGGCATGTTACACCCTCCAATGTTGATAATTTTAAGGCCAATCTCCGCCATCAGTAACTTTCACACAGGTAATTTACTTGTGACATGGTCGCGCAACACCTGCACATTGAGCATTCGGATTTAAGTGAAACCGCCCCATAGCGTAGGAATGCAAGGATATTCGAGACGCTTTATAAGTGGTTGGCGAATTAAGAATACGAGACAAGTTCTAACCCCTTCAAACTAAAATTATTATAACAAACATGGTTATAAAGCGTCAGAAAATGTTAACTCCGAGACTTACGAGTTACTCTAGTGGATGTCTTCTGAACTACGATGTAAGCACGAGTGCATTTGCTTAGAAACGTCTGCAGGCTGTAAGTTGAATACATGCTATGCTACTGAAGATTACTGAACTAACTTCTTAGGTGTGCGGCCTGCGTAACCGACATTCTTATTTGACCTTTCAGATTCCTTCGGCGAATCCTGCGGAAGTACAGTGCTGACATGGAAAGTCGTTTTCAAGGATTACATTCTCTACTAATTCTATGCCTAAATTGGCCTTAACCACCGTTTGCGGGCAAATCTGCCCGACGTTATCTGTGCACGCACCACTGCTTCTAAGAATTCTAATCCAACGAGGATGGTTGTAGTGCGATTCAATTGTTAGTAAAGAGGGAGCTGTGGTCTAAAACTGCTACGCCTGTTACCGCCTGCTCCTGTATTGATTGTTGTCATCATTGGATGACTGTATTCGTAGTATCCAATAAGAATTGTCCGTAGTATTCTGTAAGATGGCCGCCTTGCCGTCTCCGAATCAAGTAAGAGTATACCAATTTCATTGAAAATTTCTTTTTAAGCATGTATAACCTGTCCTCATAGTTTGTTATGCTGCTAATTAAATGGTGATTTTTTTCCACGCCTGATAAAATTGGCGTGTATTCAGCATGCCATGGCTTGCGTCAATTTGTGTAAAATTTCCATGCCCGTAACGGTCAACTTAGAACCGAGGTGGGCGGTTTCATTGATTTAATATGTAGGTTATGGAAGAAGTTAATTAAAATTTTAATTATACAGCTTACTGTGGTGTGCTTATGGGTTTGAATAACCTTGTTGTTTACGAATGACACTCGTTGGTAGAATATTTACTGTTTAGACAGCCCTGCCCACTTTTGCCTGGTTATTTGTTGCGTTTTTGAATTTTGTCTCAGGAAAATTTGTATTAACCCCGAGGTAGTGCAATTTTGCAATTGTTATTATCTGACGGTTTTAAACTCTATAACGGATCTCTACTTTCAGGTGGCTGGGAACCACATCAGGATTTATGAAGCATACTATAACATTGTAAGTTTGCATTGGTTATTCATTAATTTTGAAAATTTTCACCGCAGTACATTATAAAATTGTCAAGTAATGACTTGCATCTTTTGTTTCCATGTATATATTGTCCTTTCAGAGTAATGGAAGAGTAGGTCATAGCTGTAACCTTGTTAATCTATCTCTGATCTTACAAACCCGTGAATGCAATACTCATAATTCTATTTTATTGGTATCTCATATCCTTTGCAAATTGGCTTAAGTTGTGCTGTTCCATAAAATGAGTAAGATTCAGTGTTTCTAGTTATATACGTACATCATTCAGAAAGGATTTTATAGACCTGTAACATTTTGGCTGACGCTGCAGACATAAGATTTAGTCTTTATTGTCTGCAACATTTACAGGTGGACCCTGGTGGCCGGCTGGGAAGTGTTGGAGCATCTGATGCAGCACGGTTCCTCAAACGCTCAGGGTTACCCGACGGAGTCCTCGGTAGAGTCTGGGATCTTTCTGACCCCACTGGAAAAGGAGCCCTTGATCGATCGGGGTTCTTTGTGGCGCTAAAACTAGTTTCATTAGCACAGAATGGAAGGGATGTTTCTATGTCGGGCATAATGACAGACACACCACCTCCCAAAATGGTGAGTCAACTCTGATATTTTTGATACATGCTAATTTTTGCATATGCTGTGGCATAGAGACTTGGATACCGTGTCCGTATTGAAACGTTTAGGTGGAAGGTTTAGTCAATCCGTAGATTTTCGTGAAATACTTACATATTTTGTGCGTTGAAAAATATATTTTCTAAATAAATTGCCTGTCTTCACAATTGCTGTGAGATATATTGCCAAAGAACCCCTTCAATTATAGTTTAGTTTTCACTATTGGCATTGCAGTGGAGAATTTTAGATGCTTGTGATTATGATCCTCTAGGTTTTTTTGGGTAGTTGCTGAGTTTGTGCCACTATAAAATTAGGAAAGGATTGTTTATCATATGATTAAGAGTATTCTTTGGTCTTTCTTAAAGTCAGAGGTACCAGATATATTGGTCTTCCATCATCTATATTTTTTCCCTATATCATCCCTCCATCATGTGGTAGCAGAAACCTTGATGACAGGTAATAAGTGAGTCTTAGAAGCCATGACAGATATGCAGCCTCTTGACCTGTTGAAGACCCAAGAATATTCCAGCTCACATAGCAAGAAAGCATAAGATCATTCTTTAATTTGAATACATATGTCCCTAGCCGTGTAAATATTTTATCCTCATTGTTTGCCAAATATGCTTGTAGTGAAGTACCTCTGTGGCTGTTTTCAAGCTTGAAAGTAGTATTCTATTAGGATGATCCTGATGATTTACTTTGTGCCTGTGTCTACACTGCTCAATATTTCTCCCACCTTCTTTCCACTTCCTCTCTAAGACATTGTATTTTGTCACATATACCTCCCACATTAATTGACAACACTCGCATTTCCTGCAGTGAAGGAGAGTCTCACCACAAATAGCAGGAGTGACTAACAGGACCTCTGAACTTTTAGGATAAGGATGAACTGGCGCTTTGAGTTTCTCCCTTTTTTATTAGTCAGTTGTAAAATATATTAAATATTTTGTCAAATTTATCTGCTGCAATACAAGCATGAGTTATCTATTAGATTATCTGTTTTTTGTGTGTGTTTTTTTTCTAATAAAGGTGATGTTTTTCAGGGAGATATTCCAGTCAGTATACCCAACAATATCATACCACCATCAATTGCCACAACTGTAAATTCTGGAAGTGACTGGAGTATCAAGCCTGCGGAAAGGTCAAAATATGACCACTTATTTGAGTCATTGAGGCCTGTGAATGGCCTTCTTCCTGGAAATAAGGTATGGATTTTTCCTTTTCTGAGGGCTGTGTTCATAGATGTTTAAACTACTAAATTAGAGCAAATTCTTCTTGGGTCTTCAACCAGGTTAACTTCTCCATCTCTGCCAATGTTTCGATGAACGACTTACTCATCGTCTTCAGGGCTAATGTTTCTCCCCTGAAGACAATGAGCAAGTCGTTTATCGAAACGTTGGTGGAGTTAGAGAACTTAACCTGGATGAAGACCCGAGAAGAATTTACTCAATACGCTGGGAAAGCACAAGAACTTACTAAATTTGTGTCCTATGTCTAAGGGCTTTCCTAACTGGCTACTCTCAGAATAAAATAATTATAACAGTAGTTGCTGCTGTTGGGATTGTGTATGTCACAAGTGTAGGTGAGCTTTTTAGCACCAATTTTAAATATGTTCATGGTTGTCCTGGTAAGGTAGTGTGGTAATTTAATAATGTACATAAGACTTTATCATGAAGGTTAGAGAAGATTTTAGAACTTAGGTTAGGCTCTAGAAGCTAAAATTCTAGAAAGATGTTTGCTCTGTATATTGTGGAAATTTACTGTGAAACTGTTGTGTGCCCCCAAAATATGTAATCGTTGTATTGTTGCAAACAAGTGGGTGGAGAAGTGATCACTGCTTGACTATTAGGAAGTAGCTGTCTGTCAATGGTATTCCATTATTTTGTACTGTGGTGACTCATTCGAAACGATGTTATCGCTCTTTGTGGGTGTCCTCGGAATGAAGCGTCAATTTCCTGAGTGATGTGATGGTGTTGTGCCAATAGATTTGCTGCTGAAGAATTTGTGCTTTATAACACATATAAAGTTAGTTAAGTCAGTGATAGTAATTTTTTTATTTATGTTGATTGTAACTCTACTGTGATATGAGACTGTGATTGTTTATTACCAGTGATGTCAGTGATAAGTGAAGGTTCCCCTTGTTCGTGTGATGGCTCTTCTGAGATTGGGGCTAGTCCCGTAGCTGTTACTGGATTGTTCTCATGTGTTAGTTAGTTTTTTAATCTCAAGGACAGTTGGTGTGCTTTTTCTTGAAGGAACTGATTTATTTTAGTGTATCGCTCCACATCCCGCAACACCCTTTCCTGGAATGTCATATATTTTCTATTTCAAAATGCAATATTCATGTATATTTGTATTTTTAAATGGTTGTCGTGTAACCAATGTTAAGTATGATCCTGTTTCACTGTACAATTTATATTATAATTCACATACAGAACTAGTTTTGAACCATGTGATGTCAAATTTTACTTCCTGGTTTCTTTATGATTCCATTGCTTTTAATTTGGTGAAAGAAGCCTCCATTCTTACGTTCAGGGTGAGATATTTGAATACAGTATGCAATATAAGGTTCTTGGTGTTTCAAAATGGGTGTGGGGCCAAATCTTGTGATGAGGGCATTGAGAGAGTACTTTCATGAGGAATAGTTTTAGCAAAGGTTCATCCCTTGATTGTAGAATAGAGCTAACTGGTCACAAGGATAATACCATTGTTTCATTTCAGAATCTTTATTCTCTTTACATAGAGGTTATCACTCGTGAAACACACATGATGCAGCTCTAGCGCAGACTGCCTGTTTTAATCCCCCTCCACTCTGCTATATCGATCTGACATCTCTTTGTACACAATTGACAGATTCGATATCATCGATATATTATATAACATCTTCCCTGTGAATAATAATTCTGTGAATTCATAACTGTAGAAAGAGTTTAATTTTGTGACAGTTGTAGTGACTTACTTGAGTGTAGAAATATGATAGTTAATTTTATTTGAATTCTCTTTTCCCTTAGGACTATTAATTTACCATAATTTTTAAGACTAAATCATGTACCTGAATGGGTGTCTATTTCTTACAGTTTCCATGTACATTTTATCTCTGAATTTTTGCTTGGATTATAAATATTAGTTGTGAATACCTGTGGATGAATTGGAAATGTCAAAAATGAAAATACAACTTTGTAGACATTTTTTATTAATTGATTACTGTTTAAAGAATGTTGATAGGTGCTTTGAAGATTTTGCTAATGTTTAAAGGTGAGGTGAAGAAAAAGTTGAGACTGCAGTTTTAAATCAGAAGAGTCGGAAGCGTTGATCAGTCTTTTAAAGGTTGTGGTCCACTTAGCATATAAGTAAGGGTCATTTTAACATCATTATCATCATAAGTCAACAATCCCATGATTGGTTTGATTAAGCTTTTGCCACTTGATTCTCCTATCAGCTATCCTTTTCATTAATATGATTCTTTTTTATATCCTTCTCTACCTGTTCCATGTACCTCATGTGAAGCCTTCCTTTTCATTCTTCCCGTTTTCTTTTCCCTTGACAAGTATCTTCATGAGGCCATCATGCCTGAAGATATAGCTGATTTTTTTGTCTTGTATTCTTTTTAGTTTTCAGAAGACTTCTCTCTTCTCCCACTCTTCTTCGGACTTCTTCATTAGTCACTTGGTTGAACCATTTTATCTTCTGACACATTTCAAATTTACCCCCAAGTTATTTGTTTCTCTCTAATTCCATTGAATTTAAATTGCCTTTTGTGATATTAGCTCGATTTTAGATTTTACAGAGATGGACACTGCTGTGACCTGGATGTGTTCATTTATGTAATACTGGTCTTCCACCCAAAGGGTTGGGGTTCTAATTCTGGAAGTGGTAGATTTTCCAGTGGAAGTGGTAGATTTTCCAGTCCTCGGTTGATGGCACTTTGAGTGTGGAGGACACTTGAAAGTTTAGTTCTCCATCTTTTGGATGAGATGTTAACCATTGACCACTTGGAATCTTTCATTGAGAGCAAACTAATGCTGATGCTGGGTGTCTGTCCAACCTTCCTAGTTCATAAAAAAACCCTATCACTACCCAATCACTCACCATGCACCCATCGGGGATAATTATGTTTCTGTCAGCTCTACTATCACATTTCCTCTGCAATCTTTTCAAATGCATGGTCCAATGTGGCAAATTCCATATGCTATGAAACTTAATAACATATTGGAAAATAGGAAGGAACTTCAATTAATTTATTTTTCAACATGCTATACATTCAAGGCATTATTATATGGTTTGTGTTTGCAAAGCATGAAGGGTGTGGCATGATAACATCATGTTTTTTAAAAGTCTTGAAAGTAGGAGTTATGACATTTAAAAGCCTTTAAATAAAATGGTAATAGCATGCTTTGCATAATGCTGCGATGGATAGCAGTGAAAGTATCCCTTGGCATCAGAAGTCAAAAAGGCTCTATAAGTACATTTATTTTCCGTGAAGAGTCCGAACTTTTCAGGGGGGTGTGCTCGAATCATTGGAGATTAATTCCGGTATGTAACTAAGGATTCAATCGTATGGTTTTACAATGCGTTTGGGATTATTACGAAACGGAATTAATCTAGAATGGTTCAAGCACACCCCCCCCAGTTCAGATGATCAATAGAGAGGTAGAAAGTGACTAGGTAAAAACAAATCTGCACTAACTTTTTGATCTTAACACTACACATGTAACTTCATAATTTAACAATTCACGGCTAGTATGTGATCTTTGAATTCGTTAATAATTTAATATTTTTTGGAGGGAAATTGTAATTGTTCTACACAGAAATTTTTGTTTTCCTGTATATTCCTATTTCAAAAATGAAAATCCTCTCTGGGCTTGACTGCAGGAGAAAGTATTGGAGTTTTCAATTTGAAGTCCCCTGAAAATGGCATTCCTCTAACTTTATTAGTAATGCCTAGGAATTAGAATAAATGAATCAGTTCTGTTGCTTTATATATGATAATAATATATATGCATTAATGGTGGGTGAATTTTTGGGATGTAAAAAGTAATGATAGTTATTTGTAGCTTATCACAATAATTATTTTTATTTTTGCATTGACTTCCCTATGTAGTGTGGAATTGTCTGCATTCCTCTTGAGTTTTTGTATCTAAAACACCATCTCACTTCTGTCATTTGGATAATATGCAGTGTTATTGTAATAAAATACAGCTGTCAGTTATCAGGAAGAAGTTAACAGGAAGCCACGAAAAGCTGCAATTTGAGGACGCTGGCCATTGTGAATATTTTTACTGAAAAAGCCAATTTTGTGTTGCTTTAAGCCAATGATGAAGTATAATACATCATCATCATAGGTCAACAATCCTAGGATTGGTTTGACGCAGCCCTCCACTTGATTCTTCTATTGGCCAACCTCTTCATATTGACATCTTCTTGAAAGATATCCTCTCTTTTATATCCTTCACAACTTGGTCCATATATCTCATTCAAGGCCTGCCTTTTCCATTCTTCCCGTTCACTTTTCCCTCGATGATTGTCTTCAGCAGGCCATCGTGTCTTAAGATGTGGCCTATTAAGTTGTCCTGTCTTCTTTTTAAGGTTTTCAGTAGACATCTATTTTCTCTCACTGTTCTTAAGACTTCTTTGTTTGTCACTCGATCGATCCATTTTATCTTCATCATTCTTCGGTAGCACCACATTTCAAATGCTTCCAGCCTGGACTTCTCTGCTGCTGTTATTGTCCATGCTTCGCTGTCATATAGTATAATGCTCCAGGTGCATGTTCTAATGAAAATTTTCCTCACTTCCACGTTTATATTTGCAGCTGTAAGCAGAATCTTCTTCTGGTAAAATGCCCTTTTCGCTTGGGCAATTCTACTGCCAATTTCTCTTTTACTTTGTCCATAGCTGGTTACTCGGCCTCCCAGGTAGCAGAACTCTTCCACTTCCTCGATTTTTTGTTTTCCCAGTTTAACATTGGTCCTGGCTTCCTTTCTCGTGCTGCATACCGATACCTTAGTTTTCTTTTTATTGACCTTCAGATGATATCTAGTCATTGTTCTTTCCATATTTCCTAATGTCTTCTTTAAATCTCATCTGTTTCTGCCATTACTGCTATTCATCGGCGAATCGTAGCATGCTGATTTTCTCCCCGTGGATATTCACTCCCAAAGTCTTTTCTTTGACTTCTTGGATGGCTTTCTTGTTGTAGACCTTGAATAATACGGGAGACAGTGCACAGCCTTGCCTCACTCCTTTTTTTATGGTTGCTTCTGTACTGCGGGGTCCTGATTTGATTATGGCCACCTGATTTTTATACATGCTGTGTAGAACTCTTTGGCAATTGTATGATACTCCGATTTCTTTCAGAAACTTTAGCCTCATGTTCCAATCCACGTTGTCAAATGCCTTCTCCAAATCTACAACTGCAACAAAGGTCAGTAGATTCTTCTCTTCTCTTCCTATAATTAGCCTGAGGGCCAACATGGCTTCTTTCGTGCCCTTTCTTCTTCTGAACCCAAATTGGTCCTCATCCAGTAACTCCTCAGCTTTTCGTTCTATTCTTCTATAGATGATTCTCGTCAGTATCTTCGAGGCAGTCAGGGTTGTGGTCCTGAAGTGTTCACAGTTCTTAGCCCTCTTCTTTTTGGCAAAAGGGATGATGATGTTCTTCTCAAAGTCTGTGGGTATCTCTGCTGTAGAGTACATGTCGCAGATGGTTTTGTACAGCTGAGTAAATGTCTTCTCTTCGGCATTTTTAATTATTTCGGCAGGAATATCATCTATTCCCGAAGCCTTATTTATCCTCGGATCCCTTACAGCTGCATCATATTCTGATCCTAGGATTGGGGCTCCAAAATCATCCTTATCGACTTCATTTTCCTCTTCAATTACTTCTGCATTAAGATAGCTTCCATTGTACAACTCTTCCAAGTATTCCTTCTATCCAAGTATTATGCAGTGGTACATTAAATTGGCGTGAGCATCTGTGGTGCAGGAATTGTGAATGAATCAGGTTCAGTTGGGGCAATTAATAGGAGTGCTTTAGATGACTAGTTTTATTTATTATGGCAAGTTATTTAGTACTTCAAAGATTGTAATGGTCATTGAATGAGCCCCTGTTGGGAGATGCACCTCTTTGCTTTTTGTCAATTGTACATGTGTTAATGTTGAGGTTAATTTTCACATGTATATTGTATAATTTTTAACATGCCTTGTAACACATCATTTAAAACAGTGGTACCTATAGTGCAATTTTCAGCGGGTGATGCCGCTAAAGTTTCCGCGGCCAGTTCGCGGTCTTTGAATTCGTTTAAGCAGTGGTACCTATTGAATACCAGTGTGTTAATCCAGTGCTATGTATTTCTTTTACGAAGGTTAAGGGTGTTATGCTGAATTCCAAGCTACCACTTGATACTCTGGGAAAGATATGGGATCTAGCTGATATGGACAAAGATGGAATGCTGGATAGACATGAATTTACTGTGGTAAGGACTTTAATTGTTGTAATATATTCATTGGGGTATTTTACCTAGGAGAGTTTTTACATATCTATGTGGAAAAAGTTATTTTCTGTTCTTTCACTAAATATTTTTTAACCTGATGGCAAGTGGTATTATGAGGCTCACTACTGTAGACTAAAATTTATTTTGAAGGGTGTTTATGAAGTAACCAAAAGCCTTACAGAAAGTTGAATTATACCGTATATATATTTATATTTTAGTGTATACTTATTTTTATTACTTTTAAAATGCAAAAAGTGCTGGTTTTTTTGTGTTCTGGATATACTCGTAATTAAAAATTTTTTTTCTCAAAAACCCATTAGCTGATCAACACAAAATAGTAACTTAATGTAAACAAAAATGGTTTTATACATTTTCTATAAATGTCAGAAATGTATATGCATAAGAAAAAGTACCTCAGTTGAGCATCTTTAATCCGGCACAGTCGGGACCGCGGTGATGCCGGATTAGGGATTTTGCCGGACTATGGGTCATGCATGGCAACTGGTCTATTTCTGACGTCCGGGGTGTTTTCAATGAAAGGAGTCAATTATTTATAAAAAAATATATTCGTTTGCCATTTACTGAACATTATTGTAAAAAGAGGCACTGAGAATAATCAGAAAGAAATGGTTTCTTAATACACAAAGTTATTATTTAAAATTATCGAAGAAACGCAGTGAGTGAAAATAACGGAATCTAAGCATTGTGCATATAGCTGCACATGTAAAAGTTTCATATTGTTATTGGAAAAGGGTATAAAAATTGATATTTCTTATGCTGTGCTTTGCGTATCATAATTTCCTACCGCGCTCGATTTGTTATCAGCTGATTCAGCCGTACGTCGCCGCGGGCAACCGGACTGAATTATTCTTTAAAGACCATCATCAATAGTAGTCTTCCTTCAACAATTTCAGGCTGATCATCGCCATATCCAATCGGATTTATTGTTATAAATGAACATTTCAATGATTTCATCATCTATGATATGTTGTGTGGTGAGAATATCGTGGCCGCTAACTATACTTTCGTCTAAATTTACCAATTCCATTTCCTTTAATTCAGGGTTATGGATGATGTTTGAAAACTCCATTATCATATTTTTATCCTCATAAACATGAATTTTTAAATCCCCACTTATTTCGTCTACATCAAACCTTCAAGCAGTCCACAATTTAAACCACCCGTGTTTTTAGAACGGACGGTGAAATGCTATTGCCTGCACGTGAAATTTCCCGAATCACGTCTTTTGGATTGATCACGTCTATTTCTGAAATAGTTCATCCTGCTCCATTAGCATTTGGCCAGAAATACTAACTTAGCCCTTCACTTCGACGCAATCGAAACCAGGCTATCTAAATCAGCACTTAAATCTTCTTTCACAGGTTTTCTCTCTGTTATCTACTTCTTCGTGTCACTTTAACAGTAAAATTTTGATGATTTTTCTCTTTCAGCTTATTAATGTGCTATATTGTTGAAGATCCCACATAGTATGTTTCAGTCAAACGCTTTACTGATGCAACAGCGTCAAGCTTTTTCACAACTTGCACTTTTTCTGCGATGGTTAACGTTTTGTGCTGTTGCCATAACTGTATTGATAGACATGTTTTGAGTGAAATATAAGAATATAACCAATAATTTTATCACATTACGTCTAGAGGTCAATCAAAAATGCAAGCGCCATTGAAAGTGGCCGATCTGTAAATTAGTCTTATTCCGTCTCGGCGATGTCGTCAAATTTATATGTTTACTTCAAGTTCCAGAATAATTCCAGTGTAAGCGAAGTACCAGAAATTAATATGTTTAAATTATTCTGATTCTCGAAATGGGAAAATTAACGTTTAGAATGGTAATTCAGTATTAATATAAGAATAATATCTCGGCAGGTTATGAAGCAATGTTCCGGTTAAAATGTTTCGGCATTTTCCACTAATTGTAAGTACCTGATAGTTGGTCACGGCAAAATTGCCGGATTATAGGTGCTCCCGGATTAGGGGTTCCTGGATTAAGGGTGCTCAACTGTAATTATTTTTTTATAAGGGTTTTTCTTGGCTATAGGTGGTCGAAAAAATCTTAATCGTGTTGTAATCCTTAGACTTCCAAATCATTTTGTTATTCATCCTCATTAAGAACATAATTTAATCAACTTTTCATATCTGTTTATACGGTTTGGAATGAGGTGGCTCAGTAGCTATTTTTAATCTAAGTGAATAGCTGAGTATTTGAATGAATGACTATGTATGGAAGTGTGTACTTATATATGAATAGATTATGTTTGATGTATATATGTTATATGTAAGAGATTGACGTACCTTATATCTTGTCCATAATAATGGACACAGTCTCTGAGCAAATACAGTTATTATTATTCTTAGTTGCTCGGAAAGTCCTGCAATGTTTCCACTTTCATTCATAACACTGTGCCATGTCTTAGTAACAGTTTCAAACCTTTTGCTTATAAAATTTAACCTGCAAGTGGATAAAGAAACCATGATAAATATAGTGTGGTAAACAAGAAAAAATATGGTATAATTGGACTGTCTGTAGGTCTTTTGCATACTTCATAAACACCCTTCAAACTCGAGTGCACATAATATTTTGGTTGACAATGGATGCTTTCTTTGATGAAACACTCAAAGATAATATTTTTCTAATCCTCATGGGACTAACAAACAGGCACTTAAGTCTGTAAAAATCTTGATCTGATCTTGGCATCCTCTGAGATGAGAAGTTCCTAACTTGTTAAGTTCTTGCATGAGTGTGAGGCTCTTTCTTATCCCAGATCAAGGTTGTGAAGTATCTACTAACCTGGAAAGATAGAAAACAATTGGTGATATTTTTGGACCTTGAAAACCTGTAAATTGTCGGGAATAAGTTATTAGTTACAAGTTTGAATATTAAAATTTTTTATCGTATGATTTTTGCATGCTGTTATAATTATGAACAATTTTTAACCAGAAAAATTAACTGATGACCATATGAAATGCATGTTTTAAATTCTCTAGTGCAATGAATTGTAATTGGGAATTTCTTCTATAAAATACTGAGGTCAGGTAGAAATAGTGGAATGGAATAGTGATACCATGTGTGGCAAGAAGCATGAATAAGATTTGGCAATGCAGCAAATAAACCCAAAATGTCATTACCCATCACTGTGTTGATTCCATTATCATCATCATTACTCTATTCATTCCAGCCAAGAGGGTCAGTGTGGTATGGCACGAAATTGTTTTGGTCATAATATGTTGTGAATTATTTTCTTGCTACAGTATACAATGAAATTACTGTATACTATTTCACCAATTTAGAACTTATCCAGATTGGAACTCATTCCTGCTTCAAGCTATGTGATAAGCTATTCATTATTCACTTCTTCACTCATTTTCTGTTTTTCCTTGCTTTCTATTTGGAATTTGACTTATGAAGTGCTTGATCGGTTTTATCTGTAAAGTGATTCTATACTTTGCCGTTAATATTGGAACACCCACATCTCCATCAATGACCATGCGGTTTATGTACTATATTTTTCTTTATTTCTCTTATTTTTAGTCATCATCAATGATGAAAATATGTACTGATCAAACTTTGTTGTTGATAATTGACTGCATACCTCATCTAGCCTTTGAACATCTGCCCCACTGACAAAAGTTCTCAAGTTTTCCCTTGATTTGTCGATAATTGAATTATAATTAGGGACCCTGAAATTTCGTGAATGGGTTTTTTCGGGAATTTTTTTATAAGCATAAAAGTTGTTATTTTGATATTTAAAGCTCTAATAACTTAAAATTTGCCATTTTAACACTAGTAAAATTCACTTACAATTCACAAATAGCTATTTATTCGCAAAAGTTGGCTCTTAGTGTGATATTTTGCACAAAATTTAGCATTTTTTAAACCTATCGTACAATATTTTACGAGAAAAACATGAAATGCTTCAAGTTTTATTTTGATATGTATGTAAATATGCATAATGAAAGACATCCCATTTGGTGAAAAAATGTTTGCAAACTCATGGTATGAAATAAATACACAATTACCTATTATTTATGTGACTATGCTGCTATCATCAGTATAATGATGCGAGTCACCATGATATCTGCATATATCTCCCTTAGTGGCGTGATTGGGGCGCATCGTTTTCGTCGTGCCGCAGAAATGAGTTGCGTAGTATTTATCCCAAAATATTCTACACAAAGGTTGCCATTAAAGTAATTGCACTTGTGAAAGATGATTTCAATAAGTCTGCGCATAGCATTAATAGGACCAATAACTACGCTGGACAAGAGTATCTTAAATGTTATAGCTGTTGGGCGAAAATACAAAGTTGTCAAATTGACATAATAATTTAAGTCAAAGAGAGCTCCACCAAAGCTGTGGCTGACGGGTCGCAATTACTCCTCGGGTAGACAAAAAGTTATTTAAGGATAAAATATAGAGTTCACTAACTGATGTTGAGTATATGTTGCCTACTTTATGATATGACTCCGCCACAACGGCATTCCCACCGCAGAAACTTATTCGTGGCGGCGGGTCATCAGCAAGATAATCGCCGGCATGGCAGGGCAGTAAAAAGTACAAGATAGGGACACACTAATATGTCCGAATGATGCGGCGCATTATTTGTCCAGAAAGGAATTTTATAAAAATTACCCAAGTCAAGGCAAGCCTGCATTGTCATTTTGAATAAGCCGTGGCGGGGAGGTTCTTACAAAAGACAAGTCTGGAGAGACATATATTTCTGATTCTCAGAATCTCTGGATAAATTAGGGTCACCGCACGTTTATAGTTCGATCGGAGCTACTATTGATCAGAAAAAGTATCTCTGTACCATGATGCCGAAAATTGTCAGCATATTTTATCGTCAAAAAGGAGCTTGAAAGTGATATTTATATATATTTGACGCAACAAGGTTATATATCTTAGACCCAACTTTGAATACGCAAAGGAGTAGTACCAAGGAAATTGGCCATAGGCAACTCCTCACAACACCATCCTTAGGCTAGGTGGCCATTGAGTCACCTTTGTTATGGCCTGTATTTTGCATATATCTCTGCGTATTTTGTTAAATATCAATGAATATAAGATAGAATAAGTTAGACTTCTCAATTTGTCTCTAATACAATTCTTTGTTTGTTTAAATTGTAAACTTTGTAAATATTTTTACACCGCTTTCCCTCAATTTTATTTTTCACTTTTCAGGGTCCCTAATTATAATCTATTTTTAAAAAATTATCCACGAAAATCACTTGGTTCCAGTTGTGTAAAAGTTTTTCTTTTGAAGTTAAGGAATGGATGGATATTTTGTGTACCATTATGGCCTGATGAAATATTGATTATTGTAGAAACAAATTATTATACAGTTGAGCACCATTAATCCAGGAATCCCTAATCCAGGAATACCCATAATCCGGCAATTTTGCCGTGACCACCTACCTGGTACTTTGTGGAAAATGCCGAAAAATTATTTTCTGAAATATTCCGCATGCATTTTTGATTGACCACTGGGTGTAATTTGACAAAATTATTTGTTATCTGCTTATGTTTCTCCCTAATCATGTCTAATCTATGCACTTGTGGCAAGAGCAGAGGAGTGAGCATCAGTACAAAACGTTAGCGATTGCAGAAGAAGTATAAGTTGTGAAAAAGCTTGACGCCGTTGCATCAATGCACCGAGCGGTAAAGAGTTTGTCAGAAACAGGGTCAGTTATCAGTCAGTCAGGGTCAGTTATTTGTCAGTCAGGGTCAGTAAACAGTTTGTCAGAAACAGAAATGGGGTCTTCGACATTATAACACATTTAGAAGCAGTAAGAGAAAATCCTCAAAATTTTACTGTTAAAGTGACACGAAAAAATGGATGACTGAGAGAAAAACTATGAAAGAAGATTTAGGTGCTGATTTAGATCGCGTGGTTTCAATTGCGTCGAATTGAAGGGTTTTGTTAGTATTTCTGGCCAAATCTCATGGAGCAGGCTAAACTATTTCAGAAACAGATATAATTTAAAGACATGATGTGGGAAATTTCGCACACATGGAATAGTAATTCACGGTCAGTTCCAAAACGCTTGGTTTAAATTGTGGCCCACTTTGAGGTTTTGATGTAGACAAAATAAGTGGGGATTTCATAGGCTTTCATGTTTCTTAGGATTAACATATGATGATGGAGTTGGTTGACTGTGCAAAAAACACCCAAAACCCTGAATTAAAGAAAATGGAGTTGATAAATTTAGAGGAATGGATAGCTAGCGACCACGGTACTCTCACCACACATTTCACAGATGATGAAATTACTGAAATGTTAATTAATAACAGTAAATCTGAGTGGGGATGAAGATGATGAGCCTGAAATTGCTGAAGGAAGACTACTACTTGGTGATCTTTAAAGAATCATCCAGCCCGGTCGCCCGTGGCATAGTGATACAGACGCCATCCACGGGTAGACATCGCGCTGAATCAGCTGATGACAAATAACAAGCACGGTGGAGATATGTGGCGTGAAGCACAGCATAAGATATATCAAATTTTATATACCCTTTTCCAACAATAATATTACACCCTTAAATTGGAAGTAATATGATGCATGCAAATCTTAGCTTCCGTTATTTTCACCCACTGCGAATTTTAGGTACTATTAATTAATAACTTTTTGAATTAAAAAACATTTCTTTCTGATTCTCAATGACTCTTTTAAAAAATATGTTCAGTAAATGGCAATCGAATATGTTTTGTCATAAATAATTTACTCCTTTCAATGAAAACATCCCGGATGTCAAAAATAGACCAGTGGCCATGCATGACCCATAGTCCAACAAAATCCCTAATCCGGCATCCCTTCAGTCCAGACTGTGCCGGATTAAAGATGCTCAACTGTATGATAATTTTTGTTTGCGCTATGCACAATACATTATTGTGCTGTACTGCCTCTCATGTGCTGAGTATCACTCAACAGCTGAGTGGAAAAGGTTAAGTTTAGGGAAGTTTTTTCTGTTACTGTTTTTTGTTGTGGCCTACTTATTTCAGTTGTTACATTTACTCTTATTGCTTATGTTGTCTTTTCTGGATTGGTTTCCCTTCTTGCTCAATATTCAATGATAGTTTTGAATTAAATGAATACTTTGAGATGGCTAAGATTTTTGGTTGAGTAATGTAGCCCTAATTATTTCATACTACAAGTCCACAATCCTTGATTTGTAATTCCAAAATCCTTATCTTCAGAAACCTCTTTTTTTGGTGGAGTGTGGATAGCCACTTACCGTATTCATTCAATTCTAAGATGACCCCTCATTTTGGAGAACTTTTGAAAAGAAAATAACAAAATTGGCATTGTCATTGTAATAACTATGCCTTTTGTTAATATTTATTCTTTTCTGCACTTACTTGAAAATAAGTACCTCAGTGTGAAATTTGAAGATAGATATAGAAATAGAAGTTCAAGTGTATAAACATGTAAGATAGTATCGAAAACTTAAATTACATGCTTATGGCAATTATCATAAATATTAATTGGAGTTTTTTTAAGCGATTTGTTTTTTTTGCTATAGTCTTTGTGATTTTTTACTCAGTGAAGTTCAGTGGCATGGTATGCTCACAGCATGTTGTAGAGAGAAATTATTTTGGCACGTCAGGCTTTTCTACCAGTCTACTTGATTTAAATTGGTGTATTGATATGTTATGCCCTCGACCAACTTTACAGGCTTTCTGAGTCATGTCATCCATCGAGATGGGCATGCCAATCTGCCTGAGTACGCAATAACTTCGTATTCTACATCATGGGATTGTCTTGATTTTGGACCACTGAGAGACTTTCTGGCAGATTTAGTTTTCCATATTTCCCCTTATGTAATTTTTTTTGCAAATTTGCCTCAAATGCACCAAAATTTCATCTTGCATCTCACAAGGGGAGACTATGAACCTTGCTACGCCTTTTTGAATGACATATTTTTTATGATGTTCAGAAATCCAAAGGCTACTAGGAGCACATCGTAGTTTGGTTGAATAGGCTTTAGTTTGGCTGTATTAATTTATTAAAATTCATTATTTTCAGCGCGCTAATCATAAGCTCGAGGCAACGCATTCTTGTCACCGGGGAAGTTGGTGTAGTGGTTATGGTCGGCGTCTCTCGTGCGCAGGTCATAGGATCGAGTCGTATTGTTGGAAGTTTTTTTTTGTCTCGATTTCATTAATTTTCATTTTTTCTATTATTTTCTATTTGCAGCAGGTCTCACCGGACGAAGGAACATTTTTTAACCCTTATCTTCGACATGTTTTATTGCCGTCTAATTCCGAATGCGGAAGCATGGCATACAGTAGCAACCCTCGGGTTCGCTCACTAATTTACGTGTCCATTGATTATAGTGATCAACTTCCTAATCACCATGGAACACAATGATTTCATATGGGTGCATTCACATTAATGCTTAAGGCAGTGAACACCAGCATGCGTAAATTAGATGAAGAATGCGTTAAGAATAATAATAACCTTATTTCAACCGCTCTCATTATAATATAACGAAAAAAGAAATAAAATTACTTGGCATGTAAGTAGTAAAATAAATATAAATCTTATATATCTTATCCACAAAAAAGTTATCACACGCCAGTGTCTGAAGGAATAAAAATGACATTTCTTTGGGAAGATTCCAACGATGTTGTGTGTAATTTGAACATTTGAAACAAAAACAAACAAAATTTGGAAATTTCCTTCCCTTGATATTAAGGAAATACATGTTCTAGTGATCATAGAAACTATACCTTCACTGAGGACTAAGTTCTGTTAGTCACCAACCCCCGCGGCTGCTGCCCTCCGCTACTTTCCACCGTTCACCAAGGGACCCAAGGACCACCGCCCACGTTGTCCCAAGCTTCAGATGCTGGGGTTTTCCTAAGAGTTAGCTGTTTTAAAACCCTCCACCGTCTCCGCCTTCTCCTAATCCCTGACACCCTGGAATTTCGTTCTTTCCTCCGTTTGCACGGCTTTAGATGGACTCACTTTGGCTACGAATGCGCTCCAGTGAACACTGTTTCTATTTTTTTTTGGCAACGTGTATAGACAAGTAGTTTTCTTTTTCTAGTTAGCATTGTGTTTTTTCGGGAATGAAAAGGTGTCCGAGTGACTTACACTAACGAACCTTGACCTGGTGTTAATTTCCTGCCCTCCTACATAATCAACAGTAAAGTGTACCTTAATTCGTGACCTTTGGATAAAGGAAGCACATCCAGTGGATAAGATATATAAGCTTTATATTTATTTTACTACTTACATACCAAGTAATTTTATTTCTTTTTCTGTTATATTATAATGAGAGCGGTTGATCATAAGGTGATTATTATTCTTTATGCGTTCTTCTTGATCTAATTTACGCATGTAGGTGTTCGCTGTCTTTAAACCGCAAGCATTAATGTGAATGCACCCATATGAAATCGTTGTGTTCCATGGTGATTAGGAAGTTAATCACTATAATCAATGGACACGTTAATTAGTGAATGAACCCCAGGGTTGCTACTGTATGTCATGCTTCCGCATTCGGAATAAGACGTCAAGAAAACATGTCGAAGATAAGGGTTAAAAAATGTTTCTTCGTCCCGTGAGACCTGCTGCAATAGAAAAAATGAAAATTAATGAAATCGAGACCAAAAAAAACTTCCGACAACACGACTCGATCCTACGACCTTCTGCACAGGGGTCAACGATTGTAACCACTACACCAATTTGGCTTGGTGATGAGGATGCGTTGCCTTGAGCTTATGATTAGCGTGCTGAAAATAATGAATTTTAATAAATTTATTACAGCCAAACTAAAGCCTATTCAAACAAACTACGATGTGTTCCTAGCAGCCTTTGGTATTCTGAACATCATAAAAAATATGTAATTCAAAAAGGCGTAGCAAGGTTCGTAGTCTCCCCTTGTCAGTTACAGTTCAGCATGATGTTTGAGTATAGGCTTAAAATTTGCATCGTAAGTCTACTTCCTTTTCATAACTTGTCCTTTGCACTCATGCCATATGTATGTCATCCTTGTATTTTAACATGATTTGTCATTTTTGGAGGGTTAAGTATGTAAATCATAGATCGACATTGAATCACTGACGATGAATCTGGCATGTCTATGCTTAGAGCCAAGAAACTTTGTGCCATAGCATTCTTATGTGTCTATAAATTTGCCTAAACCGTGCTCTCCATGACATGATATTATTAAGATACCCAGTAAAATATCCATCATCTGACAGTGGTGAACCTTGGGATTCTTATGAAATTTTAATCATGCTTAATATTTCTACTTCTTGATGAGCAAAGAGTTCACCAAGTGATAAACTCAATGGTGAACGAAAATCACAATCCCAAGTAGAGGTTTTAGATTATTCCCTGTGCTGTCTTGGGTTAAAAAATTATGGTCCCCTAAATGTCAAACAACTTGATTTTAACTGGATACATTCAAAGATAATTCTCCCGAAGAGGAGAGGAAGAAAATGGTCAGTAGCCCTGTTGGGAGGCTGTTGTAACATTTCATTTTTTTATTAAACAAAAATTATATTGGTATGGCTTTCAAGATGAAAGAGAAGCACCAGGTTGCTTGATGTTGAACAAGTGTTTGTGGAAGTGAGCAGTATGACTTGGGAACATTAAGGGATGTGAAAACTAAAGGGCTTGTAAGGATGTTAATGATGCTGAAGTGCTTTTGATTTGGTCAGTATGGGTTGTATGAAAGGGGTGAGGATGACGAGAATGAGTACTTATGAAGAAATAAACTTTGTACTATTCCACACTAACTTTTAATGATCCAGACCAGCTTCAATGCTTTCACATCATTATCAAGGGAGGTGACATTTTCACTGTGGCTATATCTTATATATATGCTCTCTCAAATAAGCAGGAAACCAAATTGTCTGGGTGCATGTATAAATGATGTTGTTGCTCTGCATTATAATCCCTTTGAGAATGATGTTAAAATCTTAAAACCAGAACGGGTTATGGAAATTTTTTGGAATGGTATAAAGTTCATTTCTTTTCATCGTTCCTTGATTTCTACGAAGTGTACTCACTTCCATTCAAGTTAATTGAGAGGAGTTGATCAAAGTATTGCTTTTATGAAGAAAGTGGAATGATAAATTTGTTTCATGCTCTCCTAACTAATCCTACCATGTAATGTATTAATGAGTTAAACCTGTGTTGTAATTCGATTCTAGATTGTGAGAATGTGGTAGGAATTCTATTGTGATCTCTATTCATTTTCATCGTGCAGTCAGATCTTCAGTTCATCATGCATTAAGTGAATTTTAGGTACACATATTGGTGTTACAATTTAACTGGTCTGAGCTTTAAATTGGCTGTCTGTGTATTAATTGTGTATGCTTGAAAAAGATATAAATTTATAAGTAGGGAATTTTTTTCTTGAAGATTATTTTAATACTAGTGTCCACAGTTCTTATGTTCTGTGCAGGGCTGGAACAAATTCCCTTTTTTAGGGATCCATCTTAGTTTTTTCTGAAAATTCCGAATGGTCCTTATTTTGTAGAATGACATCCAATGTCTACATTTTCAGGCATTTGGAGTGCATCAATCTCATATTCCATTGTAATCATTGTATCTATTATATGATCACAGTTTCTTTTATTGGTGCAGGCTTGTTGGTTTTATGCGATGATTGATGGTTAAATTTTGGGAGCACTTGGCAATGTGCACAGAAGCATTAGAGTTAGGTCTCTGGTCACTACTTGACTGTGAAACCTATTGTGAAAAGTTTTTTTTGTTGGACCATGCCACATGTAAAGTGACTGTAGTGTCTAGTGGAGGATGCTTGAACTTTGGGCATTGATGTATTTTGTTTGTGAAGGAAGGTGAATAAAACTGCATTGCAAGTAGGCAAGAGATAGGCTATCAGTACTGAAGAAGCAATGCTAGTTGAACCTAAGCTATGTGTAGCAGCCTAGAAGAAAACTGAGGTCTATAGAAACTATTATTTGGACAAACATGCATTTGTGGAAAATACATATCAGATAAAAATTATATTGCAGGAGTAACAGTGTTCAAAGTAATCCTTAATTTATGAGGTAGTAATCATTGTGAGGCTTATTGAACTAGGGAAAAATCAATATTGTGAAGAATTGTGTTGATTTTAAGAATATGAGATCTTAAGTTGATGTGCCAGTATTTTTGTTTAACACTTTTCAAAATGTGAGTGAAAAAGGGTCCAAGTACTGGTAACTATTGGCTATTTTGTATTGTTCATGTTCATTGTATGAAACTATTAATGGGACATTAAAAGTGTTTAGTTTTAATTTTATGAGCAATAAAACTTGTTGGGATGGTTCGGATCTCATTGAGGGAAGTTTTTTTTTCAACTCCATAAGCTACTATCACTGAAAATTGGTTTATAACTAGCCACCTTTTCCATCAATGTTAGTGTTTTCAGTGGCAAAATATGTTTTTTGTCCTTAGTCTGACCCTTTAAATCTTTAAATTTGAGGATCCAAACCTGTTCCAACCCTGCAAGCTGTTCATATTTTGTTCCTCTCATTCGTAGTGGGCCTTTCTCTAAAATTTTCAGTTTAGTTTTTGAGTAATGTAATGTGTGGAGGAAATGACTTACTTCTAGTTAATGTTTTCCATCAGCTCTTATGGTAAAACTAAATGGAGGAATTTCATTTCCATGTTTATAGGCTATGCACCTTGTATACAAAGCACTGGATAAGCACAGTATACCAAATGTATTACCCCCAGAGCTGGCTCCTCCCAAAAAAGTGGATGCGCTTGCTCATAACAATAATAACCACCTGGTGATGGGTTTAGACGGGACCAAACCAGCAGTCATCAATCCTCCAAAACAGCCTGTAGTCACCTCTTCTAATGCAATGGTATGGCATTCCTGTTTTCTTATTTCTAATAATTTTGCTTGTTGTATGAAAATTCTGTTCTTAGAAATATCCTCTTTTTTTTCTAAGCTACTTTGAACCCTGAAAAATCATCACAAAAGAACTCATTTAACTACAAAAGAGTTCATAATAAAACTTGAGTTCTTTGTACAATCATAATAAGGTACATGCACCTGAAAATTGCATGGGTTATAGCTTTAAAACCCATGTAGTGCAAATCTTTTATGTTGTGTTGTGGTTTGTTAAAGTTTCAACAAATATATTACCATGTATTGACACAAAGTTACCTCACAGTATGTTTTTTGAAGTTGAAATCATTATTAATGGATGAACTTCTTTAGATTTGATTACATACTTAGAAGTTATTGAGTGATACACGGCCAATAAATGCAAAAGGTGGCTCCTTGTATTACCAGCTGCGTATACTAAATATTCTTACAGGAATAGGTACTTGCCTAGTGGGCAGATATTCTTCAGAAACTTTGTTTTTTGATCCTGTGGGATCTTTTGGGTGGCGAGTCTTTGCAGTCAACAGTTTTATTGACTGATATCAGTTTGCTCCCTAGGCAACAATTAAATTTTGGAGTGTTCAGAAAACTCTCTTATTAATGGATTATTTGGATGGATGGGTTTGAATGGAATGGAATAATAGTGTTTCGTAACAATTCCGTATGCCATGATTCCATGAGTAGATAATCTTTGTAATGATGTTTAATGAATCTGGTTTTTGTTAACGTTTTGTAATTTGGAGGAAGTACCTACAGTAAAACCTCCTGTTAACAAAATTCAAGGGACCCAAATTTTCCAGTACTCGTTTGTTAATCGGAGGGCGTAGTGGGTTGCATACCTCAATAGTTTTCAGGGGCTTTTCTTGTCGTATAAAAGAGGTAGGAGTAATAGAAGAAAAATAACTTGTGTTTTATACGGTAGTTGATAAGAGTCATCTTAAATGTATGCAGTAGTTTCTTGTACTACTTTCTGAAAAAGTGCGTTATTAATAACTAGCTATTATAAAAGAGGAAAATAATTGGCCGTTGGGACAATGTTGTTTCTACGTGATGGTGTGTGCAGGACTGCTGTGGCTCCATGGTATTTTCGGCAGGTGTATTGGAAGTACAAATTGAATATTGTTCGTTTTACTTGCTGAGTTCTTTTAAAAGTAAATTTCATTCTTTCTATGACATCGCTTGAATTGAACACAACTGCCTAACCAACTGTGTACGAAATTTATGGATAATTAAATTGTGAAACTACTATCTCATTATTTTTAGGGTAATGATTTACTATAAATAATATTTGTAAAGGTGACAATGTCAGAAGAAACCAAAATATTGCGGGCGAAATTGTATTTTGATTGGGGAAATAGAAACAGAGGTTCGCGATTGTCATTATTTGCCGTTGAAAATCCACTGAACATTTTATAAAAAAAATTACAGTCAATAACTCCAAAACTATTCAATGTTAGTGATAATTAACATTTCTTGTGTCATTTATATTCTCCTTTCCATTGCCATCATGGTAGTCACCGCTATGGAAGAAGTTATTTTTTCCCAAAATGTTGCATTGCAACAAACGTGGAATATGCAGAATTTTTAATGTTTCTTATTCTGCCTTTAAACTTTGAGCTACCACCTATAACTTAAATTGGGGATTTATTCCGTAGCAATCCTGTGAACTAGGCTCTGGAGACAGCAAAAAATTCAAACAAATTACTTAAATAATCTTTTGATATTAGAATTTACTTTACTATACACAAAAATTATTTGAAGAAAAAGTCAATGGTTGCCTGCTTTAAACTTTTCCTTATCTCACAAATAACTGCATTCTTCACTTCCCGGTATGCTCTACATAAGCCTAGCAGCAGCAATAGCAGCCTCGTTACATTCCTCAGTACCAAGCAAGAATTTCTCAATTGTGTCCAGAGCTGGAATGACTTCTTGGGACTTGTGTTTCACTAACTCCCTCTCTAGATCTTCATTGTCCTCTTCGGTCTCCGTCCTCTTTTTCACTCTTCCCACTTTCAGCAGAGCACGTCACTACACCTTCGTCAACGTTTACAAAGTCATCAAATGAAATGTCTTGAATGCCTAGCTTGCCCTTCAGTCCCTCCAGGCTCCATCCCCTTGGCTGGCATTCACTTCACAATTAGATTTGGTTTCACTGAAGCCTGCCTTAGCGAAGCAATATCTTACTGTGGTGGGCGAAACGGTATCCCAACAAAGACACAAATGCTGCATAGCTTGATGAATGTTCCATCTGAGAAGAGATGGGTTGCTGGTACCCTCCATCCTTCCAAGTAAATACTGGACCAATTGATATGACTCCCTGGCCCAGTGGCTGTAGCTGACTTCTGCAGTTAGGCCGGAAGAAAACCACTCACATTTCTTAAATATATACCCTCTGATTTGTGGGCCAAGAAGGGATCAAAAAGCAACAGAACATACGATATTTAGGTCAACATATCCATGTCTGGCTTCAAAGCAGTATATCCATGTCCCGTACGTCTACGTTAAATTTATTGCACATTGCATTTTTTTGATTGCTGAAGTTCCATGTGCACAAATGCTTGCAATATGTTCAACCTCCCACGGCAACGCTAATCCTGCCTTTGTGACTACGCTATTTGCAGCAAACCTATAAAAAGCAACAGTATTTCATGATGTACACGAAAGGAAACAATAATAAGTGGCATGCATATTGGTTCAAGGCTTATTTGCTTGTCACGAAAATTTGCGAAAAACGATCACATGTTAATACATAAAATTCCACGAAACACACGCACCAGATTTTTAACAGACTTTTAGGAAAACAAGGAACACTTGTTGCTAGAGTTAATACCATGATTCCTAGCCATGAATTTTAAAAACAAAAACTGCATTCGACAAGAAAAATTTTGTCCTAAAGCAGTCAACAAGTGCTCACGGGACTGGTTCCCCACCTTGTTGTTGGGTGGTATAAAGGCAGGGGCAATAAACAGACGGGTGGGAGTTTCCTGGGTTTTCCGAGCATCAGCAAATCTTTACAAACATATATTGTATTGTTGCCCCTCTCTTCCCCCATCCCACGCCAGGGTCTAGCCAATAGTGTGTCCCACGTGGTCAGTGGAGGGATGGGCTGGGCGCGAGGCTGGGAGTCGCCTCCCCCAGCCTTCCTCTAATGTCAGGAAACAGCTGAGTGTTGCTGCTTCAATCACCATCCCTCGGCAGCGGCCAGAAGCTCGGAAGGACTGTGACCCACTGATGGGTCACACCGCCCATGAAAAAGGCTGAGTGCGACCCACCGGTGGGCCACGCCACGCTGTGAGGGGTAGGGCTGTAATCAGCCACGCAGTGAACGTGTTAATATTAGTTTTGCGGGATCAACTCCATTTGCTTGTTAATGGGAGGTGCTCGTTGCAAGGGAGTTCGCTAATGGGAGTTTTTACTGTAGATAGGGTTTATTTCTAGACGGGTAATTTGTTAAGGCTCTGACAGTGATATCATGTTTTAAAACTGTTAAGTTATCTGTGGTGAGATACACTACTGGTTAAATTTTAAGTTCACCCTTCGAAGTTTCAAATATACGTTAAAAGTTATCTTTAAATGGGAAAAATATTTATGTTTTTCAACATATTTTTGTTTTCATGACCACCAAAATATTAATAAAGTTATTCAGTAATTTTATAATTTTACATTTTCCTTTTATTCACCACTTATTGCTAAATAATGATAAAGTGTTTGCAAGAGATCCACAATAACCCACCTATAGCATATTGAAACTTTCGAAACAGGAATTTTTGTCAACTTTTTCATTTTATATGGCAAATTAATTAATTTTTTGCTGTTGCTGTGTGGTGATTTCTTAATATTATGATGTGATATTGAGTATCTAAAGTGATATAATGTGTAGATCTAAGTAAGTCAGAAGCTACAAATGTTATGTTGTACTTACACCATAATAAGCCAGAAAGCCGACTTAAGTGTTAAAACTAGAGCCGTCGTCATGATAATATTCATCCTGGCACTATGAAGGATATTTAATAGGAAAACTTGCAAAAAAAGAAAAGTTACTCATGCTGCTCTCATCAAGCGGAAGTAAGAGAATGGGTTATTAAGACTAGGAATACTAATTTTTTTGGAAGGTCATGTGTAATGTCAAATAGTGAAGAAGAATTCATTTTAGGGTACAGCAAATGAAAATGGTCTAGAATTGCTCCAGAAATTTGCAATGAACTCAATTTTACATGGGAAAAAGTGGTATCATTTAAGACTGCAATGGCTTTTTTCTGCTACATATTATGGATTGAAAGGTGGTATTGTTGCCATGAAAAATAAAGCCTAAAGGTTTAATTAGGGTGGAAGCACAAAGATTGTAGGAATGTACAATAGTTCAAGATTTTTTGCTGAATTGTATTTTGAAATTTTTGGCAGAAATCATCAGCAGTAGTTAGTCTGTCACCAAGTAGGCAAAAGAGTGTCTAATTCTTGTATTTTATACATTCACACTCCTTTGTTAAATAAATGCTAGATGCTAAGTCTAAAGTATGGTGGAGGATCTGAAATGATTTGGAAATGTTTTGCAGTAGGTAAAGTCAGTGATTTGCAAATAGAAGACAGTGTGTGAAGAATGTGTATAATAGACTACAAAATTGTGCTGCAAAACTTGTTCAACTGGAAACCAAATTTTGGGCCATGGTTTTTATTTTTCAACAGGATAATGACCCCAAGCATGCATCAGAGTAATGTATAAATTAGGGTTGTGGCAGGGATTCGAAGATTTGGTCGAATCCTATTAAATCCATGGATTCAAGATTCCATCGAATCCAAGGTTAAAAGATTAGATCGAATCCAAAGATTTGATTGAATCAATGGATTAAAGATTTGAATACCTGAGGTGCGGATTCTATGTACCAGTGGCGGAGAACTACAGTAAGTCCTCAACTTATGCAGATCCGAGTTACATGTATCCGGAGTTACATGGATGTTCAGTTAGGCCATTGGCATGCTTAGGTTCCTCTGTGTTTCTGTTGCCTCGACAGATTCAACCTTGTGACGACCCGCGACTCATTGCCAAGCGTGCAAGACTTGATGCCAAACTACAGGTGTTGAGAACACCAACTCTAGTTTAAGACATTACATAGTTTGATAGGTGACATTTGACCATCGAGATGGTGAAAACGTCTGATGTGATCAAGCATCAATGTCTTTTTTCGGTGTAGTTTGACCTTCCCGCGTAAGTTGATGCGTAGTTAATTATCTACTCCATAGATGATGCATGCTGTCCATTGTGGCAAAAAAAGAAGTAGAAATCCGCGTAACACGAAACACCACAACTTACCTATCCATTTTTGAACCATTAGCGGTGGCGCTTTCACGGCGGCAATTGGTGACGCTTACAGAAAATGCATCTTTTGAGAGGCCGTTAAGCTAACAGAATACGATAAAGCCAAGAGTAACACAAATCCCCTTTTTCTTTCACTGGATATTTATATCTAAAGTAATAATAATTACCCAATACAGTAGAAGCCCGGTATAGTGAGTACGGCTTATTGCAAGAATTGCGTTATAGTGGGTGATTGCCTTTGTACCGCCAAAAGGCCTATGTTTTACATGTCTGTTTGAATCCTTCTGCTGGAAAAAGATTCCTACTATGGAATGAATGCTTATAGGACGCTTATAGGACATTTTGGCTCAGCATTGTTGATATTTTCATTTAGAACCTCCCTTCTGCTCACCCTGTCTGCAGTGAAGGCTGGAGAATTGCCTAAAACCAGTTAATCTAATATTAACTGTGACATTACAGCCATGTATTTTAAATTAAGGCTTGGAAAAACTGGTCTGAAGTTAATGAAATTCGGTTTTAATGAATTAAATGTTTGGCCCCTTTCCATTATTATAAACTGACTTGACCCTGTGTAGGGGAAGGTGTGAGTGGGATTTGGGAAGTTGGTGTGGACATGCACAAGGAAGGGCGGGTTGGAGAAAGGGGATGTGACAGTGTGAGGCAACTCTTAGCCCTCCTTTTTCATGTCCTTTCACACGCTGATTTCCCCATCACATCTTAGACCTTTTGTCTGTATATTGCTGATCAACCTCCCATCCCTTCCACATGATTATGCCACATTTGTGCTGCCAAATAAACCTGGAAAAGATCACCTAGTATTCTATTTTAAAGATGAAATCCATTAGATTGTTGACCGAAAAGTTAGTCATGTATGTATTCATAGACAATTTGTATTTTGTGAGATTGAAGGAAGGGCAGCTAATTCTCATTTTTTTATACTAATGGTAGAGAGAGGAAGCATGGATATTAAGAAAAGGTGGATAATCTATGCTTTGCCTTATCTTTTATAATGTTTTGCACAAATTGACCCATATCTTGGATCCTTTTATGGACTGATTATTGTTTTCCTCTCTTGATGGAGGATCTTGTAGCACATTCACTGTGGACCAAACCAATTGATGTGGTCATTAATTAATCCAGTTGGGTATTAAAATAAAATTGACCTGGTTTTAGGGGAGTTTCTTAAATTAACACCGGCATTAAATATGTCAAGCAGTGATTTTATCAATTTAATTGTATCCCAAAGCCTATGAAATGCTACTAATCAGTTGCATAGTGGAGTTCTTGCCTATGATTCATGTGTCACTGCTCATCTCATGTTTGAGTCAATCTCCCTATTCTGTCGTTATGTGAAGATGAAAGAAGGTGAGCTTCCAAATTGGTTTAATTGTAAATGTCCGAAGACTAGAATATCCAAATGTCAAATTAAATTATGTAAAACAGTATCTCCGAAACCGATTTTTCGATTGTCTAGGCAATCATCATCAGGGAGAGAACCAGGCAGAACAGGTCATAAACTGTCGAGAGCCAGGTGGAGAGTGAGTGTGAAATGCGATTCTCATTTTTCGGTTGGTGTGATGACGTCTCATGCTTGGGGGGTCGTGTGTATTGGAGGTGGGTGGGCGCTGACGTCATAGTCCTGGTGAAAGTTAGTCTTCCTAGGTGTTGAGTTCTCATGACTGACCGTGAGTGGAAAATTCCCAGGATTTGGAGATTTGTGCTTATTGTTACGTGTTTTCTTAATTTTAGCTACAGTGTGAATGATTTTGCTCTTTATGATCCCTGGTTCATTGTTGAACAAGAATAAAATATTAAACTGTGGGCCAAGGTAATGAGATAGTGACCTATTCCTTTATGAACGAAATTTAAGCTTCCAAGTGATTAATTGCCCAGCTCATCATTATTGCACTTTATTCACTACCTAAGGAGTTAAGTGCAAACAAAAAAACTCAACTCAGTCATCAACAACCTATTTAATTGCTAGAATTCCCCTGGCAGTTTTTTGCCGCTACATCTGCATCATCTAGTGAGAGAAATAAACTTCAAATTTGCACGAATGCATGTATCAGATTAGAACATGTTCTAAATTGCTCGCAGTCATTGGCGCTGTCTTTCCTCACAAGTTATGGCTTTATACGGTGCAATATTTCTTGCGTAAGTGTTCTCGCAGTAGCCTGCGCTGTATCAATGACCGTGTAAAATGGCCTAACTCGTGAAAATATCATGCTAAATGCACAGCATTAATTTAATTGCAAACAATACCTACTTCATAAACTAGATAAACCTCATGTAATATATTATCACATATTTATAGAGCACTCCATTAATTACAATGCTAATTAATACAATTTCTTAATTTGTAATATTATTCACTCTACATTTGTCATTGAATTAAATTATTGTACGCATGACTACATGCAAAATAATTCAGGTTTACCTACCTCTCCTTCAATTATGCCGTGGTCACAAACAGCTGTTTACTTCCTGCATGATCCATGGCCATAAGAATTATACTCTTCATCTGTTTCCTCTTCCTCCATTGGTGAATATGTAGTATGTCATCGATCTTCGATAATTTACAATACATGGGTTGGATACATCACCTTACCGACTGGAATGTCACCGACTTTCTTACAGAATCCCTGGCTGAGGCCCCGTCAGTGTCAGAAGCCCAGTCGGTACGGAAACTTCACCGATTGGTTGGACTCCGCGCTCAACTGATCGGTACAGAATCAATAAAATACAGAATGACCCCCGAGGTTACTTTATCAAGGAAAATAACTAATTTTTTTGGGCAATTACATTAACAACTTTCAGCCACGTGTGGTGCCTTCAAGTAACTGGATGCTTCTCAATGCATACATTTTTATTTCAGATAATATTCCTTTAATAATTTGCCTTACAAGCTCTACTAACTTAATCAATAATAAAAACGTTAAATATTCCTTTGAGTGTTGTGGTCTAGAAGAATGAAATTTTCAATTAAAAATATGTTATTGGAAAAATCGAATTTCAACCTACAAAAAGTTTGAATCTGCTCACAAATCATTTCACTTTTTGCCTTTTGGTCTCGTCAATTTAGATGGCATGGCTTGGAAACAATATCTCTTATATCACTTGTTTTATGAAGTCCACTGTTGCTAATCTTTATCTTCGGTGTGTACTTTGGGATTCCTCCACAGTTGCTGTGTGCCTATCTTTATTTTCATGCCTCTTTCACTTCTTCATATGATGTTCTCAGTCCTATGAGTTATTCTTAAGGCTGCTCTATACTTCCACCCTTTCTCAGATGTAACAGTTATTGGGTTTAGTTCTACGATTCCCCGTATAAGTGGCGGTATAAAAAAGTGGAATGAGAGAGCATCTCCTAGGTCCCCTCACAAGTGTTTTGTTTGTTTTGATGAGTGAAAAGAAAGGGAGATATCTCGACTGTGGTCACTTGAGATTCTTAGAACCCGACCTTTTCTTATCTCTGACCAAATGAAGGGGTCTAAAATCTGCCTGTCTCATGTGTGGGCATCGTTTCATTTTCCATAACGAAATAATGTTTCCTCTCACCTTGAATTTGCTATGATTTTAAATGTTGTACAGATATTTAGAGCGCCATTACAAGCAGTAGTTAGGTGTTCCGTATCACTGAGTTGGGTATGTGATAGGTTATGCAATGAACCATGAGAGCCAATGAACCAATTTCTGTTTCATTTTATGTTACATGTTACTGCACTATAAACTAATGTATAAGTTCTGTATCCACCAAGTTCTAGTGTGTGAATTATTTACATCCACGGCGAAGGATGAATTTACTAACAAATTAAGTGCTTTATTAACAATGTTATTTTTCCATTGCTCATGCAATGCACCAATTTACATGGGTTTGGATCTTTTTCAGATACACTGCAAACAAGTTTATATAAATGTTTTCATCCTGAAAATTCCAATTGGGTTTTTACGAAGGCTACTTTGCTAATCTAGATGTCGTGTCCAATCAAAGTGCTTTTCCATGGTGGTTGGCCAGCTTATGAAAAGTATCTCCGCTCTTCTGTTTTACTATTGCGTGTACTCATTATAAATTCTATTCTTTTATCTATGATTCCATATTTCTGGCATAATTTTCCCCGAGATAGTTCTTTGGTAATCGTCAATGGATATCTGCTGTCATTGCCTTAAAAAAACACCTTCATCTCTGCTTTAGATATGGCTCACGAAAACTGAATCGATTCCCGGAATTATAGCCAAAGATTTATTACAAAATGTATACAATACAAAATAGAGATTTTAATATGTAAAATCATTTGCCATAAAAATGCTTAAATGATACCATATCAAAAGTGGGATTCTGTCTATGCTCCGGTTGCATGAATAAGAATATCTGCGACATTATATGAATTAATGTGATCCGTAATCCTGCGACGGTGAGTTTTTAAAAATTCTTTGGTCATAAGGAAGACCTTATATTAGGTATAAGCCAGTTAATCACATGATATAGTAATATTAAATAGGAAGGTAAATAGGTATTAAAATCAAATTATATAGGTAAGTAGGAAAACATTGATCCAAATGAATCTTGTGCATCAAAGAGGGAGGTAGTATCTCATAATGTCAGTAGAACAGCAGAAGAGTTACAATTTACAAGCTTCATCTACTTAAGTTGAATCACACAATGTAACATAGGCTTAAACAAGGTTAATACAATCAATATCCGAGATGGGATTATAACTGCCAACTGGAAACGCGTAGACTGGTTGGCATTCTACCAACCTGGCTACCTCGGTCAACAACGGAAATATTCCTGAAAGCTGATAATTGGCTATGGTAGAATGGAAAATTATGGAGTTGTGGCTGCTGTATGAAAAGTCTAGGTCTTTATTTTTCAAGTAGGAATAGTGGATAGTTATAAACTTAAAGGTTCAAATATATATATACACCTCATATTTATTTGTTTCTTAAAATTTCCGATAAAAGGTGGTCCATATAAAAATTGAAATAAAAAATACATGTAAAAAACGTGAGATGTAACCATGCCGTTGTTAATCCATTTCACATGGAGAATCTTCATTTGATATGTGCAGTAAATGCATTTCCTTATATTCGCAAAATTATCATCGACACTTACCAGGCGTTGTCGAAATATGCTTCCTTGCTCCTCAAATCGCCATTGTTTCCCGTTGTATCACTTAAAATGAGGACGGCACAAGACAATAAAATATATTACCCTCAAAAAGACGAAAGTGTACTCATAAATTAGTAATGCTCAAGAAGAATTGTTATAAGTAGCAATGTTAAAAAATTAAGTCAACATTAGTACCTTTTCTCTGGCTTTTTCCCTAATTTCCCGGATAAGATATTTTTTCTCTTCCTTTGTCTATAACCTCTTCGATATCTTGCTTTCTTATAGCCTTTGACGTTTTCCATGAAGCCTAGAAAGAAAATTCCCGGCTGCTCTTCTTCAACCCAACTGGCTTGTGTTATCTCCGAGGGGTAACCTGACACTGTTCTGGAACCCACACGCTTGCTCGGAGATGGAACCCTTGCGGAGTTTTGTAAACAAGAGGGGTGGAACGCGTTAGGGCAGGAGTGGGGGTAGACCGCCAAAGGAAGAAATCTTTCGTAGGAACCAGCGCGCACAACGAGTTTAAAAACGCGATACATGCTCCATGGCTAATAGGTTTATGGCCTAACTATAGAAACACAATCAACAGTTGTTACTTGAATGGGTAGATGAAAGAACAAGCTTTGTATAGAGTTGAAGCAAAATCTTCGTACCGTATTCTAGGCTTAACAAATAGCTGCTGAAAATATACAATAAATGGAAAGTTTGGCTAATTTTTATAAACTAACAAATAAACCTATAAAAAATCAATTTCACTTCAGACAAAATACAATCCTTTTGCTATAACGGAAAAAATTCCCATGATGCCAGCTGCTACGATAATGTCGTAGTCGCATAAAGCATCTGCAACAGCCTTTTAAAGGTAGGTATAGAGCAGCCTTAAAGCAGCTATGAATGTCTTTGCTAAGTCTTATCCCATTGGATATAGGTGCATTTCTCGGCCTTTTGTGTTTAAACTGATTCTATACTAATTTATTTTTTTCAAGAAGAAAAGCTCTTTAGTGAAAACGTGTCCCGAAATAATACTTTGTGGGGGCTGTTTATTTTTTATGTTAATTGTTCATTTTTCTTGTTTGAAGTGTATACAGTGGATTCTCATTGGAACGATTCTTGATATAACATTTTTCTTATTTGCACGTTCATTTCCCCGAGTCAGGGTCACAGTGCCTGTAAATAGTACTGATTTAGTAGATTTTAGTTACCTGTTAAGCAGGTTTGGAGGAGGACTACCATATTAGGCCAATTTGACAATGGATATTTCTCTTAAAGGTTTAACTCTGACATTAAAAAAGATTATTTCTTGCAATAATATTTCGATAGGTGTACTATGATAAAAAATGCATATGAATAACTAAAAGGGCACCCACTAGCCAAGCATTTTAATTCAAATTTTATTTGTTTTTTTATAAATGTCACCTGGACATTAAAAATGTGTAAGCACCAGTACTTCATGACATTAAAAGTGAGACAGGTGCTTAGAATTAGCCATGGAAAAGCCTATGGTGAAAAGCAAAATATTGATTGAAAAGATCAACCACCTTCAAGAAGTAGACAAAAATCTGCATGTTTACCATGCTAAAATAATGAAATTAACTGTAAAGTTTAAACTCTAGATTGGAGTGAAGATGGCCTACTTGGTACTTCAATGTTCGGTGTTTTTGCCTTTGCAACAAACTCATTTACAACAAAATATTAAATTCAAATGAAGTATTAAGGCATGTTAAATGTTATGACATTAATTGATTTACAATAGAAATTTTAAAGAGAAGGTATGTTTTGCGTAGCTCCAAGTCGCATGCTAACAGAGAAATTCTGGTTTTATCAATTGAATAGATTAATGTAAAGGCTTCAAGTAATACATTTGGCACTTCAAGGATTTCATGACTAAAGTACGACTGGTATTCTATCAGAATCCCCTTTTGTTTGTGTATTTTATATTATGTAACACACTGCCAAATTAATTTTACCCCCGGGACAACTCTCCACAAATTTCCACTTTTCATTCTTACTGCAAAAACATACCTTAAAGTAATTATTAAAAATATGTAATTGACTGCATTAAACATCTAGGTGCTGTTGTGCTCAGTATAAATATCACTTCTTCTCTTTTTTTAAGTATAAAGCCTCAAACTTGTGTCTATGTACTTTTTGTGCAGACTGTGTATACAGAGCATACTCTTTGGTCATTATTGTAGTAATTAATTATTGAGTGCTCTTCAACCTAAGGCATCATCATATATTGTATTGGGAGGAGTAATTCTTAACTGTAAATGAAACTTTGTTACATTAAATGAACACCTGCTACCTATGGAATGAGCCTAAATGATAGTCAAGCATATCATTCCCCTAACAGTTATGCAACTCACATCTTCAACTTGCCCTGGAAGGCATAACCTGTTCTGCATGCTTTCCTCTTTCCCATGCTCATAATTTTGGGTCCCTTCCCCAGTGAGAGTCCACTGTATATATTGGAAATAAAACTAAATGAATGAGAATCATACTTTAAATTCTGTCCCTTTTCAATTTTATTTTCATATTATTATTTTAGTACACATAAACCTGTCTACTCTCTGATTCAATGATTATTTAGACTGGAATCCAGTTATTTAACTTGTTCCTTAGTATTTAGTCTTCATTTAATTCAAAATATTTTTCATTTCCCTAATCGCAGAAGTATGATCCTAAATGTCAGAAAAATCTGGCCATTTGGGCATAAAAGAGGTTAATTCCTCAGTCCACAAAGTGATAGGGCATGCATTAAACAGGGAAATAATACAGTATGAATGTGGCAGACAGCAATGAAGCACTGCTTGGTAATCCACGAAGGTGGCTTTAATGATTGTTTCTGAGTGTGTTCATTGGAATTCAGAAATGTCCAAAAATAAAACCTATTCATGGTTGTGTGCCACGGAACTAACCAGTCTGTTAGAGAAAAGGATATGGTGTTCTAAACATTTGAAAAGTAAATGTCAAATTGGACTAATCAAGGATCATGGATCTGTATTATTCCATCCTCCCTTTCTGAGATAGGTTGTGACAGTGTGGAAGAGGATGTTAACTCATATTTTTTTGGTCTTCAAGATAATATTATTTTGTGCTTATTTGGCTTTGGATTTTGCTCATATGAAGGACATGCATGCTGGATTCGATTTAGTTTCCATGTTGAATGGTTTCAATATTTGTAACATGAAGTTGATTCTGGAGTGGTAGGATGGGATGGAAATAATTTTCTAAATGAAAAGGCTTTTTTTATCATAGCATAACAAAGCCTTTTTTTTCATAGCATCTCATTCACACATTCACTGTATATTTCCTTACCAGGTTTACAGTTATGTTCTTGGTGTGCATTTTTTACAGTTCTAATCTCAACTGATATGTGCTATCTATCTGTGCTGGCTATCTTCCCATTGGTCACAGATATTTTCTGGTGACACTGTTATGAAAGTATACAATATCATTAGCAGTATCATTGTGAATATTGATCTTTCTTTAGGCTCTCTTTAGACTAGGCCTTGACTTCAGAAATACATGTGAATCACAGAAAAATAAATTTAGGATGTGAAGTTATATTTCAATGTGAATATCCTCTCAAATCAACCTTAAGGTTTGTTACACAGTTAGGAGTATTGCAATACATTGTAATTTTATGGGATGTTGCATTCAACAGTTGTTGCAGTGCAATAGAAGTTATTGGAAGGAATCAGCGAGTTTATATTGCTGGCTGTATTTTCAATTCAATCAGTGAAAATCTGACTGTCTAAAATTCTTGTTTTTGAAAAATCTCTGGAGAACAGTTAGACAAAATGCTATATTTTGTCCAAGCCTCAAGATCTTGTTCTAATATTTTTGATAAGTAAATAGATCTGAATATAAAAGGAATTTTTTTACAATTGATACTGAGTTACTTTTTTCAGATAACTTCTCTTGTAGCGTATGGGCTCTTACAGATGTAGCCAATTTATTATTTTTTATCCTAGCTATGCCTTTGTTACATTTCTGGTCAGTCAGTGAAATAATTTACCTGTGACATTTGACAGCTTTATGAATTATCTTATAGACAGGAATAAAATAAACCAATGTTTCTTGAGTTCCTAGTTTTTGTTGCATGACCTTTGATTTCCTCGAGTAAAAAATTTTAGTATCTTGCAATGGCTGCAGTTTATCATCCATCGCATACTTCTCAAAAATATTTTTTGATTTGTGGCTAGTAAAAATTAACCATTATAAACACCAGTTTTTACATTTATGAGGTTGATTTGATATTTTCTATTAGCACTTATTGATTGGAACAGACAACAGAACAGTATAGTGTTTATGTGGTTTTGTGCTGTGCTTTGAAATGTATTGCATACAAAAGAACATTGCAGCTCAGAGGACAAAGTGATAGGCTTTAATTTATTTTGCATGAAATATTATCTGCTTTCTATGATAATGAATAATGAGTTCTTATTTAAATGCTATAGTATTACTTCAAAGCTTTCTGGGTTAATGTTATGAAGGAATTACATTACCATGTTTATTTATGAACATATTTTATGACTCTTGCAGCCTTCTGCAGCCCCTGCTGCTCCTGTCTTACCTTTGGTCACTCCAAGTGTACCAAATTGGGTTGTCACTGGAGAGGAAAAGGCAAAGTTTGATGTTCTCTTTAGGCAGACAGATATCGATAGAGATGGTTATGTGTCTGGAGCTGAAATTCGTGATGTGTTCCTTCGTTACAATGTACCACAACCAGTATTGGCTCATATATGGTAAGTTAGTAATTCCATCTGTTTCTTTTAAAGTAGTGTTATGTTTCAATAATAAAATTTTAAATAGCCATTTTCAGCATCTATTCTCAAAGAGAATGGAATAAGGCATAATTTTTATTAAGGGATGTAACCTACAGTGGAGGTATTTTTTCGAGGTCATTTGCACCTTTTGAGATCAGTGGCTACTTTGGAAGAGGTAGTTATATAATTTGTACTTTTTCAACATGTTTAAAAGTAGGGCATAAGTATGCAGTGGAATCTTTGTATCTGTGGGAAATGCATTTTGGCATCTTCAGGAATCCTTGTGTTGTAATGCTGGCAAAATCTTTCCCTTTGAACAAATAAGTCCTGAAGCTACCCTATGAAATAAAATTCTGGTTGATGTAGCTCATAGGTCGTAATAGGAAAAAAGGTGCAAGGAAGAAATTGCTTAGCTCAGAGTAGAATGAATGTTAAAATTTGTTGTTGCTGCTGTAAGAGGAATGAATAAGTTAAAAACATGCAGAGAAGGAATTTTTCTATGTTCCTTATTTCATAGCTTATTCTTATTGGAGGAGGACCAATTTGGATTCAGGAAAAGCAATGGCTTAAGAGAAGAAATTGTTGACCTTTGATGATGTCCTGAATTTATGTAACTAAGGTCATGAATCAAATTTAATACCTTATAATGTGTAATTATCAGACATTAGTCAGTCATAGTTGGTTAAGAAAGGAATGATTGGTAATCATTTAATTTGATTCTCTCTTGCCAAACAATTTTTTTTAATGATATATTATTGATCATAAGGTATTTTGAATTTCATTTTGATTTCCATTGTAGGAGCTTGTGTGACACGAAACAAATAGGAAAATTGAACTGTGAACAGTTTGCCTTAGCCATGTGGCTGATAGGACGGAAGCTACAAGGTATAGATCCTCCAACAGCCCTAACTCCAGAGATGGTCCCTCCGACTATGAGGCCCAAGCCAGCGGGTGTGAATGCCAATGCACCAGCTGCAGTTGCTCCTGGGGTGGCGGTGAGTGGTGCCTGTACTATTTTACAGCAGTGCAATTTTTAGTTTTCCTGTAATTATTATTCTTTGCCATGCTGCCGTCCTTTAGATAAATCATCAATCATATAATGGATTATATTTTAGAACTGACCCCATGGAAGATTTATTATTAAATTTTCCTTTTTAACAGAGCCCCAATCTCAGTTTTTAGAATGACCTGTTGCACACATTCCTGGCATTGTCTTGTAACCAAGCTATACCTTCATAAAGGAATGTTTTAGATCTTCTTTTGGATTTTGAATGAAGACTTCTAGCTTCAATGAAAAAGATGAAGAACTTGCAGGTTAAAAGCTGCTTGTTTGGGGAACATCATATTGTTTCAATTTTTTTATGATAAGGCTTTAGCTGGGAATGATATAAACAAATGCACTGATAGAGAGGAAGCGTATTTTTATTTTAAAAGTGATGAAACAAAAACAAAGAATTGCTGAATTTTTTTTAACAAAGGTTTTTAAATGGTCAGGACCAGGTTCCGGGAACAAATTTTTTCTCTTTTTGTCAGTACAAAAATTATTGCCGTTTTTGATAGCATGTAAAATGTGCTTTTATTTGGAAATATTGGCTCTTAATGTATTTAAAGCAAATACCTTTTGTAGTATGAGTCTGTTCTTGCACAATTAGTGTAAAACCCCTTATTACACTTTTCCTAGGACCGCTAGAAAAAAGTGTAAATTGCAGGAAAATGCAAATAGAGGAAAAAGTACAATTTTCAAATTTACATGGAAAAGGACAATTTTCAAATTTACATGTGTATATAAAAAACACTGATAAACTGCATCCATTTTAGAAACCAGTATTCTTAGATATTTTGCTATATCAGTGCGAGTTGCATGGTGAGAATCCACAATTTTTATTTATGCCTAAATTGAAAATATTTTAGTGGCTTTGAAATCTTCTGTGGTGATTAAAAAAGGACTTTAGGGTTTCCGTTTTTTTCCACGTTGGTTCATCCTACTGAACAACAGTTTCGCTGGCATTATAGGAGGTAACTTCAGGTCCAAAGTATAGGAAATTTGACATAAGAAATATGTAGTACAAAGATATAGGAAATATATAGAATGTAGATGTAGGAAATTTGATGGGACACTATCTTCAAACCTGAAGTTGGCATCTGGAATGCCGAAGAAACTGTTGTCCAGAGGCATGAACCAACACGAAGAAACCTGAAAATCCTGTAGTCATCTGAAAATATTGTAATTTGCATCCATTTCCAAGTAAAATGAAATTTGCTTTTCAAAGTAATTAAGGATAATATAAACAACTCATGAGAATATTGAGCTACCTCGCTAGTCGGCCAGCGTAAGCAGTTATCCAACGGCATTAAAATTATTTTATTTATTTAATGCTGTTTTCACATGATAAAACTTGTTTCAATAAGTTTTATTCTATAGTAAAGTGAACTAAAACTGTTGAATTAATGCAGTGCGATGGTCGGACAATTGATCCCCTGTTATTGTCCACCAGTTCAGTTAATGTATTTTTAACATTTCATAATGTCTGGGTGAAAATTCATTTTCATTCTTCGCAGTATGAACTTCAGTAAAGCATAATATACTCCTGCAGGTGTTCCAAAATTTTAAATTGCATCTATATGCATACATTTCACTGTAGGAATCTTTTCCGAGCAAAAGGATAGTGAGTTTCTATTGCGATTGACACATCACTACTCTCTCTCTCTCTTGTTTTTGAAGTGTATACGTAGAAACGAGGTAAAACATTGTTTTATATAGACTGGTATACATAGCTAAATGTCATAGATTGATTTTTTTATCCATAGCATCCTTACCCACATCTAATGCAAACAGTGGGAAAACGGAAAAGTCGTGTTGTAAATACAGGGTTCTACATACGTTGGAGATATAGGAAATGGGACAGGACCTGATAAAAATGTTGTAAATTGTAGGAAAACCTAAATTCCGATAATGTAAATATGAGGTTCTACTGTATTTCAATTTCCTGAACATTTAAAAGGCTACTTGTTTCCCTAAATAGACAACAAATGGAATACATAACACCAAAGGATTCTTAGTCTGATTCTTAAACTCACACCACTGGTATTGAAGTAGCTCCCTAACACAACATGGGTTTTTTTCTCCCCAACACAACACAATATGGGAATATGAATCTGCTATTTCTAAGTTTCCCCACAACTAACTCACTGAAAGTAATGGAAACAATTTCATTTAAGTATCTAATCATCCACTGTTCCATGGGTATATATTGAGACTTTTTTTTACTGTAAATCTCCCTCAACCATAGGATTGCGTCTTCTGTACCATCATTTACAGAATATCTATTTTAATTTATTATTGAACATTTGAATGGAAATATGTACTTGGTGGTAAAAAGTCATGATTGTCAGTATTTCCAATAAGCTTGTATCAAACATAAGAATTCACTAAATTAATACAGAAAACACTTGAATAACTATTGGATTGAATAGAACAGAATTGAATAGTCTTGTAATATGGGTCGTTTCACTATTCCTAGGGTTATAATTTTTTTAAGTTGATTTTTGTTTGAGATAATAGAGACGTTGTTTAATTAATGACAAAAGAAGTATTGGTAGCCTAAATGCTTCTTGGATCTTCTGTTGTTTTTTTCTGTTTGTATTATAGTATTTATAGTTACTTTCCTTCTTTAGTTTTTCACTTCTTTTTTTGTGAAGCTAGATATCATTACTTTAAAAAATATGTATGAAATGACTCCAAGTATCAAAGTCATAATGACCAGTGCTATATGGTGGTTGAACGTAAAGCTGATTTTTTTTGTCACATGCACCTTCATTGTTGCTACTAGATGATCTCCGTGCCAACAGCTGTTGTATAATGAGAAAAGGGATTTTGTAATAAATGGACTGAAAACATTCCATGGTTACTATTGTAATGATATTTAGAATAATAGCTTTTCGTCATTTTTGAAGGCTCACCTGTAAATATTGGCATCTTTCAACCGCAAAGATTGAATGTGAAAATGGTCTCTGGCATCAACGAATAGCCTTCCATAAGATTTAGTTTTAAGCTCAACTGGATTTATTGACAAGTTGCCAATTTTCCAAAGTGGTGATGGATCATCAACTGAGATGCTATATTACAGGGAGGAATTATCAGTGCTGTGGTGTTAGTAACTTTTCCTTAATACATATATTCAAATAAATACATAACCAGAGGGCTTAATACTAGGACTAAGTATTATCAGCTGTTGCAAATGGGGCAATGTAAGCAATCAAAGTATGTACATGCACTTTTTTAATTATGCCCTTAAGTTGACTTTTTTAGACTGTACCGATACCACTTTTTCCGATACCAAACCGATACATCGATACCAGTGGCCGATACCGATAGTATTATTTGCTGATGCCTTACTTATTTTTCTAAAAAATTTGATAAGTGCTTTCCTTCTCATGAAGTCAACTCAATAATCAAAAGTGTTATAAAAGAGCACCTAATTATTGAGCGAAATGACATTGTGAAAACTTTTATTTTGCTACTCTTACAATTATTAGGGGAATTGGATTTTATACACTAAGCCCTCTTGAATTTGTACATTCTGAAAATTCTTTTTAAGAAATAAGAGCTGCTGAACATCCTCTGCAGCTCATATTTGAATGTATTGCTCATTGACATATTATTGACAAGGCTACTGATCATGCTCAGCAGTTAAGAGGGTTCTTCTATCTGGATCATAGCACTAGTTTCTGAAAACATTAGCTCATGAAACTCTAAACCTGCAGGTACACCCAAATACAGTGTACTTTCGTTAGTACGTTTTTGTAGGGACCCGAAATCCTGAACATGGTAACGAGGAAAAGTTGCTGAACAGGTTAGGCCTTCTTGGATTATGTTGAAGTTGTATGTGCAGGTTGCATAACTTCCAAGGACCAATACGCTTGCCATTAAGTTACTTGCTAGTACCATATTTACTCGTGTAAGCCATGCCCTCGTGTATCCCGTGCACCCCTACTTTTGGGCAGGCTCGTATGAAAAAATTATTTTTATTAAAAAAAATGTTTTTTTTTTTGCCCTTGAGTCTGCATCTGTCTGTGCGTTTGTCATAATATGAATGCACATTCTTGATAGAAATACTTTGCCTAAATTACGAGTGTTTCTTTCTTATTAGTTGATTAAATTACTTGTTAACCTTTAAATGCCTGGCGTGCCCGTACAGGCACGGTTAAAAAGCTCCACTCGGGGCCGAGCGTGCCGGTACGGGCACGCTAACTTCGATCGGCTCTAACTTCAATGAACATCAATTTAGCGGGGCAAATTTTCTTATTATTATAGAAAAATGTTTTATTGATACAATTACTTAGTTTTTGATTTTTAAGAATGTCTTTTTAAAATAAATTTGGTATATGAATAATGTCTCGCGGTGATAATATTTCTTATACCACAACTTTGATATAGTCACTTCGGATGATCCTCAATCTGCTATTTTTCTTGAATATTTCAATCCCTCATAAACATTGGCGGTGGCTCCAGTGTTGAAAGCTCACTGCGACCTCATTTCATTTCCAAGAAAATGCCTTCCTATGGGGGCAGTAATGCTAGTGTGTATCCAAATGGTGTGAAATGTTCTGGGTTTGAGGACATGGCCTTCGAAGGCCATAGACCCCCGGGCCAGGAGGAGATTAGGGAAAACCAAGAACCCTCTCTCGGCTGCGGGGCACCGCCCATGGGTGTGCAATAAAGAAGGGGCTGCAAGTTCTTGGGTCTGATATATTCCTATACCATGTTTTGGGTGGACTCGAACTAAACTTCATTATATCTCCGCTTTCTGGTGGGTGCGCTTTCTTGTCGGTTTGCCTTGTGTTCAGTTGAAGATATAGAATTTTTGAGAAATTGTAACATTTTTGGTAAGTACTCATTCTCTTCAGATATACAGTTCATATTTCCTTTTTTGCAATATATTTATTTAGAAATACATTTTTATTATTTACTGTTCATAGCCATGGCTCCTAAGTGGAAATTATCCGAGATAGAGATAGAGCAGGAAGTGCTTTTGGATTCCGACTCAGGTGCCGGGGAGTTGGACACTTTGTCGGAAGATGAGGAGGCAGATCCTCCTGCACTAGAGGATGAGACAGACATGTTGCCGTGCACCGTGCAAGGTGTTTTTGCATGGACGAGACCACAGCAGCGAGCAAGGGACGTGGCTGATCCGCCGTCGTTCACCATTGCACCATGTGGACTGAAGGCTGACGCCCCTGGAATATGTGCGACATCCTCTCCAGTGAGCTTTATCTTTTGTTTTTTGCGGAAATTATTGATCTCTTGGTGGAAGAAACAAATCGGTACTACCATCAGTACCGAGAACAGTCGGACGAGGGACTTGTGTCACTAAGCATGAAATCTTTCTTTTTCTGGCCATTTGGCTCCAAATGGGTCACGACGTGAGAGACACTGTAAAAGACTACTGGTCAACACAGGAGCAATTTCATACTCTATTTTTTAGCAACGCAATGAGACGAGACTGATTGATTCCTCCACATCTTGAGATTCGTCCATTTTGCTGATAATTCAAAGCCACCCCAAAATGACGAAAACTATGACAGACTATGGGAAATTAGGGCCGTTTTTGATAAGCTCAATGAATGCTAAGCTAAGTATTATAATCCTGCTGAGCACTTGACTTTAGACGAAATTATCGTGCTTTTCAAAGGCCGGGTGATATTCAGGCAGTATATACCAAAAAGCATAAATGTTTTGGAATTAAAATTTATAAACTGTGTGACAAAACAGGATACACTTATGACATGAAAGTCTATTTCGGAAAGGACCAACTGACTGTGACACAGGACATATCAACAACGCACGTGACAGTGAGGGCGCTGACAAGGAGAGTGGAAGGGTTTGGCCATAAATTGTATATGGACAACTTTTTTCCTCTCCTGCTCTTTTTGACGACCTGAAGACTAAAGAAATTTTCTGTTGCGGTATGGTAAGACAAAACCGCAAAGGCATGCCAAGAAATTTTGACTGTCAGACATCGAAAATGAAGCGAGGAGATTTACGGGTGTGCGTTAGAAATGACTTGACTGCCATAGTATGGAAAGACAAAAGGGAGATGTTCATGCTGACAAACATACACAATCCACCAGGAGAGGGTAATTTATGCAATGACCAAGGAAAAGCTTTGAAGCCAGCCATCATTGAGGACTACAATGCACACATGGGCTACGTTGACAGAGGGGATAGGATGGGTATGAGCTACGATACTAGCCAACATAGCTGGAAGTGGATGAAGAAGTTCTTCGCTCATCTATTGAACTTAACCATCCTCAACAGTTACATGTTGTTTACTTCTTCCGGGGGGCCAGATGACACATCGGCAGTTTCGGCTTTCACTGATAAGGGGAATGATAGAAGAAGGGTCTTCTGCCCTTCCCCCTCAGAGTTCACGGAGGGGGAGACCTAGTAGCCCGTGTGGAGGAGAACTGTGTTGCTTGGAGGCGAGAGATAATACTCACTGGCCAGTATAAGGGAACCGCCTAAGGTGCTGCATGTGTTCTGAGAAGGGTTTGTACACGTGCACAATTACAAAGTGTGGAGTGTGCGAGGTTGGACTATGCATTTATAACTGTTTTCAAGAATATCACACAAGGATATAAATCTACCATAAGATGTATAATCATTTAGTAACATGTATATAATTAGTAAAATCATATTCCCATTATCAACTTTTTTTCTGTGGGTAAAAAATTACTTCAACTTTGTTTGTTTCAACTTTGTGCAAGAAAAGAGATTTAAAAAATATTTTTTGTAAATAAATGACCTCATAATAAATCAATAATACGTTTGTATCATACATTTAGCTAAATAGCACTTTTTATTTTAACAATTTGTCTTCAGTAGTTGTTGATATATTGACATTTCTCGAGTCAAGGACAAGAAAAAATTAAAGAGCCAAAATTAAATCCAGCTGTGAAGGTCGATTTTTGGGCACTTAAATCCGGCTCCTAAAGGTTAATATCGTCACGATCATCATCGTGTCATGCATCCATGCACAGCCTCTTCCAAAATCATATTCATTCCCATGGATGTGTATTTTTATCCAGGAATGGTTTCGAGGGATTGGATAACTAGTACGAAATGTTATGAATCGTTAACCTCCCTTTTTCTTTTTCGAATGGCTGTATTCGTTCCTGCCTGGATTGAAAACTCACGTGCCTTGCACTTTTGTTCGGCCGTCCGCTTCTTGATAGGGACACACCATTAGTAGTTTGTACCATTTACTTTCAAGGTCTGTACCGCATGCCAAAATGAATATTCAAGAGGCGGCGATAATGAGCATGTTCCGCTTGTCGGTGAGTGACAGTATTGTAAATTGTTTTGTGGAGCATGGGAAGTTTCATAACCATAATTGGTGTTTGTCAAGAGAGGACGCTCTTATAATAATCGTACTGATGTATGGATGCATATTCTTGGGACAGCAGCATTTGCCCAAAAAAACAGTTGGAATAAAACCTGGGGCTAAATATATTCTCTAGCGAAATGCCGTGGGATCGATTCTTGAATATAATGAAACATTTATGATTTAAATCTAGGAGGATTCATAGTCTTGTGCTAAAGGCAGATAAATTTTTTTTGCTTTGGCACCTTAGAAAAAATTTTCTTATAAGCCTTCAAGCTGCTCCATTGAAATGCATGTGCCCTTTTATGCGGTATGCGTGGAACAAACCACATAATTTCACATGGAGGTGGCTGATTCATGTATTTTTGAATAAATTGGATATAACTTCGATTAATAGCTCAGTGCTGTAGAAGCAAACAATAAATTCTAACCCGAGTTATGAAAAGATTATTAAAATTAGTTGAAAAGGTGTGATGAACTTTTCTGACGCAATCTCCACCATCATGCACCAATCAAACAGACAAAACTTCATTAGATACCACTTTCACGTCCCTATAAAGAGCACAAAAGAGAACAAGGTGCCAAAAATCTCCAAATTGTCAAAACCATAGCTTCCCAAGTTGTTTTCAATACAAAAAATATTTTGTGGAATGTGTGCCAAAAAGAAAACCATGTTCCTAAAATGTGATGATGAGTAATATATTTTTATTTTTATATCAATGAATCCTAAACCATCACATTATTCTCATAAATTTTTCAAGTGTAACTTTAATTACTATAAATAATTGCAATTGCATACTTATATTGACACTAAGCTTGAAACCATTGAAACCTTGCGACCAATGACTATAAATTAGATTATGACCTACATAAGTGATAATTTTGTATTTATAACCATCGGAATACCGTATTAAATGCCCCATGGTGTAAGTATTATATAAACATCAACACCGCTACAAGAAAACAATCTATGGGAATGCATAAAAAGTTATAATTTGATAAAATGAAGTTGGGGTCAAATGACCCCTTGCCGTCCTTCTAGGTAGAGCAAAACTCCTGTCCTCCCAGCGTTAAATGTATCCATGTTCTTAATAAGTGCCCTACCATTATTTATTTTAGCCCAATTTCATTTTGAATCTGCCATTTTGTTTTTTTATGCTCTTTGTCTTCCGGAGGCTGTACATGTATTTTATGAAATTAATTAAATGTGAAAATAAATCTTAACTTTCATTTGTGTTAAATGTCTGACTGATGTACTTTTGTAAGCAGAAATGTCAGTAATCGATACGTTGGCTGAACATTACATGCCAAAATGTTGAATTGATTCATAATTGGGACGAATTTAATTACTGTATTTATATCATTTAATTTTGTGATTCTTCATCATTAAGATTCAAGTTTTCAGCTTCAAGTATAACTTGTGTGGTAAAGAAACTGAAACAGTGACAAAATTTATGCAAGACGGTGTTCAGACATGCGGGGTGAGTTCGGACGATCGTGCCTACTGGTACTTATTTGTGTTTTCTCCCAAAGTTCAAATTGTTACACAACTTAATCATGTCTTCAAGACAAATAATGATACAGTGTAGCATATTCTGTATAAAAGCAGTGGATCTCGTGATTTTCAGCATAGTCTATCCAATTAGTTTGCGACACTGAAGTTGGGTGAAAATTTGAATCACCGAAAAGAAACTACTGTGCTCTTTGGTAAGTGCTTCTGAATTTTATGAGATCTATTGCATTTTAAAGCTGCAACTTTTCTCAAAGCATATGAAAATTTACTTTTAAATGCCATGAATATTTTATCTAACCAGAACACATTATTCGATATTATGTATCTCCACGAGTGGAGAGTTGAAAGCTTACTTGAAGGTAATTGTCGGCCGGCGCTCATACAGGGACGATGACCAGAAAGTTGAAAAGGAAGTGAATTATGGAAGCATGACACTTCGGGCTGCTTGCAAGTAGTTTGGAGTACCAAAATTAAAGGTCCATGATAAATCTAAAAAAAAGCACACAAAAATCTGTGGGAGAAACGGCTATCCACCAAAGAAGTAGACCAGCTAACTCAAGGGGTTCTTAAATGCACAGAGTGGTGGTTTCCCTTACAAGCATTGACCTCCAGTCAGTCGTACATGAGTCCTTGAATAGGATGGGGCGACAAGAAAAAACATTTATAGATAACTGCTCGGGATTGGAATGGGTGTGGGGTTTCATGATGATACGGCATTAACTCACAAGGCATTTGGGAGAAAATAATAAAAGGGTTTGTGCAGCAGTGACTAGAAAGGTTCTAGAAAAATATTTTCAAATCTTAGAAATAGTTTTGGATGGTGTTCCTCCAAAGAACTTATTGTTAGTTAATTATGCTGAGATAAATATCAGTGACGATCTTGGAAAATCTGGATAGATTGTTAAGAGGAGATAGAAACACCCATCAATCGATAAGGACACCAGCAAAACAAGTGTCTCTGTGATGATCGCAGCATCAGCAGGTGGGGAATTGCTTTGTGGCTCGTGTTTTTTTCTTTCTGTGTTGTCATGGCAAATTACCCTTGACCAGTGGAAATGTAAAAATTGGGGGGTTGTTCCCAAAAGTAAGTTCCCCAAAATATTTAAATTTGTAGGGTAACGCACAATTTTACAGTCCTTCAGGATCGAAATTCACTCCAATTTTATGTCTGCCGAATGGTTTTCCACAATTAAAATATTTTTGCACGAGCTACAGCTGTTAGGTCCTGCACCCCTCATTGCCTTATGCCTCCCTCGCACCTTTCCTGACAAGAGTCTGCGGGGGGAGGGAGGAGTCGAACACCTTGGGTAACATTTGCAGACAGCTAATGATTCACACGAAGCTACAATCCCTACAAGACCGACTTTAAGCTCTAATTTACACATTTTTGTGCTATCATTTACTTGAAAAAAGATACTTGTGAGCAATGCTTCAGGAAATGGACAGAGAATATCAGGCATTAGAGATTACCTGACAAACTTCTAATGTTTTACATTGTCATAAATTCAGAAGACTGTTTCGTTTTGACCAACCATAAATATATAGAATCATTTAGAATGATGCTTAGAGAATATTATGTGTTCGTCTTCATACCAAAGTTTGCATGTTTCCTGCCTTCTTTAACCCACCACAGTCGGATTTCGAATGGTGTGAAGTAAATATTCTGAGTGAAAATGCTACAGTCCTTCAGGATCGAAATTCACTCCAATTTTATGTCTGCCGAATGGTTTTCCACAATTAAAATATTTTTGCACGAGCTACAGCTGTTAGGTCCTGCACCCCTCATTGCCTTATGCCTCCCTCGCACCTTTCCTGACGAGAGTCTGCGGGGGGAGGGAGGAGTCGAACACCTTGGAAAACATTTGCAGACAGCTAATGATTCACACGAAGCTACAATCCTTACAAGACTGACCTTAAGCTCTAATTCATACATGTGTTCCAAGGGAATGCTTATTTACGCTTTTGTTGTAAAGAGGAAAAAAATTAACTTTAACTGTTAGTTGGTGACAGTGACAAGATTGATTCACAGAAAAACTTCCTTACTTTAATACTATAAAGCAGCACAATATACTAAGAACACTTATTTATTATCACAAATCCAAACGACACTGCACTTTAATGATGGACTTCTGCAAGTCTTTTATAACCCTTTGGAAGTGAGCAGCACTAAGAAGCAAATGCTGGAAACTATCTTCTTTGCATGTAATAGTGTTGTTGAAAGTCTCTATCAACTTGATAGCGTGTTCTGCATGATCATTGATCACATGCAAAGCCTTCACGTTATCTTGACTAATTCTGTAGTCACTCTTGTTGTGCTACACAGGATCTTCTTCCAAAAAATCTTCTGGAATACTAAGTATTCGAAAGAATGAGAGACAATTCGATGTGACAAAATCTGCCAGCACTAACCTGTTGGTATATTCTAAATTCCTGGGCGGTCGTTTAGGAGAATTTGGTAAGCCTTCTTTTTTTTTAGGTTGTATACAAGTTTCTTTTTTTCATATGGACTAACACTATCGTAGTAAAACGTAGCATAGTAAATGACATTGTTTTTGGCACTAGCATTTTCACTCAGAATATTTACTTCACACCATTCGAAATCCGACTGTGGTGGGTTAAAGAAGGCAGGAAACATGCAAACTTTGGTATGAAGACGAACACATAATATTCTCTAAGCATCATTCTAAATGATTCTATATATTTATGGTTGGTCAAAACGAAACAGTCTTCTGAATTTATGACAATGTAAAACATTAGAAGTTTGTCAGGTAATCTCTAATGCCTGATATTCTCTGTCCATTTCCTGAAGCATTGCTCACAAGTATCTTTTTTCAAGTAAATGATAGCACAAAAATGTGTAAATTAGAGCTTAAAGTCGGTCTTGTAGGGATTGTAGCTTCGTGTGAATCATTAGCTGTCTGCAAATGTTACCCAAGGTGTTTGACTCCTCCCTCCCCCCGCAGACTCTCATCTGGAAAGGTGTGAGGGAGGCATAAGGCAATGAGGGGTGCAGGACCTAACAGCTGACCATGAATTCGGCCCGTGAGCAACTGGCTCGGCATTAGGTGTGTGGCACATGGCTGTAGCTGGTGCAAAAATATTTTAATTGTGGAAAACCGTTCGGCAGACGTAAAATTGGAGCGAATTTCGATCCTGACGGACTTTAAAATTGTGCGTTACCCCTAAAAATGATGTTATTTCCTCAAATCGGGAAAATTGAATGTTATTGCATTTATACCCTTTGAGCGACCTCTAAATGTTAAAAAAATCCGGCTGGAATTTTTAGTATATCCATTCTGCACCCCGTAGCATATTTTAAGAGGTAGAAATCAAAAATCCGAGAAAAAATAATAAATAAGCAACACCCCTAATGTAGAGGCTACAAAAATGTGTCTGAACTCACCCCAACTTACTGTATAAGTAATGTGCATATGTATTTTTTTTAGGTTAAGATTTTTTTAAAATATTACATTTAAAATCAATGTAACATGATGAATTTTGAAGGCTGGTTTTGAAAAAAGTAGCAGGGTTCTAGCAAAATTTTATAATGTAAATTTATTTATTGTGCAAAGAACCTAATACGCATATACCAACCTGGGGCATTTTAAAATTACTTCACTTTTAGCATCCTGAAAGATCACTATTCGCTTAACTGGTGGAGGCAGTGGTGGTATGCTTTCCAGTGAGTCATAGTATATTTTTGTTCCATCATCCATGCCATTCTGGCAGTCTAACTGCAATATTTTTAGAAATGAAAAAATGTTATTCAAGCATCAATACATTATATCAATATGTTTATTTCTGTGGATGCCCAGAAATAGGGTAGCCATAATTCACGGTAGTGCAACAAAGGGCTATTGTACCATGCTCTCATCTCTCATATCTCTTCATTCGATTAATACGTAAATAAATTTTTTACCCTCCTAACATTTGACCGTCAACATCATTACACAACTTGCACATTGGTAGAGCATTCTTTTGTAAGTGAACTGTCATAGTAATTACAGCACAAATATTTAAGCACCCAGGGGTCTATATTAAGACCACATAGAAATTGCAGGGTGGCAAGTTAAGGACCCCTGTTTTGGTTAATCTCAAAATGGAGGCATTCTTTAGCCTTGGGCTTGCTTGTTATTAAATCATTGACTATTTATTAAATCATTGACTAGCTTATTTCTGTATTGCATGCATAAGTTGTAGAGAAATTGTAATTGATAGACATCTGAAATGTTTCATGAAATTCAAAAGGATGAATAGAGGAAGGAAGGTGTGGTGGTAAAGAGTGGAGGCTTTTTGTAGAGCAAGAGAATGGATTATGTGCTTATTAAACTGCTCATCATATGCAGTTAAAAAATACTGACAGAATCATACTGCCCAAAATCGATCTCTCCGCCAGAAGAAATTATACAGGAGTGAGCACAGAATTGAACCAAGTCATTTGAACAAAATGTGTATGGGATGATCCAAAAAATCAGAGGTTAGGTATGGGGTTTCCAAATCATAAGTTAATGATGTGTGTGGAATACTCAATCAAGCTTATTAAACATTTTGAGAGATACGCAGAACTCTGGAACCCAAGCGTCCCTTGCGCATGGCATCGGCCTTTTCATTTTTATCCTATTTGCATCTTAAGAGGAATTTTACAAGAAATAAAAGTATAGTTTTTAGAGTATGATTAATGGACTTATTAATTATTATCTGTAGTCTCACATCGGGGTCAAAAGCTGGGTTAATCTATTATCTTCTGTATAATATGTTTCTATAAAATTTAGCAGTTTTATTTGGCTTCAACTAATTTTGTATCAATGTTTGCTGAAGATGATGGTAAACTTTTATAATTCCCAATGATTTTTCTGTAGGCATTGTACCAATTTTACTTGTTTTTCAATTCTGTTTGTACTTCAGTAAAACATTGTGTTAGAAAATTACCTGAATTTTCAAGTTGTACTATGATGGCAGCAGTAATCCATACATAATGACTTCCATATTCATATCATGATGTACTGAATTTTCTTTCCGAGGGTATGCTTAAGCAGGGTGGTGATCGTCAGGGAAAACCTGGAATGTCAGGGAATTTTGGAAATCTGGAAAAGTCAGGGAATAGTCAGGGAATTCTCGTAACAGTCAGGGAGAAACTGGGATAGGAAATTTTCATTATTTTTCTACCATTACATTTACCGGGCTGTCTTTCCTGCCCTTTATTTCACCAAAACTTTCACCAACTAAAACTAATGTCCTCGCCGAAGTGCATAGAATAAGCCACATCAATTGGTGTAACATTCAGTTGTGAATCTTAGTTATTTAGTTGTGAATCAGTCGTACAATGTATCCCTTGTGTATATCCTTAGTGCGATATTCGTAGTAGTGTTAAAATTCAAGATCACTGTGTATTCTGCTCATCACAAGGAATCCGAGGCTATGTTGTTTGGAAGATTTTACCTCGCGTTTTTTTTAACTTCCGAGACTCAGGTCGAGAGGTAGTTGTAGCACACTAGCTTGCAGTAAATACATGCTTGCAGTTCTAAAATTATGAGACAATGATTATTAAAATGGTTATACAAGGACAATCACACGTGTAAACAAAATCTTACGTGAGATCATCTTTGATTTTCATACCTCCCTGCGCGAGACCATAATAAGAGTTCTCCTCCCCTCTCCACCTTTCACGCTCGACGTAAATATTGAATGGCCCCCTTAGCTCCCTCTTGACGCAATGTAGTCAGGTCACAAACCACCTCAAATGTGACCTTCCTAAATATGATGCTGCCGTTGTTAATTGCCTCCTGTTTTCGCTCGCAGTGGAGCAATTACATTTTGTTTGTTTATACAAATATTTTTACATTTTTGGTTCCCTCTTACAATCAAGGGGTTATGACCAGGTTAATCAAATTGTTATTCGCTTCTAAAACTCATGCCATCCGATTTTGATCCAGTCCAAGAAATTGGCTTTGGTTTATATTTTTCCCGTAGCTTAGTGATACCTGTGCCGGGGTGCACCCGTAAATTGGCCATTAACTTTCCCTTCAATGCCTTTTCAGTAATCCTCAACTTCCCAGAACTACCACGACACGCCACCTCTTCCTTGAAGAATTAGACCTTGTCGATTTGTAATTTTACCGAAGGAAACATACACGGCCACGGAAATACGATACACGGCCGCTGATACGTGGCAGCGAAAAATGTATTAAAAGTGTGTACAATTCGTGTGAGGGCTTAACTTGTGAAGGTTTACTATATTTTTTCATTCTTATAGCTTTTAATGCATTGATTTCAGCTTTCACATTTTCTGAGTTTTGACGAAAATTTAATTCAGCAGAAATAAAATATTCCGATAATAGGAGACCTATTGGCGATCGGTCAGGGTAATTGGTAAAGCCATCAGGGAAAAGTCAGGGAAATTGGTAAAGTCATCAGGGAAAAGTCAGGGAATTTGAAAATTGGTTATCAGTAGCCACCCTGAAAATGTCCGAAGAGTAGAAAATCCAAATGCCAAATTAATTATGGAAAACGAGTAATTTGGCATTTGGATTTTCTATTCTTTGGACATTTTCAATTAAGCCAAATTAGAAGCTCTAATTATTTCATCTAGTAGCCACCCTGTTAAGGAAATTCTTATTTTTATTTTTCTTGACAATTTATTGAATAATATGATGGATTCACTGGAGCTGATATAATATTCTAGTTATTCCCAAACAGATGAATTAGTGTAATGTTTCATGCTGAAGGTACATTATTTGTCTTTGTTCTACAAAAAATCTTTTGCGTACACTAACTGCATTATTCCATTTAACAATCTGTATTCTGGTGAATAGTTTATTTGATTGGTGTATAATTTTAATCTCTATCTATCATTACATCTAATCAAAAGAAGTGAAAATATACTATTTTCCCATGTAATAAGTCAGCTTTGCATGGTTTATTTTGAAAAATAGTTTTAAGATGCACAGAGCAAGTGATGAAGGATGTGAAACTCTATGTAAATATGAAGTAAAGTTTGTAAGGAAAAGAACATGTACGTAAATACAAAGAAACTAGCTGATAGAAGAATTAGGGAGAGCTGCATCAAACCAATCTCAGGATTGTTGACTGATGATAATGATTTTCATCAACTTCTTACCATCCAGACATCATGCAAGCTTTAAAATTCTATGGATCTTTCAGAAGAAAACAGTTACAGGAAGGGTAAGGAAGAATGACACTTATGGTTAGGATAGTCATGCACTCCTAAATTAAATCACATAGTGCAATAGTATAATATGCTGAAAGAGCCAGAAGTTTCTCAACAAAGAAAGCTTTATACTGTGCCGCTGAATGTTTTCCACATTTTACCCCATATTCATAAGTTTATACATAATGAATACTATGCTCATATGGCATGCACTCATGCTCTCCAAATTGAATGAAATTTCTGCAGAGTTAATTTGTACTTACACACATCTCATCTGATGAAATTACTCATCATTGGCTAATTCCCTTGTCAGAGGACTTGAATTATTATTGTGCATACCAGTGCAACATCTGCTGCATGCAATCCTATGAACTCACTGATGTTGCTCTCCGCCCAGCCGCAGAAATTTGACCCCTGAGTCCATAATTGCACCAGGCATAGTTACCAGGCCAAACTACCCTGGCCCTCAGTTTCTAATAGCCCCCTAAGAACTGTCTAATGAAACTCCAAGTGTGAAGAAGGAATTGTGATGTGAACTTTAGCAATGAGTCAATAATCTGAAAAAGGAATGTATGCAGGAATTATCTAGGATTAGTTTCTTGTATCAAGGGAGAGTATCTCAATAAACTTCTTTGGATAGCTTATGTTTTCCAGAAGTGATTTATTAGTCTCACTAAAGATGGAATCACCTATATTTCACCTGCAAAAACAGTCACATGTGGTGTGCCCCAGGGATCTGTTCTTGGTCCGGTGCTGTTTCTTTTATGCATGAATGACCTTCCGGGATTGTTTGAATCTGTGCCCTGCTCACTTTGTATACTGTATGCAGATGACACAAATGTTTTGGTGTCTGCCTCTTCAATAGACAGCCTGGTGCTAAGCGCAAATAATACTGTGCGCCTCCTTCAAGAATGGTGTGATAAAAATTTTCTCCTTATCTACAAGGAGAAAACTAACTTATTAATGTACTTTGCTAATAAGAACAAACCTAGATTTGATTTCTCTGTGTTGTGATAATGTAATGATTCCAATGAGCTCTAATGCCCGTTTTTGAGGTATTACCCTGGACAGTAGACTCATGGGAGAGCCACATTTCAAATCTCCAGAGTAAACTGAGTTCAGTGTGTTTTCTAATCCGATCAATTTGGCTATCTGTCAATAATCAAGTACTGCTTTCTATTTACTATGGTGAATCCTACTCGCATGTTATTTTTAGTGTTTTGTTCTGGGGTCCTTTACCCAGTGCTCATGTTATTTTCAAAATTCAAAAGAAAATTGTAAGACTTTGTGTAATACCTCTCTCAAGGCTCCATGTTTTCCTTTGTTTAAGAAACTTTGCATTCTTCCACTTGTGTGCATTTATATGTTTGCAATTGTGTGTGCTAAACAAAATATTTCAGAGTACTCCACCAATGACTGTATCCATAAATACAATATGAGAGGATCCAATGATCTACACAGATATTTAATTAGAACCAAAATCTCTAGCTATGCCCCAAAGCTCATGGGCCTGTTACTATACAATAAGCTACCAAACAAACTGAAATGTGTGAAAAAAATGCCTCTTTTTAAATGCAAATTACTAGCATTTTTCATGATACATTTATTTTATTCTATTGATGAATTTCTTCTTATTTAATTATTTTCTTTTATATGCTCTATGTTGTAATATAATATGATGTGCCTTATATCTTGGAACAAGTGTACCTTGATCTCTGGGCAAAAGAAATTATTATTGTTACAGTTTAAGTAACTTCCCCCTCCGAGTCTCCCCGGCTAGCATCAGGTTTAGTTGCCATCATAATTGCTGGAGACTTGAGAGGGCTCGCTCCTAAGGGGAGCCACATCTGCCACCGTCGGATAGGTGGCTACCCAGCATTAGGGTCATGCACACAAAGCAGGCGGAGGGACCTGAGAATGACAGCCTTCTGCATTGCACTTGCAAGTGCATCCACTCACGCCCTGCACGCTGGGATGCACTTGAGATTCTCAACCAGTGAGATCTTGACACCACCAAACACGATGAGGACTGCCAGTTTCACAGAGTAGCCCATGTATATTTGCCGGAGTTCGCACAGCAGATCTTGATATTTCGACCTTTTTTCTATCTCCTTCGCTGCCATGTTCATTTCGGCCGGTGCTGAAAACTCGATCATGAACATGGCATGTGAGAGATTGTCAAGGAGAACGATATCAGACTTCGTCGCCTCCAACTGCCTGGTGTTGGGGAAGGAATAATTCCACCAGATCTTACACTTATCTTTCTCCACGACGGACTCTGTGTCTCCAGGGGCTTAAGGCAGCACTGGATTTGCATCTATGCCTTAATGGTTTCTTAGGTGGTAATACAACACCCTCAGAGCCAATTTGTGCCGGTTTATGTATGCGTTCTTTGTTCTTAAGCTGCAGCCGGAGATTTGATGACCTAAAGTCTCCGGCTGCCTCCAGCATGCTCTGCATTTCGTGTCCATCACGTTTGCCCCAAAGATGAGGCAACGGTACACAAGGGTGTTGATGACACCATCTTGGTCCACGAACATGAATCCCTCTGTTTTGGACTTCAGACCTGCAGAGCACAGGAAGGCGAACATGAGTTCCTTCGGTAGCCCATGCGTTTCCAATTTTGATAGAAACTTCCATGCATGGGCTTCTCAGTATGTTTGCAGAGCAGGTTCTTTTGTGTCCCTTTCTTTATTTCGAGCCTTAACACGTCCGCCTTCAGCGACAGGATTGATTTGTCACACGCTTCTCTGCTGGAAGTAAGGTCCAGGTCTAACCCGAGGCCATCTGCTGCCCTTTTCGCCACCTGGATAGGAACGCCCCTTTGCTGACACTCTCGTGTTTCTTTACGAGCAGCATCAGGGGGTCCGTGCTGTGGAACATGTGGCATGCTGTATTGAGGACTACTCTGTCATGAAGGCACTCCAGGCTTATCAGCCCTCTACCGCGTAGCTTTCTCGGCAGTTACAATCTGGCGACAAGACTTTGGATGAAAACTACAATGGATGGTCATCATCTTCCTTGTTCCCCTGTCGAGGTTTTGCAGCTCCTTGACATTCCATTTGATGCAACCAAAGGTGTAGAGCAGTGTCGGAACTGTGAAGGTGTTGGTAGCAAGAACCTTGTTCTTGCCAGACTGGTCATAGCTCCAGATTTGCCTGAGAGTCTGCCTGTACTTGGCTGTAAGCCTTTCCTTCACTGCTCTCGCCTCCTGCATCTGGCACTGGGGGATGCCAGATATTCGTTCACTTCATCATCATCAAGATGACTAATAGCATTTCCGTCAATGAGCTGCACGTCTTTCTGGTCTTCCGAAATCTTTCCTTTCGCCAGATGGATGGTTGCGCACTTGTCCAATCCGAATTCCATCCCTATATCCTCACTGTATCTGCTGTCGGTGTCCAACACCAAGTGCAGGTCTTTTGCGCTTGAATCATAAATCTTCAGGTCATCCATGTAAAAAAAATGGCTGACCTTATGTTCCCTTTTTGATGGGACACCGCACGTATATCCCTTACTTAGTCTCAACTGAACGAACAGTGGGAGGAGACATAAGCAGAACAAGAGGGGACTAAGGCTATCGCCTTGGTAAATGCCACGGCGGTATGTTACCAAATCTGTGTAGACGGTCTTCTTGCCAGATGGTATGGTGAAGGGCGTCTTCCACAGTGGTAACAGGCATTCGATGCAGGACACAACCTCTGGGTGGATTTTCATGTACCTCAGCATGGCTATAATCAGCTCATGAGAGGTATAATCAGAAGCCTTCTTGTAGTCCACCCAGCCCATTGACAGGTTACGCTTGTATTGACAAGCGTAACCTGTTTTATTATGCTCATTTGATACAATCTGAGCATAATAATTATAACCAAGGTTTATTATTATTATTATTATAGGTGATATATTGGATGCCAAAAATATCTTTGCCTAACCTTACCTTACAAAATGCAGTCATTATTTCACTAGGTCGTTCTTTTGAAATGATCCAGTTGAGGGTTGATAACATTGGTGAGCGGCAAGGTAATCCATTTTTGCCAAACATTTTTAGGATATCAGTTGCATTTCTCAAATTATTTTGTGAATGAATTCTTTTAATATCTTTGGCATTGCCTGTTGAATTTGTAGAAGTATTTTGAGTCTCTGGAAATATATGGTCGAAAAAGGTCACATGAGAGGCCATGCTTGTGTTTTTATTTTGCATACATCTGCATGAATGCTTTCTAGAGATCTCCTGGGGCCTCATAAGTATGATATGTCTAGGTTTGAAAATATAATTGTATCAAATGGTCATAATATCTTGTACACATTGATGTCTCACTGGAGAAACTTGTGTGTCAACTTTTTAGCATGCATTTTTGTTATATTTTTTACTTGAATTCCCTACATTAGCTAGTGGGATATGTCAGTGACTCTTTCGTAAATTTAATATTATTTACAGACATTGTTTATCTCATCACCTAAAAGTTATATATCCTCTTTGTTAAAAGTAAATTTTTTATACTTGATTATACTTTAGATCCTATTTATTGATATAGTTGAGGGAAAAGAATGAGTTCTGCATACGAAAGGCTTTTTTCAATATGACAGCCTAGACTTACTGCATGGAAATGAAGCATAGGGTGTACTCAAATCACACAAGATAGGGTATCAGGGCAGTGGCTCAACCCTAACTAATTGGGGGTCATTTATTTGGTGACTTGCTCACCTTGGGATGGGTGCTGCATTATCAGAAGGGCCTTGGGATAATTATTCAGGGTGTACCCTGCCAATGGAGCTGCTTAGGAAGGGTGGTCATCGTGTGAAAGGAACTTCTCAGTAGATATTGATTTAGCTTATGCCATTTGCAAGGAAAGGAGACTAGTGAGACAATGCAGATATAGGTACTAGGAGGATTATTGAAAAATGGTGATCATCTTATGTGAATTGAAGTTTATTCCAAGCTAATACAGTGTATGCATCTGAAGAGCAGGAGTCTTATTAAGCTGTGGGATATCACAGAGGGCCATTAGCCTTGATGGAGGAACCCTACATGATCATGAGTTGCCATACCTCTCTGCTACAATTTGATTGCAAGGGAACCTAGCATAAAACTTATGATGTTTATTTGGATGTTATTGTCAGGGCTGAAGACAGAAATCTGTGCAGGAAACTAGTAGAGATGTAAGCATTCTTCTCCTTTCGTCCCTGTCATATTTTTTTTGTAAATTGCTTTTAGATCACAAATTATCTTAATTTTTACCCATTTTCTGCATCATGAAGCAGCTCATTCTTAGGTATTAGTGTCTTTGCTAAAAGAAGTCTCATTATGCATCACATATAATACACATTATTAGGCATGTAATGAAGTCTAATGTATTTACGGTTTGTTGGATGTGTCTCAGAATTAAAACTGGACAATGCAACTCTACATGTTCCAAATCTTGTTTGCTTTCCTGCTCTGTAGCACTTGCCAGGCTTTTTATCTATAGGTGCAGTGCATGGACCCCATGGTTGCCAATCTGTAAATACAACAAGCCCATTTCCCTCTTCATTAGGATGTGGGTATGGCCCTCTTGGCGAAGTTAGTGGCTTAACCTGAAAAGCGATAACTTATGGAAAGAAATCAATTATATAAATTGAGGTTTTTTCATTTAATGGTATCAATATTTTATGCCAAAAATTGTGCTGCCATTTAAGTGGTGAATATTGTAGGTTTTTTGGTGTATTTAAAAATATTTCTGAATGTAAATGCATTTTAGGGGAGCTGCTAGTGAGGGATTAAGCAGCCTGTGATATAAGTAACATGATTTAAATTACTCATATAAATATGATTTGAGTAAACTCATGGCTGCAGTGAGTTAGCACTAATTGAAATGAAAATCACTCCTTTTTTAACCCCTTCTAGTATTTGCCCATAAAATGCCCGTATATATGAGAGCAAGCTTACCTGAATGATTGGCTCATCATCTCCAGCCACATGCAAAAAGTGAAGTGCTTTTATAGATCCTGCATGGAAGCAGGCATAAAGGCCTGTATCTTCATCTGCTTGGAGGTCTAAAATTGCCAAGTCTGCATCATCTGGGTTTCTAATGAACTTCTCACTATATATATCATATCCAAGTGGGGGGGAATTCTCTGGTGTATCAATAGAATTCAACTTTCTCCAGGTGACAATGTCCAAGTAAGATTCGGCTGGAGATACGCAGATTTCACATTCAAGGCTTGATCAAAAACAGGATGATTGGTGATCAGTTATATATATCGCTACACAATTCTAAATCGTTGTGGGTTTTCTTTGATTTAATGCTACACTACTCACTGCATTAAATACAAATTATGTTTGAAATTGTGATAAGTCATCGGGTATGACTTTAAACAGCTGACCAGGTCTTGGGTTCAGACCTGGGTTGGCTGGCCGGAAATTGGGGATATGTTTCTGAACATGCCCAGTTAAACAAAAAATGTGTGATTTTCTGGGGGTATCTGATATTTTGAGAAATCATAGGAATCACAAATTACTGGCGCTTGTAAGTCATTATGTAACAGTCTCTTGAAAATGGTTTGGAGTCAGAAACATTTCTCCAATTTGATATTACTGTTTGAGAGGAGAGTGTGAATTTCTGTACCTAATGTTTCCGCTATGACGCCCTTCTAATTTACCGGCGAAATAGAAATTGTACCAATATATATATATATATAAATGTATCCGAAAATATAGACCACCCTCTTTGCAATTTTTTTCTTAATTTTTCCCGATTGGATACTAGTAGTTTTATGTTGAGGTTTTACTTGCTGTCGTTTTTACAATTGTTTAAGAAAGAGATTCCCAGGTAAATCTTTTTATTGGTCTCCGAAAATTACTCGTGACCGAACTTCCGTGTTTTGCGTTTCCTTAATAAATATAAAAGTACTATTCATTCATTGGGTTCAGTTGCAACACACCTCTCGAGGCCAGACTAGAAATTTCCGTCGCATTATTTTCCGCGTTGAAGGCGCTGAACTGAAGTGGTGGCCCCAGAAAAATATGCTGGTTGACTACGTATAGCCAAGGTGACTGCATTTGAGAATATGCAGCTGTTGTAACTGGTGTCATGCATGTCTGGAAGATGAGGATCGGTAAATCCAGGCATTGAAAATCATTGTGCCTTTTGAAGGAAACTGGAATTCGTCTGTTGAATGCTTGGATGCTGGACTACGTTTCGTCAGTTATTGGCGGCTGGATACAAAATAATGCCCATTATTTTGCATCTTGCCGCGCGTTTGAAGGGTCGTTGAATACATTTATTTGAAATGAGTTTATATTTGTGGTATTGTATCGTGTCTTTTGTTGTGGTACCCGCCTTATATTTTTCAGCTAACGTAAACTGCTTAAAAATGTAGCTTAATGGTATATGTGACGCAGTTGACGATTCGATTCATCAAACCATTATGAAATCGTTTTAATCACGGGTAAATTGAAAGATACTAGAATTGGGGAGATTTAATTTTGTGGGGAGTTTTGATGGCCAATTCGTAAATGGAATGATTTTGCGGATTGTCTTTAATGGAATGCGTTATCGAGCTGGTTCTGAATACCAGGATTAGTCCCGGGCCAGTGCGTATTCCAGTTTCTCTGGTGTTGTAAGTTACCTTATCGCTTTCCCCTCTTCGCCTGCGGGTGCCGACACATCTGCCGAAATTCCGTTTCCCAGCTTTGCCAATGACGCTTCTAAGCACCTAATTTGGCAATGTTATGAAAATAAATCAATTTCTGTTCAACTTGTAAGACCTCGTTTGATGTCATGGCCGATGTTAATTACTTGCCGGTAGTATTCCTCCCATTGGTCTTGGATAAATTTTTTCAGTTCTTTGTTAAATCCTGGGTAATCTTTCCTCTTATGTAGCCATACGTTTGGCCCCTTTGAAGGTTTCTTCAAAGAAAAAAAGAGGTTCTTTATGTTAAATACAGCTGCATCTAAGGCTGCTTAAAACCTAACGGTATTGTTTATCGCCAAATTTTGAATATTCTTTCCTTAATAAGCTAATGCGTGCAGCAATATTTTATAATTTTTTGATAAATTCAAATGAATGCGAAGGCTCTTAATATGGTTGTACCCCTTTAGAAAAATTCTTAATTTTTTTCAGCTTTTTCATGAGGTCTATGCAATGGCTTATTTGAAGAATCAGTAAAAGAACCGCGAGAGTATTTCGCCAATTCATCTTCATCGTTATTAGTCTTATATGAAATGGGTGATTGTTTTTTTTTGTTTCTTAGGCACTCGATTGTTGAATTTACAAATGCAATGTCAAATCGCATTTTAGAACACTTCATAAGATGTTGAGCCGGTTTTTTTTCGTCGTGAGCGTATCAGTAATATGATTTAAAATTGTGTAGAGATAGAGCCTGAGATATAATCGTAGACTAATACAGGGGAAAATGAATAAATAGCTATTTTTCGTCTGACGAAGAGTTATTTGCATGAAACTCAGTTTTTTTCATTTCTTTGCCTAGATATTTTAATTTTAAACATCCTGAATGACGATGATGTATGCCATGACGACAGGAATATATTATAGTGTTTTATCACCCAGTGAATTAAATTTAAAGCATTCTTTCCTCAAGTCAACTTATTATCCTTCCCATAAGATTAACTCTTTGATATAAGATCAAAGATCACTTCTGAAAAAATAGTTCAAAGTCGATGATAGAAAATGAGATTCTGTGAAAATTCTTCACAAAACACTGAATAGGGAAGAGTGGTAAATGTTGTACTATTATTGTTGATGAGTTTTTTGGTGTCAGACTGGGAAACTACGATAGGTTGAATCGTCTATCCTATGCCGTGGGTGTTGTTCTAATGTAACAGTTTGGCCTCCACGAACGTGAATTGCCTGTAAAAATAGCTCGCGAGGGAGTGAGACGGCACCTAGGCCTCCGGCATCTGACGGGAAATGAAAGTGCCTTCTTTATTCATTTTGTAATGAGGTTTTCAAACGAGGGCTTAACACTATCAAAGAAATGCTGTCTCATTTTTTTTGTTGATTTCGCTTGCGATTTTCTGCGCTGCCAAACGCATGCTTATAAGAACCGAATCTGGTTTTACTTCCTGGGTAGATTGTGAATGGGGCGTAGCTAGGGCACGGACTTAGAATGCATAATAAACTTAGAGCTAGGGTTGCCTCCGCGAGCGGTTCGTTCTGGGAGATTTCTAATTGATCTGAAAATGTCCCGGGAGAATAAGGCCTGAGATTAGTATCTTGTGATTATTAGACTTGGAGCTTTAATAATCGCGGCAATGTTTTCATATGTGAAAAAGCTAAACGTATGAAAGGTAGCGGCTAGGGTCGCTACCTCTTCGGATATACCGAGAGTCTTGGGGAATTTTGTTGCATCTTGTGACAAGTGGCTTGCGGCGAAAGTCAGAAAATCAAGAACTTGCAGATACGTGCCTTAATTTTACCTCGCTAATAAATGTTAAGTAGTTAATTTCATCCCAATTAAGCACAGAAAAGAAAGCAGACCATTGACCCATTAGCATAAGCCTTAACCTGTTTAACAATCTGGTGTCTAAATTTAAAAACATTAGGTGCCCTAAAACCTTAAAGTTTAAGTTTAAATCTTTTACCGGAGAGAATATTTATGGCATCAATGCTTACTTTTCTTGTTGTTAATATATTCATTCCAATTTGACATGCCCTGTATAAAACTTATAGAATTTTTGTATTTCTCAGTCATTAAATGTTGATATTGTGAAGTCACTCGCCTTCGTGGCCTTTGATACATGAGTTTATTTTGAGAGCAGTAGTTCTCTTTGGTCATTGATAAGATTGGAGGCCATGCTTCCGTTGTTTTATTGAGCTTTAGCAAGTTAAATTATTGGACACAAGTCTAATATCCTAGTTGCTAATATCCACGATGCTCCGGTCCCGGTGCATAATCATGTTTCCCGTGTCTCACTATTACCCCAGTGATGTGGAATTTTTAAAATAGCTCTAAGTGTCGAATTCTGTCCCCATTCGTTGACGTTGGCCAAATTTGCGAGTAACTAATTGATGACGTGTGATAGCGCGCGAAGCTTAAATGGCGAAACCAGTTGAACTTCGCCCGTGGAAATTTACCCTCGAATGTCATCCGCTAGTGAAAACTGAGCTGGTAAATGGTTTGTGAAAAGACGTTGGGACGTTGGTATTGAGTATACGCAGCGTAACTTTGGCTCAACTGAGAAGTACGGCACACACCTAGAAACCTTACATGTTAACGTAGCTTGCAACCAAACGTAAGAACCATTACTAGACAGCTTACAAGGCGAGTTGCGGGTGGCCTACCGCGGAGAGTTACGCGGAACTGAATGCATTCATGCCATCTTCGCTGAGGGTTGCAAGAAATGAATGGTTTCGCGAAATCTTAATTATTTTATGTACAGTAGATCGCCGATTATCCGACGTTCGATTTACCGACCATCGGATTATCCGTCTACCAGTCTCTCAACAAGTCCCCCCACTCCTTCCCCTCCTCTCTCTTTCTTACCTTCCCCCCCCCCCCCTCCCGCTACTGTTCCATCTCGCAGACAGCGGCCGGCCATGCTCAAGTCTACAAAATTGCTTAATTTTGCCCAGACTAATGGTTTTCCTGCAACCGGGAATCCAATTACGCACATGACAACGTTGTATTACGGTGAGTCTCCAGAATTCTGCTCACTATTTGCGCGTCCCGGGGAGCGAGTTATATTGCATCTTCGGCCGTTTTATATTTGATAAGTTTCCATTGGCAATATAACTGATTCGAATGTAATTCTTTGCTAAATAGCAGGGCTTGGAACGAAAGTGAACAAACCTTAGTCCCAATATTTCGTCTCGTCTCGTACTTGAAAATTTTGACACTTCCAGTTTTACTGGCATCTTTACATCTAGCACAATTTTTTTCATTCTGGAATTAATGTCTTGACTTCGTTATTCATCAAGTTTTTTTGTCTCGTCCCAATATTTTTCACCATTTCGTAATTTCCATTCAGTCTCGTCTCGTCATTATTTTTGTCCTGAAAATTTCTTCTCGTCTCATCGCAACAAAATCTTCATATCTGGGACGATTTTTTCATCTCGTCCCAAATGGTTCCGGGCCCTGCTAAATAGAAAGTGTGCTGTTATAGACATTACCAAGAAGTTAACTTATGATGCCTTACATGCCATAGAGTCTGTGGCATCATGTGTTCGGGAAAAGGGCTGGTCTGCAATCTTGACTTGTTTACGTCGAGAGCGGGCTGAGTAAGCACTAACAATAAGAGTTAGGGAACTCGGTTCTCCCAAGAAGCAACCTCTTATCACCACCGAAGAGACATGCATAGGTCAGCTATAGCTTGGGATGGAGGAAGTGGACTCTCACAAACATATTCGTGCAGCAGCTACCTTGAAATGAGACTTGGAAGTAAAACATATGACAAAAATGTTTCCAATCGGCTTAGCCTCAGATTACTCACAATGAGCGAGACGTTTCGATCGTGACTTAAAACAAGTACTGCTAGGCAAATATCATAATTAGGTATACAAAAAAAGGGATGCATTACTCACCCTAGATTAAGATTCACCAGTTAATGTTCCGCAAATGGATAGAGTGTATTCAATGTACATAATCGATGAACATTATTATAGTATAATAGTTGGTGAAATGTTTTGGAGAAATAAATTAACAAACCAATGTTTGATAAATTAATTGTATGAAAACAATCACTGGAGTAACCACAAACGACACAGAGAAAGCATGGCACTTAAACCAAGGTTTAAAACTACTAGGAAAATGATCATGAACAGATTATCCATTGCTTTAGATCATCCAATTGGGCTTTCCCCTCCATTACCATGAAAAATCTGCACTCCAATATAACTCCAAAAATAGGCACAGCAATGCACAGTTATTCAATTCTATAGCCAATTAATTTCAAGCAGTATCGTATTAAATTCCAATACAATGTTCTATTGAAAATAACATTTTTATGATAGTAAATTTTTCTCTGAACCTATGATTTAGGAGGAAGTGTTAGATCTCTGTTCTGAAGAAGAGGTTTTTGATTTCTTTATGAAAATTTATGAAGAAAGTGTGTTCATGGTTGTATTATAGTAGTCATCATTTAGAAGTGTGGTTCTCAAGGTGATGTACTGTTGTGTGCCTAATTCTTTGTACAGGGTGAGTGATATTTATTTGATACTCTATATTGGGTGGCATGCCACCAAACATTGATAGTTTCAGTTAATTGTGTCATTAAGAGTAGAATCTTACATTGTTATATGTTTCCAATAGGTAGGGTAATTATTATTTGAAATCAGCATGTGTCATGCCTATCTTGTGTCTTCCAATACTACCTCAAGAGTCTATCCCGGCTAGTTTTTTTTTCTACTTATCTTTTTTCTTGATTCGTATTCTATCTATTATCTGTTTACTACCATTGAATTTGTAATCTATTTTTATACGATGAAGATTTTTGATTTATTTTGTCCACCTACAAGGTCAAATCTTATGTGCTGGCTCCCTAATCAGGATGTATACCTGTTTGAAAAATTGTAATTGGACAAAAACAGCTGGAATCTTGTTCACCCTCAAGGAAACCAAGAAAATATGATGAATTTGATTATAGTTCAGGAAATGTTATATTTAAATTTATGAACTCCAAATTCAAAGATACTCTTGTGATATTTTTTATTATTTCAATAATTATTATTTTTTATGCAATTTTAAGTTTTTAACAGAAAAATTTAAGTTTAAGTAAGTTTTTAACAATAATTCATTATTCTATTTACCTCAAGTATTTTTAATTAAAACAGAAAGATATAATAAAATAATTTGTGGAGCATGAAGAAAACAAAATTCTTCTTTACCTTAAGTTTTCCTGCATGCGTTTTCGAAATAAAAGTTTTCTGAGCATCTAGAATCTTCATGGCTTAATGTGCACAACTATCATGTGTTATTGCAAAATGAAATCTTGGTTACCCAGTGGTTCCTTTTTTAAACATCCCATTTTAGATAGTAAATAATGATATTCCTCCTATCTTAACATTTCAAGCCAAGTTCTATATTTAGTAAACATTTTCGATGCTTCTTGCATTTAGATTTCAAAGATTTATATCGATTTATCTCTCTTTTGAGTTTATTACTCTGCTAACTTGGTCATGAGAAGGAAGTAATGAGTGAAATTGGTAGCAGCAGATGGACATGACTATGTGACCTGTGTATTACTCATAAACATGTATAAAAATAGATATTTTTAGAATAAGTAGAAAGAAAGATATGATTTGTTGTTTCATTGGTTAACACAAAGTGGGTAAGGCCCCGTTTCCACTACTGACATTCTACCACGGTTATTTCAGCCCTCATAACCTACCTGCGTTCCAGTTAGCTACAATGTTACCCTTGTAATCACTGCTTTCGTCACATAGCGGTTACCAGTATTCCAGTTCAAAAGAAAATCGACGATCGTTATAGAAATGCGCAAAGATGGTAGCACATTGTAAGCACTAGTGTGTAAGCACTTGAAGTTTTATTCAAGAATCTATATTGATTGTTATAATCAAATGTCGTCGGGCTTATCGCGTACGCCCAAGGAGCAAGTCTGTCTCCTCGTGAGCAAAGTTTTTGCAATTCTTTTGTTCGGTCATTGGTCGGAAAATATAATTAAATTATGTAAACCATAGGTAATAACAACTCTGGAGCATCATTGAGCATAGACAAAAATCAAGTATTAAGCCAAACAAAGCCACACCAACCACGTTTTCCTAGATGCATATGCCGCGATCCTTCACCGCTATCCGTGATTCAACTGTTTTCCCATAATTCTTACCAGGATTTTGACTAACTTGCGTTCCAATTACAAAAAAGACACAACGGTAACCACTATTCCCTGATATAACAAGGGTAACTCAATGCTAGTAGGACTATCTACCATGGTAGGCGTTTTCGAGCGTTTCCATTACTAGCATTGCGCGGGTAGAGAGTTACCGTCGTAGAAATGTCAGTAGTGGAAACGGGGCCTAACATAACACAATGCCATGTCTGTGGAAAATGTGTTTTAGCAGAACGTGTGTGTAGTTACATATTTGACAATAATTGAAATATATTTACTCAGATTTGATTAATTGGATTTTCAGACAATATTAATGAGATTGAAATTGCTCATCCATGTGGTGAAATATACTGAATAACTGTAGCCAATGCCCAGTTTCATTCATTTGATGTGGATGAAACATAAATGTGGTAGCTTATGCCTCTTCTTGTTGTTTAAACTGCATCAGACTGATGGTGGGGTGGCATTGATGTTAACAGCTTTAAAGAATACCCTCTACCATTTTCAAATATTTTGCTAGACATTATTTATATCATTTACCGGTTACCAAAGCCCTTTTCTGCATAAAAACCTTAAAAATAATGAAGTAAGTTTGTTTCATTGAGTGTGCTATCCTTGATGTTGTTTTATCCAACTCATTCTCTCCACACCATAGGAATTAGTATCTTGGCTAATTCATTGAAAAAATTATTTTCCCATTTATAGGTTCTGATCCTTTGCTTTTAATGATGTTACAATTACCAATAACTTTTTTCTATATTTTAGGAAACAACTACTGTCCCGTATTCAAATCCAGAACTGGAAATGATAGGAAAGGAAATAGAAGAATTGGTTAAAGAGAAGCATCAGCTTGAAACGGATATAGCTCAGAAAGAAGCAGACATTAAAATAAAATCAGGAGAAATTAAAAGTTTACAGGTGAGTGCTTGAAATTTTGATTAGGTATTATAGAAGTTTCTAATGACATGTTTGGACTGTTATACTTTGACATGGTAGAAAATGATTTTTTTATGAACTGTCCTTGCTCTGTGTTGTTTTTTTGTTTTCCTCCAATATGTATTAAGCAGTTATTTCATTTCATTTAATTGTTCCATTCTTTTCTACTTATTCCTTTACTTTTCCAGTACTAAATAATAATTTCATTGCACCTCATTTTTTCTTTCTTTAAAAACTTGTCAGAGATTTTTTGGTTTTGTTTTTTTTTGCCTGTCAAGGAATTATTATCTTTATAGAAACAAAGATATACTGAATTGTTAATGTCTAATATTGTGAAGTTTTGTATTTGTAGCTTGTTCGATCAATGAAAACATTAGAGAAATGTGAATAGGGAAATTGGATATTGGTTCCATTACTGCTTTGTACAGTTCAAACTGTACAAAGCTGTTGTATGTATCACTAAGCTGTGCAAACTTGTACAGCTTCATACTTAGAATGCAATCTTTTTTTTGTACTGTAACATTAATTATATTTTTTATTACACCTGTACTCTTTTTACTGGTCTGTTGTTTCAATATTCTTAGTGGGGTTTGATGTAATTTGTATTGCAGCATGTGGCTTGATGGGAAACTGGTTGATATTAATTTTTGTCTTATGAACCCATCATTTGGAATCCTATTGGGATTACATGATAATCAAGGCTATATTCTTTTATGCTGTATCATATTTTCTTTCATATTATGCATTTTTCCCAGAGAAGTTCATAGTAAATAATCCTGTCTCTTATGTTATTAATGTCAGTGTCAAAATAAAGACGTCTGATTTTCAATGACAGGAATCTGAAAGAAGTATCTTCTCCGTCCCCTACACCTAGTTTTACTTTATTTGCCATGTTTATTTCTGTGATTTAAAAAAAAATCTAAATATGTCAATATTGATGGCATATTTTGGAAAACTTTTTTTTTGGACTATCGTTCTTTTATGCAGGAATATAACATTAATAATCATGGACAGTGAACAGTAAAGTCATTACAATTACATATTATTATCAACCTGACCTCTGTTTGTAGAAAATAATGTAAATATTAATGAAAATTAACTGTTGAATAACCTTAATATGTGTCCACAATAATATTTTGCTTCTTCTGTTGTCTATAGAGTGAACTGGATACCTTAGCTGCTACGTTAAAGCAGCTCGAGAATCAGAAAGGTGAAGCACAGAAAAGGCTAAATGATCTCAGTTCTCAGGTTAGTAGCATGCATAAAAATTGCACCTCTTTTGGAATGTTTGCTCTGTTACATAATTGCTTCATTTTATATGAATGCTGCCTTATCCTCTGCTTGGCAGTAGTTTTGAGTGGTGTTACTTTTTTGTTTTTATATTTGGTATGCTAATCACTTAAACAGTCTTAACAAGTAATATACAACTTATTCTTTCAAAATTAATTATCCCAGATCCCTAAAATGGTGAATTTAGGCCTTCAGAATGGTGTATTGTTTCACCAAAATCTGCTTTTAGGCTTGTAGGTGTATTACCATTTACCTCATTTTTCTATCCTTTTTAATTATATAATTTTTCCCTTGTTCTAAAATATTTTTCCTTAATCATGCATTTGTAAGGTACTATGTGTAGGAAGTGAAGGCTGTTTGGGTGCTCCACCGGGTCAAATCCTCCATCGCTGCCGACATTTCGAGGAATGAGTCGTTCCTCGAAATGTCGGCAGCGATCGAGGATTTAACCCAGTGGAGCACCCAAACAGCCTTCACTTCCAGCGTACACCGGGAAAGCCTGCGATCTGTATTGTGTGTAATTCGTCATGAGGTTTTTGTTTGCAAATAGCTTGCATATTCAGTGTTATACTTAAGCTGTTCCATTCTAGTAGGGGAGATGTTCAGTTCAGAAATGGTTATTTTATCGTATACAAAAGGTATACCATGTGGGCTGGGAAAAGCAGTAGATTTATTTTCATGATGAGAAGGCAGAAAATTTTGAGAAAATTAGGATTTATGATACCTGAAATTTTATTTAGTAAGTTCTACAATTAATGCAGTTTTTCCTGATGAAAACATGCCTAATTTAATACCCGGTTAAAATAGCTGATATCAAGAGGCCTAAAATGTTCTTTTCCCTGGAAGTGACAGAGCAAAAGGTATGCTCATACAGAACAATATATGTGTGAAATTTTGATAAGCATGTATGAAGTAATGCCTTATTGGCCCCTAATGTATTTGTCTGCTTGGTGTAATTGTTGTGGAGTTTAACTTCACGGTGGAAATCAATATTTGTAATGGTCTCTGCCATGCATAACTAGTATTATTATCAGTATCATATAGATATGCAGCTGTCTGAGAATCTTTCATTAAAATACCACCATATCAAATAAATATTCCCTTGAATTCTATTGATAAGGTGTTAACTGAACAAATTGATGTTTCTACTAATTCACGTTCATAAAAATTGACATGATTGCATTAAGCAGCAAGCTGATAGTGACCTATTTACATGGAGGTAGCACGTATATTATTGCATGTTGCTCTTCTTTTGTGTGTGCTACATTATTTAGCATATTCACTCAGTGTTTTTGGATATAATTGCATATGGATGTTAGCTTTTAAGGGATGTTTGAAATATTGGAAGCTCCAGAACAACTGTAGTTTTTCTTGTAAAAGAGCATGAAAATGTACAGACACCTTTTTATTTAAAATTACCATGGCAGTACCACTATATAACTTTCTTGGATAAGTGAAGACATTTATTTGTTCTTGACCTTTAAAAAACATTTGTTTACTTTTCCATTGAATATTCATGGTGGTTGGCCAGAATAAATTCGAGATTGGTGCTTGGAGATTGTGGCATTGAAATTCTTACTCAAAAGGTCAACTCGAATAACAGTTGTCAATGCAGTTAGCATTCTATTTGAAACATGCTTCTTGCATGTAAGGTTGTGGTCATGATCCCTCTATTATTCTGATTACTCCTTTGGCATCATTGGGAGCAGATGAGAATTTCTAGATGGAGTTATTTCTCCCTTTTTGTAACAAACTAACCTTCTTCACATCTACTAGAGAAACTAATAACTTTTTATTGTCGAGGCTATACATTTCTCATTCCGGAAACCGGCCAGTAAATATTAGGTTATACTGGTGATTGAAGGTTGGGTTTTATGGTTATAAAAATTTTAACTCCTGCTATGATGTGTTGAATCCCGTTGAATTTATTCCTTAAGCTATAGTGGCCTTAATGAATCTTGAAAATTACAATTCAGGTGGTCTCCTCATTAGTATGATGCAATGACTTAAATGGCTGCTCCACTGTGGTCATGTCAATTTCTTCATCGTCAGTGAATATATCCTACTATGCAACAAGTCTTACCAACCTAACTGGTCTGGTTAGGGCTGTTTTCAGTTCATCCTTCTGGCCAGCACTATCTATTATTGGAATGTATACACGTCATGTAAGGATTGCTGTATCATGGTTAATATTCATCTTTTGAAATTTATGAGTATAGTTTTGGATACAATGGAAAGTAAATCTTAATGTGCTTCATGGTTAAAATGTAAATATTGTTGGATAAAAACTGATATGCATGGAAATGGATCTGCTGCCGAATTCAGTAAAACTTTTGAGTTGACTCTCCTCTTTTCCTAACTTTTGGGGAAAGAAGAAAGGAAATAGGTAAATTCTTGCATCAAAGTCTTGATGAATATTTGTGATATGGAACAACTCTGTTTTCTGAAAAATATCTTCTTACAAAACAATTTGCTTCATATACACACATGATATTGCTATGGTGAAGGCATTCATTTTCATCGTGTGAGGGCACCAGCCAAGCTTTTCAAGGCTAGTCGAATAAAGGTTAATCTTAGGTGTTAAAAAGTTGGTTTCATGCCCTTATAATGTGCAGTTTTTATTGGATGGATGCATATTAAGGGAGTAATGTTAAATGTAACTTATTCTAATGTATTATTAATTGCTTTTAATTACATTTATTTCATTCTTGCTACTATTCTCTGTATTTTCTAAATATTCCAGTGACTCAGCAACCTTCAACTGTGATTGCAATTTGACTGGTTATAATATCAACCACCATGAATACTTTAATTTATATTATTTCTTCAAAGGAAAGACTCCAAAAAATATTATTATGAGGAAAAATTAAGCATTAGTTACTTGCATTAAGGAAATTTTAATTAAGTACTTAAAGTTAAAATATTTGGCATTTTAAGGTATAATGCCCCACCCAGTTTGAATACGCGAAAAGATAAAGTAATTTACAGAAAAGTAAAATGCTAGGGTGTTCTGAAATAGTTAAAATGTTTATAGGCATGTAATTTAAAACTAAAATAGAAGGGTCTAGATTCAATAACATGCATACTGATGGTTGCACAAAAATGGTGTGAAAATGTCTTATGGGCAGTTTCGTTTTTGGTATAAATGACATTGCTAACTGTGATGGAGAAATTTCAATATCTTTAACTGGTGACTGTACTTTTTATACTAATTTTTAGATTTTGTAATGCTTATTTTTTTACTGTTTTATTTTCTTTTATATGGGAGCACTGCCTTATTTGCATGTTTTTTTTGCTGTGAAATTTATGTTTTTTTGCTTCCATGAATATGTAGAAATCCTCGCTAGAGAGAGAACTAACAGAGATAAGGCTTCTGCTGGAGGAAGAGCACATCCAGGTAAAAATCTTGGGGAAAAATTCATAATGGTGTTTATTAATTTGGCTACGTGAATTTTGTTGAACATTATAACTTTTGGCTCAATACCCAATGTATTTGAGGTTTCATGACAGTCTTCCAGAATGATATCATTCTGATCATATCAGAATGATATCACATATACTGCTGTAATACTTATATGTAGATAGGCTGTAGGCAAGTAGTATTACTTCACCCTTCTACTGTGGAGCAAATAGCTGAAAAATGGTGCATTGAAATAAGTGATTTTACATTTCAAGTCAATTTTAAGTTGTTGCAGAGGACTCTTTTCATTTTTTTTCAAAACCCACTAAATAAATTTCATTCCGTTTTGTTAGACAGCAAACTTGTTTCATACATATTCCTTGTTTTGATTTTTAGTGGATGGTATTATTGTATTGATGTGCTTTTATGTGATCCTTAATTTAAAAAATTAGTCTGCCTGAAATATCTTTCTTGTTGAGGCTTTTGCTTTAATGTTGATGGAGTAATAATGATAAATATGTAATTCTTCCTATGAATATGGAATGGGGAAACTTGGTGTTTTTTTGAAAGGGTGAAAAAGTGGATCTTTCAAGTTAGAAAATTCTTTTTCAATGCACATTTCAATGATTTTTGTGGAATGCACCGTAGCTTAGTTGTGGATCGTTAATATATGTCACAATTCACATACATGCATGTGTTTTAAGTCCGTGTTTAATCATTGGTTTGCAATTGATTATTCAAAATTGTAGTTGTAACGATAGCTGATGTGATTGTTTATATTTTGGATGTACAAAGATATTGCATTCAAGGTACATATATACTATGCAGGGATATTATTCTTTCCCTAGTTATATACTTAAAATTTTGTTTTTTCTTCCTGATTACAAGATCGAATATTTGAGAGGCTACTTTACATTTTCCAAAATAATTATGAGAAGAAATTTGAATCCATTGGCATGTATTAACTTAAAAGTCTGTATTATTAATAGTAAACATTAGATATTGAACATACTAGGCAACATTTTTCATTTATTTTAAGTTTCATATTTTGATTATGGTCTATATAACATAGAGTGGAACAGCGGTAGTACGAGTATGGCCTATTGCGAGACCCCCGCCATTACAAGAGATTGCAGAGGCACCATCAATTGACCTTATGATGAATACGGGCATCCACGTATTATTCATTTGAAGACCACTGTCTCTATTGAAGTTGGCTTTCTGTTTTATTATCTCGATGGCCTCTTGATAAATCCGTGGTTTGAATTTGTTGACCCTGGCGAGAACTTTAGTTTTTCCTAATTCAATTTGATGACCAAGGGCCACATGCTCTGCCACACAGAAAACAAAAGCCAACTTCAATGGAGATGGTGGCCTTCAAATGAATCACACGTGGATGCCCGTACTAAATGAACTTTCTACCTCAACCTCACCCCCCTCTCCTCTTCCCCCTACCATACCCAACCCACCGACCTGAAGAGTATATCCCTACTTTTATCAACACTATGAACCACGAAAGTCTCAACAAAGAATTAAATTAAGTGCTGTCCCTGTGAGTTGAATTAATAGATAAAAATATAAATTCCTGAATTTTCAAAAGAGAAAGCACTATGAATGGGATTGAATACTTGAAGGAAAGTTACCTATCACAATAATGCATTGCATTTCATGTTAAAGAAACCAGGAAATCACCATAAGCATGCCATGTAGCTATTTCATGATTTTGTAGAACTTGAGAAGAAAAAGAAAACTCTGGGTAAATTATGGGCATTAGCAACTCTCTCTCTCTCTCTGTGCTTTATTAATGTATGCCAATATATTATAAATTGACTTATGGAAGAAGTTGGGAAGAATATTATTGATATAAAAATAGGGAAATCAACAAACAAAAGTAAAAGGGATCATTTAAAATGTAGCCAAACTTTTCCTGGCATCTTTCACAAAAACCTAATATCCCTTATAAGTATCCCTACATCGAAACAGTGTTAGAAAATAATACTGAAGGGCCACTGTACCATTAGATCAAATAGCATCATACCTGCTCCAAAAAATACAAAAAAACCTCAAATTGCCGACCATTTTCCCAAATGCACAACTGACCAAGCTACTCTTTTCTAATGCTCATTCCATTTTCTAATGTTCATTCCACAATTTTGATTAGTTTTGCCAAAAATTTAAACCATAACTGATAAATCAAAATTGTATCGCCTTTACTACTAGCCTTTACGCTTTCCCTTGGGTTGTCTTAATTTTTATGATCAGTATATTCACATTTTTCGCGACATTTCGCGGAAGCCAATTGGAATAATGTATCGCATTTGTTTCAGCAGACAAAAAGAGACTGTGGAAGTGGTGCTTCCACCGCTGCCTAGAGGGCATTTTCTTTCATCTGATGTAATGTTCAAATTGAAAAATAATCTGCTTTACCATGTATAACAATTTTATTGAAATAGCGGTTGTATCACAATAAGTTCTTTTTAAAGATTTCATTAGGCCCTTGACGTACTTACAGTAATTTTGTCGAGTGTATATGCGCAATGGTAGTGTGATACAAAGGAAATACAAAAAATGAGTCTAAGGAAGAGCCCTCCTATACCAATAAATGTTTTAAGTATTAATTCATATAATTGCTCAATAATGGCAGCAACACACAGAAAGGAATATAGTCATATTGAAAGTCAATAAACTAAGAGCACTACTCCTTTGGCTCCGCGTTCATCACATTACATCAAACAGTTACAAGTATACATAACAAATAATAATTTGCTAACTTCAACAATCTCGTAAATTATAAAATTAACTCATGAAAATGTTAAACATTGATAATTAGAGAGTAAAATAAAATATGAAAACAAATTTGGGAGAGACAATTTAGTAGCTTGCCGTTTTTCCCTCCCCACAATTAAGTGTTTTGCATTTTTGGGCCATGATGTCTATCTTGGAAATGCTAAGATGGTGGCCTTCAAATGAATCACACGTGGATGCCCGTACTAAATGAACTTTCTACCTCAACCTCACCCCCTCTCCTATTCCCCCTACCATACCCAACCCACCGACCTGAAGAGTATATCTACCAACCTACACCGTCATGCATTACCATTCCCTCAGAAGAAGCGACCTGCAGGGGTCACGAAACGTCAGGCTAACCTAATTATGCGAAAGACCTGAAAAGTTACTTTTATCAGCACTGAATTTATCTATTTAAAAGGATTTATAATAAGATTTATAATGACAGAATATGCTCATCCATGTTGGGGTTGGTGAAAATTTCACCCTGCTGGGGTTGGCTAGGAACTTTTTTCTTCAAGGATGCCAAATGAATGAACTAGTGAATAAACTCAATACATAGTGTAATAGGTGTTTACTGACCTTACTGCTCAATTCAGATTTTATTCCTAGTTTAATGTAAATGTGTTGTCATGTAATCAAGTAATTGATTTTTACTGGAAAAGCTAACCACTTGTGGCAAAGTAAAATTTGAAAATTTTCTAGTGAAAGCAAAACTAACATTTTCAATTGAAATTTATGATTAGCGCAAAATGTCACAATGGTGAAACTTTCCTAGCCTTAGTCTTAAATGAGACCTCTTAGGGGATGAAATTATTTTATGGTGATATTTCTTCTGAAGTTGCATCAAGAGAAAAACATTTTATATATTTTTTACCAAGTAGAATTTAATTTTGTTTATATTTTGTATAATCTCATAGTAACTGCTATATTTCAGTGATAAAATTCACACATACATGCCTAAGTTCTTCTAGTGATTATTAGAAGGTTCAAAATTGGCAGAAATAATTGGAGAACTAAATACAGTATAATAGTAAAGGATTTGAATTTCTGGAATTTTTTCATATTAAAGTTCATGAAGTGTGTGTACTGCATTTTTGTATTTATGCTATATTAAGATTGTTAGCATGCCATGGTTCTAAAGTGATGATGTGGATGACTAATAGATCACTTTTTATGTGTAGGCATGGGTAGTATATTGTTATTCCCTTTGTACGATCTTATAATAAGTGTACCTCTGAAAGATAATTCCCATGACCCCATATTAAAACTTAGTTTTACCGTGTCTGTGTTTGTATGTTTAAGTTTGGCTAAATTCATGTGTTGATAATGATGAAATCCATGTTTTTTTCTTCAGAAAAGGTAAAGGAAAATGTAATTTGAAACTTAAGTGATATAGGTATTCTACTAATTAGTAGTTAAGTACAATTCCCATGTAGTGCCATGAAAGGAAGTGGTTTTTACTGCCTTCATGAATGGCGACACTAGATGACTTGATGTTAGTTGGTACCTGTTAAATTTAGGCACCCATCATGATGGCTTCTTCCCTGCAGAGGCATGATATCTAAACAATGACTGCATTAGGCATCTTAATTGTTGACTCAGACATGGCATATGATCTATTTGTAAAATTGTTTAATAGACATGGCTTGAGCTCACCTCCCACTATGACCCTAGACATGTAGAATTCAGCAAAATAGGAAGTCGAAGTTCAGGTTCTGTATACTAGGGATTGGGATATACGCTGCAGGAAGTGAGTTATCAGAGGATATAATGTAGGTGGTGAATGCTGTAGGTTTTCCTGGTTGTTTAAATTGCTCTTGGAGAATAGAATGGTTGAGGAAACACTTATGAGTAATATGACATAGATATTAGAGTTGGTGTTCAGTATTAACTAATTAAGTAGACGTAATATGTAGAAATTAACCTTAGATTTTGATTAATAGACATGGATTTATTCCTTTAATTTCATAGTATACTTCCATGTTTTGAGTAACATCCTCTTTGCATGTGTGGGTTTTGAATGAAGCTTCCTTGCAACTTATAAACTATTAAATATTTGCCACAGGCCTGAGTTATGCCAGTAAAATATGCATTCCTGTGAATGAAATATGTGTAAAGTTCGTGATCAATGTCTTTCTTGCTTGAATTGAAAAGGTGTGTGCATGAGTTGATGTATACTTTCTTGTGAATACTCATTAAGTATTCAATTTGAATTAATTCGCTCATGAAAGATTCCTGTATAGATAAATCCAAAATTCATTGAATGCACTGTATAATATCAGGATGATAAAACTTCTTCCTAATTTTAGTGTCAGTTTTTTACTTTGGATTAACACGTACAAAGTTATATTTTGCATCCTTTATTCTTAAGAAAATCATGTTTTTGTTAAATTAGAGGTGATGTTCATATCAACCTGGGATAAAGGGTCCTTTTGCGTCAAGGAATTTTTTTTAAATCTCTCTATGCCATTTTACACAAGGATTGTTATTGGGCAGGCAGTATTGCAAAAGAGTGTTCTGCTAGAATTGTATCATGTAAAGCAATAAATTTCATGAAATACTTGTACAGGAGTTTAAAGGTATGCATCGAGAATCACCCGTATTGTTTTGGTGCATGCATCTATGCAATTTTTGCAATTTTTTCTTCCTCGTTAGCAACAATGTATACTTCGACGACCACCAGTGTTTAATTTACCTGTCATATATGACAGGTAATAGTGTTTAATGGCTGAAAAGTGTTTTTGTTCATGCTTACTTAAATTTTTTGGTGGTTTAGTAAGTGCAATAATCATGAGCTGGGTGACTAATCATGATAATTAAATTTCACTGAGAAAAGGAGAACCATACATTTTTGACCTTTTTCCTGTTTTATAGCAGTGTTCAGCTATAATCGTTCATGTCCATTTATTTAATGGATACTTTTTAATCTAAATTTTGATTCATGATACTATGTAAAAATATATATACTCACCCTGATTGATTAACTACTTCATCAGTGTATGCATTTCATACACAATTGTACAAACTGATGCTGCATCAACTTTCAAAGTGACCATCCTTGTATTAAACGGCCATTATTACTGTTGATGCAGGAGTAAACTAGGGAGTGGAGGTACAAAATAGGAAAGATTTTTATTTAGTTTCATCTATGAAATATTGTCGTGTAATTACATGAGTAAGCTTCTTACTGAATTCCCCTAAAGCACAAAAAGAAAAACTTTGGTAAATTATGACAATGTACTTGAATAGTGATAGTGTTGAAATGATATCCTATGACAAGTATACAGAATTAAAACACTGATGAAGTTGGAGGTGAAAAGATATCCATCATCGTCCAGCACCCCTCAGAATTGATGGCATGTTTGGTACAAAAATTCCCACAGTTAAGACTCAAGTGCAAGTGATGAAAAGATAAAATGTGCACTCAAGACCAGATGCCACGTATGTCCCCACAGAGTATCGTGGCTCATTAAGTTGGAACTGTGTGTTACTTGCATGTCAGCACAATATCATAGATCGTTTGACCTTTATGTGGGCTGCGGACACGAAATTGGTTACCTATCCTTGAATGAAACTTCACTTAGTCATCCTTAACTTCGTTTCAATTAGAGCAGATCATACAATCAAACCCATTGGGGAGAAGACAATAATTTGTTGATTTGACCATAATGTGTTGTGCATAATGTAAATGTGCACAAGACATCATGTGAAGTAGAAACGCTCCTTTCAATAGACTTGCTGATATTCTTGATTCCATCCAAAAATTTACATTTCCTTTGTAATTTACAATTCAATTTATCAAAAGAAAAGAAAATTTTAAAAATATTTCAATATCATTTTGAACTGTTTTGTGACATTAATTACAGTTACTCTCGGCTGGGTTTTACTTATTCAAATAATTCTTCAATCTTTTTGACTAACATTTGAGCTTACTTCATGAGGATATTGATGGTATTAGAGTATTCCATGAGCCATAATCTCTTTTTTTAATGCAGAGGAATCTATTTGTTGTTTATTAAATCAAATTTAAATATTTAAAAATTTGGAAATACAATCAGTGCCTGGCCTAACAACCAAGAAGTATTCAAGTGACATTCTTAGTTATGTTCAAAGTGAATATGTTGTCGGAATGTTGAAATTAGTTTAATGGAAGAAAATGATCACCTGATAATAGGGAACTTATCATAATGTGAAATTGGAATGTCTTTTCATGTGTTCCTGGAACGATTCAGGTGGACAAACTTCTCAAGGAGGCAGAAGAGCAAGAGGCGACTGTCAAAGCACAAGAAGAAGAAGTGGGGGCACGACGGAAAGAGCTTGAGGGTCTACGTCAGGAAGAAGCCAGCCTTGAGAGCCAGTTGCAGGGTTCGAAAACTCGGGTAGAGGACCTCACACGGCATCTTCAGGATGCTCAGCTTCAAATTAGTCAGGTGAATTCATCATTCTTATATCTGTTCTTTAGATAGTTTTTATCTGCCATTGTCCAAAATGCAGTGGCAGATGAGAATCATTCCAGTGCAGATGAAGTGTCAATGTTCCTTATTAATCAGGGTGGCGATCATCAGGGAAAACTGGGAAAACCTGGAATTGTCAGGGAATTTTGGAAATCTGGAAAAGTCAGGAAATTCTCGTAACATTCAGGGAGAAACTGGGATAGGAAATTCTCGTTATTTTTCTACCATTACGTTTACTGGGCAGTCTTTCCCGCCCTTTATTTCCTCAAAATATTTCACCAACTAAAACTAATGTCCATCACCGAAGTGCATCGAATAAGCCCCATCAATTCGTTGAACATACAGTTGTGAATCGTAGTTATTTAGTTGTGAATCAGTCAAACAATGTATACTTTTTGTGTATACTTAATACGATATTTGCATAGTGGTGTTAAAATTCATGATCACCATGTATTCTGCTCATCACAAGGAATCCGAGGCTATGTTGTTCGGAAGATTTTACCTTGCGTTTTTTATAACTTCCGAGACTCGGGTCGAGAGGTAGTTGGAGCACACTAGCTCACAGTAAATATGTGCTTGCAGTTCTAAAAATTCTAGACTATGATTATTAAAGCGGTAATAAAAGTACGATCACATGTGTAAACAAAATCTTATGTAAGATCATCTTCGATTTCCATACTTCCCTTCACGATACCATAAGAAGAGTCCTCCTCCCCACCTTTCACGCTCAACGTAGTTATTGAATGGCCCCCTTAGCTCCCTCTCGAAGCAATTTAGTCAGGTCATAAACCACCTCAAATATGATATTCCTAAATATGATGTCGTTGCTAATTGCCTCCTGTTTTCGCTTGCAGTGGTGCGGTTATGTTTTGTTTGTTTATACAAATATTTTTACAAAAATTTTTGGTTCCCTCTTACAATCAAGGGGTTATGACCACGTAAATCAAATTGTCATTCGCTTCTGAAGGTCACTCATGCCATCCGATTTTGATCCAGTCCAACAACTTGGCTTTGGTTTATATTTTTCGTGCAGCTTAGTGATACCGGAGTCTGTCAGTAAATTGGCCATTAACTTTCCCTGCAATGCCTTTTCAGTAATCTTCAACTAAGGAAACATACACTGATACGGAAATATGTTACACGGCCACCGGTGCACTGCCGTGAAAAATGTATTAAAAGTGTGTACAATTTGTGTGAGGGCTTGACTTTTCAAGGTTTAATGTATTTTTTCATTAGGGCTGAGGTTCAAAATATTTTTTCATTCTTATAGCCTTTAATGTCTTGATTTTAGCTTTTGACATTTTCTGAGTTTTGACAAAAATTTAATTCATCAGAAATAAAATATTCCGATAATAGGAGACCTATTGGCGATCGGTCGGGGAAATTGTCAAACCCATCAGGGAGAAGACAGGGAAAAGTCGGGGAATTGGAAAATTGGTTGCAGTTGCCACTGTTAATGGAGTCTTTGTTATCCCCAAACATGAAACGTGGTTTATGTGTAGCATTTTCAGATAAATTGATAGAAATTTGGTATAACTTTTTTGAGCTTGTAAAGTGTGTAAAAGGAAGATAATTTTGAAATACCTTAAGATTCTTACAACTTCTCTACGTCTTGTATCCTTCTAATTTAGTTAACAGCATTAATAGTGTTCATGAAGAGTGAGTATTCCTCACTAGACTTCAATGGTGATTTTTGGGTAGAAAATATGTTCGCTGCACTCAAGTTTATACAGTATTTATGATAATGTATAATTTTAGAATAGCTGTTATAAAATTACTGCCTTGTAATATTTACCTTACATAAATGATGGTTTTTGTACAGGCCAAAGCAAAAATCTCAGTGCTTGAAGAGCAGAAGAGAAGAATGGGTGATGCAATTGCTACTTTGGACTCTGCAATTGCTAATGGTGATGTTTCCTTAGTGCCACAGTCTGTGGAAGACATTGAACCGGATGAGTTCAGAGATCCAGAAGTGGCCAAACTAATAGGTGCAAGTGCTTCTGAACCAGCGAATGATTCTGCTATTCAAAATGGTACAACAATAAATGTAAGTGGGCTTATTGTTTTTGTGTTATGCTAATTAACTAATCCTTTTAGGTGGTATTCTAGTTCTTTTGTTCTTTGAAACAAATGAAAAATCAAGAGATTAAAAAAAGAATATCTGGAAAGAAAAGTTCAAATTGACAAAAGAAAATAACCTTAGCTCCAGCCATTTGGTCATTTTGTTGACTTAATAAAGTGTGAAGGCATTTCCTATCTTTTTAAAGTTATTGATACTTCAGGAAAGGCCCATGTGAAGGTCCAAATACCAACTGTAAATTGCAACCCCTTGATGAAGGAATATTTCCAATGTGAAGAGAAATTACTGGGTGGTGTACATGTTACAAACAGTTAATTAGAAATTGTGGAATATAATGCATGCCATGCACAGGCTGTCTTACATGCACTTATTTAAAATTGAGGGCTATTGAGAACTGTTTTGTAGAAGGCTGGACTTATGGGGGAAAGCAGCAAGGAAGACATTATGTATGAGGACGAGCCAACAGAGTGGCATGAAATAAATAAAATAATTAATGTTATATCATAATTTGATGACTTAATTAATGTTGACAATGCTTTTCTCACATGCACCCCAAATTGAGGGGATGATGGTGGGAGAAGTGGAGAAAGAAATTGGAGGGGAGTCACCAATATATATTTTAATTAGGGATGGGTCGGTTCCACTTTTTTTCGGTTCCGGTTCCGGTTCGGTTCTTAACTTCGGTTCTCGGTTCCGATTCTCGGTTCCGGTTCTTAATTTACCACTTACTTTGCATTGCACAATGGTAAGATAAGGTAATCAATAATCATTTTCAGAGACTGAATTAGAATAATTCGCGACTTTGAAGCATCTAAGTACACTATTTCACCAGGTTTTAATGTGAAGCCTCCACTTTCGGAGTGTGAGTAGGTTTCAAACTGGTTTTCGCGCCAATTATTTCGGTACCGATTATTTTTGGCCTCGGTTCCGGTTCCGGTTCTAAGCTCAAGAACCGGTGGAACCGAAGAACCGAACCGACCCATCCCTAGTTAGTATCTACATAGTAGTAAAGAGATTATTGGTTGTTCATGCATGGATAATGCGCTACAGACCACTCTAACAATTTTTTTACCTACCGAACCATTTGCTGTATTACCTACTCTTTTATGGTACGCGGGAAAAATGACATTTTAAATCAATCGGTACGACAATCTCTCTAATCTTATTACACTGATCAAGCATAGCATAATACGCAGGGATTCTTAATATATACTTATATATCTAACCTCATCTGTAAAGAAATCAGCTTCAAAGGTTTAAAGTAGGGATGGGTCGGTTCCACTTTTTTTCGGTTCCGATTCTCGGTTCCGGTTCTTAATTTACCACTTACTTTGCATTGCTCAATGGTAAGATAAGGTAATCAATAATCATTTTCAGAGACTGAATTAGAATAATTCGCGACTTTGAAGCATCTAAGTACACTACTTCACCAGGTTTTAATGTGAAGCCTCCACTTTCGGAGTGTGAGTAGGTTTCAAACTGGTTTTCGCGCCAATTATTTCGGTACCGATTATTTTTGGCCTCGGTTCCGGTTCCGGTTCTAAGCTCAAGAACCGGTGGAACCGAAGAACCGAACCGACCCATCCCTAGTTAGTATCTACATAGTAGTAAAGAGATTATTGGTTGTTCATGCATGGATAATGCGCTACAGACCACTCTAACAATTTTTTTACCTACCGAACCATTTGCTGTATTACCTACTCTTTTATGGTACGCGGGAAAAATGACATTTTAAATCAATCGGTACGACAATCTCTCTAATCTTATTACACTGATCAAGCATAGCATAATACGCAGGGATTCTTAATATATACTTATATATCTAACCTCATCTGTAAAGAAATCAGCTTCAAAGGTTTAAAGTAGGGATGGGTCGGTTCCACTTTTTTTCGGTTCCGATTCTCGGTTCCGGTTCTTAATTTACCACTTACTTTGCATTGCTCAATGGTAAGATAAGGTAATCAATAATCATTTTCAGAGACTGAATTAGAATAATTCGCGACTTTGAAGCATCTAAGTACACTACTTCACCAGGTTTTAATGTGAAGCCTCCACTTTCGGAGTGTGAGTAGGTTTCAAACTGGTTTTCGCGCCAATTATTTCGGTACCGATTATTTTTGGCCTCGGTTCCGGTTCTAAGCTCAAGAACCGGTGGAACCGAGAACCGAAGAACCGAACCGACCCATCCCTAATTTTAATATGGAAGAAGTGGGTGATAGTGAGGAGTGAATGTCAGTGACAATCAAAAAAGAGGTGCAGGATGCTTAAGGTGGATTTTTTTGTATGGAACACTGCAGTAGTGAGAATCTATTATCATTAAATAAGGTAGAAAATATCATTTCAAAAGAATTTGAAAAAAATGAAAGAAGCAGAAATTAAAATTTTTTCAGTGAAGAGTTCTTAAGTAAGTTTTAGTTCCCTTGTTTTTATTATTTTAAACATTAAAACTATGTAAAATCATAACTGCATTTATTTAAATATTCAAATATAGTCATTAAAGAGACAGTAGCACATATAATTTCCAAAATTTTCCATAAGGCAGAATGTAGGTGTTAATTTTGCTGAAATATCTTTTTAACGAACCTCTATTTATCAAAATGACCAAAAAAATTATTCCCTTCCATTTCGATATAAGGAGATTTTACTGTATTGCCTCATGCGAATGCCTTTTTTGAGATTGGCTTCTCCGCGAACAAAGACATAATGTTAGAGAACATGTTAGAAGATACATTAATAGGGCTTTGTCATATTTGGGACTACATCTCCCATCACGATGGTGTTGTTGAATCCATCTTAATTACTAAGGACATGGTGTGGTATGTGCGATCAGCGCACATTCTTTGTAAAGCTGCCATCAAAGCTAAGGCTCAGGTAAAAAGGGAATGAGTTACAGATTGAGAGGGAAGAAAGAAAGAGAACGGCAGAGGAATTAGCACAGTTGAAGCTAGAAAAGAAGAAACTAGAAACACTGGATAAGCTGAGCAAAGAAATTATCAAAAGATCCAAAAAGTAGTTTAAGCATGTGTATTACTGTAATCCAACCTACAGATCTCCATGCTTGATATCCTTTTGTTTGCAAGTTTTGATCTGAGGCCGAATAAATTTAAAAAATTTTGAACACGGCACCATGGAAAAAGCAGATTTGTACAAAAAAATGCACCCTGAAATGATATATCTACAGAAAATAGCAACAATAGCACAGTAGTAGGCAGGAGCTCTCAGTATTTATTGTGTAAAATTCATTACCTATTTGGGAAATTACAATTTGGAAGAAGAGCCACATTGTGTGATCTCATAAATTAATGATGAATACAGAACAAGAGAGGAAGCAAAGCTTGTATCGAGTGACAGCCATCTAATTCGCAGTAAAAGCACGTTCAACTGCCCGGATCATGCCTGAAAGAGAAAGGTAGCCATGTTCTCTGTTGGCCAATCATAGGTTGGTCTTTAGGGCGCATGAGAAATTGTCTACTGCAAGCAGTTTGCCTATCGCTGTGTACGAGTTATTAGAACTCGACAATAGTGGTAGAAAGGATCATTTTTAAGAATGTGAATCAGTGTCAGTTTAAGAACTGTGTTCTTACGTACTGTCGCTATGCCCCCTCGCGCAAAATTTTTGGAGACGGAGTTGAGGATGATTTTAAATTCAATTTGTTTCTTTCGGCGAGATGCCAAGAAATGTAGGGACAAAAGATACCTTAAGATCTTACATTTGGTAAGATTTTTGCTGAACTTCTTTACTTTTATTCAGCATGTATCGTAGGCAAGGATATTTTCCCTGTACATAATTCGAGAAATTTTCTCTGGAATTGTTTGGTGTGCGCAGTACTGGAGCTCACAACTCACAACAAGCCGAGATAGCGCATGTTTTTAAAATTTGTCCTAATGTAATTGTTAACTAAGTAATTATTTTAAACTTTGTTTGGTTAAAGATAAATATATGTTACATTTCTTATACAAAGAAAAGAGAAGTGGCTTTTAGTGTATTTCGTCAAATGGGCTTCAAAGTTGTTCTTGCTTCCCGGAACTTGAAAAAAACTGGCCTTTTTAGCTGTCTGAGTTAAATAATTAGCAAATATAACTAACTTAAAAAATATTTTTTGACATAAATAAACATAGCAATAAACAATATTTATTTCGATGTTTTTTATTTCAAAATCGCATTAGCCATTTTTGAGAAATAGGCCTTCAAACTCTGGAGATAGAATTTTGCGATGGACAGTAGGTGCCTTGAGCTTGAATATAGTCTCCCCTCAAGAATTCTTCCACGAAGTTTTTGGCTAAAAATGGGGGGACTATATTCAGAAATATACGGTATTTACATTTGACCAACCGCTTCATTTGCTTGCAAAGAAACAGTAATTTATCTAGGTACCTTACATAATTTAAAATTTGTTGCCAAGGTGCGGTTTGATGAAGAGTGATATTTAATAAAATATTAATATATTTGTTCCAGGATGATACATTTGGTGTTAGTAATGGACCAGTTTCTCACAACGATCTTGCTGATTCCTTTAAAAATGGTGAGTTGTGGTGTGAAATGCTTTAGCAATAGAAGACTGTGCTCATAGCTGTAAAAATTCTTTTTGGTCTCATATTTGTTTTCTTCTTAGATCCCTTTAAAGGAGGCAGTATACAGCCGTCTTCCAGTGATCCATTTGGATCTGCAGATCCTTTTGGTAGCGCATTTGCAGCACAACCTTCGGTAAGCCATTTCCTAACCTCCTAAGTTAGTTTTCCTACGAATGTCATGAATGAGTCAAGAACTGCCTAACTCCAATTTTGTTTTAAGTACTCTTCTGTTAAATTTTGGGAAATCACTTTTGCTGGGTAATCAAGGTGAATCCTATGACAGTTAAATTTCCAATTGCCTAAACTTCTTCTTTTGCCATCACATGAACCTAAATTGGCTTGTGAGTTATTTTTCTCATGCCAGGTTGATGAGTTCTTGGGTTTTCCAGTTGCCTAGAAAAGATTAATTAGGTTTTTCTTGAGTGAATCAGCTGAAACTTTCTGATTGTTTTGTGTTAAGGTAAATTATAGCCATTTATTACCTGCCAAATGGACTTGTTAGGCAAAACGGCTTGGATTAAAATTTTTAATATCTACACCAGTTGAAATGTAGAAATTTTCATGGATAAGATAGATTGGATCTTGAAGAGTGGATAGGAGTACCTTTGAATATATCATTCCTACCTATTTATCATTTTATGGACAAGACTGTTTTAAGTTATTCCTACTTTCATATTACATATACAGGTGGTAAATATGTTAGATATTCTTGATTTTTATGTAAATATGGTTTTTTACTCTATAAACCTTGCCTCAATTTTACTATCCCTTGAATTGCTATCAACAACCTTAGGATATGAGATGTACCAAAAATACTCATGCCTCGTGATATTTACTGCAAAATAAGATGGATGCCAGTGTATTTCATCATAAACTAAGCTTGTTATGTGGCTCAAAATTACTTGTAAAGACATTTTGTTTCTTATTTGTGTATGATTACAACATTTTTGTATTTATGGGGTGTAATCTTTAACAATGTCAATGTATCATAATAATTTGATTTTTTACCTTTTTTCTCAACCTGTTATAATACATCTAATTTTTGTGCTTTATTGTTAATGGGAAAAATTAATCTTTTTCAGGATGGGTTTTCATCTGATCCTTTTGCCTCTGCATTCGCTGCAAGTAATAGTGGTAAGTAAACATAGTGTTAATGTTAAAAATAAAATGAATGTTCTGAAAAGTGCGCCAACAAAAGACAATTTCTTTTTCCAATTACTTTTGTGCAAAAAATTCAATACATCTGAATGAATTTAAGATCAGTACAAAATCAATTTCTTTTGCCACTTACTGGTGCACTGCCGTAACAATATTGGACTCTCCTGATCTAAACCATTATTTTAAGTCAAAAGATTGTAATAGGCACTAAATCCTTTGATTGTGAGGTTCTCAAGGCTCATTCCCAACATGTGTGTCAGGAAAATTTCTAATGTAATCATAGGTGAAATCTATCAACTATGGGGATGTGCGAACACCAGATTTTCAATTCGAGTCGAGTTCGAGTCGATCATTGCAAAAAAAAATCGAGTTTCGAGTCGAGTCGAGTTTAACTGTCAATATTACATGTTGTGTTTTTTTAGAGAAAATAAAATTCCTTAAAGTCTTATTTAATTGAAGATAAATTTCCTAATTTTCATAATTTCAACAAATATAAAAAATATTTCATTTAGAATTAAACCAGCTTAGTTTGGCATTAAAAACGAAATGTATGATACACTGCTTTTTGTTATTTTGTTTATTTATAATCCACAAAAACTATTTATTGATAACAATATTTATAAAAAATAGTTATAATTTTTGTATGTGTCAGAGAACTTTTTTAATGTTAATTACAACATTAATATCTCTTGTAAGAGAATGAATTTTACTTCCTTTACAGTCACCTCAATATTTTTTAATGTAACAGATCATATTTAAAAATGGTCTTTTGAAGGATAAACTTAACTTTAATGAATTCAAATAAAAATCTTAATTTGGGAAAAGAATCATAACCAATCTCTTCTGTTATTTAAAAAAGTAAACATATTTTCACTTCTCTAGGTCACTCAATTAACACAACATGAGCCCTTAAGGCGAATGGTGAGTGGCCTATGGTGTGAATCTCCCCTGCCAAGATGGAACCACAGTCGATGACTGTCAGCGCTCCATGACACTAACTAAGTGACCTGACCATTCCCAAATATGGCCTTGGTCTCCCCTCGGACACCGGCTGCACCCTCCCCTACATCGCCCATACCCTTGCCCCGCTCCTAACATTGCAACATCGCAGCAGTTTTATGTCTCTGTCTCGCTCGGACTGCGTCTAGCCAGAATATCTCGCCTCGGCTGCCTCTGGCATGAACCGGCAACCCACCCACCCTTTTCCTTTTCTGTGGGAACTGGGAAGCCGTCGCAAGCATTGGTCATTATTCTTTATTCATCGTTTTCTGCAATATATTTTTCACTATTTGTATCGGAAGAAGACTGCATGATGACTGGCGAAAAGATAGTCCTAAAAATAGAGCAATGCGGCGAAAGCCTCGAATCCCAAGGATGTTCATCAGAAGCCACTGGGTAGCCTCGAAAACAATCCACATCGCTCTTACTAAATGAAAAATATTCTACAGCACCTGGTAAGGTAGGAAATAAGACGAGTTCAAGAGGTCGGCAGGAGAGAAATTAGGAATTTTCTTTCCAGCAGCGCATCACACATCACCATTGCTATGATAACATTTATCATAGCTTTTTAACAGACTAAAGGTAGGATTTCACAAAGCATCTCCATTCACTGTCAACCCCCTCATCTCGGCGTATTTTTTTTGCATCCGCACCACTTTCCAACACCCCTCATCTGACATGCTTCACAACCCTCTTCTCCTTTTTCTAAGCATTCCACCCTCAAGAGCTATCTTCAACATCCTCTCGCCACCTATTACCTAAAATAGAGGAAACGAGTTCCGGCGAGATGTGGTGGAAGTTTTCCATTATGGATAAATGAAAAAACGTAGTGAACTCCACAGTGAATTTTATTGCGACGACCTAGGTTTCGACACGTAGTGTCATCTTCAGGTACAATACGCACTTCAATTTTACTTATATACACAAAATATTGGTGGGGGGGGGGTGGGAGGGGGAATGAGTAAGGGGAAGGTAGGGAAGGGTTTGGAAGGTTAGTCATTGGGTGTGTTGGCAAGTTGCTGAGGTGGGGAGATGTCCTCCCCACCTCAGCAACTTGCCAACACACCCAATGACTAACCTTCCAAACCCTTCCCTACCTTCCCCTTACTCATTCCCCCTCCCACCCCCCCCCCCCCCAATATTTTGTGTATATAAGTAAAATTGAAGTGTGTATTGTACCTGAAGATGACATTACGTGTCGAAACCTAGGTCGTCGCAATAAAATTCACTGTGGAGTTCACTACGTTTTTTCATTTATCCATACCTATTACCTACTCGCCCCAGTGACATGCTTTGTCTTATCGTGATTTCCAAATATCTTCCCTCCCCCAATGTCCACTGAATCCGCTTTAATTTTCTTTTCGCTCTGTCCTACGAAGATGACGGCACGAAAGATGTCTGAATCACTTTTCAGGTGGCGAGCCTGAATGGTATGTTATAACATACTAATGTGTGCTAAATACTTGCTTCTATCTTCTATACTGAAGTGTCATACGTTAAGTTACTTCAGGACGGATTTCAAAAAGGAGTCCGTGTTCTGTTCCCTCTGTAAAAGAGCGCAGCTTATTCTAGGCAAAATTGGAATAAAATACTAATCAACAGAGTAAAAAAGGCTTCAGGTGGGCATTCCTTGATATCAAATCGGCTGTAACAGAACTCGAGTGACATGCAGAATAGTAAAACGGGTAGTAGAGAGTAGAGTGATAGGAGCAAAGTTCTCACGCGGATCATATTCCGGCCAGAATAATTGGACCCGATGGAATATTACGCCCTGCATTCGATGCTTGCAGAAACCCCTTGACCTGCTCAGAAGGGGCTGCGGGGCATATGTTCTACTCGTAGCAAAATTCAATAAAAAACTTTCACAACTAATTACTGTCAGGAGTAAAACCTGGATGTTTTCACATAAAAGCTTGGCCAGTAACAGCAGCAGAATAGAGAACATTGGAAGCGATGGAAATGAGTGGTGTTGTAGAAGATTAATGAAGATCAAACGTACAGACTGAAATACGAATAAAGAAGTTGTACGAAGAGTTGGGGAAAGACGTTTTCTGTAGATGATTTGCATTAGGAGATAATCTCATCGGACATACTATGAGGCATAACAGCCTCCTGATGACAATCATTGAAGGAATAGTAGACGGATAGAATTACCACGGAAGGCCAAGGATAGATCATCGTGAGCAAATAAATGGATACGCTAAGGTAAGAAAGATGAGGGAGTAAAGAGGTTCGTTGAGAAGAGTGCAGATTGTAGGCTACAGCATAGGTACCAATTTTCAGATTGATGGCTGCTAATGACTTAGGAGTAATTCGGTGCATTAACATGAATTTCCTATTCTTGAGCCAACATTGCCGGTTGTATCATGTAATTGAAAGTTTAAACATTTTATAGATGGCAATAATAAATGTACTTTAACACTATTCAAACTTTTATTTCCGGTTCTCTTATTTCCATAGATCGGAAAAGTCGGGGGTCAATTATTTCGGGAAGCAAAGCTTTATTATACAATTAAAGAAATTTGTTCTCCATGCGATTCTTCCAGAATTCACCATCCCGGAAGATTATTTGGATTTTGCAGTCCATAGGAGTCCACACCATAAAATTACAAAAGGAATATCGGGAAACATGTAATTGTCCCTGAATTTCGTAGTAATAATTATGGTTTAAAACCATTGGTTTTCTTGAGTTTAAGATCCTCATCCAAGCAAAAACACTTTATTTCCTCAGCTGCCTGTTTTAATGTCATATGTTCCGATGATATTGGACATTTTACTTCAATGATGCTGCATCAATTGTTTTTCCATCAGGCGAGGCTGCTAGGAAACAGTGTCCGGGATCAACAAAAAGGCCACATGGAAACTCTGCTTCCCGTTAACTCCTCAAATTTCTTAATCGCATAAATTCATTTAGGCTACCGTATCTCATTGTATCATTTTCAGATGACTGGGCATAAAACTTTTCTTTTCTTTGTCTTTTCACAAGTGATTTTCCCTTCTTCTACAAATAACACCAAAATTTGATTACGTCAATCTATTCTGTCTTTCATCAAACCATTGCTCACATTCGGTTTGGACCCGCGTCTCTCTCTCTCTCTAGAGCTTCTATTGACCCCTCAACCGTCAATTTCTTTATCAGCTCTTCGATTTCTACATCCATTTCCTATTGGTCCATGTCCAATTTCTGACAGAACTCTCCATAATCCTTAGTTTCTTTTGCCTCATAAATTTCCCTAACTTTCTTCTTAGGCTTTTTTGCAAGACACCTCCTAGTTGACTGTTAGCGTTTAGGCCTTCGCTCGCCAAGTCTGTGTATACTTTTGAAAGGGCTTCTTCCACATATCATTTTCTACGCAGAATAATTCCACCCTGGTCCCAGCTGAAAATCAAGCCCCTGCACCCTGCACACGATGAGCATACAAACTACTTTTTCCGCGGTTCACTTGCTTGCCTCCCATAAACTTAGCCACTAACGACAAAATTCTCCGCCAGATTACTAGTGTCAATCATGGCTAGCATAATTGATTTCCATACCTAGGGTTTTAATAATTCGTTGACTCTTTCCAGGGCACCCATCTCCTTGTCGTTGAAAATGTTTTCCCTCCCCTCCTGATCATTGCAGTTATATACTTTGCAATTCGAGTGCTATTGAATACGCGAAGCGGCCCGTTTTTTAGATCCTCAACTAGTGAGTTGCAGCCATATTTTTCTTTTACTTTCTTTTGTTAGAAATAGTTTCAATTAAGGGTGTTCATCCAGAATTTTGAAGATGGATTTTGTATAACATGTAACCTCGTGACTAGAACAATCACTTTTCTTAACCAGTTTCCCACATGGAACGGATTCACGCACCTTTTCAAAAGCACTCGAATCACCACTGCCTACGAGGAAATGGTATTGAAAGAAAAGTAATTGCATCTCCTCGCTCTATCGAAATGCCTGAACAGACATGTCAGCTTCCATGCCACGTGATGATCCACTTATGGTGACCAACAACTATATTTGAAGAAAATAAGGGAGATTTCCATATTCTTGACCAAAAATAAGGGAGATTTAGAACACGGCAAAATTTCATAACAAAAAAGAAAAAAGCTATGCAGTTCTTGTAAACAAAATTAAAAAGAACTTTATTTTATACTTTGAGAAGGCCTAAATATATTTTGCCGCAGATTTTGCTTCATAAAATAGTTTGCCATCACTTTTTTTATTGTTATTAGATTTAAAATTCAATTTACATGTCGTCATGATTACCGGGGGTTTTAATAATTATATAATTAGTAATTACAAAAAAAAAACAAAAATAATGCAGGAATATAGGACTTGGTGATTCCAGGCTGAAGATAACTCTCTCAGAAAGTACCACGGTTTACTCATCGGATTTAATAGGAACAAACATTGTGTCTCTTGCAATGTAAAATAATATCGCTAACAATTAAATGACTTTTAGAAAAGTGACGGCTACATTTTCGCATTTGTATGTTAAGATGAAACTGATGAAACCACTGTCACATGGACAACAATTATACTTCAATCTTAAATGTTTAATCTGTTCCGGTGAGGCTAGGTCATTAGCAGAAACACGTATTTTTCTGAGAATCGGTTTGATGAAAACAAAAAAACGTACAAAATCTGAAGAATCGGTTCATTGTAGTCGTCCTCAACCAAATAATTACTTCGCTTGCCATTTCCTGAGACTCCCGGCAGACCTTTTCTTTCGTTTTGCAGATGAGAATAGACCACGTCTTTCTTACTTCGAGGATGGCCCTTACTGGCAGTTTCCATGATAATCTTTTTTTCAGAGATAATTTAAATCGAAGAAATTAATTGTAAATTATTTCTTGACTCACTGAATGTAGAAAAATTTCTTGAAAGATTTACGCAAATATTAGGCAATTGGAAATAGCTCTCGATACGAAAAGTCGAGACGGACTGAGAGCAACGAAGAGGGACGCATAAACTTGCGACACCCTGCGCGCTGTCCTCTTCTCAGCAAAAACACAAGGTTGCAAGATTTGTCTTTCGTTCGTCCCTCCCCTTAAACGCCTCCAGCAGCATGGCCCTCATCCCTCCAGCGGCATCTCTCCCTCCCCTCCCTCATCGCTCCTCGGGTGCTTCGTAATGGTTCTCTGATTTCGCCGCAAGTGACGCTCCTAGCAGCGCATTTTTAGCGACTTCTAATTATTCTAATTACTAGTTATTACCTTCTCGTAATATTATTTAGAAAATTGGAATTGATTAGTGAAGAAACTCGAAAACTTCGTAGTTTTTCGATTTTTATAAATAACAACGCATTCTGCCATTTTGGTAATTTTTTATCATGTTTTTTAATTTTTTGCAAAATGTAAAAAGCAAAAAAGAATTTCATTGGCCAAAAAAAGTTGATGGTGAAAGATTCATGTCGATAACTTTATTTGCCTAGCTGCGAGAAGAAAAACCGTTTCAGGGGCAGTCACCATTGGCCTTAAGAAAATAAACTTCCACATTCTTGTAGTGCACAATAAAACTTTACAAACAAAACAGGAACTTTTAGTGGCACATGAGAAAAGTATTTATTCAATGTGACAAAACCTTTGAGAAATGGTAAGAAAAGCAAATGAATCTGTGAAACGTAAATTACTAAACTTCCTTTCATTTCTAAATTTGTGTGAAGTTGAAATCAAATTATAAATTGCTATGCTAGAAAAAAAGTTGCTCCACATGTTCAGGCTAGAAATTCCCTCTTCTTACACTTACAACATTTCCTGCAGCTGAAAATAGCCTATAATAAAAAGCCTGAAAATAATCGGTAGACAATGATATTGTTCTTCATTGTTTCTCCACCAAAGACGGGGATCTTCTTTCCTATCTATAACTATCTCATCTAAATATGTAGAAATTTGTTGTTCTACATCATGTGTTATATCTTTGACAGGTTTTATTTTTGCTAGTTCATCAAACTCTATCCATAGAGAAGAAGAAACTTCATTTAGACTCAATACCATTTAACCTGGCAGCAGTGTCACTTTCTTTATTACCTTCCATTTTACTCACAATCTTTCTAGCAATACTGTCGATAGCTAGGGTGGCTTCTCCTTTTGATAGAAGTATTACTTTGAACCTTGGATCAATTATCATTGCTATGGTATTAGTTAGTGAAATCCTATACTCTGGGAAGCATGCCCTAAAAGCTTGTATCAAGTTTCTAACAAATGTCAAACCACTTCCTTTTATACCCTTTGAAATGTGATTTTGCAAAACTCTTTGTATACTACTTATAACCGGGATCACCATTGATAAGGTTGGGTAAGAATCAGCTCTCAGTTCCACAGTAGCTTGATATATGGGCTGGAGTATGGCCACAAAGTTGCTTATCATACACCATTCACTTTGACTGAAATTTTCTATTTTACTGTTTTCAGCGAACTGCTGAAAGTGGTCCTTTCTGCTCTAAAAGTCTTGCAAACATATTATATTCACTGTTCCATCTGGTGTTCATGTCCTGAATAAGTTTATGTGCTGGCTTGCCCATATTTTTCTGTAAAATGCTTAATCTCTCCCTTGCTTGAACACTGTGTTGATAATGGCCAACAATAATTCTCCCTTTTCGACAGAGTTCACTGAATCCAGGTGTTGATTTTTTGGCATCATTTATTGTTAGTAGCATTGTATGGACAAGACAAGATATTGGTGTCCATTTTGTACCAGATACTGCTGCCGTCATGTTTCTTGCATTGTCAGTCACTATATAAATTGGAATTGAGGACCTTAAATTCCATTCCTCTAGTATTTAATTTAGCTTCTCAGACAAAGCTATCCTGTATGCTGACCAGGAAAGTAGGAATTAGCAAGCACATAGTGTTTCATTGAAAAATATTTTTTAATGAAATGACAAGTTAGAGAAATGTAGCTATCTTGAGCTCGCGACGTCCAAATGTCAGTAGTTAAAGACAAGGAATCAAGTGTACTGAATTCTTGTTCTAATTCTAGCCTAATTTCACATTTCCTTTTTTCGTACATTTCCGGAATAATTCTTTTTGAAAAAACAGTTCTGGAAGGCATTTCATATCTTGGTTCTAGTACTTGAATTACTTCTCTAAAACCCCTATCTTCTAAAATAGAGTATGGCTGATAATCAATAGCCATCAGCTTCCCTATACTTGATGTTATCAACTTCGCCCTGTGGTGAGAAGCATCCATTTTCACAGGAATTAAAAATTCGAGACAGATGTTTCCTGCGTCTTTGAGGGATTCTTTTCTTTGATGCTTTTTCCCTCCTATTTTTTAAGTATTCAGAATGCCTTGATGGATGTTTCTCTAAATGTCGAATTAAGCTTGTGGTGCTGCCAGTTGGCATTTTGAACCTTCTTTTGCAAGTGTTGCATTCTGAATGGACAGAAAAATATTTTGTAAAATAATTCCAAGTATAAGAACCACTTCCACTCATTATGAAAGGCAAGTTCTGAAGTTGAAACTTTTAAATACTAATTGGTACAGACAATGGGAGGGCTTACTGATATTAAAAGAAACAGTCCGAGGTAGCATTAAACTCATCGGTAGACGATTTGGATGTTTAATACAAAAAAAAGGTAATTGTACGAGAAGTTGGGTCCACCTTCTTCCGTCAACAACTTGGATACCAACAGTCATCATTTTTACTTTATATTAAACATGTGTATTGAATTTTCATCACAAATGTTTCCCCACAATTTTAACTAAAACATGACCAATTTGAACAGACCAATTTCACTGAATCTCGGCATCATATTAGGAAAATAATTTTAACAGTGGATCTTTCTCGGCGAACATTTACCTCAGTTAAATATAGTCTAATACATATAGTCAATTACCTATCAAAAGTACGAAATAAGTATCTGTCAAATTGGTCAAGTTGAACATTGTTCGATACCGGTGAGGTTGTAATAATAACAACCCGAAGTCGAAATCCAAACAATAGATAGCGACTAGTGCGTACTTAAAGAATTCCAACTCCGTTAATCTTTGCTCGAATCTATCAAGTGGAAAGGACATGTTTTTGCTTACCAGTTGAGCTACACAATGAACCAGTGAAGATTTTCTTCCGTTTATAAAAATCTGTACATTTTATTATTTACTTGCAAATGAGTCGCATTTTCACTTAGTACGTAATCAGTTACTTCTGTGATGTAGTTATAAAGTTGATATTCTGTAAATTTGGTAAATTTGGTCTATGAAATGTTACTGTCAACGTTAACAATGTAAAACCACGGATTTTTGGTTGAACTTTCGATGTTTATCGTATGTGAACACTCGTATGAGTACTATTCTTATTAAATTACATGCTAATCTCCGAGCAATGATCATGTACGTATTTTGAGGCACGACAAGCATCTCAGTATTCAGTGGAGATGATTTAGTTAACTGAAAATTATTTCCTAAAGTACTTTTTAATGTTTAGGCAGATTATTTAATATGTGGTACATACTTATTACGTTGGTATCGTAAATTAATAACACAGCACAAAATTTTAGTATTGCTACCTACCGTATGGAAGTAAAATATTCTCTATCACTGATCTAAGGACATTTACCATTAGAACAGGATTGAATTTGAAGAAATTGTCGGCAATCGCCTCGACTTGAGGTTTATAAAAATGCACGAGCCGAGTCGAGCTTCTTTCTTAAACTCGACTCGAATTTCGAGCTGTTCGCACATCCCTAATGAACTACTACCTTGTTGGGTTAAGTGATGGTGGTAACCATAGGTTTTTATGAAAACCTGGTTTTGTTAATGGTTTTTTTTTTTATTTTCAGTGACCGGTGACCCATTTGATCCATTTCGGGATAGTAGTGGATCCAAAACCCCGGTTGATGTATGTATACTAAACCTCTATATGTAGTCCTTATCTTTAAGAATCCTTGTATCAATATTGTGGTAAGCCTTTGACTTTCTGCTAGTGATTACCATATTTACCTGAAGGTAAGATTACCTTTTATGGCAAAATTTCAACTGAAAATATCACGACTCATCCAAGACTGGAATATGAAGTATACCTATGTGTTTAAACATTGCTATACACTGAATATGTAACATATGATTGAATTATTCATAAGAATGCTTTTAACGAGATAGTGAAGCAAAAACTAAACAATATCTATCGAAACATTATTACTGTAGGAATATTATTTTTTCAACTACCAATGATAATCTATGGCCACTGTATTTCAATCTAGCACGTAATATACCATGCTTAAAAACAAACAAAAGTAGAAGTCATTTGGCGGTGTCACTTTGGACACTTTTAGCTTGACCAATAAGTGATACATTGTTATGCTATAAATTATGTACTAAACTTTAAAAAAAATGACAAGTCATGTTAAAATACGACCATAACATATTTATGGCATAGCTGCGGGGGCATAGGCTTCCGTGGTGGCGGTGGGATCAACTGCTGGGGCATGTGGTGGATTGCAGCTTCGATGTAGGCTGGCTTTAGGTGGTCGGTCGACAAAGTCTTGTGGACTCCATTGACATTATGACATACGAGCGGTTGTCGACTCTGAGGACTACTCGATGCAGGCCAGCATAGAGTGGATGCAAGGGCTTGCGGACAGCGTCTATCGGGCGGAAGACGTAATTGCAGGTTCCAAGGTCTTTGAAAACGAATGGGTGGTGTTCGACGTGCCTTGCAGCTGGAACTGGGCGAATGGCCCTGAAGAAGCGGCAGAGGTCAGTAACGAACCCCGGGGATGAGCTGGCCGGAGTATCTTGAGGAGCGATGAACTCGCCTGGGATGTGCAGAGAAGTGCTGAAAGCCATCTCTGCCAGTGAGGCCTGTAAGTCCTGCTTGAACGTGGTTCGCAGACCCAAAAGGACCGCCAGGAGTGCTTCTGTCCATGGCGTTTCAGGCGAGCCATTGAGTGCGGCTTTCAGAGTGCGGTGCATGCATTCCACCATCCCTTTGGCTTGCGGATGGTAGGGTGTGGTGTGGATCTGTTGAGCACCAACAAGGCTGCTAAGCCAGGTGGAGAGGTTGGCTTCAAACTGTCGTCCCTGATCCGATGTTATGGTGCGAGGTGTGCCAAAGAAGGCGATCCAGCCATCAAAGAGGGCACAGGAGACAGTAGGAGTCTTGGTGTCAGAAAGGGGGATCGCCTGGGGCCACCGGGTGTAGCGATTAATGATGGTTAGGCAATTGTCAAAGCCTTGGCACTCGGGCAGCTTGATGAGGTCCTCATGTATGTGGTTGAAGCGGATGCCTGGGGTGGGGAAATTGCCGAACTCAGCACGGTTGTGGCGGTGGACTTTAGAGAGTTGGCATGGCACACACTGCTTGGCCCAGTGGAGAACATCCTTGCGGAGACTGGGCCAGAAAAACTTAAGCGCTATATGCTTGGCAGTGGCTCTACTGCTGGGGTGTGAGAGCTGATAGACTGTTTCGAAGGCCTGGCGGCGGAGCGCAACTGGGAGGTATGGCTTGATAGCACCATTGAATTCAGTGAAATATACCGAGTTGCCATCGATGTCCAACTGGTGTAGCTTGAGGCGTGGGCTGGCAAGCAAGTGCGGCAGCTGATCATCGGAGGCTTGAGCCGCGCTGATGAGCGCATAGTCTAAGGCGGCAGAAATGGAGACCTTTTCCACTTGCGTCTGCTACAGAGTTCTCGGTGCCCGGAGTGTGGACCAGACATGTGATGAACTGAGCGATGAAGTCAAGGTGTCGGGCCTGCCGTGGTGAGGCCTTGTCCGAGCGTTGGATGAGGGCAAAGGTGAGGGGCCAGTGGTTGGTGTAGATGGTGAAATTTCTTCCCTCCAGGATGCACTGAAAGTACTTGATGGCCATGAAAATGGCGAGCTCTCGATCATAGGTTAAGTAGCATTGCTCGGTCTCTGCCAGCTTTCTGGAGAAGAAACCAAGTGGAATCCAGGTGCCATCGGTCTGCTGCTGATCCAAAACTGCTCCAATAGCAGTGCTGGAGGCATCTGTGCATAGGGCGAGCGGTGCGGAGGATGAAAGGAATGCTGACGTGGTGGCAGATGCAATGCTCTCCTTGCAGTGCTTAAACGTGTTGTTGGCCTCAGCAGTCCAGAAGAGATTAGGCTTCTTGACTGTGGAGCCTTTAAGGAGCTTGGTTAGCGGGGCCTGCCGCGGGGCCGCATGCGGGATGCAGCGGTGGTAAAAATTAAAACTCCACGAAATTACGTGGAACACTCGGGCTTCGGGAAATTGAGGATGGCCTGGGTCTTTGGAGCTGGTGGACGGAAACCCTCTCGGGAGATGAGGTAGCCAGCGAAAATTGCCTCCGGCTGCACAATTTGGCACTTTCCCCGACTGATATGCAACCTTGCGTCTCGCAAGACAGTGAAAAGCTACTCCAGGTGCCACTGATGGTGCTCGTGGTCGTCTGAGACAATGAGAACATTGTCCTGGTAGCACCTTACATATCTCAGCTTCCTAAGGACATGATTCATGGTGCACTGCATAGTCTTCGCAGAGTTTCGGAAACCCAGAGGCATGCCGACGAACTCAAACAGACTGAAGGGTGTCATTACTGCTGTCTTCTGGACGTCCGTGGGGTTGACTGGGTTCTGGTAGAAGGCCCGGTGGAGGTCTATGACCGATAAAACTTCACCCTGAGCATCCTGGAAGAGGTCCTCTATGATAGGCAGCGGGTATCAGTCTGGGCAGGTGCAGGTGTTGAGTTGACGGTAGTCTGTAGCACCTGTAGATCACCACTTACCTCCCGACTTGGGGACCATGTGCAAAGGACTAGCCCACTGGCTCAAGGAGGGATGGATGATGACCCGTTCGAGCAGAAGCTCGAACTCCTGCTTGGCTGCCTGGAGGTGCTCTCCTGCAAGCCGTCTCGGCCGCGCATAAACAGGCTGGCCATCGGTGACAATTTGATGGTATACAGGCAAGTCGGGCAGCACTGCCATCTCCCTGGGTGGCATGGCAGCCTGGGTGAACTTGACAACCAACTCCTTGTAAAAGTCGCCGAGGGGGCCCTCCGGGATGGCGTAGGTCGAAGTGATACTGACGTAGTGAACGTCAGGCGTCGGGCCGTGCATGCATACAGTTGAGAAGCTGGTGAGTCCATCAAGGAGGCAGCCATTAAGGAGATCAATGAGCAGGCCATGATGGCTAAGGGCATCGGCCCCAAGGATGGCCGTATGTACATCGGCGATGACAAAATGCTTAACGAAACTGAAAGGGCGCCGCAGACCCAGGTCCATAACCAGGAGCTGAAAACCAAAGGTGGCAAATGGTGTGGCATTCGCAGCCTGGAGAACGAGGTCCTGCTTTTGGTGCGGCCTGGCGATGGTTTGCTTGGGCAGGATGGAGAGGATGGAATGGGAGTCGGCCAGGAAACGGGTGTGTGTGGCGCAGTCCATCACATACAGGCAGCATTTGGAAGGGGTGCCAGCGGCGACCGCCGAGGATAGCGCCAGCATCTTCAGTTTCCCGAAGACGGTGAAGCAGCGGCGATGTGCGGTGTGTAATTTCAGGGCTGCCTGCAGTGCACGGCTAAAGCCCCGTATTTGGAATGATACCAGCAGAGGCCTCTACTCATGTTCGGGACTGGCGATGATGAGCGGTCACGGGCCTGAAGATTGCTGCGCGAAGCTGAGCAGCTCCATTGACTGCTGCTGCTGGATTGCAGCTGTAGGGCGTCGCAGATGAGACTTCAGCTGCACGATGGCCTGGTGAAGTGAGGCGAGCTCTTTGGCAATCTGATCAGATGGCTGAGGTGGCGTAACGTGAGCAGGTGATGGTGTGGAGGCGTGCGAGGCCTAAACAAGGTAGCCATGATGGAGGGGCCAATGTCGTGGGCCTCATCGGCAATGGCGGCGAGTTCCTCGAGCGTCTGTCCCTTGATTAGCAGCAGCATGCGGCTGCGGTGGCGGGAGGTCCAGCCATTTCACCCTAAGTATGTTGTCCCTGGCACGTGTGCGGCAAGGGTTCTCATGTGGCGCAGAAGCTGAGATAGGAATTGGTCGCAGAGCTCTACGCCCATCAGTAGCTTATGAAGCTGAGCATCCGGCGAGTCAGTGAGGTGGGAGAGGATAGCCGCTTTAATGGCAGCGTACTTCCCGACGGCTAGGGTACATGAATGATGTCTGACACGTCCACGATGGTGTCGTGGTCCAATGTTGCCACCACCAGGTGATATCGAGAGGTGTCACTCATGATGTGGTGCACCTGGAATGGTGACTCTATTTGGAAAAACCAGAGCTCGGGGCTGGCACGCCAGAAATGTGAGAACCTGCACTGTCCTGCACCTTGACCAAGCAGGTCAAGGTGCAGCGGAAATAACTCACGCAACAGGGTTCGGAGAAAACACTTTTATTAGGCGTCAAATCGACACAAGGTAAAATCACAGAGCATCGTCTTAAGTGTGTCAAGCGAGCGCTATATGAGAACTGACGAACTTCAAGTGCGAACCCGGCGAGCAATTATTTCGCCGGCAATGGCCTGGCGACGAATTGTCTCACTGTGGCGACCTGGCAAGGAAGTTTCTCGTAGGCGAAGACTTGGCGGGGAATTAGCCTCTGCTTCCTCTGACAGCGTGGCGCACCGGCCGCCAGCAACGGAGGTGCCACAATTGTATTTGAAATGATTTCAAATCCTGCACTGAAGTAGTTTTTTCAAAGAAAGTGGCGGAATCAAACATAATGACAGTAGTCATTATTATTACAATGATGATGTTAATTTTGTCAATTTCTTTTCAAAATTACTCCTAAATGAAGGAGTTGTCTTAGAATCAGTTGAATACGGTAATCATTTTGATTTATATATCCTAGTGTTCTACAGTGGTCACATTTATTGTGTTCTAATTTTAGCCATTTTATAAATACATTCATACAAAGGAGGCCTTTGTAAGCTTTATAGGTCTGAGCTGAGTAATGTACATTTTAATATGTTGACTGTTTATCTCAGGGATAAATAACACTGCGTATATACTGTTAACCCTCTCCATCGTAAACCGCCCGGCGGAGAAGTCTCCGCTATGAACAAAATTTAAATACCCTCTTTCCCCAGTCTTAGACCTATTTTTTTGCGAGATGAGAGGCATGCGGACATTGCTTCATTTAACTTTGAATAACTTTGTATGTAATTGAGTACTTTTTTCAAATTTTGAAATTATTTTAATCAAATATAAATACTGTGAAATGAAATCATCTTACCTTTCTGTGTATTTAATTTCCTACTTCCACTCCCTTTTCTTGGTGATATTGGAGAAAGCATCCCACTCTGCATAGTGGTAAATCGCAGCTGTTGCACTTGAAGGTTGTTTCTATTCTCTGCCCAGCAGAGGTTCTTCTTTTTGGCACACCTTTCTTCCCTCAATCTTGGTTAAACAATGTAGTGCTCTATGTGGACTAGCGGCCATGGGTTAATTTCTCTAACGGCGTCACTTTGCAGGAGGAGAAATTATCGATCATCTGCCTATAGAGGGCTAAACTGAAGTCCTTTTGCGTTACCCCATGCTTAGTTTTTGGGAGAGAATTAATTTCTTTATACAGAATAAAGCTGTTAACTATGGCCATATTAACTACAAAGGTAAATAAATACTTCCATCAGTTTTTCATTTTCCTCCCTAAGTCGTAGTAGCACCTTCTCTGATCAGCTCTGTCAACGCCACCTATATATTTAGCTTATACAGTAATTGACTCAGGACAGGAGACCATAATTTGCTCGTTCCCTATCCCTGTTGTCCTTGGGATATTCATGTACCTTGGGTCAGCATTCCTTTGCAGAATACATATATCGCAATTATCGTGCCAAACTGTAGCTGTCACCTTACAACATAGTAAGCTTTTACTTTCACCTCTTTTGAGTTCAAGTTTCTTTGGATTTTTCAACTCTGCAGGCCATTCCCTACAATAAGGTCTAGTTGTAGGGCATGCGTAAGTGTGATGTACTAGTAACAAATTCATGAGTGTTACACTTGAAAAAAAAACTATCGAAGTACACATGATGTTTTTTACCTAAATAGTTTCCTAGCAAATTCATAACTACCTGCGTTCCAAGTAACATTTCACAGTTTCTTCTATCCTTTTTTCCACGTATACAATTCCACGGAGGACATAACCATGGGAGCTCGCCAACACCCAAATTTTAAACCATTTCGTTGGCTTTCCTCGGATATATTGTTTTATGAAATGACGTCCTTTAAAAGCAACCATTGCCTTGTCAACACTTAGCTCTCGTCCTGGTCGATACTTTGTATGGAATGTATCCATTACATCAAAAGCCATTCTTATTTTCTGCAGCGCATCAAAGCCCTCTTCTCCTTGCTTTTTCTCCTGCATTATTTTCTTATGTGAAAATATTTTGATATTTTTGAATACCTTCCAAATGTCATGCAATTGCAAACTATTGAACAATCAATATCTTGACTATGCCAATAATCCCTACTTTCAGGCAAATCAAAAATACCCATGTATATGAGCACTCTGATGTATGCTACAACTTTGCTATAGGTGACAATTACCCAGTCTTTAGCGACCTTTCCTGTGGAAAGTTGGATATATTCTGCGTAATTATTTGTATTCTCGACAATACACTCAAAAAAAGTTTCACCTCCTAGCATGTATTTTAGGAAGGAAAATTCATCGTCGCCTAACGCCAAGTTATGTATAGGTCCACTATCTTCATTGAAATCCTCTGGTGCTGAATAAATTAGCGTATCCCTCCATACGTCTTGCGAATGTGCAGTTGCTAGGAAATTACTTGCAGTTGGAGCAATTTCATCTTCTAAACTGAATTCTCTTGAATTATCACTATCACTTTCTTCTCCGCCTGCACTTAGGAAACTGGAGCTATCTGAATCACTAGACAAATCTCTGTTCACTTCCTCTGCTGTGGCATCCTAACTCAAAGAAGTCATGGTTATAAGTGGGTGGCGTATGGGAAAATATTTTTATTTTTCACTAGGGCTCTGTCTCAGCTTCTCACCATATGGGATAAGATATGTTGTATCAGTTAGTGCCTGTGGCCACACAAGGAGAAATATTCTTTTGTGATACTGAAGCCAACCGTAAACGAGTGAAAAAGACTTCAGAATTCAGAATAAGGAATTCAGCTCTCACTTGCGTTCAGCGGAGGACGAAGACTATAAGATACCTCATTCATCACCTATCTTTGAGTATGCCCCCCCCCCCCCCCCCCCCTGTGATGGAGTGCAGATGGAGGCATTTAATTTTCGATAGAGAGAGGGTTAAAGATGAGTTTATCTAGTTCTTAGTATAGCTGTTTGTTTATTGGGCTATGTCTCAGATATTGAGGACCAGCAATATGAAGTTAGTGCATAAGAACTGATGCACTACATGTGACTTAGGAAAAGATGTAGGTCTCCACCAGGTATTTTCTGTAATAAATACTTTTTTAAGTTAATTATTTCACTGAAACCAAAACTATCTTGTACCCATTTTCTTATGCTGTTGAGAGGGGATGAACATTGTCACATTGAAATCAATGCACAATCAAAAAAATATAAGGCAAGTAAATTTTACAAAATTCATGTATAAAGTACAAATCATTGTAATTGAAAAATTAGTTATGTAATTGCCATTTGATTTTGTATGTGAAAACTGATTCTCTTCCCAGTATCTTAGTAAATGAAACTGTATTAATCTCATACCACTTATTTCATTTAATGATATATTAAAAAAAAATATTTTCACCATCATCATCCTGAACCAGGCTAACAAAAAATGAGCTAAACCCTTACGGAAGCTTGTAAAAAAATAAATCCAGTAACAATGCACAAAAATAATATTTGGTATCTATTCAACTCAGTGAATTTATCCTTAAAATAAGGTTTTAATTAGTGATAGATCCTGCTGTGATTATATACTTCTGGCAAGATATTCCACAGAGAAAAAATCATTCGCCTTGACCGGGACTCGAACCCGGACCCCCTGATTTCCGGCCAGGTGCTCTACCAGTTGCGCTACCAAGGCGTCCTCTTTCTCTGTGGAAATTCTAGAGGCTTTAAAGGAGCTAGATGTTGCCGGACTGCTGGACATGTAATGTCACAAAGCTTTTTCTCTGATTTTTTCTCTGTGGAATATCTTGCCATCGTGCAACTCAGCGGGTAACTCCGTTAAAGTTTTCGCGGCTAGCTCGCGAGCTTTGAATTTATATACTTCTGCTTTGGAAATATACTAGGACAGTACATTATTAGAGAATCCTTTTTTATTGTTAAATTTATGGTTGGATGGGGAAATGCAATTGGATTTGTATTTATGTATCCAGTTATACTTAATCTCAGAGTTATGAAATTTAAACCTTAATTCATGAACTGAATAGGTTAACATTTTCATTTCCTAAAAGAGGAACGTAGTATATTTAAGTTTTTCCCATTTAAAGTCCTCTTCTTATTTAATTTGCTGGTGTATTTAGTGCAGTTTATGACATGCTTCTGGTGTAGTTTGAAATCCCTGTCTCAAATTGAATGCAATAATAATGTCACAGCCCATGGAAGTTCATTGCAGTTCAATTTTTGTTACTATTCTTGTGCTGTTTGAGATTTCAGGATATGTTGTTCTTTTTGCCTCTTGCTAGATGTCTGGGAAGGATCCGTTTGGCTGTGACCCTTTTGCTGCTGTCCCATCTGGAGGAAGCACTGGCCCTACACCTCCACCGACTGCACCCCGTCCCGAGAGCCCCACTCCCGCCCTGCCTCCCAAGAAGAGCAAGCAGCCCCCACCACGCCCGGCTCCTCCCAAGCACCTGGCACAGGGCGGGGCTACCAGAGCTGCCCCCCAGCCACCATTGCCCACGCCCTCCCCAGTGCCAGCCCCTGTGGCTGACTGGGGGGATAGCGTCTCTCCCTCGGTCACTTCGTCAACTCAAGATCCCTTTGGTGGGGATCCATTCTCAGGTTCCAGTGGAGGTGGAGGCGGAGGTTTTGCCGATTTTGCAAATTTCGATGGAAAGGTAAGCTACCCTCCATTTTCCTTTGTTTCCCACAGCTTTAAGAGGATATTGCATGCTTTGATGCAATTTTATTTTGAAAAAAGCATGTTTTAAAAGGCTTATTGCTCATAGAAATCTGGTTGACACATTTTGCCTCGTTCTATCCTTTCATGCTTATTAAGCTTCGTTCTCAGTCATTCATTGCTAGATGTTGTATTGCTACTGAGACTACTAATTCTCTGTAGGGCTTCTTTTAGTGGATCCACCCATTTTGTTCTAAACCAACCTCTTGTTTCTCACACTGTTCATTAATTGTATGTGTCTTGTGATTGAACTGGTATTTACTGTCCTATGATGGCCATATTACATATTTTAGATGCCTTTTTTTATTATTCTCCCTGGTTGGAATATCTTGTTTCATTTTCATTGCCTTCCTGGTTGTCATGAGAAGTACATCATGAACATATGCATGAAATAAAAAAAATTAAATCCAGTCCTCATCCTTTATTAATACCAGTTAGTAGTATTACAGTAATACCAGTTATACTGGTATTCATATTAGTTTTATTATTTATTTGCTCATGCCTGTGGGTTTTTTTTCGCATTGCAAACTAATGTTTGCCCTTGAAAAGGTGGTGGTTCATGTTTATGATTGGATATTTTTGGAAAAAAATATTGGTAAATAAATATTGGTTATAAATTTATCCTTGCAGTTGATGTTGGCATATGCTTAGTGTTTATGTATAGATCCATGAGAATGTATGCAGTAACTACTTATTCTCTTGAAGAAGGAAACTACATGACATTTCCACTGAGTTTAAGTAGTAGTAAAATAAATTATTAGGGCATTTGGACTACTAAGGTCATTTTGCACCAATACTAAGGTTGAATCACAACCACTTTTCAATGTTCCAAGTCACCTCCTCAGGATAATAGCAGAAAAACAATTATGACTTCTTTGTGATCAGTCTTCATTCTTTGAATCATGTGTTAATTCTACCAGCTTCCAAAAGATCAGGATCTACTTCCGTGTGTATCAGTTATGTAATCTTCCACCACTCAGCCTCCAGTATTATCTTTTATACATTTTCATGGCTTGAAATTTAATACATACTGTGAAAAAGCTATTATCACATGCCAAGAGTGAAGTGTTTATTTACATTCGCTTGCCTATTTATCTATGCATAACATTTTCGCTGGCTTATTTACTCATGCTTACTAATTCTTTCAGTGGTTGTGTGTGTTGAAGATTGTGGTCTAACAATTGTTTTTGTCTTTTTTCCGTACCTTTCATTTGTGTTTGTTTTTGTCCATTTCCTGTCATACCCCATTGTATGATTTGTTTGTCATAGCCTTAATTTTGGATTTATTATTTCCTTATATTACTTTAATTCTAAAAACCAAGTTCTACATGCATCTTTCCACCCCTTTTCATTTTTTCCTTGTCATTTCCCTCATCCATTCCTGCGCATTATTTTTTTAGTTCTCTGGAAAGACAGATGATGGCAGTATTAACAGAGTGGATTCAACTGCAGTATCTCCGGCCTGGGTCGCGCATCCCAAAGCGAAGCAAGAGACTAAATTTGGATCAGCTCCTGTGAAATCTGATTCTGCATCTCCTGCACCTTCCATGAATCGTTACTCAGAGTTTGAATTCACTGAGGATCCATTTCGAGACTATAGATATGAAGACCCTTTTGAAATGGACGATCCATTTGCGGATGAGTTGCCAGCCAGTGGGCCTAGTGTAAAAGTAGGTGAGGATCCATTCTGTGCCACTAATCAGTCCTCGTCATCATCAACAGACTCGCCTGCATTTGGACGCCACCGAGGGCCACAGTTACCTCCACCACCACCCAGTGGTGCTGATGAGGTGGAACCACCCACGATGAATGGCCTGAGAGTGGCAACTCCTTCATCCTGAGATACTTGATATAGTCATGACCTGCATAAATTAACTCCACACATTCCAGTTGATACCCTAGGAAGAAGCCCAATATGATACATCCCCTCTAACATTTTAGGTGAAAATTTGGAACTCAGTAGACAGAAGAATGTCTTTCAGGGAGATACCATTAATTAGGAGAAAAGTCCAAGTTTTCATTTAATGTTTGTCCTCATTCAAGTAAGATTTTGGATAGTTTTTTTACCAATAGACTGCCACGTCACTGAAATTGAGCTGAATTAGTGTCATAAAGTGACTAGTGTAATGATAAATACGAGTTTCATCTGTTCCCTCCTAAACCAGAAGTAGCACAATATTAATGAGCTCAAAGGAGTAGTAGTTTCCAGTTTACAACCATCAAATGTTATACAAATTATATTGGCATGAGTGACAACTGGTGCTGAAACTTGTTAATAACCTTGCAAGTAAATATGACTCACAGTGAGGCCTTTTACTCGATACACAGAGCTCTCTAAATTATCTGTATAAAAGATATATTGTATAATTGCATCATAAGCTACCATTTAAGGGTGGGATTGATTCACGATGCATTCTCAGGAGGGAACCAATTGAAATAGAAGCACATCAAGTGTTTAGCATTGATTTTTTTGTTCTGTGATATAATTTTTATCTGCCTATTTTACAAACCAAACAGTATGTGTATGCATTGTGTATGAATGCAAGAGAAATTGAGTGGTTGATATGAAAGTTTTTGAGACAATTAATTGTTTTTAATTGAATGATATGTATGCTCCTCAATTGGGAAACTGTTACAATTTATGCAACTTGTTGGTATTGTCACTGCCTTCTGTCTGTTAACTTTACTATTTTATTACTTCCAAGTCAATGTTTCCCATCTGAGCATTAGGCGTTCATCTTCTGTATAAGTTTTTCACCATATTAGATGTCTACATCATTTACTTTTGGATCATCAGATCATTAATTTGTAACCATATCATAAAGTACCAAAAACTATTTAAAGATTTTAAATGTATGATAGTGCAAGGATATTATTGTAAATAGGTATTTCATTGTGGTCCAAAACGTCTGACAATATAGAAATCGGAGTGATTTGACGTGAAACATTTTGTTTGCCTGTGAAGTTTGAATCAGTAGTTGGTTTAGGAATTTCATGAGCAAGAAAAATTATAAGTAAACAACGTGAAAATGTCATAAAAAAATTGCTTCATAATGTGTGCATTACCAGTGTGCTATTAGATCTAATATTTGAAATTTGAATTTTTAAGCTAATAACCGGTGCTAGACCTCACATCTATATTTGTTATAAAGATGTTTCCCTGCCATTTATTTAGTACTTTTTGCACACGCCACACGCACATTGCAAATGGAGAAATGGCAATATTTTAATGTATAAAATGGGAAGTTCGGATGCAAATACTTCAATTCTTGTTAATAAAACTAAATGAATAATGGAATCAAAATTATGGAATATCATCACGTTATTAATGAGTGATTTTTTGATCCTGTTGGTGATTTATGTGCTCCTTTGATAAATGTATGTTTTGAAAATGCTTAAATGCTGGAGCCAGAATCAATGATTAGTATGTTGAATGTATTGGAGCCTTGGCTGATAAAGTTGATATTCCAGTGTGTAAATTGTTGAAATAAGACTTAAATACAGGTTTTTCTCTTTTCCTGTTTATTCTTCTGGCCTTACGAAGAATGGCCGAGAAACTGAGGATCTTCATCCATAATACCTTAGATGTAGCATTTGTTTCTTAATGTAATCTTTCAATAACCATCTATAAACATTATTGGCTATTGTCAATGCCATATTTTCATTCATTTGATCATATTCATTATTCTGTGCTTGTGTGTTTGTTTTAACACTTGGGATCTCACACATTATGACTTCTTGCCTCATGTATTCCCTTGCAGGAGATCATAATAACTGTATGATTAAAAATGAAAGCATTTTTAGTGCTATCTAATCAAACATTTTCATCTCTGTCGTAAGTATTCTCAGTGACTTAGACATTTGAGAATATAAACCATTTACGATTGGAATGTGTTATGAGCGTCACTTTCTTCTCATTTGGTTGAGGTGCCTTTGGAGCCTTTATGCCTTTTGCCAATGCCAAAATGAGACTTGGGACACTTGGATGGCATCCTGCTGCTATGGTTCAAGTGTACTTTAGTGGGGGATATCTACCATGCTTCCTATCCCTAATACCAGTTTACTCTCAATATAAAACCCTTTTTGGCTTGTTTCCACATGCCATATAATATGATATGTGCTAATGATGAAAAACGTGAAAAGTGATTCGATGAAGATTCTTTTGTGTATGTGTGCTTGCACTTGAATGAAAAGAATGACTTCAATTCATCTACCATAAAGTTGAGTGACTAAGTGTGCTAAGAGTTACATCTTTGTTTAATCTTATCAAGCAATTTTAATGCACACATTAGAAGGTGAGTGAAAATGAAATTATTACTCTCTCAACTTATGTATGTAACAGTTATGCTGCACATATGAAATAAGTGCTTATGTGAGTTGAGGAAGGGGTAATATTGTATAATTGGGTCAGTTATTACAAGTAGTCATATAAATATGACATAGCTTTCGTCTGTTTTAATAGAAGTTGTGCTAATGACTAGATCTTCCTCCTAAAACCTAGCCAGGAATACTAGTTATTGCAGAATAGTCTAGTTCACCACATATACACCACCCTTATGCTGTGATGCAATGATGCTGAGTGTGTCAAATGATTTCTATTTCAATTACTCAGAGTATGTTTTCTCTGTACAGTATGTTGAAGCTTGGGGTCTCATTATATGACAACCCTTTGTTAAAAAATGGAATAGTGTTTATGTGTAAATTATATTTTGAATGTTGTGATGCTGTTCCTCATTCAATAAGTAACTCGTATATATATAAATACATATATGCTGTATTGAGTCAATTGCTTTCCAATGATGAGAAGTTGTCACTTGAAGTTGAAAACTCAAGAAAGCCATTCTGTAAGTAGTCTGAACCAAATTTTCCTTATATTTTAACATAATTCTGTGTAATGAAAGGTCATGTAATGGTTTCACAAATGAATGTGTTAAATAAGGAATATCATGTGACTAATGGGAAGTAAACTGTATTATCTTATCTATTCCCTTGTCATGTGTGACTTGTAAATACAATTATTGTTGTTCATCTCTTATGTTTTATTGAGTTGTTACCCAGTGCTTATACAGCTCTAATCAATTTAATGATGTAGTTGAGCACAAAGCATCTAAGGAATATCACAAATATTTTATTCAAAATGGTTTCCACAAGGTATGATGCTTTAATTTCACCTTTACATATACGACAAAAAAGTTTACATGCTAATAAGGTAGAGTTTCTACTTTTAAATTTTAATTCAGCTCAGTAGATCCAGTTTTCATTGAAGGTGGTGACAAAACTAGGAAATTCTAGAATTGTAAAACTGGAAAATGTGAGGAAATTTCCCATCAGCCACAGTATTATGTATAAGGAAAGATACATGCATACTTTGAGATTGACTATGGTTAATTGATCATAAGCCCAGTTCACCTGGTGCATTTCTGAGAGTGCAAGCTAGCTGGATTTTGTGCGTGCCACTCAGCAGGTGACAAAGTTGTATGATAAGCTGGCTTCGCTGGCCGGGTATCGGTTCACATATAGCATGTTATCGTATTGTCAGTTTTGCTTTCTGTCGCCCACTCTGAAATAGTTTACTTTTTACCACACCTAGGTGGTACCTAGCAGATAACCCCTCCCCTTATCTTGTACACCATTCGGGTTAAAGTGAAAGTAGGTGGTAGAGCTAGGATAGGTATATTTTAGCTTGTTTGTGTCACTGTGGTTTGCACATATGTTTTGTTATATTTACTTAATTGTTTTCCCTCTGTTAATGAGTAAATCTCACTAGAAGTCTAGCAAAGAAGACACAAAGCCACAATGACTGATACTCCGATATGTTTATCTTGATACTTTGATCTGTGAACTTTTTTTTTGCTTTGGAACTGTGTTATGGAAAATATTGTGTAGAAAATGTTTATGAAATAGAACCCAGGAACAGGGCAGATTGGCTCATCCATGGCATAACCTGTACTTCAATCATGTGGTGTAAATCCTAACGATGATCAGCAAGTTCAGGGTGCCCAGCGGTCAGGAAAATCTGGAAATCAGGGAAAAGTCAGGGAATTTGGAAAAGAGGGATAAGTCAGGGAAAATGGACCCAGAATTAGAGTGACTCAACCTGTCCATCTGGTCAACAGAAATTAAACAAAGAAATGAAAAGGATGAGGAACACATGAAAATATTCACTACTTTGGATCGATACTCCTCATGGGCTATAGTTTTCATTAAAATTACTAAAATTAACTTAGCATGGATAATCAAACTCCAAAACTTCCGCAGATCATTATTCCTTCTAGAATATTAAATTCCCTTGGTAACATTCTCCATGTTCACAGCCAACCACCCTACCCCATATCTGAACCAAAATGTTGCAGGGGTGGCAGCATAGTGGGGTGTTGATCAGGACTGGTTATACATGAGTATGGCCGAGGCAAGAGAAGAACAATGTACGATAGCAAGATATTCCACCGAGAAAAAATCATTCGCCTTGACCGGGGCATTTTTTTTTCTCTGTGGAATATCTTGCTATTGTATGTACAATTCAGCAGGTAACTCCACTAAAGTTTTTGCAGCTAGATCGCAAGCTTTGAATTTTTCAAGAACAATGTATTTTAGAAATAAGTCATAATTATTACATTACTTACGATTTCTGGTCTGACTGGACCCTGGCTCAACTAGGAATTTGTTTTCGACAGCTAGGGTTTATTTTCAAGGTTTTTTCTTTGGGTTTTCTTAAATTTGTGAATCTGGGAGTATTCTCCAGCCCCCTACCAACAAGGGAGAGATTCCTCCCTGACCCGCGGCATCAGATCTAAGGTACCCATCTTGAGGTAGTGGATTGAGGTGGGTTTGGAGATTAAGCATCTTGTGGGTATGGGTGAGATACAAATGCCCTTAGCTTTACAGAGCATTCGTCGCCCTTAATTAAGGAATGGACCTTGATTTGAGTGGGCATCTGGCTCCACGATATTGCGGTGTCCCATGTATCTAAATGGGCCCTTATTGCTCTGATACCGTGCTGTCAGATGTGAGTCGCCAGCCGGCATCCCCTCTCCCACATTACTTCTGTTTCAAGCTTTGGTGAAATACCCTAGTGGTACCTCGAGTAGGTAGAGTGGTAGGTTGAGCCTCGAGCTGTGTTGTCTCCCCTCCCCCCCTTGATGACTGCTAAGAATGTTACAATTGGTACTGCAGCAAGTGAGGAATCACATTAAGCAGATGTGTCTGAAAAAGACAAACTTCTCTTTAGAAATGAGTGTAGGACATTTTGTAGTCCATTTCATGCATTTTGCACGAAGACAGTCAAAAATACAGATTTGTACCAAAAATGCACCCAGAAACAGTTCAAAAGACAGGGAAAGTAGTAAATTTTGCTCAGGAAAATAAAAAAACAAACTACTGGTCATCCCTGAAGTACTGACAGCCATCAGCAAAGCATGCAAGAAAAATAGCAATGGATCTCACTACAAAATCAAGCAAGCTAGCCATCAGGGCAGCCGGCAGCAGACAGAATTTCTAGCAAGGGGGTATGCATGGCACCCATCAGGACTCCACACAAGAAATCCATCCTGGAAAAACATGTGTGAACCAGGCTTTAAGTCACTTTAAGAGGTTTTCGTAAACTCATTCATGAAAGAGTTCATATTTATGGCTGCAAAAATTCTGCTAATTGGCAGAAAATAGAAGTAATGGTGCATTATAGAAAAGAAAGTATGGACTGTATTTCAGGCACAACTCCTTAAAATTATGGAAAATATGAAAATTAAGTACTAAATTAAATTTTTAGCTTTCCACTTTCTGTTACCACCATAACATTGCATCTTGTTTGTAATTTTTTTACTGAATTTTGTTTGTACTCCCCTAGCATATTCTAGCAAATGCTTGTTTGTCCACATGAGGAATTAGCTGATAACTTGGTCAAGGGAACTTGGTGCATTCGTAGTTTAGTGATAATTTTCATAGTTATTATGAAAATCGAAATGAGTAATGGTAATCAGAATATTTAGAAATCTTAAATTGGCTTGATATCTTCTGTATCCTTCCATTTTGGTGATGACAGTTTTGCAAGAATGCCAGTCCACTTCTTCAGGTCTGAACATGGACAATGGAATGTTTTCACTTAAATGGAAGAATGCCGAAGAACACCCATAAGATATCAAACTCTTAAGATTTAAAAAATCTAAAGAACGAGTGTGTCCGTGTTGTCTCCAAAAATGTTTTAAAAGAGGAATCTTTTGAAAAATATAAGTATTTCGTAGGCCTCCCAGGACCCAAGTGATTGCCCCTTGTGGTATAGTATAGTGCTGGATTAAAATTGTTTGGGGTGGACATGCATACTCTGAATTTCTTTTTTCCACAAAGTCCTGCATGGTGATCAGTTAGATTCTGGAGAAGTGAATTAAATCTAGAAAGGAGGTACTGCTCTCTCCCATTTGTATGGCATTGAGTGTAAGATTAGTCTGGATTCAGGTTGTATTAACCTAAAGCTGTGACCTTTGAGAGGAAAATTAAAGTAAGGGAGGTGCAGAATAATTCTTTTATGCCTGTGAGTGATAAAGCTTATGGTCATTGATGCTGAAGAGAGAGTGGAATGTTTAGAGTGAAGAAGTAATGGATAGATAATGAAAAACTATATTACATGGTACATAGTTTATCTAAACTATATATTTAACTGGACTTCAATTGCCCCGTGAAAAAATTCACCATGACTGGGAATCGAACCATGGACCTTTGGCTTTCCGGGCCACTGTGCAGCAGTGGCGAAGCTGAAGGGTAGTCTGGGATCCTGAGAATACCCAAAATGATTACAGTAAAACACATACTATTTTTTCAGCTCTGTCATGCCTTTTATGTTGCCGAGAAAGCATAGGAAAAATAAATATAGCCTATATTTCTGTACATCGCGTTGCGTTGAAGTGGTTTGGATGTTATGTAGGTTTGGGAGTCTGGCTGCTGGTAGACTCCAAATAGCCGGATGGCGCATGCGCATACGCTTATTTGCCGCCGGACGCTTGCACCTGAAACTGCGTGATTCTTGCACGCTGAGAGCCTAGACACTCGCACCTAGTTCTCGCGCCCTTCCGAGTCTCAGCGAATGATCAAGAGATGGTGAGACGGAGGGAAATTAGGAGAGACTGATTCTGTATGAAACAGTTTCGCTGCATATGAATTTTTTCTTCGTTTAGTGGTTGGAAAATAACAAGTCAACCTAAGGCTAAAGGACTGAACAACAACAACCAGGGTGGACTAGACACGTTTCACTAATTCAGAAGGCTCGCTTTGGAAATAATTGACACCTTCGTTGTCCACATGGAATCTCATTTTGAAGACTTCAATAACTTCTATTTTGCAGAATTACTAGATGAAGATCCTGCATAAAATACATCATTTCCCTCAGCGAAATTGAGTAGCCTAATAAAATTCACTCATTATTTAACAGTGAACAGCTAAAAAATGAACTTATTAATGTCTCTTTCAACGAGAGTAAACACTTGCCTGCTCATTTGTTACTTAAATATTTTTGGACAATGGCCTGGATAAAGTAGGTATATCAAGAAACTGTGAGAATCATAAGACTGATTCAGACAATTCCTGGTTCAACTGTATTGTCCGAAAGAAGTATGAGTACGTTGAAGACAGAGAGCACATTTTTAAGAAACTCCATGACGGACTCCAACCTAAGCAATTTAAAGCACCCTGGCGATTGAAAAGGCTTAACTGAAAAATCTTTCGAGGGACTAAAGTTTCAAGGAACGCGTCATCAACACCTTTGCCCAAAGGAAAACCCGCCAAATCTATATGATCAACGGAAAACATTAAGGCAAATTACTTAGCCCCTCAAGTGCTGACCTCTGTGCATGGTTGGGTGCTGGAAAATTTATTTTGAATAAACAGTGGGGCAAGAGGTAAAGAAATGAACAAGCATCTAGCGTTCTTTTCGTATGCAATGCATGTTAAAAAAAACTAGATTTTAAAAACCCACCGGAACAGAGGGTTATAACCCATTGAAATAGCACGGTACACAACGTGTTAAGTCCACTGATTTTTGTCAACTGGAATATTTATCTCTGAAGCGGCAAATTAAGCTAGATGAGCTAGAATACCCACTTCGAATAACTTAGCTTTGCCACTGCTGTGCAGACCACTACACTATCCAGAATTGGTAATTCACATGGCAATTATACCAATCTAGTTCAAGGTACTAGATAGTCCGTGGTTCAATTCCTGGTCCAGGTGAATTTTTTCACGTGGCAATTAATGTGCATTTCATCGCTGTTCACGTGGCTGGTTTGAAATATCCTACATATTTAACTGTTTATGTTAACTAAGCATATCCATTTGACTGTTGAAAGTTCACTTTAAGTTAAAAGACAGTGAGCATAGATTGAAGGATATCAAGATGTAGGAATGGAGAAAAAAAGAGGATACAGCAGAAAGGAAGTTGACTAAAGTGAATTAGGAGTTTAATTAGTGAATTGAGAGAGAAAATTAAATTGGTGGGATATATCTGAGAATGTAGCAAAAGTAGGTGGGGTGCATTCCTTGAAAGAGGCTATAATTAGAGGGGAAAATGCAGGGCACTTGAAAGAAAGGGAGGTGAAATCAATGTGGGTTTTATTCATTGTGAAGTCTGGCTTGAAGTATGTGACTAAATAGGTTCATTTGGAGATAAAAGCTTGAATATTCCACTCTCCATTGATGTGGAGGGCAGATTAAAAGCGGTCACTGTTCATATAACGATTAATTAAGGATATGTCAATTCTTGATACCACAGATTCTTATATATTGGTTTCAAGAATCAATCACATAAAGTTGATACCGATGATGCCTATACGAACCATGACTGGTCTGACTTCACCATGGCTGGTTGTCATCTTTTTATACAAGCAAATCTGAGTTACAGCAGTTTCTACCATAAGGAATTCTTTAATGGTTGGTTTCTGTTTTTGGTAGTGCCTTTAAGTAGTACAGATAGTTGCTATAGGGTGCCAGCAACTAGGTTCCTGTACCTACCAACTACACCTCTAATAATTTTTTTTATCTACCTTGTGAAAATTATCACCACACAAGGCGTAATTTTACAACCATTTACCATCTATAATTTAGATTAGTGTTTTTATTACTCTCATAACTAATTATTAATCATATTAAAATAAAACTTATGATGAGTCATATTATGTTGAAGCTGTTATGACATTTTTTATCTGATACTAACCATATTTCGTTATTAAACGTGTTTTTAGGAGAAACTCCACGGAGAAAAAAATCATTTGCCTTGACTGGGATTTGAACCTGGATCCCTTGATTATCGGCCAGGTGCTTTAACCAGTTAAGCTACCAAGGAATCATATTTCCCTGTGGAATATTATTCAATATATACCCGGGTATATATTTTTATTTATTTAATACCCGGTTTTGAATCCCGGTCAAGGCGAATGATTTTTTTCTCTTTGGAATTTCTCCTATTGTGCAATTTCAGCGGGTAAGGCCATTAAGGTTCTCGTGGCCAGTTCACAGTCCTTCAATTTGAAACATGCTTTTGTAAGAAAAAATATTAAACTCTGTATTACCAAATAATTTTTATTTCCCGAATGTCCTCAGAGTGCAATATCAGAAGTTTTTTCCCTAAGTAAATAGTATATTCAAATTTTTGTATTGTAGAAACGTAGTTTTAGATTTAATGGAATATTTTTACAATAATGTATTGGAAAACTAAGTAAAAATACGTATATAGGTCGAAGGTATTGAGAATCGATTTTTCAAGAATCTGCATTGAGAATCAATAAATTTTGGCATCAACTCATCTCTACTATTAAGGTTGATATATAACCTGATTATGATGAAATCTTAGATGTCCCTTCTTCTTATGAATAAAATCATCAAGTAGATAGCAAGAATCAGGGTCAGAACCCTTGGATCATCTTTCTAATATCTCTCTCCATCCAGATCCATGGTTTTCTTATTCTGGTCATATTTCCCACTCTTCTCATATCTTCATTTTTTTCGAAATTTCTTGCTCATTTACACCCCTTTGCCAGACACCCCTTTCTCTCATTCTTTTAAAAAAATTTTAATTGGTCCCTGGTAACCCTTCATTTCTGCTGCTGCTGAAATGTCTGAATTTCTCTTCCTTGCCCATCAGGAATAGAAAAAGCATGTTACCCTTATGTTGCTGGTATGATAGAGTATCATGAGAATCCTGACCAGACACAGTTTTCAGGCACACACCACACAGGCACAGATTTACTTGCTGCTGAAAACCTAAGGGCATGGTTCCTCGTTCACACTATGAGGTGGTCTACCAGCTGGAGTGAAAATGTGGCAAATCATACATTGGACTGATGGAGAGGTCCATCATATGTAGGGTGCACAAACATGAATGCACCACAGAGAAGAAACAGTTCTGCGCCTCCACTGACTTGGAGAATGTGTGTTCAGCCGACCGCAGGTCGTTGCTTTTATTGTACCACACACTCATACGTTCCAACTGGACTATGGGTTATTTCTTTATGCCTCAAGCCACGATTCCCATTTGAGACCTTGAGACCTATGCTTTAATAGAAGAGTAATTACCATAATGTGTCTCTGGGTTCCTGGACATGTGGGAATTGCCAGGGATGATACGGATGATGTAGCTGAGAAGAGGGCTTTAAAGATCCCCGAACAGATGACGACGCTGGTCTCTTACCAGGACCTGCAGGCTACTCTTCATAAAGTAGTGCTAGAGCAGTGGAGTACATCATGGAGAGACATGCGTAATAACAAACTATGCAGCATGAAGTCGGTAATGTCAGTGTGGCCCAATTCCGTCAGGAACAGTTGCAGAGAGGAAGTCATCATCACACGGATGAGAATTGGGCATTGTGCCTTGACCCACTCTTTCCTCTTCACAGAAGAGAAGATTACTCCTTGTTGTGATGACTGCGCCTGTCCTCTTAGTGTTCGACACTTCCTGATGGAGTGTGACAAATTCCGGACTATGTGCGAAAAGCTGGGTATCAGTGGAGACAACAAGTTCTAGGAGACGACCCTGATTGTCTAAGCCACGCCATATCCCTTTTAAAAGTAACTGGCCTTCTAAACAAGATTTAATGTAGTGTTGTATATTTTTTTTATCACCGATATCTCCAATTTTTTATTTTAGTACATAATATAGACTGCGTGGTACAAATGACCTGTCATCGACGCACCCATAAAAACTTAAACCTACCTACCTATGAGTGTTCAGAACTACTTCAGTCCAGGCCCCTGACACTCATCGTGAAAAATGGCCTACTTAGTGAGGCCGTGGCTGAAGCGGGAACTAATGGCAGCACTTGTAACTCCACCCAAGCAGAAAGCTGATACAACCACCTTTGCTTTAAAATCCTGCATGAAAAGTGTTTCAGCAATTAAAATTTAGCTCACATCTTTAAGAAAAAAACAATATTTGTCATCTAGCTCATCTTGTAGAGCCCACCATTGGAGAGATGGCAACTATTTTCTTCGAAATAACATGATAGTAACAAAGGATGTCTGCATTTTTCTAATGCTTGGAACACTGTCATATAATTGAGAAGAATACCAAAAGCTACTAAATAAATGAACCTTTACTCCATCTGATACTTGGCAAGCAGCATGATGAATCAATAACTATGACGCCTGAGAAAAAGGAGCACAGAAATTAGGTATTACATAAATATTTCAAATGAAAAAATGAAGTAGCCTATTGCCCAAGCGTAATCATCACTTTTGTTGTAACCTTCTATCCACCCCAGGAACTGGAATAGCTGTAGATTGCACGAAATAAATTGAATGCCATTCAGAAATAAATAGATGTTATCTTAACTCGCTGAGTAACTAAGTTTAGCCATAATACAATTAATTACTAAATCCGCTAGCAGAGTAGTTCTAAAACACTTGACTATCCCACTTTATCTGCCCTTTTGGATGGTAGATATTAGGCCAATCAATACCATGTGGACTGTAGTAGGTACAATAAAAACATAAATGTTATTGCACAAGAATTCTTTCTTAAGATATTTTACTAAGGCATTCTTCGAAAATTTTGATTTTTTTAAAAATTGCAATTCTCATTTTCAGCCTCACAATTTCTTCGTGTAGCAAACTGCTGCATTCTTACCATAATATAATGATTGATAGTCCTTATCATTATCTTCTCCCAGTGCATCGAAATGTTAAACCACCAGAGTCAACATTATCATCAATGGTCACTTCGTATGCATTGATAGATTCAATATTAATTGCAAGCTTGTCCTCCACTGATGTGATAAATTTAAAAAGATTTGCATTTGGATGAAGTATGAACCATTCTACCCTCTGATCGGCAATGATAAAACTGTGCAACAGCACCAATGCCCAAAGGGTTTGGGGAACTGACTGCCGAAATGCACACTTGACAATTGCTCAATTTTTGTATTTGTTTACACAAATACCCAGTCATTATCATCATAGGTCAACAATCCTAGGATTGGTTTGACGCAGCCCTCCACTTGATTCTTCTATTGACCATCCTCTTCATATTAACGTAGTTCCTCTCTTTCACGTCCTTTACGACCTGCTCTATATAACTCATACAAGGCCTGCCTTTTCCATTCTTCCCATTCACTTTTTCTTCGAGGATTGTCTTCATCAGGCCATTGTGTCTTAAGATATGGCCTTTGATTAGGTTGTCCCATCTTTGTTTTACAGTTTTCCGCAGACCTCTTTTCCCCCACCTTTCTTAGGACTTCTTCATTTGTCATTGTCACTTTTTTGTCAATCCATTTAATCTTCATCATTCTTAGGTAGCACCATATTTTGAATGCTTCCACCCTTTCCTTCTCTGCTGCTGTCATCGTCCATGCCTCGCTGCCACAAAGAAACAATTCCATTCAGTTCATTCATTTCAGCATTAAATTCCACTCTACGTCGTCAAAAGCCTTCTCTAAATCCACAAATTCAATGAAGGTCGGTTTGTTCTTCTCCATTCTCTTCTCTATAAGCAGTGTAAGGACCAATATTGCTTCTCTTGTACCCTTACTTATCCTGAATCCGAATTGATCTTCATCCAGAAAGTCCTCTGCTTTCCGTTCTATTCTTCTGTAGATGACCCTTATCAATATCTTCAATGCATGTGTTGTCAGGCTTATAGTCCTAAAATTTTCACATTTCTCTGCTCTCTTCTTCTTGGGAATAGGAATGATGATGTTTTTCTCGAAGTCCCTGGGTATTTCTCCCATTGAGTACATGTTGCAGATGGTTTTGTAGAGATCGGTTAATGTCTTCTCTCCTGCATTTTATATTAGTTCCTAGGGGATATCATCAATTGCAGAAGCCTTATTCATCTGAAGGTCTCTTACTGCTGCATCGAATTCCCATCTTAATATTGATGCTCTTATATCATCCTTTTTGACTTCGCTTTTCTCTTCAATTACATTCGTGCTGACATTGTTTCCATATAGTAAATTAAGCTGTCAGTGACAGCTGGGAGAGAGTAATCATGTGCTATTGCATCCACTGCATCCCAGTCTCGTTCCTTTATAAACCTATTTAACCTCTCCTTCAGTTTGGAGATTAAGGACTTTGGACCCTTGGTATATGTATTTGATATCACTAATTCTAACAAGTTGCTCCAGTGTACTGTTGTCCGTGGCTACACAACTACCATACTTAGGAGCCTTCAAAATGCCAAAAACAGCCAACAATTAATACAGTTGGATAAATCCAATAGCTGATGGATGATCATTGGCTCCAGCTGATTGGCATATGGTGACAAACATTGTTGCACTGACATTTCATCCCACAATATTATTCCATGTTTTTGAAATTCCATTTTACCACAGCGCTGCCGCATAAACAGCTCAAATAATCTCGTGTCAAATCCAGACGAGGTATCCACTAAGGATAAATAACGCCTCACAGTCCTCACATTTGGCATTGACAAAATTTCACTATCGCAAGCAAATTTATACCCCATAGGTGAGCTCATGTGAAAAAGCATGCACATAAGTATCCAGTCTTCAGAATACCTTCTTCCATTAGTCTTACTTAGCTTGGCTGCATGTAGGATTTCTATCAATGCAGTCGCCTGATTCTTATATTTGAGTAGGCTTCCAGGTTTTCCAGGAATGAACCGTCTGCCACTCTTCTTATCGTTTCATGGACCTCCATTTGCAGCCTCATCTGTCTTACTCTTAGCACGGATTAGCGATCGTTTGAAATTGGAGCTCCTATTCATCAGTGCTCGAACAAGTTGCCTTTTTTTGGGGCTAAATAGGCCAGTGAGACGTGTTCGGTTGGCCTTTTGCTTCTGCCTCAAATGCTTCTGAGGCAATGTCCTCCTAGCTTGTTTAGTGATTGAACATGTCACCATTATCAATTAACAACTGGCTGTTTATGCGCCTCCACTGTCTGGAATAATCAATCAAGTAAACACTGCTCTTCACCTCTATCAGTATGTCATGCATCATATTGTCGCGGCAAACTATTGCCGCATCTACTTTCCTGATGATTTCCTCTAAATCTGAGCTGCTTTCCATGGGCCCACTTTGAATGTTCAATTGCTCATTGTCTACCGTCTTTCCAAGCACAGCAAAAGCCACAACACCGTCTTCCTTCACTTAATTTGCTTTGAAAATCCCCGCACTTACTCCTCCATCAGGCAACAGCAATGAGATTAGCTGAGTAAAAATCACCACTTTCGGTCCAAATTTAGGAATGCTTCTGACCCATGTGAATGGCAGAGGTACACAAAATTCATTACTACGCAGTTCTTGAAACAGAAATAGCTACATATTGGCACAGTTTCACTCATGATGGAGAGGGAGGGCTCTCCTTCATTTTCAGTAAACAAGTATTTCCCTGGATCAATTCTGATTCTCTTTGCCCGAGAAAATGTTTTCTTGACTATAGCTCTAGGTATAGACAAAAAGTGTTTCTCACATAAAAACCTGGCCTCGCTTGAGCTGAAAATTTACTTTAGATGGAGCTCGTTGCCACTTTCTTATTGGTGTCTTCAGGAGCAGAAAAGAAGGATAAGCTCGACTTCGTCAAACCATAACCTTCCTTGCAGCTAGGAGCAACACAGTTTCGCAGTACCTATCTCGCTTTTCCACAATAAAACTGATTCCTAATTCTGTCCACTAGCTTACTCAGAAATGCAGTTTTACTATGGAAAACTATAATAGCAAAAAAGCTAAAATTGTGCATGTAAAATGCTAATTCCATTCACCTCCCTCAATCACAAGGATATGGCAGAGCTCACTTGGGTGGAGTAACTGGTGGCGCCATTAGTTTGCACAAATTCCACAGCCTCACTAAGAATGCCAAAATCACAACATGGGAACAATAGGGAGTGTCAGAGGCATACTTCAGCCATGAAGTGGAGCTCAATAATGCAAAAGTCATTTGCAATGAAAGTCAATACTACCCTATGCTGATCCAGCAGGCAATTGAGATCGTAAAACACCCAGAAAACTACAACCGAGAGGATGGATGCATTCTTGGCTACACAGTCAGGAGACAGCGCCCCTTTCAGTCAATTAGAAGCAACATAGGCCCCCCAGGCTCCTATATAACATGGTTCAATTCAATGCATCGACACTTCTGACCTGAAGATGCCAGCAGGATGGCTGGAGAAACTGTTGTCACCCTGAGACAAGCCAACGTGGAGGAACACTCAGAAGCCCTCTTCATTGATGATAAAGCCTGTGGAAACCTCGGATCCATCCAAGTAAATGATTAGCAAAATTTGGGTATAATATTTTATTCTCTTTAAACTTTAATACATGAACTAGTTACATAATAACAGAGAACAATAACAGATAGGATGGAATGTATAATATTTTTCATTTCAGTGATATACAAAAATAGAGGAAGCAACATTTGTTACTTTGTTTGTTTGAATACACAATGCCATTTTCTGAAAAAGAGATAAATAAATAAAAAATGTATGTATCTGCTATAGTTTAAAGATCAAATTTATACAAAATGGAAATCACAGATTGCTTTTGCACTTTGTACTCAGGCTTACTTAAACCTTTCATTGGTAAGGCACATGAGGCATTTAATAGTGTAACATGAGATAATATAACAACTTTACATTTTGGTGTGTCACACCAACTGGAATAATATTTTAGTGTCAATCCAACATTGAAAATTTTCTTGGATGCAATTACATCATTTCATCATCAACAAAATAACATACTTGATGGAATAGAATAATTCTTTTACCATCTTAAGCTACAACTAGATACATATAACAAACATTTGATGGCAATAATTCCAGAAGTCAACCTCTTGAAAACCTACACATATCATATTGGCTGAGTTCTGCACAGTTAACAATAGTTCTAAAATGTTTAAAGGATAAATTAATACTACAGCCAAAGAAAATGGCAGTGTCCAGAGGAGCTCTAAATGGAAAACTATTTAAGCACAATAGCATTTCAAAGTAATTACTCTAGTATCAAAACTATAATAGCAGCTGCTTGACAAACCCTATGAGTACCAGGGTTCATTCAATTTAAAACTAATTTTCTTCATGCACTTTGCAAAACACGGGTAACAAAGTGACTTTTATGCCCATGCAATTATCTTTTTTTTTGATCACTCTCTCAAGAGTTCACATGCATTCCAACATCCATTAAAAAATGAGAAGCTATGTACCTATCTGGATTAGTACTGATTAATTGCCCTGGTGAAAATAAACCGTGAAAGACAGTGTGACAACAATGTGTATCACACTGTGCAAGTATATTAGTCACAGTGTATGTACACTGTGCGCACAGTGTGCTCCCTTCAAAGCGTGATGGATAGTGTGACCACAATGTACTGCACACTGTACAAGGCTATTAGTCACAGTGTACGCACACTGTGCTCCCTTCAAAGCGTGATGGACAGTGTGACCACAATGTGCAGCACACTGTACATGGGTATTAGTCACAGTGTCCTCACAACGTGTGCACGGTGTCCTCACACTGTGTGCACGGTGTCCTCACACTGTGAACACACTGTACCGTCACAGTGTCTATCACTCTTTCTGCTCGCTTTTGAGTCCCAATTTACGCTTTTGTCATGGTGTATGCACGCTGTAATCACACTCTTGTCACATTCTAAGCACACTGTGTTCACGCTTCTGTCACACTGTCTGTCACGGTTTATTTTCACCAGGGTGGACCACGCCACTCTTTTTTCATGTGCTAATGCACTGTTCTTCAAGAAAATTGTAATTACCTACATGAATACCTAAAAAATTTCAACTCAATAATTCATACACATACATGCTTTCCTTCACCATCAATTTCAAGTGCTAATGCCTCTCAATGCAGTTAAGTCCAACCTATGAATGCATTTATTTCCAGCCAATTTAAAATTAAATCGTCTTCAAGAGGTAGTATGAGAGTTAACATGAAAATGGTGACTATGAAGTATAAAAAAATTCGAATTAGAAAATTTTTCCTTTACTCATTGTCTCCACAGAAGTTTCTGAGAGGTACGTGTCATTTCATGTATATTATGTGTTGGTCACATTGTGCTAAGTGCTACATAATAGGCAATTGTTTTGTTTTTACGATATGCTTTTGCTCTTCTTGTTCGACTAGCATGAGATGCTAATCTCAGTGGAAGCCGTCATTAAAAGTATTTGCTAAAATATTTTGTTATTTTGTGTCTATAAAATAACAATACGAGCCTCAAAGTAATGTATCACCACATAGAGTTTCAACTCTGGATTTTCAAAGTAGGTACATATAATGGAAATAGGATGGTTCACACCCTTAATAGATACAAGAAAACAATATTGTACTAAAATACTTATCACAATCCACATGAATAAGAAAAATTAACTTAGTTATAAATGCTGGGAAGGGAATACCATGACTAAATAAAATGCCACTTCCTCAAATTCTAACAACATAATACACACAACAGTGTAGTCATTATTACTGTTTGAGGATGAAAACTGATCCGGAGCTTCTATGGATGAGGTAGAAATCACTAAACACAGAGGTGGTAGGATCAATGGCAGCAAATACCATAAAATTATTTTGCAATCTTCAATCTCTGATAGGGAAATATTTTACACATCAAAACACCACTGAAATGATGAGCGGTAAAGAAATGCCACAAAGTAAATACAAATTAGTCCAGATTGAGGGCTAGAACATTGCTGCTGGAGTCCCAGAGGTCATATACTTATTATGATATTACTTCTTAGTATATTACTAGAGAACAGGTTCCCTACCAAGTTATCATTTAGCAAAATCTGCTAAGTAATAAGTTCTACATGTAGATATGCTAATCATACCAAGGGAAGTTGAATTCAATGCAATCAAACATAAGTTTATGCTCAGAATTAACATTAAAACCATAGTGATGCCAGAATTACATGTGATGCTTTGACTAAACTAAACCAATTGAAGAAAGGATTTTAGCATGAGTTTAGCTCTTAACCAATCCAATAGAAAATAATATCTTGGATCAGATACCACACTTGAAATATTTGGGATGCGACATCACCTATGAAGCGATCATACTATACGGATCAGAAGCTTGGACACCGAGAATAAGAGACTTCAAACAGATTTAAGTGCCAGAAATGAAATTCTTTAAAGGCTGTCTGGAGGTCTGGACCACATAAAAAATAAAGACGCAACGGAAGAACCAGAAGTACAACCAGTATCAGAAGTAGCAACAAATTACAAAGAAGGAAAGAACACATTGAGTGCAAGCTTCTAGAAAGGATTCCGAGAAAGGTTCTAGATTACAAGCCTTTAGGGAGAAGAAGTGTTGGGAGACTGAGATTATGATGGTGATGCCACAACAGGTAAATTGCCTAAACTTGAAAAGCAAGAAGAAGAAAGTATGGTAATGCACAGTGCTCTAAGTGCCAATAGTTGACGTTTTAATTCCACATAATTACATATAATATGAACTCTAACGTCACTGGCTGTAAACACAAATATAGGTCAATGAAATGTGTGAAAACATTTTTAATAGCTATCTTAATTGTATCTTCTGGCCATTCACTCAAAACACCCACAGTATTAGTTAAACTAGCATTTCAGTTATAGGAATTGGCTGCGGAATGATTATTTAAACATCTTTGGTAATGACAAGAGTTTAATATAGCAAGTGATTTTTCAGCTCCCGAGAGCTTCTACTGCATGTACCAGACTAGTATGCATGTGATGATATTGCATTAAAAGAAAAGGGTTATTTTTGGTTTATAAAACTTGGTAATGATATATTACTTTCTGATTAGGTATTAAGGGGCAGTTTCACCAATGACGGTTAAATTTCCCATTATCTAAGTTTACATCATCTCTGTTAAAATTATTAACTCGATAATCTCTCATTTGCGTTCCACCACTGTTACTATTATCTTGGTTTTATAAAATTGAGTTTTCTCTGAGAACGTTTAGGTTAGTAAATTTCTCATACTCCTGACGTCAACAAACAAATAAAAGTGCCTAACCGATTTCTAATTCAGTTGATTTAACTTCGTACCTATTGTAAATAAAGGCATTTCCAATGGACCCATGAAGCACAAAATATTAACTAAACGTTCACGAAATATCTACATTATCTTCTACTTAGGTATATCTAGAAAACATCTATAACCACTAGAAAATATCATCTGTGTTTACATATTTCAGTGTCTGCTTTTCCTATTTCTACTAAACATCTTCCATTATATATCACTTATTGTCTTCACTGTTACTTTTAGGGGATCCAGAAATAAAATACTGGCATTAACTTTAATGACATTGCCTTTATTAACAGCTCCTCAAAAATGTACAGTTACTGCTATAATACCTTTTGTTCAATCAAAACTTAGTTTCCTTCATGGTTGTCATTGGTGTCAGGGCAAAGACTTCTTTCCCAAATAAATATTTTAGGCCCCTTTGTTAATAGATATCCTTACACTTATGGCTATTATCACACACTTGACTACATTTTCGTATTTGTTTAAGCTGAAAAACAAATGATGCATGCCATATTTAGCTATTCAAATACAAATTGAGTAATATAATAAATGTAACCAATAGCATAAGTTCTAAGTAGTTGATTCAACAGTTTACTATCTCATGGTAATATAATGTACCACTAATGGCACTACTTATAAGTGTGGCTACTGAATCCATGTATATAACTAATAGCAGAACATCAAGGCAATGTGATATCTTTCAACAGGAGAAATAATGAAACTTATCTAATAATAATAATAATAATCTTTTTATTTCTGTTGGTTACCAGGTAACATAGAAATCAGCTTTCGGATTCAAATCAATTACCTCGTTCCTTAATCCATCTAGTTATCTCCTTAAATAACAATGATTGAGCTCAAATGTCTCGTAAATATCACTAATATCCAAAAATAATTCATGAAATCATCTGTGCACCATATGCTTCTATAGTATTATCTCGGATTATAAGCTTTCACCTGACGAAAAATCTCCGGTAAAAATATTAACCAAGATAATGCCCCAAAACCGAGTTAATAGTACTGAAGAAGCAGAAAACTCACATTAAATCGGTTAATCCCAAAATTAACAGAGTTAAAATGATTATCTTTGTTAGTGAAACTGGCCCTAAATCCAAAATTTCCTCATCAACAAAATTCATGACTATCATCAAAGTAACCAAATTTTCTAAATTAAGTTGTTAGTTTTGATGCAGCCAAATTTGTCTGGATGTTGTTATCTGTTTGCAAACCAATTTCTGTCAGGCAACAATATACAGAAAATTTATATCCAAGATAACATCAATTGGAGGAAAATGAAATTTATGTGGTTCTTGAAAAACAGTGAGGCTAGTGGAAGTACATACATAGTAAGTTTAATAGACAAATGGGATATCAAGGAGATGGGATATCAATTGCACTGGACAAGGAAGAAATTGCTAAGAGGGAATTAATGAAGGGTTCTCTTAGTGATGACCAAAAGAAAATATGAGTCAAAACTACCATGGAGCATGGATAATATGTTTGTGAAACCTGGTCCTCATGGAGGGAGGATGATCAGAAGTCAGGAGGCTTACGAAATGTTGGTTCAGGGAAAAATGGAAAGAGTTATACATTTATAGTGATATAAGAAAGTAATAAAGACGGTAGGAGAGGAAAGAAAGTTGACAAAACAGCAACATTCAAAGACAATTACGCATGAGAAAAGGACATTTTTTAGAGGTACTGGAATATTTGATAGGGAAATCGAGGGGAGAATGCTGGAAGATGTGAGGAAAAAAAAGTGCTATGGATGAAGGAAGGTAGAAGATGTGATGAGAGAGGGATTCAATGTAGGAAATGGATTGAATATGATTTAAGGTAAGACGTGATGAACACATGGGCAGGGAATAGCAGAAGCCTACCAATCTTAATAGAATTCTTATGATGATGAAAAAACTACTCCCAAAGAAGCTTCTTATACCAGTTAGACCAAGTAGGGCTACGAAATAGTCAAGAGGCAAGATTCAGGCTATTTGAGATGGCAACGAAACTGTAGCCAATGGGTCATACAAAATAGCTACCAAAAATTAGCTCAAAATTTGTACAGTTTAAACCTATCCAGAGAGGAGCTTTCCTTCAGGAAATTAATTACAAAAAAGGGAAAAAAAACTAACAGCTGATGCTATTCAGGAGACCCTTAAATCATGCATCACAGGCAAGAGCGCAACTTCTCATCTTTAACAAACAGGTTCAAAAGTCATATGTAGATATATACAAAATGTTCAAAAACCATCATAACTGCAGACTGTACTATGAAGTAACTTGCAGAATGCAAGAAAATACTTTCATTAGGCCATCAGAAAAAATGGCATAACTTTTTGCACAATGTCACACTTCTTGTCTTCTAACAAAATCATTTCCCATCTAACTTGAGCGACTCGTGCATGTGGCACAAAGAAAATATACATTTCATTCCCTCAAGTTTAGTTTCCCAAATCAAATTTTAAAAAGCCTAAGCTCATTTTCACTCACTCAGAATTCAACCCAAAGGTTGGTTTGATAGGTAAGGGTAGAGTTCACCCCATTTTGGAGTCATGGTGGCCAAAGGTAGTAAGCTGGGCTGAACTGGAGGACCCCAGATTCAAATCCAGGCGAAGCCTCTTTGGACACCCCCACCTAAAAGCATCATAGTGTGATTTTCTGATTGTCAGAACTTTGTGGGACATTGCTGGTGGCCAAGGGAAAAGAATTGGCCCCCCTACCCTGGATGTATGAATTATACATGCCAATGGCTTAGTATGGGGTGAGCTCTACACTCACCTTTCAAACCAACCTTTAGGTTGAACACTGTGTGAGTGAGTGGAGCTAATTTTGTACTCAAGTATGAAAAGTTTTCTTCAAGATTTTGAAAGTTTCTATATATTACTTTCATTCTTACTTTAGCTGGATAATTTTCTCTCAAACTGAGAGCTTTGGTCCATTTTCTTATTTCACTCTAAGCTTATAAAATGAATACTGAAGAAATCACCAGATCAATTGGAAATCTGGTATGGCTCATTTTATTATGAGCAGATTCACTGTTGAATGAGTTGAGCTTGAAGGGGTTTTTCTCAGCTCAGCACTGGGATAATGATGTCTAATTACAGATGAAGTGTGTTGCACACAGAATGACACCATTTCATGGTGACAGCATAGTGACAATGACCAAAAATAAAAAATTAAACAGAAATTTGAGCAAATTTGACTTGCCAAAGAGATTATTTAAAAAAACCTCATTCTTCAAGACAATGCAACATCCTTCAGCTCTCTTTCTTCAGGTGTACCAGAGGATGAGGATGACAGTAAACGTCTGATCCACTGTTGCCTCCCATGGACTTCATGTACGTTTTCCTCTCTACTCACAGCTGCACGAACCTGCCTTGCTTTCTTGGTGGGAAGTCGAGGGAGAAGGAAGAGAGCATTTTCTGCATCTTTATTATCTGCAGGCAATGACCCCCGGCACTGAGTTTTTACCTGGAAGAAACAATAATCTGGGCTGATGTAAGCAGCTTCTTACTGGTTGAACTGTGGGCAAAGGCCTAGCCATGTTGATACACCGGTTCCTGTCAGATCACCGAAGTTAAGCAACATTGGGCCTGGACAGAGGTTGGATGGGTGACCCCTCCATACCTATACCGTGGTACTCCTGTCCCCTGTCTGCAAGTGGCGAGCAGGTTAAATGTGGGTTTGCACAATGGTTCTAAAGTAGTCTAAGTGCCAAGGGGGCTCCAAAATGCCCCCGCCCAACCCTCTAATTGTTTACTGGTTGAACTATATTACTTAAATATAAGCGATAAATGCACGAAGTAATCTGCAACTTGTGACCACTAATTCAACTATTGGAATCCCATGATTTTTCCATAACTTGCCTATAAATGTGTAAAGATACTTGGCATGTTCAATTGAGATAGGCTATGTACGCCTCTATCTCAGAAATGCTTAGTCCTGGAGATGCTGTAAACTGCAATGTGTTTCTAGCAGTCATTAAGACCTGGAAAAACTATTCCCATTTTTGTAAAAGGCCCAGGTTTAATTCCTGAGGGGATATGTTTACATTAGTTTAAATCCAATTATAACATTTTGAGAATGCAAACCATTCTTCTTTCATTCAGTAATATAACTAAACGTCAACCAATCTCTTTCATTTTTTCTTTATTGGAAGTACAAAACTATAACATTTCTTATTCTTTCAAATATTTTATGCTTTGCTTATTTCACAAAAATGCATATTTTACATCAAAATTTATTGAATTTCAGGCCTCTTTTTTGAGTAGGTATTGCTGAGGCCTATTCCATTGCTCTCATTCACTACAAAGCAACAGCTGTCGGAGAAGTTTTAAAAGTATCAAGTAAACTCAAAAGAATAAATAAAAAAGTGGAAATCGTAGCTAATTCCATTACTTATCCTGGCTATTTTTTATTTTACCTGTTAACAGCATTCTCATAATGTCCAAGGTTCTTTATTAATTAAAGCTTACGTGTGACGGCACATACCGTGCTCGCTGCCGTGCACCTGGAATTGTGGCAGTTCAAATTCTCCGTGAACCCTACCTCATCCTTTAACGTGAGCAATCCTAGCTCAGCTCTCTGTGAAGAGGCTGTCCGCACCAAAATCTTTTAGCATGGACGGGGTGAGTGAGGGTGGGTGATGCCATTAGGAAATTTGGGCGGGTTGTGTTGGTGGGGGTAAGGCTTATGACGGCTGGGGGGTTTGGTTGTACAGTGCGTGGGGGGGGGAAGGATCCGGTTGTGGAGAGGGAAGGTCCCAGTTGCCGGCATATCTTTCAGAGGCCTGCAAACGGGCACCAAATCTGGGCGACACTCGCCTGCCTGTGTTGGTGCCCTCATCCATATTTGCCTCCGCCTGTGTGACATAGATGCCATTCACCCCAGGTACATGCATTCTAGGTGGCTGAGCAAAAACTAATGCAAATGGCAAAGACCCTTGAAAAAGATATGCGGTGGTGATGATCTTAGGGCAGTTGCCCGCCCAGCCAACGGGTGACCGCCTATACTCACCTGAACTCATTGTTCCGTTTTTTACGTTGGTCTTTCTACCAATCCCCTAGCCATTCGCATTAATAATCACAGTTGCACTACTAATAACCTCAATTTGAATCTCCCAGTTCCCATTCATGCTTCCACCCATAATAGTAAGTTTGACAGTTGTTTCCGCATTACGATAATTGCCTCAATTCCGCCTAATTCACTTGAAATCAATCTCCGTACTCTTGAGCTCGCACACATCCATTTGTTACATTGTAAACGCCCACCCAGTCTCAACCTAAACCTCTAAGGCCCATTTCGCGTGTGCGCGTGTGGTCCGCTCTTCGTGCCCTGCGCGCGGATCGTCCGTGTCCATGTGGGGCGGATGCATCCTTTCCACATTCCAATGTAGCCCTAATTGTTCCCCTCCTTACCCCTCCCCTTCGCCTTACTTCCTATAAGACCCAACGGCCGCACTTCATTCTAATCTTCTGAGGAAGGAGGTTCAGTATGTTTACTTTTGTGTTTTCTTTTTGTGTCGCCTCATCTGTCTGCTCTGTGAATTTTTTATTGGACGTCCAATGGGATTTTTCACCATTTTGCTGTCTACGGTCATCTGCCGAGCTTCATCTTCTTTGTGTTCGCGCAACGGTTAGTGCACCATTTACTCCTTTTCTGCCCTATTTTCCTTTCATTGTTTTTCCATTTTCAATCTTCCTCACTTATTTCCATATCTCCTATTCCCCTACATCATGGCTACTCCTTTTTATGTTCATTCCTGGCTCAAGAGTATCAAATTTCATTCTGAAAAACTTGCTATGTTCACCTGTCACGTCGAATTTTTAACTTTTTGCTTAAGATTTGGCATATCACCCAATGGCCTCACCATTCATCTCCCCCTTGATGGCATTCCCCCACAATTTCGACCACCATTCTTCAAACTACAGCACAAATATTCACTAGATTTATCATACCTTCTTCTTTCCCAGTATATTACTGCTAAAAATACTCATATCCAGCAAGTTTCCTCCCTCTCCCGCGTCATCTCAACTTTCGCCATTGACAAAGTAATTGCCATCACTAGCTTCCATGCTTCCATTCGCCGAATGCACTGGTGTAAACAGAAGCATCTGTCCAAATTATCCTCCCTGTATCGCTCACATTTTAATAATGGACTACCCCTGCCACTAAATATTTTCCCTCCAAGACCTACACCACCTCCTCTGTATAGTGATAAACCTGATCTAGCCACTCTTTTTAACCTTCCTTGGCCTCCTAACATAATTCCAACCTTACCTAAACCTCCCCATAAAAATCAGACATCCAACCCTCAAACTCCTGAACAATGTGCCACCCCACATTCTTCTAGTGATATCGTCAACTTGTCCTCCCACCCTCTGAATCCTGGTGAGTCATCCCTACTCAGGAAAGGGCTATCATTTTCTCCGACTCCCAAAGTTAATCAATTTAATGTCTGATGTTGTTGCATTTTGCAGGAATCTGAAATGGCGAGTGTTTTGGGACTCGCACATTCCTTCAACCAATAAACTTCACCCAGCCATACAGTCATTCCGACCCCCTTCCAATGCTGAACCCTCCAACCTTTAGTTTCCTCCCTTCCTTCATAAAAGACACCACTTTCTAGATATTCTGAACAACACACCCCTCCCTTTAAATCAATCCATCATCTTTGCTACCATCGATGTCACCTCCTTATACACTTCTATACCCCCACGTTGAAGGTCTTGAATCCCTGAGATATTTCCTATCCCATCGTGCCACTCCCCATAACCCCTCCACTGACTTTCTCATTTCTTTGTCTAAATTGGTTCTTACTAAAAACTGCTTCAAATTCCAAGACAAATTCTATTTGCAGATAAAAGGGAAGGCTATGGGTACGAAAATGGCGCCCTCATATGCCAACTTATTCATTGGCTTACACCACTGAGCAAGAAGAACTGTAAACCAATTGTAGTTAGTTTTATTCACTGTAGGATATAAAAGGTTTTCTCAAAGTAAAAGTAAAACCACGTACAATTAAAAATATAGATAGTAATAAATGTAGATTAAAAAGTATTAAATACACTTGCATTTCTGTAAGAACAAGGAAATAACATATTTATTGTAGAAACTGTTACAAACACCACAAAATAAGAAAGCCAATATATGATACGGGTTTCGACGATTGATCATCAACATCAGGTGGAACAGGGCTGGTCTCTCCTTTTATACTTTAAAAATCAGGGGGGGGGGGGGGAGGGAGGGGCTGAAGGTTGGGAAAACAACACGACTGTGTTCAGGATGGGGGAGGAAGCAGAGAACAAGTATTTGTTGAGCATGGTGGCTTCAGGGTCAATTATGCCTTTTACAATTTCCAACTGCTCGCAAGTATTACCGTCCTATCCCACCCAGGTAAAATAAAACTCAAGTAAGTAAGTAAGTATTAAGTCCTAATTTGTTGCTGCAGGTATATAAATCTAAACATTAAAATCAATTTTGTGGTCACACTACAATAAATGTTTTGCAAAATTGGTTTTATCATCATTGTTTATAAAAGATTTAAAATGTTCCTTCATCTGGGTGTTAAAATTTCTTGATGCTTGTCTGATCTATTGTGACTTGTGACAATGTGAGAATTGCAGTGTGACCACAAAAGTGATTTTAATGTTAAGGCTAAATCCTATTGCCGGTTAGTGTGATTTTGGCGCAACAGATGGACAGCTCGTCATTACGATGACAGCGCGTACCCTCGGCCACTGCCGTACTAATAGTGGTCACGAATTTAAAGTTCACCCCCTCCTCTCATAAGTCATCCGCTCCCCTCCTACCGAATGTCCACTCCACTGCCGAAGCCTGGAGGTGGAGAGCAGTGGTCTGAGGCGGCGTGGGATTACCCATTGGAATTGGAGCTCGCAAAACCCATTTTGAGCCGAGAAGGAAGCCATTTAGCATGCGGCCATCGGGATGCTTCTTTATCTTACTAGAGCCGTACCTATGTCCTTTGTTCAGACATGGAGCCCCAATGAGTTTGAGTTTCCATTTTGCTGAGACACGGCAGAGCGTTGGGGGTCTAAAATTTGGCCGCAACTCCACTAGTGTCTCACGCATCAATGTTGACCTATTCGAGTTTTATATTCTTTGGCAGTTACACTGGAATCACCGTCAACCACCAGGTCAAGGTATTCTAACGCATGAAATTCATTGTTCGGTCGAAATCTTGAAACCTCCGTGTTTTCTTTCATTGCAGCCTGTAATAAGTTCCAATTACGGCGACAATGTTCATGCTCGGTGGATTTATCCGATTTTTTCAAGCATTGATCATGCAGTAGTACTTATTTTCTATGCATTTTAGAAGTGGTTCAGAACTGCAAGTATTTTAAAACAGCCCTCTGTAACCAGCTGAGTCTATCTCTTCATTCGTACCCATGCCTTCATCGGCAGAAGCGAAAGAAAAAATGAAAAGTTGAAAGATACACAACGAGTGATTCGTTCTAGCATACCTACGGTTTTTCTTCGAATTCGATTCCATGTGGATTACAAGTTCCTATATCAACCATTGAATGCCGTTGCACTAAACGTTTTCGGTGATAGGATTCGAAAATTTTTCTAATTATTTTGCATTTAACACAGAAAAAATATTTACATTGTGAAGAGTTGCATCCTACAATATTACCAAATTTTTTATTAAAAATTTAGGAAATACTTGAGTTTTATAGGATTTTGTAATGATAGTAATTCAACAGGTATATACTTTTGGAAGCACCGTTGTTTTCAGTTGGATCAAAATACGATGATTTATTATAAAAGCATCACATGCATACTATAGTCACATCTAGACCTAAGATGTTGACAAATTAAGTAGAAGGCAAATCATTCCACATATTTTACGAGCAGAAACGTAATATGCAGTGAAGAAGAAATACCATAAGTCCATGAAATGTACAAAATTAAGAAAATACTAAACTACAAATATTACAAAATACCCTTTGATATTTTACGTCCCCTAAACTTGAGGCTCACGTACCTCCATTGACCTGCATGTTCTAGGGTCTACAATTTCTGGCAAGAGAACTTTATTGTAAAAATAAATGAGCTTTTCCTCCATCTTATCTTTCCAAAATTGATCGTCTTTCACTATTCTTCGCACAACACAGTCTTTCGTAGTCCAAACCACAAGATCACAATGGGGAATCCCAGTTATGTGAAGTTGTCCCTGAATTTGATAATAATAATTGTGATTTGTTTTCAACTGAAGACTCTTATCCAAACAAAAGCACTTGAGAGTTTCGGCAGAGTAATTTAGTGTAAGATTTTCTGCCACTTTTGGACACTTTACCTCCACAATTCCTCCATCGTCAGTCATTCCATCTGGCGAAGCAGGTAGAAATGGGTGCTTTAAATCCACGAACAGCCCTGCAGGAGACACTTTTCTTCCTGTAATCGCCTCATATTCCCTCACCGCATCTTCCTCCCTAAGTTTTCCATACCTAGTTGCTTCATTGTCGAAATCATCATTGTATAGAAGACGTTTCACAAGAGGTCCCCACTTAGACGTTTTCCTCCGTTTACACACTTGACCAAAATTTGAAGACGTCAGCCTGTTTTTTCTTTCCGCAAACCACCTGTCATTAGCTGTTTGCCCTCTGGTTGCAGCTTCTAAGGCATCCCTTGCACAATTATCTACTTCCAGAGTTTTCATGAATAGAGACGCTTCTTTCTGATACTCATCGTCGTCCATATCCAGTTTCTGGCACATTTCTCCATAATCCTTTGTTCCTGCATCCTCATTAATTCTCTTTCTTGCTTTTATTTTTGGTCTGCTATCAACGGATTTCTTAACAGATTGAAGATGCTTCAGTCGACGCTGACCTACGGTTCACATTGTTTTATGAGGACTTCTACCCGCAATGATTTTCCATGTGGAATGACTCCACATAGGACCCAGCTGAAAACTAAGGCCAGCTCCATGTGATCTGTGCTCACATAATCCCCTTCTACATCTATTTATTTGTTTTCCTCCGTCAAATTTAGCGACCAAGGACATGAAATTTTCAGCGTAATTACTCGTATCATTCGAAATCAACTGACCTGACTTCCTTAATAGAGGCTTAAGTACTTCCTGTACAGCCCCAATGCACGCCATTTCCTTACATTGAAGATCTTTATTCACCTTATCTGCATCGCAGAAGTAAGTTAGGCAACGGTAATGATTTCCGAAGACATGAAATGGTCCATTTTTCAAGTCCTTTGTAAGCATTTCAGCAGTATTGCCTTCATTCGCATTATGAATAATGGCACCCCGTGCAGCTTTTTTAAGTCTAAGTATAGTATTCTTAGTAAGTATGTCTTTCAGATCAGTTCTAGCCTCTTTCATTTTAAAAAGTGCCTTTGTGTAACACTTCACAGCGTGGTTTGCGCACTCGATTTTCTTCACCTCTCTTCCATACGGGATGCATTCATGCACTTTCTTCATCACACTTGAGTCTCCATCACCAATAAAAGAATGGTATTCCATTCCATGCACCTGAATGCTGTTACGAAAGGCTTCCACAATCATGTCTGACTCCATGGCACTCGATGAGGAATTCCAATTTCGGTAACAGTTTTCGTGTGTCGTCGATTTTCCTAACTTTTCCAAGTATTGACACATGGAACAGAATTTATTCCGGACGTCCAAATGAAGCAACCGCTTGGTCCTGTGGCCAATCACACATGCTACTCCTGAACTGGCGGTGAATCTGTGGCCGTGGCTTCTATGAGACCACCCACCGTCTACAATCACAGTGATGAATGGTACGCCCGAAGATGTCACATCGCCACGCTCAATAGCTAATGCTTTTTCCTCTCTACCTGCTTCAAGCATTAGCATCGTAATAGGGTCATTCCACCTCAATTCAACAAACGTTTGTCCCTTAGGGTCTCAGATTTTGATAAAAATTGGTGTTTGGGAACAAAATCAACTCAAACTAAATACCCTCAAACAGTTTTGTGAAAAAAAATTTTTTGAGCGAATTATGCATGTTTTAATTTTTTCGCATTTTTAGCAAAAATCCGAGCCTTAAATCCTATTATCACTTATATCTCCGCTTGTAATTGTCATACAGCAATGATTAATAGCGACCATGAATATTTTTCAGTTCTGAATCACATGTGGGATCTGGCAAGACTTCTACATCCATTTCTTCCAAGGTGCTGAAAGTACGAATAAATATTTCCATGGTTGTATACATTGCGTTATTCCCATTTATCTTCAAACAAGTTTCATTGCCGAAATGTGACATACCTTCCAGACTCTTCTGTAAGGATCCCTCTCTCGACATTAGAGAGATTTTCTTCAACAACCTTAGATTCTTTCCTGGAGAAAGTGAAGCATTGAATAAAGATTGCGTTCTGCAGAATGTTAATTTAAACTTCAGCTCAGAGTACTTACGCCTTTTGCCATCTCTGTAAACCCTCCGTTGACCTCTTCTTTCTTTTTGCCGATAAGTATAACCGAGATTTACTACTCCTACGTCTATCCACGGCCGCTGCATCCATTCTGAAAGCTACAAGCCAACTGATGAGCATAAAATTGCCGAGCTGAGCTCTCTTGACGCCCCGGTGACTAAGAGATTTCACAATCCTACAGTAGGCCTGGCGACTAAGAGATTTCGCAACCTTACAGTGTAATCTGAACCATCTCCCGGTGCGCCCCCCCACACTCCCTGTGAGTTGAGTCCACGTAGATCTTTTGCATGCCGCTAGGATCGCTAGCATCAGACAGAAATTTTTACATTCTAACTTCCCCTTTAAAGAATTAACTATTGGATAAAATTCAATCGGATTTGGTGGAAATGGGGTCTTCATTTACGTTCTTTGCTTCCCCCTTTTCTTTTTTCCGGTAAAATAATTTTAAAAGCTAATTTAAGGCAATTACATCACTTAAATTAGTTTTATTTACATTTTAAAAAGATACATGCATAAATAAAATAATTAAGCATTAAGTAGTGAAAACTGCATTGCGATACCTATAACCGTATGGATTTGATGAGCTGAGAGAGTTTCGGTGCCTGTGGTCTTTAGCCTTAGTATTTTATGTACCTGCAGCAATAAACTACAACTTAATGATCATGAGCAGTTGGGAAAGGCTGTTAAGGTATAAAGACCAGAGAGAGAAGACCAGAATCGTCACCTAATGATGATGATCAATTGTTGAAACCAGGTCGTGTAGCGGCTTTCTTATTTTTGTGGTATTTGTAACAGTTTCCGCAATAAACAGCTTGACGATGGAATACCACCAAGTGAACATAAACAATTTTATTTAAAAAGCAATAATGAGAAGAAAAGCCATGAAAATAAAATACCAAGAAAAATGTCTTACAGTGAAAATGGCAACAGCAACTCCCAAAATGGTTCCTCCAACTACATCCCACCAATGGTGTCTGTGATCAAGTATCCTTGTGATAGAACAAAGCATGGCCCAAAAACACCAAAGGCAGTGCAAGAATGGGATGAGGAGGAAAGATGGTGTCTCAGGTATTCTCTTCTGAATGAACCACTGCAAAAGAGCTCTGATAAATTAATTTCGATGGGGCATTTATATAGACATAGTTGATACGACATACATCATTAGAGTTAAAAATTATACTCATGCCAGGACTTCAATGAATATAAAACCTTTGTAAATACCAAACTTTAATAATAAAACTTGACTAGTTTCATTCACAAGAGGAAAAAATCAGGTATCATATCTTGTGGATGAAACCAGTCATGCCATATTATTAAAGTTTGGTATTTACAAAGTTTTTAATATTCATTGACCATGAATTTCCACAAGGTTGATCCAAACTCCATTGAGTGTGCCAGGAATTTTTTGCTCATTCCATTCTTTATTTCCAATGGAATTTATAAAGCCAAAGCAGATTAAATTAATCATGACTGTGGAGTTACTTTATCATAATGACTGAAATAATTAAGATCAATCTTACACTCATAAACTTCAAGGAGCAAATCAGATATTTAAATGAATTTACATTACAGTGCTTATTCCTTTGAGGTCATTTTTATATTAGGTCATCATTAATATTCATGTAGTTGCATTATCCTATTCCTAATAAATAATCACAGCACTTAGTTCTTCAGAAAAAGGAAGTACATAACTTACATCAATAACGTAGCATGCATTTATTCATTGATGACATGAGAAAATTGTAAATCACTGATCATCTCATTGCTGATATAACAGTTTGCTCAAAAGGTAAAACCATTTTATGATCCCAAGCTTCTTTCCATGGTTCTTTAGGTTTTCAACTGTGTATGTTATTTTTGACAACAACAGTTTCACTGATATTTTTACTGGCATCTTCAGGTAGATGGATTGGTATTTTTGGCCACCTTGTATAGTCCTGTCTGGTTGCCATTCTCTGATTGATTGTTATTGTTGAGTAGAATGGAGCAACAAAAAAGTAACAATTTCAATACTCGGCCATAGCAGAGCATGCTTTGAGTGAGCTGAGCCATGACATTTTGTTTGAGGAGGTAAGGGCAATAGCAAAGATATAATGTTATTAGCCAAGGTAATACAAGTGGCTACTAAAATCATACACCCTCCTAACAGAGAAGACATATCAACTCCATGGTACATGGATGCGAGACTATTGTCCTTAAAAACAACGCATGTGGTTGAAAGCCTGAGGAACCACGCAAAGATATTATGTAGGCAAATGCTGCTGAAATCTGAAAACATATAATACATGATGTCATTCGTTTGTTATCAGTCAGCCACTAGTAACACTGGATCATTTCTCACTAACTCCAGTCAACAGTGCAACCATGCTTATAATCTCAATCCCTCTTCAAAGGTTTCCCAAGAACAGTTCCATAGGGATTTTGTGAAGGAAACTGTTCCAAGGAGAGAACTGTCCTGAGGGGAAAAGTTTCAGGGCAAAAGTATTCTGGGAAATTATGTATCAGAGAACTGAGAATTTCCCAAGAGGGCCTTATTTGGGAACTACATACTTGCCACAGAATTCCCATAATACTAGCAACACAATGAAATCCAATTCCAAGAAAAAAACATTCACTAAAATGACTAAATACACATGCAATTGATCATAAACAATTGGGGAAAGGAATTAATGGTAAAGTTAATCCTCTTCACTCTTACTCTTGGGTCAAGCATTAAAAAAAAAATTTGAGGTTTTCCTCCACATTTTACCTGGAATATGACCATAGGGGACAATTCTAGCAGGGATGTTTACACGTTGAAACATTTCAACAAAACTACACATATATGAGCTTACTTGAAAGTTTTATCACTTCTGTAGATCAGACATTGCTTATATTGATAGTCCATCACAAGATGTATGAGTGCAAAATGATTTTGTTTTATAGAAGTCGACTTCCATGAAATCAAATAAAGAATACAGAAACATTGTTCCAGAAACAGTCAGTAGTTACAATAGGTAAAAGGGTTGCTGGAATTGCACACATTATTGTTGTTCCAAGTTGCTAGAGAAATTTCATTCTCATTTCAGAGGGGATTTCCAAATATACCAAATATGTACAAACAGGATTTAGTACGTTTAATGAGACTTTTATTTTCCAGAAAACTTCCCAACCTCAAACTACACTGATTTACAGGATTATATGGATTTTGCTCAGACTGGAAGTCCCTTCACCTTGAATAGTCTTGTTAGTGACTTGAAGACTGCATTAGACTACTATGCGGCTTTGGAAAGGGTCCACAGACTTAGAAAAATAAAAAGACAAGGCAGACTTTCTTACAAACTGATCAACAGGTACAGAAAAGGCACATATAGTTTACGAAATCCATTTAACATGAAATTCTTACCTCTTATTACATTTTTACAGATAGGAGAGTAGAAACACATTAAATCCATCAAATTGCATGATAATCAACGAATTTTCCATTTACATGGAAGCTAATCAGAAGAATACATACATAAGAAGTATTCTGGCATCCTTGCAATGAATCAGAAACTGTCTAGGTACATATATTGACAAGAAGAATAATTATCAACGAGAAAGCTATTAGATATTGAATACTGATATTTTCCAGCTAAAAAATCAGTTTCCCCAATGCGGTATTTCACATTAACAACTATGCGGCATTGCTTGATTGTCAAATATTAATGGAATTATATGCAATGGCATCTAATTTCAGCAACTGAAAAAACATGGCTGTAATGAACCAAAATTCTACCAAATTGTAAACTCTTGTGAAGTGTGCACATATACTTTAAATCACCTTGGCAACCATATTAATTGATCTCTATAAAGACCACTACATTACTAGGACTCACAAAAAGACAGGCTGTTAAGTAACATATTGTCAGGTTAAAGATTAAGAAAAATTAGTATTTTTCACATGCATATATTTATTTTTCCACAAACAGTATTGTCACAAAAAAACTAAAAAAATCCAAAGTTTTCTTATTCTGTGATCATGGATTTTCCTTAAGTTAAGCCTAAAACCATTCTAGCTAAGTTCCATTATCACACATCAAAACACCACTATCTACCTCCTGAAAATCATATTACATCAAATGACTTCCGTTTCTCATTTCTTACTGAGATGAATCTCTTACACACGTTCATATGAGCTATGACATGGCCTTTTTTGTAAATTGGAGGGGTAGGCTGGGACTTTCTGGAGCCCCCCTGGCACTTGGATCTTTTTACATCCATTGTGCAACCCACATTTTACCTGCCAACTAGTTGCAGACAGGGGACAAGAGAACCACAGTAGAGATATGGAGGAGGGTCACTCATCCAACCCCTGTTTGGGTCCAACGTTGCTTAACTTCAGTGATCTGATGGCAACCAGTGTGTCAATGTGGCTAGGTCCTGGCATACTACTAACTCCTGATAGTATATTTTTCAAATACCCACAGAACAAGTCCTTAGCTAAAAAAATAATTAGAATGGTTGTTCATAAAATGAACAAGTCTTACTTCAACTTACCATCATGAAAAGTGCAGTATAAACTGAAACAGAAGCATGACCGGATGGGAAAGACTTTGATGCATCTTTGACACTCCAAATGCTGTCCCAAGTATTGGTACATTTATAATTATCCACATACCTGAGAATTAAATAAATATTAGATAATAACAATCCTGAGATTTATAGTGCAACTTTATTATGGATTTAATTACTAAAGATAGAGAATGAAATAAAATAACCATTAAGGCTGGTCCAACCGTACTATCCAACATTCACTAACAGCAGGCATGAATAGGAGCACAGAATCTTTCTACGACAATGAGAAATCACATTTTTCAATTCCAGAAATAGCAAATGCAGCTGTATAGAAATGAATACTACAGTGGCCTAAAATTTAGATGATAATTTACTTAAAATTTGACATGAGATAGGGAAAATAAACTATATAAATGATGAGTCTAACTAAGTCTTCTCCATCTTAAAACATTACAGGGAGAAGTGCTATTCTGGGTAGTTCACTGTCAACAACTGGAAAGTGAATGACTTAAAGTTGAGTAAAACTGAAGTTCAGTCTGACACTTACAGAGTGATTACAGATTCCCTTCAGTTCCTTAATGGACGCCTCCAGGCACCTCTTACAACAACAGTTTTTGTAATCCCCAGTAGCTTGGACTTGGAGACTTATGAAACTAACGTATCAAATACCAGATAATCCCTATAAGATGTGGACAACAGGAAAGAAACATTTTTCCTTCGATTACCGCCATCAATGGACACACTTGATGAGCTATTCCTTGAAACCTTCACTGATGATAAAACCCCATTTCTTGAAGTAAACATAACTATGGAGTCCCACCAGAAATTTTTTTAACTTAATCCTCGCAATTTACAGGGAGCAATATGTTGTTCATCAAAGAGTTCATGTAACTATAATTATCTTTCCACTCACTGCTCAACAAAATTTCTGTTAAAAAGGGGAATATGCCAATAGTGGATAGAAAATGTATTTTTGTTCATGCCATACTTTTTATTCTTAAGGGGCCGTGGGACATGATTATTTTTTCGCTTTCGAGTGCTGAGATCATGGAGATAGTTTTTCCGTCGACCGGTAGAGTTACCAGAGTCGGCGCCTACCCAACCAGCCATATTTTTGTTCAGTGTCTCCTCTACGCTTTAATTCTTTGCGCAGAGGTGATGAGGCAATAATGACCCTTCCCTCTCAGCCCCTCCGTCCGCGGAGTTTTCTTACCATAGCTGACCACTAGACGCAATGTTGCCATTTCAACACACGATTGGACCAAACTCTTTGGCAGACTCCACATTATACCATGTGGCAACGTGGAATTCGCGGAAATGCGCTCGCTACGATTTTCTAAGAACCGAGCCGGTCTGGCCAGCCTGGCCCTAGTGGGGTTCGTAGCTGCAGGAGAACGTGTCCGCGGTCCAAGTCATGAATGGACTTAATTTTTCGGGGTAGCTGTATTGATTGGTTGTTGTGACAACAGTTTAGCCGTAAGAACTGCAATAAATAGGAGGTGGTCTCAGCTGGTAGCTTGGCTTGCACGTGTTAATGTCTAAATGTGGTAATTTGAAAGTAATATACGTTTGTGCCTACTACAGACCACCCCATTCCAATGTACACTCAGTATTAGAACTCGAGAAACAGATCAGGCACATTAATTCTCATACCAACGAACGACAGATTATTGAAAGGTGGAGATTTCAATACAACATCGATAGATTGGAAAACATGTGGTCATTAGTCTGCGGGTAGGGATAAAGAAATCTGCTCGTCATTTTTTAACCTGTTCGCATAATACGCAGTACATAAAATAGTAAATTTGCATAATAGAAGGGAGAAATTTCTCGATTTACTTGCCTCAAACATCCATGAAAAAGTTATTAAAGTTAAAAATGTCGATGGAATAAGTGACCACAAGGTAGTACACGTTAAATTATCCCTCAATACTGACAAAAATGTAAAATTAAAAAGAAAGATTTGCCTTTTAAGTAAAGCAGATTTTAACGGATTTAGGCGTGACTTACAGACTTCTTTTGAAAAATTCTAAACATCAGAAAAAATAGTGATACAGACATGGAAAGAGTTCCTCCAAATTACACGGTGAGTGAGTATAAGAGTGAGAATAGGGAACCAAGGTGGTACAACGCGGAGGTTAAAAAAATGTTTAAAACGACAACGAGTTATCCAAGCGAAACTAAGAAAAATGTAGCTAATAGCGATCTAAAAAAATTATCGAACGTAACATATAAAGCAGCCGCAAAAACAGCCCTTAGAAAAGCGTAAAGTGATTTCAAGAGAAAAGTACTTGGAGAACAACTAGAGGGGAATCCGAAAGCATTTTGATCATATGCTAGGGAAGTACAGGGAACTAAAATTTCAACGGTTAATTCCTTGAAAGGGTATAGGGGCGAAATATTTAGATAAGGCTAATTTGTTGAATTATTTTTCCAGAGCGTTTTTAATCAATCTAAGCGTAGTTTGCTCGAAACCATACCAGACCGATTTCAGCAAATAATGCCCCCGAGCGATAAATGTATCTTATAGCGGAATCGTATCCTTATTAAAAAACGTTAGCCCGAACAAGTCCTCAGGTCCTGATGAAATTCCTGCTCGTGTGTATAAATAAATAGCTCTCGAAATGGCACCGTATCTTAAAGTAATATTTAACAAATCCCTCGAAGAACACGCGGTTCCCAAAGACTGGAAGATAGCAAACGTGATCCCAATTTTTAGAAGTGGCGACAGGGAACATCCATCGAATTATAAACCAATATCAATAACGACACTGTCGCGCAAAATTATACAGCATATGATAGTTACATCAATAAGGGGACACCTCGATAGCCAGCATATATTGATAACAAATAAGCATGGGTCCAGAAAGGGACGATCTTGCGAAAATCAAATAGGTCTTTTTGTTCATGATATTTTAATTTCCGGAGAAGGTAACGTACAGGTAGACGCAGCGTTTTTAAATTTAGAAAAGATTTGACAAGGTTCCCCACTGTAATTAACTCGCGAAGTTAGCATCATACGAGAGACAGTAATATGGTAGGCCGAATAGGAAAGGAAATAAGAAATTAAGAGGATAGTCATTCTTTAGCTAAGGATTTATATGCGATTGATGATTGGTGTGATAGTTGGCAGCTAGAATGAAATTTGAAGATATGCGCGATAAAGAACTTTGGGAAAAAGAATAACTTTCCCCAGAAAAATTATTGCATCAAAGAAAAGAAAATATCTAACGTGAATTTATTAAATACTTAGGCATCACCAACATTGAAGACATGCTGTGGGGGAAACACATCAGGGAAATAACTAGTGTAGGAAACCATATATCAGGATTCGTAAAGAGTTCTAGGCAAAAGCGATGAGAGAGTACTAGAAGCTATTTTACACTTGTCAGGCCTCATTTAGAATATGCCGCTAGTATATGGGATCCGTACGAGGAAGGTATGATAAAAGAATTAGAGCGTGTGTAAAGGAGATCCACTAGATTTGTTAAAGGCCGCTATGATAATTGTATAAGTGTTACGAGTTTAATAGAAGAACTAGGCTGGGAATTACCATCAGAACGCAGGTTGAAATTTAGGTTAAACCTTTTCAGTAAATTGGAAACCGATTTGTCGAATATTTTAAGTCGATAATTCTTCTTCCCGGTACTCCACCGGATATGCCTTCGTTTTTCCCTTCTTCGGCCATTGCCATATCGTCAAATGAGTCATGCAAAGTTTCATCAGCTACTGAATCGTCAATATTGGACGGGATTTCTTCAATAGCGCAAGAAGTTCCTCCTACGTGCGACTCTGTTCCCATTATTTTGAGACGCCTGTTTCGGATAATAGAAATTTGCATACTTACACATGAATATATCATTACATTAAGATAGTGTTTTCACAAAAAATGACAATATTCACCTTTTTTCTTCCCTCCACTTGGCCAAAAATTCACCCTTTCTTTTTTTCCTCGCCATTGAAAATGTCAAGAGACTGCCTACTTTAATTTTCCGATATCGGTACGCTTCCGATGACATTTCGAGACTTAAAAATTAGTCAGTTTGACTATTACTAGACACCCCGAGAGCGACAACCTAAACAGAGACTCAAGAAACAACCCGTCAGTAAATCAGACACTCCGTCTCAATCGCCTCTGCTTCCCGCCCGCCTTCACTTTCCCTTCCCCCAAGCTCCAACACCTCAAGGTTACTGTTTTAGGATATAGGGTAGAGGGACCGTGCCACTTTTTGAGTAGCGCAGTAGGCGGAGAATGTGTGAACTGTTTAGTGATTTGCACGATTCTCGAGGCGTATCCCTGGGCTGGAGTTGGCGAAAAACATAAATTACTTTCAGAATATCTCAACAGCGTGTCTTTTAATAAAAATCAATAATTTTCAAGGATCCAACAGACTAAGCTTGAATCTTGTACTCTATAATAACGAAAGTTAAAAAAATAGCCCCTCTGTCTCCCAATATTTGCAACAAAAAGGTCTATTTTTACATCGAGATATATTTTTAACAAGGCTTACTATGTAAAATTATTAGAGTAATAGTTTGATACTTTCTCTTTTAATTACTGAAAACCGCATTCCGATATCTGGCTTCCTGTTGGAGCAATCTTCCTTGAAAAATAGGTCTGAAAAACAGCTATGTCCCACGGCCCCTTAAGTGATCATCAATATTTTAAAAAGTAAAAGATATATATTTTATGTCGTAATAAACATAAAACACCCCCTAAATAGCAGACATTTTTTCCATCCCTAATAGAAAGTACACATTGTCATATGGAGTTTTTCTGCAGCTGGGACTTTTTAAGCCCCAGCAGCAGAAACAGTTTTTAAACTGTGTTCATATAGGAAGCATCTGCAATTTGAGCCCTAGAACTCAGGTAGTTAATTAGTTTTCTACCGGTGAAGGTAGGTTTAAATGGACATTTAAGGGTGTTCAACACCTCGCCAAATAATGCCGCTGCAGACTATTTTTATTTTAAATGCCATGCTCGTATTATGATAGATACGTCCATTTTGTTTTCATTATGTTATGCGCAAAGGTTGAGTATTTGGTCCTATCCAGGAAATATCTTCTCTGAGCCTTGCAAATCAAGAAATCGCATGTTAAACTTTACTGTTTTTATGCGTTTTTGAACGCCTATCACAGCGGTGTATGAACGTAAATGGAAAATTCCTTCGACACAGCCAATCTATAATCCTTCATATTAAAGAAGAGACTAATGCCATGTGCTCGTCGTACGACCCATTCCTGCAGCATCTAAAATTGCGAGACGATGCATCGCGTTCACCAAACTAAACGCAAGTTGAGGCTTTCCCCTCATATTCTTCCCGCCCAATCTTCCCCTCCTCTCCCCATTCCACCGCTTCATCTCGCCTCCGAGAGGGAGAGGCGGAGGGGGGAGGGCTTCCTTATCTCTAAGCGATCAAGTTTCATCCTCGCTCGAAGAGCAGTGTGGAAGGTTGACGGAGGGTCTGAGCGATCTTGGCGAGATACTCCACTGTGTGTCAGGGCGTCGAGAAAAGGATCAACCTATTTCTTTCAAAACCTCCACAAACTAATTTTTATGCTATTTATTCACACCATTTTGTTTTTTTAATACGAAATATCGTGTCGTTAGTTTCATATTTTCACATTGCTATTTAGAACAATTGCAAAATATTGAGTTTTCGTATTGTTGGGCGTTAATTGAAACTGATAATTAATTGAAATTGGATAATTAAAATGAGACTATTACAATGCTTCGAACGATTTTTATTTAGTTTTCAACTGCCAAATAACAATGACTTTATAGTTTGAAGTTCATTCAAAAATGTAAATTAAATGTTAGTCTCATTAACATTAATAATTGAAAAACAATCCTACATTTTTGCAGGAAAATTTGTGGACTTAACTCACGCGTTCACAAATTAAAACCAAGAAATAACGATAATGCAAGGCGAGATTGTACTTCTTGCACATAAATATCTCTTGTGAGCCACATTTTAAATCTATTATAGAAATTTAAAACGGATAGCTTTACTGAAGATATGTTAGGCACATACCTATTAAAAACAAGCGTATTGGTTTAGATTCAACCGGATTAATAAGATTAGAAAGAGAGAGATTGTCGTACTGATAGATTCAAAATGTAATTTTTCCCCGTACTATAAGATAACACAATACGCATCATTGCAAAGGGATAGTATGGTGAAATATTGTAGAGTTGTCTGGAGTGCATAATGCATGTATTAACAACCAATCCCTTTATTACTAAGTAGTTAATAACAGTCAAACTCTATGTAGCATGTTTCCATGTAGTAGCCTATTGCATGTCAATAGTTCCATGCAGTAGTCTTGTGCATGTTTGGTGATCTCCACCCCCTGCCGCACACCCTCGCGGTGGCTTGCAGGGAATCACATAGATGTAGATTTGTTATACCATTTTCTACCGTCACCTGCTACAATAGTATGAGAAGCAATATCCTGCCTCATGGAATCTGATAGACTCCCTTTCCTGTGTGCGGCCCTATTTCGTGATTCTTGTTCCTTTGCTGTCGCATCCAACCGTGATGTCCTCCGCTCGCAGTAGACCTAACGTCATGCATGATTAAAAATTTAGTAATGTAATGTTACTATAATTTACGATCCTGTGCAATTTCCAATTGTTGACTACGCACTTATCAAGCGCACTGTTAAAAAGTAGCCACGAACATCCTTCCCTCCTGGCTTTTATTTCGTAGTTGCCATCTCCGTTTTCATGGACATTCACCCCACCCACATTATACACCCGTTATATAATGATATGCTATTTGGTTAGTGCATATTCTCAATGTTTTTCGTGATATTGCCTTAGCTTTTTGCCTTGGGAAGAGGAGATAAGGGGCCCACATATGTTATAACGGCGAACACTAAATTATCTTACCAATGCACTATGAGGATTTAATTATTTTCGTCATTTTGGCAATAGCAAGTTCCTATCTTTCTCTCACTTAACGTGCGATTGATGGTCAGAGATACTGAAATATAATATTTGTTTCTTGAACCTTGGCATGCTTTCTCAAATGATTTTTTACTCTTTGTCAGGATATTAGCTCCAATACATTTTGTTTATGGTTGAGAATGGTACCCCGTAAAAAATACAATTGCCAAAAACCTTTCCGAGATTATCGTGGATTATTTGGTGACTGTGATTCTTTATTTATCGCGAGTATATTTTCACTGAAAATAAAAATATAGCCTACGTCACGATCAAAAATGAAGAGAAAATGTCAAGAGGTGTCACACTTTCGTGAGTATTTTTAGCACTTCTTGATAAATAGCCACGTAGCATTGTTGGTAAACACATTTTTGTGTACCTGCAACCCAATGAGGAACTGACACACTTTTCTTCGTTTTTATCTTAATATATGTCTTATAAGATCTCATGAACATTTGTTCATGAGTCACTTAGCATGGGTTACAATGCGAACTGAGTCCAAATGAGATTCAGAATCATACGTAGTCATTATTTACAATTACACGTTAAATTAAATTTTTTCATAATAGCATTTACTTAGTTGACTAAATTAAATATTATTACATGAGTCACAATCAACTTGTACGACATGATATGAGGATTTGAACCTTTACCGTACCATATCCACACTTATTGAACAACATATCCCGCTGTAAGGCGCTGCCCTAATCAATGTCGACACAAAAGGTAAAAAAGCATTACGAACTTTGCTCACACTATCGCCTGCGTTGCATTTCAATAATAACATGGTTAGTATGATTAGGGGGCTACATTTCAAATCGTTAGGGGGAAAAATCAAGTAGCGAGCAGGATTTGGCACGAATTGAACAGTATGAGACGGAAGGCAGATTTTCCCACAAGGAATCATAATTTGTTTCCACCAACAGCAACCGTATCTTATTGCTAGACTTAGTGACAGCTCGTAATTAGGAAAACTTTTGCTCTTGCAGAACAGAGCCACCGACCTAACTACATACTGATGGTGTAGCAACTGAGACTCTTTTAACGATAACGTATACCTGACGATGACTTAAAATGATAAAACTCGGTCATTCATGATTTGGAATGTTATTAATTAATTCACTAAATTCCACGGGCCCTTCGGTATTTATGACATGTACAACGACATTAACCGCAGGCTAGTTACTCGGAGGATCATTTGTACAGCATTTGACAGTTGAGCTCACCGCTTATGCACAAAGAAATTCGCTCTGATGTCGCTTGAACGTGAACTAGTTCAGCGGCGTCGGAAGTGAGGGGCAAGGGGGGGCATTCGCCCCCCCCCCCCAGGATTTTCTCCGGGCCCTTGAAAAATTAGTCTTCATTATTAAAAATCAAATTTCACTTGTTTCCATCTTGCCTTTTCTCTTTTGACGCATATTCTACCATCTTCATATGCACTTTTAGCGGAATTCTAGTCTCTACCCCCTCCTATCCGCAAAAAATGCGGGCCCTTTTCAAGGTAAGCCCCTCCTAGCGAAAATAGTTCCGACGCCCCTGAACTAGTTCCTTTGAAAGAAACAAATAGACGATTAGTTGCATATTCATTCAATTGCAAATAGCTGAGGCGTATTGATGGAAACACTGATGTCTCTATCAAACCATTTTTTTTTTCTTTACCGACATTTTTTTAAATTCTCTAGTTCCTTATAGCCACTTGGTTATGAAATTTACAAGAAAATGTTTCATTTCCAAAAATAAAATATAGGAATATCCCCGGAGTATTTTCATGAGGACGAAAAAGTGGACACGTTATGCCCCAAAAGTGGCTACTATTAACTCATTCACAAATTTTTATCTCTTTCGTGTTATATGATCACACTTAGAACTTTCAATTATACCGTTCCTAATATTAAAACTCGGATATCGGACAAGATATGCGAAACAGCAAAAAAGTTTCTGTTCAAAATGAGCGCAACCTCTGATTTTGAAAAGTTCATTTATTTCTTGGTAAAGTAAATTCGACAAATTATAAAATACTGGGCTGTAACGTCATCCAATCAGATGACTTAACACTGCTTAATTAATAACTTAATGTCTGCTCAAAGTTTTGGAAAATGCTCCGTTTAATGCAATATTTCAGTTTTTTAGTTACAAAATTTTCATCATCATCATCGGTCAGCAATTCTAGGATTGGTTTGACACATTCTTCCACTCGGATCTTCTATCGGCCAACGTTTTCATATCAGCGTAATGGCTCTTTTTTTACATCCTTTACAACCTGTTCCATGTATCACATACGAGGCCTACCTACAATCTTCCCGTTCAATTTTCCTTCGACGATTGTCTTCATCAGGCCATTGTGTCTCAATATATGGCCGATTAAGTTGTCCCGTTTCTTTTTAGTTTTCAGGATACTTCTCTTTTGTCCCACTCTTCTTAGCACTTCCTCGTTACTTACTCGGTCGATCCATTAAATCTTCATCATTCTTCTGTAACACCACATTTCGAATGCTTACACTCTTTTCTTCTCCACTGCTGTCATCGTCCATGCTGCCGCTAAGAAACATGCTCCAGACGTACGTCCTGATGAATTGTTTCCTTACTTCTACACTTGTATTTCTAGCTGATAGTAGATTCTTCTCTTGATAGAATGCCCTCTTTGCTTGAGCTATTTTACTGATCTTTCGTGCTTCAACCATCTTTAGTTGCTTCGTTTGTGACTTTTACTACGGCGGTTGTGATTTTTAAACAATGTGTTGACAACCGCTACTTAAATTATGTTGTCTGCAGAACTCCAGTATTCTTTCTCCTCTTTCGTTTCGATTTTCCAAACCATATTTCCAAATATTCTTCCATATTAACTTTCGTCAACGACAGCGTTCCAGTCGCCTAAAATAATTAGGTTTTCTTTTCGTTTTACCAGTTTTATAACTGCCGTGATATCTTCGGAGGCGTCATCCACTCATTCATCTTCGTAGACCGACGTAGGCATGTAAACGTGCACCACAATGGTATCCGTAGGCTTGTTCTCAATCTTCACATTATAATCCTGTCACTGTAGTGCAGGAAGCTCTTCACGCACTGTCCTGCACTCTTCCTGAGCATTATGCCTACTCCAGTGTTACCATTCAGTGATCCGGTTTGAATAATTCTGTAACTTCCGCTCCAGAAGTCTCCTTCGGGCCATCTCATTTCACTGATTCCTAATACATCGAGGTCCACTCTCTGCATTTCCACCTTCAGGTTCAATATTCCGTATGTCCAAAGTGATCACACGTTCCAATTTCCTACCCTTAAATGTTTATCACACTTGACTGATGTAGTGTCTCGGGTAGTCCCCGCCCAGAGATCCGAATTGGGACTATTTTCCCTCCGGAATATTTTACTCTAGAGGGTTCCATCACGTCTTGATAGAAAGAAAAGAGTGGAGTAGCTGCGACTCCTCGGGATAATAATGTGGTGGTTTCTCCTTGCCTTCCACATCGGAGTACTATAGCCGCTAAAGTAAATGTTACCACGCCTGTAATGAAATGGGTGTCGGTCTACCGACCACTGTGGTCTCCACCTTCATTCATAAGAATAAGAGCTGCTGCTCTCTCCTCCGGGTGCTGAGAAGGGTAATTGTTGGCGGTATCTTCACAGGATCTGTATTAATTGAAGGCCTACCTTACCTAGGGATAGCTTTTCGTCCACGACTGCTTATTTAACGAGTAAACTCGCTTATCTCGTAGCTAACCTCTATATCTAGAGAACGACCAGCCATCCGCAACGCGGCGAACGCACTTGGTGGCTTTAAGCTCAGCCGCGAGTATAAAATTTGCATACTGATAAATAAAACTTCGTATAATTAAATTAAAATATTCTCAATGCACATCTTCCGCAGTAATTTTGCTTCATGGGTGCCCGATATGCACCGAAAAAGCATACATGAAGTAGTTTTTGTTATTTCAGTGTCATATGCGACTAGTGAAACTCTCCGGAAAAGACAGCAGCAGCAAGGCCAATGAGTAGGGAAAGGGTACGGAAGGAAACGATTTTCCACAAACCTGTAGCCCTGTAGATGCTCACATAATTTAGCTAACGGTTGCAAACATCCGGAACCCTTCACACGAAATTTCAATTTTATGGTTTTATTAAGGAATTCTCAAAAATTCGCCACTGTACGACGGGTGGATTTTTTTTTGGTTTTGATTAGCTCTAGAGGAAGGGTGCGTGTGGCTGTGTTCTCCAGCGTCCAGAAGTGACGGCGTTATGGAAGAGTCCACGAAGCCTTATAGAAAAGTGCAGTATCGTAAAGGATACAAGAAAACGAAGAGGAGAGATTGCAACGTGCAGAATTCGATACGCAGGGAAAAAACCGAAAAAGGCATTTATTTCGCAATATTAAATTTACGAGATAATTAAATGTAAGGGCTCCTTCGTACGCTCCTTCGTAAACAATTTCGTAAACAAATCGTGGATCCTCGTTATCCGAAGGGCGTGAAGATCACAGCTATGCAGTAATGGTGAATATAATCAGTGAACTTTAATAATTTGTTGTTACACTCTTTCTAAGAGTGATGTTAATATATTGATTTTATGTGCTCATAAACTGTATTTTCATTGTATTACTGCTTTATATAACCTTTTTGATTTCCTGTGCTAATGTTAGTTGGTAATTTGTATACGAATTTCTACTGCAGGCTGTTATTTATGCCATTTATGTTTCTGTTTTCTCAACTTTTAATTTTGTGTAACAATGCACAGAATGGAAGATATACCTTATTTACGAATGGTTAAGTTAATTTTCAGGGTGATCATACTTAACTTGCTCATTATAATTACTAATTGTAACTAGTGAGTGCATAGTAGCCCAGTGGGTAGAGCGTTCAGTAACAGATTCAATTCCGGACGAAGCACTTTGGCATGATATCGCGGTTTGAATTTCAGTATCAGAGTTGTGTAAGTCGGAAAACTGGCCTCTTTACCCTGAATGTGTGAATTTCACTCACCTTCCACCTTAGTACGGTGGAACTCAACCCTGTCAAACCAGTCATTGGGTTTAATTGAGGGAATTATTGTAAATATGGTGAATTACCTGCGAAGAAAAAAGTTTTTTCACTAATAATCTCAATTTAAAAGGGCGTGTTAATAAATGTGGAGCATTGACCATTAATACCGTTTAGTCCATTTCGTTTCTGGTGTGTATATAAGCGTATTCAATTTAACCGTAAAATCATAATGATAACCGAAAAACGTAAATGCACAACGTTCATAAACGAAATTTTTTGTTGCCTCCGCCATTGATATTCAAGTAAAAGTACTCTGGTAACAGTTAGAGGAAAATATGTGAGTGCTTTGGCCCTGTAAATAGTAGGAAACTGTAGAGAAATAACATTGAACTTTCACATTAATGAAAGACAAGAGTCGGAGTTAGTCGCATATGCTAGGGGGAAAGACGATATTTTAATTAACCTCATTAAAAATGCTCACAATTACTTTACGAGGGCAACGTGCATCCCGCTAAAATAAATCATGGATGACTAATTTAATAACTTCAGTCCATAACATTTGACAACCACTAAAAACTGCACTACAAATCCAAGGCAACGCCGACAATCCCAGAACCCTTTAGGTGTTTTCAATTTTAGGTAATTGCTGACCTTTCTTACTCTCGACCACAACGAAGACGAGGAAAACAATTCACACTCGGCTCCGAAAAGAGAGCTCTCGACCTTATCTGTGTTCTGAGAATCTTGATCGCCTTGCGGATTTCGCAAGCCCTCCTGTCGCCGCCCCCGAAAAATCCCAGCTGCGACATATCAGGTCCCTCCCCTCAGCTCCCCATTCCACTTTCCACGGTGGCGACGCTGATGGCAACTCACAAGAACTACCGCGAGATCATGGTGAGATGAGAAGCCGTTTAATCGGACAATTCAAAATGCGTTGAACACCCTTAATTCTTCCCACCCCCAAATTTCACATGATTTCCCTCTTCAGCCCCTCATACCTCCTCTCATTCTGTCCAAGCTACCCATTCTTCTCCTCCCACTTACCCAAAGTTCTTCCCTCAATGACGCCTTTCAAAGCACCATCCCCTTTTACTGCCTTCTCCTAATTTCATCTATTAAATATCTTTCCTGACTTACCAATTCTAGCACTTCATTCATCCTCCGTAGCAGAAAGTACCAAACCTTGGGTTGATATCCAAGGACTTCTGGTCCATGGGAAATGGTGAAAAACCTAAGGTTGGTACCGGTGGTTACTTCCAGTGTTCCCCATTACTGTAGTGTCTTGTATGGTATGAGCTATTAAATAGTGATAGTGATTAATAAGTGATACAAGTGCACATAAGAGCAACCCAGTGAGTAAATTTAAAAAAAGGGGTTCTCATAACATGTTTCACTGCCAAAGGTGTAATATGAGACACACCACGCGCGAGTGTCCCGCATTTGGCAAAGCATGTGCAAAGTGCCGTAAAATGAATCATTTTGCTGTAGCGTGCAAAATTAACCAAGTTATCCAAATCAATGTGTATGAGTCTGATTCGGATGTGTAATCTCTCTATTGCAACCTTGTTAGTGTCAGTGTGAGTACGGTCGGAACTAAAAGTAAGGGCATAAGAGAAAACGAGTGGCATGAAGAGATTAAGGTGAACGGTAAAATAATGCTACTGAAACTGGATACTGGGGCCCAGGTTAATGTGTTGCCTAAAAAACTATTTAAAAATGTTAATGAAAGTGTTCATGTTCGGCCCACTAGGCTGTTGCTTGAAGCATATGGGGAAACCAAAGTGAAGCCAGTGGGAATAGCAACGATTTGTTGTAAATATAGAGGGATGGATGCCCATCTTGATTTTGTCATTGTAGATTGTGATTCTCAACCCCTATTGGGTTTACCAGGGTGTTCATCACTAAATTTGGTTTAGAGAGTATGCTCAATAAAGGGAACAACTCCTAAGGTTGAGTTCCTAAAATTGCACAAAGGTGTATTTGATGGTCTTGGTTGTTTTCCTCAAAAATGCTTGATCGTCACCCAACCCAATGCTGTACCAGTCTGTAGGCCCCCTAGGAAAGTACCCTCAGCCCTAAGGTGCTGACTGAAAGAGGAGCTGGATAGGCTAGTTCAGGAAAAATTATTGAAAAAATTAACAAAGTAACTGGCAAGGAGTCAATCAGTAACCTACTCATTACTGAGGAGCCTAATGGAAATCTGAGATTATGTATTGACCCTATTGATCTAAATAAGGCGATTGTAAGACCATTTTATAGTGTTCCCACCATTGGAGAAATATCAAAAAAACTATGTGGTCACTCATTCTTCACTGTTTTTGACCTCAAGGAAGGCTTCCACCAGGTGAAGCTAGATAAAGAGTCTTCACTAAAATGCTCCTTCTCAAGTCCCTTTGGCTACTATAGGTATTTAAAGATGCCATATGGCATCATATGTGCCCCTGAAATTTTGCAAAGCATAGTCGAAAAAATTTTTGGCGACATCCCTAGTACAATAATCTATTTTGATGATTTGCTGTGTATGGGTAAGACTGAAAAGGACCATGATCAAGTTGTGAGTAGAGTAGTAGAAAGAGCAAGGGCACTAGGAATAAAGTTCAGCTCTACTAAGCTCCAGTATAAGGTAAATGAAGTGAAATATGTGGGGCAAATATTTTGAAATTTGGGGATGAAGGCAGATCCAGAGAGACTGAGGGCCTTAATTAGTTTAGACCCACCATCAAATAAGAGGGAACTCCAAAGGGTTCTGGGAATGTTCAATTATGTCTGAGCATTTGTCCCAAATATGTCATCACTCACAGACCCATTGAGGGAGCTGCTCAAATCGGGAAACACTTGGGAGAGGCTGCCAATTCATAACAATGCTTTCCAAAGTCTAAAGGACACAGTTGCTGCTGCTCCAGTGCTAGCATCTTTTGATCCAAAGAAAAAGGTAAGGTCAGTGTGATGCATCCCAGTCTGGCCTGGGTTGCTGCCTGATGCAAGAGGCACCTAGCTGGGGTCTGCAACGTATAGCCTTTGCATCACGTAGTCTCACTGAGTGTGAGAAAAATGCTTATGCACAGGTTGAAAAAGAGTTGCTAGCAATTCATTTTGCAACAGCCAAGTTTCATAACTTCATTTATGGACTCCCTGTAGATGTGCAGACTGATCATAAACCACTAGTCCCTATCATGAAAAAACAAATCTCCCGAATTGGGTCAGTGTGCCTCCAGCACCTGCGGCTGAAGCTCCTCCACTATGATTTAAATGTATACTATGTGCCAGGGAAGTTTATGCATGTTGCAGATTACTTATCTCGGTCATACCTTAAAGATGAATGCAAGGCTGACCCACAATTAAATGAAATGGTCTATTTGATGAATAAATATTTACCCATGTCCAATGAGAGAAAGAGACAATTTCAAAATGAGACCGCAGCAGACCGTGCCCTCAGTAAACTTATAGAAATGTATTTTAAAGGATAGCCACCCCATGCCAAGATTAGTCCAGAACATATGTAGACCTTACTATAATCTTAGAGAAAATTTTTATGTGGAAGACGGCATCATCTTTAACGAAAACAAAATTGTTGTGCCAACTAGTCTGCAGCCATTTGTACTAGAAATGTTGCATGAGGGACACTTAGGCACAGAAAAAACTAGAGCCAAGGCAAGACAGATGTTTTACTGGCTGGGAATGTCAAAAACGAGAGAAGAGAAAATTAACCAATGCAGGGTTTGCAACAAGTTCAAGTCGGCCAATCCCAAACAGCCCCTAAAGCCACATGAAGTCCCCAAACTATTATTTGAGAAAACTGCAGGAGATACCCTGGATTTTGGTCATGAACCCTATCTAGTGCTGGTAGATTACTTCTCCAAGTGGGTTGAACTGTCTCCATTGAAAAATAAAACTGCAGGATCAGTAATAGATGCATTACAGTGTGTGTTCTCCACACATGGGCTCCCAAGAATTTTTATGGCAGACAACATGCCATTTTCATCATTTCAGCTTAGGAAGTACTTCTGGGAAAGGGAAATAGAACTTAAAACAAGTAGCCTTCATTACCCACGCAGCAATGGGATGGCAGAAAAAGCGGTGCACATAGGCAAACGAATCTTATGGAAAAGCTAAGAGTCCAGAGAGGACTTCAGAGACATCCTAAGAGAATACTGGGCTACTCCGTTAAAAGGTCTGAATGCCTCTCCAGCACAAATACTGTTTAGTCGACAGCTGCACACTCGACTCCCAACCACCCAAGAATTGCTAGCCCCTAAAGTGCAGGATGGTATATACGAGGCTCTATGCCAAGGGCAAAGCAAAACAAAAGTCCAGTATGATAAAACAGCAGTTGGTAGAGTGAGGAGGTTTGAGAAAGGTGAGAAAGTGGTCATCAAAACTACTAAAAGGGATCACTGAGAACCACGGGTGATAGCTTACAAAGATTTCAACCTGCGATCATACATTGTAAAAAATTCTCGAGGTAACTTTACAAGACGTAACACCAGTCAATTACGGCCAAACAAAACCCATGCAATATCCTACAATTATTATATGATATTAGATGACAACCAAGTTACAAGAGCCATTAGATCCAACACTCCCATATCCAATCCCATTGGTATGGATAAACAAGCAAGAGAGGAAAATATGGGAGAGAGAAGGAACACCACTCGGAGTGGGAGAGTTGTTAAAACTCAAGTGCGCCTTGATACGTAGCAAATTTACCAGATGCTGGGTTAAAGAATGACATCATGTTTTGTCAAGGATCACCTGTTGTGGTTTTGTCATCCAATGTGGAAAAAATATATATGTATGTAAATATGTTTTAATGTGCGAGTGGTTCAGGTAGTGGGCAATACAGGGGTCACTGTGAAGGGGAAAGGTGTAGCAGAAGGTACCTAACCTTGGGTTGGTATCCATGGACTTCTGGTCCATGGAGAATGGTGAAAAACCTAAGGTTGGTACTTCCGGTGTTCCCCATTACTGTAGTGTCTTGTATGGTATGAGCTATTAAATAAATACATAGCCATCCAGTGCCAGCTTGCTTATTTAATTAATATTACCCGCCTACTTTAAAATGAAACATCCTCCTTTCGACCCACTTCACTTTCTCCATACTTCTCCACACCCACATCTCAAAAGCCGCAAGTCTACTTTCATCTTCTTTTCGCAAAGCCCACATTTCTGTCCCATAAAGTGCAACACTCCAATTTAACTTTTCACTAGTCTTTTCTTTACTTCCCTACTCAATGCTCCAGTCATTAGTTCACACCTATGAGTAAACACTTCTTTTGCCAATGTGATTCTCCTTCTCACTTTGATGCTGCTATACCCTTTCTCCTCTAACACACTACCTAGATAGCTAAATATTGCTCCACCTGCTCTAGTTTCTGGCCTTCTACATTTATCTAGAACTCTGTACAGTGGCCCACTGGTACTAACTGAACAAATATTCCATAAATAAGGGAATGCTTGCCTGTATATGTTCCAAGCCATTTTCTGACAGATCTTATATCTCAATACAAGGTCTCAATTTTAACAATGTCTCAATACCTGCCTCAATTATCATGCATCGTACATTACTTTGATAATTCAATGATTAAAATGAATTAAAGCAATGTTTAAGGAGTGTCATGGCAATCACGTAATGTTAAGCCCATTTCACACGATACTTGATCCAGCACAAACCTAGTGTGCTAGCCGCTACTTGATATTGAGGACGGAATCTAGTATGATTGGAACCATCCTGGGAGGTTTCACACGATCATCGATCTTGTGCTTGCTATGAATCGGTTATTCCATATGATTCCATACTAATTTAAAAAAAGAGAAGTTCGTACAGCGTCTGTAATGTGACTTGATTGGTCGATGGTCGCTACTGGGCTACTCGCTGGATGGTCGCTATCGCTACTAGGTCCTACTAGAAATCTAGTATTGCATCAAGTATGAAATCCAGTAGCTCAGCCAGTATACTAGCTAGCATGCTTGCCAGCCAGTATACTGGTTCTGTTCACATGATCTGGAAGGCTAGCATACTAGCGAGTATACTAGACCTTGTACTGGATCAAGTATTGTGTAAAATGGGCCATATGGAATTGAGTAATTTAATGATTTCTTTCACTAACACCTTAATTATAAAATGAATGCATCATAGCTGCATAAGCCTAGAGAGATGCAGTTCAAAACAGGGCATACTCAAGGTAAAGGTTAGAGAATGTAATTGAACATACCCAGTAGTACAGTTTACAGCCATATCTGGTCTGCATGTATCCAGAAAATGAGGCCGAGGTGCCCCAACTAAAACTTTCATAACATCCATGATGAGAAAATTTACAACCAAACCAAGGAGGAATTCTCGGTACCATGGCCAAGTATACATCAAGGCTGCTTTGGCTCCTTCAGAGGATGAGGTAGGTAATTGTAAACGTGGCTTCATCTTTGAAAATATCTTTCCAGAAGCAACCCCTCCACAGTCTTCCTCTTCACTTTCACTGCTGACTTCTTCCTTGTACTGACAACGAATTAATATCACCTCAGTAACATATGTCTGAAAGAAATAAACAGTAAGGAAAATAAACCTCGGGTATTGCGCTTCTGTAAATTTATGTGTATGCACTTAAAAATGTCCATGAGTAATTATTATACGCTCCAGGCGCAAAGAAACAAAAACATGATTTAAGACGTGCTTCATATCCATTTGTGGGAGCTGAAAAAAGGGTGGGGTAAGAATCATTTGGTAAAATAAGAGAGTGGCTATTGTAGACAAAATGTGGATATATTTTGATGATGAACACATTACACCCTCGGGTATATAAATTGGTATTTTCATTTCAACAGAATTCCATCTCCCTATTCTCCATAAAAATCTTTTGGACAAAATAAAAATTAAAGGGAAGGAATTTCTTAGAAGGCATCAAAACAAACTGAGAACTTACAAAAATTATAGGCAACAAGAAAGTTCCCAGAAGAAGCATTGTAATTGTGATGGTATCTCCCATAAAGTGGAATCCAATGCTGGGGTCGTTGCAGTAGAAGCCATTCTGATTATTTGGAATAACACCGAACTCGACTAGAGCCAAAAGCGTTGTCACTACAAGGAGGAAAAAATCACAGAGTTAAAAGTTTTTCAGACATTACGTATGGATCAGTTAGGCTAATAATTTTCCCAAGATTGCATTATCTATCTATGATTTAGGGTGGTTAGTGGAAAGAAAACGTTATAATTTGGCAGCAGTGAGGGCGATTTGTGATATAACACTGGTAAATGAGTTAGAGAGCACAACAGTCACCCTTTCGCTCAATTATCAAAGTCACAGTTAAAATATAATATACCTTCATTAAGAACGATAGTATTACGAAGCATTAATTATAAGGGAACTACTCACGTATAATAGCTCTCTTCCGCCGCGACATTTTGTCATCTACAGAATGTGAGCGTTAAGCTTGCGTTTTCCATTTGGAAATTTGTGTGCATAACCCTCGACTCGAGAAATTAGCAGGCTTTACGTCACTCTCCACACAGACAAAAGGAACTTCAGGTGAATTTCGCGTGACGCAAAATTATTGCGTAATGTACACAACAAAACTTGAAAATTTACTACAGAATGAATCTGAGGAATCGGAGCGTTCGTAAGCACTGGATTGAAGTGCGCCAATCAGCTGACCTCCCAAGTCTCCTGTAATTCGCTCACTTCATGCGCTAGCGATGTTTTCGCAGTAGCGAATTGTAAGAGCCACAAGAAAAATAATTTCATGGTAACTCCTTCATCCCCCTGATTTCTGGTGATAAGCCATGTATCCTGGGAAGAATCTCGAACAAATAAATCAATAGCATAGGAGAGAAGTTTAAAAAATGGTGTGCCGATATGTTTTTTTTATAAGCATACGAAATAGAGTCAACATTCAGAACATTTACCCACTTTCTCATCTCCGCTAACCGAGCAAGACTCAACCGAGACGACACACGGTCGTCTGCAATTCGTACAGCAAACCACATGAGATATCAAAGAGTGATAAACATCTTTCTCGAATGATAAAATTTGCGGAATACCGAGTTATCAATTGTGTAATATTAGAAAGTGTTTCTAAAACTGAATATGTGGCATTATCGCTAGACACTTTGATAGAAGTAATTTCTGAATGGGAAAACAACCCTCAGCATTCACTGTACACTGGCGAATCCAAGTAAATACTAAACTACGATAAGAATAAACTAAATCATGTACACGCAGCGTTAAAACTAAAGAACGCAATAATATCCCCAAAGGAATTATTCCAATGAAAGTAAATCAGAAAAATATATGCTTCACGATCAATAAGTGAAGGCTAAGCAATGTGTAAAGAAAAGAACATTAATTAACGAGGAAGGGGGAAATCAATTACCACTACTTCCACCAAATAGCTGGATGCAGAATGCTCACCAAACGAGAAAATGATGATGTCGATGTAAAAAATCGTCCGAGATTTATTCAACATTATATCTTGCAATGCAATCAATTGATTATTCCGGACACAGCTATTTCTTGTAGCAATCAACAAGTTGTCCGAGCTATCTGCTACGTATGAGATTCTAGCATATCCCCTCTTGGCCGAGAGGGGCCAGAGGGTCCCCTAACTTATCAACATTTTGACATATGCCAACCGCAAGGACCGCAGACATATCGTCAGAAACCTTGAGCGACCACAAAGCGACTGGTCCAGAAATAGATCGCATTAGATTGAATTTCATTCAGCATCTGAGCTTGTGTTGCTTGAGTACACTCAACACCATCACTTCATGTCACAATATAAACATGTGCTTAGACTGTGACCATATTTAAGATTTCTTAGATATTGGAACACTCGTATTAATACTAACAACTGCTGTTGCTTTGCATATTTTTATTCCTCTCTCGCACACCTAGTGAATTGTAGTCCCATTCTTATTTAATTAACTTCCAACAGCGGATGTCAACTGATGACGACAGCGAGAATGGTAGAATTTTAGTGCTCGTGGAACTTTGAATGCACACGCAACAAACGTTATGTTGGCAGGAATGACTATCGTTAAATAAAATCGATGCGAGGAAACTATCGAAATATAAATCTCGAAGACAACGTTGCTTGGACAGACGCTCGCAGCAGACACACATGGTATCAGTCGTGGCCAAAGGTTTTCTCTGTCGTGGCAATATCGTGGGTTGTAATTTGCCTGCCTTTAATCGTGACAATATTTCAAAAGACCTTAAGTCTTTGTCATGTGCTTATGTATGCGTCAACGTTTGGTTGAGGAATTAAATTATTGATATTTGATCATGCGCTTGCATGTAAGGTGATCTGAGCTGAGCATATTGTATTATGCTGTAATATTTTAAGATGGCAACGAGACGTGCTCGAATTAAAGCTATTGTCAATGTACCAGCTCGACGGTCTAAAGCGAATGATCCGTCAAGTAACGCATTGGCGCCGAAATCTCCTGTTACGGAGGAAATTCCGTCAATAGGACCTGTTAAGACCGAAGATGAGACTGTGCCAAGAAAGGATGTTCTTTGTGAGCCTAAGGCCGAGGCAGAATTGATTGACGGAAACGTAACCATCGCAGAGCCGCAACCTTGCTCGGGCTCGGAGGGCTGCTGTAACGAAGAAAATTCCAATCTTGAAACAGTAAATTCTTCAGAACCAAACTCTGATCTGCAGCCGGAATGTCACTCAGTTGAATCTGAATCTCGAGAAAAATTATCAAATGACGCAACCTTTGGTGAAAATTCCGTCAAAGCTACTAGTTCCATTTCTAGCGACTCCGACCCGAAAGAAATTGCCAGTGAAACTTCAAACGAAAAATTGGACCATAAAAAGAAGTCTGAAGTTGCTCCTGTTTGTTCTCCTCTCAAGCAGCGATCAAGGTTGTTCATTCGCCCTAGTCCGAAGCTCGATGGTAGCGTTCGTGGTCGTTATCCTTCAGGGAATAGACACAAAACATTAAGTGAATCGGAGGACGAACCCAGAAACCGTTCGTTGTCCTGTACTGTGGATGACTCGGAGAATCCGTAAGTATATATACGGTGGAGACGCGACATATCGGTGATGTGCTATATGTTAGAGCGTTTGCTGTTATTTTAATGCCTTGATATCACTGTTTGAATCCTCGTTACGCTGTTGCAGAATTCCTGACTCTTCCAGTCGTAGTTCACGATCAGATAGGGTTGCAGATGGTCCAGAAGCGTCAACCAACGTTTCGGTTGAAAAGGCTGTGGCAGAGAATAGGAAGAATGGGTAATTATTCACTTGTTTTCATCTCATCCACCGAGTAGTGTAATCTTTCAGTATGCATCAGATGTTGCCTTGATGTGGTTGTTTTTTAATATGTTTTCACACGGTGGCTGCATTAAGTAAAAGTAAACTTCGAGAGGAGCCCAATGCTCGCCTCTATTCGAGGTTAATGTTCCACACATTAAATGCTTAATATCTATGAATGAAAATTAATTTCCTGGCAAAAGTGAATGATTTTTGGTTGAGGGGAGATTATCTATGCATTTAGTGATAGTCAAGCTGGTAGAATGTATTTTTTATAGGGTATAATTTGAAGTTATTTATATGCATTTAGAGAGTCCGCAGTGAATACGAGAATGCTCTTTTGGATTGCCTGTGAATTCGATAACAACAGCTGTTACCAGAAAAACATCAACAGGAATTTTGTGATAATATATATTTCAACATTAAGTGTGTAGTGATTGGCTGAAATGTTATCGTGCCATTGTATGTGGTGTTTGTACTACTGGATTGTGTGGAATAAACAGGCATGATCACTATACACTCAGACATTTTGTTCTTAGTATGCAGAGTTGAGTGTTTTTTTTAGTCAAGAGGTTATTGTTTACTTATCCTGTTGTTGCCTCTGAATTACCCTAGTGGAACTCAAACTCTTATTTTTTAGAACTTACATCTGGCTATTGTAAGGAGACTATGGCAATTCTAAGTAGATTTTTCTGGGTGATGCAATGAAGAATCATATCCTTTCATCCATTTCTCCATTAGGTTACCCAGTTAAAGTTACCCTCAGAATGGATTGAGCCAGTATTATGGATTAGGTACACTGAGAATGTGGCAGGCAGTTTGATAAGAAACCCTGATAGCACAAAGTTTGTAGGATACTTAATTAAACTCAATTTTAACATCTATATCTGGTAACCATAAGGTTTGCTACATACCAAATGTAGACATCTTATTTTGGTTAACATTATGACTACTTTATTATCCATGGTCTTAATAACGGTCAAATGTCAGCCATTTATGATCTACTGGTAACCATTAATATAGGTTTACTGCTTACCTACTATATGTAAACCTAAAATATTTTTCATAGTGGTAGCTATGATCAACATAATGTAACAAGGCAGTAAACTTAGGTTTTCTGCACAATATTTAATATACTAACTAGGTTACGACACACATCATCAAGTAAAGTGTAACCTAATAATTACAGTGTGTAGTCGAAATTTAGGCACTACCATAACTATTCTGTGCACAAAATCAAAGTTATCTGTTTCATTAGGAAGAACTGATTCCACAAAAAAGCACAGTAAACACTAAATCTAACAGTTTCTACAGCAGAAACCATCTACATGTAACAAAAATACAATAATAATTACCTTTATTTACCAGAGGCCCAACGCAAATGAATTATACAAAATTTACACAACAGCGCCTTAACACTCAATCAGTATCACTTTCTCAGCATTTACGAAGACCCTGTCCATGGTTCACCACAGATTTTAAACAAAAAGAAATCAAAGTTCACTGATACCACATTATTTTGTTGCTGAACATGATTAATCCCTCTATATTGCAAACCAAGCAAAAAGGAACCCCACTTAGCATAAATTAAATGTAAACGATCCATCACCACACTAAAATACCATATCTGCCTGCAGTATTGCAGCTCACATTGAAACTTCAAGGAACGACGTGTTTTCTAACAACTTCGTTACCTTACAACATAACTTCGGAAAAAGAAGTATTCTACGGTTCAGGAAATCCGTGAAGACATTAAAATGCAGATGCTGCAGAAAGAAAAATGGATTTCTTAGCAGACATATTTCCTTAGTCTTGAATTTCAAATGAAGAAGAACCAATACTATACAGCCCCAGTATACAAGTATTGGATGAACTGCCACCAAATTATTCTTTAGGAAACAAGAATGCAGAAAACAGCTGTATTTTATGTAACTAGAGTGTGTAAAAAATGCCGAGATGATTAATTTCAACTACACTCCAATAAGTTTCAGCAAATGTTTGCGTTTCCATGCCAGGGCACGGTTTCTAACAAAAGAAAACTGCTAAAGTAAGCGCAGTTATGCACTGACAATGACCCAATAACTTTTGCCTGTGTACCAGCAATTCCAATTTTTATAAATATTGAAGTGGGTCTTATAGTGTTTTTAAAGCATATGATATTTTATTTTTGGCTGGCAATTACTGGTTTACATTTATGTATCCTGTGTCTGTCATTTGAACTATCTTTATAGTGCCTACATTGGGTCTATCCTTGTAACAAATTCAAAGCTTAGGAGCTAGCCACGAAAACTTTTGCAGAGTTACCCGCTGAATTGTACGATAGCAAGATATTCCACCGAGAATAAATCATTCACCTTGACCGGGACTCGAACCCGGACCCCCTGATTTATGATCCTTGGTTTACATCAAACTTAGAGCAGTGAAGTTATCCATAGATGCTAAATAGACCAATTTTGGTCTTTTACAATTGTGTGCTCTCAGGGAAATAATTCCTACAGCACTTCCATGGCTTACTAAGTCATGTGGGATCCAGTATCCTTAGTGACCATGACTGGTGCCTTACTGGCTCAAAAATACCTATTTTCATTCCCGTGGATGAATGATAGTGAGACTGGCATAACCCACACAGCACAGGGATATCAGGCGTGTCCCACCAGGATAAGGCCTGATACCAGGGAGGAGGATTACTGTTAAGTACCAAGTCTCTAAGTTTTAGGGCATTCCATGTCAAATCACGCTTTTCAGATTTTCATGAATTTTTTTTTTTATTAGCTAGTATCATCAAGTTCATGAGCCTTAAAAAGTTTTCCTGTCTAGGTCACAGTTTCCAAGATATAGGGAGTCAAATTTTTAGAAAATTGATGTAGAAAAATGCCTGTAAAAGTCACTTCCAAGATTCCACTTGTGAGCCACTATTTGTGCATTAATTATTAATTAATCAGTTATTATTATATGCATGGTTAATTGTAATAAAATATTGATTTTGTCATCAGTTGTGATTTTTTAATGTAAACTTCCCATGTTTTGCAAAAAAACTGTACTTGACGGAGGGAAATGGAGGTCATTTTTTGATTCAGCACCCTTAAAAACATAAACAAAATATCCCATGCGGCTGAAAAAACTTTTTATGAGACCTATGTTATTGATACCTATTTTTGAAGGGTGATGTTGATCATGTTGATATAAGGTTATAGAGGGGTATCTTTCTGTCACCCAATGTTCAATTTGTGAAAAGCACAGTATAGTGGTGGCAAAGTTTAAACCATGGTCTAAACTCATTAACCTTAAAGTTAATACATATGTACTATCATTTGCAAAAGTATCTATACACCCACATGCCCCATTATTTCATTGAATTGGGGTGAGTTGGAAAAACTTTTAAGGTTTGGCACAATCCTAAAAGCTCTCGCTAGTTCTGGTTGCGGCCTTTGCTGGAATAGTTTTACGTAGCGGAGAGCCGAGATGGTCGGACGTGGAAGCAACAAGGCTGACGAAACTGGTGTCAAATCAACCACAGGAACAAAAGCCCCAGTGGAAGGAATTCGCGCTCTCGACCTGATGCTTTTCTTTCGGGCTCGTCTCGAGGTTTTTGTTTGAGCACGAAGTGATAGAAGCTAAATAAATCAGTGTATAGACATGCATGGTGTAGCGGTGTGAAGGTCATAAGATCGAGACTCCTCCGGGTGAATTTTTTTCCTTTCCTTTCCAAGTATTCTGATAGATAGTATTTCTTCATTGATGGATAAGTCTGTATTTATCTCCATCAAATTCGTAAATTTCGACCTGAGATCAATTTTGGAAACGGAACCATAGACGATGTAGAGCCAGGGCAACATGGTAAAGTCATGCCTACCTTTGGAGATGCATATTTTGGTAACTTAAATCTAGTACTTATCGATGGCTACTGGTTTACATGAATACCATTAATTTCTCTTTGCTCCAGGCATCAAAATCAGCATGAACTCCTTCGATTTCAAGAAATAATTCATCCTCCTTGTTAAATGCATACTTCTCAGAAATATATTGATGGACATAGTGCTATTTTTCTGATTAAAGTGGTCTTCCTTAATATTCCAGCATTCAAATAGTCATTGATGACATTATTTTTCCTTTCAGTATTAGTACTTATTCGAGGGAGGGAACCGACAGCTGGGGTCTTTTGCACAATTTAGGATAGCTTGTAGTTGGGTAGAGGTAAGATTTTATCAAAGAACTGAAGAAGTTCCCTTGCTAAAAGTATACTAATTCCGAATTAAACTTCTTTAACATAAGTTGCCTTCACACCTTATCAGTTTCGGATGAAAAAAGCTAGAAAAATACCGTTATGAGATCCGAGAGAGAACTAGCCTCGTAACACACTCGAAGAAATGAGAATTGATGTTAGCAGAAGCCCTTGTTTACTCGCAGTTACTTCTATCTAGGACCTTACAACAAAAGCATCCCTCAACTTTCGAGGGGCTAAATTTCATTGCGGCTTTCACGGTTATATTTCCATAAATGAAAGAAAAGGCTAATGGTCGTTTTTGAATAAATAACATCCTTTCAAACTGCTTGTCGAGTCTGATTTTTCGGAAGGGCATAGACGCTTTATGCGAGTGGTGGGCAATGTTTTATACGATCGTCATATTGCAAAAATATCTTGGTTTTACCTCTATGCAGTTTTGCTTGGTAATAATTTGGGATACGTTTTTTTAGTACATTGGTTTCAAAGTACCTAAAAAAATTTAATGAGCGCTATTAGTTTGCAGCAATGAATTTTATTATTATTATTATGGAAATCTAATATGAGTAATGGGCCCATAAGGAATGATTATATTTCTGTCAGGTATACAATAATTTTTCCTCTCCATTGCATTCAAATAAACGAACCATTAATGAAAATTCCATATGCTTCTTCTTGTTGCTTAATAAAAGCGTTATTTAAAATGATGTCTCCGATATAAGTCTCCTTTCACTTATAATAAGTAATTTAATGCGTCTCCTTGAATTAAATTTCATTTAAGACATGTTTTAATGAAGTCTTTCGTTAATTAAAACACCAAATATTGTGTAATTACCAACAGTTGTATCCAAAATATGCATCCTTCTAGCATTGCGACGTAAGGATATATGACGCTTGCATTTTACATAGGAACCGGAATGATTCGTATTTTTATACTTTGTGTGTTCAATAATCCATTAAAACATTTAAATATCACTTATAATTTGAAAGTGGCACGGGTAATCATTTATGAATTCCGAGCATAGAGGGTGAAGGCATCATGTATTTAAAAGTCTTGAAAATATATGTCCCGTAAGTTGACTGTCCTTCGATATGAGAGTACTAGCTTCTGCGTATTGCAAATTTATTGATCTACTTGAGGCAACGAAAGCAAAAAACCCTCAAAATGATTAAATTTTCAGTGAAAAACTCAAAATGGTCAGTTCATCGATTGATAAAGAAAAACAAACGAATAGGCTAAAATATTTTATGTTTCCCCTTCATATTGGTCCAAAATTTACACTTGTAGCTCGATCACTTCATATTTTAATGAGGGAAAATATAGATTCCATGCATGGAAATTTTTGTGTTCCCATCTAATCACATTTAAAAAATGGAATCCTCTCCGAGCTTGAGCACAGGCGAAAAATCTCAGTTTTCCTTGTTTCCTGACTCATCGAACGAATAGCGAATTCACCTGAAATTTCATATCTCTAAATCTACTAGAAATACCTAGGAATTTTTATCAGTGAGTGAGTCAGTTCTGTAGCTTTTCTGGCTGAAGGTACCCGTTGACATTCAAGAGGAGGGAAAAAGTTTTAAATATAGACAGTAGGTATTTTTAAAAATTTCGATAAAGGGCCGATACCACTCTTGTGCACTGCAGCTATCCTTCACTCAAATTCTAATATAGAATTATATATCTAATTTAAGACAATGTAAGCACATAAGTATTTTCAGTAAATTAATCCAGGACTTCACAAAACCAAGGATAGTTTTCAGAAACTTTAACACTATGCGAAACCAAGTGGGTTGAAAAGTACAGGTGGGGGCATGCTAGCGTATAGGTGAAAATCATAGAACTTACTTAGTAATCTCTAAGGTGAAAACAAAGCCAGAATGGGAAGGATTAGTTCCCTTCTTCTAGACATAAACGCTTCGTTTTCTATGGCCTCTTATATAATTCGTACGTGCTTAATACCCGATAAATTCATTGCAGTGGCATACGGCTGTCCTTAATGGAGGACTTTTAAGGAAAGTAATAATACATTTTGTTCCATTAGGAATTCCGAAAACCTGGTACAAATTAATCATATTTAACTACACTAATGGCGTTCGTGTGCTGATTTTAGACTTAGCACTGTCAATTTGATGCATTTTTTTAAAAGTACATTTCATTTCCATCTTACTATTATTGTGTTGAAATGTTTTCGCTGTTTTTCCTTTTTCCCATGTTTTGTGCAATCCATTATTAACCTTACAACTCTTAGTTTTACCATGCGCGAAACCCATTTCATCCATGAGTAGTGCAAGCAGTCGGCCCGAATGTATGTGCCGAATAATATTAATACTTCTTCTTCACAAATCATTTGCGATTATGCCTCCAGTACCTTTTAATATCATTTCCAAAAAAACAATGCTGCTAACCTCATTACTTGAGGAGGAACCATCATTTTAGGCATGCCAGTTAACCTACCTTGATTTTTACGTATATTATACATAGTTCATTAATTTTCCTTTTGAATGGCGTAAGAATATTGCTTTGTCATTGATCATTTAAAATAGATACATGGATTTGAAAATGAAGGTTTTTCATGTTGAAATGCATTGTACTTATGGGAGTACATATGATGACCTTCCCTCGCATAGCAATTTTTATCTCAATTTTGGCCCGAAAAATGTTTTTATAAAACTAAGGTAATGTGAAAGAAATATTGAGGCATATCATATATTTTTTACACCTTATGGTATCAGAAGTTTAACGCTAATATTCTAGTTTAAGAACATCATTCCAGTTTCCTTCCATGCAAAGAGCCTGCTCTGGTGAATAAGGGAATGTTGCAAAGTACTGGGAGATAAAATGCGCATAGAAATTAAGTAGGCTGCTTTTATTTCAATCGTCATAATGCCTTTAGAAATTCAATTATTAGTTTTAAAGAACTGGAATACTTTGAAACATGGAATCAATATGATTCAACCAAATAAGATGATTGCGAAATGGGATGATTAATATGAATTATGAATAAAGATGAGAAAATGAATGATGCCATGAACGAATGATTGAAATGAAAACGTTTGAAAAAGAACCGGAAAAAGCAGTAAATTTTGATATAAATTACACATTTTAGAGGAACCTGGATCGCAGAGCCTAATATGATGGCAAGAATAAGAATGTTTGAAGCCTTGTCTATTAAATAAAGAATAAATGAAAGAATGCAATTTATTAAATGAATTTAAGTGAATGAAAGAAAAATATTTTGCGCTCTCTTAAATTCTGGTTTTCTTAGGATACTACAGGCACAAAGAAATTCACAGCATCTCTCTAGAACAAACCGTTTCCGAGATGAATTCCGAGATGGATGGCAGATGGGCAGACAAGAAACAACATTCGCTGTTTCTTATTATAGATAGATAATAAAGTAACGTATTTATTACAAGTTACAGTATTCGATGTTAATTAATCATGGTCAATTGGTCTCGGTACTTCATATCTTGACAAAAGTGGACCTAAAACTTTCTTTCACACGGATCTTTCGGTAAGAGCAGTCTTATGCCACCGCCGGATATTTTTACACTATTCCTCGCTTCCTCAAAAAATTTCATCATCTACCCAGTTATCCATACATACTTAATCGCGCAAACCTCGACTGTTGACCACCTCCCCCAAACAACTACTATTGCTAAAAACTAAATTGTGATGGGAATAAATTCACGTGTCCAGCAGTAAGGAATGTCATCGTAATACATGTGTAAATAGATTTTTAAAAACTCTCCATTGGAGGCTCGAATTCCCAACCTAAACCTTTGGATGAGAGTGCAAAATGGTATCCACTACACTTCGTGGGCCTTTATACGAAAAGCTATTCTTTTTGTTTCGTTTCCTTCTTGCATGAGAAAAACCCTCGAGACGGTGACCGAAAGTTAAGACTTGCGATCGTCCTACCGACCAAAGATCGGCCCAAGGAGATTGTGGACTTGAGTTTCTTCGGCAGTGCTTCTCTTCGGCTGGGGCTTCTATCCCTCTAGTTTATTTGACTCTTTTTACTTGCCCTGTTGTATTAGCCGCCTTACCTACTCGTCGGCCCCCAGTGACGTAAAGCTATTCCAGCTAAGGCCGAAACTATATGCCAACCCAAAAATGTTTTCCAAGTCAACCCCATTCAATTCAAAGGTAAAATAGGGCATGTGGGTGTATAGATACTTTTGCAAATGATAGTGCATTGATAAACACAAAAAAGGGCGAGTAAAAGAACCCATATTTTTAGACTGTGATAGAGATTATAGTTACTTGGGAAGAGTCAGCTCAATATACAGTTGTATTCCTCGATTATACATGAAAGAGCAACCGTAATTCATAATACATTTGTGATCATGATTTTCACCTCCAAATACAAAATTCATTGGTAGTGAATTTCTGTGAAATATACTTAAATGTAGAATCAATATAGCATCTTTTGAAAATCTGGTTTTTATTACAAATTTCAAATATGAATTAGTGGTAGAATACTCACCGCTCATTTTAATTTTGATAAGATTTAAATATTCTCCTCTCAATGGAAGTACTTTCCACAAATTATACTAGCATGCTTCTACAGAAACAAGAGGACTGGTCACATGAACATATTTCTTCTTCAATGACATCACACCATTCTTTTGCAAGTTGGGGCAGATGTATGTATCTGCATTTCTTTGTGTTTTCCTTGAACACTATTGGCATTCTATTAAATTATTTCAAAATAGAAATTAGGAAGAACAAAACATTCTGCTAATTTTTATACTGTAATAACATTTAGTGCCATATGGATAATATGACTACATTTATGTGTGTGGGTTGTGATGCTTATTGTGGTTTCCATATATGGGTTGACATTTGTAAGCTAGGCTGACGATTGGCAAACCTGGCTCGTAGATGATGGTGAAATTCCATGTGCATCCCAAATGTCTCAAGAGTTTATTCGCAGGATGACTTTGGGACTAGCAGGATATCATAGCGATGTCCTACAGATGTGTTTTGTGTGTGAAGTACCAAGGATATCAATGTGGAAATGGAAAGTGAGTAGGTAGATAAATTAAGTCTGTGTGAGATTTTTTGGAGGTGAGGTAGTTTGGTGGAGGTTGCAATGGTAGGCTAAAGTGTGCAATAAAACATTAGTTTGTATGCTGGTAAGGGAAGAAAATAGGTGCCTTGAATACTATGGAAAATGGTAGTAAGTACATATGCCCTAGTGGAGAGTAAAATGGCATAATCCTTAGAATTATTTTAAGTCAGTAAGTGAGAAAAGCTTCTTACTCAGGATTAATTCTCAGAGATTCATCCAGACATATGCTACAGAATACTCTCTTGAGCTGTTTCTCCCAAGTAAACTACATATGATCTGTGCTTGCATACCAGAAGAAATCAATTAGTCCATCTTGATCATCCATCTATTATTACGTGTAATCTATCTTGCATAATGTGGCATTTTTATTGTCATTCCGAGGATGTCTGTACCAAATCATTTACTTCATTGCATTTTATGCAGTTCTCAACATTTAATGCAAGCCCTGTGCAATGGCAGAATTTCCATAGAGAAAAAACCATTCACCTTGACCAGAGTTCGATCCAGGATCTCTCAGATTCGTGCCAATAGCTTTAGTCAGTTAAGCTACCAATGTGTCCTCCTTCCCTGCAAATTTCTAGAAGCTTTAGAGGAACAAGATGTTAATACAAACTGCTTTATGAACATCACAAAGCAGCTGTAATGGCGCACACTGCACCTCGGTCCACTAGGTTGAAGCCAACTTTAAACACTAAGGTGTGTCCTTTTCAAATAAGCTATGTTGCTTATAAGCTGGAAAAATGTCACTGTTGATGTACATACTCTGTACATGAGCACTTCATTGAGCCAGTTATTTGCCTGGCACCTTGAATCCGTGCCCTTAACCGTCAGAGGTTTCTTGAGCTGGTAAGATTCTCATGATGAAGCTGTTGTCAGGTTGCCAATCCACATTGTTAAAGCAAATTGATCCTGTGCCAAAGATTGTGAATTGATAAATTATACCATATAACTCTGGAATTAAGTTGAATTTGTCAGTATTGAGGTCATTCAGTACTGGGGACTGTCATGGAAGCAGTACATGGCACAGTTCTGAAGCCCGTGCCTACTTGGTATCTTTTGGATTATGGGTTTCTTTGCAGAAAGAATCCAGGGGGAGTTTGTGTTCAGAGATCCACCTTCTTCAGAGTGTTACGAATTATCATTGTTTTCTTTTATGCATGATTAGGCATTAGGGTTGCCTTCCTGGAAGCTGGAAATAATTTCTATTATTTAAGGCCTCTGGTCTCAGTACCTTTATGGTCACTGTGGTGGAAATAAATCTGTCTGTGAGCATAATCATTATCTTATATTCTACTGATGGTGATGAGGTCATTGGTTGTCATCACCTTGTAAGTCCCCCTATTGTGGGGTCATCTAATATTCCACTGATCATATCTTGATTTTCTATTTGTCTAAATGTCTCTCAATGTTTTAATCTGAACATATGATACCTATAATCTCTCCAATATAGGGTACGTATTCCTTTTCTCCATCCTATTACCTAATTCTCAATGTGTGAATACATATTAGATATTAGGATGTGAAAAATATCTCCAGTTCCATAAATACATCCTCCATTTTTGTTGCATAATAGAATTCGTCATCTTGACCTGTGGTCACTTCATTAGTGTTATTGACCACCTGAGGGCATGGTAATGGATCTTTACTCTGAATTGCTGTCATTATGAACAAATGATAAGTCCTCCAGTGATGCCTCAGTCAATGCCGTTGATTTTTGAGCTAATTCAGCACAATTAAAATTTGATAAATATCACATGTGATGAAGTTCCATCATCGCACTCAGGTTCTAGGTCAGTATGTGATTGGATAATAAATGTTACCTACCTAACGAAACATGTTTCCTTGTCTGCTATGATAATCTTGAAAGACCACAGGGAATATTATCCTTTAAACTTATTGTTTAGAGGTGGTGGTGTTGGTTTTAAACTGAAGACTAATGATTGATTGATAGGGATTTTAGTCATTTTATGGCATGAATCCAGTTCACAATTCAACTGAATGGTTTTTTTTATCTTCTTGGTACGGAGTGTGATTGAGAAATATATTTAATATACAATCCTGAACCCAATACTAATGATTTTTGTTAATGTACTTTGTATCTACTACTTCTTTGTATCATGAATTGCATGAAAACTTAATGCATACTGTTTACCATTGACAGGAATGTTCGCTCGGGAAGGCAGAGAGCTAGGAACAAAGAAAATCGAGCATCAGATGCAAGACGGCGCCTTTGGCTTCAGATGAAGAAAGGAAATGGATCAGCTGCACCCTTGGATCGTTCAAGACTGACAATGTTTGATTATATTTATTACAACCCAGTATCCAATCCAATGAGGTTAGTTTTGTTTTTCAGATGAATTTAAAGATAGGACGTAAAAATTTGGCTATCTTGTGAGCTAGAAATATTTGGTGTCATAAGGTCAGTTAGGTACAAGCACCTTTTTTTAAATTAATAATTTGGTTTTGAATTGAGAGAATGTGTGCATGATATAAGTTCATGGTAGGACCTGTGGTCTCACATGCTCTAACATCATATAAGAATTTGTTTGTAAAAATGCACTTGGGAAGGGATTCCATTATTCTAAATGGACAATATTGAAATAACCTATATTGACTGTTATTGTTGCAGGTGGATTATTCAAAATCTCATGCTCATTAAAGGAAAAATTATTTATTTTGTGTTGTCAGGTCCAGTAGTGAGTCATCAGATGCTGGGAGAGGGAGGAGAACATCTGTTTCAAATAGGTATGTTAAATTTTATGTAATGCGCTACACGGAATACACATTCAGAAAAACCTTCTGTTAATGACATTCAAGAGTCTTAATTCATAAATTTAATTCTTTCTGTGATATTGCTTGAGTTAAATACAACTGCTTAATGAACTGTATGCAAACTTTATGGATTATTATATTGTGAAACTACTGTTTATTATTTTTTAGGGTAACAATTCACAATATATTGCGGGCAAAATTGTATTTTGATTGGGGAAATAGAAACCAAGGTTTTACGATTGTCATTGTTCGCTTTGAACATTTGAAAATCCACTGAGCGTTTTATAAGCGACCTTCCCTATTTATTCCAGGTAGTCCTCCCCCTAATTCACTTACAACCTTGTGTTGCAAGTGCGTTCCTTCCCTTCAGCTCGCTGAAGAGGGCCACTTTGTAGTCGAAATACAAGTATCCGACGCCCACCCTCGTTCATTTGTGTTAGTGTTTGTGTAATTTTGACCACGCTCTCTCCGAGCGGTTCTCCAAGAAAATTGTGCCCAAGTGTGTGTGAGTGAATGAGTTGATTGCTTGTGAGTGTGATTGTAGTAATAACTTGGCATCCTTAGCAGGGTCCCATCAGCTCTGTGAAGGACCACAGGTTGTAACCCAAGTTACCTTAGGGAGGTCCCTTCAGCCTCACGAAGGGTACCACCTGGGTGGTGTGCGTGGTCTGTGGTGGTCCCTGGCGGGGAAGTAACATTCCCATAAACCACCACAGAAGTGTGATTGTGGCAATAACCTGGCATCCTTAGTAGGGTCCCATCAGCTCTACGAAGGATCCCAGGTTACAACCCAAGGTTACCCTAGCGGGGTCCCTACAGCCTTGCAATGGTTTCCATTCGGGCGGTGCGTGTGCGGCTGTGGTAGTCCCTGGCAAGGAAGTACATTCCCGTAAACTACCACAGGAGGGTATTCTGGTAGAGAAATTTTTTGTTTTGACGAGTGGTGCCAAATTTTACGGCCATTGGAGAACCCTTTTGAACTGTTGAGCAGCAGAATGTGTTATGAATATCTAAGTATTGATGTATGTCTTTTGCAGTGAGCAAAGTCGAACTCTGTTGGAGGAACAGGTTGACGACCCAGGTGAAGGAAACAGTCTGGAAGGGAGTGAAAGGGACAAGGAAGGTGGACAAGGGGTGGAGAGAGAAGGTCTTGGGTTGGATGAAGGTGTGGGGGTACCTGCTCCAAGGGTGAAGGTGGGGCCAGATGGCGAGTTGATAGTGGATGAGCAGAGCTTGGTAAGTACATTCATTGTTAATCATACTTCCTCATCCCCTTTTTCTATTCAAATCCCCCTAGCTGTGTTTAAATTATTCACATATATACGGTGTTCTATATACAGTGGAAGCTTGGTATAACGAGTGCTCACAATGGCAGGGAAATCACTCGCTATAGCGAGTGCTTGTTATACCTGAAGGTGATGGATCAAGCCTCCCTATTCCCGCAGTTGTTCTTAATTTGTGTTTTTCTTTCATTACCATGCTACTAGAAACAGGTAGAAGAGCTGTTTTCGTGCACAATTGCATATTTATCGATGATTTTGCAAATTAAATCTTCCGAAACAATAATTTATGCTTTGCTGAAGTCTTCGAGTGCTAACCAGTACGTCCATTGGTTAGGAAAGTTGTCGTAATGATTCGCTGAAAAATGCATATTTCGGCAGTCAAAAATATTTCTCACTCTGTATTTATAATGTATTTGTATATATCTATATTTTCTCTCCATATTTATAATATTTCGCTCTCCACTGTCGTATGATTGGCTAGATGCTTTTCCACTTGTCCATCTTCCGCCCATTCCGCTCCTATGTGAACTTCACAAAAGAGCAACTAAAAAGTATGAGCATGCACAAGATACGCCTGGGCGGGCCGTAAATCGTCAATGCCTGGTCTTGAATGGGCTTTATATAATGTAGAGATGGCACAAATCTTGCATTAGTTGTACTAGACTAATAATGCTACTAAAGTTAAGTACCTTGTGTTGATTTGTACTTAGCAGTCCATCGCCATCAAGAAATATCGCTCGTAATACCAAGCATATACAGTGGCAGGAGCTTCTTGGCCTCGCTATATCTATTTTCTTAAACATGTTAATCATGGGCCTTTTGATGGTACATTGCCAATCACTCGTTAGTGCGAGATTCTCGCTATGTGCCATACTTACTATAAAGTTCTTCTACTGTATTGAAATATGTATGAATTGTTATCCTGCTAGAGTGAGACTGACATTTCAGAGTACCAATTTCAGGTTGCTTTTACCAGTTACTTTGATGAACCCATTGGATTGTCTAAGTACCTATGTTAATCGAAAACTTGGAAGAAATAACTTTTACAGTGGAGAGAGCAACAAAAGTAGTTATCCCCTTGTCACTGTGTCTTTTATGGAATATTGAAATTAAATACCTAGCTGGATTTTTGCTATCTACATATCATGAGTTTGGGATGTTTTACCAAAAATACAAAAAAGTCGTGTGTTTTCTGCTGAACTTTTTTTTTGAGATTTTGCAAGTGATGAATGTTCTTAACTGTGTGTGTTTAACAAATTTTAAGTTATGCTGATTACAGTGTTTCTTTAGGTTATAGAAACAACTGGTTTGAAGGAAGGCCGGGAAGACATAGAAAAAGGACCTGCTCTTGTGGAGACGTCATCGTTTACTAACTATGCTACGTACAGCAAGCGATCAAAGGGGCTTGAGTGGTCAGAAAATGGTAAATAGTTATTATTTTGGTATATGAGATAAAATGCAAACAGGAAAAGCAGTTACTATGCTGTTTGTAGCAATGGACTGTGGTGAGGTAAATGTTACTTATTGTTAGATATCATGAAACAATCACATATGTATATACTTATGCTTGCATTTGTGACAGCTTGGCTTCACATGACTTATGTACTATATGCTGTGTAAACTTGTGTAAGACACAACCTTTTTTCAGCTGTGAAAATGAGGGTGCACATCTTTTATGACTTCCTTATCTGTGTGCCCTACAGAAGTGTCTGGGATATCTGAGTGCTCTTCCAAGTTCAGTGCCCTTGGAGCTCAATGTGATTCAGCTGGGAGGGGGGGGGGCATTGTTCTGTTGCTTAGGGGGCAGAGGGTAGCCTAAAAACCTATGGCAGAAAGGAGGGGGAGGGAGGGAGGTTTCTCAGTTATACACAGTTTAAAAGAACAACAATAGCTCTACTCACAGCATACGACTAATGGATTAGGATAATGGTGGGCGAAAAAGAAGACTTTCAGAATCAGAGCTCTGTGCAACTGTTTGCACTCACTCAAGAACTAAACATCAAAGCGAGGCAATGTTTGTTTTGTTTGAATAAAAATATATTACGTTACTCATTTCTAAGGGCAAGAAAAAATTGAAGTGCTGTAAGGTTAAGGCTATAAGTGAAAATACTTAGCTTGAGCTCCATGCCTGTAAAAATTCTGCATAAATTATGAGAGAATAATGCTAGCAGAAGGCTTTTATACTGGCTGATAGTATGTGCTAATGTCCCCAAAAACTCGAAGAAGAAAAAAAAACAAATTACGAAGAAAAAAATTTTTTTTCTTCGCAATTTAGACACTTGAAAGAGGGTTCTTACACAAGAAAATACGGTACTACGTAAATTTCACTTATTGTTAGATAATGGTATATATGCCCGTGTGATTTGATTCTAATTTATCTTTAAAAAAAAAAAGGATGTCAATGTTTTAATTGTAGTTCATCATCTATTTCCATGGCAGTAGAATTAAATCTTGTATTGAGTTATTGGGGGCTAAAATTGTATGAAAATTATTAGGCTTTCAATTATTGCTATGACAAAACTTAATGAATGATAAATAAACAAAGAATAATAAAATTATCCGAATAACTCTAATCAGTTCATAAATAACACTTTCATGATTGTAGCATGAATCATATGCAGAAACCTTTTATGCTCTGGCTGAGGTTCTGTGTAATATTTCCAATCTGTGATAGACTCATCTAAAATCCAAACCCTTAGTATCAGTGGTAACAAGCATTATGGCTATAATTATATAAGTATTTTGTCTTTGCCCTCATGTGGAGGTTTCAGTTTCATGTTTTTTGTACCCTTTTGTTCACTGATTTACTCTTATTCTTTGCAGAAACATTACGTTTTTATCGAGCCCTCAATGTTGTTGGGACAGATTTCAGCCTCATGCAGAATGTTCTCTTCCCAAGCCGCTCTCGCCGTGACCTGAAAAATAAGTTCAAAAGAGAAGAGCGTAGAAATGCTTCGTTAGTAGAAAAAGCATTACGCAATCCTGAAATGTTCTCTTCGGTGGAGGAGCTGCAAACAGAATTTGCTAAAACTGGTATGTTTTGTCCTAGGATAATTTTGGATACTTATATGTTAACCCTCTTAGTGCCAAGGTCCGATATATCGGCTTTTGCTCCACGGGCGAAAAGTGCCACGAGCCGATATATCGGCTCGAGCGTAAAATTGTTTTTCAAACTAATTTTTTTTGTAATAATTAAATTTATCCTTTATCAAATGTATTAGAATATTATAACCAACAAATAATTCCTTTTTAGTATCATTAAAAAAAACATTACATTGATATCTAAAATAGTAATTTTATATTGTGTTTTTTCATAAAGTGCTACAAAACTCTTAAATTTAGGTTGGCACTTTTCGCTAGTACCACCAAATTTCGGTGGTACTAAGAGGGTTAATAGTAAAATGTAAATTAACCATATTCTGGCATTCTCAGTTGTTGGTAATTCGAAATGATATATTTTCATAATGCTGTAAAAATCAATTCTGTAAACTCTCGATAATACGAAGTCACTGGGTCCGGAAAATAGGCACTTCATAATTTCGAATTTTTTAATTTAGAACATTTTCAAAAAGTCAAACATTTTCAAAAATTTAATGTTTGTTTTCTCTAACTTTTGTTCTCGTCGGCAACATTGTATAACTTTTGTGATCGTTCATGACAGCATTCTTAAAAGACGCATGTCTTAAAATATCGTAAAATAAGTACCTACTTTTATTTCCTATGTCGATGCTTTTAAGTTGGCGATCATAGTATTGGCAAAATTTCGTCCCAGTATCTATAACGTATATAAAACAAAAGTTGAACGTTTTGTAATAAGAATTTTATTTTTGGAATTGTCAGTAGGGATGGGAATCTAGTATGGATGCTAAAAATAGACATTACTTCAAACATCTACGCTGTTATGATGGCAGCTGGCCCAACCATGCTTGAGTTGTTTTCTATTGCACAATCATACTTTAAAATAAAAAAAGCATGGATATAAGCCCATTTCCAGAAAAAAAACTCATTCACAGGTTATTACTTGTAGCATTTCCATCTATCGTCAGCGGAATAAATGATCTTGGGAGGTAATATTGTTTCTTTTCTAATACCTTGATGACAAATGGCGTGATTCGGCCTATTTTCCGCATCATTTCCTCAAGGATTATATGGCAGGGGAGGGCATATACTGATGGCAGGGGAGTTTGGGTTTGTGGAGAGAAAAGATCCCAATTGCAGGTGTATCTTTATCTGTCTTGCTGAGCTTGAAGAGGAAGTGGGAGGGGGTGGGGGAATAGCATCAGGGAACGTCTGTGGTAATCCTTCCTCTTCTTCTGGGCAACCCTGGGGGCACGTGCAGGTGGTCATGGGTGGATCTTCAAGGGATATCGGGGGGAGGGGGGGAAGGAAGGAGGTGAATGGTCTACAGGTGTCAGTGTGTGAGAGGAGTTGTCCAAGACCATCCAGAAAACAAAGGATACCGCATCCCTGACCCTCCCCATTCCACTCAACACCCAGAGTGGTTCCAGTCAGCCACTGGCACGCACCCCCCAGGGTTGCCCAGAAGAAGAGGAAGGAACCTCACAGATGTTCCATGATGCCATCCACCCACCCCTTCCCCTCCTTCAAGCTCGGCAAGACAGATAAAGATACTAGAGGCCTGCACACGGGCGAGGGTTGCCCACCTGTGTGTGAGAGATAAAGAGGCACAACCCGAAGTCATTTGATGGACTTTTCCAAAGTATCACGAATATGACCTTATGGAGAACTTACTGAGTATAGGCGGTCACCCGTTGGCTGGGCGGGCGACTGCCCTAAGATCATCACCGCCGAATATCTTTTTCAAGGTGCTTTGCCATTTGTATTAGTTTTTGCTCAGCCACCTAGGATGCGTGCACCTGGGGTCTATTTTCTTTTTGACCTCCCATTTGAGCTTCCACTCCAATGGCCCATTCCTGAAATATCTCTGCGGTCATCCAAGAATTTCTGTTCGTAGGGGTATGGTAGTTGTCGTACATTTTTTAAACAACTAGTTTTGTTGGATTTTCCAATTATAAGCAGAGGTAATTTCACTGAACCATCGCTGTTGGCATAAAATAGCATAATAAATCTCTATTGTAGAAAAATCGTGCTCTATCAGCATGAAAAATATATTTCGGTTCGAATTGCCCGATCAACTTTGGAAACTTTTGCCTCTAATTTTCCTCAAAATCGGGATCTACTGATGCCTCATCCCCAGAAAGTTTTGTGGTGGCCAAGATCTACCTTCTTTCTTCTACTATAAGTTCAATGAATCACAATTAATGCATTCAGAGACACCGGAAACATAATTTTCCCCTGCAACACTTACGTGTACAAGAGCCAATTTAGGCGAGCTTTTAAGTCACCTTTATGAACTTGTAAGTTGTCAATTGAAGCAGAGCATACGATATTTAGCTCAACATATCTATGTCCGTCTTGTTGGCTAATCACTTCATATTTACGTATTTCTTCTGATGCAGTAGTGCATAAGGAAATTAGATATTAAGAGGATAGTCTGTCTTTAGCTAAGGATTTAGATGCGATTGATGATTGGTGTGATAGTTGGCAGCTAGAATTAAATTTGAAGAAATGCGCGATAAAGAACTTTGGGAAAAAGAATAACTTTCCCCGGAAAACTTATTGCATCAAAGAAAAGAAAATATCTAACGTAGAATTTATTAAATACTTAGGCGTCACCAACACTAAAGACATGATGTCATCCTGGCTTTGTCTTCCATTCCAAAATAGTTAAGATCGTTGCCACGCCTAGGTGGTGCCTGGCAGATGACCTGATAGTTTGTCTTGTATGCCATTCGGGTGAAAACAGAAGTAGTAGCACTAGAATTAGTATCTCATCACCTATAGGTGTCGTCATGGTTTTCACAAATATGTATTATGTTATATTTACTTCATTGTATTCCATTTGCCAACAAGTAAATTGTACAAGAAGTCCAGCTAAGATGACACACAGCAGCAATGATTGATACACATGTATATTTATCATGATACTTCATCCTGTAAACTTCATATCAGCTAGTTTCCTCTCTTTATGTCTTGATGAGCACCTACTACGGATACAAAGAACATTAATTTCCACTATTTTCTTAATATTGCTAAGAAAATGTATATAAAAACAGAACCAGGGAAAGAACCATGGCAAATTAGCTCCTCCATGGCAGAACCTTTACTTTGATCATGTGGTGTGAAGCTTAGCGTTGATTAGTCTTCAGCCATCAGCAAAGAAGCAAGAAAAATAGCACCAATCAGGACGCCACACATTATATCCATCCTGGAGAAATGCACCATGTGACCCAGGCTTTAGGTATTAAGGCAAAAAAGGATTTGAATATCGTTTATTTGGTTGGGGGAAATAACGGAATCTAATAATTGCAACCAGGCTGGCAGCATGTTGATATTTATTTGCATATCATCTCAACAAACCAGGTCAATAGTCTGCCCCAGTTAAATTGGCATTACTCGTTTTTGGATCGGTTGGATAACTGGATATCTTCAAGAAATGGCTTGTGAGATGTCAGACAGTGAAACAAGTTTGGTCCACAGGTTTAACTGATGAAACTTAAGTATTCCAGTTTTGGTAGTAATACATAGCATATATGTCATGAAGCAGGGGTGTTGAAAGGTATATTTTAGGAGGAAAAGGTGTGTATAATTTGGACGCATTAATTTTATATACTCCTTGCATGCGAAGATATGGTGAAAAGTTACTGACCTTGTGATTGTAGTGGTAGCCAATAATTATGGTATTTCTAATGGAAAAGCATAAGTGATCTTTTCATTTTGTTGCCTCTACTAAATGGTGTGAGAATGTGTGAATTTGGTAGAAGAAATATGGCTGGGTGAATCCTATGGTATTATAAAAGATAGTTCTGAGAGAAATTGGCAAAAACAACCTTTCTCTATGCATGGTCATTAATTATTGTATGTGAATACTAAAATAATGTTTTGTGTACAGCCTCAGCTGAAAAGAAGGAAGAGGAGGAAAAGAAGACGAGAGGCAGGACCAAGGGTGAAGGTCCGACAAAGAGGAAGGCAGAAAAGGAGGCAAAACCTGCTAAGAAAAAGAAACCCCGAAAATGGATTGTAAATGGCAATGAAAGTGAAGGGGATTCTGAAAGTGAATCATCTGTAAATGCTCCTTCCAAACTGTTAGAATTCCCTGAAAGCAAGACACTGCCTGAAGTAGTGCAACTGCCATGTGATAAGGTGGTCACCTCCAGTGTAGATGATGATATTACCTTGTGCTCGCAAGAAATAGTAGTAACCAACAATGCTTATGAAAGTGAGAGTGAATGCTCTGGTGTCAAAGAAGATTCAGATGGTGGTGAGAGTGTTTCGAGTGAGAGTCAGTTTTTCTCTAGGGTTTTAGTTCCCACTCGCTCAGGCAGGATTCCAAAAAGAAGAGAAATGAGCAGTGTTGCTCAAGTCAGCCAATCAAAAATGGACACGTCACCAAGTCAAGGGGAAAGTGAAAGTACTACAGATGTCGTGAATGAGGAACCTATGAGGAACGGTATGAAAGTGATTATTTGTTCCAAGGAAGCTGAAAACACTGGTCAAGAACCATCTAAGGATCCTCTGGCTGTGGAACTTACTCGATTTCCAAGCATGTCTGCAGTTGGCACTGATTTTGTTAATACTGTTGAACCTGGCTCATTGGTAGTGATAGCTACATGTTCTCCCGACAATCCATCCCGGCAGGTGCTTCAGTTGTTCATGGTATCACCAGGAGATGTAGAAGATGGGGGTGGAGTACTCATCCCACAGAATCTTACTAGTGGCGGTAAAATGGCTCCCAGTCAAGAGAATCTACCTCCATCAGAATTTGGATCATCAACTGTAGTGTCTGTTAAAAATCCCTCATTTGATTATCCCGAGAGTTTACAATTTAACTCCTCTGGAGAGGAAATACCTTCTTGTACATTAGTGGTTGAAGATGAAAATGTTGAGAAAACTGATTGACAAGGGAAATTTTATGATTTTTTTTCTGAAGTCTGCATATTTGAACTGATTTTGGCTAGTATTTCTTGCTGTTATCAATCTTGTTACTGAAATGTTGAGTTTTTTTTATCTTCTGAGCTATTTGATTTTTCCTCATGTTTAAATATTTCTTCAAAATCTCTTTATTTATTGAGTTATCATAAAAATCATTTGTTATCCACATTAGTGAATTACCGCTAATGCATTTTGTTAAAAGATTGTTTTATATTAAATATATGCTTTAGGGCATTTTTCTGGCTGACGAATTGTAGAAGAAATTGTAAATAAGTGGATGAAATTGAATCCTTTCAATTTACTTCATTTTTTAGAAGTATTTTAAAAAAATATAATTAATTAGAATAGGGCGTATTATTTTTTCCTCCTAGCTCATTATGGTTCAAGGGTTTTTACACCAATCAAAGGAAATAATTTAAGCTATAATGTTGTGGAGGTCAGACAAATTTCTTGATTTTCATGAGCATACGACTAAAACTCAAAAGTGGTGGACTTCTGGCATGAGAATTCTTTTTCTGAAAGCTATTTCACATATCAGTGTTGTCGTAACTGGCATGATGAAATTGCTCTAGATTTTGCAGAGAACAACCTTTTGTTTTACTTTATGTTGAGTTACGTTAGTTCCTGTAGTTAATCTTAATTGCTGGCATCAAGGTTTATTGCCTTTAATGGAGGTTTGAAGTACTGTTATTTGACTGTTAATCATCTAGTAAAATTTTTCTGAACAAATTTTGTTTTAGCTGCATTTATATTATTTGGGCACTCAATTTTAATGCATTTGTAATCATCATTTCTAGTTAAGTATTTACTGAGGATGATTATTGATTCTAGATAATTTCTTATTTAATTCAGGTTTGCAGTACAAACTCAGGTCTATTATTTACACAAATTTCAACAGAAGGGGATTATAGCCATTTTATATACTATTATTTATTTGGTATGTTGGAATAGATGACTTATATTTATACTTGTCATGATAGTTTTGATAATCTTATAGCAGTTGCAGGGAAGATGCTACTACTACTATTAAATGTTATTATAAGTTTTCTGTGTTATGTCTTCAGATGAGGAACAAGCTACTGTTTTAGTTTGGTACTCACATGTGTTCTGGTAAATTCAATTTTGCCTCTAGTCCTTCATGAGTATTATCCACCTGATATTGTGTTTTGTAGTAGAAACCCTTGTGTACCAAGTAATAGTTTGAAGCCAGTGAAACTTGACAGATGTACATAGAAAAAATCCTGTTGAGATAACCTATTACATATTTGAGATAAATTAGGCCTTTTATGTTATACAGTATATTTATTTCAACTACAATAAATAACTAACTCATAATATAAAAATAAATAATCAAAAATGTTTAAAAAATTCAATGGACGTGTTCATAATTGTAGTAGGTGGAGGCAATTTTATTTTTACATAAAAGCCTCAAAAACCTTAATTGTGAAATGCATTATTTCAATAACCCATGAATAATTGGTGCTGAGATCTTCTTAAAACTTGTTCAACCAGAAAAGGCTGGCACATACGGTGCTGGAGTGCTGAACATGTCATCTTGTGAACACAGCTCCTTAAGGCAGCATTTCCTTAAATGCACATGCTGTTTAAGCTGTGGTTTCTCGTGGCTCAAGTATTCATTTGCCTGTAGAAAAATATGCATATTAAATCTTTTGGGGTTGAAACTTCCACCTCTGCATGTATCTGTAACCTGAATTATGAATTAAAGACTGAAGTTTGATTATTGATAGTTCTGGATTGATTAAACCTGGTAATGCATTTGAGAAATGCCACTTTTTTGTGGACATTTGTAGAAATAGACATAGACTAACATGATAGATATTAAATAAAATATTTTCTTGAAGAATAACTTGGATAGGGCTGTGGTCTGCCTTTTTTTAAAATTATGTACTTCTCATGGGTGGTCAAAAAGAAAACAAGAACCCATCTTATATGCACCTTCACTAATGTCTTCCTGAATTAACCATTGTCTCACTACTGATTCTGAGTAGTCAATGCGAGTTTGATAGGCAAAATGCTTCATAAGAAAATTAGCAAGGCAGGGAAGAGTTAAATTATAAATTCACCCAGAACTTTTCTAAATTTGGTTTTCCAAAATACTAAAGATCTCTTATGGGGCATGGTTTTTTACGTCACACCTATTCAACCCAGATGATTTCATACAATATTATCAACACCTCATCTGGAACTATAATTTTGTCTTTCTTTAACCCATTTATGCCGAACGGGTCATTTTCGACCCATTCAGAAAAAAAATCAGTCTTTCAAAATGCATTACAATGTAACAATTTTGGTGCATGGATAATGTTTCAGAAAGATGTTTTAAGGGATCCGTACGCTTAGATCGCATTCATTTCAACTATAGTCTCTGGTGTGGATGTTGATATTCGTAATGAAAAAGGAGCGGTGTTCTCGTCACTAACTCGCAAGATGCCCTAAATTTAACAGTTCTACATGCAATTTTTTAACGTGTAAGAGTTTATAACATATGAGGATATATATTCATGAAATTTAATGGTATTGTTTTGATTAGTATCAGAGTTACTGCTTATGATACAAATAGTGGGTCGGTAACGACCCTTATGGCACAAATATGCAAAGTGTAATTTTTCCCGTTTTTATCCCTGAATACTCCAAATAGGCAACTAATATTTATGAATATGCTTTCTATGATATTTTTTCAGTGCATCTATATATCGACGCAATTTTAGACTCAAGTTACATTTTTCACACTTACTCCTACCGTTTGCTTTTATCTGCATTTCTATATAAAGCCTCGTTTAGGTGTTATACGTTAGATCTATTCTGAATTATTATCTGAAATTAATTTCATAATCACATGACAGTTCATATAACCAACAGCGAGATAATAGAGGCATTGGAACTTGACGACGTCCAAATTCCTTTTGTTGGTGCGAATGTTTCGATCAGTGCTTCAAATGACGATGGCGAGGTAACTGATGAAGACTCTGGGGATGAAGAATGCAATAATCGTAACTATTTCAATCGACGCCAACTCCAGGCACAAGTGGAGCTGGTTATTTTGAATGATGGTGTTGGCTGTGAAGGAAATGAAGAGGATATCAAAGAAATAAGTGAGCCTGAACCTACGACGAGATGCAGTACAAAAACCAACACAACAGAAAGGAAATGGGAATCTGGTAACCCGCCCTAACATACTTGTCCAAATGTTCATATTTGTCACAAAAATGCTGCCACTATCTCAAGTGTTAGTCCGCTCGATTTCTTCCGCCTTTTTATGAACAAGAACACTATGGATGCAATGGCTCTACATATTTCCCTTCAAATATTCCGCTGCACATTCGAAAAATGAGTCACTAAAGTGAAGCATTCGTGCTTGCGCTGCGACAAGGCTATTTAGTGTCTTCACGCAGATTTACATGAGAGTCACCGATGCAAGGGGCATTCTGAGAGGCTTGTTGATGTAGGTCTCGGTGAATCAGTGGTTTACCAGTTTTCAGTTGTATTACAGAAAAATTTTCCCAGGATATCCTTTTCTTTTTTGATAATTTCTTTACGACCGCTAAGCTCATGTCAGGAATGTGACGGAGAGGCATGAAAGCAATAGGGACAGTCTGGGTAAACAGATTGAATAATTACCCATTGCTAGGTAAAACTACCATGACTGAAATATCAAGGGGTTCAAGGGCTTAGAATTCGTAGTTCATAAAACGATAACTTGATTGCATTCATATGGAAGGACAATGATGTCGTCTACATGCTGTCGAACGACCTTGGTGTTTCCCTCTTCAACAAGCTCAGCGTTATTCTGTTTTGGTGAAAATCCAGAAAATCCAAAAAATAACCATTGGCCAGCCAATGGCTATTTTTTGCACTATAATCTGATGGGTAACAACGTATATAATGACAGAATTGGGATCGGGAGAATTTGAGATTGAGAGAAAAAGTGGTATATGCCTTCAATAATGTGGCTACTTGATGTTTCCATGAGTAATGCTTGGATTTTACACCAGGAGAAAGGGCTTACACCATTCTCTCCTGCATCAGCCGAGCAGTAAAACAAACTCTCTTACAGAAATATGGCGTGGCACTTGAAACCCACGGCCATCTGAATTTCTCCTTCCGAATTCAAAACCCAGCATGGACAGGTAATAGTGGGAATGTAATTGTGACCGGTAAAGCGAGAAGACGGGTTGGAGAATGGAAGAATAAGACAATAAGAGCATGTCTTAAGTGCAAGGTTCCTCTTCATAGTACGTGTTTTTCACTGTATCACCAAAAATAAGTTCCATGTAAAATGTCTCATCCCCATTCAATAATCTCATTTAAAGTATTTATCTTCAATAAAGAATAATATTTTTAACATTTTTATTCTAATTTTGTCAGTATTTCTATCTTAAAATAATTGCACGGCTGAATAAAAATTTTCCTTACGTAAATTCCATTTTTTCTTGAAGGCATTTTCTGGACCCTTATAAGCGGCTATGTGCCGAAAGGGTCGTTAACAACCCACCCTATTTTTTCTAAAGTAAAGGGTATAGAATTTTTAAACTATTTTTCCGGTGATCAGGATAAGGCAATGATATAGAAACTGCAAGAAAAATCACTGTTTTGATAAGAAAAAGTTCTCGGCATAAATGGGTTAATGAAGTGAAGGTTTAGTACTATAAAAGTATGCATTTCATTATATGGAGTGCAGCACTGACAATGCCAACCATACACATTTGTTTATCACTACATAATTTACTTTGATAAATAAAATTTATATTACACAACCATTTAATTCATACTGTGTGAACTTACAATTTGCAAAGAACTTTTTTAAGACACAAAAATCAAAGAACATACTAAAAGTGTTTCCTTGACATTGATCACATTGATGTTGTGACTTTGGGCTCAACTTCCCAGTACTTATTGGGTCTAAAGACACGCACAGAACTTATAAGTGATGACAAATGGAAAATGTTTAATGCACAGTTACTCTTGAACCTCTTCTAGGTAGAGAATTGATCGCATTTATATTATATCTATTTTTGAATTTTTTTGATATTTTTGGCCTTGCAAAATCTCATTACCACAAAAGAAAAAACTATTGATTTCAAGAACAGATTTATTAGGTACAACAAGTTTCATCACCAAGGAGCATTAGGCATGTATTGTTTAGGATCTTTAGGATGTATAGTTGAAGCACAGACACAAAGTGACAGATGTAAATGAAGTAGGAGGGGAATTTGGTGGAAAGAAGAGGGGAGTGAGAAGAAAGTTCTTTTCCTGAGAATTCTTGCTTTCCAGACAATTTTAAAAACCCACCTCGCTCAGAAGGTCACAGTTTTTATGAGCCATTCGAGAAATTTTCAGGCTCACATGGCAATTTGCAGGAACAGCTAAGTCATTCGTTGCACTCAAGCATTGGAAGTGCATTCAATGGAAGTGAAAAATACCACCTCACGTTATGGAATATGGGGATTAAAAAAACCTACATCAAATCAATCGATTTCCAAACTAAATTATGTAACAAAATACAGTCAACCCCACTTATCAAACCCGTTTATAATGAAGTTCCGGTTATAACAAAGTGAAAGCTAATTTAAGATCTAGTACTTTCCCCGTGAATACTATGAAGGAATGTTTCTCGGGCTTGCCACCGGTTAATAGGTTCCATTACTGACAATGTTTCAAAGAGCGACTCGCTCTTCATCATCAGGGCTTCTGGGTGCCGATTTTACATTATTGCCGTTATATATCTTTCGCCTGGGTCAGGTGTCTAGTGACAATGATCAACAGAGCCAAATTGATTGCAGACAACGAGAGAATTTCACTGGAATTAAAACATCTAAAGAAGATTGGAAATGAAAATTCACTTCGTACATTCCACACAAAGATTTTATTGGTTTTGACAAAATATCTCACTATCAAGGCAAAGTGAATTTTCATTTCCAATCGAGTGGTTCCACAAAGTAAAGCCTCAAACTTTGAACTATCTAAAAAGACCCTCCACCAAAATGGATATAGCAGACAGCAAATTTCGATGGCCCTGAAAAAGTCTTTTTCGCAAAAAAGAACATCGCTGAGGAAACAGACAAAAAACCCGCTGCCAAGGCCTTTCTGCGGTATATTTCCACCATTTCAGGAAAGATCAAACAAATTCTTTGTCGCTTTGATATTGAAACGATCCACCTACCTCAATCTAAGATTAGGGACTGGTTGGTGAAGGCCAAGGATCCCATTGGGCTGAAGACTCCAATGGGGTACAAAATTCCCTGCGAATGTGGCATGGTGTATGTGGGAGAGACCGGTCGTACCATCGAGCAAAGATTGAAAGAACACCGAAGACACTTCTCACTAGCTCAAACAGAGAAATCAGCTGCTGCAGAGCATAGCATAAAAATAGACCACGCAATACAATTGGATACGGTAAAATTACTCTGCCGATCACATTTCTATTGGGATAGACTCACCAAGGAGGCCATTGAGATCCGTCTCGAAAATAATAACATAAATAGAGACACTAGTTTCAACCTCAGTACCACCTGGAGGCCAGTAATAAATTGCATCCGAGAGATAAGGAAGGGCAGCCAGGCGGTGAATATCCAAGGAGGCCAGCAATTGGGCCCGTTAAATTTAAACCAATGTCTCGACCAATCAGGAGGCAACTAACCCGGGTGAAAGATATATACAGTAGAAGCCCGGTATAGTGAGTACGGCTTATTGCGAGAATCGCGTTATAGCGAGTGATTGTCTTTGTACCGCCAAAAGGCCTATGTTTTATATGTAAAATAAAGCGGATATAGTGAGGCCAAAAAGTTCCTTCCACGGTATACGCTCGGTATTACGACAGATGTCTCTCGAGGGCGATACACCGCCTAGCAAAAATAAACTATTGTATTTTGTATTATCTGCGGATTAAACAAAAATACAGGATGCGTGCCATATCTACAACACCTAAAGCCAATTATGTTCAAACATTAGCGATTTACGGCCTTCAGTACGCTCTACGCGCTCCTATTTTACGTTCTTATTTTGTTAGGTCCAGTCATCAGTGGGAGGGGAGTGGGCGGACGACGAGCAAGATGAGAGTAGGAGAGGGAGTTAGGTCTAGGCATGGGCGATATTGATAATCGGGGCACGATAAGATAGCGGGGCATGATAAGATATCGGGGCACGATAAGATATCGGGGCATGATAAGATATCGGGCCACGATAAGATATCGGTGTACGATAAATATCGCTATAAGTATCACGATAAACATCACGATAAAATAACATGATATCGCGTCCCGATAAAATATCACGATATCGCGCCCCGATAAAATATCACGATATATTACCATGATAAATATCGTGATATTGTGCTCGTTCAAATGTAGCGTAATTGCGCCCGATGAATTATCGTGATTTTGCGCCAGTTAGCCGTCGCCTAGCGTTCTTGAGCCAATCCCTCAGTTGTGGATGAGTGACCGTACCCTGCCAGGTGAACGTCTTCCGAAATGCAGACACTACTTTTTTCTGAGTGAGACAAACCACTATGTACTCCTTCCAAAGGATCCCCCTTCCCTTTTCTCAGAGTGTGAGCAGGGCTAGGGAATCGGTGACGAACGGATGGGCGTCTACGTCTCATAGACAGGCGTGAACAAGGGCAGGGGCAATAAACAGAGACGGGTGGGAGTCTCCTGGGTTTTCCGAACGTCAGCAAATCTTTACCACATGCATTGTATTGTTGCCCCTCTCTTCCCCCATCCTTACTCTGAGGTCGAGCCGATAGCGTGCCCTCTAAACTCTAAGCGAAGCATTCCTCTAAACTCAGGAAACAGCTGAGTGTTGCCGCGTCAACCACCATCCCTCGGCAGCGGCCAGAAGCTCGGGAGGACTGTGACCCACTGGTGGGTCACACCGCCCATGCAAAAGGCTGAGTGTGACCCACCGGTGGGTCACGCCGCACTGTGAGGAGTAGGGCTTTAATCAGCCCCGCAGTGAATGTGTTAATTCCAGGAAATAAGTATAACTAGGGTGCTATATTTTTAAAAATCTTCAGAATCCAATGTTAATAGGAGGGATATGCAACAAAGATGGGCCAAAGATGGATTTTTTCGGGAAATGTTGCGGAATGCCGATTCAAAAAATGGCCTTTTTGGTTAAGTCGCACCCCAGGGTTACAGTCTGTCATTGACATACCAACTGCCACAGAAATTTTCCCAAATGTGTAATTTAGGAAGAACAAACATGAGTTTTGTGAGATTTTAGCGTAGCGTACAACAGTCTCCGCTGTTGTCTTAGTTCTCTTTTCTAAGGCCGCGAGCGCTCTCTCAGAAACAGAACTGACCATCTCATATCTCTCTTCCCTCGCTCAATCGACAAGGGGAGGAAGGAGTGACCATAGGGGGGTTGGAGTCTGACTTCCTGGGAGTCCGTGAGGGATATAATCTTTGGAGCAAGGTAGTTGTTGACAGGTGATGCTAGCGAGCTGCTTGAGCCACCAGTCATTTATCCCTAATGCACACGTCAGTCACAAGTTGAGAAGTTTTTTCACCCTGAGGAATTCAGTACTTCTGACAGTATTGTTATGGTACCATACTTGTACCTAGTTTCCTTCTAATTGAATTAATAAATGAATATTTCTAATTAAAATGTACGAATGAAAAGATTGCCTTAAGCAATAAGACCTTTACATGCACATCTTATTGGAGGGACTCTTATGTACATGAAAAGTATTCTATATTCTATAGAAGGATATAACTACGCAAGGGAGACATTTATTAAAATTCAAAGTTTGAATACCGTACTATGTTTGGCTCTCGAGTTTTAGGTAAATGAATATGCCTTCAAGCATGACTAATTTATAATGTATCAATCCCTTTAGTCATTGTTTAAACTAAAAAAATGAACCAGAAATCGTCATCTTTTACTGAAATACCAGTAATTTGGATCCAAAATCAGAATTAACCGGAAGCACAACTATTATCTACTTTCAAATCCAAGGCCAGCTTCACATAACTCAAAGAGATTTCTACATATTCGCAGTGTGGATGAAACGAGGATTAAAAGTGGAGAGAATCCACAAGGACGAGGGATTTTGGAAACAATTCATGGTGGAATAAAATAACTTTGAATGTAGGTACTTCCCGAGTTAGTCAAACCGAGATTCTCCCGATCAATTCCAATTCGGAATCCCCCTGTATTTTGGCCGCCCAAGAGAAGATAAGTTATGAAAATAAACGTACGATGGGAGAGAAGAATGAAAGAGGCAATTTGGTATGCCAAAAGAAAAAAATCTTTCAAAACAAACATGACTTCTTTCCTTTTCCTCACGTGGTGGGGTGTCCAGGTAACACCAAATGCTAAAGAGGTAGGTGATTTGAAGTTCTCATGTAACACAGTCGGAGCTGAAACTTAACCGACTGCTAGTGAATAGGGTGAAGCATTACTATAGCAAGGATCATATGGATCTAGGAAGGGACGAGCACGCTCCATCCTTTACCTGAAGTGAGAACATCAACTGTAATAAAGAATGAAATCGACATCTATTTTTTTATTTAGTCAATTTTGATGAGGATATTGACTGGTCAATATAGCCATACTTCACAGGATTACTGCGGACACTAGGAACTAAGTGACATCACTTAATTCTTAGAGCAATCTGATGGGATTACAAAATAATTTGCCGTATGCATTATCTAGCATGACAGGTAAAATAAAGCAATTAAACTTTCCAACTTATAAAATTAGACTTTCGAGCCGGATAACTTATGTTTCATGCTGCAGTTTTTGACGAAATAGTACGACACGCAATTTAATACTGTTGCAAGGGCGACAGACGATGTGTGTAAACTGTTGCCACTCTTGCCGGGTCAGTCACACGTGCGCTGAAATGACAACCTTGCGCTCAGTCGGTTACGAAATCTTCTTCGGTGGAGAAGGATCATATTGCCGAAGGGAAGGCCTAGGGCCCCCCCTTATGAGGCAATAGAGGCATTGGGAGGGGATTCTTCCTTTCCCCACACAAGGCATAAACAATGTAGAAGACACACTAAACAAATACAACCATTGGAATAGCGCTGACTCGGGTAACTCCATCGGTCGACAGGAAAACTATCTTCACCCTCAGAAGTGGAAAAAAATCATACTGCGTCCTCTTAATACCAAGAGTTGCACAAAGAAAAGATCATCTACCTATACTGGGAGTCAAACCCAGAGCCCTCAATTTCTACAGAGAAGTATACCTTGTTAGCTAAATGCATTTAAGTACTCAACTGAAAATTGAGGGATTCTGGGTTCAACTCCTGGTCAAGGTGGATAATTTTTTCTCAGTGATCTTGCAACTGTGTATGTATACTAGCATGTAACAACATGTAATGTTTTTGTCTTTTTTGCAACCTCAAATTTCACACAACAATTACCACAAAACAATAATTAAGACCAATATTTATAGAAAACATTAGGCACAGCACCTTGTTGCACATTTCCCAGCATTGTGGACCATAGAAACGAAGGCTAACAATAATTCCAGAATTAAAACCCTTGCTGAATGCGCTCCTGGCAAAAGGGTGGTCTGACTTCATATGCAATTCCTTTGATGATGATAACTTGCATTCAGGCTGAAAATGAAAAAAAAAATATTTGGGACCAACATCAAAACAGATAAATTACTTGTGGTTACAGAAGTAATATTTTATAATTAGGAGCCAATTATTAGAGCAAGGAGGATGACCCTTATACCAGGCAAATAAAAGGTTTTAAACTTTGTCTTTAGAGAAGACCTGTCCATGGAGTGAGAACTAAAAGTCATGACAGTATGTAAGATCAAACTTTACTAATCAGATTAGGTATACATAGGGACACCGAAAAATGGTAAATAAAAATCATCAAAATCGGTGTTTAAAAATGACAAATACAGTAAATAAAATCGTTTTAAAAAGGTGAAAGCTGTGTTTGATGTTGGGAAAAAGAAGCCTTAAAGGAAGGGTTTTTTTTAAATATTATTAATAAAGACTTCATACGTAGTCTTAAAGGAAGGGTTTTTAAAAAATATTATTAATAAAGACTTCATACCAATGTGAACAAACAGTTAATAGTACATACATTTGAGATCTATTATAGAAGTTATGGCTACCCTACGCAACATAAAAAACACAGTAGGCAAAATTAAGTTAAAGGCAAATTAATGAGATAATGGTAATAACAATAACAGAGAGGAGCAGTGGACTGCAGGTAATGAAGTTCGATTCTTACGCTGTTTAAAATTTTTCTTTCAACCATTGAATAAAAAACTTTATCATCCTTCATTTCCAACCTTTGTGTGTGGATACTGACTTTTTTGTACTTCTATCGCTTCAACTGAATTTACAAATGCATCACTCAAAAATACACTGTAAAGTTAACGTAATGATTCCACGATTTAATTGTGGAATATAAATTTTTTCCAATTATTTCCTTTTGCCAAATTTAATTTTAAAATTATAATTTGGCATGAAATTTCTGATAATCTACTATTTTTAACTGCCTACTAGCATTACCCTAGGAATACAGCACGGCTGTATTCTTAGGTAGTGTTAAGGATCGAACCTGCGACTGGCAGTACACTAGCCCTCATTTTTAACAACTACGCTCTCATAGGTTCACGGGAATATGGCGAATGTAGGCGACCCGCATGACAGTCGGCTTAATTTTTTTCTCGCACATCCGGCCTATGGAGAAAAAGGTCAAGACGAGTATTTTTTATTTTGTTTTCCTCGTTTGTAGCACGGAAAAAAATCTTCTCTTTTCGTGACCCGAGTTACTTAACCTCTCCTTGTTGGTATCTACCATACGTACATTCCATTCGCGGGGCGCATCGATCACGAAGCAGCGAGATGTTAAAATCTTCGATCCGGATCTGAATTTTTACTGTCCCTGGATAAGATTTCAGTAGCGAATGAAATGAAAGACCCGTGGATCTTTGGATCCAACCTCCTTAATTTATGAGTGGTACATTTGTAAATCTAATTTAAACAACAAATTGTTATAAAGTGAGTATTCAGATGTAATGGTTTGAAATTGAATATGATAACATTTTCGATGCAGTGACTGAAAGAAAAAATTAATTTGCGATTGGGAACAAACTTCGCACAGTACACTAGCTCTCGCTGTACGGCTGATCCCGGCGAATGTAGGCTACCCGCATGACACACTACGTATTCCCCCCCCTCCTTCCACGATACCGGGGGGAAACAAGTCATATTTCTTCATTTTACTTCTGGTTGCACGGGAACGTTTTCATCGAATTACGTGACCTTAGTTACACATCCTCTTCTTGTCAATATCTACCGCACCCTCATTCCATTCACGGGGCACTTCGATCGCTAAGCCGCGAAACTTTAAAATCTACGATCCGGATCCGAATTTACTCCGTGTCTTTGGATCCAAATCCGGAACCAAGAAAAATGAAAGATCTGATCCGGCCATCACTAAAGAAAATATTTCATGCTACAAAAATTCGGCATTTGCAAAATATCTCAAATTTCGTTAAAAAAAATCACGTTTCAAAGAAGACAAGAAGACACGGTTAATTTCGTGATTAAACCCTAAAGTCGCTTATTTCGTGAATCCTATCGCAAAAAATGTTTCGTGAAAATGTCATGTCCCTAGGTATACATAATAATTAATAGCTATACATAACTTTACTTACACCATTACCCATCAGGATGTAACTGTTTGTAATTTTCTCTTCTGCAATCTAATTTGGAAAATCACAGAGCTCATGGGCCAGGGAATACAATAATTTTCTGGACCTATCGTGGCAGTCACGTTTTTGAATGACTTCCCTCTCCTTACTTCACCATGGGGGGGAGGTGGGCGTTCTGGGTTTCAGCCCTCCTCCCCAAAATGTTTTTCCCAATTATTTTATTGTTCTGATTTCAACTGGGAATGATAATCAGGATTACGCTGCATACATATTCAAGTGTTGAGTATCCATAAACATGATCACTGGTTTTATGCATGTGTGTGGTTAATAATTGTGCTTTTCAATCTGATATGTGAGCATGGGTTGAACTTCTGTTCTGGGGATGTTTTAATTAACTGCTTCATAACTAGGTAAGCAGTGAACTTTACCAGTGAGAAGAGATAGGTATGGGTACTATGAAAGTGAATATCAAGCACTGAAAATTAAGGGAAGAGATTTGTAACATGTTGGCACTGAACGGGCAAGGCTGATTTGTTTCAAGTTACGCTACACTAGAATTAGCCCCCCCCCTCCCTCAGCAAATTTCTGGCTGCATGCCTTAAGATAAGGTCATCCTCCTATGTCCAGACCAGTGATGTATGTGACCTCACCATAATGGGCAGTTTATGCCCCAAGATCAATGTCCCCTTGGGTCTCAATCTCAAAAGTCATTTTTGCATTTAAGAGTACAAAAGAAGGTTAAAATTTGTATGTGCTGTTGCAGATAAGAACAGCCTGGGTGACTAACTACAGAGCCAGTTCCTCTTGGGTATACTTATCCTGAGGCATCCATTCATTTCCTTTTCCTAATTTCCACAAGTGTTTCATTAATTCTCTATGCCTATCTAACCCAACTGTACTTATGCTCAGACTCAAGAAGTGTTTCCTTTCCCACTGAATTCATATGCTCAGTTCCAAATGAAATCCCAATGATTTAGATATTTATCACAATATACATATTATTGTCATTATCACTCAACAATCCTAACATATGTTTGATACAGCTCTCCACTATTCTACTATCGACTAATCTCTTTATGTTCATATAATTTTTCTCTTTCACATCATTCACTACTTGCTCCATGCATCTCATTCGATGCCTTCCTTTTCCTTAATCCCATTCGCCTTTCCTCAGGCCATTATATTCCAAAATATGGTCAGTAAAGTTACCACATCTTTTTTTAACAATTTTCAGCAGGATTTATCTTTTACCCCATTCCTCTTAGGACATTTCCATCCATTTGCTGTTCAGTCTATCCATTTCATCTTCATTATTCTTCAGCAACACCAAAACTCAAATACTTCCAGCCTTGACTTCTCTGCTGTATTATCATTCATGCATCACTGTCATGAAAAAAGATACTCCAGATGTATGTTCAAATGAAGTATTCTTAAATATACACTTGTATTTCCAGCTGCATAGAGTATTTTCTATGGAAAAATGGACTTTTCACCTGGGTTTTACTGCTGACTACACATTTCTTTCTTGCTTTGTCCATTGCTGGTTACCCAGCTTCCAAGATAACAATATTCTTTTACCTCTTCAAGTTTTTGTTTTCCTAATTTAACATTAGCCTTGGCCTTTTCTCTTCTACTGAATACCATTACTTTAGTTTTCTTTTTATTGATCTTCTGGTATTATTTGGCGATTGTCTTTTCTCTGTTTGCTAGTATTTTTGAGGCCTCTTTTTGTCTTAGCCATTACTGCTATGCCATTGGTGAATCACAGCAGCCTGATTTTCTTCCTATGGATATTCAAATATGTAGTATATTTAGTAATTTTATAAGTTGTGGGGCCAGATGTAATGAAATAGTTCCTCAAAAATTATAAGTGGCTGTTTCCCAGCAAATAAAGTTGACAAGTTTGAATGCATCATCACACTGCGATGCAATAGGATTAAAGGTATAATAAGCAGTTCATAGAAAAACCAGATAAGAAACTAGGGAGGGAGAGAAATAATCGAGTTACGTGATGATCATAATTTATATTCCATAATTTAAAATACCCAGCATTGGTCCTTTATTAAGCTCATTGGGTAATTGTAATTATTGTGGCAGCAGCCAAAGAAAATACATATTACAGACTTCTTTGGATTAGCTCAGATGCCACTAATGAATTAAACTAAACCCACCTGGGAGATCAACAATACTTGACTAGCTCACAAATATACAAACCTATGCAGCACATACAAAATGTCCACTTTTTTTGAAAGAAACAAATATGTACTCCAAACTGACATTTCTACCGTTTGGTTTTCTTTCTTCCATAGCCTGTGTTGGCAGAAATAAAATCTAGAAGACTCAACATCAGTCCACGGAAGTCTTTACTCTACCATACCTACATATTGCAGCACATCACCAAAAAAATCCACTGCACATTTAAATAAGATAATGTTTTATAGGTAGTTGTGGCTGCCATGCCATGTATTCATAACTATCTTTTGCATTGTGGTTGCATAATTACAAAAAAGATACATGCTTCAAATGTTTAAATTGCTGTCAATTTCTGGCAGCATTACCACTTTGTTGTATGTTACCTTCAACTTATGTTTATCAATTTGGCATTTGTCTTAAATCCACTGAATAACAAGCAGTCATAAAGTACATGATCTAAAGCAGTCTCACAAACATTCTCTTTCATAATATTCATGCTTGACAATGGACTCAACAACTATTTTCTTACAACATTCCTCCTAAATATACCTTCTTGATATTTTAATGTAGGTATGATATCATAAATTTTATAAATATGAACAATATACTAGCTTAGACATTGCAAGTAAGAGTGAATGATTAGTAATATGGCATGTCTTATGCCAAGTATTTGTACCATGATTTGGACAAAAACAAAATGATCACTGCATACTACAACATCGTCTATCTCTTCTCTTTTTTTGCTATGTTATAATTATCACAGGCATTTCTTTGATCTTTAATAATGAATATCAAAATTGTTTCACAAAGTATTTGTACATCTTTGCATGCAACTAGTAAGTTAAACTAAGAATACATACTTCTAACTTCCTCAGTGTCCAGTAAAAAAGCATGGCTGCTTTGTGCTGATCTTCAGGCCCAGGGGTTAAAACTACAAGGCAAGCACTAGGACGAACATCTAAACTTTGATTGGCCCAAATTTTTAAGTCTCTTCCAAGGGGTTCTAAAGTGAATGGAATATAGCTTGTGTCCCAAGAAAAACTTAATCCAACCCTGAAAAAAATATAGTGTTATAACTTTGGAATCTGCAGAGATATAAGGTCTCTTAACAGCAATCATGAAAAATAACATAATGATAACAACAATAATTATGATGAGTGAAAGTTCCTTGGGTCTTCCACCGGGTCAAAGGCTCCATCTCTGCCTAATTTGTATAGGAATTATGACTTAGGAGAGAGAGATGGAGCCTTTGACCCGGTGGAAGACCCGAGGAAACGTTCACTCATCTAATACGCTAGGAAAACACCAAATCTTACAATAATTATGATGCACATTGAAGTATCTCAAAATTATTTTTACAGTATTATTAAACCTTTTTTTAATTTACATAAGTATAACTTGCAAGCCAGGGACATATTTATGACCTATGAGGCCCCCAGCGGAATTTAGAATGAGGCCCCCAATGTTATAGTCTTGCAACCTGTCAGCTTGACATAGAGTTGTCCTTGCAAATTAAGACAATACATAATGAGTAGAAATATCTATCACTATTAATACTCTGCTGGTAGACACCAGGTTACTTACAACTACATTTACATTTTCTCTCTTGTGAGGCCCCCAGATACACCATATGGTAAATATGGCCCTGGTGCAAGCAGCTTAAAAGTTTCTGGCTTTGGTTAAGGGCATGGACATGTATTTGATAAAATGTTTTGAGGAGAGGAAGCAAATTGATGACAGAAGTCCTGAGGACACCACCAGGTAGCTTAGCATATGATACATATGGCATCATCCAGCAATACAGCCCTCCCACACACTCACGCTTTTCTCTCTCTTACATACACTCGCAAGGGGAGTCCAAGACAAGTGTGTTGCTGATCTGACTTTTTTTTCATTGTGAGTTGGGTAAGGTTATGTAATGAAAGTCAAAAATGTGAGAATACACATCTCTTGATAGGTTTTTGAGTTGAATTGTAACCCTTAAAAAATAGTTTGAAAATCCATCAGAAGTAGGCAACCTGGAATTACAATGGGTCATGACCCATGAAATTCATCCCTTAACTCCACAATAGGTCATAGAATCTTTCAATCACATTCTTACTGTGCATTACTTAAGTGCCATGGGCGTCATAAACTGAAGGCAGGTTTTAGAGATAGACAAGAATCATTGTTGCTGTGTAATGTTTGTTTTGTTCGGATAAAATCTGCATTAGTACATGCATACAGGTATAGCATAACAACATTACCAAGGAAGCATTCATATAAATTTTAAACTGCTTTTACGTTTATGCTTGCTTCTTGGATCCAGTGCTTGATTAATAATGCTGAATATCAAAAAAGTTACTAGCTGGGAAATATTACTGAATCCGTCATAAATAAGTGAAACTTTTGACATAAATGGATGAAACAAGGCATAGAAGAAATTTGATTCATAATTGTGCCATAATTAATTTTTACATTGAAATCCCAGAAGAAGTGAAAGAAGTTAGTATGAACAAATCCATCAGATGTCTCTCTAAGATGTGACTGACAAATCAAAAAGAAGACTTTGGAAAATTTGGACTTCACTGCACTGTGAGTATCCAACGAGTCAGGTCATTAGAAAGGGTTCACTTTCATTGGTGTACATCCATATTTCCCAGAATGGTTCATTAGGGTGCAGTCCATATGGAGAAATGTTGGACAGAGAGGGGATAATATGGGCGTGCAACAATCCACATTTCACCACATAGTTCTGAGAAGAATCATTTGGTACTAGTTCTGTGGAATTGTGGTCAATATATTGTGCCTTATCAACATTACGCAGTGAAGAAAGCAGAGAGGATTTGGGTCCAAATGGAGCTGAAGCCCTGGTTCAGTAAAAGAGTGGCAATATCCCATTACCTTTACTTGCTGCATATCGAGTTGAGCTGGAGACTAAACATTGTGGAAATGGAGTGCCTCTAAGATCTATCCCGTGCCAGTGACGTTGCTTAGAAGAAAAATACCACCATCGGAAATGAGTTAGCCAAGTCATAAATTTACAACGGCAGAAGAAGTCCTGAATAAAGGTATGAAATTTGCACCACACCAGCCATTAACTCACACCCTCACAAAAGGATAAGTAGTGGACTGTGATATCTCCCTCTGGCAAGAAAAAACTGGGATCAAGTTATTGTAGCAGACTTTAAACTAGAACATTCAGACCACAATTAACTCCCAACATCACAACATGGTATGAACACAATCCATCTGCAGTATCGCAGAGTCAATTAAAAGTGAAAAATAGTGATCATAAAATGAGATAAAGGGAATTCCATGATGTTTGTGGACAGAACAGACTATGTTGATAAATGGCATGAGTTTATTAACAGCAATGAATTCAAGCAATTACCGAAAGACTCCACAATTCATTTCAGAGGGGAAGGCATGTGCTTGTGCAAAAGTGCAATGGCTTATTAAGTTCTAGACAAAAAAGTAGGTAGATACAGAAGAACCCCCTGCCACCAAGGTTATACAGATTAATTAAGTTGCACAAAACCAACTTATCAATTAATATATTAAGTCCATATACATCAATTGATATATCCAGTCCAGTAATATCTAGCACATCCTCACCAACTCACAAATTAGTGTTGAAATTGAACTTCATCATTAAAGATTTCATAAAGTTTGACCCAAAATATGGAATCAAGAACTCATTGGACCTGATTGATAGACTCGGAGACTTGAATCCCCAACCAATTGCAAAACTAATTTCCCTCGATGCCAGCAACTTATTCACCAATGCCCCAAAGAAGGAAGTCCTAGCCATAATCCTTGAATTTCTTCAAAACAATGTATTAATTGATTAAATTTTGGATCTCACCAACCTATGCCTCAGCCATTATTACTTTCTGTTTAACAGTAATTACTTCAACCAATTAGAAGGCCTTGCAATGGGGTAACCATTGCTAGTTGAAATGGTTGAACTAGAATTTAGAGCCACTCTCCGCTTGGCTCTCGACAGGTTCTGACCTGCTCTCTCCCCGTTGATGATTGCCTTGACATTCGAAAAACCAGTTTCGGAGATATCATTTTCCATAATTAATTTGGCATTTGGATATTCTAGTCTTTGGACATTTTCAACTAGTTGAAAATGTCCAAAGTTGTTGACTTTGAATCCAAATTGTTCAATACAGTATGATCAAACACATTTACTATTGTTACAGGTACTTTGATGATGATCTGTGATGCTGGACGTGCACAACTAGGCAATTACATATATTTATTCTACAGATACATCAACTTGATATACATAAAAATTAAATTCACAATGGACTTAGAGAATCAATCCATCAACTACCTTGACTTGATAATTTAGCTCAAGAGAAGCAAGCATTCATTCGATATTTACCGCAAACCAACTTCAACAGATACGATCATCCCAGCAGACTCATGCCACCCTTTCCAACAGAAGACAGCAGCCTTCCACTCACTGATTAATAGATTGATAAAAATCTAACAACTAAATTCAATAGTATCAGGCGAGATGTAAAGATACAGCATCTTTGAAAAAAGAAGAAAAAAGTCTAATGTGTACTCCCCACAGTTTTGATTTTATTTTCAACGTGTTTCAACGCCTTGGTGTCATCTTAAGGATAAACTGCCAAGTTACCCCAACATGCCTTTATATACATGGGGTAGAAATGGAAGGGGGTTCAAAGAGGAGGTATGTTGCTCAGTGAAGGGTGTGAAGGGATGATTTGGGGGTTAGTTAGGGACAAGAATTACTCATTCAATAGTGAGGTCTTGTCCTCAACTAACCCCCAAATCATCCCCCACACCCTTCACTCAACAACGTACCTCCTCTTTAATACATATATATGAAAGAAAATTTGGGTTATTTATACCTACCTGAAGATGATATTATGTACCGAAACCAGGGTCATCAGCAATAAATGTTTTACCAACCTTACAAAATCTATTCCTTATGTCTGATCTGCAACAGTGTTCCAATTTTCTTAAACAAGACCACATGGAAGCACATGTTACCTGTTGGTCTATCTGGTTGCCTCCTTCTCAGGGAAGTTTTTAAATTTTTTTTTGAACAAAACTATCAAGAGCTATGTACTCTTGCAAGGTTGATGCAAATTTAGCAACATAATACACATGCCACACAAAAATGTGTGCCACACAAAGCGCTGTGCCACCTTTGTTAAGACTCCCTTAGTTACTTTCAAGCATCTGTTACATGTGATGTACTGATTGAAATTCTACAGAATACCCTAAAATATCTAGTAAAAGAAAAACTCCTTCATCCACAGACACGGTAGATAATAAGTCAAGGAAAACTATGAATTTAGAGAGTTAAATTAAAGTTATCCAGCAGCATGAAGGTGGGGAAAAGGTGAAAATGATAGCATGTGACTGGAATTTATCACATTCCATGGTATTGATTAGAGATGGGTCAAATAGTAGACTTCTCAAATTTGAATATCAAATCCTCACTCGAATATCTTGAACTTAGAATACTAGAAGTGCAATTGATAAGCTAAATGTTATTCTGCAAATTAATTTGTTGCCTGTTGAAGTATAATAAATTTAAAAAAAATTAATTCTGGTTTTAAAATGGCAAACATATAATAAAATTCCTTTCTACCAATTATGGACTGTTGAATACATTTAACTTTTATAAGCCTTAATAAGTGAGCAGAAAGTGTTAATACACCATGTTCTATCCAGTTTGAATTCATATAATATAGTTCATCAACATGCCAAATATAGCATAATTAGCATAATTATTCAAAATCTTGAATATCAAATTCTTTCAACATAATTGTTCGAAGTCTCAAATACCGAATAATTTCTAACAATCGCACATCCCTGGTATTGATGAAACTTAAGGAAAAAGAAAGAATTTAGGAAGCTGTGAGAGGTTCTTCACCTATTAAATCCACAATGGCAACAAAACAGTGATGGGCTCATCCATGAAATGGAGAAAATGTTTATATGGTTGACAGATTTAATACAAAATAATACACCTTTGAGCCTCTACACAATGCAAGCAAAGACTAGAAGTCTGTTTCAGAGTTCAAAATCATGCACCAAAGACAATCACACAGAAAATTTTAATGCTAGTATGAGCTGGTAGTTTAAGCTTTTCATAAATATTTGCTTTGCATAATGCATGTAACACAGGAAAAGCAGGAAGTGGAGATGAAAATGGTGCAAATATTTTGCCGATAGTTACTACTCTCTAATAAAAGAATAAGGTTATCTACCATTACTAACATTCAATATACAGGAAACTGGCTTGCAATGGAAACTCATGATAATTGTACACATATATACCAAGCGGCAAATGCCAGGATTCAAAGATTAATGGGTTGGTTAATTTTGTTACTTGGTGGGAAGTCCAGGGGTTAAGGGGCCGTGGGACATGATTATTTTTTCGCTTTCGAGTGCTGAGATGATGGAGATAGTTTTTCCGTCGACCGGTAGAGTTACCAGAGTCGGCGCCTACCCAACCAGCCATATTTTTGTTCTGTGTCTCCTCTACGCTTTAATTTTTCGCAGAGGTGATGAGGCAATAACGACCCTTCCCTCTCAGCCCCTCCGTCCGCGGAGTTTTCGTACCATAGCTGACCACTAGACGCAATGTTGCCATTTCAACACACGATTGGACCAAACTGTTTGGCAGACTCCACATTATACCATGTGGCAACGTGGAATTCGCGGAAATGCGCTCGCTACGATTTTCTAAGAACCGAGCCGGTCTGGCCAGCCTGGCCCTAGTGGGGTTCGTAGCTGCAGGAGAACGTGTCCGCGGTCCAAGTCATGAATGGACTTCATTTTTCGGGGTAGCCGCGTTGATTGGTTGTTGTGACAACAGTTTAGCCGTAAGAACTGCAACAAATAGGAGGTGGTCCCAGCAGGTAGCTTGGCTTGCACGTGTTAATGTCTAAATGTGGTAATTTGAAAGTAATATACGTTTGTGCCTACTACAGACCACCCCATTCCGATGTACACTCAGTATTAGAACTCGAGAAACAGATCGGGCACATTAATTCTCATACCAACGAACGACAGATTATTGAAAGGTGGAGATTTCAATACAACATCGATAGATTGGAAAACATGTAGTCATTAGTCTGGGGGTAGGGACAAAGAAATCTGCTCGTCATTTTTTAACCTGTTTGCATAATACGCAGTACATCAAATAGTAAATTTGCATAATAGAAGGGAGAATGTTCTCGATTTACTTGCCTCAAACATCCATGAAAAAGTTATTAAGTCAAAAATGTCGATGGAATAAGAGACCACAAGGTAGTACACATTAAATTATCCCTCAATACTGACAAAAATGTAAAATTAAAAAGAAAGATTTGCCTTTTAAGTAAAGCAGATTTTAACGGATTTAGGCGTGACTTACAGACTTCTTTTGAAAAATTCTAAACATCAGAAAAAATAGTGATACAGACATGGAAAGAGTTCCTCCAAATTACACGGTGAGTGAGTGTAAGAGTGAGAATAGGGAACAAAGGTGGTACAACGCGGAGGTTAAAAAAATGTTTAAAACGACAACGAGTTATCCACGCGAAACTAAGAAAAATGTAGCTAATAGCGATCTAAAAAAATTATCGAACGTTACATATAAAGCAGCCGCAAAAACAGCCCTTAGAAAAGCGTAAAGTGATTTCCAGAGAAAAGTACTTGGAGAACAACTAGAGGGGAATCCGAAAGAATTTTGATCATATGTTAGGGAAGTACAGGGAACTAAAATTTCAACGGTTAATTCCTTAAAAGGGTATAGGGGCGAAATATTTAGATAAGGCTAATTTGTTGAATTATTTTTCCAGAGCGTTTTTTATCAATCTAAGCGTAGTTTGCTCGAAACCATACCAGACCGATTTCAGCAAATAATGCCCCCGATCGATGAATGTATCTTATAGCGGAATCGTATCCTTACTAAAAAATGTTAGCCCGAACAAGTCCTCAGGTCCTGATGAAATTTCTGCTCGTGTGTATAAAGAAATAGCTCTCGAAATGGCACCGTATCTTAAAGTAATATTTAACAAATCCCTCGAAGAACACGCGGTTCCCAAAGACTGGAAGATAGCAAACGTGATCCCAATTTTTAGAAGTGGCGATAGGGAACATCCATCGAATTATAAACCAATATCAATAACGTCACTGTCGTGCAAAATTATACAGCATATGATAGTTACATCAATAAGGGGACACCTCGATAGCCAGGATTTATTGATAACAAATAAGCATGGGTCCAGAAAGGGACGATCTTGAGAAAATCAAATACGTCTTTTTGTTCATGATATTTTAATTTCCGGAGAAGGTAACGTACAGGTAGACGCAGCGTTTTTAAATTTAGAAAAGGTTTGACAAGGTTCCCCACTGTAATTTACTCGCGAAGTTAGCATCATACGGGAGACAGTAATATGGTAGGCTGGATAAGAGATTTCCTACATGAACGCGTTCAAAGGGTGGTATTAGATGGTGTCACCTCAGGCGAAGTAAAAGTTACATCAGGTGTTCCCCAGCGTGATAGGCCCAATTTTATTTCCTCTCTCCGTAAATGACTTGAATACAGTAGCTAAAAATAGCAAGCTCCGTCTTTTTGCCGATGATGCAGCAGTCATCATTGGTCATCAATCCTCAGATCGGTTTGACGCAGCTCTCCACTGAGTCCTGTCGGCTAATCTCTTCATATTTACGTATTTCTTCTGATGCAGTAGTGTATAAGGAAATAAGAAATTAAGAGGATAGTCATTCTTTAGATAAGGATTTATATGCGATTGATGATTGGTGTGATAGTTGGCAGCTAGAATTAAATTTGAAGATATGCGCGATAAAGAACTTTGGGAAAAAGAATGACTTTCCCCAGAAAAATTATTGCATCAAAGAAAAGAAAATATCTAACGTAGAATTTATTAAAACTTAGGCGTCACCAACATTGAAGACATGCTGTGGGGGAAACCCATCAGGGAAATAACTAGTGTAGCAAACCATATATCAGGATTCGTAAAAAGAGTTCTAGGCAAATGCGATGAGAGAGTACTAGAAGCTATTTTACACTTGTCAGGCCTCATTTAGAATATGCCGCTAGTATATGGGATCCGTACGAGGAAGGTATGATAAAAGAATTAGAGCGTGTGTAAAGGCGTGTGTTATTACGTAAAATCTAGGATTATAGAGTAATAGTTTGATACTTTCTCTTTTAATTACTGAAAACCGCATTCCGATATCTGGCTTTCTGTTGGAGCAATCTTCCTTGAAAAATAGGTCTGAAAAACAGCTATGTCCCACGGCCCCTTAAGATGAAGCTATTTCCCATAATTCAGAAAACCTTTGTGCATTTAAGCACATCCACAAGTGCGCATTTCCTATTTACTTCCATTGAAACCCTAAAGATTTGATGATTATAGCACTGTTGGAAGATTGGTTCATGAACTACTTCATTCTCCAGGCTCATGAATATTGTGTGGAGAGAGGTATCTCTCACAAGATTTTTTTTTGTGTTAGACAATTCCCCTGGCCATCCCCATCATCTGGACAACCTTCCTCATGATGTTAAAGTGGTTTTTATGCCACTTAACACAACTACTATCATTCAACCTATGGCTCAGGGCACTATTTCAGCATTCAAGAGTCAGCAACTCAGAACGATATTGACACAAGCCATCAAAGCGATGGATTCTGATACTGACTTATCTTTGCAACACTTTTGAATCAGTACAACATTTTTCACTGCATCAAGAATATTTTAACCCAAGGGAATATGTTACAAAAACTATAATGTTGGGAATTTGGAAGAAGTGACTGAAGTGTAATGCAAATATTACATTTGAAGGACTAAAAAAGTAGAGAATCAGGAAGCGATTTAAAACAAATAGCTAAACATGCAAACAATCTTGAATTAGAATTTGAAATAGAAGATATAGATGAGATGCTAGATTGTGAAACAAAAGAATTTTCAGATGAAGAGTTTATTGAATTGGATACTTAAGAGAGTAGCATAAGTAAAAGCTATACAAGAAAAAGGGAAAGAAGAAGAGGCAGAAAATAAATTCACTGCAAACAGTTAATCAGATTCAAAGCTCGCGAGCTGGCCGCGAAAACTAGAATTTCCACAGGGAAAGAGGACGCCTTGGTAGCGCAACTGGTAGAGCACCTGGCCGGAAATCAGGGGGTCCGGGTTCGAGTCCCGGTCAAGGCGAATGATTTTTTCTCTGTGGAATATCTTGCATTAGTTAATCAGATTCTTTTCATAACTGTGTAAACTCACACCAGTTTCTAAGCAATTTTGTTTCTAACAAATTACAAAGGTTGTACATATCATTCAAGATACTGTGTGCTGTGGTCATGAGAAGCACAAGGAGAAAGATACAAGCTTAGCATCCCACACAGTACACCTTGTATTCATTAAGTATTGTTGACGTGTGAATATGTATTCGTATTTTATAAGTATTGATGAATGCATTGAACACATATTGGATACACTCGATGTAATATGTATTTAGCTGTGTCTCAAATACATGTTGAATCCAAAATATTAGATACTACATCTTGAGTATCAGATACATATTGAATATGTCCTCAGGTGTATTCAATAGGTACTGAATATATATCAGATGCATTCTCAAATACCTATACAGTAGATACTACTATGTACTGAAGAATTTTCAATATATTGGATACTACATCTTGAGTATTGGATACATAATGAATACATCCTTAAGTGTATTAAATAGGCATTGAATATGTATCATAATACATATTGAATACATTCTAAGGTGTATTCAATATGTATTTAATAGTGATGGACGGATCCAGGCTTTTTTTGACGGATCCTGATCCTTGCCTAAGTTTTGGATCCTTAGTTTCAGACACTCAATTCTGAATTTCATTCCTTTTTTAATCCTAGATTTTTAATAAATATATAAATGCAGAAACAATAGAATTACCAAAACACAAGTAAATTTATTGCAGAAAAAATGAACTTTTTATCATCTATGTGGATAATATTTTCCTGGATCAAGATTTACGGATGCAATAACTATATCTTATTACTTCTAATATAAATCTTCACTTTCCTTATCACATATTCATCAAGCAATACATTTTTGAAATCTGTACAACTATTCTATAGAGTGCAGTTAAAAGAAATTTTAAGTTCATTTTCATTAATAAAGGAATTATTTTCCAATTATTAATCAAATCCTTGAATGCTTTCAAATTCTTTTTTAGAAACATGAAAAAACTTTTAATGCGGCCAAGAGATTCCATTTTTGGAATAACTGGGGATTCCATTTTTAAGATGAAAAAATTATTATAGAATATTTCAAGCTGCTTAACTAGTAATTTTGCAATGTCTTATTAATAATAACCTATAAAATAAAATTTGAGAATTTAAACTCCGAGGAGAGGTTGTGTAACTCTGATCTTGAAATTAGATCAGCCTTTTTTCATGCTACATACTAGAAGCAAAATTTAAAAAATGTCTTGCATTTTTTCTCCATTGCCCTGGGCTTGCAAGAAAAAAAGTAGAATGACATGTGGAGAGCCTGCATTTTCAAAACTCAGGTAAGCCGAAAATAGCAGAGTGGGGTAGTGGACTGCAGGTAATGAAGTTCGATTCTTATTGCTCTTTAAATTTTTTCTTTCAACCATTGAATCAAAAACTTTATCATTCTTCGTTTCCAACCCTTGTGTGTGGATACTGTATTTTTGTATTCTACCGCTTTAACTGCATTTACAAATGCGTCACTCAAAAATACAATGTAAATTTAACTTAATGATTCCACAATTTAATTCTGCAATAAAAAATTTTTCCAATCATTTCACTACCGCCAAATTTTATTATTTTTTACTTATAAATTGACATGCAATTTTTTATAATCTACTTTTTTTAACTACCTACTTGCATTACCCTGGGAATACAGCATGGCCTTGTGTTCTTAGGCAGAGTTAAGGATCGAACTCGCGACCGGCAGTACACTATCCCTCACTTTTAACAACTAAGCTATCATGTATTCAAGGGAATCTGGTGAATGTATGTGACCCGCTTGACATTTTGCTTTACTGTTTTCTCGCGCATTCGGGCATGTGGAGAAAAAAATCCAAGTTGAGTATTTTTTTATTGTTTTTTAGTGGCACGGAACAAAATCTTCTTCTCGTTTCGTGACCCGAGTTACACAACCTCTCCTTTTCAGTAACTACGTAGTTATGGATTGTAATGAAATAGAATTAGTAATGGAAGGTACCTATTGGTAAGGTACTTTACCTACATTCCATTCGCGGGGCGCATCGATCACTAAGCCGCGAAATTCAAAATCTCCGATCTGGATCTGAATTTATACTGCCTTCGGATATGATTTCAATAGCGAATGAAATGAAAGACCCGTGGATTTTTGGATCTGACACGACCATCCTTTTTTTAATGAGGTGTACATTTGTAAATCTAATTCAAACAACAAAAGTATAATAAAGTGATTATTCATATTTAATGGTCTGAAATTGAAGATAATAACATTTTCGATCCTATGACTGAAAGGAAAAATTATACTGCGATAGGGATCAAACTTCGCGCAGTACCCTAGCTCTCGTTGTCCACCTGATCCCGGTGAATGTAGGCTACCTGCGTGACATCCTACGTATTTTTTTTCTTGCGATACTGGGGTGATGAGGCAAAGATATTTTTTATTTTACTTCTAGTTGCACGGGAACATTTTCACCTAATTTCGTGACCTGAGTTACCCATCTTCTTGTCAATATCAACCGTACCTACATTCCAATCATAGGGCGCTTCGATCTATAAACCGCGAAAATTTAAAATCTACGATCCGGATCCGATTTTACTACTTGTCTCTGGATCCGAATCCGGAACCGAATAAAATGAAAGATCCGCGGATCTTTGGATCCGATCCGGCCATCACTAGTATTTAATATTGTTGTATCCCCCGTGATTCAAATCATGTGCTGAGTGCCATCCGTACATGTGTCCTGGTATCACCTTCGAGTGTCCCCTAGGCACGTGACCAGATGCCGCAGCTGTGCATTTTCACAAGTCAGACGGCTGGCGCTTTATCAGGCCCTAACCAGAGAACCACAGCTGCACCTGTTGCGTAGACGAACACTTGGGCGGATGCTGTGGTTTCTGTCGACTAGCGCAAGCCAACCAGATGAGCCTGCGCTATAGAAATGGCAGCAGGTGCTCACCAAATTTTCAGTCTTGACCCGTTGGATCGTACCCTTGGAGCCCCCACTCTAGTTAGAGGGAATCTCCACTCAGAGAGAGAGAGCGTACTTATGTAAGTACGGGTGAAATAAACCATCCACATATGAGCTCTCTGTCTTTGTTTTCTCTCTACCCTCCCCATTGTACGCCACATAACCCTCAGTCCTGAGCAATGTCCTCAGGAGTCACCCAGGGAGGCGACAATATGTATTCTGATACTTGTTGAATACATCCTCAAGTGTATTCCACTTGTATTCAAAGCAGGCAAACACATAGCAGTATCCAATCTGCCCATAGTACATTTGAATACTTTGTGTAATCCTTTCATGATATGTATTGGATACACATAACTATATTGTGCTGTGTGAGATGCTTCTCAGCAGCAAAACATCTCCTACCACAACCCAAGAGCATAATCCTGCAATCCAAAACCATGCAAGAACAAAAATTGAAAATTGATTTTGTAAATAACATTTTTATGAATATTTACGGAACTTTTAGATTGTACTTTTGTGATCAAAGTACAGTGTTATTTTTCAATTTATGAGCAATATGATTCTATATTACAGTTTATTATTTTTACAAATAGCATACATAATTCATCATCATCATTGGTCAACAATCCTAGGATTGGTTTGACGCAGACCTCCACTCTATTCTTCTATCAGCCAATCTCTTGATATTGACATAGCTCCTCTCTTTTACATCCTTCACAACTTGCTCCATATACCTCATACGAGGCTTGCCTTTTCCATTCTTCCCGTTCACTTTTCCCTTGATGATTTTCTTCATCAGGCCATCGTGTCTTAAGATGTGGCCAATTAAGTTGACCCTTCTTCTTTTTAAGGTTTTCAGTAGACATCTCTTCTCTCCTAACCCTCTTAAGACTTATTCGTTTATCACTCAATCGATCCGTTAAGCCAATTAAAACGTAGAGAATTGAAAGAATAGAAAGTTGAATTTTAACTCAGAGAAAGAGAGATTCCCTAGGCATAAAAACGGACATATTTATAGTATCACTAAGTAAAAGAAGAGTTAATTAAATGTTCCAGCCATTATTAAAATTAAGTATAAAGATGGCAAAAAGAATTTCTCATAAATATATGGCTGACATGTGAACAAACGAATGACATTGACTTTCCTCTCACTGAGAATGGAAGTTGGTTGTCAAAAGGCAACAACCAGGAGTATTTGCTATTATAATATTGCATACAAAATATTACAGTACATATAAATAAGTATGAAATGATGTACTGAGTAAATACATGGATATGGATTCCTTCAAGTCTTTAAATTATGGAGAGGATGTAAAGAACTAGTATCGGTGAGCTAGTAGGTACAATGGATAGTTTTATTAACTGGAATATATCCAGAGTAATTCGATTTATATCAGCCAGTTAAGAAAATAGAGGATTTTGTGTGCTTAGGATTTAAGCATTATATTGTTCGTGCTTTGGAATGAACGCCTATCAGGCTATTTAACCACTTAAATGGGAAAAGCAGCAGAGTTCTGATTTTTTAGGTAATAAACCTTGATCACAGGAGAGCATGACTACTTGAAGAGACTTATCTCCGTGTATTACTTCAATTCTATAAGCACATAGACTTGGCAAGTTAAGATGACTCTTTAACAATTTGCTAACCTTTCGAAATCCTTATGGCCAAGGATTGAGATGTCAGGAGTTAATTCCCCTCTTGAAAGGGTCCAATGATCTCCTGTTTCTGAGTTTGCTAGATCATCAGGAGTGAAGTCATGGACGGAAGTCCAAGTGTTACTGAAAGGGCTGAGACCCGCCGCCCTCATGTGATCTAGAGAATAACCATATCTCAATATAGGCTCCTACTATTCAATTGCTGACGGGATAATACATGAAATCGACAAAAAACCCACAAGTATGCAAATTTTCACCTGAATAATTGTCGTAGTGTAACTGGAGGCAATTGAATCTCATCTTTATTGAAGCTTCGATGATAGGTTGAGTAGGGCAGCACAAGTATATATCCACATTACTACAATCTCTGGCTCGGAATTGACCGCAAGATACCAAGCAAATGCAATTTTTGCAATCACGTATGAAGACACTACAAGAAAAGCAATAACATTTAATGCAAGAGAACCGACACCATCATCCAACAAGATAAACCCACGAGTACCATGAAAAGAATACCTTTCTTTTACGGGCCCAAAAATAAATTTGCAATGCTTGCACTCATCAATTGTAACAGTATTCATGTGATCGAAAACATAAAGCGTCGAATTGGAGCAGTTTTGTATTGTGAACTGCTGTCCGTCAACAGAGCCAGGTAATTTTCCAGTAACTCCATCAACAATATTGTGAAAGGAATAGTCTTCGTAATTTAGCTTCCGATTTTTATCCCTGCAACATAATTCATTTTCAAAGAATTCCCACTTAATTCTACGGCAGAATAATATTCAAATAAATTACCATGAGTATTCCCGTGGTCTTTCTGACGTCTCAATATCACCTTGTGGATTCAGCTTTCTAAATCTAGACAGAAACGTTCCCATAACCGAAATGAAAACAGAATCTGTCAAACAGTAAACATCAACATATTTACGGAAATGTAAAGATTACGGGATATACAAAACATTTGAACGATCAGATAATAGCTTTTCATACTCGACTCTCAGCAATTTCTCATACTAAACATCAATTCGTGCGTCATTTCACATCCAGTTTTCCCACTAGGGGGATGCAGTTGCTCCTAGCCGTCTGGATGTGATTCTGTTGAGTTCGTATGTGAAAGTAATTGGAAACTTATAAGAACCGGATTGAAAAGTTAATTGTTAAGCATGTCGTATAAATACTACGATACACCTGATGGCGAAGACTGCTTTAAGAAACTGTGGATAAGCTCTAAGTTAGCGGCCATGGTTGGATTAAGCTACTCAACTGCTGATGTTCTTCTATATTCACATCCAAAAGGATATTTCCAAACAGCCGCAAGATATGCCTACATTACTGCTCCTATGATAGGGATGGCTGCAACATTTACTGTGACAACATGCCTGGCAACGAGCCTCCGCAAAAAGGACGATCACGTTAACTACTTTTTGGGAGGAGCTGCAACTGGCTCTGTCTATGGAGCTGTTAAGAAAAGCGGTTTGCAAGGATTCGTTGCTACCCTTCTCTTCGGCGCGGCTGCTTGCGTATTGAAGAGCTATGTGACTTACGGTTGGTCCATCAATCCCCCGAAGCTTCGTCACAGTTACGGCGATGTTGATCATTACCTCTTCGATTGGACTCTCACCAAACCACGTCCAAGAACTTGGAAGATGTCGGAGGATGAAGAGCTTCCAACAAGCCAATAGGGTAATCAATTGAAGTTTGTAAATTTATTGTTAATAGTCCACAGAGAATTTTCAACGACATACATGTAAAGAGTAGATGTCATTAAATAATTCAAACAATGGATCTGTATATATTTTTATTGATAATCACGAATCGGGGGTCTCATGGTTCAACATGTATTATTAGAATTTCAGGCGTTTATTCGCACCTTGAGGATCTTCGTCGTGCAGTCGTTTAACGGACGAGTTGAAATGTTCTGTTTGATCTTGAATAGCATATTGTTTGGTCCACTCTTTAGCTTTTCGTATATATTCCGTGTTGTTGAATTTGAATTCTTCTGCCTGGAATGATAATGCGCACATAGATCAGATCATTCCTAATCGAGATGGGGAGGAAAATGGGGCAAATTCCGAAGTAGTCCAGCAAATTTCAAGTAACTAAATGTTGCCACTTAGGCAGGCATTAGTTAGGTTTGCGGCATCAGAAAGAAATAACGATAGAAAGATGCGTTAGTAAAAAAAAGCTGATCAGTGGGTCCCTTAAGCATCCTTTCTTAAAAATGTTAATCTTGGCATTTCTCTCCTTAAATGGGATTACCATTACTTGCAGTGATAAACGATGTGGCCAATTGTTAAATGAAATTCAGTAATTTTAAGGGAGAAGTTATTTATCTACACCACTTTAAATACCAATGGTTTGGGAAGTTATAGAACTTTAATGCAATAAAAGTAATACATAGCCAATGATATAAGTGGAAGCTTATATTAGCTGTGACTGCACAAGAAAGCAGCACATCATGAGAGAGAAATTGATTTTTAACACTATTGAATACAGTTTATTCTTGATTATAAATTAGATATTTATGACAAACCCTAACCAAGCCCGGAAGGCCATACCAATTATGATGATTAAATAGTATATTTGAGTAAATCTCACAAATGAGAACTGTGTGGCTAGGCTACAGCCTGGATGAATATGGAAGGAGTTCAAAAAATAAAAAGGTAAGTATAGTAATGGCATTAAAAAAACACAATGAAGTACAAAATATTAATCCAGGGACTAGAGTATTTTTAGATATCAGCCATTTCCCTAGCACTGTACAAAAATGGTGTAAACATTGCCAGTGGAAGTAGGTAATATATTTAAAATATAACCAACTAAAGTTTGTTTTTGTGAGTACTCTGTTTGTGTCATCATCTCTGTCTCTCCTACGATTTGTTACGGGCGTTACGTTCATGGGCGGTTAAATCAATGACACTGCCCACCACCCCTCGTACTGCAAAACCTTCTGTCGACTCTGCTTCCTGGCCAACTGCGTGTCTAGAAATGCGGTGTATAAGCTCACATGCAACCAATGTTCCACTTTCTACATTGGAAAATGCACTACTCCCTTATCCCTCAGAATCAATTGTCACCGTTTCTCCACTAAATCTTCTCATGATCCTCCTGTCTCTTTACATTCCATCACCACAACCTTCTCTTTGATAAATATTTTTCCTTCACCATACTAGAAACATTCCCTCCCTGGTGAAAATAAACCGTGACAGACAGTGTGACAACAATGTGTATCACACTGTGCAAGTATATTAGCCACAGTGTATGTACACTGTGCGCACAGTGTACTCCCTTCAAAGCGTGATGGACAGTGTGACCACAATGTGCTGCACACTGTACAAGGCTATTAGTCACAGTGTACGCACACTGTGCTCCCTTCAAAGCGTGATGGACAGTGTGACCACAATGTGCAGCACACTGTACATGGGTATTAGTCACAATGTGTGCACGGTGTCCTCACACTGTGTGCACGGTGTCCTCACACTGTGAACACAGTGTACCGTCACAGTGTCTATCACGCTTTCTGCACGCTTTTGAGTCCCAATTTACGCTTTTGTCACGGTGTATGCACACTGTAATCACACTCTTGTCACATTCTAAGCACACTGTGTTCACGCTTCTGTCACACTGTCTGTCACGGTTTATTTTCACCAGGGCTGAGTCTGCTTCTGATATCAAAGCCAGAATACGCAAAGCACAACAGGGTATGTGGGTACCAGTGATGCCAGATTGAGCGGGTTCCGGCCAACTTGGGCTGGTCGGGCCATTCTCCCCGGAAATTGGGCGGGTTCCTAAAAATATCCTTAACTTCCTTATTTTACACCGATAGATACCGTAGAACTCACAAAAACACGAGAATAAACAATAGTTCGACTGTTAATAGTAATATGACCTTTTCCCCCTGCCAAACATGTAGAACCATAATGTTAATTAAGTCAGATTGAAGTGCAACCACATAGGTTATCATTACTTATCTGATTGGGTGGTAGTCTAAATGAAATCGGCCCCACGGTTGGCAGATTTCCACGATAAATATCGCTAGCAGGTACCTACGCTGGAGTTGCAGAGAACAATCAATAAATCAGAAATAAGTGCTAATGAGTTCTACTAGTATTTCATATGTTATTTAAAGAAGAAAGTAAAATAATGAGAACGCTGGGTGCAACATATTTGAAGAGATAGATTGTTGCAAGGAAAGCTTTACACTCTCAATTTCAAATTTTGAGCCACTCGAAAATTGTTTTCTGTTTCTTTGGAGTGATTATTAATACTGTCAATGAGCTTGAGCTAGCAACAGCAAAGAATCACTGACTACAGTCCTGACGCCAGTCCCTAACAAAGTGATTGAGCAGTTCGCAATATTTGTAATTTGTTGAGAATTGAAAAAATAAATTATTTAAGCCTTAATTTAAGCACTTCTAAAATATGTTTTCTATTAATTTAACCTTTTCCACTCGGGTGTCGAGTGATACTCGACACAGCATAACTCACTACCAACTCGCATGTCGAGTGTCACTCGACATTCAGGGGCAAAATTAAGGGGCCTCTAATAATTACTATATTCCGAGTGGACTACGGGTATAGAAGGTGAAAACATCCGAACTCGGGTGTCGACTGATACTCGACACACAACATGTGTACTTAATCCAGGGCCATTTAAAAATAAATTCCGAGTGAACTACTGGCATAGAGGGTGAAAAAAATCGAGTGCAAAGGGTTAATGCTCTTCATTTCCTGTAAAAAAATAAAAATTTTCAGCGAAAAAAATTATTTTTCTAATGTACCTAGCATTGCAACATCAGAACTTACAATGAAGTTATTCCTCTTTTAAAAAGGAAAATTCAATGAGGTAAAAGTCAGAGTCAAATAATGTATTTGAATATAAACACGTCGCATGTTTAGAAAACATTAAAAATAAGAAAAATTGTTTTTCAAAACACTAAATGAATGACGCTTTGCAATAGTTAATATTTTGTTCAATTTTGCTCTTAGTGTTTCATAGATGTTTTTTGTGTTTGATGTGATCTTTTTACTAATTGTTCCTTTCCGTGGATTTGATCTGACAAAATAAATACGAACTGAACATTGTACCATGTTAGGTATATGTTTATTTTCAAATCGAAATTAAACCACGAGGTCGTTATTCATTAGATTTTGTTTAAATATTGGCTTGCGACAAGAAAAGAGGAGGATTGGGTGGGTCTATGGTGCTCTGGTGGCAGGTTGAGGGTCAAAAAATCTCTCCCACTGACCTCACCGTCCCACTCCCTTCATCTCTCATCCCCTCCTCCCCCACCCTTATTTTCCTTACTTCTCTTTATCCGAGAAAGGTGGATGGTCACTGCCGAAACAGTTCTGCCAAACATGTAAGTGTCCTTTTTTTCGTGTCTATATTTTTATTTATCCCGTGAATTAGTGCCTAATTCCTCATTCGTCGAGTGCACATATATGCAAACTACAATGGTTTTCATGATGTAGTGATGAAGATATGAAGTTCAACATGGCAGAATATTAAATCTATTTTTGTCTCTAATATCTAGAAGGAAATGGACACCTTCAATGAGCGCACATGTTTGTTTCCCTTGATGTACAAAAGGATATGGAAGATGTAAAAAGATAAAGAAGTTCAATCCATTCATAATCTTAAGATGAGAAGTCTTCTTCCAGGACGAAATCTATTATGAGGGAGCACGAAGTTTGATGATGATCCTTTAAAAAAGCCAGTAACAAGGAAGATCAATAACCTATTCCTATTCAATAATTTCAAGATGTTAATAAGTATAGCCAATCAAAGCATCAGGTTACTTATGCATTATATGAGACACAAATTCTCATGTCTTAAGTTTTGGGAGAAGGAAAGTTGTAAAGAAGCCATTTATCATGTAAGAAGTCTTACATACAATAGAAAAGAGAATAAAATACAAATGGAAAACCTGAATATGAGCTCTACCACATCATCATTGGTCAACAATTCTAGGATTGGTTTGACACAGCCTTCCACTCGATTCTTCTATTGACCAACCTCTTCATATTAATGTATGTAACAACATAACTCCTCTTTTTCATGGCCTGTTCCACGTATCTCATACGAGGCCTTCCTTTGTCATTCTTCCTGTTTACTTTTCCCTCCATGATTGTCTTCATCTGGCCATCGCATCTTAAGATATGGGAGATTACTTTGTCCCATGTTCTTCTTAGAGTTGTCAGCTGACTTTTCTTTCACTCTTCTCAGGACTTCCTCATTACTTACTCGGTCGATCTATGTAATGTTCACCATTCTTCTGTATCACCATATTTTCAATACTTCCACCCTTTTCATCTCAACTGATGTCATCGTACAAGCCTCACTGCCATAAAGAATCATGCTCCAGATGTACGTCCTGAAGAATTGTTTCCTCACTTCTACGCTTGTATTTCCTGATATAAGTACTCAGAGATTTCCGCTGAGCTTATTGAAAATGCAGGAGATAAGAAATTAACCCAGCTGTACAATACTATCTGCAACGTGTATTAAAAAGAAGAGATACCAATGGAGGTCAAGAAGAACACCTTCACCCCCATTTCCAAAAAAAAAGAGGGCTGAGAACTGAAAATTTAAGGGCTATAGGCATGATAAAATATATATCAAGGATATTGTACTGAAGAATAGAACAAAAGCAAAAGAGTTCCTTAACGAAGACAAATATGAATTTAGGAAAAGCAATGGTACAGAAGAAGCAATTTTGGCCCTTAGGCTGCCCATCGAGAAGAGAACCAAGAACAAACTGACTATTATTGAATTTACGGATTTGGAGAAGGCTCTTGACAATGTGGATATGAATTCAAGGCTTGGAATACTGGAAGGAATAGGATTGTGCGACAATGACCCAAGTTTTCCACAGTTAATACAAAAACCAAGTAGCTGTGATTAAACCTTGACTCAGCAGTGAAGAAGCAAGGATAAAGAAATGAATGAGACAAGGTTGTGTACAGTCTCTGGAAATGTTTACATTGAGAAAGCCAATCAATGATATCAAAGGGAGAGTTTAGGGAGTGAAAATCCACACGAAAAAAGAGCATTCCTTTGTTTCAGGGATGGAATAGCAGTCATGACAAAGAGGGAAATAGAATTAAATAAGGCTTCAGAAAAACCTAGAAAAGATACTGACCAGATGTCATTTGTAAGTCAATAAAAAGAAATCAAAGGAGATAGTAAAGGTATGCAGTAGAAGAGAAGAGGCCAAGACCAATGTTAAACTCTGGAAGCAAACACTAGGAGAAGTAAAGGAGTATTGTGATAATGGAACCTAAGTAACCATTGATGGGAAATACGAGTGTGAAAGAGTCAGTAAACTAGCATGGGTAAAGAAGAATCTAGTTTCGGATGGAAATACAAGATTGGAAATAGGGAAAAATTTTATTTTAACTTATACCTATCTGGAGCATGTTTCTTTACATGTAGCAAGGATGATGGTAGAAACTGTGAAGTTAAGGATAGAAAGGTTTGAAATGTGGTGCGATTGAAGAATGATGAGGATAAAATGGATCGACTGAGTGATACAGGAAGAAATCCAGAGAAGATGTAGATAAAAAAGAAGTCTTCTAAAAACATTAAAAAGAAGAGAGGACAACATAATCGGCCATGTCATGTGACACCATGGTCTAATGAAACATTGAAGAATAAGTGATGTAAATAATGGCAAATGAAGTCCTTGTATAAGATGCATAGAGAAAGTAGGGAAGGATATGAAAGAGAAGACATAAATATGAAGAAGCTGACACGAGAATTGAGTGTAGAGCTGTATCAAACAATCTAAGGTATATTGACTGATGATGTTGCATATGATTATGCTACAGTGCTGTAAAACGCTTTGTGCTGCCAGCATAAATTGATGGAATAGTACTAACAAAAGTCTTACGAATATCAATAATGCCTACAGGCATAACTGTGTTCAATTTCTTCAAAGCAATGGACATGTTTATTCTTACAAGAATATTCATAGGAGTAAAATGTAATCATATGGTACAAAATGCTAATATTACTCACGTAATTCATTAGATTCCCTCACTTTAGTTTTCATAGCCCTGATTACAAACATAAGTGCAGCAATCTGCTGATTAACTCAAGAGACATTTTTGTAGGTAATATAAACGGAAAATTCCTAGTCCAATAAACACTATCAAGTGAGTAATGATTAAGCAGTGAATAATGTGAAAAGTGACTACTTACTATATCGACCATCAATGGGTCGTTCGGATTAGGCTGCGCTAACAAAAGCCTCAGTGAGTGCAATAAACCTCCCAAAAGTATAGTGGGACGCCAGGACCCAGCTGGTGGCATACGCAAAAGATCAAGACAAATTCTTCCAGAGTCGTCGACATTTGGGTGGTACACGGGGGTGAGGAACTGCACACGGGGTGGCTCAAACGGGTACCTATAATAAAAGTGTACTAAAAGGCAAGAAGAAGATGTTCGACAATCGGTGTGAGTACCACCACTCTATGACATACTTCTCAGTAAGCTGTATTTCAACTTTGAAAATCCCGGACTCATAGGGTGTCCCTTCTAATCCTAAAATACCTGAAATGACGAAATAATATGATAGCTTCAGTTTCTGGAGTACACAACCCTGCCAAATGTGATACCTTCTTAAATGATAAAAGTTTATCTACTTACTAGCATCAAAAGTGTCCACTGAACCCTCGCGTACACAAAACGAAATTCCGGGCTGAGGATTTTTCGTGATCATGTCCAACTCCTTCTTCATACGACTCATTCGTTGCATATTACCGGTGGCCATCTAATAATCAAACAGCTATTATTGACGATTTTCTTTGATACAAGACACATCATACACAGCACACTAACCTTGTAGCCTATTAAGCTGCGAGTATAGCAAACCTTAAGATTCACATTCACAAGAGGGTACACTGAATATTAAAATTACTAATTCATAAAAGCATGTCCGGCACGATAATCCCATTGAAACTGGCTAAAATAACAGGGATTTCTCAGGCCCTCATGGCAATATAAGTAAAGTTATTGTTCGCTGGCCATTTATTTGAAAGGGGCGTCGACTAAGTACGTAAAATATTTTATTAAATCGATTAAATGCACAGGTAAGCTATGTAAACAACACTTTCAGTTCTCTCCAATCTGGCGCACAGGGAAGTAAACAATTGATGTATAGTACCCGCTTTTTGTCTTGTCGAATCCAATCATCGCAGCTCAATGGCCGCAGTCGGGAGCGGGAAATATGGTAAATACCGTAAATACTATTTTCGTAATTAACACAGGACGGATTTTTCTCTTAATCGTAACAATATATCACATTAATACGATGAAGATACTCCGCTTTTTTATATGATCGCTGTAGCATTTTCACTATCTTGGAGAAAATGTGATTTTCCTGGATTACGGACAAGTTTTAAGGCCGCTTTACACGATACAATTTTTGTGCAATTGCTTGTTCAAACTCTTGTATGAGGAAATTGTACCGTGTAAAGCGATAAATTGTACGACCTCTTGTGCGATTGTCTGAATGACTGAACGGGAAATAGAACCTGTTCTAATTCCATTCAGGCAAACATACAATTTCGTGCAGTTTATACTAGAGTTTGTACAAGAAGTTTTGCAAAACATTGTATCGTGTAAAGCGACCTTAAAGGCAGCAGGTCGAAGCAGTCCGAGTGCCAATAATCTCTGAGAACCTAGTGTGATAATTTCATTTGGATCTGAACTGTACTTCATGCTTTGGGTGTCAAGAAGTTGCCATAAGCCGTATCTTGAAGTTGACCACTGCTCCTTAAAGAGCACTTCATTTTAACATTTAGATACAATAGTTATGCTGTGTATGCATTTAGAATTATGATGTTTAGGTCGGTTGCTGACCTTCTGATGTTTCTTCTTGTAGTTAAAATGAACGTGTATATTGGTTTAAAATATAGCTCGGCGAATAAATGAACATTTTATTTGTCAGAAAAACTTGCCTGGCATCAGGCCTGACGATCCCCCACAACACCGTGACCGTCCCCCATCTCCTGGAGTCGTGCTGGATGGCTTCACGAACTCGCTTAGTCCCTCAGCGGCGTGCTAGAGCTGCGTTTTGTACGTCATACGTTAGTGCATTATACAGCTTCATTATATGTTTCGACGTCGCCCTCTGAAACAACTACAGCGCGCGTTTCATTCACGGCGAGTTACACCGGTGGTGTAACCCTAAGATGCACTTACAACCTTGAAATCCTTCTGCAGCGATTGTTGCAGGTTTTTGCGTTTACTGGGCAGGTACCAGCTAAGGATTTCATACATGTAATTGATGAGGTCACTCTTTCAACCTATATTAATGTTGCAAAAGTTCGAGATTTATGTGTTATGCTTCAAGCCATAGAGGCAGTAAGTTCTGCATTAAGGGTACGAATACAATGGGTTTGAGTGGTGTTACCAACATGGAAAAAATAAAATGCTAACAGGTATTTCAAAATACCTTATCAATACAATTAATTGTATTGATGGCAGTTTTATTTTGTAGGTAAAATGTGCATTTTTTTATTTTAAAGGAGTCATACCATTCGTAGAAGCAATAACAGTTGAATGGAAACAGTATTACAGTTCACAGCAATTCTTCATGTTCACTTTATGAATGCAGTGTCAACACAGGTCAATAGAGTTTCAACAAAGCTAAGATCAGTATCAGCACATTTTAGAGATACACAGTGCCAACCCAATGAAAGCAGTGCAGTGTCAACAGAGGTTAATAGAGTTAACTCTATTGTGTTAAAATTTTAACACAGCCCAAATCAGTATCATCACTGTTCAGAGCAATATAGCTAAGAAGTGCTGTAAAACATGCAGCAAATGATAAACAGTATAGTTTCAAATGAGTGACTGTATTCATGTCTGCATTCAACACTGTGCATAGGAGTTTCAAATAAGTTTCAACCCAGATTGTTCTGATAGTGTAATCAAGCAGAATGTTACAGGAGTATGAAAAATGTGCCCACTGATACAAATTATTGATACAAATTACGGCAGGTTTCAGTTTTGCTTCCCTGGCGAAATTATCTCCTCCGTGGTGGGTAGGTGGAGTGTAGAGGGATGGTAGTACACCCCGTGGGGGGTGTAGCTACCCACCCTTTACACTCCATGGAAGGTAAATGGAGGGTAGGCATACATCCCATGTACACTCCCTGATGTTCTCACAGCTACTCCCCGTTTACGTCTGCCCTACCCACCGTGGAGTGTAAGGGAGGAGTAGTGTTAACCTTGCTCTATTCTTGCTTGAATGCACACGGCTTACTTTTCCCTTAAGAGAAAAACCATTCGAGCCATATTGAAGCTAGGCAGGTTTAAGAAAACATTAGCGTGAAATTAATTGAAGCATGAGATGATAAATTAACTAACAAGCTGGAAGAAGAACTAGGCTGATAGGTTTGCGAATACAGAATAATTATATTAGTAGTATTGACGTCAGGGTTCCTACTTGTAGCACCTAGGGTCCCGTGGCTCGTCCAAAGAATATGGCAAATGTTATGTTATTGAGGAAACTTATTTATCCCTCCTGGAGTTGAAACAATATCAGTTGTGTATATTCTTAATGGCAGGGCTGCTACCAGGTCACCTTTAGTCACTCTTTTAAAATAGGGTCACTTAAATTTACTATTTTACTGCAGAGGTCACTAATAGTCACTTTTTCGTCGTAAATATCAGTTGGTCGTACTTTAATTCTGCTGCGATTGCACAAAAGACCTCTGTGACCCTATTGTATGGTATTGAGCACTCTCAGTGCCGCAGGGAAAGAGGGATAAGCCCGTTACACACTATGTGAATTTTACGGATGTGGGTTTTTTGCCGTCGCTGTCGATCTAGTAATGGTACGGAGAAAACAATGCAAGCCTTTATGCCAGGCTATAGAAAAATCGATTGGTAGATTTCCTTCTAAGGTGGGTCGCTCTGCCACTACTTTGAGTGGTAGTTTACTACCACAAGTCAGTCAGTGGCTCACATTACCTAACAGAGAATTGCACATAAGGACGGATTTTCCATCTCGTGGAAGCAACCTAGACATCCTTGAGAGTTATTTGTGGTGTGCCTAATTTTGGAAGAGAAGTGAAATCGTCAATAATGATTTACTCATGTCTTTGGTGGAAGCAAGACCTGACCTTTGGGATAACGACAAAATGGACATTCGATAATAATTGAAAAACTTTGTGTCATCATTCCTCAAATCTTCAAATAGAGTGGAAAATGCTCCAACGTCTGCTCTTCTCTGGTTTATTGGATGGATCCAAATAAGGAAATTGTTTCTTTTCCTCTTCCTCCTGCGATGATATAGCAATAGATCAAAAAGTTTTTGTTGGTCATTTTATGCTTGAAAAAAAAATTATTTGAGAAAACTAGGAAGATCAATGCAGTAACAAACAATAATAAAAAAAAGCTATTAAGGTCCGCTTTATTTCATGCATGACAAAGTGAAATTTCAGTAAATGTATGCAGTACTATTAACAAGTATTCTCTAAAACCTTGAACTCAAGTTTACTCTCTGGCTATAAAGAGGCACATCTGGTATCCATTACACTCATTACCCAGGTTACAATGTAAAAGAGACTCTTTTTACTCAAATTGCCCTGGCTATGCCAACCTGAGAGGTTGCATGGTGATTTTACAGCTCAAGTGTGTAAGCATAATTTGGCCAAAATGCCGCCTCGGTAAATTCGCCTAGTATGTGACATATGGCAGCTAGCAACACACACTGCCATCTCATCCTATGGGTAGTTGTGGCACCATCCTTCTGCACTACTGCTTTTTCGCTTCCCCGTCGCCCTCTCCTCCCTTCTCCACAAGCACTGCCATATTATTGTTTTGGTCAGCAAAGACTATTGTTTCTCTGTATTTTTCTGCTGTCTCCGATAGAAGGTATGCATCTTATATTTTGTTACTCAGTGTTGTAGTGCGAGTGTTTCAGTATGTCAGTTATTTTTCTCTGCTCCTATTGTACAAGCATAAGATTTTTGGTTTGGTTATTGTTGCTTCCCAGCTGTGTCAGCATAGAGTTCATGCCACATTGCAAGGTTAACGACAAGCTCCTATCCAGGAACGATGGGCAGGGGCATAAAGTTCAAGGATAGGGCACAGAGGAGGCCAATGATGTGCGTAAGTTGCACCAATGTCAATAAGAAAGGTTTCCAAGGTGTGCAGCAGCACGTCAAAACACGAAAGCACATTCAGCAGGTAGCAGCCAAACTTAGGTCAGCTACAGCTGAAATCTTCATCCAGCAACAATGCAGATAGCATCGACCCTCGCATTGTTGCTCCATTGGTTGTCGCTCTGCACTGCTTCCATGATGATGTCACCAAAGCAGAACTAATCTGGATTCTCAAGTGTGTGGCATCTAATTTTTGTGCATTGTCTTGCAAAGATATTGGAGAGACTTCCAAAATGTAAATTGGAGGGGTGGGCGGGGGCCTTCTGGAGCCCCCTTTTGGAGCACTTAGACCTCTTTAGATCCATTGTGCCAACCAACACTTGACCTGCCCGCCACTTGCAGACAGGGGACAAGAGCACCACGGTAGAGGTATACCTATCCAACCTCAGTCCGGGCCCAACGTTGCTTAACTTTGGTGATTTGACGGAAACCGGTGTATTAATGCGGCTATGCCCTTGCCATAAGAGAGACTTCCAAAGTATTTGTTGAAATTTTCAGTGCTATATTGGTAGGATATTCAGTGTTGTGTGTTGTCACCGTTATCACTACCACTCAGTGCCGTATGTGCATCAGCTTGGGAACAATAAACTTAATTTATTCACGTACATTAATGATGCTCATCGTGCGTTTTGAGTGCAAGAGCAAGCGATGCACAGTGGTCCCTAATCAAAAAATACATCAAGTCATTTCTTCAACTTTCTATAAGGATATTTGGAACGGTGCATTCGTATTGTACATTCCCTACAATAAGGGTTAATACATAGACCTACGGAAGCCTACCTACTCCTACTCTCCTACAGAAGCCCACCATGAAAGCTGAGTTGATGTTCATTGTGTCCAGTGCACAAGTTTACACGCTTCACCAGTTTCTTCCAGTGGGAGGAGCCACTAGTTCACCTGCTGCACTCCATGCTGTCTACACTAATCCAAATTCTGATTGGTAGAGCTTGCAAGAAATATTTGGACTTAGGAGAGGTCTTCAAACCTGAGAATCTTCTTCCAGCTGCTGATGACCTTGTGGGGGAAGACATTTGCTTGGCCCTGAACCAATCAAAGATCAGTGAAAAGGAGAAACTATAACTCTTTGACCATGCTCAAAAGCACTATGTGGAAGCATGCAAACATATCCTGGAAAAAAGTTCCTTCCAATCTATGGATTCTTTCTTGAAGAGCTGCAGGCATCTGCATTCAGAGGAGAGAACTTCAGAGAACAGTGTAGGGGACATAGTGCGGGTGGCTAAAGTGATGCCATGGACGATTGCATCGGATTTCAGACTGACTAGTTGATGAGTGGAAGCTCTTGCAGCTGGAGAAGGATGAAGATGACTCTAGAAATGACCGTGTTGATCAGTGTTGGGTTCAGTTTTTATCTACTCGCACTGCTTCCGGTGACTTAAAGAACCCTGCTGTCTCGAAGTTGGTGAAAGCTGTGTCTCTCTCTCATGGACAGGCTGATGTCGTGAGGGACTACTCAAAGTCAGGAAGGATTATAACATATTGACCGAACTGCTATGTTGAATGTACTCTTACCATGTACATGGTAGTCAAGAGTGTGCCACACGAGTATGGCAAAAAGCCGTTTCTATTAACTATTACCAAAGATCTTCTTGCAAGTTCATGCTGTGCTAATCAAAATTACAGAGCTTACTTGGAAGAAGAGAGGAAGAAAAAAGAAGAGGAAGTCCGAAAGAAGAATGAAGAAGTAGAAATACTGGAAGATGAGAAGAAAAGAGCAGAACAGATGGAGAAAATAGTTTGAAGGCATGGCTGCCATTCGCAGAGATACAGAACTTCTCATAAGCACGCCACTGCTGTTGAAAAAGCAGTACAAAAAAGAAAATCTGACCTCATATCAGAATTGAAATTCGAGCAAAAGAAAATATGGAAGAACAATCCGTAATGTTGAGTAGTTCCTTCCTCACGCTAAGGCTGACAATCTTTACTTTTGAAAAAGAATTTTTTATGCAATGTTTCATTTAATTTAATTTTATTTTCGAAAATGAAAACTTGTATTTTTTCGAGGGTTGGGCAGGGATTCGAAGATTCGGTGGAATCAATGGTTAACAGATTTGAATACCAGTCGTTCGGATTCTATGTACCAGTGGCGGAGAACTGCAGTAAGTTTTCGACTTACGCGGATCTGAGTTACACAGATCCGAAGTTACGCGGATGTTCAGTTAGGCCGGTGATATGCTTGCGTTTCTCCGACTTTCTGTTGCCGTGACAGATTTAACCTCGTGACAACCTGCGACTCATTGCGTAGCATGCAAGAGTTGATGCCAAACTACGGGTGTTTGGAACCCCAACTCTAGTTTAAGTTTCAATAGGCGATATTTGATCATCGTGCTGGTGAAAAGAGTCTGATGTGATCATGCATCAAAGTCTTTTTTTGGCATAGTTTGATCTTCCCGCATAAGTCGACACATAGTTGATTATCTACTCCATAGCTGACGCCTGTTGTCCATTTAAGCAAAAAAAGAAGTTTTGGGTAATTATTAGGGATGGTCAGAACCAAGGATCCGCGGATCTTTCATTTTATTCGGTTCCGAATCTGGATCCAAAGGCAGTGTAAAATCAGATCCGGATCATAGATTTTAAATTTTTGCGGCGTAGCGAACGAAGCGCCCTGTGAATAGAATGCAGATACGGTAAATATTGGCAAGGCGAGGTTGTGTAACTATGGTCACGAAATTAGATGAAACTTTTTCCGTGCAACTAGAAGCAAAATACAAAAATATGACTCTTCTCCCCCATTACCCTGGTATCGCAAGAAAAAAATACATAATTGCCATGCGAGTAGCCTACATTCTCCACGATCAGGCGACAACGATGTACCTCCTGATCCATGTAACTCGGATCCACCTAAGTCGAGGGCTTACTGTAATTGCTCGTTTTTTTGCATTTAAATCGCAAATGCCATGGTAGGAAATGTTTAATCATCATATTGTAAACTAATAATTCTTGTCCATGTATGAATTCTTTGAAATTCCCCAATTTGAAAATTCTAACAAAAAAGTTCCTCTGCATTCTTCCGGCAATAGTATTTTCAGAAAGAGCCTTCAGTACTGCTGGAAATTTGGTTGATGAAAAAAGGAATCGATTAGATCCTGGCAGAGTGAAAATGCTGCATTTTCTAAACAAAAACCTTTAATCTGTTTTTATTGAATTTTCAATTTTATTTAAGAAAAATTAAACTTCGATTTACTTTTTAAATTACCCATTCTTTATATTTGCCCTCGAACATGTCCTTAATTTCAGTGAGAGGGGACTATATGACCATTTATTATTTACTTTAAGAAATAAGATTCAGCTTCAATTGAATTTAAGTACAGAATTCACTAGAAAGGAAGCATTATTTAACAATTTACAGATAAAAGGAAGATTTGAATTTGATGGAATTGAGGAGGATTTGGGATCAGGATTCAAGATTTGGATTCGATAAAAAAACAGGATTCGGGATTCGGATTCGATCAAATTTTGGATTTGCCCCATCACTAATTTTTTCTCTATTCTTTATGTCAATATGCTCAAGAAACATGTATTTAACCCAAGTTGTCCTGTTTTTGTTCCTCCTATTACTCTCATCTCCTAAGTCTGAAGGTAGGAAATTTTTATTCATGCTTGATGGCCAATATTCTCTATTTTTGGTCACTTTTAGGTTAATTGTTGGTCGTTGTTGGTCACTATTTGGTCACTACTTGGTCACTATGTCACCAAGGAAAAGTCACTTAAGTCACTATTATTTAGGTCACAGGCTGGTAGCAGCCCTGCATAATGGTCATGCTATTTTTGTCCACAAAATGGTAGTTGGGGAAATGTTTCAAGGGTGCAAAATCCCATGTCAAAATTAATTATCACAAACAAATTAATGCCAGCCAACAGCTGTATTAATGCCCTCTCAACATTTCATATTCAATGGGAAAATGTCAAACAGCTGACTTTGAAAGTTGTAGCTCATCTGCAGATCAATGAAGGTAGGTAGGATACATTGGCCCAGTATATAGGCATGCAATGTATCTGTGTGAATGAGAAATATGTTTGCATATTTATAAATTAACAAGTACTTTTATAATAATTTTCTTTTTCAATTTTGGTGCTAGGTGCACCCATGCAATTAGAGTGATTTTTTTTGTGATAGCTAATTTGTTTGGCTACATGGGTACCGTTCCTCCATACAATTGTATGCTTTAGTCAATGTTTTGGTGTATGGCTCATGAATGCTTTCCAGCAGCATCAGAAGTGGAGGGCAGGAGGGGCCGAAGACTCCCCCACAGAATTTGCCCCGGGCTCTTGAGAAATCAGTAGTGTTCATTTTATAAAATTAAATTTCACTTGTTTCCAGCTTGCTTTTTCCCTTCTGACACCTTATTCTCACACCTTCATATGCTCTTTTAGCGAAATTCTAGTCTCTACCACCTCGTTTCCACAAAAAAATGCGGGCCCTTTTCTTAGGCACTGGCCCCATTTTTTAGGTTTAGGAGCTGGGCCCTCTTCATGGTTGCCCACCCCCCCTCCCCTCAGCGAAAATAGTTCCGATGCCCATGATGCTTCCCTGCACACAGCCTACCCTTTATTTTTGTAAGGGTTGAAGCTTCCACAAGACTTGCGTGTAACTTGCAGACCAACTTAACAGTCAGCTCGTAGCATGTGCAGTAGTTGTATTGCAGCAAGCTTGCTTCAAGCTTTAAACTTACCAATGCAAGCTTGCTAACTTGCAATGACAAGCTTGCTTTGATATATGGGTTACTTCCTGCACATTTCTAATCACTCTTTTTAGCTACATATACACAAGCTTGTGTGTATGTAGCTACACTCTCACGCTCACACTCTCTTCCCCTAATTGTTAATTTTTTGCTTGCCTGCTAATGTTATAGTCATATATTTGTTTTTTTAAATCCCTGTAAGTAGTTATCAGTTGCTCACCTCCTAATTAGTATAAACTTTCTCCCTAATATTGCATTCAAAAATTAAGGTGCCTCATAATAGTCTCAATGGCATGATGATCCTAAAGCAGATTGCTCAGTTTATAAAAAATATAATCAAATTCAATTGCTTATATACAATAATTGAACTACATCGACAATGAATATCAGAACTGTAAATGTAATTGATCAGAACTGTGGCATAAAAGGGATAGATGCTTGCATTTTCATTCATCACTGAAGGTTTTCTACTAGATGCACTTTTTCTGGGCTGAGCTTAAAGCCACTTGGTGAGTCCACTAGGTTTATGATGGTGTGGGTCCACCTATACATTTGTGGTTTGCTAAGAAAGAAGTGAGTTCTCTCATTAATTGAGCTCTCATACATTTCAAATATACATTCATATCATCTCCAAATATCATTACATGGCATTTTGGGATGGTATGGGGACAATGTTTGAGTATGGTAGGCATTTAAAATTATGTACATTTCCAAATAGATGCCCTGACTTGGCAATGAGGTGCACAAGTCAAATGTGTATCTCATCGTTCATAGAAAAGGATGCATTCTTCTATGAGTGAAGGTGGAGTCACCATTGGGTGGTAGAGTGACATTAGTTACTCTAAAGATGTGGTAAAAGGGAATCAGGTTGGTTGGTGGCTAGAATTAGGGCCTCCCATCTCAAGGACCCAGGTTTTTCATTGGTCAGTCAGTCACCATATGAGTTCTGTGCAGAGAGCTCTTTAACTCATTCAATGCAGGCCATAATTATCGCTATCTAAGGCCTCAGAATGGTGCAGTCATTGGAAGCTAGGGGTGGACAGGTCAAAATTTTAAGGTTCGGGTCAGGTATTTTTTTTGACCCTCGGGTCGGATCAGGTCTCAGGTTGTGTCGCATCCTATAATTAAACCCCATTTTTTCCAGAAGCTTATAAATAAATGTTAAAAAATATGTTTATGAAGGCCAATGAAAGGAAAAAAAACATTGGAGGGGGGTCGGAATGGCTGTAAGGCTGGGTGAAGTTTATTGGTTGAAGGAATGTGCGAGTCCCAAAACACTCACCATTTTAGATTCCTGCAAAATGTAACAACATCAGACATTAAATTAATGTGATTAACTTTGGGAGTCAGAGAAAATGATAGCCCTTTCCTGAGTAGGGACGACTCACCAGGATTCAGAGGGTGGGAGGACAAGTTGACGATATCACTAGAAGAATGTGGGGTGGCACATTGTTCAGAAGGAGTTTGAGGGTTGGGTTTCTGATTGTTATGGGGAGGTTTAGGGAGGGTTGGAATTATGTTAGGAGGCCGAGGAAGGTTAAAAAGAGTGGCTAGATCAGTTTTATCACTATACAGAGGAGGTGGTGTAGGTCTTGGGGGAAAATGGTGAGGTTAAGGAAACAATGCACTTCCACAAAATATATAATTTATTCACTCACGAACATACAGGTGTCAAATACAGAATGTTCCATTCTGTATTTGACACCTGATGTTCCAATGAATGTTCCATTCTGTATTTGACACCTGAAGATGATGCTATGCATCGAAACCATGGTCGTGAGTGAATAAATTATATATTTTGTGGAAGTGCATTGTTTCCTTAACCTCATCACGAAGGAATTCCATGTAGCCAAGCCAGACACCGTCAACTTCATTGGGGGAAAATATTTAGTGGCAGGGGTAGTCCATTGTTAAAATGTGAGCTATACAGGGAGGATAATTTGGACAGATGCTTCTGTCTAGGCCAGTGCATTTGGCGAAGGGAAGCGCTAGTGATGCTAATTACTTTGTCAATGCATGTGGGAGCGAAAGTTGAGATGACACGGGAGAGGGAGGATACTTGCTGGAAATGAGTATTTTTAGCAGTAATATACTGGGAAAGAAGAAGGTATGATACATCTAGTGAATATTTGTGCTGTAGTTTGATAACGGTGGTCGAAATTGTGGGGGAAAGCTATCAAGGGGAAGATGAACGATGAGGCCATTGGGTGATATGCCAAATCCCGCTTCGTAATTAAGGGACTCCAGGGACTCCTGCATCTTCAGATGCACCTTCTCCACTGTTGGAAATACTTTTCTCAGGAAAAAATCTTGTAAAGACCTTCGAATTACTCCAACAGTGAAGTGTTTAACCTTAATCACCTTGCGGCCTTCTTCTTCGATGAAGTTGGCACGAGGAGGCATAGCGACGGTATGTTTCCACACATTTCTAGAAATACACTGATGACCACTCTTAAAAATGACCATTTCTGCCACTATTTACCGAGTCCTAATGACTCATGCACAGTGATATTGCAGCTGGTTATCCCCCGCAGGTAAATGCAATGCAGTGGGCAATCCAGGGATACTATATTTACACACTCCCTGGCAGTGGCGGATCTAGGTTTGGACCAAGGGGGGGACAAACCGGGGGTCTGGGGAATTTCCCCCAGCCGAAGGGGGGTTCGGGGATTTTGGAAATTAGGGATTTTCAAGACTCAAAATCGGTGGTTTTAGGAAAATTCTTTGATGAAAAAAGACACTACTATGCACATGTAGTAGGTCATTTTATTAGTAAAAGGTTTATGGTGGTCATTTTGGGCCTAGATTGAAATACCGGTAATATTATTAATAAAAACTTATGATATTGCTTTATCTAGTTTTTAAAGTATGACTTAATGATAAGGAACACAAATATAGTCAAATCACTTATGATTAGATAAGTTCATTAGTTTTTATTATTAAATGTTTACGATAAACAAGAGTCAGGAAGTGACTGAAGCAATGAGTGTAAATTGCGAGTGGCTGTTGCTGCGATATTAGGGCTTGCACACCGTGTAAATGACCCGCCATATTTGATCCTCCATCGTACCCTGACCACATATGACAAGCCAAGTTTTGACATCTCTTCGTCTATCGTTGATTTTATAGCCAAGCTCGTTGATTTGAGCTCAATGAAGCCAATGAATTCCTCCTTTACTATGGATGAGTTCATATCAATGTATCGTACACAGAATGTAAGTTGCTCCTTCCTACTAACATCGGTAGTCTCGTCAAATATTATGGAGAAATGTTTGGCATTTTTTACATCTTCAACTATTTTATAACGTAAAAAATCACCAATGCATTCTATCACATCATTTTGGATGGTTTTGCTAATAAGTGTGTTGTTGCGTTTGCATGTCGAAAGATGCCATTTTAAGTCTCCGTCGCCTGCATATATTCTAAATGACAAGAGACTTGAAAACCTCCTGTTTTCCTTGAAGAGCCATATCTTGGTCTTCTTCACTGCTCAAATTGGCATCATCTCGATGGCCTCGATCGGGGAGGTTGTTCTGGGCACGAAATAGTATTGTCTTTATTATGGGTTTTAATCGTTTTCGATTTTTATCAACTATGTATTTCGGCTTTTTTTCTATCGATCATTAGACCATCATGTTTGGTTGAAATTCCAGGAGCAGCTTCCATAGACTGTTTGAAATGTAGAGCTTTCTCCATTGTAACTAAATATTACTAATATAACTAAATACTTATAAAATATAACTAAATACTTTTGTACAAAGTGGTAACCTCCGAAAAATTCGATTTTTTCTAGTGTATGTTTCGACCCAATGGGGGGGGGCTATAGCCCCCTTAGCCCCCCCCCCATAGATCCGCCAATGCTCCCTGGGACAATCCTCGCGCGCCCTAAGGACAAATCTCTGACTAGGCAACACCGCGCGCCTCTCCCTTTCTCTTACGGGCATGGTCCTGGCAGCTCTGAGCACTCTTTTTCCAAACTAAAAGTTAATCGATGCGGATTAATCAAGCGATTCCTTTAAGGTTTTATTAATGGATTAGTGGTGACTAGCTAGGGAGCAAGAATATGGTTTATACGGCGATTTTCAGGGATGCGCGGAACGGAAAATAATGCATTCTGACTTTTCCATCAACAACTAAAATACTAATGCATTAAATAATATAAAACTTGATGTGATCATTAAGAAAGATCTTTGTTACGATATAGAAAAAGGAAATTTTGGTATCTCGATCCGTGTTGTTATTACGAAGCAGCAAATGCGATGCAATCGTCCGACTTAGGTACCCGGAAAAATGCGCTAAAATTCCGTTTTTAACCACAATTAACAACGTTAAAATTATTACGAAGGGTGAAATATTTTATGTACCATCACTAAACGTAAAATTAAACAAGCTTTAATTTGGTGTACTTCATTTTAAAATCGATTGAGCAGTCTTTGAGATGCCTATTAGTCTTCAAACCAGGGTGACGGAATTTTGCAACGGACAGTAGGTATATTTAGTCAGCACAGATTCTGGAAGAAAAATACTTAGGCATGGCTTACTTAAGAAATATATTTGCTGAACATGCAGAAGAGTAGTTTTCCCTCTCCTCGACAAAATTGCTTCAAACTTCTGCAATATTCTTAGTCTCAAGACGGTTAATATATGAGATCTTGTTTGACCGAAACTAAAACTGTCGGCCCCAATATGAATGTTTTTTCCTAATGATTACTTTAAGAAGCTGAGTGGTCGACTGTGGTGAGTACGCCGGGTAATTCGGGTAATCGCGTAGCTTAATCCGGAATATTGTGAGAACTGACTGAATTATATCCGGTGAGCAGGCTGCACCTGGGTAATTGATTATCTGGCAAATCGTGCTTTTAGAGCTATTGGGACTCATCTCTTGTGGCAAATCTTGGTCACACGGCCTGTGGAAAACCGATAACGGAATAGAATTGATTTTTTACACGGTCGTTTGGGCCGATCACTAGTTTTCCACCACCAACGATAGTGTTCAATCTGAAAATCGGTCTAGTGGTTAACATGGACCTCACTCAAGCACAAAGACCAACGAGAATGAAACCTAAGGGTACGGCAGCCAGTTCCTTTCGCTGGACCGTGATTTCCCTGGATATGTGATTTCCCCGTGTGGGTGTCGCTGGATGCGTCCGTATTAGAACCTTGGACCCCCAGGTAGTAGCTCATCTCTCAACATACTAGACTTAAAGCGCCGACGCTGAGAAAAGTCGAGTAAGGAATAAAAATTTACTTCACGCGATTGGTTGGCACAACTATGCTTTCAGAAAGCTTAATGTAAATAGGTTCGTCCATTCTTTAACATCTTCAAACGGGGATTGGATTGGTGTGGTGTGGTGGTTAGAGCATTGGCTTCTCATTCCTAGGGTCCGGGTACGAATCCCGGCAATGGTAGAAAGTTTCATTGGTAGGTATAACAGTCCCTACTTATGTGCCTCATGTAGAGAACTTCATGTTCAGTGCTGCGTTAAAACGTGGTCCCCTAGGCGCCTTCGTTGGGAGCAGACCAATGCTGATGCCGGGTTTCTCTCCACCCTTCCTTCATTCGCTGAATAATATCCTACCTATGCCCATCGACGTTTTTGAAGCTATATTTTTTCCAGCATCTAATTCCAGATTTTTTCCCTAGTGATTTACAGCGGACACGTAGCAATGTTCGATCACACCAATGCAATGGTCCGATTCCAAAATCCCGAGAACGTGACCCAAGTCCAAATTTGGATCCAAAAAGATTATTTTTTATTGATATTCTCCAGTTACGCATGGCATCATCGTATGTGTTTAACCATGTGTTAAATGCCAGGAATAATTACCATTTATGGATTTTGAGGCATCAGTCTCTGGTCGGCGTTGTTTCCGTATTCCGTGGTCATTGCGTATGAACCATTTTCCGTGTTATGGATCAACGTCCTGCTTTTCGGAGTGCTCTACGTGGATGAGAATGCCTAATGTTCACAGTGCCACATAGGCACGTGTAAAGCTACAAGCTTTACACGTGCCTATGTGGACCTATCGTGTCCCTATCGCTTTTCGTTTGTCGGAGTCATTGATGTTGCTTATCAAGTTCGCAAATATTGACAGCAGAAAAAATGTGTTGGCGACATTGCATACGGAAGATATGTAATCTTAAGTCGGTGATACCGTATGGGCTTTAAAGTTCATTCACTCCTCATCTTGATACGACTGTTTCTGAGCAAATTTTGTTTTTCCATTTTACGGTATTAATCTGCAGGATCTTCCGGGAGAAATTTCTCTGTCCCTAATTGATGAGCCTATTTAACAGAGCATCTAACTAACCTGTAATATACCTAACCAGAGCATCTGCTATGGTATTTAGACGTAAGAAGTATCACCGATCCAGACCTTATATTTTCACGTCATTAGCATCACTGGTCATGTAACGCTGCTGTATGCTCAAGTTACTGATCGGCTATAGGGATTGGAAATTTTACTCCAGAATCGATTTTCGATTAATTGACTTTCGATTTTGGTTTTTAAAATCGATTTTCTAAAAATTGGTTTTTTTGCCCAAAATAATCGAAAAATCGAAATCGATATTTTTAAATAGTAATAATATATATAATAAATAAAATAGTAATAATTGTCTGCTGAAATACGGATGTGCTGTTGTAACAAAATGCAAAATATGTGTTTCTGGAAGCACTAGCTTCCATTAACCCATGCTAGGTTTTATTATTAATTGTTTGCTTGCTAAAATACTGCCAAACAGCATTTGGAGGAGCTATGGCTGATGCAAAGGGCGGAAAACCGCTCTCCGATCGGCAAGACACGAACGCAACGCAAGTAGCATGGTGACGAATCAAACAAAACGCATACTACCATGGCCTCCTTTAATACTTAGTATTAAAGGAGGCCATGATACTACCCAGCGCACGTAGCCTACAGTACAGTGCGATTGAAACTTCGTGGCCCATGCGCAGAAGACGATATTCGGACTTGGCGAATCTATTTGGAAGAAGGCGAGTGTTCGGAAGCGATTTATTGAGAAAACTTTTACAAAAAAGGCACAATGTCAATGCATATTATCATTTCGAATCTTCATCTCGCAGTTACAATGTATTACAACTTCCGAGAGCGATTCCCCGCCGGAAAGACGAGGATTGCAATAAAAATCCGCAGCTCTACAGTTGGCAACTCCAACCTCCCGGTGTCAGAAGTCGAGATGGGCAACTTGGTAAATTACCGCGGTAATTTTCGTAAATTACCGTGGTATTTTTCGTAAATTACCAACACCCCATAAAATTACCGCAATAAACCGTAATCCGGAAAGTCCGTAATAAACGGTAATTTTCAGAAGTTCTTTTTCAGAAAATTTCTTCCTCATGAAGAAACCATTGGAATTGGTAATATTATAAATTAAGAAGCTAAAACGATTTATTTACACTGTGTCCATGATTAATTCCAATTAATTCAGAGTAAAATAGCAAATGCACATTGCGCAGAGGTATGTCTTTGGAACGAAAATTTCTCAGTGTGACAAAAGAGAAGCAAATTGCGTGTTGCTGCCAATTTTGTTTTAATTTTTTAATGAGTTATTATTGATATACGTCGTGATATGTTTGATATAAACGTCGGCATTTATATCTCTATGCTATTTGATTTCGTTTGGAGTCCTCTGATAAGGATTTGTAGATCAAAACTTAAAATTACCGGAAAATTACGGTAATTTTCGAAAATTACCGTAATTTACTTCAATTGAAAATTACGGTAATTTACCCATCTCTAGTCAGAAGCACTTTGCCTCCCCTCCAAGGTTCCTCCACCAGCGATGCAGAGTAAAGTGGTGCGGCGAGGAGCGTAACCAGCGGTGCCACCACCACGGTGGTTACGCGCGGAGCTATGCGAGGCGGCAAAATTCAAATGCTGTAGCAAGCTGAAAATCGATCGGCTAGAATCGACTTTGATCGATTTTTCAAAACAAAAAGTCGACTTAGATTGCATCGAAAATCGGGGTGTGATAATCGTTTTTCCAAACCCTAATCGGCTATCCTCTTCATATGGTCGTAATTCTTCTCATTTTATTTCTTCATTAATTTTACCGTAATAATTATCCGAAGTTTTGTTTTGCAGTTCTCTTCATTGTTTAAATTTCATTATTATATATCCAATTAATTTTATCATTTTGCCGGCACGAACAAATTTAATAAATTTTCGCTCGACGACGTTCATCATGGAAGTACCAGGAGTACCATGTCTCAAGATTCCGATCTTATGTATTCATTTTTTCAGCGAAACATCATGTCATGCGGCTGCTCATAAACTCGGAAGTATTAATAGTAGAAAAGAAATAATTTATACTTACGCATAAAGATACTTTTGTATTTATTTACATAAATTGAGTGGAGTGAAAATCATACAAAATTATTTTTTGATGCCATAACTAACAACTATACTTCAACCATCAGTTGATTCTCAATTAATCAACGAATTAATTAATATCGTAAATTCAACCTTCAATTCCCATATATTTTTCAAATGAATTGAAAAGGAGACTGAAATCTGAGGATTCTATCCAGCAGGAGGTGAAAAGTATATATTCCAACGAAAAGTGCAAATATCCTGCCAAAAAGATTAATAAACACTGCTTTTTTTAGTTTTTTATATTTCATTGTGATATTCACACTCCTCTTAACTGTATGTTATCAATTCTTTCCTATAAAAATATTTAGATTTCCCTTGTACAATAATTTCCTCTGATGTTATCAGGGTGGAACATTTTCCTAGGGAATGATTTTCCAGGGTAAATGCATTCTAGGGAAATTATTCCTTAGAGGTATGTATTCTAAGAAAACTGGGGTACAATTTTCAAGGGAATACCTTAAACTTTTTCTGTGGTAAATTTGTGAGGAAATTTCATGGGGAAATTTCCAAAATGGTATGACCTCAATATTGCTGACGATGGCGAACGTCGCCTTATACTGTGTTATAGTCTTATTCAGATTTTCAAATTATAGGCGCATCGTTGTGGTTCCTCGTATTTTAAAAATGACTCCTTTTTTCTCGTCATGGATGGCATTCGATGATTTTTCTTATCCATTGGACGTACTTGGAAACGTCGGTCATCACGTTCGGGTATCCCTCGAGCACGCATCCCAAGCTCCAGGAGGTGATCCCCGCAATCTTCCCGTCGACAAGAAAGGCGCCGCCTGCGTCACCCTGTTCGGCGACAAAACACATAATGGGTTGAGAACATTAGGAAACTCTTAGATCATGTGAATCTCCTGAACCTGGACATCCTGAGGATATGGATTACATGAACATGCCCGGGTTTAACGGATGAGTGCTAGGTTGCCACTCCAATCTGAAAGGACGATGAGAAAAGATTGGAACCTTTGGAAAACTTTGAAAATTGGAACCTTTTGAGGAGAATGGAGGTAGTATGATGGATGAGGAGGCAAAAAAATGAAGAGGTGTTAAATATGGTTGGAGAGGAGAGAAAATTGTTGTCAGATATCAAGAGAAGGCAGTGTAGGTGGATGAATATTATGAAGAGTTGGGTATGTGCCGACTTGAAGAAAGAAATAGAGTAGATATGGGATCGATAGAGGAAAGAAATACTAAGGAAAGTGGAAAGACTTCATAAAAATCTACGTAACCGGTAGAAAACTATAAACTCCTCCAATATGGAGTCGAGGATTTCAATGCACTGCAGTTGATATGAAGTAACAAAAGTCTACCACTATTTCCAAACAGTTCATTGGAATTTTTGCAATGAAACTGACAAGATTATCAATCTTTTATTTTGCCGTAGAATATAAATCACGGAGGTTACTTTTTTGCGTTAAATATTCAAATTATTGTCAAGGTTCGGAAAGTCCCATTTCATATGCATATGGCTTGAAATAGCAACGCCCTTCTTATTTTAATAGCAAAAGTTGAGTCACAAGTTAGTTGGCGACGGTCAAAAAAAGTCAATTACGACTCAGGGAAATCCCGTTTCGGGTAGACCGATGGACTTCTGAACGGAAGCCCTGAGTGCCAATCCGGCAGAGTCAGAAACAAAAAATATGACTGTTAATGAAGTACTATTCCAGAAAAGCTGGTAATGATAATTTCCCTATGATTTCAAAATGGAGGTAACTCCATTAAGACATTTCACCGAGTTATCTACTGTTTTAATAATAAGAAAAACTGCGAAACAACTTGTCACGAGTTTGGAGATTATGTATGTATCCACATTGATGATGAGTAGGAATAAATTGAAATTTGTACTCACTCCGCATGGTCCAGAGATACCATGAGGATCCTCGGCGCATGCTTGAGTTGGCTGTATGCTGATACCGAATTCAGAATAAGCGAAGTTGCATTTATCGCGATTTGAAATCTGTATCGTCGCCTTCCGAAGGTGGTTGGAAAAGCCGGAATTTCCTTGCTGAAATAGTAAAGGATCAGTTATAATGTTGTTTCTCTAATGTATTGGTAAACGAAATTAAAGTGGCATAGCTGCTAGTCCAAATAACGCATATACTGTATATATATTTAGGGACATCCAAAAATACTGATTGCTCCGTCGCATACGGGAACTTTGGTTGGTGTGGTGGCAGGAGTACGGCCTCCCATCCCGAGGGCACGGGTTCGTATACCTGTAGTAATCTTGCATTGGCAGAGATTTTTCAGCGGTATATCAGCTCCCACTTGAGTTCTGTGTTGAAGGCCTTTTAGTGAAATACTCCGTACGTCGAATGGGACGTTAGAAAGTTGCCCCTTTGGTGAGCAGAGCAGTGCCGACGCCAAGTTTTGACTCCACCCTTCCTCTGTTTTAATAACTTTAATAACGGAACAAAAACTCCAATTGCCGCAATATTACACGCTCCCACGTGGTGAAGAAAGGGATATAACGTGATGTGCAAGTGTTTCCTCCGTTTCATTAAAAATCCTTTGAAGGCTCAATACTCGTCTTTTGTTAATCTCACAAGAGGCAGAAGCTATGGTCTCCTCCCCTAATATCAATAATTACAGGTCTATGACCCACCGTAAGTCAACTGAATTCCAGAAACTTAAATTCATTTTTGAACAATTATTTAATTATTGGGCTCCCAAAGGAATGGGATTTCTTCGTTTCACTACATGAAGACGAATATGGTGAATAGCTTGAAATTCAGTTTTTCCTCTTCTCATTGCTGTTTTCCTCGGGTCACTGAGGATTTAGTTGGATTCCTTAAGAAAATGAATTCAAATAGAGGAATGTATACACATTTGTAAACCATATTTGGACGATGAAGACTTGTATTTGAAAACTGTCACATCTCAACAAAATATTCAGTTGAAAAGCATAGCTGTGAGCATCACATTTATTGGTTGTTCTGACTATACGTTGCTTCTCTATTTTCTAAAATATTTTCTTTACTTGCACTTGGAGAAGATAAATTTCTTGTATTTCCCCAGCGTAAATCAATGCGTTGATAAGACAGGTTTTCCCGACTTTTAGATCGAATTATATGGATCTAAAAATAATATCCACGAATCATATGATGGTCATCGATAGTCTGCTGGGATGACTATATTTTTTGTGATATCTGCTGTTCATCAGCTGAAAGTGTTCACCACGAAGAATTTAGAAGATTGTACTTATCCATGGAACAAGATAATTCTGAGAATCACGAGTTGGTAATCACCAAATGAATGGAGCTACGCTTGGGATTCATGCAAGCTTGACTTTGCGGACAAGAAAACTACCAACTCGCTCTTCACAGCACAAGACTTCACTGATTTCTGAGCTACCGTCAGAATTGACTTCCAGCTATTTTGCAATGCAATGTTTATCATAATGCGTGCCCTTGTGAAAGTAACATTTATTTGTTTGAGTCGATGTAGAATTGTTGAAATTGATACTAAATGATTGTTCTCTTGCGTCTCGCAGAACAGTAGTTGCAGTCTATGGTATCTCTCCAAAACGGCAATTCTGTTGGAGTTTTATAAAAACTTGTAACATCGTACCAATAATCTCATCAATGCGTAAAATAAATTCCAAACTATTCAGTACAAATTTTTATGAATGATTTATTTATGTGACCGAGTAAATATTGTGTTAATACGTCGATACAAAACACAAACATTCGTTATCGATATAAGAACATTCTCTGAAGTGTTATTAAGTTAAATTTGTTGAAATACCATTGCAAATTCTGGACGATTAAATTGCCGATGGAAATGCTTTTTTACTGATACATTTAAGGGCGACTATCTCTTTCTAGATCAAATTTCCGAACACCCTTCAATTTGTGAAGAAAGTATATGGTTCCCAAAAATTATTAAATTCAACACGCATCATATACGAGAAAAAACAGTGTACGTGATTTGCCGACTATTGCGCTATTTATTTTTATATTTGAAATAATTTTGAAGCAACAAATGTTTATAATTCGAAGTAATTTATGACATAAAACACAATTTGCGACTGCAGAATGATTACATGACAGAATGACTACTACCTTTCATGTGAGGATTTCGAATGACGGATTCACCAGGCACCACTCAAAAAACTGTATTTTCTGCACTAACTTGCTCGAGAAGTAACCAGAAATTCCTTTTAATCTAAAAAGTGCCAACGAAAAAGGGTCACACAGATTTTCATCAAACAGCTGGAAATGATAGATACTTACCAGGTACCAACCCCAGCCCACCACGACTCCTTTAACACCCTGAGTCAGCTGGCCTTCGAAGAGAGGGACAACTTGAGAGTAATTCCCCAAAGTAATGGGATCTCTCAACTAAAACAGAAAGGTGAACAGTTAATTACAAGTATCTACTCATAAATAAGTGATAAAAAACTTGAGAGCTGTACATTTCAAGTCATGCACAGAAACATAATGGGAACAAATTAATCGCGCAATATCAGTATCCTGAGTAATCTTGGACATGGAGCATTCAATAAAAACAAAATTTTTGGCAGGAATTGGGCTTGCTGACAAATGTTGCCAACTAGCTGTCTAATGCTATTATGCGCGACGATATAAATGCATTACGGAAGAGTTAAGTTAATCGTAGTAGGTACCATTATTCAGCGTTTAGGGATAAATTATTCCATCCGTCTTCGGTTATAATGAAGAGAATATTTATGTTAAGATATGAGTTTGCGTGATTCCCTGTGTCAGAAACGATTAATTCTCACCCTTAACATCGCCAAATCGTTAGCAAGGTCACCGCTTCCGTTGTAAAGCAAATGCGGAAGAACTTCCTTCACTCTATGAAATGTTCCGCCGTTGTTTATTGTATTTGTTCCTACCAAAACTGTATAGTCATCCGGATGTCCCCTGAAAACAAAAGAAAACAAGTTATCAGGACGTACCCGTTCATTTTTGTTTCCCCAGAAGAACGTTATTGGTAATGGAAAAATAGCATCGTCTTGATATATACCTTGCCACTCGGGCAGTGGTCATGATCCACTTGTAGGACACGATAGAGCCGCCAAAACTGTGGATTCCATGCAACAATATTGACACCTGCAATCAGGGTATACGGAAAATCGATTTCATAAAGCCTCATCCGCAGACGTTTTTATGACTTCAATTAATTGAGGTTACTGTTAAGATGGGCTATAGGGAATAAAATGTACACAATTCAGTCTATTCACCATGGCAAGTGAAGGGCAAGTGGAAGAATAATTTGAAAGGAATCCAATTTGATTCCACTTCTCTTTGATGCACCATCTGTTCTTTAGAATTTGTATTTTTTATGAGTGGGAGTCGTTGACTTCTTTTCTTCTTCTCCATTAATGTAGTGAACATTTATATTATGTATTACTATCTGAAATAGTACTAAGTTTGTTTTCTGTTGATCATTCTTCATGACATAAAAGATTCGTCTAAGTGTGCGACTGCAGATGAACAGCGTTCTGATTCAAGATGTCGTTGGTCAACTGAGAATGTGCGCACTTAGCTATTAGACTATCCTTATTGAACTTATGCCCTCGACAAGTTTGTTAAGATCATTACTAAAATACTATGGAATTGGAATTAAGACAACTAGTTATGCATTGTAGGATAGGTCCCAGGAAGCGGAGGCACGATCGCTTCGTTACTCTGCCCACCAGTTAGCTAGAGTTATAGTGTGATCGTATACAGGAAACACTTTTGGAGGTGTAATCGAATCGTAAAAAGGGCTCATCTGGAACTAAAAATAAATTTTTGGAGATATGAAAAACTTAATTTCTGTTAAACCCTTTGAAGTAAGAGCGAAATTTATTTCTGAACCTGTGCTGCGTCATAACTTACTGAAATGTCTCTCTCATAAAACATAGGTACCTATGTACGTGTGCATACATGAAAGAATAGGGGAAAAGTCCATGTTCAAAATTTTCCGAGATGCGTCCTTTTCGGAATTCTTTTTCGTATTCATTTTGTTTTGAAATTTGATGAGAAGGAATGAGGACTATCTTGGAAGAAGCTCGGAGAGGAGGCGGAAAGGCTATGCGGCAGAAGACTTGAGGAAGAAGGGATGTTGTAAGAAGGATGAATGGGAAAGAAAAGGCTGGAAATTTTAAGTGAGGAACAGCGACCCCTGGTATAAAAGGGGAAAGCTGGAAAAGAATAAGAAGAATATGCAATAAGCACAATTCTATCTGGCTGTATTCCTTCTTGGAATAAAATCAAATTATTGCATGACTTTGAGGCAGCTGCACGAGTAGCTGTATGGGTTGGAAGCAACTTCGTAACAGTTTGAACCCAGTGCTCAACCTAAGAGAACACAAACGTCCAAAAACTGAAGTCCTGTGAATTAGTTCACTTTACCTGGCTGGGAAATTCTCCTGATTCCGCGAAGTCACCATTAATTATTCTTGCCGATGGTCTTCCGATAAGAGCTTCCTTGGAATTATAACCATGAGGGATATATTCAGCAGTCCACGCTGTTGGGAGAAAATATTTTGATGCGTATTTCCTTGTGAAAATTCGAAATAAGAAAGGAAATGTCAATGTACAAGCAAATGAAACAATTTAAAATTATATCAGAGCTCCAGAGATATATAATATAGGGTAAGAATAATAAAATAAGATCGAACTGCAAACGTTGCAAAAATATTGATGTTTATAAATGGCTTTGTGAATAACATTTTTATTCGTGTGTGCAGGGAAAAGTTTCAATAGAAAACCTGGACACCTACAATTTTCTAATTGGAAGCAACTTTGTAACAGTTAGAACCCAGTGCTCAACCAAAGAGAACACAAACGTCCAAAAACTAAAGTCATGTGAATTAGTACATTAATTAGAGTACAGTAGAACACGTACAATATCGCAAGTATAAACTAATTCCGGGTGGAAATTGTAAGGTATCTATCTGCTAGGAGACCAATTTTCACTGAATGAATTTTACCAATTCTTCTTTGGAGTCCAGTGAAAAATTTTCGAACGCTTGAATTGGTAGGTGATTGACACCCTGCGAATCGAATTATTCTCGAGGCTGTTAGTAATTTTGAACTTGTATCACCTACCGAGATGGACTGCCAAAGAAATGAATGCCAAAGTGGAGGCGAAAAGAGCCATTGCTGAGTTTTGTAGAGGAATGCGATTGCAAATGGCGAGAGCCACGCTAGCTTTCGATGATATATACGTCAGCATCCAAGCTATGCCCTCTTTGCTTAGAGAAATGGATGAATGGATGGAGGAAGTGGATAGCGTTGGTCTAAATTCATGTGTAAATGGTAGATAATAAACACAGGCTTAGTGAGCCGTGCTGAAATCTTATTTGAAGAAGATATTGAGCTTCATCATGAGATTGTTTCGCATTAGATCAAAGTTTCTGGGTTAGCTACTGCAAGAATATTCCTTGAAGTGCGTCACTACACAGTATTTCTTGACGAAGTATCAACTAACAATTCTGACAAACATCTAATTTTTTATTAGTCACACATTTTTACCTTATGGTATCATGTGATTACCTCTCATACTTCAGCAAACGCACTAGGAAAATTTAGCTTATCATGCCTTTCTAAAATTTTCTTTTATCAGAATTCGTCCTGATAATAATTCCTAACCTTCTAGAGGACATGAAAAAGAAAAATTCATCGACTATACAGGAAATATTTAATGAGTTCAACAACAATGGACAAATGAACGTTCCAAAACGAATACTCAACATTCAAGCTACGTCTCATGCGTGGAGCGATATTTTAGTTGTTAACTATTTATTAAAACTAAGATATTGGTGTACAGCAAGAGAGAGGAGGCCAAAACCAACGTTATACTAGGAAAACAGAAACTAGAAGAGGGCAAAGAGTTCTGTATCCTGGGAAGCAGAGTAACCAACGATGGACGAAGCAAGAAAGAAATCGTGAAAAGAGGGCATTCTATCAAAAGAAGAATCTACTTACAGCTGGAAATACAAGCTTGGAAGTAAGGTAGAAATTCATCAAAACGTATATCTGGAGCATGTTTCTTAACGGCAGTGAGGCATGGCCGATGACAGCAGCGGAGAAGAAAAGGGTGGAAGCATTCGAAATATGGTGCTATCGAAGAATGATGAAGATAAAATGGATCGACCGAGTGACAAATGAAGAAGTCGTAAGAAGAGTGGGAGAAAAGAGAAGTCTGCTGAAAACTATAAAAAGAAGACGGGACAACCTAATAGACCATATCTTAAGACACGATGGTCTGATGAAGACAATCGTAGACAGAAAAGTGAACGGGAAGAATGGAAAAGGCAGGCCTCGAATGAGATATATGGAGCAAGTTGTGAAGGATGTGAAAGAGGAGTTACTTCAATATGAAGAGATTGGCCGATAGAAGAATCGAGTGGAGGGCTGCGTCAAACCAATCCTAGGATTGTTGACCCATGATGATGATGAACGATTTATGCGGCAGCGATCATTTTAAAGAGAATTTGTGAGGCTGTGGGTATTCAGAATGAGTTTCTCTGAGTCCTAAGCAAATAGCCAATGTCTTGATTATGATTTTTCTGTCAGTGCCGTGAGACCTCAAGGGAACCTTAAACCTGGATTGGGAGCGAAGGTAGGGGAGAAAAAATTCGTGTGGGAAAATATTTCCCCTTTTTACTCGAAGTCAAACCAACAAGGATATCCTACTCGCTCAGGCCTTCACCGCTGTGGCTTTTTTTCTAAATTCCAAGCCACCGTTTGTGCCTACCGTGAGAAGTGAATTTATCTATTTTTTCTTATTGATAGCATACTAGTTGCATTCTATGTAGAATACCTCAATTCGATGGAGTAGCTACTGTGATCTCAGTATTGTTTAACCCTAAGACCGTACCCGTTCTCATGCCAATGTCATGAAGGCGCCTACCGCCATTTCTTTGTAGGTGGATGAGGGAGAAGGAGTGCCGAAGATGAATGTAGCAATGAAGAGAGTCCTTTTCCAAGTTCTGCTGCAGCTTGGTTTAAATTAGGCATACCAGTCATTGTCCTCTGAGTAAGTTAGAGGAAAATTTTTAGTTTTGATTAAGAAGTGGAAAAGTATTGAATATGAAGGTTCTTTAAGTTTGGTAATAAGGTGAAGTTTCAGTGTTGCGTTTTGTTATCGTGTATATCACCCTGCTGAGAAATAGGACGAAGCTCAAAATAGATTACTTCAAATATATGTAAGAATTCTGTAGTTACTGCGGTTCTCGTTTATTTACAAAAGCAGTGACTAGCAGCCCAGGCAGAGTTATTTCTAGAATATGGTTTCCATGGTGGACCGCGGTAAATTCAAACCATTTATTTGATAGTTGACATCACTAATGGTACTCAATAAAGATTCTGTCGTAATAATTATTGCGAAAGGTCGGTGATAATATGGCTGAATAGCTTGATTATAGAAGTTCTCATTCACCGATACGTTGGAATATTGATATTTTTTCCCAGAGAGTGATTTTAGTATATATTAATTGCTAAATAATGTTACTACTTTTAAATGAATTTTTCATTTGGCAGAGCTCTCGTAGCTAATTCTAAGGTTTCCGAATCTAATTCCTCCTGTATGGGCTTCTCTCCGCCGAAAATGGTGCGATATAACCTTAGAGGTTGGAGCACCTTAAAACCTAATTGCACCACTTTTTCGCATAAGGCACATGAGTAGGTATACATAAATATTATTTATTTCAAAGAAATTGTGAGCGTATTCACCAGTATTACTTACAGATATTAAAATTTGTAATTTAAATCAGTACTCACCATATTTTGCTTCGTATCATTCATCGTGAAAGTGAGTCCTGAAAGTTGGGTAGGTACCTCGCCGTTCGTTTGCCAGTTGAATAAGAAATTTATGTCTTGCTCGACAAGGTGACGCATCCACATTCGCTCACCACGTCGCACAGTGGTCGGAAATCGAAAATACCTGGCCAAAATTCAAAAAGTGATTTTTTCAAGCCAGGAAGCTGAAACTTTGCATTAATATTCTCAAAAGACCGGGGCATGCAATTATGCAAAGCATTTTCCTTAGTATACAACACTTAACAATTAGCATGAGGTCAAAGTTGCACAAATTTCGCAAAAATTGCCTACACTCGATTTTCTCACGAAATCTTCAAAAGCAAGCCCTTACCTAAGCATTATGTGTAAAGAATTGGAATAAAATGTCATTTAATTAGATAAAACGCTTTTTCGTCTTTGTTTTCATGTAGTCTGATTACATTTTTGTAATTATTTACCAAAGATATTAAACAAAATGGCAGACCTTAATTTTTGGTCATTTTTTTCATATAGGTAGAGAAATAGTTAATTGCATCACCGAGCATCACGAAGTAACTTATATGGGGAAACTCTACAAAGCTTCCACAGTGCGAATCCGATGAGTCTTGCTGCGACCGTTTGCGACGCCGAATTTCACATCAGTTTTTCGATTGCGCGGTCGAGTCTGGTTGAACCCGCCTGCAGCGGGGAGTAACGTGGCGCGGCAAGTGTGTGGGCTAGATTGTAGTCGCATCCACTCAGCTTTGGAGATTTTCGAGATACAAACATTGACAAGATCCTCCATGCATTATATTTTGCAGAAATCGCGGAAAAAATTACTCATTTTAACACATGGGGTAAAGGTCTAGGAGGTACTGAAAAACTTCTTTCTTCGGGAGCACCGCGGGAGTTTCTCTTCTTACCAACTTGACATCGCCTACCGACGAATACGTACACTTTTAAGGAAGACAGCATGCATATCACACAGGATTATTGTCTCTTCGAGGCCACCAACCCACAGCTGGTGTCACACGGCTGCAATTCCCCCGCCCCCCGCACTGAGGTTGGGCGTTCGGAAAAGGGTCCGTTTTATGACACCGCGGATCCCTTTACGCTTTTATTTGCGGATATTTTTGGGAAAACGTTCCTAATCTCCAATGAAATGCATCGGAGCGTTCAGTTTCATTTTGGTAGTGGTACGAAACATTAGATTTTGAAACTTCAGCTCGGATTTAACTCGTGTTGGTGTCAGAATTGAATCCCCCGTAATTCTCTCTACTGCTCGTAATGGTAGGGATACATTGCTAACCACTTCAAGATTCCTCACTTTTTCAAGGTATGTGTACTCTATTACGACAAGCTAATGTCTTTGTAAATATTTTATTTTTTATAACCTTTTTGGCGTTTTTTTTAAATCTTTAACTTTAGAGGACTCATGTGAAGTTAAACTTCAAAGTCTCCTAGATCATACAGCATTGCGTATCTTGGAATGCATTTCCAAAGATTCAACAACCGCGCATACTATAAATTGTACATGAATTGGTAAATATGCTTTTGACGGAAACTCAGGCCATTCCTGGTATAAGCAAAGATGGCATCAAGAATCGATGTCGGATGAATTCTTGTTCATCAGCTCCCTGGTGCCACTGCGTTTAGTGAACGACGAGACAGGTAACAATGACAAAAAATTATAGGTGTTTTCCGCAATCTCTTGTAAAAACATTTAATTATTACTCATAATATTTTCTGATGTTTAAAGACATTTCCTTATACTTTAGGTGCAATTATTTGGATGAACCCTAAGCCATCGTCAACATGATTCTGCCGCCCCATTCACCTTCAATGGATCAAAGAGACAAAAGAAGTGGCGAAGGCAGAGGAAATTTATATAAAGAGGCAATGTGATATTTTAAATGCATTCAAATGGAAAAACTACTCCATTAATTTTTCTCTGCTTCTCACCATGATAAACGGAAAGGTAAAACGTTTAAAATTGTCAAAAAACGTCATAATAAAATTTTTATGTGTTAACTAAAAGAAAACGTCCAAATTAGGTATGCAACGCATTGACGGAGAGTGGCAGCATGAAATGCTATATTTGTGGGGCAAAAATTTCAAGTATGAATAAATTCAATGAATTGGCCCAAAGATCAGTTAATAAGGGCACTAACAATTTTGGCATATCTACACTGCATTGTCATATAAAATTTTTTGAGTGTCTGTTGCATGTATCTTATCGCATGGATTTCAAACTGTGGCAGGTAGGTAAAAAAGTGAACGAAACATTACTTTCTCATTCAAAAATATTTTATTGCGAAACTCACCCTCAGAACCTTCCAATAGGCACGTGGAGAATACAAAAAAATGCTTAAAGACAGGAAGATTCACCTGCAAAAGTCATTCAAAGAGAAGATGGGGCTAAATGTGGATGTACCTAGACCCGGGTATGGTACAACGAAACACGGAAATACTGCCAGACGATTATTTGATAATCCCTCACTATCTTCAGATATAACAGGTGTGAAAGACATCTAATTTTCTGAATTCTTCATTCGCACCTTCTGATGCTACATTAGAATTTCATTGCTTTAGGTTACCTTTGATTTCTTCTAACAAATTTCTAATTTCATTACAGGAATCGACATAAACTTGATTAACAGATTATCTGTAATATTACAGGCAATATCAAGTGGCCTGATTTGCATTATCCAGTGAAAAAGAAAAATACCTGATTTGTTCAGAGTGTGATGGCAGTGAATATTTGGATAGCGATTAGTAGAAATACAAGAAAAAACTGAATTTTGTAGTGCATATTTTGTTACATTTTAAGAAAAAGGATATATATTCATAATCATGATGAAATAGGCTATTGCAAATTATTTCTCTTCACAGTATTTCTCCCTGGCACTGAATAAAAAATGACACTGACATTTAACATAACAAAAACAATTAAGCATCGGGATCGTAACCCCCCAGAATCCCCGACAACGTTCCGCGGTATCATAAAACGGACCCTTTTCCGAACGCCCAACCTCAGTGCGGGGGGCGGGGGAATTGCAGCCGTGTGACACCAGCTGTGGGTTGGTGGCCTCGAAGAGACAATAATCCTGTGTGATATGCATGCTGTCTTCCTTAAAAGTGTACGTATTCGTCGGTAGGCGATGTCAAGTTGGTAAGAAGAGAAACTCCCGCGGTGCTCCCGAAGAAAGAAGTTTTTCAGTACCTCCTAGACCTTTACCCCATGTGTTAAAATGAGTAATTTTTTCCGCGATTTCTGCAAAATATAATGCATGGAGGATCTTGTCAATGTTTGTATCTCGAAAATCTCCAAAGCTGAGTGGATGCGACTACAATCTAGCCCACACACTTGCCGCGCCACGTTACTCCCCGCTGCAGGCGGGTTCAACCAGACTCGACCGCGCAATCGAAAAACTGATGTGAAATTCGGCGTCGCAAACGGTCGCAGCAAGACTCATCGGATTCGCACTGTGGAAGCTTTGTAGAGTTTCCCCATATAAGTTACTTCGTGATGCTCGGTGATGCAATTAACTATTTCTCCACCTATATGAAAAAAATGACCAAAAATTAAGGTCTGCCATTTTGTTTAATATCTTTGGTAAATAATTACAAAAATGTAATCAGACTACATGAAAACAAAGACGAAAAAGCGTTTTATCTAATTAAATGACATTTTATTCCAATTCTTTACACATAATGCTTAGGTAAGGGCTTGATTTTGAAGATTTCGTGAGAAAATCGAGTGTAGGCAATTTTTGCGAAATTTGTGCAACTTTGACCTCATGCTAATTGTTAAGTGTTGTATACTAAGGAAAATGCTTTGCATAATTGCATGCCCCGGTCTTTTGAGAATATTAATGCAAAGTTTCAGCTTCCTGGCTTGAAAAAATCACTTTTTGAATTTTGGCCAGGTATTTTCGATTTCCGACCACTGTGCGTCGGTTAGAGATTACCTTTGACCCTGTATACTCGAAGCAACATGTTTAAGTCGATATTCCATCCGTGACGTTCTGAATGGCAAGGGCGGAGATGCCAGATTAAGAATGACCCATTCGCTTTCATTCCGGGAAGCGGCTGCCTAGCTTGGATAGCGAATTCTCCAGTGTCTTGTTATTTGACCGAATGTGCCTATTTTTATTTTGGATTTCCAAACCGGAAATGGTCTAACAAAACCACATATGGACTAACGAACGTATGGCCCATTTTATCCGGAAACTGTGTTATACTCCCTTGACAACGAGCATTTCCTTGTCCCTCTTCTGTCCGTATGTGCAAAAAGCTTATCACTTTCGTTGGGAGTTATTTTCTCGAGGCTGTACACCCATCCAGCGCTGCCGTAGGTGAATATCGACACCGTTTCTTCATGAAATTGCCCTCCTCTCGGCGTATTCTTCACTCTGTTTTAAGAAAACTCGCTTAACTGTTTTTGAAAAAAATAAAAGCTTATAGAAATGTTGGATGTGTCTTGAATAAGAACCACGCATTAGCTTATTTCTTACCTTGAATTTGTTGATTTATTGAGAATTAATGCCGAATGACATTCAGAGAAGTAATGAATTGTGATCCCGACCTTAAAATAGAATGATTATGATTGTATGCATTATTGGATGCATGTATTGTTAACACATTCAGCTATGGAAATATTTCACGACGTTATATCTGCATCATTTGATTACATTGAAGAATTACGTTACGAATGATCTCAATCCAGGCACAACGAATCACCTAAACTTAATCCTATGACAAACAAGGGATACATACCCGACCCGAGATACGACACCACGACCTTGGGGTTGAAAGACGGGTCCTCTGTCGACTTGGCGGTCGCGGCCGACCAAAATCTTGAAAAGCATTGTATTTCAGTAATGTACTTCTTTGATACGTTGAAGTTCATGCGGACTATTCTTTCACCTTTAATCAGTGCTCCATTGCTGCTAGGTTCCAGGATGGGGTAACGACTGGTGTGTAAAACAATGGTTCTTTTAAAAGTACATACATCAAGTGCTCAGAATAAGTGTTAGGAATTTTCAGAGGATGCCAAGCCTCTTTGGGATTGTTCCATCTGTAATTCAACTGAACTATTGAAAAATCTTAGGTTTTAATGGATAACTATTAGTGCTTTCGCTAATTTTCGAACTAGTCGTCGAGTAGTAGGTACTGGTTATTAGGTGGAGGCGAGTGACAGTTGAGGTAATTTGCTTCTTAAAGAATATGAGTGGTGTTGTATAGGTAGGATTGGAGTAATGGAGGAAGGGCGAAGAGAAACCCGGATTCGACATTAACTTACGCTTAATGAATGATGCCTAGGGGCCCACAGTTTTGCGTCCCATCCGGCGGAGCGGGTATTGAACTTAGGGTGCTATAAACACCGTAAGAAACCGCTAGTGAACCACTATTCTGTGCCTCTGCCAGGGTGTGAACCCAGGCTTATTAGGAATGAGAAGCGAGGGATGTAGGCACCGCAGTGATGAGTTCGTTTCCATATTTTCGTGGATAAGTTAATTTATAGATGCTTATTACTAATGATCCGTATCCTAAGCTGTGAATACGTCAAACATAGATAGTTGCCATTCCCAGCCGAATGAAGTTCTCAGATATTTTTTTAGGCGATTCACCGAGGTCAGAAAGAAATGTAAACCTGGCAATCTACTTGTCAATCTCTGACAATCGAGAAATTTCTCCGGTGATTCCGAAAATTCTTAGTATTATCTTCCTGAATATGTAAAGAGCGAAATTACATAAATTACTGCCATCATGAGCATTTTACTCCTCGTGGAAGTGAGAAATTTTGGAAGAATAAAGAGTCAATTCAATTATTCCGCTTTATATCATCGTTCTTGATTGTTTTAGAATCAATAATACTCATTTACTTGATATTCATTGGTTTCCGTCTTGAAAGTACTGTCTACATCAGTGGAACATAGATGACATTAATCAATTACTGCAAAGGTCAAAATGTTAATTATGCGGGAGGCATTAAATTGGTTGAGTGCTATTTAAGTTGCTCTGGTAAGGTACCTAAATCCTTTCCTTTTTAAGTTTTTTTTATTTAAAGAAAATTGTTCACATACAGCAGTGTTGCTATTTTACAGTGACGCATATAACAAGACACAAAGTTTCCTTTCTTTCTAATATCATAAGTATTAGTCAACAAAACACTGACCAAGCTAAAGTCTGAAGACTTCGGACTTACTTATGGTATCAGAAAGCATTTAAGTATTTTATTAGTGGATGAAGGCCTCGTATGAGATACATAGAACAAGTGGTGAAGGACGTGTAAGAGAAGAAATACGTAAATGTGAAGAGATTAGCTAATAACAGATAATAGACAAACGAAGAAGTCTTAAGAAGAGTGGAAGAAAAGAGATGTCTACTGAAAACCTTAAAAAGAAGACGTGAAAACTGAATGGGTCACATCTTAAGTCACGATGGCCTGATGAAGAAAATCGTCAAGGGAAAAGTGATCAGGAAGAAAGGAAAAGGCAGGCCTCATATGAGATGTATGATGCAAGTTGTGAAGGATGTAAAAGAGAGGAGTTACGTCGATATGAAGAGATTAGCTAATAGGAGAATTGAGTGGAGAGCTGCGTCAAACCAATCTAAGGATTGTTGACCTATGATGATGATGACGATGGATGTCGTATTCACTGGGATTTATTATTCTGTTAAGAGAGAATAATCTTGTCGCTTAGCGTCTACGTTGATGAATAAGTTTGGCCTGAGTTTTGATTCCGCCCCATCAGTGAGCGTTACCATCGGAGATGAGGTCAAAAAAGATTTCATTGCCACTGTTTCATCAATAGGCCTCTGATATGTGAGGAAATGGAAGACGCTAATTATTTTTATCCCACAAGAGGCATGTGACAGCCTGAAAAGTCAGTGTTTATTTCGTACTCGGATTTTTTCAGCAGTCGAGCCACAAAGATTTCCGCACCAGAGATAAGGGACCGCATGCCTGCTAAATCACTCTTCATGGGATAATCCAGATTACTCGGGTGTGATCACGTTTATCGGACGTGTAATGATTTGATAACCTTCTAGGTTCTGCTAAGCCGTAAACAAAATCAGAAACACACCAAACATAGCCAAATAAATCGTTTGTCATATTAATATATAAAAATGAAGTGGTGTCTGTCTGTCTGCCAGCTTTATGTTGCGCATCTCCTCAAAAACTACTCAACCGATTGAGCTTAAATTTGGAGGATGCTAGCGTATACACTAGAAGGTGCTATAGGCTATACAAAAACCCAGGGCCCGGGTTCGATTCCTGGCGCCAATTATATATTTACATTGGTTTAAATGGACTTTTTTAATTTATGGTAGTGCTAGAGCTTTTTCTTTCGCTCAGTAAAATAACTAAATGTTACACGATTTCTTTCATTCTTTCTGTATTTAATGGAAAAATGTTTAAACATTCTTATTATTTTTACCGATTCTCTCTTTGTTCTTCAGATTTCTGGGTATTGTGTAATTTTTGATTAAATTTTCTGTTTTTTTCGGTTCTTTTCCGAGCGTTGCTAAGGCCATTGCCATTGTCGTCTCTGAAATGAAAACATCGTTGATGCTTAAACAGTTCGTCATAGCGGGATGCCGTAAACGGCATTGTGCTTTTCGTGAGGATATAGGGAGGTACTGAAGGCATTGTAGGCTATTCGTGAAGCAAGGTCAGCCATATTTTTGCGCACAAAGAAACATACTGACTGATAGCGCTACTCACAGATTTAGAAGGTTTACATTCGCTTCAAATTAGGAGTATTTAAATGAATGCTTCAGCGGTGTTCAAGTTGTGAATTTTTTTTCTTTACGGGTTTGTGCATATGAACCAACCTGGGACGTGAAGACAAGACATGGAACGCTTTCGAAATCGTCATCAATTCAAATAGCTTGAGGTTTGAGATAGTTTAACACAAACCAGGGAATGAAATTCAAATCCGAATGTAACGTAATGTCTCATTACGAATCCGAGTGTTATTTATTATGACATTGCAATGATGCTGAAAAGTTCGTCCGAAAGAGATGCCGTAAACTGCGTTGCTCTTTTAGTAAAGATATTAAAAGTTATTAAAAAAGATATCGCAGCTGATTCTTCAATCTACATCGGCTATTTCATCCGGCAAAATCGTACGGGCTAACTTTTGTGCTACTCCCAGATTAAATAGGTGTGATTTCGGTAAAACTAAAAGTATTTAAATGACATTTTCTGTGGGGTTCAAAAAGTGAATATATTATATATTTATACCGTATTCCGAAGTGGACTGCTTTCAAAATTGTTGTATTTTGAGACACAAGAGCGTGATATGAAACCTAAATGAAGTCAAACCAAAAAAGGAGTAGCAAGATGAAAAAAATTGTAATTTAGTGATACATTAAATATCCCGTATAAGGTGAGAACATAGGTAACCGAGCGACAAGTACCTGATTTCATCATCATCGGTCAACAATCCTATGATTGGTTTGACGCAGATCTCCACCCTATTCTTCTGTCGGCAAACCTCTTCATATTGACGTAACTCCTCTCTTTTACATCCTTCACAACTTGTTCCATGAATCTCATACGAGGCATGCCTTTTCCATTCTTCCAAAGCTGTACATAGTTATAAGAAAAGAATTTAATCTAATTAGAATAAAAGGCATTGATACTTATCGTTAGGAAGTTCATTGACGCCACTGTCAAGAAGTTGCAGAATTGAGACAAACATAACGTATATGAAAGGCCAGAGAAAAATTTTTTGCCGAAGATTTGAGTCCTAACATTCCCAAAAACCCGAATCTGGCCTCGTTTTCAACAATAGAGACACATTCCTATGCACATTCCCTTCTAACATACTTTGTTTCATCTAGTCTGAAAGTTAGGTACTAAATAATATTCTTATTTTTGTGAAAGACCAGGCATGAGTCCAGGCAGTAATTATATGTTTACATTGGATTAAATCATATTCATGGCTCCGATATCGGCTTGGAGCTAACTCCATAACAAAAGTTTCTCCCCTTATTTCTTCCCTTGTGCACATATATCGCCCCTTCATGAAAAATGTTAAAATTTCTTAGCACAATTTATATTTATTATATTTCTCCCTCCCGTTGAATTTCAACGGGGCAACTTCAGTTAGTTTTCAATAAAAATTAATTGTAACATGTGTAAAATACTGCCGGTACTGTCAACCTCGAGCTTTTACTTTCGCGAGTCGTGAAATATTTTTAAGGGGAATGACTGCCATATGTTTGAGACAAATTTCCTTTCTTCAAAGGAACTATTATTCCATACGTTCAGCAATGAGATAAGGACTAATTATTGTTTTTTTCGCCAGGAAAGTCATTGAGGTCATTAGTGCCATATAGGATATATGGGAATGGGAATGTGTAAAGGATATTTGGTTGAGGTATAAATTGTATTTGGAACGGAGGAAGGGTGGAGAGAAATCTGGCGTTGCTCTGAACAAGAGACTCCAAGAGTTCCCCAGTTTAATGTCCCATCTGACGGACGGAGTCTTGAACTTGAAGTGCTCTCCTTGCGGTACATAAGAAGATATCGGTATTTCAGTGAAACTTCCGCCTCTGCCGAGACTCGAACCGAGGCTCTCGGGATGGAAAGCCAATATTCTTGCCACCACACCATCGTGATTCTGAAGGCCATTATAAATTATTATTTTGAAGACTAATCCCTAGAAAACTAATGTAATTATAATATCGCATTGCCGACTCCACCACTTTTCTCTTGCTCTCTTTGTTTCTCTCCTAAGCTTGTTGTTAATCTCCTTATAACGCCTTTTGCCTAGCTCTGTATTTACATTTTTCCATTTCCTTCTTTCCTCGATCCTTTCCATCATTTCCGCTGTTACCCATGGTTTCTTGATCCTCCTCGCGTCTACTGTTCCTATTGTTTTCTCAGCTGCTTCTTTTATGCCCGTCTTTATCATTTCCCATCCTTCATCTATTGATCCTCTTCCCTCATGCATCTATCCACAATCTCCTGGTATTCCCTCCTCTTCCCTCCAATCAGTGCTCCTACATCCCACTTTTTTATTTTCCTTCCTACTTTCAACCTTTTTAGTCTCATCTCACATTTCATCACCACCAAGTTATGGTCGGAGTCGGCATCCGAATCTTTGCCTAATCATGATGTAGTCTAGTTGGTACCTTCCAGTATCCCCCGGCATTTTCCACGTGTACCTACGCCTAGGGTGGTGTTTAAACCACGTTTGTCAGAACAAAATCAACATTATTGAATAGCCAAGTATCTAATGATTTTCAGTACTCTTCAAGTGCATTGGGCATTGCTGGGGAAAACGTGTCGACATGGGATAAACTCTTATCTAAAATGAAGGCCGTTTCATGGCGAAAGGCATTAAAAGCTTAATGGGGATAAGGTTCTAGTGATATCTGTGAGTAGTTGGGCCAACTCTATCTTGACAATGTTGATATTAATCTCAGCCGAAGATGGAATAATACATCTTATTGTTGTTATGGGAGGCAACCGGCAGCTTATGCCACTAAAAACATCCTTTTCCGTGTACGGAGTGACGAGCAATCGAATTCTCCGAATAAGAATATTCTGAATTCTAAGAAAGTGGATTTAAAACTGTGCTTCGCATTTTATGCACCTGAGCGCAAAATTAGTTCGTGGTGGCGAATTATAAGATCGTTCGCCACCACGAGCCTTCGTCTGTAGGCTCGGGATAATAATGGTACTTGTAAGATTTCAGCGAATTTTATCATTTGTTGTTATAGTAAAAATGTGTCTAATAGGAGCATTGAGCCAGTACAACGCGATAGCCAGGTCAGGTAACTCACCGGCCTGGCAACCCAAAGGTCGTGAGTTCAAATCGCATCTCGGGGATGGATGTCGTGTTTGTCTCAAGATTAGGTTATAGGTGAGGGTAGAGCTCACTCCGTACTAGGTCATTGGCGTGTGTAATGCACACATTCAGGGTAGCGGGACCAGTTCCTTTCCCTTGGCTACCTGCGAAGTTGTGACACGCAGAAAATCGAATCGTGAGGATTTCGGGTAGGAGTATCCAGAAAACGGTGCGATATAACCCTAGTAGTTGGAGCGCGTAAAAACGTTCCTATATATAGTAGAAGAATTGTTTTCAACTTTTGTAGACGTGTATTCCGATGTGCAGCCTATAATCTCCAATCGGCTCCAGTTGCAATAGGAACATTGATGTACCTACACTATGTGAGCAATAGACATTCTTCAACTACGGTGACTGTTTCCGAAATTGATTCAAGCTATATGTAGTAGAACAAACTGTGTATTACACTTCACCACGTGTCTTAACCAGTTTAAACAGTTAATGTCTCCAATATCACATCATAGAATCACAAACGTGGCACCTGATGTTCCGTCGAAAAGACAGTAATAAGGAGAGAGATCCGGTAAGATGAGTCTACGGCCTAAAAGATGTTGCTGTAAAGCCAATTAAGTTCCTTTTCTTTATGATGATATTTTTTTTGAAAACCGGCTAATCTATCGAGGCGTTCTAGGACCCATATGCTTGAGAAAGAATTCTGGAAGCAAAACTGTAGAGTAAACAGATTATTTATAGAACATTTTTCGATAACATAAACAAAAGATACCAAGATAACAATGCTCAGCATGTATTCAAAAGTTGTGAATGTATATTTTAGCAATTTCAAATGGATATCTGCGTATATATATCTTAGTATTAAAGCCATCCAATTGGTGGTAGTTGAATATCATGGGTTAAGATAGGTTCAAACTGAATTTTTAAATAAGGAACTCTCGCATACCAGGTGTATTTATTAAGAATTTTCACTGAGTGCTATATTCTTGAGATTGGTAGATTTCAGTGCACTGGAACCGCCGTTGTAATCAAATATATCACCTCAAGACGAATGGGATGGTTACATCCTATCCGATGGACGGAGTTGTGCACTTGTAAAGGTCTCCACACATCATCCAAGTGAAGACCCGTACACCGATGAAAAACTCTGTCACAGCTGAGTTTTGAACTCTCTCAATAAAAGGCTAGTGCTGTAGCCTCCACCAATCCGACGAACATTCGACTTCACCCTTCCTTTGGTCACTGAAGAAGACCTTATTACAATGTGAATTTCCTCAACATCAGTCTCAATCCCAGGCCACCGACCAGAAACCGTCTGTCATGTATGCCTTGTTCATGCCAGCGTCAGACAGTACGATATAAGTTAAGCCGTTATAACACCTGTAATCAAAGTCTACCTTAATTTCCTGTAACTGTTGAATACCGCTCAGTTGATTGCCACGAGTGCATCTCGATCATTCTCTTTAGTATTTCAATGTAACTTCCGTATAGACAGTGGTAATCTAATCGCGTGGATTAAAACTCATGGAGCTAAAACAAAAAAAGGAACTTTGGCTTATAAAAGGGAGAAGAGTCGGCGCGATTTATTGCGTTCGTCGTCATGGCTAAGTTGGTACCTGTCGTATTTATCCTGGCCGTTGGTGCAGCCTTGGGTGAGTTGCTGATGAAAAACTTAACGTAGTTAACATGCAAGGTCAGGTCATACAAGAATGTGTGCCTGGACAGATTTTATAAAAACTTTAGACTGTCCTTCATGCTGACTTATTCGTGCATCCCTTTTAGTGATGCTAACTGGTGACGCTGAACTTGCGCTCGGTTTGGAGGCGTATGTGATGGGTATTCGACTGCCCCATGTAATTAACTCAAGGTGAAGACTCCGGTTTACAGGCGGCTTGAGGATTACCCAGGCGGAGGCGACTGATGTTATACTGAAAAGCGTTGCACTAACTTAACGACTGCGTAATAGCAATACATTTTGAATCTTAATCGAAGGCGTTTTGTCCAGACATCAAACTGGTCGGAAAAAATCGTGTCGCCCATTTTAATCGGAAGACGCCGAGGCCTCAACAACTAGAATTAGCTCGATGAATCGGGAGGATGACAAATTTATCGCTTCAAATATCTGCCGTCCGGAAGAACAAACTTATTATGTAGGTAAAATCGGGATAGTTTGATAACCGAACAAGGAGACTTTTCGTAATACACCATGGATTACATGCCTCAGTAAGGAACTGACTTGAAACCGGGAATGATGTGTAGTTTAGTTGTAATAGTTAGGTATTTAGGGGAGGCGACCGACAGCTGAGGCGATTTGCGCTGGGGAGGATAGTCTGGTTTTTAGGTGGAGAATGGAATTTTTTGTCTTTTGAACTTTTCCCTCTGGGGAGACATCTCCAATCTTATCCTCTTCCTTCACATCATTGTTTCAAAATCACAAAACTTCATGCTCCAGATGCTTTGAATTCTACCCACTGAATTTCTAAAGAAGCAAGGTTCGAAGGCTATGCTGATGCAGAGAACATAAAAACACGAATGCCGTTCATGGGACTTCATGGGCAAGGTTCCGACTTTTCATCCTCCCAGTTTTACAATACGTTTTTCAGTGGTACATATCATTTTAAGTACGGTTGTGCACATCCTCAACTGATTGGTTTACTTTTGTTCCTTTATAGTGTGTTTTTGGTGGTGAGACAACGTAGTGGGTTAATTAGTAAGCAATGAACAAAATGCTTACAGGATTGAATCCAAATCACTTGAACACCCTTTCCTAATAATTCCGAAATGCAATTTTCCAAGTTTCGTAACTTTGAACGGCCCCCTACCATCAATGTGTGTATTCGGCACTGCTTTGTGGTTATTGCAAGTTGAGCTTTACCGTAATGTGTACGTCAAGTCCATATCTCAAGAGACTTTTCACCCAATTTCCGCTCAGTGTTCAAGAATAGGTCGGAAGATACTGCCTGTCCGGGTAATATTCCAGGGGACTCTCGCCACTGGTGCTCGAAGGTACAAAGTATGTATTACACATTTCGTCACCCCTGGGTCATTTTCCATAGGTTCATGGTACAATCGAGACCGATTAAATCTGGGTTTTGCGACTATATTACTAGGCGTGTCTCGGGGTCGTAATAGGTTGCACTCCATTTTCCGAGTGTTACACTGGCAAAGTTTAACTTAATCTAGTCAAATTTCAGGTTGATCATTAGTGAATGAATGCACAGGTCAACAGCATTTTGTTACAAAGAACGTGATAGTTGTTCTTAGCTAAGTTGTTGGTGTTGAATTCGAAAAAGAAATCAGTTTTTCCATCGGGCTCAGTTTTCTCGTGACATGCCATTGCAATTTTTCAAAATTCCTTGAATACGATGAAGATTGTGTATTCTGCAGTTGCTCTTACTTAGCCTGTAGATATAACTGTTGAAAAGGGCGATTAAATATGCTCATGGAATTCTTATTCATGTTCTTGAAGGCATAAACAAACTCCACTTCTATCACTCCCACTCTTAAATGTGAACGGTGCGGCAAAATTGCCGAAGAACCGACGGATCACAAACAGTCTCATCTCTGTACGAGAAAAATAGCTGGAATGACTTTAAAAAACAAATCACTCTGTGTAGTAAACGATTGTACCATCTACTATGAGGCCTGTATGTCACAATGCCGAAATGTCGTTACCAAAGCTTCTGGAAAATATGGCTTTGAGCGATTAGGAATTTGGCGACAAACAAGGAGAAGCTACAGACGGAGATGAAGGAACTCTTCATGCTGACACAAGTAACTGATTACTGCTGGACCTTGCGAAGTTACATTTCTGAGGAAAAGTTGCGAAAGAAATCGGGAAGAAAATATTTTAAGGCATATTTACTTAAATTTAAATTGCTTGTCATCATCACAGTCAGCATTCCTGAGATTGATTTCACGCCGCTCTCCACTCCATTCTCCTCTCTGCCAATCTCTTCGTATCTTCGTATTTATTCTCTTTCAATTCCTTCATCACTTGTTCTACTTCACTTTGTTCTACATGTGGAATTCCTTAACCACTATTAATTTCTTTTATTCTTTCGCTTAATGGCAAATAATTCAACCTTTAATGTTTTAAATTAACACCTTCCCTCGCACACAAATCTAGTTAGAAATACATCACAAAATTAGGTATTTCACCTTCTTACTCTCAGGGAGCGTTGTGGATAAACGTTTTCCTTCACATTTTGATGCATCTAAATGATATTTTTCCTATAAATTTTATTTTAAGGCCTACATGTGCTTGGCAGACAAACTCGAAGGAATCGTTTTTTTAATTTGATTGGCCCTGGGTCTTCGGCCGTGAGCGTGAGTGAATGAAACATTGTATCGGCTTTGTAACCTTAGATTATGGCCAATATATTGACTTTTGATAAGTTAGTCTACGACAGGATGGGTGCAGTTCAGGTTTTTTTTTAGAAACTTTGATATGAATTGAATGATCTGGGGTTTATGTGTTTTCTCACGTGTCTCATAAAAACTAAGGCTGATGAGAAAAAACATTTACGTATTTAAATTCAGCGTTATAAGTTCTTTAGAAAAAGACATTTTACTTCGTCAGATATACAAAAGTTTCATTTTGTAAACACATACCTGCGGCCAGAATCAAACCCCTCTTTTATCGTCAGGCTGGCGCGTTACCCATCTGATTACTGTGGTCGTCAACCACGATCTTACCGCGCGTCTTTTACTATTATAAATTTAAAAAGTACAGTTGACTTATTTAGCGGAATCTCACCAGCATTGCCAGACTTAATATTGATACGTAATTTACTTTTCAAAATATCATCACTTCTGATTTATTGATATTTGTTCCTGACCCATGTGCTGGAACTTCGTCTCATGAGCTACATTTCCTATTCCTAGTATTTGTGCGGAGGCAGTAATGTTAATCCCCATGAGATCGAGTTAATGTGGCGGCTAGAGTACTTGCTTCCAACCCCGAGGGATTGCATTTGAATCACAGGAGTGATATAAATTTTTCATCGATAAACCGGTCCCCACTTAGTGATGCGTGGAGAGCACTTCAAGTTCAGTACTCTGTCCGTCAGATGGGACGTTAAACCGTGGACCCATTGGCGCCTTTCGTTAAGAGTAGGCTTATTTCGGCGTCGGATTTCTCTCTACCCCTCCTCCGTTCCCTGAAATATTCCTATCTCTTTCCAATTACCCACCTATTCTATCCTAAATGGCACAAATGATCTTAGTTGTCGGTCGCCTCCGCCGAATAGCTTCTATACTAATCCCTTTATTCTTTTTAGGTTCCTCGGTGAGGAGGCCCAAGAGCGCGGTTGGTGTGGTCAAGGACTTGAGGAGTGACTTGAAACCGTTCATCATGGGAGGGGAAATAGTTCAGGGCAGAGAGTTCCCTGCTCAGGTAACTTGAAACGACCATCAATTCATCAATAATGTCAGTGTTATTTGTGATAATCATCAAATTATGAGATTCGGCGACCTTCATTGTACCGTCTCAACCGTTATCGCTGGCGTATTTTGAGTGTGTTGGAATATTGTTTGTGGAAGAGCAAGTGACTTTGCTCTCGGATACATTATTTTCATTTTTATCACGTGAGGAAATATATTCTATCTGATTGTTACTCAGTCGCCGTGAAACATGTAGCAAGTGGAATTTCTTAACGTCTCTGTTTTGGCTGACAAAATTTCTGGGGAATATTGTTTAACATTAATTATGATATGACATTTCCTTAGTGTTGAAGTCAGTTATGATCGAGAGATTCAAGAATCGCCGATGAAGTTGTGATATCTTATGGATATTCCTCGTTCAAAGCAAAAGATTCAGTAATTCTTGGCCAAAGAAAGGAGGGTGGACAAACTTGCGTCATAATACGTTATTAATTCTCCATAAGTATATAGATTTAGATTGGTCGAAAAGGAAGGTAAGAGGGGAGAAAATGTTTGTAATGAATTCACACAGACCATTATTTTAAACACAGAAGGGGAAAAAGGGACTTTTTCCCTGGCGCGTTTGGACGCAGTGGTGATCAATCTCTGCCTTTTTTTTACAGATTTCCTTGCAAGTCAATTACGACGGATCCATTTTCCACAACTGTGGTGGTTCCATTATCAACGAAAATTACATCCTCACGGCTGCCCATTGCTCTCAGTACGTAACCATTCGTCCTTTTTTTAGAGATAGATCGGAAAACTTTCCCGCTACTTTACAAGCTTTTTTTGTGAGCCGTTGTTTTTTGACTATGGCCGATTTTGTGGCAAATAGGAATTGAATCGGATGGAAAATTTTGAATAAATATGGCTGCGCGAGTCATCTTACGCTAGAGTCATTGTGATATAAAGTCATACTTTATAACACAATGACTCTATATACTATGTACTTTAAAATCCTAGCCAAAGGATGAACTTTGGGAGGTCCGTTCGTACATTTCTTCGGTGCTGCGTATCTATTAAATGTTATGGTAACTCTAGTTTTATTCTCCTAATAAATACCTAATTAAATAACTTCACTACCAGCACTCAGTTAGTGGAACATGCTAGGACGTAGACACATAGGAGAAAAATAAAAAATAATAATAAACGAGAGGAAGTCATTTATAAAAGTATCTGAGAACCTTTCTTCTATTTGTTAACTTTTCAATACGACCTATATAATTTATTTTCAACAGCATTATTTTATGCTGAGTAAAATACTTTCTGCGAAATTTGAACCAGGAGCGCCTACATTTAGAGCAGAATATATTGACATAAATATCTCTACTTGCCTCAATGACTTTCCATTGATGGTTAATTAGTTATTCCCATGAGTGGCAATAATGAATGTTCATATTGACTTCTTTTTCTAGGAAAAGGTGTTTTTTCTTACACTATGTACTTTTCATCCCTACTTCCTCTCTATTTTCTTCACCTTAATATCATCATTGAGTTGAAGAAATTGAGGAAAGTAACGTAATTTTCAAGAAAGGGACTCAACACAATTCCTACCATAGCTTTAGACGACTCCGTATCCAAATCAGGACAAGAATGGCTATCTCATCACTTACTCAGTATAATTACTAACATTGACGTAACAAATTGAAGGACCGCGAACTGGCCACGAGATCCTTAACGGCGTTACTCGCTGAAATTGCACAATAGCAGAAATTCCACGGAGAAAAAAATGGACCGGTATCCCGGTCAAGGTGGAATTTCTGCTATTGAACATTGACGTAGTCAACTCGTCAATAAAGCACTCCTGGTGTTGAATCACCCACTGCCACATATTGAGGTGGATATGGTATGGTATGCCATACTATGGAGGTGTAAAGTGAACTTTATCGCCTCGCTTACGTGATTAATACGAATCTCTTATTATTGATAAAATAGGCATAATAGTTGCCTATCATTTTTATAGGTATGATTCCAATCAATTGACGGTACTATCAGGAACAAACAAGCTAAGTAGTGGAGGGACGAGGCATAACGTTACGGAAATTCATTACCACGAGAAGTATAATTCCGAGGATTCATGGCACAATGATGTGGCAGTTATGAAGGTAAGTTACAACAATTTATTCTAAAAGACAAAACTAAAATGTTTAACATTTTCGTGTTGTCGTAGAGATTCTGATAATAAACACGTACTGATGCGGACATGAGGGTTCCGTTTTGTCAATGTAGAAATTGAAAAAATACGTAGACTTATTTCACGAGAATCCAAACCAGCTTATATCTCAGGCAAATTTATGTATAATCTCATGCAAGGGCAATGTCATCTCACCTGAGTACCTTTTAAGGGTGATGTTTTTACAGCTAATATCCAAACCCATAATACATAGATGGAAACTCACCTCCATAATTTGTTTGGCTTATAAGAAAAGTGGTTACAGCGTAAAAGAGGAAGAAAGCCGGTGCTGTAAAATATCATAGCAAAAAAATATCATATCAGGTTAATATTTTAAGGAAACCATGTTGTTTAATACGCTGGCCTCAGATAATTTGATAGATGGGTTATCTGATGTGTGAAAAAACGAAAAAATATTACCTATAGCGGATGGATCTACTGTAAAAATAAGTGTGGTCCTTCAATAAAATTACATTATATTTGCACCTTTCTGATAGACGTTTGCATTTTAGTGCTATGTTTGTGATACTTTAATAATGTTTTTTTCGGGTTCGGGTGCGTGTGACTCTTCGTTAGTGATCTAGCGCGCGCGGTCCATGCAGGGTACATCTTTCAGGACAATGGCCACGGAAACTAGACCGCTACAAAAGTGGTCTACACAGCCGAACAGAGCTACACGTACACAGCCGAACCCGAAAAACATGATTAACTACAGTACTCGCTGCGAAAATCTCCGATCTAAATATGTTCTTGATAATATCGCTTTCTTTGCACGGCAAGAAATTCTAAGTAGCAGAATGGTTTCTATTCAAATGATGTGCTGTCATACTAAGAATGATATTAACAGGGAAGTGTCTGGGTAAATAAGAGTGGCCGGCGTTTGTCTCTGGCTTTAATGTTATTAGTCCTATGGTTTCATAAATGTTAAATTGGTCCGAGTCACGAGTTGGTAACTACATTAGTAACTATGCAGCTATTCATGGGCGAGGAAGGATTTCGCCTGGTTTAAAGTGTCCAATTAAGGATAGTATTTTTTTCTTGGGCCTTATGCAACTCCCTAATAGTCATTGACTCTGAGAATATCAAACACAGGTTTGGTATAATTGAGAGCATACAAAGGAATATCTCAGTTATTAAACACTGAACCTACCAACCTTTTTTCTGTAGGTCTGGCCACTAGGCTGCTAAGCCATGTGAATAGCAATCGGCTCGTGGTCGTTATAGGTCGTGCTCTTTTCCTTTAAACCGTTGAATTAAGTGATTATTATGCATGCCCCCATTATTTTATCAATCATATCTCCGATTATAGCCCAGCGCTCTTATCACAGCATTAATACGTCATTTTTTGTGTAATGTTATGGTAAATTCGTGGGTTATAAAATTATGGTCACATCCGAGGATACCCATTCGGTTTTAAGTTAAGATAATTGCGTAGAAATATCTTGGTAGCTGACTTAGCGTTAACGATGAAGAGCCCAGGAAATTGGTAAAAACTTAACGAATTCATTTCCAAATTGTGTGCATATCTGACCTTATGGCGAGTTTTTATTTCATTCGCGGTATTTGGAAACTGTTCAGTAATAGATTTCTCAAGTATGATAAAAACGAGATATATGTAAACAAACCCTTTTTTATTGGTTTTTATTTAATGAGGTGGCTGATAACTCAAATATTTCGTCCAACTAAGGGTGTGGGAAGAGGTAGGAATTTTTAGAGATTGGAAAAAAGCGTGGAGGGATTCTCGGTGTAGGCATTAGCTTTCTCGTTACGAAGGGCACAAAGTTGTGCACAGTTTAACATCCCATCCGACGGACAGAGCACTAAGGTGCTCTCTTCACCGCGATCAAGTATGGATAGGAGTACCATTATAAAATTTGCCATATTTGTATTGGAGCCCTGTTACTCAATAATGGAGGCCAGTACTCCACAAAAATATATACCTCGAGCCAAAACTACGTCCTAAACATCTATCGTTACCTCATCTAATCGATCCCAAACGATATAACCCCTGGAACACAAATACGGATGAATCACGACGAAAAGGGGTCCCATTTTTTGTGGCTTGATATCAGTAAATATTTCGTTTGTTTGTATAATTTTATTCACCAAGCAGTATTTTTTAATATGTATAATCTCACTGACCGCAGGTTGATCCCCCTTTCGTCTTTGACGCCGACGGCAAAACTGCCCCCGTCCATCTCATTCCTCAAGATCAGGAAACACCAGTTGGAGCCAAAGCGACGGTCATCGGTTGGGGAGTGATATCGATAAGTCTCATCTCTTTGCCAATTTTTTTCCCGCTTTTCATCTCTTCCCCGAAAACCGAAGACCCGTGTCAACGTTTTAACAGTAAAATTCATGCAGTAAATTGATCCTTTGAGAGCGATTGTTCGATTAGTAATACCATTGCAAAGCAAAAAAATCTTGTCCACTTTTGGAGAGGAAACATATACTTGCCTTTTTAGGTTAGTTTCTTCAGTATAAAAGCTTACGTTCAAACGTAGGGGAGAGCGGGGTTAAACCGTACAGCGGGGCTAAACCGTACACCCAATTTCCGGGACTAGATTTGAAGGTAGAGAAGTCAGATAGGTGTCGCAGTCCAGCGACGGGCCACGCAAGTTTGCAGGAGTTAGTTCATTCTTCTGAGCTTACGAGTGTCGGTGTTACACTGAAAAAAGTTGTTTTTGTGTGTTCTCTTATAATTTTGGGGCAACGCCAAATAAGAGATAAGTAGAGAACCTTTACTTTCAAACTAGTAATTATCAGACCATAAGAAACTACTGTTCTAAAGCTATCTTTTGATCACTAGTTATGATAAATTAGGTGATGGGTTTCGAGGTTATGTTACAAAATTCCCACGAGGTACGGGATGGGGCTAAACCGTACAGACGTGTACGGATTAGCCCCAAATGGTTTGTTATGGCATCATTATTAGGCTGGAATTTATGAAGGAAATCTCACAAATATTATAATTTAATAGGCTTACTTTACAACCTGGATTGGAATATGACGCTAAAGGTTCTGAAAGAAATTGGAGTATCATACAATGACCTAATAGTTATCCACAGCTTGTATAAAAACCAGGTGGCCATAATCAAATCAGGACCCAGCAGTACAGAAGCAAGCATAAAGAAAGGAGTGAGGCAAGGAAGTGCACTGTCTCCCTTATTATTCAATGTCTACATCAAGAAAGCCATCCAAGAAGTCAAAGAAAAGTCTCCGGGAGTGAATATCCACGGGGAGAAAATCAGCATGCTACGATTCGCCGATGACATCATGGCAGAAACAGAAGGAGATTTAAAGAATACACTAGGAATATGGAAAGAACAATGACCATATATCATCTGAAGATCAATAAAAAGAAAACTAAGGTATTGGTATGCAGTAGGAGAAAGGAAGCCAGCACCAATGCTGAACTAGGAAAATAAAAAATCGAGGAGGTGGAAGAGTTCTGCTGTATGGAAAGCCAAGTAACCAGCAATGGGCGAAGTAAAAGAGAAATTGCCAGTAGAATTGCCCAAGCAAAAAGGGCCTTTTTCCAGAATAAGATTCTACTTACAGCTGAAAATACAAGCGTTGAAGTGAGGAAACATTTTATTAGAACATACATCTGGAGCATTGTACTATATGGCAGCGAAGCATGGACAACAACAGCAGCAGGGAAGTCCAGACTGGAAGCATTTGAAATGTGGTGCTACTGACGAATGATGAAGATGAAATGAATCGATCGAGTGACAAACAAAGAAGTGTTAAGAAGAGTAGGAGAGGATAGATGTCTACTAAAAACGCTAAAAAGAGGAAGGGACAACTTATTGGGCCACATCTTGAGACACGATGGCCTGATGAAGACAATCGTCGAGTAAAAGTGAACGGGATGAATGGAAGAGGCAGGCCTCGTATGAGGTATATGGAGCAAGTTGTGAAGGATGTAAAAGAGAGGAGTTACGTCAATATGAAGAGGTTGGCCGATAAAAGAATCGAGTGAAGGGCTACGTCAAACCAATGATGAGTCTTACTTTTCCCCTATTCAACCAAGCTTTTTTATAGAGTACAAATATTTGTTGAAATACTTATTACCGTAAAAATATTATTTGAAATACCTTATTTATTTGGATTCAAAAACATGATTTGGCAGCAATAACAATGAGGTTTTTTCCAGATGGTCCGTAAATATCATAAAACAATCAAAAGAGCTACATGGACTGAAGAAAGAATGGAGTCCGCTCTTGATGATGTCATAAAAAAACATTAAAAAATTAATGGAGCCAGCCAGGGCTCACAACGTACCAGTAATGACGCTGAGTGGTAGACTTAAGACTCATAACTCAAAAAAGTTAGTTTTGGGGCATATGCCTGTATTCATACAAGTGCAGGAAAATTAATTAGCTGAACAAGTTTTACCTCTCGCTTAAGTGTTTTATGGAATTTCCTCCGTTGAGCTCCGCCGCTTGGTTTTTGAATATGCTGAGAAAAATGGCAATCTACACCCATTTAACAAGGCAGTTAAATTAGCAGATTGGCTTCATGGATTTTTGAAGAGGAACCCAAGAGTCAGCGTTTGAAAACCGGAATCGACAAGTATGAGTCGAATTACTGCGTACAATGAAAAACAAGAAGTGGATCTTTTTTCTCCAACCTTACACCTGAAATGGACAAACACAAGTTTGACGTATCACAAATTGGTCACAGGATCACATTGACAGATCGGTCTCAGGAGACGTGAACAGCCCTACTACAGCCCATATGGATTTGGAAATGACCGAAGACCCAACTCCTGATCAAATAGACTAGGGATCTACGCAGAATTCACCCATCACGTCTTGTACGGGCAAAAGACCTCAAGCTAAGCTATATTTTAAATCTCTCTGCCCCACACCTCAGTCGGACACAGTGAAGGCAGGCCTAACTTCAAGACAACAACATTCAGTTATTTTTACTGTCACCAAATAAAAAAAATTGGAAGAATCGCCTACAGTGAAAGAATTAAATCAAAAAAATTCAACAACTGCAGGCCAAGATGAAAGTTAAAAAAGAAGAGCAAAAGTATCAAAGAAAAATAACAAGATAGGTGTACTCAAAATTAAAAGAAACTCTAGAGCAAGAAAACCCATGTCTAAGGTAAGAGGCTCTAGGAATACGACCAACAAAGTCCAAAATATTTCTTTGAAATCCAAAAGTCGAAATATTATGTTTGATGATTCGTCATCAGATCAGAAAAGAGAAATTTGTCAAGATGATTCTTTTAATGATATGGACCCACAGGCGTCATTTCATGGAGGAGGAGGATTGCTAAGAGAAGCCTCGGGCTCAAACGACATATGCCTCATGTGCGGTGAGTTTGGCAAGGACAAGGAGCTGTGGTTTAGGTGCCGCACGTGTTCAGGGTGGGTTCACTCAGCTTACAGTGCTGCCGAGTCTGCAGATAAATTTATTTGTGATTTTTGTTTTCATGTAAAACTTAAAACATTTTTGTTTTATAAAATTTTAGCACTTTTCGATTAACGTATACCTAACACTTTCATACCATTATCAGTTGAACTATATAGTTGTATGTAGTATTAATTGAGTATCTTAAGTAATAAGTGATAAAAGATGCTGTATGCAATAATTCATAACTATTTACTTCCCTAATCACGAGATTTTTTTACTGTACGGTATAGCCCCTCCTACTGTACGGAATAGCCCCGACCCCCGGGGCTATTTCGTACAGGGACATGTTTTTTTATTAATTAATTTAAAAATATAAACAATGAAATAATTCAAATTTCTTTGTGTCCAAATGGAAGCCAATGATCCATATTACAATTTGCCTATTTTCTTATAATTTTATACCCAATATTAGCTGAGAAATAACAATTTTCGCTTAAGTGTACGGCATAGCCCCGCTCTCCCCTATATTTATATGCTTTTTAGGTAAGTTTCTTCAGTATGAAACTTACGTTCAAACAAACGCAAGGAATGCATTTTAAAACATTGGATCAAGTTTAAAATTAATGTCCAATAATAGTTCTTCAAATAGATATTATCCCCGCATTTTAAATTCAGTATTGCATTTTCGCAACGGAATACATATTATTTAAATTGTATGTAAATGTATTTTACTCACTGCATTTCTTCTTTTTTAAATAATATCCTCACACTCTCTACTTAGTGATCTGCTGTTGAATTACATCGTTGATGTTCCTCTTGCCTCTTGAATTCGCATAGTGTACGTTCAGCAATGGCTTGCAAAAATATGTTTAAAATTTCACTTATAGTCTTTTGCAAAAGCATTTTCACATTGAATTCACAAATATTTTTACTTGTTTTTTCAAGGAAATTTGCTAAAATACGTTTCCTGGAATTCACTTTTCGATGGCTTCGAAACTTTGTGTTTTGTGTATTTCCATTGATTTCATAAAAATAGTCGAAAAATACATTTTACGCACAGTTTTTAGCGTCAAAAGTTTTTGTTCAAACCAAGGGGAGAGGAATTTGATTGCCAGTCTTCTTTTTGATCGGTTTCATCTTCATTTTGATGTTTACTGAATTGTTTTTCTTCAGCACGATGGTTCAATGCCCGACGACTTGTACAAAGTTGATATCCAAATTTGGGACCACGAGTTGTGCGAGGAAGCGTACAAGCCCATGGAATTAAATGTTTATCCCGAGCAAATATGCGCGGATACCCTAGGAGGCGGAAAAGGATCCTGCCAGGTTAGTTACCTGACATTTTGTTAATTTATCCTCCTAATCTCCGTGTAGAATATATGAAAAGGGATTGCTTCACTTGAATGAGGAATAACCATTGATGGTTGTGATATTTGGAGCAGCTGCTTGAAATGTGATCAGCCGTTTGTGTCATGTAATATTAATATGTTTGAAGTATTTGTTTTGTTTTTATATCATGAATCAATTCATTAAATGCTATCAAGGATATAAGCTTGGGGAAACTTTTCGGACGCCATACAACTACCCGTCACTATTTTTATATTGCTCAAATCTCTCGTGAAATGGTTCTACAATTTAAAAAATGATCACGAGAGAATACGTATAAGTGTGCCGTCAGTGCACAATTTCTACTGTATTAATATACGCACTTTTCCTCGCATTAATTCACATAAAGGACATTTCCGGAAAGCGAGCTCCTTTTACTGAAAGTCAGCATTCCTTGTTATTTCCCAACTGCCCTGCTTTCGCTATGCAAGTGTGACCAGAAATCTCTTTATATTATTGTTAAAAACTTATGCGTAACTTTCCTTCAAGTACTTTTTCGGCCATAATGCATTTCAGATGAGTGAGTCGAACTTGACTCTGCCATTGTGAAATGAAAGCTGTTAACTTGTAATTCCACATAAACTTTATTGACGACCTAGGTTTCGACTTATGAAGTCACCATAAAACTACTCAAATATATAGTTACAAGGTGGGTGGAAGAAGTGAAGTCCAGTTAAGGTGGGAGGAGAGTGCAAGATATTGGCCTCACCAAGTTTGTGGAATTACGAGGTTACAGCTTTCATTTCCGAATGTAGAGCAAATTTCACAAAGTTTCACCTGACACAACCATTTGACTTTGCAGCATGAGATTTTCACTAAATCTCAAAATGTTCCATTTGTATTAACAACGACCGATCCTTCATAATTGAAAATCATAATGCCTTTAGACAACGCCTCAGTACCTAATGTTAGGTTATCTCCAACAATCATTAAACAAAAGAAAGGTAACCGTTTGTTTGCACTATTCAAAGTCCCCATGCAACTTCATCATTTCTTCAACGTCCATTTTTTCTATGAACACTTCTTCGAGCGTCTTCTTTCTCCCCTCAGTTTACCCTATCATTCAAATCATAATCTCCAATCTAGTCCATTTTCCCACGGCCAAGATCGAGTTTCATGACCTTTATTGCCCCTAAATTTTGTCACAGGATCCGAATTAAATGGCCGATGAACTTCATAATATAAGAAACAGGAACGCAATGGCGCATGACCAGTGCTTTTGTTTTTTCCCATCAGGGTGACTCGGGTGGACCGCTTTTCGTGGACGGAGAAGTGGTCGGACTTGTGTCGTGGGCCAGGGGATGTGATGTAAAGGGATTCCCAACTGTCTACACGCGAGTATCAGCCTATCGCGACTGGATTGATTCAAAGGTCAACGCCTGAGAGGACCACATACACATTCCCTGCTGGCAGTTTGACATTGCTGGCGAGGTCTGAGAATTTTCGCGTGATTTACCTCGAGTAAAAACATCAACATCGTAAATAATATACTCGCTAAGATGACATGCTCCAATTCCCTGTCACTATTCTACCTCACATTTTTCAATTTTCCTTCCGACATGAAGGCCAAGAGGAAGAAGGGTACTAATTCAGTGGTGGATTTGGGGGAAAGAAATCTTTCGGGAAGAATAATGTATTTCAAATGCTAATTACAGGATAAACACGAAAGAAGAAATATTCGGCTGGAAAGCTGAAGCTCGGAGCACAACAATAAATGAAAAGTAATGTACATTATTGGATTGCTTGAAAGATATCTCACATCAAATTTTCTTGTTTTAACACAATTACTGCATTAGCGGATACAACCAATGTGCATAATTTTGTGAATTTTAACACGTGTATTAAAAAAATTAACTTTGGGAACTGTGTATAGTTTTCCAACCCGTAACCATTGTTTGTAAGAAGGTAATTTAAAATTTTCATGTATATCAAACTTAAATTACGGTCAAATTATCCAAACTTTGTGGAAATATAGCGTTGTTTTCATGTGGCTATGAAATAAAAAAGGTTTTTTATTGGAAACTTTTTTATTTGCTTTATTTTCGTGATGATGACTAGCCTGTAAACAGGTTAACAATTAGTACTCAGTTTGAGAGTCTACTGGTTAGGCATTCAGTGACCATTATTTATGAGCAGAATTTTATCGTTAGTGGTAATTGAACTTAAAATTGCCTCTTTTATAGTGAATTTCTGTACAGCCTTCTGTATTTGAAATGAATGAATGACGCCAAGAATTAAAAAGAATTTATTATAAATGGCCAGCGCTTTTATTGAAACTACCGGTGGAAATTTTATTTATTGAGTATTTTATCCCATTTACTTGGGTGTGGTGTGGAACCAAATGAAATTTCGAAAAGCTAAAGAAAAATCAAGGCAAATCTATATTGAAAAACCAGATACCACGACTTATCCTAGGAACATGAACATTTCCTCGTGTGGGAAATTTCTAAATGAGATTGGAACACACGAGAACATTGATGATTTATATCAGTCACATCTATTTAAAGATTAATATGAAGCGTACATTTTTATGAGGACGTAACTTATCGGTAAATTGACTGGATAATGTCAGCTATCAACGCAACAATGTGGCATTGTAGCATTTAGAAATAAAACAAAACCTACTGTAAAACTATGGATTGGAACTTGTGTGTTGGTAGTAATAATGTGTTTGGTGGTTCGGAAAGCCTGAAAGGGATAAATAATGACTTTGCTGCGTATATCTGTGGCTAGTAAGAAGAAAAATCACTTGAATTAGGAATGAGAAGAATTCTACGGAGTGAGATGGAAGAGGCACGCGAGAAGACAACTGCAGATGGAATTGTTGAAGGAATAATGATCGCTTGCGATGTGGAGATTTAAAAAAAACGTACACAGTGTGTAAAAGATTAAAATTTTGAAAATGCACTTTAGAGAAACTTAGAATGAGTGAGATGAAAATAAATTTTAAATAAATAAATTGTGATTACAGAGAGGATAAAATACTATAAAATGCGATGTTGTTCTATATTTAAATCATTGCCGGTGGCGGTGGCGTAAATTCCTCGCCTATGGATCCCAGGGTCGCGGGTTCGAATCCTGCTCGGGGAGGATTTCCACTGCACGGGGCATGGATGCTTGTGTAGTCCTATTTGTTAATTGTAAAAGAGGATTTCATAGTCGTAAATTCGTAGATGAAATAAATATATTATTGTTATTAAACTCTGGGAATGGTGGAAGGGAGGGTGGGAGACGGGTGCGGTGGGGAATTTTCATTGATGATTGAGCCCCATGTGTGGGTGATTTTGATACGGGACAAGAAGTAGCAAAACCCGAAAATTCTTTTCTCTTACGATGAGGTGCGAAAGCTCCAACGAAGAAAGCCTATTGGCCCATCGAAACCCCAGTTTCTAATTTGAATGGTTTTTCATCGCAAGGCATGATTTATCCCCTTCTACCTCATTTCCCTGGCGTATTTGTATACCAAATGCTTGAACTTGTTCGCAAATACTCATCTTCTAACGAATTGGACGCCGGCCTGCCGTCTCAAAGGTTGGCGGGTACCTCGGGTATGAATGTCGTGTTGATCTCACTATAAACTCCCGAGTGAATTGGGTTAGACAGTGCGATGAAACCTTAGGATTTGGAGCACCTTAAAATCAATTTATAACAGAACTACGGTTAATAATTAGTTGTGGAAGGCGAACAGCAGCTGAGGTAATTTGCGCTCCATTTTAGGATGTTTTGGTAGTTGGGGATATTTCATGGAACGGAGGAAGGGCGGAGAGAAACCCAGCGTCGTTATTAGCCTGCTCTCAGCAAAAGTCAACAGTTTAGCGTCCCATCCGACGGACGGAGTAATGTGCATGAAATGCTCTCCATACAACACTCAAGTGGGGACCGGTATACCCCTGAAAAATGTTTGCCACAGCCAAGGAGGTTAGAACGTATTGGAGAAGGCATTGGCATGCTAGCCTATGGGTGACAATGAAGACAGAATGGGGGCTCTTGGGAAAGATTATGGTCACACCTACTCCGAGAGAAACTGCGTTTTGTACGGCCTCTTATGGAGACTGCATGTGTATTAAAACATACATAACAATGAAATTATACCCAAATTTCATCGCAGCGGAATCGGTAAATCTTCATGAAGCTATTTAAGGGAAGCACTAATGCTTTTAATTCCCTTGGGGTTAATTTTATTACTGAAACTGGTTCGAATTTATCCTGTTGAAACTACATATTTGGCGCTTGTTTGCGCTATTTCCTTTGTTTCTTTGATGACATTTAAAAATGTATTCTATTTTTTTTATATTACTACTCGAATTTTCACCGCATGAAAAACAATCCGTACGAGTAATGCGTGTAGCAATCCCATATGTCCTTACCTGCCAAGATGGCCACTCCTCCACTACATTATAACCTTCTTGGTCACGGTCTAGGGGTGGGAACCCAGTAGCCGCCACACCAACTGTTCCCCCAAAACTACGGATTTAACAATGATTGCGAGGAAAACCTTGAACAATGATAGGACAACACGTTTGAAACGCGGGCGTCCGCACACACACGTTCAAGTCTGTAAATGTCTAAAAATTTTGGTGTTCGGAATCTTGACGTGTTATAGGTTACGACCATGAATCAGCGTTTTAGATTCAAGGTTAGATTAAATCCATCTTAAAGGATGGGACGGATTAAGAAACCTTATCTTCAGATCAACCTTAACTCCAGATCAGAATCTCCCGATCAAAAAAGTCAACGGAGTTCTGACAGTGTATAATCTTATCGTGCCTCGTGGCGAAAAACAGATAATGCATTGCTTGTATTCTTGAGTGCAACTTTATAAAAGGAGAATCTCTGACAATTTTTCTGGACAACGCCGATCAACATGGCCAAGCTCATATCCTTTATTGTTCTCCTTGTCATTGGGGCAGCGTTCGGTGAGTCTTCCTTCTTATGCCCCACTCTGTGGTTCGCGGAATTTAATAGCATTTTCTGTATAAGCTTTCTTTTGTACTGAAGATTTAATAGAACGCGAATAATCGTAATTCATTTGGTACTTACTGTGATTATTAATGGACTGTGTTCTTTGTTAAAACGTCGTGATTCCGAACTAATGATGAATTGCTAAGTATGTACGCAGGTATTAAATGTAAAGTTTTCACATAAAACAGCTCTCCGGATATTTATCTCAAAGGTAAATTTATGAATGTATCGTAGCCACATATTATGCCTCGCAGAAAAGTTTGGACACAAGGTAACGAGAAAAAGATAATCATCCAGTGAATATTTATGTGAAAACGTCAATTATACACTTAAATTCCTTGTACTTGACAATACAGAACTACTCCTAAATAACTAGACATGAGGGGGTGGCGAAAACCAAATTTTATAGAAGGATCCCAGGACACTCCATAGTGATTTAGTTCTTAAAGATGACCGTCATTTTTATGATCGTTTAATCTTCGAAAATAATATAAAATCATCCTTTACGTCACACATTTATTTTCTTTATCATTATTTCTTTTATTTTACTTTTCACCCTGAAGTCTGTCAGGTCCAAGTGACCTTAGTTATTGAGGCATCATAATAAACCTAATCCTATGTACCGACGGTACGTTAAATTGTACTGTTCCTTACGGCGAGGCTATCATGATCAGTACTTTTCCTGTTGGGTGAGATGCTTAATAATATATTGTTCGGAGCATCTCGTTAAGAGTAGACCAATATCAACGAATGATTGCTCTCCGGCTCCCTTCCACTCCCCTGAAACTTTTTCCTGCGAATACCCTCCTAACCAACAATTCATGATAGCGCAAATGAGCTCATCTTCTCTTTGATATTTTCTACTTTTCCATGTGCGATCAGACGAAAATACTTATGAATGCCCAACTTGAATTTTTTTCAGGATCTGTCCCGAGGAGGCCAAAAGGTGTTGGAGCGGCTAAGAATTTGTCTGGCTATCCCGATCCCTACATTGTCGGAGGAAATGTTGTCGAGGGGAGGAAATATCCTGGACAGGTATGAAAACAGCACCTCTACACCATATTTCGCCTGAAATTGAAATGTTTTATTCATATCGGCAGTATTATCCTATTTTGCACTGCATATTTTATCGCGCTTTACGTTACGTTAGAACGATCTAGCCTCGTGGACGCTGGTTTCTTTGAAGCCAGCTTTAGCATAGCGAAAGCTATCCTTGATGAGCCGTAATGGCGCTTGACTATTAGTTGTCACAGATTTTCCTTATAATCGGTAGCCTTTAGAATAGGAACCATGGATAGCGTATGTTATGCGCATAAACCTGGAGAGCTTAAGTCCTTTGTGTATAGATTACTGACCCAGAAAACCTTTTTATGCTGGAAATTTGCAGCGAATGTGAATAATTCTTAATTTAATTTATTGTTTGAAAGGTAATGGGGATTATTCCGTAAAGGACATAAAGGGTAGGTTATATTATATACCCTGTGAAACTCTTTCTCATGATTGTAATATTTCCTTTCTCTAAAGATAATCATTTTCATGCTTTGGCAATGATTATAATATTTTTTCTTTTCACAGATTTCGCTGCAGCTCGATGGAGAACATAACTGTGGAGGTTCCATTGTGAATGAAAATTACATTCTCACCGCAGCCCACTGTTCTCAGTACGTTTTTTTTTTAACTATTCCATTTTTTGGTGTAAATGTGGTATCCCATATGTCCTCATCGTAATCGAAAGACACTTCTGTTGGCGTCAAGTAGGTGATTCGTAATACATGCACATTTGGTGTAAATAGTGACATTTTTTATTGGTTAAAATTTAAGATGCGTATCCCTTCATTTATGCTTCACACATAATGCGGTTCACTAAAATATTAACTTGAGACGACCATTATGAATATGCAAGTAATTATATCCATGCATTATCATTTTATAAATAGCTTATAAGCTACAGGTTTTTACCTCCCCTATCTCACATATATATGAGATTTCGGGTCAATTCGTTCTTCTTCAAATGTAATCTTTAAGAATCTTTTTTCCCCAGCTTGCATTTTTTTAAGAATGCTTGTTTTTATATACTTATGATGGAGAATTTTGCACAACCTGGATGGTGTTAATTGATTTACGAGGTAATAATGGTGTTTAAAAATAAAAATCATAGTATATGACCGTGGATCAGCCCTTTAATTACTAAAGTTTCTGTTTAGATTAGAAATGAAATCATGTCTGAGATATCCTAATTTAGGGATTGCTATTTCTCATTTCCTGGAAACTTTTTCACAACTCTCGATATCATCGTTTCAGGGACGATCCCGCATATTTGACAATTTTGTCTGGAACAAACAATCTGAAAAATGGAGGAACGAAACATAGAGTGTTGGAAATCCATTATCACGAGAAGTACAACCCTAATGACTCTTGGTTTAACGACGTAGCTGTGATGAAGGTAATGTATGCATGATATTGCGAATGAATATTCAATAAAAATATGATACACGTTAAAAATCTGTACCCTAAATGTGAAATTTATTGGCGAGTATTTACAGTTAAAGGCTGAGGGGCGTAAAAGCTATTTTGCGAAACTGAATCCTGCAAGTGAGGAAAAGAGTGTAACTATGAATAAATAAGATAATCGTCGAATACCAATGGTTCAAGAGAACGAGGCAAATATTGATAGTTTTACCAGTTACGAAAGGGATAAACTGAGGAATAATATTTATCAGTTATTTTTGCGCGGTGGCACCATAGCTTCTTCTATGTACATACCTTAAATTTCATATTATGTTAAATTTGAGCTGCTTAATATTCAGTTGTTAGCTAGCTGCCATTACCTTGTTGGGCTAGAATAGCTAAACAATTAGTTTATCTATTCCAACAAGAATCCATTTTCATCAAACGATGATTCTTAATTCGTCTCCATTCGATGAATTCGTAGGCTGGCTTGAAGTATATATTTTGTATTTCATGGTAAAACATGGATAACCTACAAAAAAATCAGGCGATGTCGGTATAGTTTTTTTAAAAGTAAGTATTCATGGAGGTAGAATGCGTTTTCAAGTAGAAATAATTGCTCTCGAAATGTAGTGATAGAGAAATGATATTACCGATATTGAAAAATTTCCAGTGATTTTAAAGTGCACTGGGGAGATCGAGACATCCAACAGGGAGGGGAAATATTTATCGCGGTTAAGCACAAAACACTAACAAAATTGAAACATTTCCCGATAAAAATATAGAAAGTGCCTGGTGATCCATTCAGTGCGCTAAAAAAAAGTAATATATGTTTGTGCATACTATAGACCTGCCCATACCGATGTACACTCATCGCCAGTATTTAACTCGTGAAACAGATCAACTCTATTGATTCCTGAAACAGTGTATTTTAGATGATAGCGGGTGGAGATTTCGTAGCCTCTTAAAAGAGTCATGAAAATTTCTCTCTTAATGAGGCATACTTTTCCATATCCCATTCCAATATATAAGGAGACCTAGGTATATCTTTGCGTCATTCAATTAGCAGTCTGTAATGTGTCAGTAACTCTACTTTTTTAACTCATAGTGCTTCCTTCCTTCTCAGAGGACCATGGTTCAAAATTCGATGAACATTTAATCATCAACATATTTCCCTAATAGGCTCACCATTTTTAACCGCAGAGGTATATGCGTTTTTTACTTGAGGTATATTTCGAAGAATAGGAAGCAGTGGTTATAAACTGAAAAGTTTAAATTTTAGGCACTGCGTTTACTCCCACATCGAAACCTTCTCCTTTTCTTCCATGTTGAAGATCGAAGCCTTCAACCCTCTGAGGAAAACAAAATTATATGCTCCTAAAAGACTAATTAAAATGTTTCGTTCTTTCTCAATTACAAACTAGTACAGAAGGGGAGGTTTTGTTAATATTTCCCTGGCCAGGTAGGGGATATTCATCATAGTCTCAAGAAACGAATATTATGCATCATAATAACATATTACGTAGTCTTTTATTTTGTATCGAAACTGCAGTTCATACCTTTCCTACGAACATTTTCATCATATCTTTATTCGAATTTAAATTGGGGAGACCAGGGTTGGCTGGCTACAGTTTAATTTTTTGAATTTTGTAAATTTTTTGGTAAACGATTTTGGAAACAAAACGACAGTTTTAAATTAAAAGTATTAATGAAGCATTCCGAAGTATTAAGTCTTTATTTTATATACCGAGCAAGGGCCTCCCGAAAAAAATGTGCCAACCAAGCCCGTGGCGAGGCAAGTTCCCTATACTCGCGGGGTAAGTTTACTCATACCATGAAATGGGTAAGGGGTGTATCAACGAGGGTCAACTAAGTAAAAATTTTTTTTATGCAACAGATAACAAGTTTTAGCCAAAAAATAATCCCTGTGAGCAGGCATTTTACGAACTTATCTAAGTATAATGTACAAATATCATAGTAAGAGCAGAACAATTTTTAAGCTAATATCACTCAAGGTCATCGTCAGAACTAAAATTGTCACATTCGTGAAAAAAACTGTTATTATCTGTGCCGTTCTCATGTGTCCAAAGATTTCAGTTTGTGCACTGCATCCGCTTTTCCCTTAGTTTGCTTTTAGAAAACTCTCCGACAGCCAAACATCCGTCATCTTCTGAACTGTTTTTATGATCCAGATTGCAGCGCCTAAGCTTGATATTAATTTTTTGCCTATCATTGATGACGCTTAAGCGTTAAAAATCGTTGTGTGAATAAAGTAATATTGTGGAAAATTATGACATACTCTCTTAAGAATGGATCGATTCCACTATGCACTTCCTGAAATCGTTGTCTTAACATGAAATAAGTTCGTTTAAAATATTCACCTGGCTTTGACCGCGTCAGTCTAGCCTCAAGTGACGAATTCACATACATACAGCTACACACCTAGTAGTGATTACGGTATTTGATTCACTCTAAATCGATTATTGGGAAAACTGATTGTCCTTATGAACACTTTTATTATCCGCAGGTGGATCCACCCTTCATTTTTGATGCCGATGGAAACACTGCCCCTGTCAAGCTTCCTGAGCAAGGCCAGGACACTCCAATCGGATCCAAAGCCACTGTCATCGGGTGGGGGCGTCTGACCGTGAGTATCGTTCTTTGATACACCCCTCCTCATCGGTGAAAAAGCAACGCAACATTTGAGACAAAATCACCAATCCCCTAATTCGCGATACCGATGTGGTTATATTATTCCTGATACAACCTTCAAGTTAAGATAAATAATTTGAAGTAAACTTGGAGATATCAAGTCATGTGTGGCAAAGTGACCGATTTGAGGTATGCATGATAAAAATATTATAATTTTCAGTACATGGGTGACCTTCCTGACGATTTGTATGAAGTGGATATTTCGATTTGGGACCACGACCAATGTAATGATGCATATGCACCAGATGGTCTCACAGTCCACCCTGAGCAGATCTGCGCTGATACACCTGAAGGAAACAAGGGATCCTGTAACGTAAGTTTACATCAATAAAAACTACGTTATGTGGAGGTATTCGATGTCATTAAATTGTTTATCATCTTAGAACATAATAATATCTATTTGAATGATAGGGTAAATTGATGCTTCGGGAAGTTCATACACGAGGAAATAAACCAAATGATAAGAATGACACGATTTTCTCCCTCCGCGGTTTTCTTTAAATGCTGACATTTCTACCTTTCTCCAAATTTGCGGGAAATTTCCTGAACTATTCATTTCATTTACTTGCATTTGGTTGCTTTAAAGTGCACCAAAATATCTCGTACTTTCGGAATTTCCGTACAACTGCCAGGATTTTATAATCTTGCTTTTGTTTTGTGTTTTCGTTTCTATAGAATCATTTTATATTTCCTTTTCTCGAGGTAAATTTGCGCCTTTCCTCAAGTGATTTATATTATTGTGATACCATACTATATTGCGTGCAATTTTAAAATTGTGAGGCTAAAAGGAGTACCTAAAGGTATTACTAATTAAATGATAGCGAAATGTACTAATTTCCACCGATATGGATTTTTTTATTGGCACATTAATCATGTTTCGTTTTAAATTTACCACATTCAGTAATTTAATACATTCTAAATATTGATACGAAAACCCATTAGGCTGGGAAGTTATTTCATCCCTATAGGAAATACCTCCGTGTTTCCTTTGAAATGTCTTTACGTTTTACGGCATCTTAAGCTCACACCTGATACCGTTTACATGTATCACAAAACCGCTTACCTAAATTACGTAACCGTAATCCTCCATTGCTCTCTTTCCTTTTAGTACTCGTTTGATTCCTACGATTAATGCTCTTTTTGATGCACTCATCATCATCACATGTCATAAGCCTTAGAATATATTTGACGGAGATTTACTCTCCATTATTTTATCCTGAAGTATCTTCACATAAACAAGAATCTTCTCGTTTAAATTCTTAGCAGGTGCTCCATAATTCTCATCCATGGTCCTCTGCAGATTTTTCGATTCACTTTTCCTTCCAACACTACCTTCAATACAGGTCTTCACGTTACAAAAACGATTCCGCAATCCTTTCAGAATGCTATTTCTTCTCTCAACCCCTGGTTACACGATACATTAACGTGTACAAGTTCATGTACATTTGCGTGAATGGTTTCATGCATGTTTGCACGTTTGCCTCTGACACCGGAGCGCAAAATTTACGAATGCATGAACCGAATAAGAACAGGTTCTATTTTCTGTCCATGCTTTCCTATGGACATGTTGATGTGGTTGCATAGTGAATTGTCGCGTTCATTCTCGCTTTCATGCATTCGCACATTAACTTGTACGTGTTAATGTATTGTGTTACCAGGGCTTTACTCACCCTTCGTTCCTTGTTCACTCTAACTTCGTTACTTGCTCAGTCTATCCATTTGATCCTCATAATTGGTATTCAAAGTCAGATGTCAACTGCTTCCACTCCTACCCTGATTTGCCGCCTTTATACTCCCTATCTCACAGCCTTGAAGAAGCATGATCCAGGTGTACTTTTCTTACTTCTAAGCCTATTCAGTTTTACACAGACTTTTACTTTTTATGTTCCTTATTTAATATATAAGCTAATCCATAATGATGATCAGTGACTTAAGTCTATCAGGCGTCTCCTTCAAATAGATAATAAATACCATGAGCGATTTTTCTTTCAAAGTTATCATCTCCTATTTCATATCTATTTCAATGAATTCAATTTCGCATTTCCTTTTGTTTTCCGTCTATTCAGATGGAATTTGCCTACACTAAGACTTTGCATAGTGAATAACGATAGTAATGCAATTTATTTTCGCTAAACATTTAACATTATGCTTAAGTAATTGATGTATCTTTATGCCGCTCATTAACGAATCAATATTTATTCATATTTGCGTATAACTTTCGAAATTGCAATAGTTTTTTAAAAATACAATATAATACATATTAATATTTTTAAATATTTATTTCACAAACTTTTGTCAGGGCGACTCCGGTGGACCTCTGTTCGTGGACAATCAAGTCGTGGGCCTTGTATCCTGGGCGAGAGGCTGTGACGTGAAAGGATACCCCACGGTGTACACTCGGGTTTCCGCGTACCGTGACTGGATAGACTCGAAGATTAGCGCTTAAAGATGTGGACTGTTCCAGGCTTGAAACAGATATTGGAAAATAATTGGTGCCTTCTGTGAAAGTGCGATAAAATGTAAAAGAGAGGAAACATATTAAAAATAATATATTAAAAAATATACTTCACTTTCCTAACATTGGAGTCTTGTGTGTGTTGTGTTCAGCCCGAAAGTTGGTCTGGTTAGTGAGGATTGAGCTCACCAAATCCTAATCCCAACAGCGTGCGATATTAACGCATCATGGTATGGGGGCAAACTCCTTCCCCTTAACCGCCTGCGGTTTCCCAGAAACATTTGGTAACCATGAAACAGTGCAACTTGTTTGGCTGGACATGTCTAAAAGCCTCTCTCGGATTCAAATCAGGTACCGTCGGTTAGTAGGCCAACAATCCTGGGTTACCAAATTTTACCTGGTTTCAATAATATAATAAATGAAATTTATTGCGTCTAAACTATTAAGTTGATTGGTAAAACGTACTTTTATTCTTTTTCTCCTTCTCAATATCACTAGTAATCAATCCTTACCCTGCCGCAGCTCTCCGCATGATTCCACTATCGCCCAGCTTTTTCATATTAACGCCATCGTTCCTTTTACTTGAAAATTCCTCCATACATCGTGGAGAGTTTATCCTATCTACCTCAACGGCTATCGGCACTAGGCCATCATGTTTCAAGATGTACCTGATATGGCTGTTCATCTTTTCGAAGAATTTTAATGACATATATTATGCCTTACTCTTACGGTTAATTACATCGTCCCTACTACTAGTGGAATACATTGGCCCAGTAGCATTGCACAGATTAATTGAAAGAATTGTAGCGGTTCTTCTTACTTTCATTCCATTTACACTAAGAATTGATTTGGTGCTTTAGCAAGATAGTTGCGACTCCCAATTGAAAGGGTCTGCGTTGGCAGACATTTTGTCGGCTAGTATTCCCTCTATCCCAACCTGAATCCTGTGCGGAGAGCACTTTAGCATTTCAGTTCTCCGTCCGTCGGATAGGACGTTAAACCGTAGACTCCTTGGCACTTTTCGTTAAGATTAATGCCGACGCCAGTTATATTCACCCCTCCTTCTTTCCTAGACAAATTCTTACTTAACCCCATCGAACAATTATTTTCGATGGCGATGATGGCAGCTGTCGATCGCTTGCGTGTATTATTTACTGCTTTTTTCCATTCTCACCTCATCCTGTTCCACCTTATAACGGTCCCATATGTTTTACCTCCTTCTTTTCCAGCCGCCTTCTGATTCCTCCGACCCCAAATCCACCGGTTTCACACCATTTCCGCGTTACCTCACTCCAACACCCCCCCACCGGCTGTAGATTTTAGATCGATGGACCTAATTCCGCCTTCGAGGATTCAAAGTGAAATCTTTCTGATCCAAGGCTCCAGCTCATGACTTACAATGATCAAAATACTTTAATTCCTCACGAAGGAATCCTTTAATTAGTTTATCTAATCCCTGGCAGTTGTATTATTTCTTTTCTTACGGTTGCAATTGTGTAAGTCATGTACGTAGGTAGTTCATGCATACAGATCAATTTAGGTGATAACTCACACTATGCCACATACCGTAGAGGTGACTTGCAAGGTTTAACGTAGATATAGATGAATTATTTTCCGTTTTAATTGAAATTGAAGTCCTTCTTCGGAACGCTGCATTTATATTCCAAAATTTAATTATCGATGTGGCAGCTCCCGTTCACATTTACTTGCTCTTGTTCCTCTCTCCTTCTATCTCGGGCCGCGATCCTTCTCAACCGAGGGATGGAAAGGCCGACGGGGGCTTTACTTGACCCCCAGCGCTGCCGCTCCTTGCGTCACGTGGTTTGCCACCAACCTCTCCTATTCCCACCCCCGCTTTCTCCTCCCATAACTCTTCCCTTTCGCACGAAAGAATCGACCAGCAGCCTCACCCTCCCCACCTCGACCAACCCTTTTCCCCACCTTAACCCACACCTCTGATGCCCCCCTGAAATTTCTCCTCTAGGCGTCCTTTAAACGCCCGATTTAAATGCCGAGCAGAACTTCACTGCCCAATTTGATTTGAGGCCTTAAAATTTTTCTTGCGCTAATCATTTGTATTTCGGGATCCACAAGAGATAAATTCGCCAGGTAAAAAGTATTTTTCGGTAAATACTTTTCGTAATCATTTTAAAGTTCGCTTATCACATTTGTTGGTGACATACTAACGCAAATCGTCGTTGCTTTCGGATGAACAAGAAAAATAATTTGTAGGTCCCGCTTTTTAATTTAAATAAATAGTATATGTTTCTGTAAATAATGAAAATTTCTTGCTCTTATATTTTCTACACTTCTCGTAGTATTATGTAGTATTCCTCAAAGGAATTTTAAGTCTGAGTAAATTTATTTTCTCTGAGGCAACGCAGCATCTCCACTGAATCCCCTTTATCGGCCAGTGCTTGTTTTCTTTTGCCTCCAAGTGCCTTAGCTTCGTCTCACTTCTGGGCTTTCTTTCCCCTTCGGAGGTGTGGGAGGGGGTGAGTCCTGACGCCCTAGCCTCGATAAGACCTCTCACCAAGGCTAGTCGAAAATCACGATGAGTCATTTATTTACTAAGGAGCAGAGGAGGACACAGATGTTGATGGCGGTGGCAATGATAAGTTGGGCGATTAGCTTTTTCGTCCACTTCCAGATGGGGAGTTGTGTCGTAGCTCGTACCCATTCTATCACGCAAACCGTAATCAGCGTAACCCATGTGCCTATTGTAGTCCTCCGCAACAACTAGTCTCACAGCATTTCCCCACTCATTGCAGAAATTACGCTCTCCCGGTGGATCATGTATGTTTGTCAGTATGAATACCTCTTTATTATCCAGGGCTGTCAAGTCATGTCTTACTCGAACCCGCCACCCGTCATCTCTTTTCATTTTATTTTCTTTTGCAGTCAAAATCTAATGGAATTCCTTGCCGGTTAGGTCATACTGTGCCAGAGCAGAAAATTTTGTCTTTAGGTTATCCATAAGAGCAGGGGAGGAGAAAAAGTTATTCATATATAATTTATACCCAACCCTTTATACTTTCCTTATCAATGCTCCCACTGTAACGTGTGTAGCTGACATGTCTTTCGTCAGTCTGTCTTTTCCCAAGTAAATCGTCATGCCATATGTTTAACCAGTCTTTTCACACACTTAGTATATTTTATCCCAAAATGTTTGTGCCTCTTAAGTATGTATTGCCAAAACATAACTCTGCCTTCGTAAAGCAAAATGATTTCGTCTATGGCCAAGTGATCTATCAGATTATAAAACTTCATGGTATATATGTCTTTGAGCTTATTAAGACAGTTCTAATTTTTCACAGGAAATCATGATGAGTTTCGAAGCTATTGAAACTGAAATTGAGAAATTGTCATAAGTGTAAGAATATGTTGCGTCTCATTGTCGTGTTGTAAAATGTAGTGTGAAAATTTTACCTACATCAGCTTTGCAGAGGCCGAGGCTTTTATCGATAGAGGCCTTGGGACCAATAGAGAGGGACGCAGCTTTCCCGGAACTCCACAACAAACCCTACGAAGGTTGGAGGTTCAGAGGGTCAAACCTTCTTACTGCATTGTTATTTAGAAGCAAAGAACATTTTTATTGCATATGTTAGGAAGAGGGAGTGAGAATAAAAAATAAGCAAGGGAGACTGGAAAATCCTGCATTGCGATGCTGGAGTATAAAGGTTTCCCACAGAAGAAACAGGCTAAATAAGCTAAAGTACGTAAAAAACACCTAAGGAAAGAAAAAAGAGGAATAATATCAAAAATTAAACATCAGCTATGAAAATGAGAACAGCAAAACATGTCCAAATTTGGCGTGCATACAAGAATACAATCATTGAAAAACCCTTGTGTCTTCAAAACATGTATCATTAGCATTACCCATTGCATAATTGAATTGGGGAAGGTTCAAAAAAATATACGTGAAAATACCAACATTCTGTAATCAAAATTGCGGAATGTGTAGGTGTCCAAATGAAGCGTACCCACACGCTGGGCGTATAAAGGTTAATTTTTTATTTCATTCCAACCAATTTTCATTTTATAAAACAATAAACTTCCGCTACGTTCTTTATCAATCTTAAAGTGTTGATTTGTTGTTGTTCGATTGTTTCATTTCACATAAAATAGGAAAAAAATGCCATAGACTTGCCCAGCTTATCATCGAGTCTCACACCTCTCAAGCTACGCTTACCGATGAAACCAACCTTTGGGTCGAGAACAGGTTCGTCCCGAGGTATTTCACTTATTACTACGCAACGATCGCCATAAAAATTTCACTGTGCCACTCAACAATACCCTCATCCTGCCCCTGCACGTCAGAGAGAATCCCAGCCCTCGAGTCGAGCCTCCCACTCCTTCCGCGTCTCCTTATTCGGGCCCTCATCCTCTCGACGTCTTTTGACGGCCGATACAGAATATCGCGTTTCCACCTCCACCCTTCCCCCGCCTGCGACCACATACGTCACTGGCCCCTTCAGTCTTCGCTCTGCTTTTGGCGTGAGAGGTTGAATTCACGGGAAGGCGATGGCGGCTGCCATTCAGGGCCATATTTACCATATGGCGTTCCCGGCGGTTACGCTGGGGCCTCGCGAGAGAGAAATTGTAAATATAGTTGTAAGTAACCTGGCTCCTGCTAGCAGAGTATTAATAGTGGTAGGTATTTGTACTCATTATGTATTGACTTTATACGCCAGGAAAAGTATGTCAAACTGCAAGGTTGCAAGACTATGATATTGGGGGCCTCATTCTAGCTTCCGCCGAGGGCCTCGGAGGTCTTACGTCACTGCTGCCATGGACAGAATTGTGTGATTGTTCATTTCAGTTTTCGTCCAGTAATTAAGGTTTGTGACACTGTATATATTCAATCGTTCATTAACAATTACGAATGACATACGTATGCATTGTTTAATCGGGTGAATTTGTTATAGGTAAGTGAATTTGGGAGTCCAGTCTTGAAAAGCTGAACCACATGTTTTCAACTTTACGCTACGTTAATAGTTGTAAGACGTGCAATGCTTAAATCACATCGTCAGTAGAGTAGAATTCCATTGGTGTGCTTCTGTGAAAGAACTTCGGAATAGATAGGCTGCTTTACACGATACCATTTTTTGTACAATTTCTTGTACCATCGCTTGTATAAACTGAACGAAATTGTATGTTTGTCTAAATGGAATTAGAACAGGTTCTATTTTCTATTCAGACATTCGTACAAGCGTTCACACAATTTGCCGCTTTACATGGCACAATTTCCTCATATATGCGTTTTTACAAGAAATTGTACAAAACATTGTATCATGTAAAGCGGCCTTAACGCGTCAAACACTTGAAAGTAAAATTGTTCCGCAGGTTTGTATGTGCAAGTTAAGCTATTGCAGTTTTCGTGACAGGGGAAGAGACTTATCATCACGTATTCCCAGACTTCTCTTCATGCCAGCTTTTCAAAGTAATAAAAAAATCAAATTTTGTTGCTTTTGTTCAAAATCAAGTTTCGTTGGTTCACTCGTAGTAAAATGGGTGCTGCGCCGACTATTTGATTGCCTGCAATAATTTGGCGAATGAATTATTCCATTATTGTTAATGTTCATCATTTTTTAAACTCACCGAAAGTGTAGCCGATTAATCTTTGTTACCTATGTTTCACCCCCGTTTATCAAGACTCTGGGTTGAAAAGCGAGCAAAAAAACTCGCTCTCCAGTTGGTCAGCAGTAATTTAACATTTCCGAAACCCAACTTTGTTTCATACGATAACTATAGTCTTTCCGCATGCGGTACACTGAAAATCGAAAAGGAAAAAGTTGATAACTATAGTAATCTATGGATTAGAACGTGTCTGCAAGTCAATGTTTGTCCATCTTTATGAATGCTTGCATAATTATCTAAGTGATAAAGTGGTCCTCACTTCGGGCGATATAATTTTAAATTTAAGCGTAAATATTTAAAATGTATTAATTTTCATTCATTGGATTAAAGGAGCAATCGAATGATCCGAGATTCAAGAGGTGATGAGATGAGAGGGAAATGAACAACCGAGAACTTTCCCGCCGACGAAGCACTGCTCCAGAGGGACAACGAGGACGGAATCAAGTGGAAAAATGTCTCCGCTCATCGATAGAATTTCGTGGACTTACTGAAAACTATCTCTGCGGCGGAATAAATTAAGGCAACGACATCATCATCTCGAGAGGTTTTTCGGCGGCGTTTTAGAGGCAGCAACTGATCTTCTGAGCCTCCAGAACTGCTGGAGGCTCTGTACTGCTGTCTCCTCCGGAGAGGTAGGTAAATGGATTTAAAACTTAACTTAGACGTAACCCTTCAAAATAGAATTCACATGGATTTTGTTTTTTCTTGAGAGAGTAATCAACTCGCATCCAATCCCGGGAAGGCGTGTGTCAAAAGAAGGCAGGAGTTCGGGTCCCGCCACGGAGAGTATAGATTTCGTGAACAAATCATAACTTTGGGTTTGTGTCTGTGTGCGACCGTGCAAACTTGATTCATGTCACGGTGTCGCTATTCTAGTTACGTGGACTTAATTCTGGCTCGTCATAATGCAACGTTAATGGTGAGCAATTTTAGTGAACATTACAGCAGTTCTGTTCAGATCATGGGTAAAAAAATTAAGTATTCTAATGCAAAACTTCATAAAAACCTTTGCGAATTCATAGCGAGAGAAACATACTAGAGCAGTGGTTCCCAACTTTATTTCACTCAGCATTTAGTTTCCCTAATCCAACCTAACCTTTAAGGCTATAGTAAATGTATACACTAGCCATGCAACTACTGTTCATTTATTGTTGAATCTATATATTGATTACAATTAATATGGATGTTTACTCTTCGATTTTGAAACTCCTGGTGTTCACCACTAACTGCATGGAGATGTTCAGGTGAACAAGTGTTTATTATTTCTTTGATGGTGTCCTTGTTTGTGGACGATCTAGCAATTTTTTGCTGATCGTCCAAGCTGGTCAGTGCCACAAGGCAAATACAGATGACCTTGCCGGAAATAATGGATTTCACTTTTCAGCAGAGAAGACAAAATGCATGCATTTATACTGCTTGAGAGGACTACACCTACCACCGCCATTGTGTTTGGGGAACACGTACCTAAACTACGTCCAAGAAATCAGATTCCTTGGCATGATTTTAGGCTACCGGTTGAATTGGCGAGAGCATATAAGCTTATTTAAGGACAGATGTATGAAGACTTTAAATATTTTAAGGTTTTTATCAAATACAACGTGGGGAGCCGACCACTCAACCCTAACGTTATTGTACCATGCCCTAGTATGGTCAAGATTGGACTATGGTTCCATAGTATACTCTTCTGCCTGGGAGTCATATTTACGACCGTTGTCAATGGTGCATAATGCTGGGCTACAGATGGCAATTGGTGCCTTCCGTACCTCTCCAGTGCTGAGTAACTATGCAGATTCGGGCAAGCCTCTGTTGAATGTCAGGAGAAATATACTTATGTGCAACTATGTTGCCAAGGTTTTAGCCTCAAAGGAGCATCCTTGTTTTAATATTGTTTTTAACCCCATTTTATTCACATTTTTAATAGACGAACATGGTGCACAAGATCACTAAGTGTGTGGTTTAAGTCTTTTAATGATTACTATGGTATTTCGATGCCTGAATAAACGGGGTTGAGCATTTCAGAATACCTCCACGGCAAGTAAGTCAGCCTGTATGTAACTTCAGCTTACAGAGATTCTACGAGTCTTCCGCCATTACTGCCGAGTACCAGTGCTCTTTCCGAGAGATTATTAATGCACGCCCCAGCTTCACTGCCATTTACATGGACGGTTCGAAGACAGGAGGCATGTGTGTGTGCAGTGACCTCAGCCCACCACAGAGTCATTAGGGCAAGGTTGAATCCCATGTGTAGTATATACACAGCGGAACAACATGCTATTAGGATGGTTCTGAGTGGGATTGAGACGTAATGCCTCCTTTCTAATCTGCAGTGACTCCATGAGTGCACTGCAGGCCACTTCCCGCTTTTTCCCAATGCACCATTTTGTCCAGGATATTCAATTAGGTCCCACGAGAGAAAGGAAATTCATATCGAAATTCTTATGGGTTCCTGGACATGTGGGTATAGCAGGGAATGAGGTAGCAAACTCCGCCGCTAAAGAGGTGTTGCGAGAGGCCAACGCTGCCGTGGCACAAATACCTGTGGAGGATCTGAGGGCTGTTTTGAGGAACGTATGCCTTCAGCAGTAGAAACGTGGAATCAGGAAATCTCAAACAAGTTACATACATGAAATTAAGACCGACATAGTAATGTGGCCCACTTCAGTTGGTAGGATTCGGAGGTTGGAAGTTGTCTTCACACGGGTGAGGATAGGGCTCAGTGCCCTGATCCACTCCTACCTCTTTACAGAGAAGATCCAACCCCGTTGTGATCGGTGTGACTCCCCCCTCACTGTAAGGCACCTCCTGATGGAGTGTGATCTCTCTTGTGCTGTGCAAGAAAGGTTGAACGTAGTGGGCAATCTAGGACAATCCTAGGTAATGATCCCAGCATGATCGTTCGTATATTTTCCTTTTTGAAGGAGACTTCTATAATTAAAAATAATTTTAGTATTTTTAGCATTTTTGCATTCTTACTTTTTAACACATCCCATGCGGCTGAAAAATTTTTTGGTGCTCCGGGTGACTGATTTTTTTTTCCACAGATTTGGATATGTAAAGGATGCCATGATATCGACGGCTGCTGATAACATACGGGAAATATTTTTCATGAAACTTTTTTTTAATGACCCCTTATGATGTCATCCGTCATGGCGAAACAATGGACGTATGCAACCAGCACTACAAAACTATCCCGCAAATACTATTATTTTAATTGCTACAAACCCTTGCGTTCATTTTAAATTTAATTTGCTAGCATTGAAGAATAACTAATACTGAATACAATTTACACTTTTTGACTGTAGGAATTAATGAAAATCTTGTCTTATATGCGCATCGAACAAAAAACAAATAAATAAACATACTGGAAAGATCCGATCTGTCGGGTTCTCTTCAGAGAGCTTCCATTTTTTGTCTGAATAAATGGTAGTTTGCGGTAGAGAACCCGAAATATCGGGTCTCTCCAAAGAAATACTCCACGGAAGCCTTAACAAGGAAGTAAACATATTCATCGGTGAGGAAGAATAAACATTTTTCTTCAATTTTTAAATTCCAATAATTTGCTGAAACTTTCTCTGCTTGAAAAATACAATGCTTTTATGAAAATAAGCCATTACAATTGTTTCATTTTTAACGTTTTATTTCAGTTTAAGATAAAATGCAATGTTGCACAAATTAATAAATATAATATTGAGCAAATTACAGTAAAAAAATGAGGAAGACTAACTTTTGTATTTCCATTTAAAAATACCTATTTAGTATTTATCGAGCTTCTTCCTATGGTATTCAATGAAGCAGGAACGAAGAGATAATCCTGGCTCATCCGGACGATTTGGGAAGAAGGTGGTGATGGTCTTCGTTATTCCTTTTTATGACAAACGCAGCACCGCTTTTGTTTCTGTCTATTCCCTCCTCGAACGGGAAGGAAATCAGGAAAATGAGATTCGGGGGGCTTAGGTGTAGACGGACGTGAGGTAGGTCCTGTTTGTGCTCCAAGTAGGGAGCGTATTAGCTCTATGCGGAACTCAGTGTTTTTTCTGTCCGCTGTATTTTTGGTACGGTAACTGTTTACAACGATCAACTGAAAGATGTGGATTGCTAGTTCTTATACCACTTACCCGATTTATGCTCACAGGGGTAATATGCTAGCATTTGATCGCTGTGATCAATGCCTCTCATATATTTATTGTATATAGCAACCGGTTTTGGTTTAAATTTCATGATCCCTTATCTATTTGGGACCTCGAGCAACTGGCTGCCAAACTCAGAGGTGATGACCAAAACGACCCGTTTGTCTCTCCATTTCAAGACACAGATGCCATCATGACTCCACCGCTTTAGAATTTCACCCTTTTTAATTCTTTGGGACACAATTTCATTGGGATTCCCTCTGTTTGCCCGTAATGTCCCTGTGCAATATGTTTTTTTCTAAGAGTTCTCTAGCCATTTGCACCCTAGTTACAATTGTCTAAATAAACAATGGCGAAAACCCTCTCGGCCCTCAAGTAGTTTATGCACTACATTTCTTACGTGCCCCTGCCCTCCTACTTCCTTATCTGCAGACCCATAGTAAATCAGCATTCGCATTACTATTCTGGATTATTCCGCAAACAAATACATTTTAATGCCCCATTTATGGCGTTTTCTTCTCACGTGCTGATGGAAAACCAGACGACCTCTTCATAAAACCATAGCTTCATCCAATGATAGTTCATTTGCAGAGGAATAAATGGCATGCATTCTATCTTGAAAATGGTTATTCAATGGCCTTATTTTGAACAATTTATCCTCTGGCCGAGGTCCATTTTCCGCAGAATTTTTTTGCGAAATGAAACGTTTGCAAAATTCCAATAAACCTATCCCGAGACATGTACCGCGAAAAGCCGGTTAAATTGAATAAATCATCCTTTTTACAATAATCCTGGATTCTATTCAGTGTAAGCTTTCCCCTATGGAACAATAAATCAAGGAACTTTTCAAATTCTTATTTCAACACGTTTCCAGTCGGCTATTCTGGCATGTGGCGAAACATTCGCCGATAGATGGCTCTCGGCCTGCCTGTCTTTCTCTAACACTGAGAGGTCGTAAAATGCCTCGTTGGCTATAAGGTCAAAATAATTTCGTGGGTGATCCCCAGCTGGAATACCTTCAACCTGGGACACCCAGTGAATAGTAAGCGTGTGATAGCAGGTTGCTCATTACTCCACATTTCAGAAAGCCTATCGGTACCTGAGGGGTTTGGTGCCATGGTTTCAATGGTGGTAAAAATTGTAGAAATATGGGTCCTGTCACGTTCAGAACCTCCAAGGAACTCATCCTCGCTCTCGTCTTCGCTGTCACTATGTTCAGCATGGAAATCTTCAGCGCTATCCACCCATGACTCGTCATCTTTTCCCGAAGAATCCTTATCAAAAAGCAGCCTCCTCAGGTCGTCCTCGGTCATTCTATGAGGTTGGGCTCGCTAAGGATCATTCTTTGAACATCCTTGTTAATTGACAGAAAAAATGATCTTAATATTGGAAAAAGTTATAAGTTTAAAATGAAATAAGTCATCCAAACTACTCCTGCAGATATTGAAACTCACCGGAGAGAGATGGTTCTGCTTCCATTTCAGTTTTCTTGTTATCATTTTCACCTTCTTCCACCTTCCTCTTTCTCCTATTCCCAGTTCCTTAGCATATGAATATAAATGCAATATTTAGATATTTATCGTAATTGAATATGAAAGAATTGTGGTGAGTAACTACTAGAAATGAATACGGTGGTGGTGGTATCTTCTGCATGGGAAGTTTATTTCTTTTTGTGAATTTCGAACGTATACAATTCAAAACACAAGACGTTAAGGTCGCATGCATGTCAGCTGAACTCTGAGTTTGTCTGATCTCTGAGCTGAAGTAAAGAATCGGAATGTGGCATGGTAGAATAGAGCACCATTAGCGACTAATATTTGAGTAACTTTCCGTAATTTTGAACCGCGTGCCAACGGAGAAAGGAGGATAATGTAGCAATTTTGGAAAAAGGAAAAAAAACTCACTTTGAAACTAAAATTGACCAGGTGAAACACCTATGATTGCCACCCTGCCTGTCGCAATATCATAATACAAAAATCACATAATATTAACAAGGAAAGAAGACAAATATTACATACAGTGCCCCAGAGAATAACGCAAAACATTGAACAACTGTGCAAAAATAACCTAAGGAAAAAGATTGTGGATATAAGAAAAAAATCGTTGAATTCAGGAACGGCTGTGGCCACTAGAAAGAACAGATTACCATTTACTAAAGTGCGTCGAAATAAGGCACTCTGGCTCAATACCGGAGGAGAAAAAAATAAATGAAATGTTATACCCCTGATGACATCTTAAGATGTCACCCGCCACCTATGGAAGAAGCATATGACATCTTAAGATGTCACCCGCATGGAACGTGTTAATGAACATTATGCGAACTCGTTTATAAGATATTTAGATGGTGCAAAATGACCTTATCTGCCGATGCACCTTTAAAAAACTAAAACCTAACCCATAATATATTCCAACAGGGCCTCTCCCCTACCGTTGGTGCTTCCACTCACCCACACAATGTGGTGCGAGTTAGCATCACAACTGATTTGAAGATCTTGCTTGTTGGTCTTCCAGTGACTCACCAGCCTCTCCATCCCATTTGATGGTGGAGAAGCCGGTGCATCATATGGCAGGTAGGAGGAGCAGATGACCACCCTCCTCCTGTTCTCACCTTCCCCCAGGGTCAGCAGAACTGCTGTCTGGTCTCTAGTGGTAAATTCCGATAGATGCAAAGCACTTACCACATTCACATAGATACAAGATCTAGGTCTATCAGCAGTGGTACAGTAAAATATTTTTCCCATTGTCATGCTTAGGCCTCTGACTCTTCCCTGGAAAGCCCAGGGTTCCTGATTCAGAGCTATTTTGACCATACCTTCAGAGAGTATCCTTTGCAGGACCCCTGAGGCAGCCTTACTGTGTTGTAGGTTGTAAGCACGGCTATGCCTTGGCTATTGTTGTTATAAGGCTATTGTTCGGCCCCATCCACATCTTCTTCCTCCTCCGTCTCCTTCTCTTTGAGGGGATAGGGAGCCTTCCCTTCGGCCCCCACCCACAAGGGCTCCTGAGTCAGACCTTACCCCCTTGGGGGAGCCCAGGCTCGGTGCCTCCTTGAAGGTGGGCCAGGAGAGGTTGGAAAGGATGTCGTCCTCCTCTCCCAATGAAGGGTATGAGGGGCAACTGGGATGTGTGGGTTTCCCAGTAGGAACCCCCGCAGGCAAGGTTAAGGCAGTAGAGGGTGCATCCTGATTGGGATCCCCATTGGGGCTCTCCAACAGTATCGCTTCCCGCAAGGAAGAAGACAGACTACAAAAGTCCATGTGAAGAGTGCGCCTCTCAGCACCCTCAATTGTTTATTTTGGGATTCCAAGTTTGGTCCCAAGAGTAGCTGGGGAATTACAGTGTCCGCCCATACAGAGTCCCACATGCATGGGTAAGGCTAAATAAAACTGGAGGTCGCCTCTTTTCTGGAGTCTCTCTGTTAGCTACTTCTTACCCTCCATCCTGCAGATGTGGTCACCCTTCGCTCAGAGATCACCGTTGTGATGGGAGCTTTTAACGACCAGCCAGGTCTAGATCTGTCATGTTCAGCAAAATCTTGGGGGCCTTGTGGAGGATATGGCTCTTTACCACGCATGATAGTCTTGATGGTCCATGGGCATGTTCTGCCCTGTGTCCCATCCTGGAGTCACTTACTCCTTACCCCCTGACTTATATGGAACTAGCACCTCCAATAGCAGACACTTAATAATGGATGCAGACAACAGGGAGAAACATTTTTCCTTCCATTACTTCCATTAATGGGCACACACTATCACATCATGTGTACATTACTCTTCCCCTCAACAAAACTAGCATTTCTTAAAGCAATTGTGTATGTATATTCCTTAGCAGTTGCATACAGACTGGTGGTTTTAGGCGTTAAACCACCCAAAAACATTCCTGTAATGTACTGTTTATTTATTAATGTTTTCCCAATAAACCAAGAGAAAACAATTTTACAATACATTTATTTACAATTACAATAATCAATTTAATTCTTCCAAACAAAATATTAAAATATAAAACACAAAATATAAATGGTACAGCTACTTACAAAAAATTCGTACCACTTCCCGACGCAACCCGGCCAACAGACCTTTAAAATCAGCGATGAGACAACACTGTCGCTGTATTCGACTGCCGGGTGTTGGCCAAACGCAGTTACGTCGGACTGGAGATCTCGGCATGAGACGCGCCCGAGCGAAAGATGAGCTGGCGAAACCAAAGCCCCGTCATACTTGATACTGGAAGCTCACAGGCGAGGAGGGTTTCCTTACCTTGAAACAAAAGCTGGGCATATGATTTAGCTATGCAATTAAAATGCTCTGTTCCGATTTGAGCGAGAACCTGCCTTGCCATTTATTGATTTAGTTCCCAATTCAGCATGTGGTGTTAGCGGCGAAGTGTGTGTTTTTGGTAGAAAAAGTAAGCCGATAATTCACATTGATGGTGCGTGCTAGTTACGCTAGAGGAATGCAGCAGTTGACACCTACTGTCGACCAAAATATTATGTGCACTCGAGTTTGAAGGGTGTTTACGAGTAACCTAAATAACTAAAGAAAATTTAATCATATCGTATTTTTTGTCATTTAATTCTACATTAATTGTGCACTTTAATTTTCTTTCTTATATTTTTGTATTTCTTATTAAAGTTTGATTGGAAAAAGTGACGGTTTTTTACGTGTTCAACTATTACACCGAGTATAAAACCTTATACATATCTCAAAAACAGTTCAAATTATTTGATACAAATTTTCCATATAAACAAGAATGTTTTATGCGTTTTCTATTACTTTCAGAATTTTATCTATCAAGAAATGATACTGAAATAATTTTTATCATAAACGTTTTTCTCGGCTCTGGGTGGTCGAAAAAATGCTATTTTAATTGCGTTTCAATCCTTAGATATCCTAATGTTATAATACATCGTTGTTAAGAACGTAATTTAATCAACTAATTTTATATCAGTTTATATTTTTACGGGCCAGAGTGAGACAAGTCTGCGGCTATTTGTTGCAGCAACGTCGCACGGCTTTCCCAGCAACAAATAAACGCTGAACCGTCTATTTCTAAGCCATAAATTTAACCTAATATAAAATTAGTTGATTAAATTACGTAAATTAACATCGATGTAATATAACATTAGGATATCTAAGGATTGTGACACAATTAAAATTGTATTTTTTCGATCACCTAGAGCGGAGAAAAACCCTTCTGATTAAATATGATTACAGTATCATTTCTTTTTCAGCTAATATTCTAAACTTTATAGAAAATGCATAAAATATTCTTGTTTATATGGAGTTATAATTTGGGTTAAATAATCGGAAGGGTTTTTGAGAAATGCATTTTTACATTAATTAGCGCAGAATTGAACGACAAAAATTAATATTTTTAAATTTTCTGTTATTAGGTAACTTTGTAAACACCCTTCAAACTCGAGTGCACATAATATTTTCGTCGACGGAAGGTGGAGAAACCGAATGGCAGGTATACTAACGGCAAATATGCCAGTTCGTCAGATTGCAGATAAATTAAATGCGGGTTCAGGGAAACCTAAAGTCGCCTCTCAGGAGGACGCGCGCATAGTGGACCAAGGAAGGGAAAATACTTTTTTGACTGCCGAATAGACTGGGGATGCCGTTCGTGTTCGGACATGTCCACAGACCGTGCGTCGGAGGATGCAATGCGCAGGACTTGGCGTGAAGGAATTTCTTACTAATGCTCATAAAGTTCCACGCCTGGATTTCTTTCATTTCTTTTGTTTTCATTGGTATTTTATATTTTTAATTTTCGATCGTCTTTCATTCCGTTAACATCACGAAGTGATTCCGAAAAATATCTTCCTTGCCTAATGCAACAATGAAAAATAAGTAAAAATGATACGCATTCGCTTTCTTTCGGGAATTGGTGAGTTGTAGCACAGAAAAAAGCTCCATGGTTTTATGCCCATGTTCTACTACGTGTCTGAAAAAGATAAATGTTCTCGGCAGTGTCAACGAAAGCTCCTTAAGGGAAATGTGTATTAAGGGAAATGTGTATGATTCAGATCTAGGAATATAAATTTCTCGATGTGTGGCATTGCATGTAGCTTCCATAGAAAAAAAAATATTTTTTATTCTTGATAGAAAATTTTTGTTTTTATAAAGCTGAAAAACATAATCATATTTTTCAGGTAGAATAGAAAAGTATCGCTCATGTGTCGAGATTAGTTTCATTGAAACTGTTTCGAGGACTCTTCGCCGCCTTCAAACTAAGTGAATTTTAGCTAATAATAGTATTTAATACTAAAGCATAATTTTCCAATAACGGCAAGTAGCATTACTTAAGCGAGAAAATGTCAGTTTTCACTGCTGGAAGGCAATGGAAACTTATCTTAGGAATAAAAAAACCGTCCCCTCTCTCTCCTCGCCCTTGAGATTCCACTCCTCAGCAACACCTCCTGCCACACACCCTCGCGGTGGCTTGCATGGTAGATCTATGAGGCTTGGTTTAGTCGACACATTAATCCGCGGGGTTTCCCGACTTCCGCGAACGACAGTGCGATGAGGCCGAATCGGAAATGGATGGTCCACGAGTGTTCTTTGAAAAGCAGTTCAGCCATATAAACTCTTAGTAATTTGGAAAACTGGGGTTCCTAAATTCCGTGCTTGCATGGTCAGCGAGCGAGATGGAGAGGCACGACGGTGGTCCGCATTGCGAAAGGCATTCTTCAGTTGTTTCGGGAAAGAAAACCTTACTCGCCGCCGGTGAACTTCCAACCCCCTGTATCACGGGGCCTTTGCTTTGCCAGGTCATGTTTCATTCGGGTGCTCCTGCTTCTGAGATCGTCAACCAGACGCGATAGGTGTTCGGCAGTCGAATCGGTGACAGTGTTGTCACATCGAGGAATTAAAGAGCCTGTTGAGCGGGTTGCGTAGGGAAGTGGTACAAATTTTTTGTAAGTAGCTGTACATATATACAATGTAAAGAATTGTAACATGCTCATGATAAAATTTGTCTTGGCGATGTATACATTTTAATTCCATGACAAATCTAAGTGATCTAATAACTAATTATATTGTCTGTATTTTGCACTAACTATTTAAATTTAGCTTATTGGGCTGAAAATATAATTGAATTATCTTTGTAAAATGAGAATGTTAATTTAATTGTTTTAGTGAATAATAATCTAAATATCATTTAATGATGATGCACATAAATATTAATGAAACCCCTCCAGAAGGAAATCCTGCATATGCCACTGTTCCTTGGGAACATTTCACGGAAAATGCTTTCTTAGTAACTTGGGAGCAATCTGGTTGTCTGTCGAAGATTGTGCTCCTGTCTTTTTTTCACTAATACCATCTCTATTCTAGGGTCCAACTTTTCTGTCCTTGTTTTGATCATTATGATGCCATAAGTTGCTCTATGGATAAAAAAATGCAACCATCATTTTTTATTACAGGGATTTTTTGTCAAAGATTTAAAAATTGAAAGTTCAAACCAACGAATGAAATCATCTGTACTTTATGTTGTCATAGTTACTGTGTAGAAAAACTTGTCCTAATTCAACCCCCTTTCAGCACCTCTCAATAGAGGACAATTTTTCTGGTCCCAAACATGCCCACTTTTGGGAGGCTCGACTGATAAACCAATCCTCAAAGTGCGATGTGTAGATGAATTTCAGTTGTGACGACACCAAAAATGCCTCCTTTGGATAGAGATTCAGAGATCCAGAATTGCATATATAATGTATGGGAGCAAACATTCTCCACTTGTAGAAACAGCCATCATGACTGATGTTCACAATTTGGATGTCTTTCAAAATTTCTAGATGCCATGTTCCCCTTCTGACAATCATTTTGGTTTTTCCAGGGTCAACAAAATTAGTTTCGTCATAATATAAATATTTTTAAGAATTGTACCCATCTAAAGACTTTTTTAAATGAATGAAAAATTCTTGTAGAAGAATTTTACTCACTGCTACTCGTTATTTATAGTATTTTTGGCAGACTTTAAATTTTTATAAATTATTATGGATAAAAGTTTTGATGCTTCAGCTTTAAGAAATAGGTTTAAGGAATGCAAACTAGCCATGGGAAACGGAAGCCTTAAAGCCTTTAGTAATCTACAGGGAAGAAGGTAACCTTGGTAGCTTAAATAGTTGAAGCACCAGGCTGGTAATCATGATATTCTAGGTTCGAATCCCAGTCAATGTGAATGAATTTTTAATGTGGAAATTCAGCTTTTAAGAGAGAGACAGTTGCTGCATTTGATATTAAATTAAAAGGAACGGCTGTTAATATGTATTGAACTTTCCTCTTCCTTCTGCTTCCTACACCTTACCCATAACTTTAACTTCATTCATCTCCCACATCACCGCAGTGTGTTGTATATACTAATACTATCTACATTATTCATTTACCAAGGTCACTTAGACTTAGAATAGGCTTTCTAAAATTATTTCTCATGATGTCAGTCCTCTTCTAATTGAGTTTACCTACTCTTTCATCATCAAATTGTCTTAAATTGCACCCCAATGTTGAAAGAAATCTAAGGCAATAAAATGCTAGTTTTAGATGTAATATCATTAACTGATTATCAATTAGCTTTTTGAATGAAATTAATGTTGACTAAACTCATGTCTTAGCCAGTTACTTATATCTTTTAAAATCCTGATTCTTGGTGATGTCTGAACTTGTGCAACTTAGAGGTCTCAAGAATGTGTTGGTTTCATCATTATCCATCTATGATTAACAATTCCTATGATGGCTAAGCAGAGAATTGGATGCATTAGTTCGGTAAATTGTAGTCAAATGCTTTGTCAAAATAAAATAATAAAATCTTATGTCTTTGGTACCATGGTGGCCTTGGAGAGAGACAACCAATGGTGGAGTGGAGAGAATGCAGCACAGGATGTTTAACCTTCATGGGTCGGTTGCAGGAATCCAGGAATCCTCATCTTTAGGTGTTCTCTTCATTGAGCGCTCACCCTCTTCAGTAGTGGTCCACTGCTGGACCTTCAAGGACCAGCAAACGTTTTCATCTGCTGAAGACTGAGGAAAGTCCCACCTATATGCATCTGATTCGCGCTCTTGAGAAGAATCGTGGTCCTCTTGTGATGTAAGCTGATCGATGAACTTCAGTTCCTGGAATACTTGATCTTTCCTGTTTTCTTTGGCAAAGGTAAATGGAATTTTACTCTTGAACTTCATTGCATTTCATGATTCAGCAAGAGCTGTGAATTCTATTAAGATAGAGGAAGGACTTAACTTGTGTATCGAGTACATATAAAGTATACCGGTGTGTATTCGGTAGGTATTGCTGGTTGTACTTTTGTTATGGTGGATTAAGGGAGTAAAACCTGTTTCATACTTAAAATATTTTACATTGAAATTGAAATATTTAAAGAAATAAATCTGTTAAATCTTTTCAGAATGGAACAAAATGACAATTTTTAATCTAATTAATGCCTTACTCATCCAGTATTTTGCCATGTTTCCTTCCTCTTTCTTAGGTACATTAGTTGCTTTGCCATAATTTTTTTCCAAATTTTAGGTTTAGTGTGCCCCCTCCAGTAGGGTGGTTACGTAAAATCCGGTGCTTCATAACGTCGCGCTCTGTAACGTCCAAAAACTTCGCCCCCAGCGATTACGTATCTCTAGGCGAAGTTCTCAACGTCGGCGAAATCGAGGCGCTACCGAGAGTATGAGAAATTTATGCTCGCGTCATTATTCCATTCTGTTTTTCTGCGGTCCGTCCCGTCCGTTCCCTGCACGAATCTTTCCATCCAATCCAAGGCCAGAAAGCGGTCATGTGATTGATTTTCAGTAGCAGACGAGCAGAAGGGCTAACGACGATGAAGAATTCATTAATGGCTAAAGAATGCGTGATATTAAATAAATGGTGGCCAGCACAATGTGAATTATATGCCTACATATTGTGAAAGGATTACACGAAGTATTCAATGTTTATTATGTTCCTATTGGATACTGATTTACGTCCTACCTTGAATACCAGTGGACATAGGGTGTATTCAATACATATTAGGATACGTATTCAATACCTAGGTAGGCTCTCATACCCAATTAATACGCATTGAATACACGAGGCTATATTCAGTACGTATTTGGATATGTATTAAATGATTTAAAACAACTGCAGTTGAGTCTTCATGGGAATGTATTCAACCACATTCCGTACGTAAAAACGTTGACAAGAGCTTACTACAGAGGAGCCATACCCATACAGCCAAACGAACTAGGTAACAACAAAAAAAAACATTCAAGAATACGTGAATGGGTGCACCTAATACCAAAATTGAAAAAAAGGTAAATGCAAATACTTATAGATGTTGTATACTTATTCTATATATGATTGCACAAGTTATACTTCTCATTCATGTATACGATATAATTACCTACACACACTATAGTCCTCACTATAACCTAACCACCTACTTAAAGAACGCCCTAACATCTAACTGATTTAGACATGATGACTATAGTTGTACTATATAAGTTCATTCACAGTCGAAAAGCCTGTAGAAATAATGTTTCCAGCCGTTATAACGAAATCATGTTAAACCTTGAAACAAAAATACCGCTGCAGCGAGATAGCAATGAGGATTATTGCATTTTCATGTCATGTGTAGATAGCACTAGTAACCGACTACGCGTAGTACGATCGGATCGTACATCAATGTACAGTAAAACCTCTCTATATCGAAATGGAAGGGACCAATTTTTTAGTCATTTTGATAAGTGGAGGTTCATTATAAAGAGGTTTTAGCAAAATGAACACATATTTCCGCCTTATGAAACTTTTTGATAGTAAAATGTGCTGCTTTCTCTTTGATTACTATATTTGTATATTTAAATATATGCAATTATGCTTTTTCATAGTTTTAATGTTTATAATAATAAAAACAAGGGTACAAAAACTTACTTAAGCACCCTCCGCCGAAAAAAAATTATAAAATCTGTTTGTTTTTTTTTTTCAAATTCTTTTGAGATGATATCTTCCATCTTATTTAATAATAGTAGATTTTCACTGCTGCAGTCCTCCATATTTAAAAAATCTTACCATCACACCCAAAGCATCCTGCACCTCTTTTTTGGTTGGCTTTGGCATAAAATCCTCACCATCACTCTCTTCTTCTTTCATGTTATGGACTACTACTGGAGATTCCCCACCAGCTTCTATCTCCATTTATTCGAACACCTCTCCCTCATTTGGGGCACATGTTAGCAAGACATTGTCAACATTAATAAAGTCGTCAAATGATGACTGAACATTAATTATTTTGTTTATTTCAAGCCATTCTGTCAGTTTGTCCTCATACAAAATATCTTCCTCACTGCTGTCCCCCATAAATCCAGCTTTTTTAAAACATTTTTCAATAACTTCTGCCTTCAAACAAGTCCACAAAAGCCTGTGCATGGCCTGAATTATGTTCCAAGAACACTTTTTCAAATAATTTTTCTCCTCAACTGTTCGCAACATGTATGACACCAGTTGCTGCCTGTAATGTCTCTTCACAATGGAAATTATTCCTTGATCAAGTGGTTGCAATTTGCTGGTGGTGTTTGGAGGAAAATATACTACTTTGACGTGTCATAACACAATCCCCTCAACTTTATGTGCTGTGCACTGATCAATGAAGAGAACTATTTTCCAGTTTCTCACTCCCATCTTTGAGTCCAGCACGGTCAACCACTCACAGAATAAAGATGCTGTCATCCAAGAGTTTTGACTTTTTGTATGAGCAAGAAAGTTTCTTTGTATTTTTAAAGCATCTAGGCTTTTTATATTTTCCAATCACAAGAGGCTTCAATTTCTGTGAGCCATCAAAATTAGCACAGAAAAGCATTGTGAATCTTTCTTTGCCTTTTTTCCCTCCATGGCATGATTGGCCTCTAACTGCTAAAGTTCTGTCTGGAAGCAAGTTATAAAAAAATCCTGCCTCATCCTCATTAAAAATGTCTCATGGTTTATACCTGGCTAAAATCGTCTGCAAAGTTTTTTTCCACTCTTCTACAACTGCGTCACTTACAGAAGCTTCTTCCCCACTCATCTTCAAAGTTTTGAGATTCCACCGCACTTTATACTTTTGAAGCCATTCAATGCATGAAAATTTTCAATGCCCATTTTCACTGCTATTTCTCTTGCCTTTTGCTGTAGAATAGGTCCAGAAACAGGAATAATTCTGGCTCTACCTTCCATCAACCAATCAAATGTGTGTCTGTCTAATTGTTCACTTTTCACCGCCCACAATTTTTTATTTAAGCATCCTCGATGTGCCGCCTCTTCAATTTCTTTACGTTTTTTTTTTAATAGACGGTAAACTTACACAGAAGTTAGGCGTATTTCACTGACCGATGTCTTAAACTACAAAATTGTGGCTCAAATAACTAGGAAAGTTGTATGTGGGGGGACGATAATGCACCATTGTTACGGATTGAAAGGTATAGAATGGTCGAGTTACAAATCGCGGCGGCAATATCCAAAAGTAAAAGACCACGAGGCGCAAGCATGAAAAAAATGCGATCATTCTGGTACGACCGTAATAATTCGAGTGTTCATAGTGAATTAAACTTCAAACGAATACCTCAGAAATGAAACAGAATAGGCTAAATTCTGCTTAAAAGATCATTTGAACGCGAAAATATAACAAATCTTCCGATACGGTACATTAGTCGCATCAGATGTTAATCTCGTACGTGGGCATGGGTCTTTCATAGCTCGGCGTTGCGTTGAACGCTAAAATATAACATATCTTCCGAAACTGTACAATAGTCGCATCAGATGTTAATCTCGTACGTGGGTATGGGCTCTTTCATAGCTCCGCGTTGCGGAAACAAACGAAAAGCGATAAGCGTTTCGATAAATCAGCCGCAAACTCACTACAATTCTGTACATATCGCATTAGTATTTAATTATAACTGTGTTAAATCATGTCTATATACAGTAAAATAAATATGCAAGTATTGTGAGTCGCCACCAGCATTTTTACAATTCCATCTGCACACTCGCTGACTTGGAACACCATTATTTTAATAAGTAACCTCAATGACTCAAAATATGAACTCAGTCGTCAAATCCTGTTATTTGTTAATATTAAGTCATTGTGGAAGAAGAATCGTATATATTGTGACGGGACACGTGGCTGGACTGTTCGACCTCTTCTCAGCCGGGGTTTGTCTCCGTACGGATCCTGCGGTCGGGCAATTTCCCCCCCTCTTTCCCGTTCCCTCCGTCAGCCACGAATGAGAACGCGCCAACGCCACTCCGGAGAAAGGAAAAGAAAGCTTCGCTCCCAAAGAGAAGCGACAAGGGGTGCCACTCAAAACCGGGGTCAAGCTGATCAGCAAGCAGAGATCAACGAGAAAAATATCTTAGGGTGAGGCCTTCGCGGAACTGCAGCATTACCCTCCGAGATCGGCGATGATCGGACCTGAAAATCGAATGGACGCAGATCACCGCGTTCGGGAGTAAAAGACGACTCGCGTTCACAGGAAAAACACCGATTTATTGCTAGACACATAGGATAATTACACTCCTACACTATAATGAGGGATGAATGAGTTGGTGATACGTGAAACATTAATGAAATATACCCAAATGATAGCTAACCTAACTAAGAACTAATGAATGACACAAAAAATGAACAGTGAAACCCTTTGAAAAATGAAATGAAATGACATGAAACCCTTTATACAATATTTACAAGCTCCTCGTCCTTTCGTTTGAAATATGGTTGGGGACCACTAGGACGGGAGGAGAGTGATACAATTTCAGTCTGCTTGGGACTGATTTTGAAATGACGTGCGCCCCTCTTAGAGAATGTGAGATCACTTGCGCAGGACGGTGGAGTTGACTCAGGAGTTTGGTAGCGACGGCTTTCGCCCCGATTCACTGGGCGTCGAAGACGGGATCGGAGTTCGCTCGACCGTTGGTCGATCGGTTCGGGGAGGTTTGATAGGAAAGTACTATGCCTTGTAAGGTGTCTGGAGCATGCCCGGAGACGCGTGGGTTTCCCGGCCCTGGGGTGAGAAATCGTTGGCACCGGTCCTCGGTCCAACCTTCTACGTCCGCCTTAGAGCCAACAGGGAAATTGTCGCCTGGCTGCGATGTCGTCCGCTTGCACGAGATGTGTCCTCTCAAGCAATGACTCCTTCGCAGGTCCGCCTCTCCAGCTCCACGCCTTATGGCTGCTTTCAATCTGTCCTCCTCGCTTCTCCGTTCTCTGCGTCCACTTGCGTCGCTTCGCTCTCCTTCCTTTGAGTCGTCTCTCTCCGTCTGCCGTCTTTCACTCTGGATCTGGGTCTGGGTCTGGGTCTGGGGCGAGCTCACTGGGGAACCCCTTTATATATCCTCGGTCATTGCGACCGGCGCTAAAACTAACATTACAAATAATGGAGGATCGAAAAATGGTGGGCGGTAATTTGAATCACGCGCGAGCCGTCTCTCTCTCCGTTTGTCGCGCGGATCCACCCGATCGCGCGAAGACGCCGTGATCACGCTCACACGAGCAGATCGTCACATCGCCCCCCAGCACGAATGAATTTTTTCTCGCGGGATGAATAAGACCGCAAGAAAAAATGAGTTCGCGCTCTGCACGAAAAAACGAACAACACAAAAAACTTGAGGTGGTTCCTTAACACCTATAAGGCACCAAAGAAAACGCGTTATAAATGCCTAATTCGGAACTGTCTTCCCGAGACAAAATGTACGCGTTAGGCCCAACCCTTTTGGAAGTCCTAAAAAGACCAGTTAACAAATTGAAAAACTTATGAAATAAACCGAGTCTGGAATCGGACACCCTCGGCGTCCTGAGAAGCACGAGATCTCCGATGCGAAAGTTAGAATGCACCCCTTTCTGACATTCCTTTCTCCTTCTGGCGGACCTCGTCAAATTCTCAGCTGCGAAGCGAATGATTGATTCCTTCCCGACTATGTGATGCGTGAGCATCTCATTGATCCTGTTTTGCACCTGTCGCCAGTATGCTATGGGAATTCGGTAGGATTTCTGTACTAAAGGTCGATGCTCAGAAAGCTTAATCCGATGGCGGACGCCTTCGATCGGAGTCGGAGTCGAGGAAAATAGCGCATCGTATCTAACCGGGAGTCTCCGCAAGTCTTCTTTTTCCTCGCTGCTCAACCGATTCGATTTCCTGATCGCCTCCTCTATTCCCGTTCCGTCTACTCTGTCCTCCACGGCTAACACTTTAGCGATGTCATGTTCCCTTCGAACATTTATGGGAATCTCAACTATCGCCGATTCTGAACCCCTCACCTTCACAGTTTTCTCGCCTAAATCAATGAGAACTTTATTATCCACCAGAAAGTCCATTCCCAAAATCAATGGTTTTACAAGATTTTTTATTACGAGACAAACTACTTCGAACTCTATTCCTTGTATTTGGAGCGAGAGTAAGACTTGCCGAGTGATTGGTGGTGACTTCCGGCTGTCCGCACATACGATGCGCGATCGATTTAAGGGAAAGGAAGGGATTATTTCTCTTGATTCTAATTCCCTTAAATGCTTCTCGGAAACCGCGGAAATTTCACTGCCGGTATCCAATAACGCTTCCTCTTGAATCCCATTAGTCCAACACTTCACAACGGGACACACTCGTCTTTCGTAATAAGTATTGCCTTGCCCTTCGCCATACAAACTCTCTCCCTCTATCTCACATGTGGAGATTATTTCACACATTATCCTCTCTCTGTCCGTCTCGGCTGGGGACCGGAGGTGAATCACACCAGCCGACGTGTGTTTAATGCCGCATCCTGGTCCTCAAATGGAGGTGCGCTAGGAGGGGGCGGACTCGGGGATTTCTCCGCCGGTCGCTGTTTCCTAGCTTTCCGTCCTCGCTCAACCGTGACCGAATTCACCCGATATTCTTTATCAGCTGCTCGCGGTCTCGTATTCTCCGATCCTTGCGATGCACCTGGAGGGGTAGAATTTATGGTCGTCGGCGTGCTTGACTGGTAGGATTGATCGTACAATCCCAATAATACAATTAACCGTTCCACTGCTAATTGTTCAATGGATTTTAACATGTTTTGAACATGCGTGGGAAATTGTCTTATTAAAAAGTGAAGGATTTCTCCCTCGCTCATCGGTGGGGAACACAAACGCGCCTGCGCTACTTTTTCAGTCGCAAACTGTTTCATCGTGTTAGTTTTGCCCCTAGCATATCTTCCTGTTATAACTTGCATGCGGAAATTATATTGGGTGTCAGTGTCCCAAAAATTGGCCAAAAACCTTTCTTTAAATTCAGCAAGTGTCGACGGGACCGGCCACAACGAGTTTCCCCATGTCTTCGCGTCCCCGTTCAACATCTGGAAAAACACTTGCGGCTCTAAAGCCTCCGGAATGGAAACTATAGAAAAGTAATTATTAACTTCCCTCAGGAAGGCAATAGGGTGTTCGTTGCTGAAGGCAGAAAACGTCGGCTTCGAGAGAGAGTGCGCGGATATTGCCGCTGCTTGCGTGGTCGTGCCCCTATCAGTCAAAGCGGCCACCTTGGATTCGAGTGATTTCACTCTTTCCTCGCGTACTTCCGAGCGATCTTTTTCGCCCCTCTGCGACGTGACTACTTCATCATAAGCCTGTTCCAACGCATTTGTTCGGACCTTAACGCTCCCAATCTCCGCGCTAACAATTTTCTTGCATTCCTCGCGAACATTCCTTGCCATCGCCTCCACTCCGTCTACGCATCGCGTTTCGACTTCGCTTATTTTCTGTTTTACTCGTGACATATCCTGAGAAAAACTCTCGTTCCAACTTCTCATTTCTGCCTGCAATTTTTCGTTACTTGTAGCAATTTCCCTTTGCAATGCATCATGATCTGCCTTTCTTTCCTGCCGTAGGGCTTCAATACTTTCTTTGCTGGCATTTATATCCTGACGCATGGCTTCACTACTTTGCCAGCTAGCATTTATATCCCGACGCATGGAATGCATCAAAGAGAGGAGGGTATTAAGCGGGTCTTCACGTGACTCCGTTTGGCTCGTTTCGCGACTACCGGGCTCGCTGAGTTGGACGGCGGGGGATTCAACCTCCTTCCTCTCGGGGGTATCTAACATCATACCTGCCAGTCCTAGCGTCAAACCATCGGTTTCGGAGCGAACACTATGGTCGTCCGAGTCGACCTCGTCCCTCTCTTTCTCACGATATTGCGTAAACGCTGCCGACTTATTCTCCTCGTCCGTCATCTTACGATTAAGAAGAACGCACAGGAAAACTCTAAATGAACGCCGAAATGAAACTAGTCAGAAAGACACACAAAAAACACGATTTATGCCAACAATTATTAAACTTCAATATTCGGAGCCTAATTTAACACGGACCCTGAAATAAAAAGGAAACCTACAGCTAATACAACGGAAATAATCCTAACGTGCTAGGAATAAAAGAATTCCTAGTTTCATTCTTCCTATTGGAATGCGAATCGCGCTACAAATTATCGGCCTAAAATACTGGACGGTAATTATTCCGGCCGTTTAATTGGACGCCATCTTAATTCCGGCCCTTTTAGTTGGACGATAATTATTCCGGCCCCACGTTGGGCGCCATCTTATCTGTGACGGGACACGTGGCTGGACTGTTCGACCTCTTCTCAGCCGGGGTTTGTCTCCGTACGGATCCTGCGGTCGGGCAATTTCCCCCCCTCTTTCCCGTTCCCTCCGTCAGCCACGAATGAGAACGCGCCAACGCCACTCCGGAGAAAGGAAAAGAAAGCTTCGCTCCCAAAGAGAAGCGACAAGGGGTGCCACTCAAAACCGGGGTCAAGCTGATCAGCAAGCAGAGATCAACGAGAAAAATATCTTAGGGTGAGGCCTTCGCGGAACTGCAGCATTACCCTCCGAGATCGGCGATGATCGGACCTGAAAATCGAATGGACGCAGATCACCGCGTTCGGGAGTAAAAGACGACTCGCGTTCACAGGAAAAACACCGATTTATTGCTAGACACATAGGATAATTACACTCCTACACTATAATGAGGGATGAATGAGTTGGTGAAACATTAATGAAATATACCCAAATGATAGCTAACCTAACTAAGAACTAATGAATGACACAAAAAATGAACAGTGAAACCCTTTGAAAAATGAAATGAAATGACATGAAACCCTTTATACAATATTTACAAGCTCCTCGTCCTTTCGTTTGAAATATGGTTGGGGACCACTAGGACGGGAGGAGAGTGATACAATTTCAGTCTGCTTGGGACTGATTTTGAAATGACGTGCGCCCCTCTTAGAGAATGTGAGATCACTTGCGCAGGACGGTGGAGTTGACTCAGGAGTTTGGTAGCGACGGCTTTCGCCCCGATTCACTGGGCGTCGAAGACGCAATCGGAGTTCGCTCGACCGTTGGTCGATCGGTTCGGGGAGGTTTGATAGGAAAGTACTATGCCTTGTAAGGTGTCTGGAGCATGCCCGGAGACGCGTGGGTTTCCCGGCCCTGGGGTGAGAAATCGTTGGCACCGGTCCTCGGTCCAACCTTCTACGTCCGCCTTAGAGCCAACAGGGAAATTGTCGCCTGGCTGCAATGTCGTCCGCTTGCACGAGATGTGTCCTCTCAAGCAATGACTCCTTCGCAGGTCCGCCTCTCCAGCTCCACGCCTTATGGCTGCTTTCAATCTGTCCTCCTCGCTTCTCCGTTCTCTGCGTCCACTTGCGTCGCTTCGCTCTCCTTCCTTTGAGTCGTCTCTCTCCGTCTGCCGTCTTTCACTCTGGATCTGGGTCTGGGTCTGGGTCTGGGGCGAGCTCACTGGGGAACCCCTTTATATATCCTCGGTCATTGCGACCGGCGCTAAAACTAACATTACAAATAATGGAGGATCGAAAAATGGTGGGCGGTAATTTGAATCACGCGCGAGCCGTCTCTCTCTCCGTTTGTCGCGCGGATCCACCCGATCGCACGAAGACGCCGTGATCACGCTCACACGAGCAGATCGTCACAATATGTTTAACTAAACTATCTAGATTAAGATATTATTCAGTCACTTGCGCTTGAACAACTCAATTGCAAATGTGTATAATATGCGGTAGCATCGGAGTTAAGTTTTCTGTGCCATTAAGGATCGGTGAGGGTAAATGCAAATAGAATATGCAGTGGTGTCATTCGTGATTATTTGAACCTAAGAATTAGAATTAAACCATTTTACCGCATAAATCAGTCTGGGAGTTGTAAAAACTATTAGGACCCCGGGTCTAAATCCAGCAGGACATTTGTCGTAAATATTGTCGTATGGATGTTTTAATGATGAATATACAAAACAAGCAATGCAAATCGATGAAAATAAGTTTTTGACGCATATGATTAATAACAAACACACTAACTGCTGCCCAGCTAAGCTTCACTTTTCAAACGCTGCGGGTTTTCGCGCTCCCAACGTAGAAAAGTCGGAACGGCCGGACGGAACTTTCTGCGGCTGGCGCCGGCTGAATATTTCATTCCATGGAGGTAGTTGGCTCGTCATGGGGGTGTATTCTCAGTACGAAGAGCAGAGGTTTTTCGAAAACATAGAGGTGCGATATAGAGAGGTTTCTCTATATAATTACATACACATTTTGGCGGGACCAAGAAGTTATTACGAAAAACGGAGGTTTACGATATGAAGAGGTTCACTAGATAGAGGTTTTACTGTATTAAGGGACAAGATTATGCTGTGTTACATTACATATGTATTTATTTGATAGAGATTCCGATATTTTTATGCAAGCTTACTTCTTAAAGGAATGAATGCGTTTTGGCTTTCACAATTTGGATTGTTGGGTGATTGGACGTTATAGCATAATATTATATACTCATTAGTTAGGGCTAACTATAACAATTCCGAGCCGATTCATTTCCATATTATTTATCTAAGGTACAGCAACAAAAACGTAGCAAGATCACTGTGGGACAGACAACCGTATTAATACCGTATTAATATAATTATAATAAATGTGCGGGCACAAGAGATTTTCCCTTAGCAAGTTTGACGGACCAAGTGGGAAAGGTCATCGAGAGACAAAGTAAAACTGTACGCGACCTGTGAAATAAACGGACCACCTAAAAGTGTGGAGCATAATACATTTCTTTTGTAAAAATTATTTTCTATGAAACTTTTATCCTTAGTAACTTATAAGGAATTTTTTGTCTAGGCTTGGAAATATATAAGGGAAAGAGTGAGAGGAAAAATATCTCGGCTACACTCAGAGAGGGCTACTGCTGGGAATGTTACTGTATGAGTATTTATTTAGTTAACACTCTGACAAACATTAATTTAAATCCAAAGAAATTTCTGCTTTTCGTAACCACTTCAATGATACATACGCATTTTCTATTCCAAGGGCCCAACACCCTACTCAGCATCTTGAACTAACAGTATAAATTACTATAAATACAGCAGGCGCTATGAAAGACCGACTCCAGCCGCAGTGATGTGTAGCGTCTCGTTTCTGGCGTTCTGTAACGTCCCCTAGCAGTTACGTGGTCGCTCCGAGCGTCTCACTTCATGGCAGGCGTTGTGGATCACCGGCGAAGTGATAACCTCCGATCCGTAATCACGACGGGCGATATGCCTCTCGTCAGGCGCTCTGTAACGTCGAAATATGGGCGTTATGAGTTAGGTAATCGCCCTACAGGATATCCATTAATGCATTCACCTGTGTGCCACATTTTCTCCCCCTTTCTTAAGGCCATTAAGTGCTTTAGTATTATTTTTTTTCAAAGTTCTAGTTAACTTTGCTGCTTCTAATATTACCATTAAGAAATAACCTGTGTACCACCTTATTTTAGCGTTTGTCCGATTGATCTCCTAGAAACAGCACAGCCTCCTGGGAGAATATTTTCTCACCAAAATATTACTTGAGGTTGATGCAAACATAATAAAAATATGTTAGCAATGACTTGTGCTGCACAATGGTCACCTACCTAAGCCACTCCTTGTGGCTGAACTAAATCAATGATTTTATTGATGACAGTTGATCTAAGATTAAAAGCAGCCTTTTCTATCAATCCTTTGAGTGCCAGGGAGCAAGATTGTTCCTCTCAACTCTTACAAAAAGTTCCCACGTGAGCTATTATGCTCTTATGGCTATGACACTATTTGTTGTTAGTAGTTCATTGATTATTGATAAATGTAATTTAAATGTACAGAACTTTGATATTAAAAGTTGTAATACCAAAATTGACCACTAGCATTTATTTGCCTTTGTGTTTACATTAGTGATGGATGGATCCAGGTTTTTTGTCGGATCTGGAACCGGATCCTTGCCTGGATTTCAGATCTTTATCTCTGTTTCGTATCCTATATTCAGATACTCGATTGTGAATTGCATTCATTTTCTAATCCTAGATTTTCAATAAATGTATAAATACAGCAACAATAGAATTACCAAAAACAAGTAAATTTATTGTAGAAAAAATAAACTTCCTATCATCTATTTGGATAATATTTTCCTGGATCAAGATTTATGGATGCAATTACTATATCTTATTACTTCTAATATCAAGATCATCTTCCTTATCATATATTGATCAAGCAATATATTTTTGAAACCTGTACAACTATTCTTTAGAGTGCAGTTAAAATAAATATTATAACTTCATTTTCATTAATAAAGGAATTATTTTCCAATTATTAATAAAATACTTGAATGCTTTCAAATTCTTTTTTAGAAACACAAATAATTTTTAATGCGGCCAAGAGGCTAAATTGGAAAATAATTCCATTTATGGAATATATGGGAATTCCATTTTTAAGATGAAAAAAATTCTTATAGAATATTTCAAGCTGGTAGAATAGTAATTTTGCAATGTCTTATTAATAATAACCTTTTAAATGATATTTGTGAGTTTTATACTCATAAGGAGAGGTTTTGTAACTTGGATTATGAAATGAGATGAGCCTTTTTTTCATGCTACTAGAAGCAAAATAAAGAAATATATGTATTGGCTTTTTTCTTCATTATTCGCAAGAAAAAAGGTTGAATGACATGCAGGGAGCCTGGATTCTCGGAACTCAGGTAAGGTGACAATAGCAGAGTGGGGTAGTGTACTGTCGATAATCAAGTTCGATTCTTATCGCTGTTTAATATTTTTCTTTCAGCCATTGAATCAAAAACTTTATCATCTTTCATTTCCAACCTTTGTGTGGATACTGACTTTTTTGTACTTCTATCGCTTAAACTTGATTTACAAATGCATCACTCAAAAATACATTGTAAAGTTTACATAATGATTTCACGATTTAACTCTGTAATAAAAAATTTTTCCAATCATTTCCTAACGCACAAATTTTATTATTTTAAAAAATTATAAATTTACATGAAATTTCTGATAATCTACTTTTTTAACTGTCTACTTGCTTTACCCTAGGAATACAGCTTTGCCTGTATTCCTAGGCAGTGTTAAGGATCAAACTCACGACTGGCAGTACACTAGCCTTCAATTTTAACGGGTACCCTATCATAGGTTCATGGGAATCTGGCGAATGTATGCAACCTGCATGACATTCAACTTCATTTTTTTTCCTCGTGCTTCCAGGCCTCAGGAGAAAAAAGTCACGACGAGTATTTTTTTATTTTTTTTTGTGGCACGGAAAAAATCTTCTTCTCATTTCGTGACCAAGTTACACAACCTCTCCTTGTCAGTATCTACCATACGTACGTACATTCTATTCGCGGGGTGCATCGATCTCTAAGCTGTGAAATTTTAAAATCTCCGATCTGGATTTGAATTTTTACTGTCTTCGGATATGAATTCAGTAACGAATGAAATGAAAGACCTGTGGATCTGACCCGACTTTCCTTAATTTATCAATGGTACATTTGTAAATCTTATTTAACCCGGTAACGCCTGAAAAAAAAAGTTTCTCGGAATTCAGTGATAAACTAATATTTCAATTAACATCATTTCTGATGTATAACGTGCAACTTTTATTCTTAAAACATTGGTAGTTATGAAGATACAGCCTGGTACCAACGGTACGGCTAGGTGCTTGAGGGTATAAAATGTAACTGATTTGGAGAATCTCCTGAAATTAAACTGTAACTGTCTAAAATACTTCGTATTTTATTTTTTATTACCCGAATATTAATTTTTAACATATAATGTCCTTGAAATACCAAGAATTATGCAAACAATTTATTACGATCATAATAATAATTAAAAATATAAATTTGCCCAAGGTAAATAAAAGTTCTTTTCAAGGCTTACATAAATCACTGCCAGAAATGGAATGGCTAAAAACAATACATAATACTAAGACACATTTCAAACATTCTGTTCGTGTCCTACAGGTGTAATTTTCATGGGCACACCTTCGCCGCGGGGGAGTGGATTTCACGATTGTAATTTGTGGTACTGTGGTAGTGGACAATTCATGAAACAAAGAGTAATCAGGATTATGGAAGATCGTGTCACGTACAGAAATTTCTTTATCATCCCAAATGATTAATTTATCGCGTATTTGAGGTCTCTTGTGCGATTTACGGCTCAGACCAGGTTCACCACATGCAGACTACTATTGCAATCTGCAATCTTTCCCAACAATTCACTAATGCTTCGGTACCCATCATAACTTACTTCATCGGAGACACAGAAAAGAAAATCGACCGATAGCAATCTAATGCAATATATAGAAAATAATATGCTATCTGATGATGAGTTTACTAACATCATTCCAGTTTCACGTCGTCTAGATGCAGATGCACGTCCCACAGATTTTGGGGGATACTAATAATAATAATAATATAATAATAATATATTTATTGGTTCCCAAAAGACATGTCTTATCCATGTATGGAACAGGTCACAAAAATCAATTCAAAGAATCGAAAAAAGATAAACAATCAAATCACCATACAAATACCAACATCATATTATCAGAATAAAATAAAAGGAAAAAATATAAGAAGAGAAACAGTCCAACATCATCCACCCTTACATAAATACCTATAGGAAATACATAATATAATCAGAATACATGGCATACAGACATAAACTCATCTATTGAGTAAAATGGGTGGTCACAAAGATATTGATAAAGATGACATTTAAATTGAGGAAATTTTTCCATAAGCCTTAACCTCCTGGGTAAGTGATTAAGAAATTTTATACCAGCATAAATGGGGTTCTTGCTGAACAGAGTGGTGTTGTGTGTTATAACCCTAAGATCATCACACCCCCTTGTCTTATAATTATGGACATCATAATTAGCTCTAATGTTATAAGAAAGTTTATTTTTGTGCACAAAGATAATAGTATGAAAAATGTATAAGCAAGGTAAAGTAAGAACTTTGAGGGATTTAAAATGTGATCTACAACTGCTTTCCTTTGGAATTTTTTTAATAATTCTAATGGCCCATTTTTGTAGTCTAAAAAGACGAAACGAGTGGTAAGAATGACCCCACGCTGCAATTCCAAAAGCCAAACGACTATGAATAAAGGCATAGTATACTGCAAGAGCAGTGGCAGTATCTACAAGGGACACAATTCTTCGAAGGAGGTAGCATCCACTAGCTACTTTTGAGCAGAGTTTGTCTAGATGTAATTCCCAGGATAGTGACTCGTGAATATATAAGCCCAGAAATTTAGTCACTGAGGAGGAAGTAATAGAGGATCCATTTAACTTTAAAAGAGGAGAGGAAATAATTTTTCTTTGGTGAGTATGAAATTGAATAAAAGTGGATTTATCACTGTTGATAAATACCATGTTGTCCTTGCACCATTCACTCATGCAATTAATGTTCCTTTGAACTACTGCATGGTCCAAATCTTTAGAGGAAGTAAGGTGGGTTGTGTCGTCTGCATACATGTAAACTGAGCCACTGCTGAAATAGTTTGGAAGGTTATTAATGTAGATAATGAAAAGAAGAGGACCCAGTATAGATCCTTGAGGAACACCTCTAGAGATTGTTAATCTTGAATCTTTCCAAGTATATCTGCACAACTGCCCGACGGAACTCTAGCAGGGTTATACCTCTTCCTGACTTCCTCAACAACCATGCATTGTGCATCATTGTAATTAGTATCCGCGTAAAAATGAGACACCAAAATTTCTTTCCCCTAACACCTACATGATAAAGGTATATATTCCAGTCCATTCGATCGGTGCCCCCCATAAATGCATTATATTTCCCAAAAATATCGGGTCGTGGCACAAGGATTCTCTTTTTCTCACTTTTAGAGAAGCTACCCACTCCAGATAACGGATATATATCGTGGGATGGTGATATAGCTGATACAATTGAATTTTCCACCCACTTCACTACAGCAATGTTGTCTTTCACGCATCTTCTAGCTTCAAAAGATCCTCGTTTCACCTTAGCCAATTCCTTATTGGACTTCAAAGGACAGTCGTTAGGTATTCTATTTTCCCTCACTGTGCCAGTTGCATCGTATTTCCTTCTGTGGAGATATTTCACTAAGCTCTTACTTCTATAATAATTATCAAAATAGAACCGGTAAGGTGGTTCTTTCTTTTGTAGGTCATCTAACATTCGTATCAGAGATGCTGCTGCCTAACCAAATTATTTTTCGTACCTTTCCACTTTCCTCGGGTTATTCCATTGGAATACGTCGAAATTTGGTAGGTAGGGCTATTGAGACACCAAACTTTATAGCAAAATCTTATTGGCTTACCCCGGATGAATTGCTTACATATGTGTCTCCAAAAATATAATACCATTGACTCATCGAAACTCAAGCACTGCTCTTCTTTGAAATTCTGGCCAATTTTTTTCTTTGGTATGTCCATAAGAGTGCGCATTTTCCACATTTCATCCGAGGTATTTACAGCAGTATTGTCACAACGATAAATAAATCTGTCTCACCTCATTGAATTACACACAATCTCATTTCTCATGTCGTGTGCTCCTCCCAATAAAATACGGTTCCACTAGGAACCATATTTTGCCCAGGAAGGAAAAGAACAGCAACAAGCATTAGGTGTTATATTTGGATTAGTACATTTGCAGAACAGGGCATACTTTTTCGATTCCAGCACTAGGTGAGAAATGACGTCTTCATCAAAAAAAGGTTCAAAAACTGTGGTAGTGGACAATTCATGAAACAAGGAGTAATCAGGATTATGGAAAATCGTGTCACGTACAGAAATTTCTTTATCATCCCAAATGATTAATTTATTGCGTATTTGAGGTCTCTTGCGCGATTTACGGCTCAGACCAGGTTCACCACATGCGGACTACTTTTGCGATCTGCGAGGTGTACATACACTAAACTCACAATATAATCATGTATTAGTACAAATAAACATTTAAAATAATAATAATAATAAAATAAATAAATACATTGATAAAAAGTGTTAAAAACACAATATCGAAAAATAATCGGGTGGAAATACAAACGCGGAAGGAATTGCTCCCCGCATAAAAATAGCATGGGAAGCGCCTAGCGGTACCATATGGTACCACAGATATATTACACATTGTAACTTTTCTAAGAATACATCTAAATTCAAAAAGTCTACTCTAGCTCATAGCTACATGTGTTGAGATTTAATATTACTTGAAAAACTCTCGTAGATATGGATAGGACTGGATAAAGTTAAAAAAAATCGTAATGAATGCATGACAAAAATCGTTTTTTGGCAATCATTAAAAATTCCCCTATTTCAAACATCTGTATGCGCGTTAATTATGGTTCAGTAAGAGCGCAATTTGCGGAATAATATGCTTCAACGTATGTAAATTGATATGAAGTTAAAAAAAATCCCAAGGAATTTAAAGAAATATGAAAAAAATTAAGTTTAGGAATACACTACCAAGTGGTACCAAGCGGTACCGCTAGGTGTTAACGGGTTAAACAAAAATGAGTGTAATAAAGTGAGTATTCAGATGTAATGGTTTGAAATTGAAGATTATTGCATTTTCGATGCAATGACTGAAAGAAAAAAAACTGCAATAGGGATCGAACTTCGTGCAGTACACTAGCTCTTGTTGTCCGCCTGATCCCGGTGAACGTAGGCTACCCATGTGACATCCTACGTATTTTTTCCCGCGATACATGGGTAATGGGGAAAAAGGTAATATTTCTTTATTTTGCTTCTAGTTGAACAAAAACATTTTCATTTAATTTCGTGACTTGAGTTACACACCTCTTCTTTTCAATATCTAATGCAGTACATTCCATTCACAGGGCACTTCGATCGTTAAGCCGTGAAAATTGAAAATCTACAATTCCGATCCGATTTTACTCCATGTCTTTGGATCCGAATCCGGAACCAAGTAAAATGAAAGATCGGCGGATCTTTGGATCCGACGGATCTGATCCGGCCATCACTAGTTTACATGTTCTACATTACCCACATAGCATGGTTGCAGCAAGTTTGCTTGAGGTTAGCAAATGGCTTACCAAGATTGGCAATCTAGATGCAAACCTGCTGCAAGTTTGCCATTATTGTCACATTCGGTGTAAGTTGCACTTGACCTGCATGGAGTGTGCCAACCTTGTCAACTTTGCAGAAGGACTCTAGCAACTTGGCAATATTGGTAGCAATACTGCAAGGCCCAAGGTAATTGCAACAATAGGGTTCCTACTAAGGGAGGAGTAGAGTTACCCTCGCTCTCCCCTTTGCTTGAATGCGCATCCTGGAGAAAAAAGTCTGTAACATTTGTGTAAATATATAGGTAACTTAAGAGTGTAACATTAATGTAGGAAAATGGTAACCTTTGTGTAGGATGTGTAACAAAAGTGTAACCAATTAAATCTCCTGCATACAATATGTGTAACATTGTGATAAAGTGGCCCAATCTGTGTAGGTTTTGAGTACACTGTAGGTAACTATTGACGTAAATTGGTGTACAGTGTGTACAGTTACACAGTGGAATATAGTAGGAGAGTGGGGCTAAATGGACCGCAATTGATTTCTTCAATTTGAATTTGAATGCACCGTTGATGAGATAGAGAGTTCAAGTTTTTATTGTAGATGGATTTTAGCACCACAAATGAACGTCACAAGTTCCACACCATTTGTGACAATGCGACGCCATTTATGCTATGGTGTTTGTTATTGTGTGGTCACACAAAATATTTAGTGCTCCAAAAGTTTAGATTTCTGGGAGTGTTTTTGACGTTTTTACTGTGAATTTTGGTATGCTAGGTAAGTGGATAGTGCTCTTTTGGAAACAAACAGATTTTGAGTGATCAATTCGTGGATAATTGTTGTGCGCCATTTCCACTGCCAAAACATGCTGTGGGGCTAAATGGTACGTTTGCTGTTGGGCTAAATGGACTGCGTGTATTGCATACATTTCGACGTTTCCTTTGCTTTTTTGACTCGTTTTGTTGATGCATGTACAATTGATGACCAGCATTTTTTTTTGTTTGTTAGTGTATTTCCTTTCTGTTTTTCTATTGTTATCTTTTGCCTATCGTCAGGGCGACCAATAAAGATAAATAAAGGATTGTTAGTAGAGAGGCCATTTTTGGTATGTAGGTTGATACCTTTGGAGGAGAGAGAGATACGGCAGTTTCTGTGCTTAATTTTAGGATGGTGCGAAAATTCTCTGGTTCATATGGCTCTGATTGGCGCTGAAAAATTGTCTGCCACGATTTGTGCCGTAAAGTCACAAAATCAATCACTGCGGGGCGCAGCGCAGCAGTTCGGAGTGAGCAAAACAACACTGAAACGCTACTGCGATTGGCCAGATTTGGTGTTGAGCGCATCAACATCAGCATCCTCTTCCAGATCGAAGCTGTCATTGCAGAAAGCTGGCCATGCAACAGTGTTTACCGAAGAGCAAGAGTATTTGCTCATGGAATATTTGTTGAAATGCGACAGCTTGTATTACGGACTGGCGCCGCAAGATGTGAAGAGCCTAGCAAAAGAGTTCGCCCGGAAGTTGAAAATTCCCATGCCAGGTTGGGAGGACATTGGAGCGGCAGGGAAGGAGTGGTTCCGCGGTTTCATGAAGCGGCATCCAATACTGGCAATTCGCAAGCCAGAGGCAACAAGTATGCAGCGTGCAACGGCATTTAACCGTACCAATGTTGCTATGTTTTTCAACAACTTAAAAATGCTGTATGCTTGCCATCTATTCGAGGCAGCCGAAGTGTGGAACATGGACGAAACGCATCACGACAGTACAAACGCCTGATCGTGTGGTCAGCCGTAAATGCACAAAACAAGTTGGCCGCATAGCGTCAGGCGAGCGCGGAACTCTGGTGACGATGGCACTTGCGGTGAATGCAGTGGGCAATGCTGCGCCACCGTTCTTCATATTTCCACGCGTCAGATTCCAACCACACTTCCTGAATGGCAGCCCAGAAGGTTGTACAGGAGCAGCCAATCTGTCAGGTAGGTACCTAATTGTGCAACGGATGACAAATATTTGCATTCTGTTCTCACTTAAAATGTTGCTTTATATCAGGATGGATGAAAGTGGAGCATTTCTTCAAGTTTTTACAACATTTCCAAAAACATTCAGGTGCATCGAAGGAAAAGCCAGTGCTTCTGATTTTGGATAACCACGACTCCCATTTGTCAATCGATGGATTGCAATTTTGTGCCACCCACGGAATAGTCGTCCTGTCGATGCCGCCTCACTGCAGTCACCGACTGCAACCCTTTGACCGCTCAGTCTTCGGTCCATTTAAGAAGGCAATCAATTACTTCGCAGACACATGGATAAATGCTCATCCGGGGCGCTCGATGTCGATCTACGAGATCCCATCGATTGCATCTTCCGCAATGGATGCCGCCGTAAACCAGAAAAACATTGTCTGGCTTCAGAGCTACTGGCATATGGCCGTTGAACGAATTTGCGTTCGATGACACAGACTACATGCCATCTGCCGTCACCGATCAACCGCCACCAGAAGCTGATTATGATCTAAGAGAGGGTACATCAGAGATGGCACCCGGCGAGCAGAGCGCCGCAAACGAAGTGGAGGCAGCATTTGGGCAGCCACTGGGAGCGTTAACACCGACGGCATCCGTTGAGCACGACGACTCCTCTGAGAGTTTGGAGAGCACGCTCGAGTCATTGCATCCACTCGCTAAAGCAGAGCCTCGCACATCGACACGAAGAGGCCGGAAACGTTGCCGCACGGCCGTCCCAACAGACCAGGAAATTATGGAGGAACTATCAGCAGAGCAGGACGCCGCGAAAGCACGCAAAGTTCAGCCGCAGCTCCAAGCAAGGACCTGCAAAAATTCTACCAAAAAGTTAAATCGAATATTATTTATCAATGAAATATATATGTAGTAATAAATGTAATTTGTCAGCAAAATAGTTTTTATTATTCATTCACTCCTTTTTCTGTTTCTCTCTTCAAAAGCCACCTGGAAGCACTTATTTAGCTTAATAAATGCAATGGTCCATTTAGCCCCACCCATGGTCCATTTAGCCCCGCCGTGGGGCTAAATGGACCGGATGCGCACTCTCCAAAAAACCGCCATAAAAACATACTTCCGATGCTCATACGGCTAAAAAAGTGTTTAGAGTTATAGAGAACAAAATTTTCTACTAGATAGACCATTTTTTGGAAGTAAAATTGCCTAAATCTGCCCACCAGGACACCGCAAACGAAAAACTGTCCATTTAGCCCCACCCTCCCCTACACTTTGGGTAGGTTTTGTGTAACAAATCTGCGTAACATTGTGGTAAAGTGGCCCAATCTGTGTAGGTTTTGAGTACACGTTAAGTAACTATTGACTTAACTTTGTGTACAGTGTGTACAGTTACACAGTGGAATATGGTTACTTTGGGTAGGTTTTGTGTAACAACTGTGTGAAATCTGTGTAACATTGTGGTAAAGTGGCCCAATCTGTGTAGGTTTTGAGTACACTTTAGTTAGCTAATGACGTTAGTTTCTGTTGAGTGTACACAGAGGAAAATTGTACACTTTATGAAACATTGTGGTACCAATCTGTGTAAACATTAGGTAACTACTATTTGATGGAGAAATGAATCATACCATTTAAATGCTAACAATAACAACATTTATTCATCCAACATTATATCATGTACATAACTCACTGTTCTGTAAAATGATCTCTGGGCAAATAAAGAGTATTATTATTGGCCAATAAAATATATCAAAAACACCAATTAGCAACATAAAATGGACATCAATTTAAACTATAACGTTCCAGTTCCACATATAATGTAGCATGGCATAGCTGATCCATTTTCTTATTTCCCAAGTGTTTAGCAGACACCTTACCCCTTTTAATGTTTAAGAGCATCTGCAATAATAGAAAAATATCCCATTACTCTAATGTAGAAAGCACTTTTCATCCTTCAGTCACTTTTCACTCATCATTCTTGGGAAAGGTACACATAACTCATGTTGAAAACATCAATAGTAAAACTTATTATCAATAGCAAATTACATACATATCCAGCGCTGTGACACATGAAAACACTGGACAAAAAATGCTAATTATGCAGCTTATTAGTAGTGTGGGTGGGTCGGATCCATCGTATCCAAAGATCCAAGGATCTTTCATTTTACCCGGTTCCGGATTCGGATCCAATGACAAGTAGTAAAGTTCGGATCCAGATCGTAGATTTTAAATTTTCACGGCTTAGTGACCGAAGCACCCCGTGAATGGAATGTAGGTGCAGTAGATATTGACATGAAGAGGATGTGTAACTCAGGTCACGAAATTAGATGAAAATGTTTTTGTGCTACTAGAAGCAAAATAAAGAAATATGACTCTACTCCATTACCCTGGTATCGTGAGAAAAAAAATACTTAGGATGTCAAGCTTGTGGCCTTCATTCACCCGAATCAGGCGGACAACAAGAGCTAGTGTATTGCACAAAGTTCGATCCCTATCACAGTTTAATTTTTTCTTTCAGTCATTGCATTGAAAATGTTATCTTCAATTTCAAACCATTACATCTGAATACTCACTTTATTATACTTTTGTTGTTTAAATTATATTTACAAATGTACCACTCATAAGTTAAGGATGGTCTGGTTAGATCCAAAGATCCACGGGTCTTTAGGAATAGAATGTTGGTATGGCAGATACTGCCAAGGGGAGGGTGGGAACTTGGGAACTCGGGTCACGAAAGGAGAAGATTTTTTCCGTGCCACTATAACAAAATAAAGAAATACTCGTCTTGACTTTTTTCTCCATAAGCGTGGATGTGTGAGAAAAAAAATGAAGTTGAATGTCATGCGGGTCGCCTACATTCGCCAGATTCCCGTGAAACTATGATAGCGCAGTTATTAATAATGAGGTCCAGTGTACTGCCGGTCGAGAGTTCGATCCTTAACGCTGCCTAGGAATACAGGCCATGCTGTATTCTGGGGTAATGCAAGTTGGCAGTTACAAAAAAGTAGATTATCAGAAATTTCATGTTTATTTATAAGTTAAAAAACAATAAAATTTGGCGTTGATGAAATGATTGGAAAAATTTTTTATTACAGAATTAAATCTTGGAATCATTATGTTAACTTTACAATGTATTTTTAAGTGATGCATTTGTAAATCTAGTTTAAGCGATAGAAGTAGAAAAAAGACAGTATCCACACACGTCATATTCAAGTTTGGAAATGAAGGATGATAAAGTTTTTGATGATTCAATGGCTGAAAGAAAAATTTTAAACAGCGATAAGAATCGAACTTCATTGCCTGCAGTCTACTACCCCACTCTGCTATTGTCTGCTTACCCAAGTTTGGAGAATGCAGGCTCCCCACATGTCATTCTACTTTTTTTCCTGGCAAACCTAGTAATGAAGAAAAAATCCAAGACAATTTTTAAATTTTGCTTCTAGTAGCATGAAAAAATGCTGATCTCATTTCAAGTTCAGAGTTACACAACCTTAGGAGTGTAAAATTCTCAAATTACATTTTAAAGGTTATTATTAATAAGACATTGCAAAATGACTATTGATTATCAGAGCAATTAAACTCACCTTTACAATCTGCCTTGCGTGCCTTGCCATCACTTGCCCTAGCAGCATGGAGGGCACGCCACCCAGCTGGCACAAAGTATGCTGCTTGCCTGTTTCTTACGACATACTTATGTAAAAAATAGAGAAGGAGCTTACCATGTGTCGATATTTTTGCTGAAATAACTACCCTCTAACAGACCTTCACTGTCTGTATTCTACTTGGGGTAAATAAGTGTGAACTGTTACACTCCATTTGGTGGGAACAACTACACTGCTACTCTTTTCTTCCACTAGGTGGTAGCACAATACAACAAAAGAAAATCATATCCTATGCGTGCGGCAGATACAAATTGTTTATGATGACATGCATTACCTGTTTACAAAGTTACAAATCTGACACCTCCCCTCATCGTAAACAATTCAACTTCAATGCTTAGCTAACAAAAACAAACCATTCTCAAAAAAATGATAAATGACACACAAATAATACTAATCACTTCTTCAAATTAACAAAAATTAAAAACACAAACCAAGTGCTGTGCAAAACCGTTTGGTTTTAATACCTGGAAGAGGTTTAGTTAATAGATCAGCAATATTCTCATCAGTGTTAACATATTTAAATACAGCTTCACCATTCTCAACTGTTTCTTTCACATAGAAAAACTTAATCCTAAAATGTTTGCTGCAATCTGAAATGTTATCATTTGATGCAATAGCCATGGCAGCTCTATTATCAACCATAATTTCTACAGGGCATTGACAAAATCTTGCTTGACCTATTTCCTGTAAAAAGGAAGTTAACCACTGCACCTCAGTAACAGTATGATACATTGCCATGTACTCGGCTTGAGTAGATGATGAGGCAACACAACTCTGCTTCTTACTCCTCCAAATAATGGGACCTCCTGCTAAAATGATGACATAGCCAGTAAAAGATTTACCATCATCTCTGTCATTTCCCCAGTCTGCATCTGAGTACACTTTGATTTGATCACAAGTCTTACGATAATGCAATGAATGCTCACTTGTCTTTGACAAATATCTAAACACATGCTGAACATTTTTCCAATCTTGTTTCGTTGGACACTCACAGTACTGACTCAACCTACAAACAGCATTGGAAATGTCTGGTCTTGTCCCTCCAGCAAGATACAATAAGCATCCTATTGCCTTGCGATACAATGTCTTATCAAATACATTCTCATCAGTACACCTTTCTCTAATGATACTTCCCACTTCCAATGGCATACTTACTCTCTTACAAGCATCTATATACCAAACTCATGGAGTATGTCTGTAATATACCTTTCTTGACTAACAATCAATTCATTTTCATTAGTTTTAACACATTTCAAAGACAATAGGTCAGACAAATATCCTAGATCTTTTATCTCCATGCACTGTTGTATTTTTACCTTAAATTGTTCAATCTCTTTAGGTAAGCCTATCACAAGCAAGTCATCAACGTACACTCCAACAATAATTGATTCAGAAAAATACACACAAGGGTCAGTCTTACACTTTTTAATAATTTGTACACAAACTTATCAGGATCCATACCTGATTTGCTCATGTAAGGGGCCTGCTCCATGAATACAGTAACTTCTAAGGGGCTATTTAAATATGCTCCTACTACATCATATTGTTTCATTTGCCAATCATTCTCAATAGCGATAGCCATGAGAACTCTAATGGTTTTCTTATGTATAACTGGGCTAAAGGTTTCAGTGTAATCTATGCCATGGATTTGGCTAAAGCCTTGGGCTACCAACCTTGCTTTAAACTTCACCACATTCCCTTCCTGATCCCTTTTGTTCACAAAAACCCACTTACTACCAATTACATTGCGATCTATAGGTCGCTTCACAATCTCCCATGTTCCTTGCTGCTGCATGTTATCAAGTTCTGCTTCCATAGCTTGTCTCCACTGATTAGCTTCAGGACTCTGAAATGCTTCCTCTGCTGTCTTTGGAACATCACTAAGGTTTTTGCAATGAATTAGTTTGCAACATGAACACTCGATCACTTTCCTTAAACGATCAGGCCTGCGTGGAACTGCCTCCCCTGGTTCTGGCATCTCCTGCACTGCACCTGGTGGTCCAGTAGGCTCTCCCAAGACCATCGCTGCACCTGCAGTCACGTCTTCTGGTTCAGGAATCTCTTCTACCACTTCCGGGAAAAAGGAATGAACCTGAAATATGAATTCCCCATCCCCAGTCTTGTCTTTCACTGGTCCCTGCACACACTTAAATGGAAATTTATCTTCCCTGAAGACAACATCCCTACTAATGATTACCCTGCTGTTTTTAATGTCCCACAATCTGTAGGCCTTTGATCCAACCTGGTAACCTAACATGACACATTCTGTAGCTCGTGCACCTAGTTTCCCCTTTGGATTTGGTTCCCAAGCCCATGCTTGACATCCAAAGACACGGAGATATTTGTAATCTTTAAATGTTACTTCCCTGCCAAGCCAGATCTCCAGTGGAATTCTTCCTCCAATGGCTTCAGAAGGACAGCGATTTCTCAGATATGCTGCGGTTTGGACTGATTCTGCCCAAAAGGAATGAGGGGCACCTGATTGAAATAGGAGGCAACAAACAACATTTATTAAAGTCAGGTTGCACCTTTCTGACAAACCATTCTGCTGTGGAGAGTATGGTGCAGATAGTCTGTGATGGATCCCACTCTTATCCAGATGTTCTTGGAATGATCTTGCAATATATTCTCCTCCGTTGTCAGACTGCAACTCCTTGATGCTCTTCTCTTGGAATGTCTCTACCTTATTCTGAAATCTCTGAAATTTCTCCATGACTTCACTCTTTCTTTTCAGCGGTTCAACTGTAATGTACCGGGACATCTCATCAATGAATGTAGTATAATACCTGTTTCCTCCAATTGATGGTGGTGTGATTGGTCCTGCTACATCGGAATGAATTCTTTGCAGTAGATCTTTTGCTTTCTCTCCTTCATTCTCTGGAAACTTCAATCTTTTCATTTTGCCTGCAACGCAAGTATCGCATTTATCTGTCAATTCTCCTGCATTTACAACTGGTATCTTATTGATGGCTTGAAGATGCCCTAACCTATCATGCCACAAAGAAAATGAGACACGAGAAGCCTTTCTTTGGTTTTCATTGAATTGGTCCTTTATATTTTGGATTGACATACCTCCAACTGTCGTTACATAATACAAATGTCCAACTCTGAGTGCTTTGATTAAAGGTTGGTCATCTCTGTATAGTGTTGCTATTCCTTGATATGCAACAATCTTCAAACCTTTTCTTTCCAGAGTTCCCTGTGAGATGAGGTTATCTTGGAGCTGTGGAACGAATAACACTTCACACAAATCAATGTCCCATCCACCACATTCTTCAGATATTCTGAGGCGAACAGTTCCTTTCCCTTCAATTTGTAATGGTGCTCCATCGCCAACAATAACTTCACCACTCATAGATGAAAACTCAGTAAACAAGTCTCTCCTGGGGGTCATATGATCCGAAGCTCCGCCGTCTAATATCCATACACCTGGACTTTCATTGTTGCCATTCTGCCTTGTGTAAAGAGCTGTGTACGGCCGGGTTACCACTGATGCGTTTGCTGTTTTCTCCATATTTGTTTTCTGGTTCAATTTATCCTGCCTTTCTCTTTCTTCAGCAATTTTGGGGCAAGTTGTACTAATGTGGGTTGACGATCCACAAGCATAACAAAACCTGATATATTTCTTCTTCTGCTTGTTCTCACTTCCGGCTTGCTTATTTTGTTGCCGATCTGCATCCTTCCTTGACGCATTAACTTTATTATACTCCTTTCCCTCTCGTTTGTTGACCTTCAGAGCATGATGTTGATTAACGGCGATGTCTGCTTTACATCTTTTCTCTTCTTGTAAAAGTTTCGCTTTCAGTTTAACTGTTGCTAATTCTCCGTTGTCAAGCTCACTTTCTAAACTTCTAATGAGGCCTTCAAACTTTTCTGTCGGTAATCCTCTAATACAAAACGCTGCTACTTGTCCATCTGATAATGCAAAACCACATTTCTTCAATTTCTTAGCACATTCATTTATAAAACTGAAGTAGTCATGCACACTCATATCATCATTCTTACGTATTGTACATAGTTCAGTAAGAAAAATTGATTGGTCAAGAAGTCCGTAATCTGTAGAAAGATCCTCCAACTTCTTCCAAATCTCCTTAGGGGTTTCACATTCGCTGATATCATCCAAATATGAATCTGATACAATGGAATAGAAAATACCTGTTGCCATGTCGTTCAACCTAGTACGCCGGTTACTTTCTGCATTATTGTTGGCTTCTGAGTTCCAACCAACGACAGCTTCCCAACATCCAGCGCGTAGACATGCTCCCTTTGCTCTGGTCTTCCATGCATGGTAATTCTCTCCCGTCAATTTAGGACATTTGAATATATCATCCTTCGCTGATTCCATATTCGCTGTATTGGACGTCATGTTGACATGAAACACCGATCTCTCCGCACTTAATCAGTTCTACTTTTTCAGCATACAATTACCGCAGTCACGTAATCTGGACCCCATAACCTGTCGATATTTTTGCTGAAATAACTACCCTCTAACAGACCTTCACTGTCTGTATTCTACTTGGGGTAAATAAGTGTGAACTGTTACACTCCATTTGGCGGGAACAACTACACTGCTACTCTTTTATTCCACTAGGTGGTAGCACAATACAACAAAAGAAAATCATATCCTATGCGTGCGGCAGATACAAATTGTTTATGATGACACGCATTACCTGTTTACAAAGTTACAAATCTGACACCATGAAGTTAGGCACTTATGTAAGGAATTGCTCAGACCCAGGTAAGGCTGGGGTAAGAAACGTCGTCATATATCCTCATACTAGGTAAGCTACTTACAGTAGCGCAGTGCGTGGCAGAATGCTGTACTATCACATGAACCAGCACTAAGCATGCCGGTGGCACCATCTGTTTCCAATATAGGATACTATGTCGCTTCTCAACCCCCCCCCCCCACCCTGGGTCTCCGCTACTAATGGAATAGTAATAAGTTTTATTTATGCTCTGGGTACAACACCCCATAGATCAATAAAAATTTACAAAACATATTAATATTTAAATGAATTACCTTACACTACCCTTACCTCAGCCCGCGAGGAAGATCTTACCAAGAACAATAACCAATAATGTACGATCGTATGCATTTTTACTAGCAAGTAATGTAGAATGTGCAGGACTGTCCACTGTCTGCATACAAACTCCAAATGCGATATTAACCTTTAATTTGCATAAAGAATGGACTGATGTACTAAAAGTAAAGGTACAAGTCAACAGGGCAGATAAAGAATAGGGTACAATAATCGAAATGGAACCAGTCAGGATTCTTAATATCAGCAAAGATGGCTTCCACGCTAGGTGAGTGAGCAGTGTTGTTCGACATTATCTCATGGTTTCTGTGGTTCCGTCTTTCGTTCCGTTTGCTCCGAAGAAGGGAATATCGGGGACCATCCATCTGTTCCTCGATTATACCCACACAGCACACTTGGTGGAATATATATGTATAACAGCTGTAATACAGCCAAAATACACCATGACAAGATGCTGTATTCAACTGTAATACAGCTGCAATTTCTGTGTATTTTGGCTGTATTTATGCTTCAAATGTCCTCTAGTACAGCTGTATTACAGTGTAATACATAATGTACCATCGTGTATTTTTCCACGAAGTTTACATTGTGTACCTTCATGTATCTTTCCATGAAATTTACATTATGTACCATCGTGTACTTTTCCATGAAAATTACATAATGTATTATTCATGAAAATGTCCACTTTCCCAGTATTATTTCATGGCATGCAAGAAACTTACAATATATTTCACATAAAGTAAGCATCAATGCCACTTGAGCAATCGTAGACCCAATTGTAACACCCAAGGAAAATTTAACAGGAAATTTAAGAACTGCATCTTACATCACAACTTTTCAAACAAAAATTTAATGGAGTATGTGCCAATAAAAATAGCCTGCTGAAATAACTCCAATATCGAATAAAATGAAGATTGGTAATGATTAAAAAATAGCAATTACACCATACGATTTCATGAAATAAATAAGCAATTATGTTGAAAAATAAAATTTTATTCAATTGCATTTAACACATTTGGGAAGCTCTTCCTTCTGCTTGCTTGGCACAGCCAATTTGATACCTCCACTTGAAACGCCTTCTCCTCCTATCTCCCGTCAACATTCTTAGCAGCATCTGAAACAAATAATTGCAAGAAATTTATTGTTAGTGTTAAGTACACCAGCACCAACAAAATAACACTTCAGTCTACTTCATACACTTAAAGCAAGAAATGTAGATAGTTCAGGATGGTTCCTGCACTTCAGATTCATTTTCAACTTTAATGCATGTGCTGAAATCTCAAGGTTCACTCATCTGCGGCTTCCTACATGCTAAAAGTAAAATCAGCACATTTTTTCACTTCCCATGAAAAACACTGGTCTGTGTTTCAAACCTTTATTTTCTATAGTCGATTTTTTTAGGTGCTTTTATACTTATTAGCCCATGCTGAATTCAAAAATGTAATTCTCTTTGACCATTCAGGTCGAATTTTTCAGCTATGCCAATGCAAAGATAGAGGACTTATAGGTAAATTATTTATTTCACTGTAGAATGAAGGTTGTCAAAAATTTTAGGTATTTCCACATCACATGACCACGCAAAAAAGATATTTATAAGTAACTTTTATTTTGTCTTACACCTTTGACTTGATGCTAGCAGCACCTGTCACAGCTGGAAATTGCGTACACGGAGGTGGTGGGGAATTGTGTTAGAGGGAGGAGTAGAAAAATGTGCTGATTTTACTTCTAGCATGTAGGAAGCCCCAGATGAGTGAACCTTGAGATTTCAGCACATGCATTAAAGTTTAAAATGAATCTGAAGTGCAGGAACCATCCTGAACTATTTATCTACATTTCCGTATGAAAAGTATACCGGGTGTCATAAGACTGATCTGTACACCCTAATTATTTTTCTTGTTTTGCACCTTTTAAATAAGTGTGCACATGTATTACATGTCCGATAATTTCACTGAATCAATCTACCTATTACTTGAGAAAGGCATCTTTCAGGACAACAAATCTTTTACAATTATTATTTGGTGGAACATGACGTATATTGACCAGAAGTCTCTAATAAGCAGCTATTTAAAGGTAAAGCAACAAACCAAACACATGCACTTTAAACAAAGCGGAATAAGATTTCTGAATTCAGCATGCACTAAATATTAAGAAATAACTGAGAAACCTTTGAACTCTTAAATGACTTAGACCAGTGAAATATATACCACATTTTATTTCATGAACAGTGAGATTAGGAATTGAAGATATAGATTTCACAGTTTATTTTCCAAACTAGAACCTATTTAGCTAACAATTTTACCTTTTACAAACAGAAATCGACCTGCTTACAAAAAATGTCCTCATTGCTCATGACGTCATTTCATTCTTTGTTGCTATCCCGGCTTAAGCGATGCATGAAATGACGTTACAACCCTCGCATACCAGCAAATGCAATTTTTTAGAGGTTCCAATCCAACAAACTAGCCCTGAATATGTGTCAAATTTTGGAGCTGAAATGAGTTACTTTGGAAATATGCATTTTTAAGGGCCCCCAAAATGATGGTATAATTTCCACAAATCATGATAACCCCCCACTATGTTCCAGAAAATTGAGGATTTACAGACAACATTAAGGATTGACCACACATTGATTACTTGAACCGCCATTTATAAATATAGGACTGCTAAGGATATTCAGAAATTTACCAAAATTATTACCTATAAGTACACCAATTAAGCTGTGGAAATCTTTCATTGACCTCTTCCCCTTTTTTCCTGCCCAACTCAAACCTTCTGCCACTCTGTTTGTCATTACTTTAGACAAGCTGTGTCTGACAAACTGCCCCAAGTTTGAAGTAAGGAGCCCACCAAACCATTGGAACGTAAATGAGACAATAACCAGTTCTGGATTAAGTACACGAAGGGAACATGCAAACAGAGATGGATAAAATTAAATGATTTCTTTCATGCATGTTAGCAGATTCTGAGGCATTCATCTCACAGCTTACCACTGTAGTGCTGTGAGCTACATTAGTATCAAATTCTGCAGTGCTACTACACTCATTCTCTTCCACGTTATCAGTTTAATTAGTATTTGTAGCTTCTATTGAAGACAATTTACATCTTACGCAATGTTTGTGCCGGGCACTTACTTCGCTCAAGTTTCTATAGGAACGTTTTGGCATTTTTAAGGTCAAAAAATGAGAACGACCGAATGTAACACAATGAAATGGATGAGAACTGCAAAAATGAAGGCAATAATTCACAGACAACTACAACTCCAGAGAAAGTAGTCTTTAACAAGCTTACATTTAAATTATAACGAAACTACGAGTAGAATGTCATTGGGCATGGAAAATAAATCTAACTAATGAGTTACAAAAAAATGTTGTATCTAAACTTACATCGCAAAGCCCGCTAAATTACTCGCACACAGCTAACAAAGTCAAATCTGTAAAACAAAATTCAAATTAAAATGAAGCAATTACGAAATACTAATATCGGTACATGAATCAGTTCATCACACCAGCTCAAACAATTTTTTTCAACCAGTTCTAAGCTATTGCTACGAAATTCACGTCAGTTTCCATACTAGTATGCGATTTAATAAAACATTTTCACTCAGCAACCGGCTCTTCAGACCACCAAATATGGCATCGGATTCTTACGAAAGTATCGTGAAAAAATTGATCAAACTATTTTCAGTAAAACTACATGCTTCACAGAGATATTTTTCATATTTTCAAAATGCGTATTCTTTTCACTATCCTTTAGGAACCGGATTTAATTACAGCCCTTTACACCAATAAAGCACGGCGTTGTTTATACAAAAAAATTAAAAAGTTTTTAAAACTAACAAAAAATAGTTACTCCATTAAAAATACATCAAAATAGAATCCAAAACAAATTTCCTTTCATCAAATTCAAAGAGTTACAGCCCATCAAAGTGGGCACGCTAGGCGTTTCTACTCATTTCCGTCACTTCGTCGTAGGTTTTCGTAAAATACAATTGGCTGGCGTGACGGAACGATGAATATACCCTAATATCTATAAAGGCATGGAATAATTAAGCAGTACTGGAGTATTATCCAGGCAATGGAAAATTTTCAAAAGATGTTGGTATTGCAATTTTCATTATCATAAAAAATAATACTTAAACACTATCTTACCTTAAATAATATCTGTTGATGACCACCGAAAAACAGAAGTAGTAGCAAGGCTGCTTGGCATTGCTGAAAACTGGAGTAACTCACACAAACACGACTTAACAACTCGACGCGTTTTCTTCAAAACAAGGAATCTCAGGAATGGCGGACGAACACCGAATCAGTCAAAATGATGAGTGGATTCATTAAAATCAACAATCTTCCACCGGTAAATTATCATTTTCCAGATAATATTAAAATCCATCAATATAATTTCCCTCGACGTTTTACTATTCTGCATCGTTCTAATTAAAAGTATTGGTTGTTATTTTGAGTTCACAGCTTCATGTATATTTGCGATATGGATACATAATTTTACATAATGTAAAATCCCAACCTATTATCGCTGTAATACAGCAATAACATAGTAAAAAATACATCATATAAAATATACATGAATTTCCGTCATAAATACATTATGTATGTCTATACTTGTGCTGTGTGGGTACTTAAGTGCCTGTCTTGCCTGCAAGAGGTCATGCAACATGTGTGTAAGAAATAAGTAAGCGACTTACATTACCAGCTTGCACAGGGCGAACCATCTCCCCTGAATCTGCAGAGACTGTCCGCAGAAACCAAGGACACCGTCTCCCGGAACTGGTCAGCGTCTCCCCGAAAAAAGGAGACGGGGTGAAGATGCAATGAAGATCCCGCGGAGATATGGTGAAGAAATGTCCACAATACTGGAGAGACGGTCTCCAATCATATAAACGTGGACCGGATTGGCTCGCTATGAACCAATGAGAAGGGTCTCTACAAATAAAAACGACGATATGCCACCATGCCATAACTCCGCGTACTACGTGCATTGGTGAACCTTTGCCTCATCTACTGGCAATTATACGTACTGTCAGCGGTAAGCTCTGGGCACCCACCCAAAATTGTAAATAAAAACATATTTTCTTTTATTAGTTTATTTAACAACAAATAAGAACAAGGAACATCAGATAATAATGACGGTGAAGCTACAAATATATATCCCCACAGGGAAGAAACTGCATTTCCCAGCTACACTGAACGTCAAGGAACTGCAACCGAGCCTGAAAAGTAAAAGAACTTTGGATCAAGAAAATTCATAAATGAGTGCATTAACATGGATGTTAATAATGGTTTGAGATAGCAGAACACTTGCATCCATTCAGATAAAAAGGGACCAGGGGCCAATAAAATAACATGTAATGCTCATTAGCTAATAAATTTTGAAAAAAACATTAATTTGATAGAATGTCAGTCATCAGCAGATAGTACTAAGCACCACCCGTCGATATCAATGGATAAACTCGTGACTTTAGTCACTATTATCAATTATTATTAGTCAATTATTACCCAACGAAAACTTTAAGGCAAAACGCGAGAAATCATAACCGAGCAACCATAGCATCGACAACATTTATATGTAGGTAGGTATGATATAGTTTCAATTAACATAATGTGTAAGGCCATTCGGGTTGATGCCGCTCATCTCACCGTGAACAGTTGTACTTATACGCAACAATGAAAGAAAAAGAAACCCGTGGAAATTGCAATTTATTGCCTTTAATATAGTTATCATGATGCAATTGCACACAATGTCTTCGACTACTGTGATAACCAATCATTTACGTCTATAATGGAATTGTACTTTCAAGATAAAGCACATGAGCGCACGAGTATTTAACTAGATAATTATTTATTTATACATGAGGAATATAGTTACATGCAAATTTTTTGCTGTAATTATGCCCCACAATAGATATAGATGGGAGTGTAGCGTACAGGCTAGGAGAAATCATGATAAAGCCCTGAAAATTGGCTGAGATACACAATAAATCAGAAGGTACTTAACTAAAACCGGTGAAAAGAGAGACAGTTTTCCACGAAATTCAAAGATCCGGCAGGCACCAACAAGGCTTGTCAAAGAGCATTATAATGTGCTACCAAAATATAATGGCAATTGTCGGGACCAACGTCACGCCTAACAACGTCGCTACAGCGACGTTGATTGGTTGGTTTGGTATCGCTGGGAGTTCCGCTTTTCGGGATACAGTCAGTGAAATCACTATTAATAATTGTCAAATTTGTCTTATAGTTAACTGTATTTGTAGCAATTAAATCTGGTAGCAATTAAAATGATTGCTGTGATCGTTCAGTCTCCGCTTACTGGTTTTTTGAGATAATCTCTATCCGAAAAGGGAAATGTTGTCCTCAGAACAAAGCGGAAGTGGTACGGGGGTAGGTACTCTCCAAAAATGAAGAAATGAGGGAAATGAAAGGGAAATGGTTACCATTTCCCCGGAATCTCTTATATTTCATCAGGAGACCGTTTCCCCTGTGCTAGCTGGGTTGTAACATTGTATTGCCACTTACATGGCATTTACTTTTCCCTTAGGAGAAAAACAAATCAAGCTATATTTAAGAAAGGCAAGTTTATAGAAAAAAATAAGAGTGAAATTAACATAAGCACGTAACGATAAAGTAACAAGCTGGAAGAAGAACAAGGTTGAAAAATTTATGAATGCAGATTGATTATATCAGTGGTATTGACATCAGGGTTCCTACTTGTATTGCCTAGGATCCCGTGGCCTGTGCGACAATAACAGCACTTGGCATTTAGTGAGGAAACTCTCATCTCTCTTGAAGTTGAAAGAATATCAGTTATGTATATTCATAATGGTCACGCTTATTTTTATCCTCATAATTGTAACTGGGGAAAAGGTTTAAAGGTGCAAAATACCAGTGTCAATATTTTATTATAGTTAATTATAGCTAACAAATTTATGCCAGCCAGCAGCTGTATATATATGGCCTCCCAACTTCTGGTTGGTAATAGACAAGCCATCATCGAAAGTAGTAGATTGTCAGGTCAAACAATGAAAGCAGATAGGACACGTAGGGCCTGGATATATGTATGCAGTGTATGAATGAGAAATACAACTTTCGTATTTATAAATCAAGATGAACTTGATATTATTTACAGTATATTATTCTGTTATATATGATACTGTATAATTATGTACAGTATTGTATATATAATGGTTTTTAAATAAAGAGGTACAGCACTATGCAAAACCATTCATACAAAAGCATTTATGTAGGTGAAATAAGTGACTTGGCGACTATATCCAATACAGAAATAACACAATTTGTTGAGAGGTTTTTTAACCCATTAAAATAATTTTGTTTCGAAAAAAATAAAACACTAACTTTAAAAAATTTTTTCTAAGAGGAAATAGCTTTGTATTTTACATTAATGATTTTACATTAATTTTCCAAAATATGCGTAAAAAATCAGTTGGACCCTAATAAAAGATAGGGGTTGCAACCCATGAGTGTCATAATGGTGTTAAACAAAGTGTACTGTAATGATAAACGATCCCCACTGATTTTGAATTTTCTCACTTATGGAAGCGAAGTCATCATCATCGGTCAAAAATCCTAGGATTGGTTTGATGCAGCCCTCCACTCAAATCTTCTATCGGCCAACCTCTTTATATTGACGTAACTCCTCTCTTTTACATCCTTCCCAACCTGCTCCATATATCTCATACGAGGCCTGCCTTTTTCATTCTTCCCATTCACATTTCCATTGACGATTGTATTCATCAGGCCATCGTGTCTTAAGATGTGGCCTATCAAATTGTCCTGTCTTCTTTCTAAGGTTTTCAGTGGACATTTCTTTTCTCCTACTCTTCTTAAAACTTCTTTGTTTGTCACTCGATCGATCCATTCTATCTTCTTCATTCTTCGGTAGCACCATATTTCAAATGCTCCCAGCCTGGGCTTCTCTGCTGCTTTTATTGTCCATGCTTCACTGCCATATAGTAGAATGCTCCAGAATTATGTTCTAATGAAATGTTTCCTCACTTCCATGCTTGTATTTGCAGCTGTAAGCAGAATCTTCTGGTAAAATACCCTTTTCAATTGGGCAATTTTACTGGTAATTTCTCTTTTACTTCATCCATCGCTGGTTACTCGGCTTCCCAGGTAACAGAACTTTTCCAACTCCCCGATTTTTTGTTTTCCTAGTTTAACATTGGTCTTGGCTTCCTTTCTCCCACTGCATACCATTACCTTAGTTTTCTTTTTATTGATCTTCAGATGATATATGGACATTGCTCTTTCCATATTTCCTAGTGTCTTCTTTAAATCATCTTCTGTTTCTGCCATGACTGCTATGTCATTGGCGAATCGAAGCATGTGGATATTCACTCCCGGAGACTTTTCTTTGACTTCTTGGATGGCTTTCTCGATGTAGACATTGAATAATATGGGAGACAGTGCACAGCCTTGCCTCACTCCTTTCTTTATGCTTGCTTCTTTACTGCTGGGCCCTGATTTGATTATGGCCACCTGGTATCTGAATCACTGTCACTTGGCATTTCATTATTGTTTTCCTCAGGTCTTCCATCAGTCCCTTCACAACTTGAGATATCAGACAAATTATCGGCAAATACTACATCTAAAATTTCATTTTTACTCATTCCTGTTCTGTTCTCAGCAGCCATGATAGTGTAATACAGTAGAGTCTTGATTTTATGTAACACCTTGGGACCCAAAAATGGGGTGTTATGTAAAATCAAATTATGTAAAATCAAGATATTAGCAGATTTTGAAAAATATGCTAAGATTTCACAACGAATGAGAACACAATGACATGGAAACTATTTTCACGACAAAGAGATCATTATTGCATACATATTACACTGTAGAAATTGAAACTATTTGACTTGAGACCATACAATGCCCTTTTGAGCTTACAAACTTTCCCTTCAAAACCTTTAGTAACAGACCCTTCAGGTTGAACCATGTAAATCAAAAACACAGTTTTCCATTCCAAGAAAGCAGTAAGTACATCCCAATGAAATTTAACAGCCATTGTAAACAAAACCCGGATTGTAGAATGCCTAACTACTGGTGAGAAAGTTCCCCATAATCCACACCGTATTTTTGTGTACATCCCTTAGCTACTATAGTCTTGCCTTGAACCTGGTTACTTGGCCATCACAATCCCTTTTCTTGTTAAGAACCCATTTACACTGAATTGCCTTTAGGCCAGATGGTAAATCAACTAATGACCATGCATCATTCAATTTCAATGCTTGAAGTTCCTCATGCGTTGCCTTCTTCCACTCAGAACTGTCACTGCATGATAATGCCTCCCTTATGAAAAAGTAGTACTGGAAGTACTGGAAAAAAATAGTATTGGAAAGTACTCGTGTACTATTTTCACGGAGGTGAGTACTATAGTATTGGAAGTATTGAAGAAAACTAGTACTCGTGTACTAGAGGTAGTACACAGAACTAGTACTCATGGAAGTATTGGGAAGTAGTACTAGTGTACTGGAGGTAGTACACAGAACTAGTACTTGTGGAAGTATTGGGAAGCAGAACTCGTGTAATAGAGGTGGTGCACAAAACTAGTACATACATACCCCTATTGGAACTTACTCATAAGTCTCATAAGATATTTTCTCATAAGAAATTGGCAATGAGATCTTATGAGAAATTTTCTCATAAGATTTTGGGCGGGGAACCGTTCCAGGGGGAACCACCCTGGAACCATTCCAGGGGGATCGGTTCCCTGCAGTTCTCTTACGAGAATTACAAAAAATTAATTGTAATTACAAAAAAAACTATAAGCTGCTCCTGGAGATACATCCTGGAACTCCCACCTACTCCTACTCCAAAAAACTGAGGAACTAGAGAAAGCTGAAATAACACTACTTCAGATCGGATATAGCATATCACACTTAATTTGATTCGGCATAATTTGGCACATGCCCACTATATACATAACTCAACCGAACTAAACCGTGAACGTCTAGCGCTTCTTGATGTCACATAACAAATTCATAACTTTAGTAACCCTTATGCGAGTTAGATTTTAAACAAACAGGGCAGTTTATAAATCTATAATATATTTATTGACACTACTTCCAGTTTCAATAATTGTATTCACTTGCCTTTGTAACACATAAGATTCCAAATCTGAGGCATAATATCTCAAAAATAACCATGTGACAACAACAATACTAAATAAACCACATGGCACGACAATGAAAAGCTGTGATCGAGCTTGCTTAATGCATAAGATTTTATTTTAATGGTTGATCAAAGTGTTCAACAACCAGAAGTTTTTTTTTATAACGCTCCTCTAAAAAGTGAAACTATATTTTTCCAACGGGGAGTTCGTTTAAATATCATCGAAAGTCGTCACTGCACTGTCACAACACACAAAAAATATTCACGTTCATCATGTAGCTGAATGATGATCTGGATTCTCATTGGATCATTCCGAATGTTTCAATTTGTTTATGACTTTAATGTGCCTGAAAAATGATAAATACAGTTAATTCCGGTGTCAGCAATTCAAAAAGCCTGCATGGAAAGCAGGTGAAAACAATTACAAATTCGTTCAACACAATCGCTTGTCATAACGATCATTTACTCACCGTAATGTCATTGTCCATTAGAATGTAAAAGTAAGCTTCCATGATCACTAATTACAAGAAAACGTAATTACTTCAGGAGATAATTCTTTATCACGTTTCTCGCTATGATGACAGCCATTTTGAATTTCGAAGTGGTCTTGCAATTAATCGATAGTAGTCTGATCGATATTGGTCGATACAACCAACCGGATACAACTTTCCACAAACCGCGAACTATAAAAATGTGAATATTCACGTTAAAATTACTCGTGGGCACGAAAGTTGTTATTTATGGTTTATAACTGTTCTTTTTAAGAAAGAAGTTTACTATTATTTATTTGAACTGGACGGAATTACCGTTCTGACACCTTTGGTCTTTTAGAAATGGAGATGAGTGTAGATTGGAGGCTTTAAAGATGTATAGGAGGATGGAGAAAGTGAGCTCAAGAATAATTTGATACTATCTTTCTTTAACCTGAGCTGGATGTGACAAAATTACACTGTCTTCCCCCAGCTAAGCTGGGATGGAAGACAAATGAGAATGCTGTAAATGGTTGGGGAAGAGAGGAATCTGTTGGGGGTGATTCAAAGAGGATAGAAAAGGTGGATGGAAGAGATGGGTAGTGGGAAGTTAAAAAATGTTATTGAAGGAAGAATCGCGTCTGGCTTCTGGATGGCAGGAAGATTATGAGCCAAATAAATGTATTTAAGGAAGCGAGTACAAGGAAAACATCAAAAATGTACCTGAAAGGTGGATAACCATTACGTGAATTGATAGTATTGGTTCATCCTAATGTGAAATAAAAATGATTAGCATTGTGATTTGGAAACCAATACTAGACATATTAGGTTCAATGCTCAATATATCATGGTATCAAAGAGTAGTAATACACACATATTATTGTGATTACTTCTTCTTCCAATACTTATAAGTATACCGACAATGAAGTATTGGTGCCAAACGGACTAGTACACAATGCTAGTATTGTGAATACTTCTCCATCCAGTACTTGCCGACATTGAAGTACTGGTGCCACGGACTAGTACATGATGCTAGTATTGTAAATACTTCCCTTCTGAGTACTACATTCAGTGATCCCAATACTAAGTATTGACTTTTGAGTACTGGGGGGCAGAATCTGAATACTATAGTACTGAGATTCATGTACTTAGTATTCGGGTCTGTGTACTTAGTATTGGGCTCTGTGTACTACTTTTTTGTAAGGGCTCAGTTACAGTTCTAGGCACTTCAGCATCACAAGCAAGATGAAACAAAATATAGTCAGAAAAATCTCTTTGGTACCTGTTTCTTAAAGGATACTTCCTTTCAATCACACCTCCTTCACCACCTGGAGTCTCTGGTATCTCTGCACCATCAGATGAGGTCTCTGGCATCACTGCATCATCACTGATGCCCTCATTGGTGGTTGATGCTGCAGCTTGAGATCCCTCCATTTGGATCATGCTGTCATTGCCTTCTGGTACTCCTTCCCCACAGCTTCCTCTGGCACCATCTAGAGCTAAATCCAGTTCAGTTGGTATCCACTGCTGGTACTCTGCATCTCTCCCACTACTGTGATGCGATTCTCGATGAATATCACATCATGAGCACGAGTCAGCTAACATGGGTTCTCAGGGTCCACCAGACGATAGCCATTTTCATCCACACTGTACCCAACAAAAATCATTTCTTGGGCCTTTGGGTCAAGTTTCTTTCGTTTTTCTTGTGGTATGTGCACAAAAGCTGCACATCCAAACACCCTTAAGTGACTGAGAGACACTTTCATCCCTGTCCACACATCCTCTGGGGTCTTCTCAGGAACTGCCAAGGTTGGAGAACGATTTTTCAAGTAAATAGCAGTACTTACAGCCTCTGCCCAAAGACACCTACTCAATCCAGCATCTTGGAGGAGAGTATGAGCCATTTCTATGATAGATCGATTAGCCCTCTCGGCAGCACCATTTTGTTGGGGTGTGTAAGGCACAGTCCTTTGGTGTTTGATCCCACACTGTAGCAAATACCTCTTGAATTCATCATTACACTATTCACTTCCAACGCAGATGAACTATTCTCTCCCCAGTCTCATTCTCCACTGCAGCCTTAAATTCACAAAAATTGAGGAATGCTTCATTCTTCCTCTTCAAAAAGTATACAAAGTACTTCCTGTTGATACTTTTGCTGAAACCCTCTAACAGACCTTCACTGACTGTATTCTACTTGGGGTAAATAACTGTGAACTGTTACACTCCATTTGGCGGGAACAACTGCACTGCTACTCGTTTATTTCACTAGATGGTAGCACAATACAACAAAAGAAAATCATATCCTATGCGTGCGGCAGATACAAATTGTTTATGATGACATGCATTACCTGCTTACAATGTTGCAAATCTGACACTTCCTAGAGAAATCATCAATCATAGTCATGAAGAGTCTTGCCCCACCATTAGAATCAACTTGTATTGGTCCACATAAATCGGAATGCACAAGGTCCAGTTTTCTCATTCCATGTGTTTTGCCTGAATGTTCAAATTAGAGCATTTACGAGTTAGGGTTGGATGGTCGGTAGTAAGGGTTTGTATAGTTGCGTAACAGATTAAAAAAATACAATTTATTACACAGCCACATTTGAAGCCAGTGAGAAGTGGCTCAGAAAAGAGAGTTGGCTACTTCTTTGCAAATCATATGCTCCTCGGCAGTCGAGTCGGCAGTGTTACAAGGAAAAACTCTTCAACAAGACCACTGATCGACCAGTACCAGTCTCCTGGGTGCTATTGATTTATAGAGAGCAGAGGCTGCTGGCTTTGATTTTGGGATGGCTTCAAAAAGGAAATCTCTTAGCTTCGAAGAGAAGAGAAAAATTATTGAGGAGGAGGATAAAAATCCTCACTTAAAGAGAATTGACTTGTCGAAGAAGCTGCTCATGCCAGTAACAACATTGAACAACATCATAATGAAAAGGGAAGCAATTTTAAGAGAATCCACAGCATTGGGTGTTTTATCTAAGCGTCGTAAGTACTCAAAAAAGTCCTCGTTTGAGGGACTGGAGAGCCATTTACATTGCATTGGCGAGAAAGGCAATTGTATAAATAAATTGTGGGCAGCAACAAGCCAAAATAAATGTGTTACAGGCAATCCATTTTGTTGCAAGCGCATGGGAAAGTGTGAATAGTGCAACCATCTAAAATTGTTTGGCCAAAGGGTTCCTGAATACCACTGAAACAGAATGTGATTTGCAAACTTTTGTGGGCGATAATGAATGGCAAACTTTGAATTCAGAAATATCATTAAGTGATTTTGTTGAATGTGATAATGACCTGCAGACCAGTGGCATTGTTTCAATAGGGGAATTGTGTGATACATCAAATGAAACAGATTCTAACTGCAGTGAGAATGAGGATGAGCCGACATTGGCTTATACCTTTTCGGAGGCTGTGGTTGGACTTGAAAAATTGAAATCATACTTTTCATCCATTGAGAACAATCAATCTACTTTACTGACGATTTAAAAACTGGAAAAGAGCTACTTTTTAGTTATAGTAAAAAAATAAGCCGAGTAAAATTTCAGATTTTTTTAAAAGTAGCTGTTTAGAAATATAATTAGTCTCTCCTAAAAGTTTTGAAATTGATATTGAATTCCTGAGTAGTCAGAAGGCTAAAACATTGTATTTTTGGTTAAGGCATTTTAATTTTTGGTTCATTTTTCATTTATTTTCGTTTTGTCACTGAATCCAACCTTCTTTGGGAAGAGCATATAAAACTAATGAAAACTTTTTATTGTTTTATGTGACCCCTTTTAGTGACTTTTATGTTTATTATATTATAATTATATTTTCTTTTTGTAGAAAGCTGTTCTAATCATTACAGACCCTAAAACCTCAAAAAAATGTCAAGTCCTCATTTAGTGTTTTTCCGCATTTAGTGTTTTAAATTTTGTCCCCCCTGAAAACCTTAAATCAGGATTCTACTGTACTACCTATGTGAAATATATGAAATAGTGGGCAACAGTGTTTCATAGGATGGGCAATGGCTAAAATTCTAAAACTTTTTTTTTGCATTGTGAAGATCTTTTTCACATCTGTAGCATGTTCTCAAAGTCATAGACTTTTGATGAGGTGATACTGCTAGAGAGCTAGTAGACAGACACAAGATAAGCATCATTGACAGAGTTTTAGCTTTCTCAGTAGATACAGTACTCTAGAGTTTATTGATAACATACATATATGTATATGGCTACAGTCGAGCTTTAGCTTGGTACAGTTTAATGCTAATGTAAACGCTAGTGAAGTAAACACCTGCAGTTCGGAAGGTTCACAATCCATGATATAAGATTGAGACTGCAGATGAGGGAATGATAATAGGGATTCGTTTATCTATTGTTGCTGAAAACCAGTCATTAGCTTTAGGTTATAGTGGAAAGTAAGGTGCTCACTTCATCAGACTTGGTAATACTCGTAAGGAATGTAATGCCATCTGCATAGAAGGCACATCTGCAGAAATATTAGTTGGTAAATCATTCACTGTTAAAAGAAAGAGGACGTAGCACAAAGCCCTGAGAGACACCTCATTTGACAGGTATCATCATTGGTAACAATCCTATAATTGGTTTGATGCAGCTCTCCACTCAAGTCTTCTATCAACCAGCCTTTTCATACCAATGTAATTTTTCTCTTTTAAATCCTTCACAACTTGTTTCATATATCTCATACAAGACATGCCTTTTTCATTTTTTCTGTTCACTTTTCCCTTGATTGTCTTCATCAGGCCGCCACGTCTTAAGATATGGCCTATTAAGTTGTCCTGTCTTCTTTTTAGGGTTTTCAGTAGATATCTCTTTTCTCCCCCTCTTCTAAGACTCCTTAGTTTGTCAATTGCTCAATCCATTTCCTTCCATCTTAACCCTGTCGATCCATTTTCTTCACCATTCTTCAGTAGCAACACATTTCAAATGGTTCCAACCTCGACTTCTCTGCTTCTGTTATCATCCATGCTTCGCTGCCATATAGTAAAATGCTCCAGATGTATGTTCTAATGAAATGTTTCCTGACTTCCATGCTTGTATTTGCAGCTGTAGGCAGAATATTCTTTTGGTAAAATGCCCTTTTTGCCTGGGCAATTCTACTGGCAATTTCTCTTTTACTTTGTCCATTGCTGGTTACTCAGCATCTCAGCAATGGATGAAGTAAAAGAGAAATTTCCAGTAGACATTAGCGCAGTATGGAGCTTCCTGTGTCCAAGTGAATGCCAGTAGACATTCCATTTTTTTCCAACCATTTGTATAATTTGTATAGGAATTTTGGGATTGAAGTTCAGTGCTGTGAAAGGTGTAGAACTGTAACCTTTTAGTGGAAGAAAGATGGTCCACACACTGAAAAGCAGAAGGGGGTCACATAGAGATGATCATCAAATACTTCAGTGGTAGTTTTAATCATGTGATTAATAGCTTGTGTAGTTAACTTTCAAGGGTGGAAGTCATACTGTATTGAAGAGATTTTACTTTTGAAGTACTAATTCCATTAAATGTATGCTAAGGTTTCAAAAAAAAATTTCAAATAGCATGTGATAGTGATAGCAAATAGCTGCATGAAATGTCCTTTAACCTTGCATGTAGATTGAAATATCCATTGAATATTTCGGTGACTCTGAGGAATAGCCTGAAATACACAAGTGATTGATAACAGGAAAGATGAGCAATAATATGAATGGCAATTTTGTAAGATAGTTGGAGACGCCAAAGAGCTATCATAGTACATATATAGAAGACAAAGCCAATGATTGTTTCGATTTCCTATCATTGCAAATGTTCACAATTAAATCCATACAGACTGCAGTTCTGTATAAACGAACCAGTGGTTCTTTTCATGTCATTAAGGCCAAATAGTGGAATTTATAGTATTTACGATTATTAAAACAATAGAATAGTAAGTATAACATAGGTTTGGTGAGCAATATTAAATTTCAAGGTCTCAAGTGACATCAATTTTGCTCGATAAAGATTTGAGAGAAATAATCATTTCCATAAACTGTAAATTTCTGTAGCCAGAATCTTAAACTCTTCTGCTGGCAATTTGGGAACAAATACCAATTAACTTAAAAGCTTCAATTGAAATAATTTTTCAGTATTGATACCGTTAGGATTAGGGATTTCTAATGGGAGAACGAATGCGGCATCTTAGTTGACAATGGTAGGAAGTAGGTTAACGTAATTTTACCACAGTATGAACTGAGTATAGTAATAGTTAGTTCAGTTCATAGTCTCAACTATTAATGATAGCAGTAGTGATTCTTCTGAACCCATGGTGCATATTGTGAAAATCAGTTTCACAGTATAATAGAACATCGTCTGTGAAGAAGATTCAAATTAAAGTAGGCCAATAGAATTATTTTGCTCTTGAATGAAGTGCATTTTCTACAAATGAGATTGAGGCAATGAGGTAGTTTCCAGGTATAATAGATAATTAGATATTCACTTGAGGATCTTTATTTGATTACTTTTGGAGAATGAGATGAATAATTTTCAGCAGCTTATATTTACATGCTATGATCCTGTATGTACATATAGGGTATGGTCAAGGGCAATTAACTCAAATATAATCTAATTTATAAACTGGTAGAATATTTAATATACGAGGGTAATGCCAATACTTAGCAAACGAGGATTTTGCAAGTTGGTGAGTTACCTGTCATTAAACACTAATCTTTAACTTTTGATCAGTGATTACACCTTTTTGAATTTTGGATAAATCCTATCTCTCTAGTATATTCATGAAATAAGTCTGTAAGTAGTTTAAAGGTGATATACCTACATATATGTTATCCACTTAGTAAGATTAACTTTTCCTTAGAGGATGATTCAGAAAATGACTACTTTTTCATTGTCTTTGATCATATCAACATGAAGGAAACTGCTAATCACCAGATCCTAGGGACTTCAAAGGATTTATTGCTACAGTAAAACCTCGCTTTTAGACCCCCGCAATTTACGTTTTCCCGCAATTTACGACATTTTCATCAAGTCCCGATGATTTATGTATCTCCACAGTGTTACCTCTTCCCCGTATTTACACTTACGAAATTTTAAATAGTCCGCCATTTGCGCTAGGCCGCCGAAAGGAACATGGCGGATAGCGTATCACAACCATATGAGGAACGAAATGGAAATCGGCGGAAAAGGTTATGGGACATTTGCAAGCGAAAGACCTTTGAATTACAATAAATTTTCTAATTCCTTCTACTTCTGGGTTCATCTCATACTTTCGTAATATACTCGTTTTAATTCTTCAAGAGGCAAAACAGGTAAAATTATAACAATTGTGCTAGTTCCCCGAATGCCTGGTTACATGATACATTAACACGTACGGGTTCATGTACATTTGCGTGAATGGTTTCAGCGTAACTTGTGCGAATGCATGAACCAAATAGAACAGGTTCTATTTTATGTTCACGCATTCATTCATTTGTACATTTCGGGGTGGTTACACGGTGCATTTTCGCGTTCATGCATTTACACATTAACTCGTACGTGTTAATGTATCGTGCTACCAGGCCTTTATATTACGTTACGAGTGGCAATTATGCGGTAAAATCATGAAGGATATGTATCTTCCATCGTAAAAATGTATTCCGGGAAGAAGTTGGCTGTAATTATGTGAAATAAAACGATGATATGCACAGTCACGCCTGCGAATAATTCTACAGTACATGTAAGCGTCGTGTCCACGAATATAGACAGTATATGTTTATATTCGTGGGTGTTTCCATGATGATCCATGCACATAGTTTTATTCCTCTCGTGCATTACGAAGTTCTGCCATTAATTTCAAAGTCATTCTAATCGTAATCACTTTTTCCCTGCTTTTTCCGTGTCAGCGTCAAGTAACGCGAACAAAATAAAAAATGGCCCACAAACAAGAGAGGAAAATGTTGTCAATAGAAGACAAGATAAAAATTTCGGAAAGAGTTGACTCGCATGTAGGTTCACGTGTTTCCCTTGCCAGAGAACTTGGGATTTCAATTGAACACTGTTGTTAAAACACGCAAAACCATTGAAGTGGTAATGCGGACCCAGTGCACGTCAAATATTCAAAATATGATGAACTGGAAGAAATTTTGAAGGAATGGTTTCAGTGCGCCAGAGCATGTAACATACCCATCAGTGGAGTTATTCGTAAGGAAAAGACTCAACGTGTGGCAATGAGGTTAGGAATTGAAGACTTAAAGGCTTCAAACGGATGGTTAAGCTGATTTAAAACTAGGTACAATGTTGTGTATAAATCTATTTGTGGTGAGTCAAACAGTTTTGATCCCCAGACAGTTATACAGTGGAAGGAACATTCTTTAAGTCAGCATATTGAAGGGTATGCACCAAAAGACATTTTCAATTTATATGAGACGCTTTTTTTTCAATGTACTTTCTCATAAGACTTAAGATTTTAAAGGTGAATCTTGCCATGGGGGAAAGCATAGTAAACCTCATCTGACAGTATTGTTAGGTGCTAATGGTAGTGAGAAGTTACAGTCTACCTCACTAAGAGTTTGGTATTAATAAAGAATTTTTTATTGTCATAATTACATTTTTTATACTTACTTTTCATTTAAGACATGATTAAATTGAAAAATAGAACATTTAGCAATACTTTAAGGGATTATTTTCATTAAACTGTGCCTATCGAGGGTATACCCTCGATTTACACTTTCCCGCGATTTACACTTTTTTCCATTATCCCCCTCAAAAGTGTAAAAGAGGGGTTTTACTGTATTTCAGAATATGGGCAAGCAAGAATACATAGTGATGCTGCATATATGCTTTGATGGGAACCTCTACTCATCAAGGCTCCCTGAGGATGGGGAGTAGCCAAACCAGACCTGCCGCTGAGGGGAGATACTACACCCGAAGGCTATTTGAAGAGGAAAGGGAGCTGAACTTAGCCTGGACACATGGAGTTCCAGCCTCTGAGGGGGGAGACTACACCCGAAGGCTATTTGAAGAGGAAAGGGAGCTCAACTTAGCCTGGACACATGGAGTTCCAGCCTCTGAGGGGGGAGACTACACCCGAAGGCTATTTGAAGAGGAAAGGGAGCTCAACTTAGCCTGGACACATGGAGTTCCAGCCTCTGAGGGGAGAGACTACACCCGAAGGCTATTTGAAGAGGAAAGGGAGCTCAACTTAGCCAGGACACTTGGAGTTCCAGCCTCTGAGGGGGGAGACTACACCCGAAGGCTATTTGAAGAGGAAAGGGAGCTGAACTTAGCCTGGACACATGGAGTTCCAGCCTCTGAGGGGGGAGACTACACCCGAAGGCTAATTGAAGAGGAAAGGGAGCTCAACTTAGCCAGGACACTTAGAGTTCCAGCCTCTGAGGGGGGAGACTACACCCGAAGGCTATTTGAAGAGGAAAGGGAGCTCAACTTAGCCAGGACACTACAGCCTCTGAGGAGATATTTAATGGTTATTTAAAGATCTGTGCTCTAGCAAACATATAAGAAGGAAAAGTATACAGACAGCATGTACACATTAAAAGGGATAAAAGAATGAAAAAAATAAAATATAAATAAAATGTCTTTATTAATTTATTATTATACATTTATTATATATATTATAAATACTGAGTCTCTGTTCAGCATTGAAAGTTTGATAAGTAAAATTGCAAGAGGGTCCTAAAAAATATTATTTATGAAAACAGATGCCATTCCCCCCCCTTAAAAAAATGCACTGCACTATTTGATGATGTATAGTCTACTCTTCAAAGTTGAGAATGCTGAACATGAATGTTCAAGGTCCAATGCAATCTCCTCTCCAAAGCTGAACTTTCTGGTCCAATGTAGTCTCTCTCCTCCTCACAGCTGAACCTTCTGGTCCAATGTAGTCTCTCTCCTCCCCACAGCTGAACCTTCTGGTCCAATGTAGTCTCTCTCCTCCCCACAGCTGAACCTTCTGGTCCAATGTAGTCTCTCTCCTCCCCACAGCTGAACTTTCTGGTCCAATGTAGTCTCTCTCTTCTCCAAAGCTGAACCTTCTGGTCCAATGTAGTCTCTCTCCTCCCCACAGCTGAACTTTCTGGTCCAATGTAGTCTCTCTCCTCCCCACAGCTGAACTTTCTGGTCCAATGTAGTCTCTCCTCTACAAAGCTGAACAGTTGGGTCTGATATGATGAGAAGGAAAATGTTACAAAGAAAAAATTAAATTTTATTTCATTTATAATTTTTAACAAATACTTTTACAAATACAAGTTTTCATTTAGCTATTACATTAACTTCATTTTTTTCGTTAATTTTTGGTGAATGTCAACATGTCCGAATTTGCTTGCAAAGGTCGCCCAACAGACAAATGGGAAAATAAAATGGTACCTAAGAATGCAAGAGTAATTGTGCAAGAATGCAATGAATAGGACCAGATGAATACATCCAAACAAACTCGGGGCTGAGGGGAGTGACCGCCAAAGTTAAGGAATGCACCCTCAGATGAGAAAGCAAGAAACCACATCAAGACAATGTCCTGGAGGACTCGTATGCCTTACTCAGTGATATGTTGTCAATGCTACATAGTTGAAGCTGGGAAAGTGAAATAGGATTGCCTAAAAACCTATGACAGATGATGAGGGGGAGGGGTTCATTCAAACTGACGCATCTCTAACAATGCACCAGTCTACATATGTCTTCAGCGACATTGTGTCGTCAATACATCAGCTCCCGGTGAATTGCAAGAAAAGGTGCACAGGCACACCCTCAGCATCTGCTGTAACTCTATATAACTAAGCCTTTTCCACTGCAATTTTACAATGGTGAAAGGATACTTTACATCGCAATGTGGGGATTGATATCAAAAACTAACCCTAGAGAACTTTCTACTGCTCAGATCATTCTTTTGCGGCAAATTACAAAGACGCACCATGGTTCGTCAGAAAGTCTTACATTCACCCCACCTCAGAAAAATCACCAAATGCTTCATTCTCTAAGACCGCTCTCCAAAATTACTCAATGCTGGCAATCCCTCCTTTTTTCTGTGAATGATAAAAACACTTTTTAATACCTTATTTCTGATTACTGTTATTTATTCGCTAATTACTATTGGTTCAATCATAATTTGAAGAAAGAATGAATCTCTAGTGTATATTTCTCCCAAGGCTATGGAGGGCTGGACTTCCCTCTCCCCTGTTGATAGTGAACTGGTACAGTTGCTCACTTCACCTTTAGAACAACATTATACATGGATGGCCCCATAGAGGAACCGATGCACAGAAAAAAGAGGAAGTCATGAATGGATCTATTCTTTTTCATCAAAACTCCTACAAGAGTAACAACAATTAATGAAGGAAAATCAATATTTTTTATTCTAACTTGAACATGTTTTGCCAAAGTGTCAAAGTTTAGCAAATAGTTTACTTCATTCTGAATGCTTTAGAAACCTAGTTTTGATCAGTTAGTTTTCATCTTGAAGATTCATGTTTAATTCTTTTCAAATCATAAAATCTTTTCAGACCTCTACTCAGGCCTCAGTGACAAAAGAAGACAAAAAAATAAACTCAAAAAAAGAAAGAACAATGTAAAGTTTGATAATGTAAATTGTTTTTCAAAGTTTTGTTTTTGTCACCATTTTTGTGTCTATGTTCTTGTTTCACTGTACTGTACTGTTCTTGAAAAGTAAAACAAGAGAGTTATATACATAATAGCATTAATTGTGTATGATGAGGACATTGCATGGGTACAAATACTTGATGACTAAAGTTTTGTAGTATACTCTTATTTGGTTGGTACCCCTGTGCTCCTCACATGACCCCCCTCACCCCCCGGAAGTGACGTATGTCAGTGGCAGTTATGATAGATATTGTGTGAAAGTGTCTGCAATAAAGACGTGAAAGAATCCCAGTTTAACTCTATTATTGTTAAGTTAATTGACTAATCTTAAAAGCATTGAGATATAACATGGTGCAGTCGTGTGGAGTTCAATGACATTAGGTGCAAATAGAGGAGACACGTAAATATCATGAAACTACATCGTGGATCTTCTGTGCAACCTCAAAAATGGCTGAGTATGTTAAACTACCGACAAGCGTGAATTTTGAAGGTCCCAGTGCCTACGCCGACTGGACTAATTTTGTCGGGGAATTTGACAATTTCCTAGCAGCCACCAAGAGGGATGAAGAGTCTGACAAAGTAAAGATCGCCCTTTTATTGAATATGCTGGGAGGAAGTGCGACAGTGCTGTTATCTACTTTTCCGTTGACTGAGCCAGAGAAAAAGTCATACTCAGCTGTTTTAAAAGCGTTCGAGTCGTATGTTGCACCCAAAATAAATGAGACCTTCGAACACTTCGTATTTAATCTGAGAGTCCAGGAAGAAGAAAAAGTTTTGAGCATTTCTTTGCTGACTGTAGGCACCTCATTAAAAATTGTGGATCCTCCAGATCTGAACCTCAAGAGGACTTCGTACTTCGTGATCGCATTGTTTACGGGGTACGAGATAAGACGGTGCAGGAGGCCCTGCTTAGATTGGAGGATCTCTCTCTGGAGAAAGCGGCAGCCCACTGCAGAGCTGTAGAACAAAGTTGGAGGCAGGTGAAGCAGATCAGAGAAACAACTGCTGAGCCCAAAGGTGGAGATTACCACATTGACGTTTTGCAGAAGAAGAGAGGGAATCACCGTTCTCGAGGTAATGTGGGCTCAAGTGCAAGCCAAAGTGTGGGCAAAGCAGTGAAAAAGTTTCATTGTAACAAGTGCCAAATGAATCATGGCCCTCGAGAGTGCCCGGCATATGGAAGGAAGTGCGCGAAGTGCGGAATAATCAACCACTTTGCTGTGGCATGCAGGGTGAGAAATGTACACCAAATCAACGTGGTAGAATCTGACTCCTTGTCAGATACATTGTCAGTGTCCTGCTATGCACTGTCTGTGAATTTGAGCATTAATTCGGTGGATGCTAATTGTGATCCCAATGAGTGGGTTGAAAAGGTGGAGATCGGTGGAAAAGTGTTTGCAATGAAGCTGGACACAGGTGCTCAAGTGAATGTCCTGCCGATGCAGGCAATACAGAAGTTAGAGCAAAGTGTTAAAATTTAATACGCTCCGCTCAGCATTTTTTTTGTCCTGCCCGAAAGCGCGCCCCGCCCTGTCCCTCGCCTTGCCTCGAAGGGCAGTTCCTATTGTCCCTCGTCCTTTAAGGGTCAGTGTCCACCCTTGCTGTCCCTTTTCCCGCCGAATGTCCCCACCATCCACCCCCGCACCTTTTTTTTTTATTTTTTTTCCCGCTGATGCTCCTTGACCCTTAGGGCCTCATTGGACAACTCCGCTCACGTGGTCCATCCTGAAGGAGTATAAAAGGGGCACTACGGACCCCGAAAACTTAGAAGAGGAGAGGCGGCCAGTGGTGAAGAACCCTTGCTCCCTCCTGCCCGGCCAAGCAGTGAAAAACCCTTGGTTTTTTCCCGGCACCAAGCGGTGAGGAACCATTGGTTGCTTCCCCTCTGGCCAAGCGGTTGATAACCCTTGGTCTCCTGCCTGGCCAAGCGGTGAAAAACCCTTGGTTTTTCCCTGGCACCAAGTGGTGAGAAACCCTTGGTTGCTTCCCTGCCTGGCCAAGCGGTGAAAAACCATTGGTTTTCCCCTGGCAACCAAGTGGTGAAGAACCCTTGGTCGTTGTCCCTCCTTGGCTCCCCTACCTCTATGCTTGCCCGTGGCCAGCCGATGCCGAAACGGAGTGGGAAGTGGAGACCGGAACGGTGGCAGCGCCGGGCCTTGGCGTGGGCGGCAGCACAGGCTGAGCCACCCAAACCCATGCTAAGCCCACTGAAGACCCCGGAGAATCCGGCTCCGAGTACCGACCCAGGACTTGTCTCGCCGCTGACGCAAGCCGCGGAACCTGGAGAAATTCGGACCACCCCGCCGTGGCGCCTGCAGCTCCAGGACTCCCCCTTAACCTCTTACCAGGACCCCTGCTCCTATCCCCTGTGCCGACGCGACCCCCGCGTCGTACGGCACTATTCGGTAGGGACCAATAACTCCCTTGGGTCTCTCACCTTCCCCCTCTCTCCTCCCCTCCCTCTCCCATTTTTTACCCCCTCCTTCTCTCCCTACCCAATCTCCACTCATCTTCCCGCTTTTGGATATAAATAAAGGCAATCTAAAACCTACTGGATCGACTCCTTATTTCGTCGCCCACTCCCCAATCCACCCCATGAAGACACGGCAGGCCGAAAGGGGTGACACAACCCCCTTGGGGAATGGAGGGAATGTTTAATTATGTGCGTAGTTTCATCCCAAACATGGCAACATTACTGTGTGCATACAGCACAGCCGTGCTTACAACCTACAACACAGTAAGGCTGCCTCAGGGGTCCTGCAAAGGATACTCTCTGAAGGTATGGTCAAAATAGCTCTGAATCAGGAACCCTGGGCTTTCCAGGGAAGAGTCAGGGGCCAAAGCATGACAATGGGAAAAATATTTTACTGTACCACTGTTGATAGGCCTAGGTCTTGTATCTATGTGAATAGAATAAGTGCTTTGCATCTATCAGAATTGACCACTAGGGACCAGACAGAAGTTCTGCTGACCCTGGGGGAAGGTGAGAACAGGAGGGTGGTCATCTGCTCCTCGTACCTGCCATATGATGCACCGGCTCCTCCACCATCGAATGAGATGGAGAGGCTATGAGTCACTGGAAGACCAACAAGCGAGATCTAATCAGTTGTGATGCTAACTCGCACCACATTATGTGGGTGAGTGGAAGCACCAACAGAAGGGGAGAGGCCCTGCTGGAGTATTTCATGTCTACAGAGTTACATATACTCAATAAAGGATCACAACCTATCTTTGCAAACAGCATTAGGCAGGAGGTGATAGATATCACTGTGCAGCAGTTCTCTGCTGCACAGTGTGATATCTATCACCTCCTGCCGACCGAAACTTTGACCGACCACAGACACATACTCTTCACTCTTTTAGAATCGAATCACAGGGAAATAACATATAGGAACCCCAGGACTACCAACTGGGGACTATATCGAGAAAGGCTGGGAGCTGCCCTAGAGGGGGCAACTCAGAGCACGTTTAGAAATGTGGATGAGGTAGATGCTGCTGTTGATTATCTACAGAGAACCATCATCACATCCTACGAAGACAGCTGCCCCCTAAGGACCAGGAAGGAAGGGTGTAAATTACCCTGGTGGGGAGCAGAATTAAACGGTCTCCGTAGAGAGACTAGGAAACTCTTTAATAAAGCAAAGAGGACGAGAATACCTCGGGATTGGGAAAACTTTAAGGTTGCCCAACGGAGGTACAAAGCAGCAATCAAGCGCTGCAAGAGGGATTCATGGAGAAACTTCTGTGCGAGTTTAGAGAATTTTCCACAGATGGCAAGACTTCATAAGATCCTATCGAAAGACTCAGAAGCAGGGGTGGGTTCTCTGCTGCTTCCCTCGGGAGACATCACGTCTTCTGACAAGGAAGTGCTAAAGCTGATGTTGGAGACCCTCTTTCCAGGCTCCAGGGTGTTGAGGGAGATGCATCATTGGATGAATGCGGCCATCCATCCCGCTCGACGGAATGGAGACTTTCCTCCAGCATCGTGACATACACAGTTACAAAATGGGCAATTGAGAGTTTTAGTCCCTTTAAGGCTGCTGGGGAGGATGGGGTATTTCCTTAACTCCTTCAGGAAGGGCAGGATCTGCTCCTTCCAATGGTAAGAATATTTTGCTCATGCCAGGCTTATGGATATGTTCCAAAAGCCTGGGAGGTCACCTAGGTGGTTTTCATACCTAAACCGTTAAGATGGACTACACAAGAGCAGACTCCTATCAAGGAATCAGTCTTATGTCTTTTCTATTGAAGACACTAGAAAAAATAGTGGACAAGTACATGAGAGATGGGCCATTAAGGGACCACCCCCTGCACCTGTATCAACACCCCTACCAGAAGGGAAAATCCGTGGAGACAGCACTCCACGATCTTGTTAACAGGATTGAGGGAGAGCAGGAACATGGAATGTATGGACTGGGGGCATTTCTTGATGTCGAGGGAGCATTTAATAACACATCCTTTGGTCAAATCTGCATTGTAGCAGGAAGACATTGCATACATGCTCATATTGTGAGCTGGAACTGTCAAGGTAGTCTTGAGAGACAGTTCAATGAAGGTAGCTGTGACTCGAGTCTGCCGTCAGGGAGGAGTGTTATCTCCACTCCTCTGGAATATGGTAGTCGTGTCTTCTAGTAAAATAGAATAGCACTGGCGCATACACTTAAGGGTACGCAGATGATGTGGCTATACTCATCACTGGAAAGTACCTTGATACTGTCTCTGGACTCATGCAAAAGCCCTGGATAAGGCAATGGGTTGGTGTGCAGAAACAGGGCTGATTGTAAATCTGGAGAAAACTAAGCTTGTATTGTTTACCAATAGAAGGAAAATGGAGGGCTTTAGGCCTCCCTCTTTGCAGGGAAAGGTTCTATTCCCCTCACCATTGGTTAAGTACCTTGGGGTTATTTTGGACTCCAAGCTTCACTGGGGAAAGCATTTGGAGAACTAGACAAAGGAACCTGTGCCTCCTTATGGATGTGTAGGAGGATCCTTGGTAAAAAGCCATTAGCCATTAGAAGGATTTAGATGGCAGTCATTAAACCTAGTTTCTTCTACTACTCTATAGTTTGGCGGAAGAGAGTCTGGCTGAAAACTACTGGGAATAAACTAAACCATCTTCAACGAATGGCCTGTATGGGCATTTCAAGGGCTATGAGAACAACCCCAACTCTGGCACTATAAACTCTTCCGAACCTTGCTCCACTCCATGTAGAAGCAGAGGTGCAGGCAAGGACAGCGGCTTACCGTCTCAAATGCATGGGACAGTGGTATGACAAAGGAAGTTCTTTTGGTCCCAGACAAGTTTGGACGGAGCTCATGAAGTCGAGTCCCATCCTCGAGATCAGCAGTGATGGAATGATAGCCAGGTTCAACCAATCATCCCTCTACTTCAAAACCCGCTTCCCGGATAGGGAACAGTGGGCTAGAGGAAAGGGGAAAGGACTTCACTCTGGGGCTGAGGTATGGTACATGGATGGCTCCAGAAAAGACGGAAGAGTGGAAGCAGGGGTCTACAATTGTAGCACACCAAGTAAGCTCTCAATCCCTCAGGGAAAATATGCTACCGTGTTCCAGGCAGAGGTATATGCACTTCTGACCTGCGCGTATGCTATTAAGGAGATCGGGAGGTTTAACAGACTGATACACATATGCACGGATAGTCAGGCAGCTTTAAAGGCGCTGACATCACCATGGTGAAAATCACAGCTGCTGCAGGAGTGTCGTGAGGCACTCAATGATATAGGCAGATAATGCATGGTGGAACTTTTCTGGGTGCCTGGTCATGCAGGCATACCCAGAAATGAGATGGCTGATGAGCTGGCAAGGGCTGGTTCTAGCTGAAATCCGATTGAACCAGAGCCAATCATACCTATTGCTACGGCAATAGGGATGGCAGAAATTAGAATGCGGGGATTAGCCCGGCTTTCTGAGATCTGATAAACTACACCAAGTCTTAGATAGGCCAAACTACACATAGGAGAACCTAGGCCTGCACTTGCCAAAAGACTCCTATCACTAAACAGGGGTCAACTACGAATGGTAGTGGGACTCCTCACTGGGCACTATCAGGTGATGAGGCACCTGCACCTCCTGGGAATTGTAGATTCACCTAGATGCAGGTGGTGCGAAGAAGGGAATGAAACCAAATCCCACATATTATGCAAGTGCCCCGCTGTGATGAGGAATTGAAATAGGTACCTGGGTTCACCATTGTTGGAACCCAGGGAGGTAAGGGAAATCCCCATAAGGGACCTGTTGGCCTTCAGCAAGGCGATTGGCCTTTATGGGTGATTTCTTTAGTAAGGTGGTTGGCACAATGGGCCAATAGGTCTAAGTGCCTCACGGCCTCCTTGGAGGAACTCCACCACAAAACAATCTTTATCTATCTATCTAAGGAGTACTGAACATAGATTAATAGCCTTTAACACTGAGTCAAAACACTTTTCCATAACAATTGGATCAATGGCAGCCGGACGATAGAAGCACCCGACAAATATTTTGTTTAAGTTGGACTTAGAAAGCTTATTGGAGAATAAAGACACTTCACTCCACACAAGTTCACATTGAGTTTCCAGATCTTTTCGACGTTTAGAACTGAATTTATTGCAAGAAGAACTCCTCCCCCTCTCGAGGGTCTGTTGTGGCAGTAAACACTGTGAGAACTAGAAAAGGACTATTCATCATCTCCTACAGATGGAGTTAGCCAAGTCTCAGAGCAATGATGGTTAGTGATGATAACTCATGAGCATGTGAATCACAAGAGGACAGCTTGTTCCTAAGGCTGTCAAATAAATAACTAGGAATAAAAGTGCTATATAATTTGGTGAAAAAAGGGTGTGTTCTATAAAAAAACAAAGTTTTGTTACTTAATGAATGTATTGATCTCGAATTGGAGAAAGAAAGTGAAAATAGTTTGTATGTTGTGAAACTTGATGCAAGAAGTGAAATTGATCTATTTTATGAGCAGCCAAAAAACTGGCATAGAAATGTACCTATTGCCCAAGCCAAAAGGGGCCCCCTTTATGTTTCAAAAGACAACACACACTGATTAATTACAACAAGTGCTAGAGGATATGCTAGAAACCCGTGTTATCAGTGATGAGAAACCCAGTGCTCTATTCCATGCCTTCCTCCTGCCAAAGCCTAATGGTTCGGCACTCTTTATGCATGATAACTCCCATTGGATGGAGTATTTTTTAGAGATGTGCGAATAGTATCCACGAATACTGGAATACCTCGAATACTAGAAAGTATTCGATATTTGAGATCTCGAATAATTTTACTAAAAGTATGATCTCGAATATCTCGAATACTTTGAATTTCGTGCCATATACCGTCACACGCACATCTTTGGTAGTTGACTTGAAACCACGGAGATGACTCTAGTCGTTAAGTGCATGCAGCGCCGTTTTAGACACGTTGACGAACTACATAAAATGCACGGAGGAGAGTGGTGAAGAGATAATGTAAATACTACAGTTACGCATACTTTGCTGATTTTGTTTGAAGTTGAAGAAAGTTTGTGCAAAGGTACGATTCTGCACTGTTGATGCGCTACTCTCAAATTTTTAGCATTAAGAATAGTTATATTTTCACCATATATATCGTATATATAATCCTGTCATGATGCAAAGTTGAAGAACGTTTGTAAACATCGTCGAAGAGTTGTGTGACCGCCATCTAGGGGATGTGGATGGTTTCAACTCCATCAAGGAAAGTGATGTGAAATAGGCCTTCTCTGGAAAGAAGAACTTTACTGCTCCAGGATGAACCCAAGGAATAACTTCTGGTGAAGAAGTTCACTTCCACACAGAAACACTTTGCCAGAATCTTCACATCCTTCCTGTCAGCATCAGAACCAATTCCGTCCTAGCTGACTGAGGGGCAAAAGGTTTTAATACCAAAAAAGGGAGACTTATCCAATCCTAAAAACACCACCCGATAACCTGCCAGAACACTGTATATAATGTGTTCACTTCCATCCAGAATGACCTTATCCTTCGAAAAGTCCAACTGGTGTGGGAGGAAGTGTACAAGCAGAGGGGCCCAAAGAAAGGCATCACGGGATGCAAGAACAATATGCTCATCCTATCAATTGCCTGGGTGGACTCTAGGAAGGTTTTCGATACCACCTCATATGAGCTTAGTATAGCCATGCCGAGGTACATGAAAGCCCACCCAGAGGTTGTGTCTCGTGCAAGATGCATTTTGCCATACCATCTGCCAAGAAGACCGTCTAAACAGATTTGGTAACATACCACCATGGTATTTTCAAGGCCTTAGTCCCCTCCTGTGTTGCTATCCTTCCTTCTACTGTCCAGTCACCCATCTTTTCTACATGGATGACCTGAAGCTTTATGTTTAAAGTGCGAAAGACCTGCACTTGGCATTGGACACCATATGCAAATACAGTGAGGATATAGGGATGGAGATTAGACAAGTGTGTGACCATACATCTCAATAAATGAAGGATTTCAGAAAACAAGGTAAATGTGCAGCTCATTGACAGAAACACCATTTGTCATCTTGATGATGATGAAAGCTATGAATATTTAGGTGTTCCCCTGCACTGGATGCAGGAGATAGAGGAAGACTTACAGTGATAAGACTGGCAGCAGTAAAGGAAGACTTACTGCCAAGTACAGACCGACTCTCAGAAAAATCTGGAGTTTTGAGCAGTCCGGCTTGAACAAGATTTGGGTCACTAACATGCTTGCACTTTCAACGCTGCTGCACACCTTTGGAAGCTTGGAATGGATGGTCAACAAGTTGCAGGTCCTCAATGGGGGAACGAGGAAAATGTTGACCATCTTCAGAAGTCTTCATCTGAAATCTTCCGTCGCTAGATTGTATCTCCATCGCAATGTAGGTCGTCAAGGCCTATTGAGAGTAGCCTATTGAGTGTAGCCTATTGAGTCTCTACAACAGAGTTGTCCTCAGTAAAGCATGCCAAGTGCTCAACAGCATGGACTCTGATTTGTCTCATAAGAGCATGCAGTCTCTGAACAGCATGGCAACTGATTTGTCTCATAAGAGAACAGCAGACAAAATTGGCATGGACAACAAACAGTCATCTGATGGAAGCGACAAAGACATCTTGTCATTGAAGGCAGATGTTTTCAAGCCAAGATAAAGCAAGCCAAGCAGAAGACCTTCGACAGAGTGCATACCAATAATCATAGCTGGGCAAAGTTAATCCAAAAGTTAACTTCGTTAATGTATTAAAAGCTACTCAAAAAGTTAACTTCGTTAATTGTTAAATCGTTATCTTGATGAAAATTTAACGCAAGTTAAAGTTATCCGTTAAAGTTAAAAATCTATATGACATTGTAGGCAATTTTGAATTATGTGTCACTTAACATTTAGGTATTTTTAATGTTAATCAACGTAACAAGAATTTCATAGTCAAAAATACTTATTTGATAAAAAGTATAGCTAAGGTAATGTAGACTTATATACATGAGGTATGGAGTTTCATAGTAATATACCGTTTCCGTCAGTAAAGGTGGACCTGACGCTGTTTGTATTTGATTATGGAAATAGAAACCTTGGGATTTGCCGCTATTGGTTGCTGCGATACCAAAAGATTCACCAATATTTTGCTGGCCTAGTTTTTTGTCATTAGACGGTGAAAAAACTCTTTCCAGTCCTATTGACATCAGAAGAAGCCACAGCGCTTGAAGAAGCCTTAGACTTGGTTTTCGTTTTCCCGTGAGTTGATCCTGCCTTTACTTTTTCTTCAAATTGAACGTGTTTAGATGGATGCATTCTCTTTGCGTGTTATTTAAGATTGTTGATTGTTTAGAGTGGAAACCTGAGCCTTCACTGTGTAAATTTTGTCTGTAAAAGTAATGTAAAAGTCTGATTGCAGCACAAACACTGAGTTCTCTAGATTGCATTCTCAACACTACTCCATCACCAAGTTATTGCATGACAATCCAGATGGCTCTGAACAAAAGTAATGGACTAAAATTAACGGAATTAAAAGTTAACGGAAGTTAGTAAGACCGTTAACAGTTTTTGGATTTAACTTAAAAGTTAAGTCGTTAAACAATATGTTAACTTCGTTAATTAACGATTAACGGATTAACGCTTTTCTGCCCAGCTATGCCAATAATCCATCCTATATCATATCATCCATTACATGGATGTTTCTATCGAAACATGAAAAAGCATAGGCTATTAAAATAGCTGCAGTTTGCCTACCTACACTCCATGGGTCTAAAGTCTGAGACCAAGGGCTTCATCCTTGCATGCCAGGATGGTGTCATAAACACCTTCGTGTACCACCGTCTTATCTGTAAGGTGGTGGTAGCAGACACGAGATGCAGAGTGAGCCAAGCCCAGCCAGAGGCACTGATTCATCTTCTTCCCAGCTGTAGTTTCTATACCAATTCAGTGTATTCAGCTCAGTGCAATGTGGCTTTCCGGGTGTTATGTACACCTGCAGCACCACTATGGCATTGACGAAACCAGTCTGTCCTACCCTATGCAAATGGAGAGATCGAGTCAATCATGGAGAATGATAAACGTAAAGTCTGGTAAAATCATTCTTTCTCCACCACCAGGCAGTCAACAGCAACTAAGCCTGATATCATTCTCCTTGACCACCTCTCCTATTCCATTTACATATATAATTGAGTTCTTGGTGCCTTTCCTAACCAACATGGATATGTGGGAGGTTGAAAAACGCCAAATATCAAGACTTGCTGTTTGAGCTTGGGCAGATGTACCCCGGACACTTTGTTAAGTTAGTAGACCATAGGTGTGCTTGGTGGAGTAAAGGGATTGCTGGTGGATAACATCAAGAATATTCTGGCCTGTGTGCCATGCAGAAAGCCATAATCTCGGGTTCTCTCCATCTGCTGCATATGCACAATCTCAATGCTGTGTAGCCACTCATCTAATGGACATCAGGAGTGGCTACGAAAACTGCCTAACCCTTCTAAAGTCTCCAGCCATAATGACGGCAATGAAACCTGATGCTAGCTCAAGAGGTGGATGTTACAAGAAGTAACAATAATAATAATAATATTTCTGTACACATATTTATCATTCAATCAAATATTACATGCATATTGCATTCCTTTTCAACCCATTCCAATGATTTACTTTTTTATTATTTTTGTTTTAGGAAACTAGTGATGGAGTTGGGAATAATCAAACTAACACCAAGCATGCCATGTAAGCCCATCATTAAATATAAAGAAGACACAGAAGTGGTCAAGGACCTGGATGAGAAGCAGAAGTTAAATTCCTATTTGAAAGAAGAACTACTTTTTCCAGAGAGTGAACCTCTAAGTACTGAAGTACTGGAGAAATGATACAATGTGCCTAACCCTGAAACTGCTTAACAGAGTTATTTATTTGTGTCCCGTCTGCTACTGTTCCATCTGAGAGACTGTTTATTACCTTTGGCTCAGTGTGTGACAAAAACTCAGATAATTGGACCCAAAGCAATTGAGGATACTAATTATCTTTCACAAAAAATGGGAAATACATAATTAAGAATTAGCCATTATCATGGCAGTTTTAGATGATGCTCAAAGATTATTGTTGATGTGGGTGGAATTGTGGACATGACTTCATAGCCTTATTTTTTTGCAAATCATGGTTAAATAAATGGATTTTTAACTCTGTTCCAGTTTTTGCATATTTTAAAATTAATCTCCTGCTATCTTTATTTTGATCAAATTTATTTCTTACATGGAAAAAAATATATATATAATTTTGTGAAAGGGTTTTGATAGGAGATTCAGTTTAACAAGCTCAATCCAAGATTTTGATCTGCGGAAATAGTGGATATTACCTATCTTTAGCATATACTTAACACAACACACAGTCAATCAAATGGCTTAAGCAACATAAAGTATAAACGAAGAGTTTGTATGCTAAACCTAATTGCACCATTTTTCAATTATTAAAGGAAACACTATCCTTGGGAAAAAGTTGGTTAGGTTGGTTGGTTATCTAGGGGAGGTGACCGACAGCCGGGTCATTTGGGCCATATAGGATAGGTGGATAATTGGGTAATGGTAGGAGTTTTCAGGGAAGGGAGGGAGGGTGGAGAGAAACCCGGCGTCGGCATTAGCCTACTCTCAACGAAAGGCACCAAGGGGACCACGGCTTAACGTCCCATCCGACGGATGGAGTCCTGAACTTGAAATGCCCTCCACTAGGTGCTCAAGTGGGGACCGGTTTTCCACTGACCACCACACCAACCAAAAAGTTATAAGTAGACTTGGGCCGATACCGATAACGAGTGTCGTGTATCGGCCATTTTCCCGATACTTCCCTACTTTCGAGTATTCGTTTGGTGAACATCATCTAAAAAAATATAATTTTGAAATCCTACCTTCTTCAACTGACTTACCAATGTGTCGCATATTCTTTTACTTGGTTGCGATCTTCGTAACAGTAAAAGCGAGACAAGTGCTTAGAATTGGCTATGGGAAAGCCTGACGCGAAAAGCTCAACCTCCTCCGAAAAGTAGACGAAAATCCATATGAGAAGAAAGTTTGCTGAAACAGTGGCAAAAATTAAACTTCTGCCATCAACTCAAGTTCGTTCTGCTCACGCATATGTTGCTCCGCATTTCCGCCTACGTTCTGAACTCTATTTCAAAAAATATGAAATGCAAATAAGTATTGTGGCATAGTCAAGAGTTATGACGTAAATGAATTTGAATTAGAAAATTTAAAATGAAGGTGCTCATGGGCCTCTAATGTTCCATACTTATGGAGAAAACCCGGTTTCGTAAATTGACTAGAAAAACTTCAACGGATATAAGTAAATATTTGAAACTTATCGAACGTCATAGCAAAAGTACGATTCATATTCTATCAAAATTTCCTTTCATTTGTGCATTTCATATTGTTATGACAATCTCCAAAGTGACACTGGCCTCTACGACTCTGTGACAAAAAATGTGCCATTTTTCATCCTCACTGCAAAAACATGTCTAAAAAGTAATTAGATATTAAAAATGGGTTGGGGCAGGGATTCGAAGATTCGGTCGAATCCATGTCGGAAGAAATTTTGTTGTGATGCATTGTAATTACTTGCAGTTGGTTGCCTTAATTCTAAGAAGAGTGCATATATTACGTTATATTTTTATAATAGTAAGCATGTATTACCAGTTGCAAGTAGTACTCTCTTGGGTGTATGTAGTATTTACTTATATGGGTCATTCCACCTCAATTCAACAAACGTTTGTCCCTTAGGGTGTCAGATTTTGATAAAAATTGGTGTACAGGAACAAAATCAACTCAAACTGAATACCCTATGTTTTTTTTTTGAAACAAACAGTTTTGTGAAAAAAACTTTTTTGAGCGAATTATGCATGTTTTAACTTTTTTGCATTTTTAGCAAATATCTGAGCCTTAAATCATATTATCACTTATATCTCCGCTTGTAATTGTCATACAGCAATGATTAATAGCTCTTTTTAAAGCTAAATCTTTATTGAATGCAAATATATAACTAAAAAATTATTATCTTCTAAAGCCTATTGTTGTTAATTACTAATGTTTAAAAAAATGTTCATAAACTTTTCTCAAATACTCCAACTCAGAATTGGCCAAAACTTTTTTCCGTAATCTTAACATACCCAGGTAACTATTCCAAAAATAAAATTTAGTGGCAATTCATAAATGCGTTTTTTATAAATATTTAAACATTTATAATTTTCTCTCGTGCGGCCCGTCGGCTCCCCCATTTGGAATACATGCAGCAGACACACAATGCAAGCCTTTAAATTTCCTAATTGCTCAAGGTCGTGACTATATGAGATTAAAATATATTATAAACTATAAATGTTAACAACTTTTGTTAGCATTATTATAAGCATACTTAACAATTGTTATTTGTACTGTTAAATGGATGTTTGCAGAGAAATTTACTATTGAGCCCCACTTAAGTTTCCAGGCGGATTAACTTTTGAGCTGAAAATCTGTGACAATTAATATGAAAAAACTTTAAGAATTTCCAAGTATAATTCATTGATAAAATGAAATGAAAATAAATTACAATTATGGAATTTTTGCATCATTTGTTCTAGCAGAATGGCCGAATGGCCTTACATGTTATGTTAATTGAAACTATATCATACCTACCTACATATAAATGTTGTCGATGCTATGGTTACTCGGTTATGATTTCTCGCATTTTGCCCTTAAGTTTTCGTTGGGTAACAATTGACTAATAATAATTGATAATAGTGACTAAAGTCACTAGGTTATCCATTGATATCGACGGATGGTGTTTAGTACTATCTACTGATAACTGACATTCTATCAAATTGATGTTTTCTTCAAAATTTATTAGCTAATGAGCATTACATGTTATTTTATTGGCCCCTGGTCCCTTTTTATCTGAGTGGATGCAAGTGTTCTGCTATCTCAAACCATTATTAACATCCATGTTAATGCACTCATTTATGCGTTTTATTGATCCAAAGTTCTTTTACTTTTCAGGCTTGGATGCAGTTCCCTGACGTTCAGTGTAGCTGGGAAATGCAGTTTCTTCCCTGTGGGGATATATATTTGTAGCTTCACCGTCATGATTTTCTGATGTTCCTTGTTCTTATTTGTTGTTAAATAAACTAATATTAGAAAATATTTTTTTATTTACAATTTGGGGTGGGTGTCCGTAGCTTACTGCTGACAGTACGTATAATTGCCAGTAGATGGCGCAAAGGTTCACCAATTCATGTAGTACGCGGGGTTATCGCATGGTGGTGTGTCGTCGTTTTTATTCGTAGAGCCCCTTCTCATTGGTTCCTAGCGAGCCAATCCGGTCCGAGTTTATATAATTGGAGACCGTCTCTCCAGTATTGCGAACATTTCTTCACCACATCTCCCCGGGATCTTCATTGTATCTTCACCCCATCTCCTTTTTTTGGTGAGATGCTGACCAGTTCCGGGAGACGGTGTCCTTGGTTTCTGCGGACAGTCTCTGCAGATTCGAGGGAGACAGTTTGCCCTGTGCTAGCTGAGGTAGGATCTTCAGAGGAGAGGTGTGAGTCAGGGCACAATGCCCTATTCTCATTCATGTGACGACTTCCTCTCTGAGACTACTTCTGATGGAAGAGGACCATTCTGATGTCATTAATTTTATGATTTGCAGCTTTTTGTCAGTCACATTTTCCCAAGAATTTCTCCATTGCTCTAGAACAACTCTTTGCAAAGCAAATCCTCAAGGGGTACCAACATCCATGTTTCTTTGGGAATATTCAGTGCATCTTTCAGAGCTACATCGGCCTTCTCATTACCCACCATTCCACTTGCACTCTGTTCCTTGAAGCTATCCTTCAGGCAGCTTCCAGTTTTCCTTGAGTAAGGTTTGTCTTGTACATCCCCAAGCAGCAATCGATATCCCTACAACATCCGGACAACATTGCCGGCGTTAACATTATGACATCCGTGTAATATCCAAGTTAATCCAATTAACGTTGCATGGATATCTGTGAAATATCCAAAGGACCCGCCAAACAACGTTGCAGCAATGTCCAACAGTGGACATCGAGGTCCATATAACAACATCTCATGGATATCTTCACAACATCTAATAAGTAGATCACGTCCCTGGTGAAAATGGCCACAGACAGCCACAGAGAGCCACACAAGTTTGAGGCCACGGCCACACAAGTTTGAGGCCATGGACACACAACATTGTGTGGCCGTGTGTGGTTATTTGGTCATAATATGTGGCCATTAGCCTGTGGCCGTGTGTGGCCACCTGCGGCCCTGTGTGGCCAGTGGTAGTACCCTACCCTACTCATATACCCATAGTTGGGACCAATATACATTATTATTACAGTACTCTATTATTACAGTAATGTATTATTACAGTAATATATTATTACAGTACTGTATTATAAATACAGTATTACCATAGACACATAGTCCTAAGTGAATAAAAGAAAACATTTATTGGCCGATAGGGACCTGTAGCTGTGGACGTCCACAACAACATGCGTAGACTACTTAAACTAAATCCAATATTTAGTTAAATACAATAATGAAATTTTAGGATATGGAACACACCACTGTAATCTTTTGAATATGTAACAAACACCACCTCTGATCCCAATATTTAATGAGCAGATACTTTTGTGCAACCTTATTACACCCTCTACATCCACCTACTTCAATTTTTGCATGGAATACCCAAACACATGAACCAAATTTAACTTTCAAAAATCAGGTACAGCATTAGTAAACAAAGCTACAATCCCCTAACCTCAAAAGATTTCATATTGAAATTTCTTATCAAGGAAACTCCAACAACTAACGGGCATATGCAGACAAATGGAATAATAGATGCAGCATGAATACAAAAAAAAACAATAAAGAATTCTTAATAATCAAACCAACCTTAAGGCTGCACTTACTGTAGTCTTGGTTTTACTAACTAAAGCTAACATGGCTGAAGATCAGGTTGGATTTAAAAGAATACTGATATTTTAGTACGACATCAGACAGTAAGGAACAGACGACGGAATGGACTTCCACAAAGTGACGGCTACAACCAATAATCGCCATAATATAACTTCAAGGAACAACTCGAAAGCACCATCTACGATTTTAAACAAAAACAGCTGTATATTTAAATATTTATTGGCACTACTTCAAATTTCAATGACTGCATTCACTTGCCTATATAGCACACAATTGAAATACGATTTCACATTTCAGGCGCGACATAAGCCAAAGTCACACCACATGGCATGGGAATCAACGGTTGCAATCTAGCTTGCTTCTTGCACAACACTGCATTTTAAAAGGTTTATCAGGGTATTCAGTAACCAAGTCTTTTAAAAGAACAATGGTCCACTCAAAGTAAACGTATATTTTTTGAAGAAGGAGTTCTTAGAAAACTCAATGAAAGTCATAACTGCACTGAGGAAGACACAAACACAAAACATTTTCGCATTAATCGCAAAGTTGAATTGTGATCTTTTCCTAATTCCTGCATTCGTCCCAGTATGTTATTGATATAACGTGCCTGTAAAAAAATAAATGCTGTCACTTCTTATGTTAAGAACTGTGAAAAGAAAGACTATATGAAGGGCAGATCTAAACAAAAACATTGAAAATTCGTGAATTTTCTTCAGCAGTCTCACTTCGTAAAGAGAAAAATTTACTCACCGTATCTTATTCGCCAATTCCAATTTTAAAGTAAGCTTCTATGTGACGAACTTCATAAAAACGCTATGCTTCGAGATCAATTTCATTCCAGTTGCTTGCCTGCGAGCTGACTTTGCATGATCAAATTATTCACAACCATTCATGCATGAACGTTGAAACAACAATTCGCAACCGCCATTTTGAATGTAGAAGCCGATTAGCATTGCGATTATATCGATATAGTCGATACCTTACAAAGCCGCGAACTTTTGAATGAATATTCGGTTAAAGTTGTTCGTGTGCACCAAAGTTGTGATTTATCGTTGATGATGGTGCTCTTATTTAAAAAAATAAGTTTTCTAAACTGTAGTCTGTTTGAACGTATGTACTTTGAATTGTATCATTTAAAATTAATTTGCACTTGTTTAAAGACATCAAATTTTTTTCCTAGAACTTTATTTCTTGTATTAATATTTTAAAAAAGCAATGGTTTTAAGTTTAACCAGAACTGAATTTCCTGTCCGTAGGTACTGAATTCATTAAATGATTATCAAGGAAGCGAAAATTAAGTGTTTCAGCTCTTCGGCAAGTCCTTTACTATAACTAAACTTCTTAAGAGTTTTTGTTCATCTAAAACATCATACATACGGAGTTGAGCAAAGCAAATGTGCTTAGTGAGATGATATACAGCTTGTGTGTGGCCATGCGCAGCATGCACAGCACTGTAATCCAGTAGCCCTCCCATCACAACCTTCCAATGTTGGCCCAACGGCTAAGAAATAACCGTGCAGGACAAACGTAGGAAAAATATCTTCCAAAAATGAGGAATATCCAATGGTATGTACATACTATAAGAAATGTGTATCAGTTAGAGACAGTGGCCATGATCACAGGTGGCAAAAAGTTCTGTGGCCTTGGCCACAGGTGCCTCTTATGGCCACGGGTTATTCATGTCCATGGCCACAGAGATGGCCACAGACTGGACACAGCGGCCACAGATGGCCGCAGACGGCCACAGGATGGCCGCAGATGGCCACAGGATGGCCGCAGACGGCCACATAAATTTCCTGTGGCCGTCTGTGGCCATTTTCACCAGGGACAGGTTCGCTTATTATGGTTTTTGGTAATCCCCAGACATACAGACAAAACATTTGTGCTCTTCAATTCTGTATAGAACATATGTTACCTATGGATACTGTTTGGAATAACAACTTTTAAGGAAATATGTGCCACTTCTTGAATTGATGGTAAATGTGACAAAAAAGATGAAGTACATTAACCTTTTCCACAATATCTTTTTTGTATTAACCCTTAATGTATTACACAAAAATCAATCATATTTCCACTGCATCATGCGATATTTATATATTTTTGAAAATAATTATTTTAAATTTTAAAATAATGATAATATTAATATTTTGTTTGTCTTTCTCATTTTAATACCTGGTGTAATTTTAGTTTAGTTTCAGATTTTGTTGAACATGCATGGACTATCTATATAATGTCAATTAAGATTATAATATCATTGATAGTACAACTTGGATATCTATGTAATGTTATTTTTACAACTTAATATGGATGTTACCAACAGGATGTCTATGTAACGTTATTCTTACGACTCGTCGTGGATGTTACAAATAGGATGTCTATGCAACGTTGTCAAAATATCCCTCGTGTAATAACAACGTGTTTTGGATATATCAACCTTATTTAGATATCCGATGGATATCATCTGCTGCTTGGGTCTTAACATTGATACTTCATCCCCATTTCTCATATTTTTCTCACATAATAAATAATTTCATTTCCTATTATTTTGAATTAGAGTTGCCCTTCTTCGCTCTTGGCATTCTTTTATTTTCTTCTTTCTTCATTCAGGTCTATTCCATGATCCAGAGCTTCTTTTCCACTATTTTCCGCTTCAAAGAACTTCTATTACAGCTTTCTGGACTCTATTTAAAATATTTTCCCATCTTTCTTCCACTGATTTTAGAGTCCTACACTTTTCCAACTGGTTACATCTTCCTTCTGAAAGACTAGCTGATGTTGAGTCTCCTGCAGTTTTTCTACTCTTCATATGCTCTTCATTGTTTTTGCCGTGATGTTGTGGCACAAGAAAAACATGTTTATTTTCACCCTTAGATTACAGTAATAGCTTAGGATAAAGACATCCCTGTTGTTTTTATCTTTTTGAATTAATCCTGCCCCAGGGAATTTCATGTGTCTTTTGTTTTTGTTTGTATATTCCAAGAGAGTTACGAATAAACTTCACTTCCGGTGTATTCTCCATGATGTCGAGTTTTGATTATGTATAGGTGATGAATATCCCTTAACTGCTCTGCGAGTACCTTAAATCTCAACAGGTTATGGGCCCAGAGTTACGTGTGCACTGCACATATATTGTGGAGAGTCATTAGTTCTCGTGAAATACGACGGTAGTCATTATTTACACTTAAAATAAATTCAAACTTTGAAAGCACGTGACAAAAGCCATGGAAGGTACCGGCTCTTCTGAAACCAGGGTTACTGTGACATCCAGTCATTTACCACCCATTGACAGATTGGAGGGTGAAAGTAACTGGGCGAACTGGAAGTATTTAATGGAACTGTATTTGGGTCTCGACGATCTCGGAAACTGCATTTTGACTCCACCGTCAGAGGAGGTACAGTCAGACTCTCAGTGTGCGGAGATGAAAAGAGACTTAAGGGCTAGATCGAAAATATTGGTACAAAAACATCTAATTTTTCATGTAAAGCTGCGAAAACCACATTCGAAGCGTGGAACAATTTGTGCGACGTGTATGAAGACAAAGGTGTCTTTAGACGTATCGCCCTGATGGACAAGCTGCTTGACAAGAAACATGTCAATTTTAGCTTGTTTGTGACTATGGATGGGCATGCGCGACATTATTCATTAGATTGCTGAACCCGGCAAACCCTTGGATAATGAGTTCAGTGCTTTCTTGATGCTATGGAATTTGAGGCCTGAATACAAATGACTCAGGCAACTGATTGAGAAAACCATAAAGAAAGATGAAGAGTTGACACCGGATATGGTTGCCAATCAACTTCTATGAGAAGGCCAGAAAGTAGCTGTGGATCGAGGGGGTGCCAGTGGTGACTCATCGGCTTTCTTGGCTGGGAGCAGCAGCGGACAATTTGCCAACGGGAAATCAGCTCTGCTCAAGAGAACAAGAACCACAAGAACGGAAGGGGAGTGAACTCCAGTAACACCGCACTTAAGAAGGCGCAGCAACAGCGACCATAGCATAGAGAAGAGCAGCTTCAAGAGGAGGACCAACAGCAGTAAGGTGATGTCATGATTTGCTACAGTTGTGGCAAACCTGGTCACAAGGCTTCCAAGTGCTGGTTCCGAGGTTGGAATAAGGAAAAGCAGAGTAACGGCACGGGATCAACGGGTAATCAAAGTGGTGGACCTACCTCATGGAGTTTTTTACGGGCACGATTACTGGTAATGAAGGTATGGAATGGTATCTTGATTCTGGAGCCTCTTCTCACATATCAGGGAATAAAAATTTGCTTGTAAATTATAAAGATATTGAGTCAGGACGTAAACTGTGCTGGTGATCAAAAACTGACCATGAAAGGGATGGGTGATGTTGTGTTTTGTAATAAGGGTGAAAATGGTTTAGTGGGGATAAGAAATATCACATATGTTCCCAACCTGAGTGCTAATTTGATTTCTGTGAGCACCCTATCCAAGTTGGAGTTAGTAATTATTTTTGATGGTACTGGTTGTAGTATTTATGATCCAAGGAGTGTGAATGTGACTGCAAAGGCACTCATCACTGCTAAAGAAACAAATGGTGTATTTAAATTGTGCTTTGAAGTGGAACAGCATAAGGTGCTAGCAGCTGTCAATGTGTCTCAGACTGTTTTGTGGCACAAGAGATTGGGGCATTTAAGCCACAAAACCATGCGATATATGTCTAATGTTCTCGTGGAAGGTATGTTCTTGAGTGATTTGCCTCCTGATTTGTGTGATAGTTGTGTTAAGTCTAAACACACTAGGGCATCGTTTCCTAGAAACAAGGCTGTGAGGGCAAAAGAGGTTCTAGGCATTGTTCATTCTGATGTTTGTGGGCCTATGGACGAGCCATCTTGGGGCGGGCATAAATATTTTGCCACATTTATCGATGACAAAACTAGGTATACCTATGTTGCCATGCTGACGAGTAAAGATGAGGTTTTTAAAAAATTTAAAGCCTACAAAACTCTTGTAGAGATTGACGATATTTTCATTGTGTATAAGAATGATGACAATAAGTGTGTGTAAAAAAACAGCTTAAAGGAGAACTTTGATTGTAGAGATCTTGGTCCATTTAACTATTTCCTTGGGGTGAGTGTTGTTCGTGATAGAAAGAAGGGTGAAATTTGTCTATCTCAAAAGATGTACTTGAATAAGATTCTTTATAGATTTGGCATGATAGAGTGTAACCCAGTGAAAACTCCATTTGAAAATGGACTTTATTTGAAGAGAAATGAGGGTGAGTCTCCAGATGTACCATACCAAAACTTGATTGGGTCCCTAATGTATTTGAGCCTGTGGTCCAGAACCGACATAGCACAAGCAATGAACTATCTTAGTCAGTTCAACACCTGTTATGGCAATGAACATTGGGCTCATGCAAAGAGTGTGTTGAGATATCTTAAAGGGACTGCAGACCATTGTCTTGTGTACAAAAAAGGTGGTGAAGGATTGTGTGGGTACTCTGATGCAAACTGGGGCAGTGACTCAGGCCCTCATGAGGAGTGTAAGTGATGAGCTTATATACAACATTATGGACTGTGAGGAGGCGAAGGAGGCCTGGAGCATCCTAGATAAGGTATACAAGGAAAACTCTTTATATGGTGCCACATTGAAATTACGTGAATTGGTGACTTTTGAGAAGATGGTTGAAATGAGTGTCCAGGAATGCTGCAATAGTATTGTGAATATGAATAGGGCCCTCATTAAGAACGGTATGGGATTCAGCGATAGACAGTTAGCCGCAATATGTGTGACTGGACTACCGAAGAAGAAGTACGAAATTACCATGAAGACTCTCACGGCTCAGCCCAACAACATGGAGTTGGCTATCGTAAAGCAATACCTTCTGGAAGAGGAAGAGCAGCATAGGAATGTCAACCAGATGAAACATCTTGCATAAAAATATCTCACAAACCTGTGCAGTTGCTCGAAGCAAGGTATTCTCCGGGCAGCAGTGCTGAAGAGGGCAAAAGTAGTGATGCCGGACAGAGACCCAAGCATCAAACAATGAAGCCACCAAGAAACAAGAAGTTTTGGTGCTACACTTGCGGCAAAGAAGGTCACATTGCGGCTGTGTGCCCGAGAAAAATGGGGACAGATGAAAAGAGGATGGAGGCCACCGCATCAGTTATAAAAAGGGAGCATGTGGTGCTTTGTATGAGGAGGAACGTGCCGATGAACGACGGTGTGTGGTGTGGACACTTGATTCCACAGCATCAGACCATATATCCCCTCGGAGACACCTTTTCAAAGACTTTAAAAATTATAGTGGCATCGTGAAGGTTGGGGATGGAGCACCCCTTAAATAGCAGGCGTAGGTAAAGTGACCCTCCATTTATCTGAAGAATGTGGTGGGAAGGACATTACCTTTTCGCATGTCCTATATGTTCCAGAGCTGGAAGACAATCTCCTTTCACAGGGGCAGATTGAGGAGAAGGGGCTGAAGTTCATCTTATTCCAAGGGGTGACAAAAGTTTTTCAGGGAGAGATAATGTTGTTCCAGGCCCACCGAGTGGCAAGGTTGTACTATGTTACTACTGTGAATGGTGTCACGTTGGACAAAATTAAGGAGGAACTTGATCACCCAGTAAAGAATGAGATCAGGATGGCGAACCTGGTGACTTCTGCTAGATGGCATGAAACTCTCGGTCACCCAAGCAAGGAGATCTTGCAGAAATTGACATTACTCAAAGTCTTGACTGACCATTCAAGAGAAAGTGAAGATAGTGAATGTGTAACCTGTATCAAAGGGAAGATGAATAGGGAAAAGTTTCCCCATCGTGAAGAACATGTAGTGGAAGTACTAGAATGCATCCACTCTGATGTATCGGGTCCGATAACACCCCAGTCAATAGGAGGTAAGAGATACATTGTCACATTTGTGGACGAAGCATAAGATTTGTGACCGCTGTAGCTATCAAAAGTAAGAGTGATGTATTTGAAGGATTCAAGACCTTCCGAGCTATGGCTCAAGTTCTTCATGGCAAGAAGATAAAGCAGTTACAAACTGATAATGGAGGGGAATATATTGGAGACAAGTTTGAGACCTACCTCAGGAAGAAAGGAATTCTGCATCAAAGAACAGTACCAGACACCCCCCAACAAAATGGCCTTGCTGAAAGGACTAATCAGACTCTGAGTTGCGTGATTAGATGTTTGCTGATTAATGCTGGAATGCCAGGATATTTTTGGGCTGAGGCCCTTCAGACGGCATGTTACTTGCGAAACAGGACCCCATCAACTCCTCTTAACTTCTCATGTCCACTGGAAAAATGGCTGGGAAAGGCAATCCAGAAAAGTGACCTGGAACACCTGCGAGTGTTTGGATGCCAAGCATGGGCTTGGATACCGAAGAGCCACCAGAAGGGCAAGCTAGGGAAAATGGCAACGGAGTGCTTAACACATTGCATACGGATGGCGAGAATTCTCGTCATTTAAATGCCATCCGTTGCGGACGGATGACGAGAATTCTCGCCATTTAGGCACATCATGGTAAAGTTTTAAATTGTGTTATTTATGTGCATTGTGAATATTTCTCATTTGCTTTCTGTTATTTATAAAGAATAATCGCAACATATTGTTCGATAACCCAAAGTAATTTCGATAATTTTAGACATTTAATTCTATTTAAATCTCAGTCCGGTGTTCTGTGATGGCGCGTAACTTCAATTCCATCAACGTGAAACTTATTCATCTTCCCTCTTCTTTTCGGAGGGTATATTTCTTTCACAGCTTCCTCGGTCACTGCACCTCCTTGCCTCATTGTTTACGAAATGTTTCTCCACATGGCCCTAGCTTAGCCAGCGGCGAGGAACCGTATCTCTGTCGCCTTGAGGACCATATCTGTATTTCCTCGCCTTCAAGTTCCTCTCACAGCAGATGAAATGCGCTCTCAGCTCTGCTCCATCAACGTAAACATTCATTATGAAAAGAATGAGGGGGCCAATAATGAATCGTTCATTGTTCTTTTACGGCTGTGGTTAGTTCCTTCTCTCAAAGTGTCTTGAGCAGTTCGTTTTCTTGAGTACAAGTGAATTGTGATTTTTGTTTAGGGTTTGTCTTGCGAGAGGTTTTCCTCAACCTGTATCTATTGATATATTCAGTGCAATAGCATCGCATAGGAAAGACAGTGCTTTGCGCGAGGAAGAAATTTTCTTAGATCTGTGCGCCGATGATTTATCAGATGTACCATTACAGTGTGAAGAAGATAGTGACGAGAGTGGAAGTGATTCCAATATTGTAGTGAAGGTCAGTAATAGAAAATCCACTCCTCCCTTGATAAGTGAAAGTGACTCGGATAAGAGCGCAAATGAAGACAATACTTCACCAGGAATCTCCACTACATGGGAAAAAAAAAAGATTCTGAGAGGAATTTGGAGCAATTTTTGGGCCAGCCTGAATAAACGTGTAACAGAAAATTCTACCAGTATCCTTGATGTAGTCTCATTGTTTATTGCCAATGACTTGTTCGAAATGATGTGCACTCAGTCAAATCTGTATTACCGTCAAAACCAACACAGGTACAAAGATTCACCAAAAACAGGAAAGTGGTCTGACATAACCATTACTGAAATGAAAAAATTCTTTGCTATTTTGATTCTCATGGGGCAGGTGAGGAAAGATTCACCAATTGGGGCACTGATCCATTTATAGCAACAAACATATTTAGAGAATTGCGGACGAGGAACAGATTTGAGCAGATTTGGAAAGCATGGCACTTTAGTAATAATGAGAAAATATTGGACGCGACGGACAGACTATACAAAATAAAACGGTTTTGCAATACTTCATTGAAAAATTTCAAAATGTATACAAACCAAAGCAGGAGCTTTCTCTTGATGAAGCAATGATTCCATTCCAGCCAAAATCATAAAGTACGCCCTGCTAGTTCGTATGGTTTGTGAAAGTGATTCTGGCTACATCAGTAATTTAGAAATATATTCGGCCGAGGGGAAAAATTAGAACAAACCATCCTTTCTCTTTTGAAGCCTCATCTCTATCTTTGGCATCACGTGTATCAAGACAATTATTACAACAGCGTAAAGATAGCAGAACTGCTCTTTGATAATAAAATTAGGGTTTGTGGAACCATCAGACCAAATAGAGGGCTCCCAGCCACATTGAAGAGTGACGCGAAAACATTGAAAAAAGGACTGTTCGCGCCCGTTGCCGTGATGCCCCCAGACAAGTAAGGCCCCACAGGGGTAAAATAAAGCAAGGAGGCTGGCCTTTAACGGAACATACGAAAAACTAACGAAAAAACTGTCACTTAATAACGGGGGTGAAAGAGAAGGAAATTGCCGGGCTTGCGTTCGCATACCTTGTCCGACGTCTTCCGAGGATCGGCTTGGTCACTCACACATTCATACATGCATACCATTCAGGCAGGTCACTGCTCCGTTCACTCGCTCGCACAGGTCTCTTGGTCTTCTGGGCCTAGCCCACACAAATCTCTTCCTCCCTCTCGAGCGCCCTCAACGGCCAAAATCTTACTCACGAAACAAAACACGGTCGCGGACACTTGCCACGGCAAAAAAGGGAACAGAGGGAGGGAAATCAAAAGAACAAAAAAAAGTGGCCAGTCCTCGTGCGAACAAGGACAATGCACGTTTTCTCGTAAAGATGAAGTGTTACTTGTGCTGTGGAAAGACAAAAGAAAGGTGAGGATGTTCAGCACTATTAACAGCGCTAAGATGGGTAATACAAAGCTGAAAGATAGGATCACAGGACTTTCAATCAAAAAACCTTACTGTATTTTGAAATACAATGAGTGTATGAAAGGCGTAGACAGGGCGGATATGTATTTATCGTATTATACAATCATGAGAAAAACAATTAAATGGTCGAAGAAAGTAGTCCTGTGGCTAATAAACTGTGCCCTTTTTAACGCTTTTAGAGTTTATAAAACACTCAATGAATCAAATAGCATTCGATTCAAAGGCTTTCTGCTCCACACAGCCAAAGATTGGGCAGCGAGTAGGGAGGAGCCAGATGAGCCATTCTCAGACGAGGACAGAGATAAGCCGATGGAGCGTGCTCCTTCGAGGGATCACCCACATCGTCTCTCGAGAGACCTTCGTAAACATCATGTCATCCCTATCGTGGGAAAGGGGAAGAAGAAATACCACACCCGAAGATGCAAAGTGTGTGCTTACAGAAAAATTAGGAAGGAGACGAGGTATGTCTGCTCAACTTGCGGTGTTCCACTCCACAAGGGAAAATGTTTTATGGAGTATAACACAAAGAGGAAATACTGAGACTTTCTGTGAGTATTATTTTCCAAATCCCTTTTAAAAAATTTCATTTTTAAATAAGTTACAGCATTTTTACTGATGCAATGCATTTTCAAACAGTGAGGTTTAAAAATCCGCCGGAACGGAGGGTTAAAAGGCATTTAAATACCCCGGTACGCAACGTGTTAATGCTGAGGTATCCAGAGGGAGTGAAGGGCTATCGACTTTGGGAGCTGAATTTAAAGGGTGATTATCAGCCGTGATGTGGTGTTCAGAGAACACATCTTCCCCAGTAAGTCCACTAGGGGCCTTAATGGGCTTCAACCACAGTTTCATGCCAGAGGAGGAGGTTGTGTAGTATTCACAGAAGGAGAGGATCCTACTGCTGGGCCTTCCCAAGGGGCCACACAGGGAGAGGCAGGGGCCGAACCAGATCCAGCAGAGGATCCTAATGCTGGGCCTTCCCAAGGGGCCACACCAGATTCAGGAGAGGAGGCTAATGCAAGGCTTCTCCAAGGGCCAATAGCAGGTGAGGAAGAGGCTACTGAAGACACAGGAGAGGCCAATGCAGATTATGGCACGAGACGATCCGGAAGGAGGAGGGAAGTAAGAGCCCCATGCATCCTCCCATGCTGTAATCTGGTACGGTACGAAGTGAAAACCACAGAAGAAATGCAGGTTCCTAAGACTTGGCAGTAGGCCCTGAATGGGCCACAATCGGCCGAGTGGAGAGCTGCTATCCTGGAGGAGTTGGACACCATGAAGGAACTACAGACCTGGGAGATAGTGCTGCGGCCTAAGGAGGCCAATGTTATTGGTAGTAAGTGGGTATTCACTATTAAAAGGTCTGGGAGGTGATTGTGAAACTCAAGGCAAGGTTGGTTGCACAGGGCTTTCGACAAGTGCACGGCTTAGATTATTATGAGACTTCCAGCCCTGTTGAACAGAAGAAGACAATAAGAACTCTCTTTTCACTTGTTGTACAAAGGAGATGGGAGATAGATCAAATTGATGTGGTTGGGGCTTATCTCAATAGTTTTTTGGAGACACCAATTTATATGGAGCAACCTCCTGGTTTTTCCACCCAAGACAATGGTGTGTTTGTTTGCAAGTTGAAAAGAAGTATATACGGGCTAAAATAGTAAGGGGCACAACTGGAATAGTCACCTGCATGATATACTATTGGAATTAAAATTTGAGGACTGTGTAAAGGAACCTTGTGTGTATGTCAGAACTGGAATGATATTAGCTATGTTGATGACTTTTTATTGTTTGGTGAGAGGGAAATGTAATAAATGTCAAAGTTGAGCTATCCACATGCCTTAAGATAAAAGACTTAGGAAGTGTTTCAAATTTTCTCTCCATGGTAATCTCCAGGCCATCTGAAGGGGAATTAATTGTTAGTCAGGAGCTTTATGTTAAAGAAATTTTGACAGAGTTCCTTTCTTTAAACATTAGGGGGTTCAGCGCTACACTTGAAATGGGATGTGTTGATGTTGAGAGAAATGCAAGTGAAAAATTTTGTGAACATACCTACAGGAAGGCAGTTGGATCTTTGCGGCATTTGTCAACAAATACCAGAGCTGACATTTCTAGTGCCATTTGTTTTGTCAGTCAACATTGTGGAGATCCAGTGAGAAGTGACTGGGAGAATGTGAAGCACATCCTGCATTATTTATAGGGGACAAAACACTATGCATTACATTATGTTAAGACTGGTGAAAAGGTTGCTATATATGCAGACTCTGACTGGGCTAATGACCTGAGTGATTTTAGATCTATTTCTGGGTATTGTTTTGTTCTAGGTGGGGGAGTGATCTCCTGGCGAAGTAGAAAGCAAAAATCGCCATCAACATCATCAATGCATGCTGAGTATGTGGCCATGTATGAAAGTGCCACAGAATTTGAGTGGTTAAGGGATTTTTTGGTGGAAATAGGTCAGGGGGAGTTTGTGTCAAGGCCATGTCCCATACTTGCAGACAATACAAGTGCTATCGCCATTGCAGGCACAAGGTCTGTTAATGATAGGTCAAAGCATTTTTCTGTTAAGTTTCACTACCTTAAGGACCTAGTTAGTAGAGGAGAAATTGTCTTCAAGTATGTTAGCACAAATGAAAATTTAGCTGACTTGCTGACAAAATCCCAAACTGGGCCAAGAACCAAAGAACTCACTAATAAGTTAGGTATCTTCTGAGTATTGATTACATGTAAATGACCGTTGTTTTTTTTATGAAGTGTTTTTTTTCTTGTTCCTTCTTCCTGTTCTTTGTTGATGATACAGTAAGTTTCAATTTTCACATTGAATCCTGAGGAGAGGTGTTAAGTATATTCATGATTTACTAAGTTTATTTGGCAGCCATTATTTGTATGTTTATCCTTATGTGCCGCTCCCCTCTTATATCTCTGTAAGTATGTATTATAAGCTGTGATTGTGGCGCCTCCAGGCGGTGGCGTCGGTGCATTAAAAGGTTAGTTCACGGAGTGAATCCTAAATGTGCAGTTGTAATTTAAGCATTCCTAAAGATTCCCTATGATCGGCATTAAAGTAACGAAGTTGATTGGCTACCATTCTGATAAATTCAACATGATTTCCTAATATGTTACCTGGCCACAATGCATAAAATTTAGATCTGTGGCCTTGGCCAATTCAAATCCAAGAACCAGAGGCATAGCTGGTTTAAGATCAGTCATGCAACATATTTCCAACAACCTTTTAATGCATAAAATTGGAGAATTTTTGTGAAATCGAGTGGAATTTGTACATTCTGAAATAATAACAATAATTGAATACTGAAAATTGAACGTTATTACTTCAGAACCTTTGAACATACGGAGCCTGATCAAGATAAATTCTTTTTTCCCTTTGCCCTGTCACACAATTCCAAATAACTTTTTATGCTACCAAGTAACTTTACGACAAAGTTCTAACACTGTGAATCATTCAAGATTTTCTTGCCTTGATTCGAGTTTGAGAATATATAGATGTCATCTACATACAATGCCACTATAGTAACGTCCTTACTTTAATGACATATATAAACATATGATTCAAATTTAATTAATTGAAACCTGCCTAAACTATTACATCAGATATTTTCCTATTCCACATCCTACAGGATTGCTTTAAGCCATGCATACTCTTTCACAATAAACATCTTGCCTGGAAAAGAAAAACCTTCTCGTTGTTCCATTCATATTTTCTCAGTTGGGACTGCAGTAAGGACTGCAGCAGTTACATCTTTATGTTCTATGTAAAAATCCACTATGTATTGTTGCAACAGCAAGCAATAATCTCAGAGTGGTGTGACTAACAACTGGAGAAAAGGTTTCATGAAAGTCTATCCCATATTTTTTAGAAAGTCCTCGAGTGACTAGGCAAGCTTTGTACCTCTCAAATTTACTTGAAGAACAATTTTTTTACTGTAAAAACCCGTTTAGATTTTACCATATTACAATCTGATGGTCCACCAGTTCCTTTGATTTATGAATTATTACAGAATCATATTCTGAATGCATGGCTGACTTCCAAATGGGATCTAATAAAACATCCTTTGTGGATGTAAGAATACTAATGAGACATGTCAGTCATTGCCTGAAATGACATATCATAATCAGCGTGCAAACGAGGCACTTATCTTACAAATACAGGTCTATCTGGAGGTGCAACATAAGTACATAAAATTATAATGCATAGACACATCACTATTATGATCAGATAATCTGAAAGTATAGATTCATTATTATTAGTCAAACCAAGTTTACTTTCACATGAATGAACCAATTAGAGTGAGGAAAAAAGTCTTTTGACTTTTTGTAAAAGTGGGACTTTAAATACAAATCTTCACCAATCACATTAATAAAAACAGTTTTTAAAGACTTGTTTAGAAACTTTTTTGGTGTGGCGAGGCTTTTTATGATAAAACCGACTTTTCTGGACCTTTTTCTTGAAACCACATGCCTAAGTTAGTATTTGGCTGCTGTGATCACTTTTGGACACATGTTTTTCATGCGGTACTTCATGGAGCAGAGATGTACTGCAAAAATGTAAGCTCCTGACATTTATCAATGCGAAATTTAATTAATAGCTCTGGAAAATGCAATGAATTCTAGGTAAAGAGATAGGGGGAGGGACAGGACTAGGTTCCTGTACCTCCCCCAAGAGAATGTTATGACGTCTCTCAGCCTAATACTGCAACCATAGCCCAATTCCTTTAGTCATCCTTCTCCCTTAAAATACCCTCCTCCCTATATTCCAAACCAAATCCTTCCCCATATCCCTCGATACAATATAAATAAGAAATACCATAGGAAAGCTTTGTATTGACCCTTGAGAATGAAAAAGTGTTGAAAACAGTCAGGCTGTACCCAATAAATATTGTGGAAGAACGAGGCTTATTTGATTTTACTCTCATCTCAATCCTTTGGGTTTTTGCTTGAAAAAAATCAAAAACCTTGAATATTCCTAAAATTCCAATAAATGTGGAAATTTAAATCATTTCACAGCAGCATGTAGAGTGACAAATGTCAATACGCTAAATTGTAAAGAAAGCTCAGATGAGAGTGACTCAAGTCCCCAGTGTTGAATGTGAGTGCCCTAGATAGGAGAAAAATGTGATGGCAAAGAGAAGTTCTTGTTTTAGATGGGATGAACTGATTCTCATCGCGAAAGAGAAAGTGAAAATAGATACTAGAGCAGAGGTTAGTATAATTCCCTTTAGTGTCTTCAAAATGATAGGCCAACAGCCAGTGATTAACCCCTCAAGCGTGACTTTAAATGGAGGCATTTAATCCCTCAGCGTGTGCGACGCACCGTCTGCGTCCGCTAGAATCCATGTCTCAAGCGTGTGCGGCGCACCGCTTGCGTCCAGGATTTTCATTGGGAATTCTTATCGCTCACGCTCAAATATATGTTTTTTTCAGTGAGTATATATGTGGTCCAATGCCTCCTGCCTTCGTCCTTGTCCTCCTACGTATCTGTGTTAATGTTTATGCATCAAAAAAAATTTTTTTTTCAACTCATGCCTGGGAAGGGAAGGCTCTCTCGCAGCCCAGCGTCTGGTGTCTGCATACGAACGTATTTTTTCCCTCTCACGATCTCCTTTATGAGCTTCCAGAGAGATGATACGGGCGTCCTGATGCTGAATGCTTTCATCTGTGGTTCCTTGTTATCTGTTTTTCTGTGTCAACATTTCCTTTCTCTTTCATCGTGGTAATAATTACGAAGCCACGGTCCTTCCAGGCATGGTCACTCAATGCTTCTAGGAACTTCGAAGACCTGTCAGCTCCGGTATCTTATTTACGATGCTTGAAGATAAGGGTAGAAGATTTGAGAAGTTTGAAGATAAAGGTCGTCTTGTACCTGATGATGGCTCTGTGAGCCGAAACGCGTTGTACGCAATAAAACAATTTGTGGAAAAGTGCAATTGCTTCTCTTACATTATGAAGAACTTCCACGATATCTCGCCTGAATCTGTTGAATTTATAAGGGTAGAGTTACCCTGACGCCTATGGTTGAGTCCGGGGCTTAGTTTTTTTTTCTTCGTTGGGACCGTCCCGTCGCTGACCCCTCTTTAGTTGACCATGGCTTCTAGCTCGCGTGAGTTGTCCAATGAGCAAGTGCTTGACGTTCTGGAAGATGAGAGTGCAGAATGTTCAGATTCAATTTCTGAGGATTCAATTGGCTACTCTCTGGATTCTAGTTCCGAGGAGGAAGAACCTCCTCAATTGCCTGTGAATATCCTAGATAATAATTGGGAAGAGATCGACAATGCTATTCCTCCTGTGCCTTTTGCGTGTGATTTGCTTGGGAAACAAATAGTGTCTGTTCAGTGTGCTGCTAATCCCCTGGATTATTTTGAGTTATTTTTCGACAATGATCTAATTGCAATAATAGTGACTGAAACAAACCGCTATGCAGAACAGTTTCTTGCCCGTGAGAAAGAAAAAATCTTGGCCCAAAAAAAATCGCGCTTTCAAAAATGGGTTCCTACAACTCCGAGAGAAATAAGAGTATTCCTAGGTTTGGTTATGTTGATGGGAATAATTCAGAAACCAAGCCTCAGAATGTATTTTAGTCGACAACATATTTTAGAAACTCCATTTTTTCCTAATGTAATGAGCGAGGAAAGGTTTTCATTACTGAATAAATTTCTCCATTTTGTGGATAACACCAATGAGGAATTAGTAAAAAGGGATCCAAAACTGTATACAATTTTACCAGTTAGTGAATATTTGAAAAATAAATTCCAAAAAGTTTATGTGCCGGGAAAGGAAGTCAGTGTTGATGAATCACTGTTATTGTGTAAAGGTAGACTTTCTTGGAAACAATATATTCCCATGAAAGCATCTCGGTTTGGGATAAAAATGTTCGAACTTTGTGACTACGTAGGGTATTTATGGAATTTTATTATTTATAGTGGCTCAGGGACCAAGTTAGGCTGTGAAATTACAAATGACAAAGACCTTTTTTCAACAAAAGTTGTTCTAAGTCTATGCGAGAAACTTTTAGACTCAGGCAGATGTATTTATATGGACAATTACTACAGTAGTCCTGATCTGTTTTTGAGATTAGTTCAGAGGACAACAGATGCTGTAGGAACAGTGAAAATCACACGCAAAGGCATACCAGCAAATTTAAAAAGGAAGCTAAAGAAAGGAGAAGTGGTTAGCGCAAAGTGTGGGAAATTAGTTGCATTGAAGTGGAAGGATAAGCACGATGTGACAATGCTAACTACTAAACATTCAGACCAAATAAATCCCGTTAGTCGGAAGGGTGGGTTAGAATGTGTGAATATTGTAATAGATTACAATAAATATATGGGAGGCGTAGACTTGAAAGACCAACTTTTAGAATCATTCTTGCTAGAAAGGAAAAGGACAAAAGTGTGGTACAAGAAATTATTCAACCATTTTGTAAATATAGCTGTCTTAAATTCTTACATTCTAAACTGCAAGGCTGGTAACAAAAAAGATCATCTATTGTTCCGAGTAGAGTTAGTCAATAAAATCATAGTCAAGTATCATGGACAGAACATCGAGAAACGCAAAGGGCGGCCCTCAGATATGGATACGGAATGTACACGCTTGACAGGCCAGCATTTTATTGAGGAAAACCCAAGAACAGAATCATTGAAGGTTGGAAGAAGAAAGTGCGTGGTGTGTACGAAAAACGGAAAGAGGAAAGATACAAGATACAGGTGTAAAAACTGCCCAGGGGCCCCGTCACTCTGCTTAGACCCCTGTTTCGAGAAATACCACACTCAGGTCCACTACAAAATGCCGGGTATGGAGTGCAAGAAAAAATAAATGACTCGGAAAAATGTAAGTATCCATTTATAATAATGAAGAGAAAACTTTTTTGTATTGACTGTAATTTTTTTAAATTTTTTTGAAGAGCAACTATTGTGTTAAAAATAATTAGGCTAACGTCTGCACAAATGGTCGACACTGCCCAGAAAAAAAGAACCCTGAGCGAATTAAATACCTCCGATTAAAGTCACGCTAGAGGCATGGAATTTAGCGGACGCAACTGCTGCGTCGCACACGCTGGAGGGGTTAAATCTGTTAATTTCCAATTGAAAGGTTTCCTAAAAAATATAAAATGTAAACCACTAGGGTATGTATCCCTACCGTGTGAGTATGAAGGTAAGAATGTTAATGAGGATTTCATGATTGTGGATGGTGCTGAAAAAATACTATTGAGTGCTAATGCCTGTGAATCATTGAATTTGGTAAGGCGAGTTGATTCCATTGCTCTTACCACACAAATATATGGTAAGGAGGAATTTGTAAAGGTTGATACCAAAATATTTGATGGCACTGGTAAATTTCCTGGCAAATTTTCTACTACCACCAAATCTGAATTTGAGCATGTATGTTATCCACCTAACAGAATACCTCTAGCTATTCGCCCAACCCTCAAACTAGAACTAGACAGGTTAGTTGAGAGGAAAGCCCTTGTAAAAGCAGAAAGTGTTGATGCAAAGGCTAGCATTAATAGAATGATAATTGTTGAAAAGCCTAATGGGAAAATCAGAGTATGTATCGACCCATGCAAAGTGAGCAAGCACATAATCCGCAAACCCAGATTGATACAAACTGTTGAAGAAGTAAGAGCTAAGTTAGCAACAAAATAATTTTTATTGTGTTGGATCTAGCTGAAGGGTTTCACCAATTAAAATTGACAGAAGAGTTCTTGGAAATGTTGCATTGCCACACCCTTTGGAGTTTGTAGATTTATTGTCCTTCCATTTGGTTTGTCTTGTTCCCTAGATTTGTTCCAACAGACTGTTGCGAATCAATATGGTGACCTTTATAACGTGGAAATTTGCCATTCCCATGGGTAAAAATCCACTAATATTTTTTATCCATTAACCCTCTCCCTATCGAAGTTTAAATGCCTCATTCTGCGCTCCGTCACAAGCCGCCCAGAACCGCCCGTCCGTTTTAAACGCCCTCCTGCATAACCCGCCCGAAACCGCCCGACCTGCGGAGCTGTGTTCCGAGGGATCTTTTGAGCCTCATAGGCATCTGCTTCATCTTGAGGGTGTTTATCCTCGCTAACGCACACATTTTCTTATCTTCTCTCTCACGCAGATGAAACAGAACCCCATAAATCTGTCACAATACGCCTAATTGCTCGAAGGGTCGAATGGTCTAGCTTGGGCCTCTCGGACGGCATGTCATCTTTGGGGAAGTGATGAAAGAATGGTCTCTGACCGAGGGTCCTTTTAGGGTGGCCCATGTTCGAAGATAGGCGATGAATGAGGCAAATTATAGTCTTCGCCCTCCGCAAGACGCAACTGAGAGCTGAAATCTCCAGACGTCTTTTTCGCTCGTTTAGGGTTGGCTTCAGTATCACAAAATAATATTTCTCCTTGTGTGGTCACGGACACTAACTGATACAACATATCTTATCCCACATGGTGAGAAGCTGAGTCAGAGCCCAAGCGAAAAAGAAAAATATTTTCCCATACGCCGCCCAGTTCTAACCATGACTTCTTTGAGTGAGGATGCCATAACAGAGGAAGTGATCAGAGATTTGTCTAGTGATTCAGATAGCTCTAGTTCCATAAGTGCAGGCGGAGAAGAAAGTGATAGTGATAATTCGAGTGAATTCGGTTTAGAAGATGAAATTGCTCCATCTGCAAGTAATATCCCAGCTACTTCACCGTTGCAAGACACATGGAGGGATACGCTAATTTATTCAGCACCAGAGGATTTCAAAGAAGATAGTGGACCTATAAATAACCTGGCGGTAGGCGACGACGAATTTTCCTTCCTAAAATACATGCTAGGAGGTGAAAGTTTTTTTGAGCGTATTGTCGAGAATACAAATAAATACACAGAATATATCCAACTTTCCACAGGGAAGGTCGATAAAGACTGGGTAGATGTTACCTATAGCGAAGTTGTAGCATACATCGGAGTGCTCATATACATGGGTATTTTTGATTTACCTGAAAGTAGGGATTATTGGCATAGTCAAGATATCGATTGTTCAATAGTTCACAATTGCATGACATTTGGAAGGTATTCAAAAATATCGAAATATTTTCACATAAGTGATATAACACAGGAGAAAAAGCAGGGAGAAGAGGGTTTTGATGTGCTGCAGAAAATAAGAATGGCTCTTGATGTAATGGATACATTCCATACAAAGTATCGACCAGGACGAGAGCTAAGTGTTGACGAGGCAATGGTTGCCTTTAGAGGACGTCATTTCATAAAACAATATATCCGAGAAAAACCAACGAAGTGGAGTTTTAAAATTTGGGTGTTGGCAAGCTCCCATGGTTATGTCCTTCGTGGAAATGTATACTTAGGAAAAAAGGATAAAAAAACTGTGAAATGTTACTTGGAACGCAAGTAGTTATGAATTTGCTAGGAAACTATTTAGGTAAAAAACATCACGTATACTTCGATAGTTTTTTTTCAAGTGTTACACTCATGAATTTGTTACTAGTGAATAACACTTACGCATGCACTACAACTAGACCGTATTGTAGGGAATGGCCTGCAGAGTTGAAAAATCCAAAGAAACTTAAGCTCAAAAGAGGTGAAAGTAAAAGCTTACAATGTGGTAAGGTGACAGCAACAGTTTGGCACGATAATCGTTATATATGTATTCTGCAAACGAATTCCGACCCAAGAAGGTACATGAATGTCCCAAGAAAAACAGGGATAGGGAACAAACAAATTACGGTCTCCTGTCCTGAGTCGATTGCTTTATATACTAAATATATGGGTGGCGTTGACAGAGCTGATCAGAGAAGGTGCTACTACGACTTGGGGAGGAAAACGAAAAATGGTGGAAGTACCTATTTGCCTTTGTGGTTAATACGGCCATAGTTAACAGCTTTATTCTGTATAAAGAAACTAATTCTCCGCCAAAAACTAAGCACGAGGTAACGCAAAAGGACTTCCGTTTAGCCCTCTATAGGCAGATGATCAGTAATTTCACCTCCCGCAAAGTGACAGGCCGTAAACGAAATTTACCCGTGGCCGCTAGTCCACATAGAGCGCTACATTGTTTAGCCAAGATTGACGGAAGAAAGAAGGTGTGCGCTTACTGCAGCTCAAACAAAAGAAGAACCACTGCTGGGCGGAGAATAGAAACAACCTTCAAGTGCAACAGCTGCGATTTACCACTATGCAGAGTGGGATGTTTTCTCCAATATCACCAAGAAAAGGGAGTAGAAGTAGGAAAATAAATACACAGAAAGGTAAGACGATTTATTTTCACAGTATTTAGATTTGATTAAAATATTTTCAAAATTTGAAACAAAGTACTCAATTACATACATAGTTATTCAAAGTTAAATGAAGCAATGTCCGCATGCCTCTCATCTCGCAAAAAAATAGGTCTACCACTGGGGAAAGAGGGTATTTAAATTTCGTTCGTAGCGGAGACTTCTCCGCCGGGCGGTTTATGACGGAGAGGGTTAAAGATTATGACGTCTTCTTCTGCGTCTACACATAAAAACTACCAATATTATAGGTAGACAATGAAATTGTTGGTAATACGATTTGCCGCAAAACTGCAGGGTAGGTAGGTATCTATTTTTCAATATACAATCATTTTTCTATCATAATTCGCTGGTTTTTGAGTTATATAATGGTTGTAGTTAATCAAATTCGGGTCAAAGTTAATCGGGTAAAAGTGCGGTGGGACGCGGGTGGACAGCATCCTCCCAATTCCTCAAAACATGGCATCTTAGCCAAGGGTCCTGCGACGTGGGGAACAGCGTCCCCTCACTCCCATGTTATTGTCTTGAAAAAGAGAAAACGCACTGAGAACGAGATACTCAGGAAATTTTGCTCCTCTAGTATTATCTGCACTCACCCCCACAAATAGACTTGTCCGTTCCAAAGCCGTACCTTATCTTACGGGAGTCCAACTGCACAATTTGTTTTAAAACCGGACAGTGACAAACAATAGGCTCGTTTTTCTCTGCTATCATGTAGTGTCAGTCGTGTTCGTGTCACAAAATGATCCAAAACCCAATCATACAAAGAGAAATGATGTCTTCAAAGCACAGGAAACTTGGAATCATGGAGTATTTTGTAAGAAGCAATAGCAAAAACCTGAAGACTGCTGCTGATGGTTATGAAGCACTAACGCTGAAACAAAGCTGACAAACTGAAGGACAAAGGTGATTTTCTTGCTGGTGCAAACGCTGCAATATCTGGAGATTTTGGAGAGCAAAGAGAGGTAAGCAACAGTCGTTGATTCGATGTTAATTTTATAAGGAAAGCTAAAAGAGCAAGAATCGTACCATTTTTCTGCAAGAACTCAAGAAGTGTCATTTTTTTGCGTCTACCGGCAGATAGCGCTTCTGCTTAATAAGCATTCAACAATGACCAATGACATCTTTGAAGTATCAATTTACAAGTATCGATTATTGTCCTGTATGCTCATTGTATTGTTGTACTCATTAACAGGACTGGTCTCTTATGGTAAAATCAGATATACCATATACAGATATATTTAATTAAAGAGTTCCAAAATGTACTTCATACGAATCCACTGGTATGTCTGATGCTGTAATATTAATAGTTTTTCAGCTTGTGAGGTAGGAACACAAAAATTTTATTCGCAAATTCATCTATATCTACGCCATACGCTACAACCCACCGAGTGGGTGTGTGGCAGGGGGACACACCAACCCACCCAATAATTAAAATAAACTCCTTAATATACCGATTATTTCAGAAAGAGATTTTCAATTTCCATCTATTTTTTATTTGTAAAATCTAACAATCACTGAAGGACAAAAGTAATGGAAACATTGAAATTATTTTTAATTATTTAAATTTTGTGTGGAATTTTTGCACATAATGGGTCTACATATACACATACGTAAATCACAGAATTGTTCCTATATGATCTAGACCTAGAGGCATTAATGAAAAAGTTGATATCTATTTCAATTATGATTTTTTCGTATGGCAAAGTTAAGAGAATCAGCGGGTCAGCATGATGGACAAGACGACGATTAACAGAGCATGGGAGACTCCAAAACATCGTCAGAATCTGATCAAAATGATGACAACACTGGACAACGGGGACTTCCCGGAATGTTGGACACATGGCCAGTGCATGGAAAAACAGAAGGAATATCTATGGCTAACATCCAGAATCAAGAAACTGGGATGCCGAACTTGTAATCTTGTCAAATCTGTAGGCCCATACAAATCCTAAGGAACACAACTATCAGAGGAGTGGATGTCGTTTCTTGTGGCAGATTCTGGGACAGATAAGGAAAAGCAGTGTACGTCTCTTCGCAAGAGAATCTTCAAGCACAAGAATTCAGAGCCCACCAGAGTGCAGGGAAGATACAGGAAGAAGCAGGAATGGAGTCACTCAAGACATGTCTGGAGAAGGAAACTGATGAGTACTTCAAGATGACATCGTGTATTTTTAAGACTGCGTACAAGAATGCCAAATGTTAAAGCCCCTTCATAAATTTTCAGCAAGATATAGATCTCTTGTATCTCATAGTTGTCTTGTGCCCCAGTTTAGACACAAAAATTTAAAACTAATCCTGAAGATCCAATCAACATATTTAATTTCAATCCATACTTCTGCCTTTTTCTTTTTATGTACTGCCTGAAAATTAGGCGTCATCTCCAAAGAACCATCGATTCGTCTAAACTCATATTTTTCCCTGGATAATACATTTCACTCATGTTTTTTTACAAATAAATCATTTTATAGCATTAATCAGAAGATTTTGGTTAAAACTCCTTCGGATTCCGGCAAAATCCATTGGCGATTGTCAATATGAAAAAGTCTTATACACCATTGCTAATTCAACTATGGAACTTTAAATAATAAAGAGTAAAAAGGACTCACATTAAAGGGTAACTCTTATCTTTATATTGTTAAAAATGGATAAAAATTCGGAGCAAGCTTGTTAAATTGTTTCTACATGAGAACTAAAAATGAACTGAATTTCAAACTAATTGCTCTAGGTTAATGTTTAGGTCACAGGTAAATCCGGTATATAATAAAAAAAAAGACTCGGCTGCAGGCGAAGTGTGCCATCTAATATTTAAAGTATGTTTTACTCTTGACTCACATGGTGGGTAATCCGCCCCTGTAAAGTGCACAGCCATGACTCACACGTGTGAGTCAACTGCACCTTAAGTGCTATCCCTCACCTTTTCAGAGCCACTTTTACCCCTGACAACAACCAATAACAGACGTGGCACAAATAAACTGTTTAACCAGTCACATTGATAATGGATATTTGTTTCTAGTAATCTTTGTTGCATCAGAGGATTTTCACATAAGGCCATGGCGAGCTTTGCGTATGTGTAACGTTTCTCGGAGTGGAAAGGCGATAGTGCCGATATCTTTTGTAAAAGACTTGAATAAAAAAGAATGTAGTCCAAAAACACTCTACCATGTTTTCAGAAGTAGCATGGAGGACGATTCCCAGAGGGAAGAACTGCAGCGAGAAGTGAAAACCCCGGAGTACAACAAATTTTGCGCCTTAACCAGTGCAAATGCTACTGTGGATGTTGCTTTCTTTTTTCCGCTTAAACATGTCGATCTTTGAAAATTTTAGTGGATGCTGAAATCACCACTTATTGTGGATCCACTAACAGTGGACTTTTACCCATGGGTGATGATTTGATTGTTGCAGGTGAGATGGAGGAGGAGCATGACATAGCACTAAACAAGTTAGTTGCCAAGGTAAAGAAGTAAAAGCTCATTTCAATAAGGAAAAGTTTCAGTACAAGCAATAATGCATTAAATTCATGGGAGAAATTTTTTCCGACTCTAGTATGCTCATAGATCCTGATAGAATAGAGTCCCTATGTAAGTTGGAAACTCCTAAGAATACTAATTAGTGGGGACCGGAAAAAATTGCATCTATATTTTGCAAAATAAGCATCTATTTTTTTGCGAAATTAGTATTTATTTTCCTGAAATTAGCATTGTTTCTAGTATTACTTCCAGTTATGTACGTTTTGTAAGTAAGTAGGTAGCTTACAATAAACATGTTATGAACCACGCTATGAGTTATCTATCAAGTTTAAAACAATCCCAACATATTACTTCTTTGGACCTGGGATCAAGTTGGCCTTGTTTTTTCTTTGCTACATGCATGAAAGCTTTACAGCCAACACCCTAAGATGGGATAAATCAAACCTCCTTACTGGCTAAACTTCCTCATGAATTTGATAATTAAGAGCTACAGTTGGGTATCTATTCTTTAGATAGATGGTTGTTGAGACTGCCTCCCCCAATGGCACTTGTCCAACCCGGAGTCATCCCTGGTGAAAATTGCAGTTGAATCTAGTTGGAAGCAACTGGAAAGGAGTTAGCTAGATGTGGCCAGCCTGAATGAGATTCTTCCACTAGAAAAAACTTGGTTATGGCTGATTTTATTTGGTTTTAACTAGACTCTTCAACAGGAACTAATAGGGTTCTACTGGTCAATTTCAACCAGTATTTACAGGGGTTGATTGGAATCAACTGTCTTAGTTACATAGATTTAACTAGACTTCAATGGATCTGACTAGTACCATTAGGAAACAACATTAAGAATCAGTGTGCAAGGTTGTAACTAGTAGAAACTAGAGCTTTAACTTTTTGGTATGAACTAGGATTGACTAGAATGAATGGTTTGGTTTTAACTAGGCTTCACTAGCTCTTAATGGAATCAAAGGAAACAACTAGAATCAATGGGATAGAACAAATGTGATTTAAATACATTATTGCTGTTTTTAATGGGTGCTGAGTTTAGACATGTTAATTATTGTAAAAACATTAATTAAGTCTGCAGGGCAACGATACTGGTCATAGAAACATTTCTAATTGGTGCTAAAAGATATATTTGAAGTTAAAAATGGAACAGATGGTTCAGGTACCTACTATTCCTACCTACGGAAGAGGTAACTAATTAACAGTTTTACATTTCTTACCATCAATTACTGATGTCACCTACCTAGTTCACTATGCACATATTACCTACTACCTAGTTCACATATTGTACTATTAATCTTGCCTATGCTAGGGTACCTACTGATCAAATAGGTATAGTCAAAAATAGTTCAACCTACCCTTTCAGAAAATCTATCCTGTTCTTGTGTGTCAGGAGACATTGTTTCATGAAAGATATAATTTCCACTTCTAAAAACTTAGTCAATATGCTTACTTGTAATCACCTCCCGTCCTTTTATGTAGGACACTGCACCACTCTGCTCTCAATCCAAATCAATAATCACAGCTCTTCCACCAAATCCAGTAGTAACTTTCCCCTCTCCACCCACTCAGCAAACCACAACCTTTCTTTTGATAGCTGCTTCTCACTTGCCATCCTTGAAACCCTCCCAGAAACTGCATCTTCCCTAGAAGTTAAAACAAGAGAAATCCCATGTAGCACAGACGGTTGGGCCAACGGGAAACAGTGCCATGGTTGGGGAATGGTTCGGTTACTTTACGACCGTTGGGCCAACGTTGGGATAGGTGAAAGGGGACTGCCTGATTACAGCGGAGCAGGGCTGGATATTATCTCACTTAGCACATTCTCAGCTACATGGAGTTTGTTATCCAAGAGTTTTAGCCGAGATGTAGTGAATCCGTATGGAACAACCCTGAATAATGACCCTTTAAGTACTAATTTTTTCATACACCTATTTGCACGTTTCTCTTCATCCATCCTATGTTACTGGATTTTACGCATCCGTTGCATAGCTTTCCTCCCTCATTGACCTAATATTCTACCATATGAATGGATGATTTTTCTCAGTCCCTCATAGAGAGTATCAGACTTCGAGATAATGGGTGTGCTCGCCGGAAAAATCTGCCAGGAGGATCGGTGAGATTGAAAGTACATCTGAAATGTGGTTTTAAACACGATTTACAATCTTTAAGAGCGATTGAACATTGGTCCACGGATGATTTTTCTCAGTCCATCGTAGACGGTATTGCACTTACAGAAAGGACTTACTTGGAGGCATACGCAAGATGGCGTCACCGGTAGTAGACATTGACTGTCACGCATGTAAAAAATGTCTTTCCAACTGGGAAAAAGTCCTCTCCTGTGATAGCTGTAAGCAACTTTTCCACCATAAATGTACCGGATTGAAGGAAATCAACCTTAAAGCCATTGAAGATGCACCGGGGGTTTTTTGGCGGTGTTTATCGTGTCGCTTAGTTGACGGCCAAAACGTAGCTAAAATGGCGGCCGACATCGAATTCCTCAAGGCCGAAATACTTGACATAAAAGCTAAAGTTCATCTTCCTAAACAACCTGCGAAAAAAGTGAGTTTTGCTGAACCTGCACTGAAATTAACTGAAGCTGCAGATCGCCAGGGACGCGACACTTTACATAAGGACCAACGTGGATCATCAACCCGCGCTACCCATGCTGAGGACAAACGAGATGCAGAAGTTGCAGAATCTCTTTCATTGAAGCCGCAAGTTGCCGTGGACTCCAATCTACGAGAAAGCAACACCGACACTGGCGATGAAAATTTCACCTTAGTTCAGCGCAAGAAGAAGCGTAATTTGTTCATCGTTGGTCGAGGTGAGTCTAAGAATGAAAATTCAGGCGGTCTCCGAGCTGCTAAGAGAACTATTTACATGTATATCGGTCGTCTGGCCAAGGAAACTACTGCTGATGAAGTGGTTAATCATGTGAAAAACAGTTTCAATGTGGTTTGTGAATCTTGTGAGGTTATTAACGGCAAAAGTGCTTATGGTGCCTTCAAAGTCGGCATTGACTATGACGATTACAATAAATTGTCGGTCTCGAGCTTGTGGCCGAATGGGGTTATCGTAAATAAATTCCTTAGACCCAGAAACGTTCCAGTAACTCTGTGACTAGACCCAGATGCCCGGAACTTTGACGTTAGTGGTGTGCTCTGTGAAGAAAACATCGCGAATGGTAATCAAAACATTAAACTAAGTGCTTTGAAAATATTACATTTAAATATTCAGTGTTTACGTTCAAAAATAAATGTTCTAGAACTATTCCTGCTTGACCATCAGCCTGATGTCGTTTGTATTTCTGAGCATTGGCTTCACTCTGATGAAATTCAATTAATCAGTATTGAGGGCTTCAAAATCGTTTCATCCTTTTGTAGATCGATACACAAAGGTGGTGGTGTACTAATTTTGGTGAAAAGTCACCTTGTTGAACGTCATTTTCAATTCAAGAACCCTAGTATTGAGATGGACTTTGAATGCTGTGGGACAATGCTGAGTTTTGGAAATACTATTACTTCTATAATGTGTATCTATAGGTCTCCTAGTGGCGATTTTTCAGTTTTTATGGATCTTCTTCTTGATGCCCTACCTGTCTTTGTTAAAAATGCAGCTAATACTTTTGTGTGTGGTGACTTTAATATAGATTTGAACTCATTCTCTACAAAGAAGAAATATCTGTTGGATAGTTTGCTGACATTTAACCTAACATCTACTATAAGTGAGCCAACTAGGGTTACTAGTTCCTCTTCTTCACTCATTGACAACATTTTCTCTACCTTGCTTCCATATGAAAGTTCAAACATGGATACATACTTCTCTGATCACAAAGCTCAGATTTCAAAGTTTTATTTTAACAGTGACCCCAGTATAATGCATAATGTGGTTCAATACAAAAGGAACTACTCACACCAAGCACAAACTGAATTCGAAAATTTAATGCAGAGACAATCCTGGGATTGTGTATTCACAGATGATGCTTTTGATGTTAAATTTAGCAATTTTCTTGATTTATTTTTGTATTGTTTCAATGTATGTTTCCCCTTGAAAGCTGTGAAACCTCCTGTACCCCAAAGAATGCAGTGTAAATGGGTTACTCCAGAAATCAGGGTTTCTTCTGCAAGAGTAAAACAAGTCTTCCGTGATCTTAAATCTAGTGACTCTGAGACTCTTAAGACCTACTATAAGTCAATTAAGAAGGTTCACATTGACCTAATCCTGGATACCAAAAGAAAACATAATATGTCCATAATTAATTCCTCCAGTAATAGAAGTAAATCTGCATGGAACCTTATAAAAAATGCTACCTGCTCCTCGGATAATGATAGGTCTAGCATCAAGACTATTCTCCATAACAATAACATGATTTCTGATCACTACAAAATTGCTAACATCCTCAATCACAACTTCCTCAACTCCATTAACACACTGCTTAAGAGCACGAGTCAACAGCAGACAATAAATAATTCAATGAAGCATATGCCTCATTATGATCATTCTATTTTTCTTTATCCAACTGATATACGAGAAATTGATAACATAATTGAAAAGATTAATAAAAAACATTCGGCTGGATATGATGATATTCCCTGCTCCTTGTTAAAAGGTACTGCCAAATTCTCTGTCATCCATCCGCTAATGTACTTGATTAATGAATCTCTGTCACTTGGCATCTTTCCCAATAGATTAAAGGTCGCTAAAGTCATTCCAGTGTTTAAGGGTGGTGACCCACATGATATGAACAATTATAGACCCATTTCCATTCTTTCCCTTTTCTCTAAGATTTTTGAACAAGTTATGCACAATAGATTATTGTCTTTCCTTAATAAATTCAAAATACTATCAGATGCTCAGTTTGGTTTCATAAAAAATAGATCTACTGAAACTGCAATGTATAAATTCATTCACGACATCACACTGGAACTTGATAAGCAGAATCATATAACAGGGGTATTCTATGATTTAAGAAAAGCATTTGATTCTGTTGATCACGAAACCCTGCTGAGGAAACTCAAAATTTATGGGATCTCAGGTATTGCCAATCAGTGGTTAAAATCGTTCCTAACTGGTAGATCTCAAGTCGTTAAGATCTATTCAGCTGAAACTAGAACTTACACTACTTCCACCCCCTTAACAATCTCTAGAGGTGTTCCTCAAGGATCTATACTGGGTCCTCTTCTTTTCATTATCTACATTAATAACCTTCCAAACTATTTCAGCAGTGGCTCAGTTTACATGTATGCAGACGACACAACCCACCTTACTTCCTCTAAAGATTTGGACCATGCAGTAGTTCAAAGGAACATTAATTGCATGAGTGAATGGTGCAAGGACAACATGGTATTTATCAACAGTGATAAATCCACTTTTATTCAATATCATACTCACCAAAGAAAAATTATTTCCTCTCCTCTTTTAAAGTTAAATGGATCCTCTATTACTTCCTCCTCAGTGACTAAATTTCTGGGCTTATATATTCACGAGTCACTATCCTGGGAATTACATCTAGACAAACTCTGCTCAAAAGTAGCTAGTGGATGCTACCTCCTTCGAAGAATTGTGTCCCTTGTAGATACTGCCACTGCTCTTGCAGTATACTATGCCTTTATTCATAGTCGTTTGGCTTTTGGAATTGCAGCGTGGGGTCATTCTTACCACTCGTTTTGTCTTTTTAGACTACAAAAATGGGCCATTAGAATTATTAAAAAAATTCCAAAGGAAAGCAGTTGTAGATCACATTTTAAATCCCTCAAAGTTCTTACTTTACCTTGCTTATACATTTTTCATGCTATTATCTTTGTGCACAAAAATAAACTTTCTTATAACATTAGAGCTAATTATGATGTCCATAATTATAACACAAGGGGGTGTGATGATCTTAGGGTTATAACTCACAACACCACACTGTTCAGCAAGAACCCCATTTATGCTGGTATAAAATTTCTTAATCACTTACCCAGGAGGTTAAGGCTTATGGAAAAATTTCCTCAATTTAAATGTCATCTTTATCAATATCTTTGTGACCACCCATTTTACTCAATAGATGAGTTTATGTCTGTATGCCATGTATTCTGATTATATTATGTATTTCCTATAGGTATTTATGTGAGGGTGGATGATGTTGGACTGTTTCTCTTCTTATATTTTTTCTTTTTATTTTATTCTGATAATATGATGTTGGTATTTGTATGGTGATTTGATTGTTTATCTTTTTTCGATTCTTTGAATTGATTTTTGTGACCTGTTCCATACATGGATAAGACATCCCATACAGCACCGTTCGAGCTATACTCGTGTGCATCTGGTTTCATTGACGTCACTCGTGTACCATGGAAGCCACACGTCTCTGCCTCGTATATGACTCGTGTGCACTCGTTCCATATGAAGGCCGGAAAAATTGTCGATGAAATATACCCTGTACAATAGTATCCGTGAGTCAATTTCGATTAATTCTTTATCAAGGATTGAACGATCTGTGTCCATATGAATTATATGTTAATGACCTTTTCATAGAATTATTTGAGAACTGAAGGTGCAATAACCAGTTTATCCGGACAGACGATCAGTGTTCATGTTAATGGTGGATAAAACGTTTATGTACCAGCAAAGGTAACTGGAGCTGCACTTCACCATCTTTCTTTATGAGTTGAAATTGTGGACCAAATCGAAGAAAGCAGCTTTCATTTTCTATCCGTTACCCTGCAAGTTGAAAAAATTTCTCAAAGCAGACGACGCCATATTGAACGTCGCTTCTCATCACTCCGTTGTTTCCCCGGTGACAAAGAGAAGAATAACGATTTTCTCACACCGCATCACTTCCCGTTCTTTCGCCTCGTGCTTAGACGTCAAGTTCTGCCCTGCGCTTTGCCTCGTGCTTCGCTGAGAAATTGAGTTAATTGAAACAGTTCTTTTTAGGACTCTCATCATTCACCTTCATTTTACTCCTTCCATTTACGTTTTCCTTTATACCTAACCTCAACCTTGTCATTTTCCCGATCCATTCTTCCAATTACATCTTACGCTCCTTTTCCTTTCCTAGTCCGTTTCATTTCATTATTCATCTCATCACCCTTTTCATTTCATATCACGCTCCTTTTCCTTTCCTGGTCAGTTTCATTTCATAATCATTTTAAACAGCTCCAAAGACCCTTTTTTGGGGTTTGAATTTTTGGCTTTGGCGGAGACATCGCCGGAGGCATACTTCTACAGTTCAGTTGGTTTTCGATCAAGTTACAGTAGAAGAAACCTTTGCTCCCTTTGCTGTAACTGCAATTGAAGGTGAGTTTATTCGAAACATTTTATATATTTTAGTTATAAGCTTGATTTCATTCGTTTGTCTCCAAGTATACCACGTGGCCTTAAACCTGTTTACACTTATCCTCTGTGAGGTATTGTGGCATGTTTACCTTTGCTGTATTAAAACTATGAGCATTAAATCAAGTTTTTAGTAGAAAAAAATTGAAGCGATGTAGATAATTCTGATAGTAATGTACGCATATGTGGTATGTACCATTTCCGTCTCTCTTCGCCTGGGATGATTAATATTGCATTCTTTGTTTAAAATGTTGCTCTAACAGTAATTCAGCCATAATTGTTGTCTATCCTGAGATTTCTGTGACGGTACAATGTCTAAAAGTGCAACATTTTACTTCACTATATGTTCTCTCCCGTTTAGCCAAAATATATCGTTGATTGTGTTAATTGTTTTTAGTGAATCAGCCATAATTGTTGTCTATCCTAAGATTTCCGTGACGGTACAATGTCTAAAAGTGCAACACTTTACTTCACTATATGTTTTCTCCCTTTTAGCCAAAATATATCGTTGATTGTTTTGTAGCACAGTAAGATTCCGGTAGATATGAGCTTAAGGGTATCGAACTTCAAACAGTTATCCTGCGAAAACTGTTCATTGGCGCTTTTATTACAACTGTGTTATGTAGAGGAAGGATGTAGATTTATTATGGCATGACTTGCATTGCTCCAATTCCATTATTTCATGAGATATAAGAATCCGAAAATCACAAATTTTCACCTGCAAATCGGATGGTTTTCAACGCCATCTTGGGTTGTTCCCGAGACCACCGTTAGAGGGGTTCCTCGACACATCACCTCTTCCCTATGTCCTGCGCTTCTGAAGGGCATTGTTTAAAACGCGATGTCGTGAGACGTTGAGTTTTAGATGCTGAAAGACATAGTTTAAAACGCGACCTTATTCATACGATCTTCTATTATTGTCCGTTATGGCTGGCGAGGCAGACGAGGTCCCCATCCCTAATCGAAATAAGTACCGTATTTATCATCTTTTAATTGTTGTCGCAGCGCTTTCGTCCTCCCCTAGTTTTGTTTAGAATGTGAAATAAGGGTAAATCCTAATTTTTGGTATCGTCCGACTGAAACTGGCGATTCGATGAAACCCTACTATCACCGTGAGGTGTCTCAAAACCCCCATCCCGTTCCTGTTTTTGTGTAGTTTCATCGGTTGTGAGGTGTATCAAAACCCCCATCCCGTTCATGTTTTTGCGCATTTTCAACGATTGTGAGGAGTCTGGAAACATATTTCGCTGTTTTCTTGTTCCCCGCCTTTTACCGCCAACCATTAAGGCCGCTTTACACGATACAATCGTTTGTACGGTTTCTTATACAAACGCTTGTATAAACTGAACGAAATTGTATGTTTCTCTGAATGGAATTATACTGCAGATAATTCACTCAACAATCACCTGGTGCCGACGCCGGGAAACACCAATATGGTGGCGCTGCGAACACTCACCTAATGGGTTTCAAATGCTGCAAAATCGTGAGTTATTAATGTTTTTCAATTTTTTTTTCACTGAGCGGAAATTGTAATATTAGCAGGTTGCGTCCCGAAAATTTCATCGAAAAACGACGATTTTTAGGGGTAATAAAAATGTTGAAGTTCCATACCCTTAAGCTCACATTTACCTGTGCTTTAGTGTTTTCAGTTCTTTTATATCGAAAGGTTTCAAAATACCTAAAGTAGAAACTGTAATCCTACGCTGGTGTTTTTTTGGGTACTCTACTCGTTCGTCAACTAACTACACTAGAAAATCTATTAAACATAGGTACTTTTAGAATACCACAAAGTGATAAGCTCGTCTTATGCAATGTTACATAAACAAAGAGTGATTGTATCAATATATAAGCCATAGGTCTTTCTTATCTAAGATTTTCATTAAGATTTGCCCAATCGTTTAGTGGAATTTTCTGTTCAGGGTTCGGCATCTTTCCCAATGTAATTGTGTGGGTGAATTAGTGACGAGTAGTAAATTACTCTATTCAAATTACAGGATAACTTTCGCCAAGGTTCCTTCAGTAATAATCTCCAAAATGCCTAAGCGGCGTTTCATGGATTACAGTGCAAGCCATCGACGTAGAATATGCAGAGATTCAGGAAGGGCATTACTGCAGGATGATATTTCAGACGATGGGCGAGATGACTCCTCAGAAGCTGGGTGGGAGGAAGTGTTGCAATCTTCAAATGAGAATTTGAGTGTGAATAGCGAAGTTCCTGATGGTCCCGATGATCGAGAAGTGTTTCAAGGAATGTCCGACATAGCTAGTGCTAACAGTTCTAGTGATTCAGATGAGAGTTCAGAGGAAGAGCCTGTCACTTTCATGGAGGAGATGAGGCAGTGGGCATCTTCTGATGTGACCCACTCAAAGGTGTCGGAAATCCTGAAGATTCTAAGGAAGCATCATTGCTTCAGTCATTTGCCTGTAGATGCTAGAACTCTCCTATCCACCCCTAGGGCAACTCCAGTGCAAAGGATAGCTGGTGGAAGTTATCACCATTGTGGCATTGAGAAGAAATTGCTCCTTCATCTGGAGAAGTATCCCCAATTACTGTGTAGGGAGAACTTGAAAATGCAGTGCTGCATAGATGGCTTGCCCTTAGCCAAAAGCAGCAATAGTCAGTTGTGGCCCATTCTGATGGCCTTCCAAGACTTCCCTAAAATTGATCTGTTTACTGTCGGCATTTACCATGGACATAGTAAACCTACTTCAGTGTCACAGTTTTTAAGTGACTTAAAGGATGAGCTGTGTGGTGTCCTGACCAACGGCATTGACCATCGTGGTAAAAAATATCATGTTGAAATGAGTGCTTTCATATTTGATACCCCAGCATATTCTTTTGCTACCCAGACAGTGCCTCATACTGCATATTACAGCTGCCGTAAATGTATTACCAAAGGAGAGTATGAAAGAACTAATGTGGCCTTTCTTGAATTACATGCCGAGCTCAGAACTGACACATCATTTAGAAGACGAGAACAGGAAGAGCACCACAGGGATATTTCACCTTTGGAAGAAATTCCCGGAATAGATATGATTGCACATTTCCCTTATGACTACATGCATCTCACATGCCTTGGGGTGATGAGAAAAATGTTGTCATTGTTCATGGCAGGACCCCTTCTTGTACGTTTGCCCAGTATTTCAGTCTCTCGGCTGAGTGAACAGTTGGAATGGATTGCTAGTTCCATACCCATGGAGTTCGCTCGTAAGCCTCGGGGAGTAAGAGAGTTAAAGAGATGGAAAGCAACCGAATTTAGGCAATTGATGCTTTACACAGGGCCCTTCGTGCTAAGAAAAATCGTTGGCAATGATGTGCTTGTGCATTACTTGTGCTTTAATTATGCAATGAGATGCTTTGTTGGTGACAAATATGTTCATCAAAGAAATGAAGCCAGGAAGTTAATGGAATACTTTGTTCAAAATTTCAAAACTCTGTATGGCCGGCGAAGTGTCTCACATAATGTGCATGCACTTCTACATGTACATACTGATGCTGAGCATTATGGATCCCTGGAAGTGGTTAGCTCATTCAAATTTGAGGACAAGCTGCAGAGTATAAAGAGAATGGTTAGGAAGAATGAGAAGCCATTGCAACAAATTGTGCGACGTGAAGCAGAAGTATCTATCAAAGACACAAAGGGAAGAGGATACTGCACAAGCATTTCTCGAAATGTGGAGGCTCTGCCTTTGGGACTGATGGCACCTGCTTACACAAAAATCTCCCTGAAGAACTTTACTGTGTCTGTAAAAACACCTGATAATTGTGTATTAATTGGCAGGTCTATTGTTATTGTTTCATGCATTGCCACTTTGGGAGAAATAACTCATGTTTGTGGGTGTGCATTCAAGGATGTCAGTGATTTTTATGCTAAACCAAGAAACTCCAGTAATGTAGGTTTATATAGAGCATCAGAACTCTCAGAACCGAGAATTTGGCCAATACAGGAGATTGTTGCAAAGGCAATAATGATTCCATTCACTGGGAAGGACCGAGTGAGACAGTTCTTTATAGGAGAAATAATTCATCGATAGCAGTGAAAATTTCATTATTCATCCAGGTACTGAGGCTTTTGTTTGTTTTAGCTGTTAGGAATCTAGAAGTAATTAGCAGCTGTTACATGTTTCACTATGATGGGCTTATATATTTAACGTATGTTAATTGTTTTCATCAGTTATAGAATTCGTTGCTCAGTGTGTATAAATATTGTTGGCATTAATTGTAACACTCTCTTTACAGCATGTCCTGGAAAATTGTTGAATTTGGCCATCTACGGAATAGTGGCAGTAGTTGTGGGCATGGCAGCATGGGCAGCAAACCTGTGTCTGTGGTGCCACAAATTTGGCTCCATAAAAGAGATGGTGGCACTTATTGCTGGTGGCCAAGAACAGCTAATGTCACCAATTTCGTAAGAAAATCAATACTGCCACAGCCGGATTGGGAGGAGTGGTATACCACCTTTGTGACAGAAGAGACATTTTGTAAGTGTAGTTATTAATTTTGAATATACTTCTCATAAAAGGATGTGAAGGCAAGGATTTGCTTGCACTTATGTATTCATATTTTTTATTGTTAGTAGAATATTTTGTCTGATCATGTACTCCATATCTTATCTCAACTTTTGCAGATGAGTATGCATTTGCAAGAGAGATTCTATGCAATGCATCATATGTGACTGACATTGATGAGCGGGTAAGGGACCTGAAGAAGAAAGATTTTGGGAGGGGAAAGCGGTCCCCAAAGAAGAAGTGCATGAGAGAAGAAGGAGAAATAAATAACACTTCAAGATCTGTCCTGTCTGAGCTTCCAGACATTTCCTCAGATGAAGGTAGTTTCTGGCATATATTATGAAAGAGATGATAGTGATTCAGGGTCATTGAGTTCTTGGTATTGTTTCAGATGAGTTGCAGGAGATGGATGAACCTGATAGTGGAGCTCAAGTTCATAAAAGTTGCTCTACCTTAGGGCAGCCGAAAGGAAGACCAAAGGCATCTGCTACCTCAAGTGGGTTACCAAGTAAGTAAAACTGTGGCCAGAGAAATAAATGCATAGTAAAAATTCGTCCTGTTGTGACTTTCACCCTGGCCCTGTTGTGCAATGATTAATTTGTTTTTGGGATTCCAGTCAGTCAGTTATTTAATCCCCATCTTTTTTTGCAGCTACAGCATTGGGAAGGAGGATACCCGAGGTAGCTTCCCAGCAGTCTCGCAGAGACTCTACATGTGAGTATCCCTTTAAATTAATTAAAAGTAGTATCTGCCTAATTTATTTCTTTCCTCGCACGTCACGAGTGACTTTCGCCAGTGATGTGCCATATTCAATTTGTATGACTATGTGGATATGCCTACCTCTCTCATCATGAAAAGTGACTACACATACCATAGTTCACCATCTCCTTGCATTAATTGCCTTCGTCACTGGTGCTAAACCCTTTTAGTTATCATGGGGGAGTCTTGACTTTTGAATCGAAGAGAGGGAACTTAACCCTTAACCAGTGACGTGCGGTCTGGGAGACCGCAATAAATCAATTCATAAAATGTTGCAACGCCATTTTTAATGCTTAGTTTAATGTTTCTTTATCTGCTTAAGTATTCTAAAACTTATATTTAATTTTATCCATTTCTAATACTTACCAATTTTTCGGTAATGATAGTTATTTGAAACAGGATCAAAAAACTGGTGTCAAAAACACTTGAGTTATTATTATCGTTTTTAAGTATCAATACTTCGTCAGATTTAAAAATAAATTACCAGCCATTAAATACCTTGCATCATTTCCCATTACTTCACGAAGTTGATGATCATTTAATAGATATTTTAAGAAAAATTTAAAAAGTAATCCACTCAAAATGGAATGGTAAAAAGTGCAAAAAAGACATCACAAAATATTTTTTTAAGTTAATTCTGTAAATGAAATTTTACTTTCAGAGGGGTTTTTCTTCATTATCATTTAGCCCAGGCAGTTTATTTGTTTGCTATGCAATGCTAGTTAACTTTCTTTGAGTGGTGTCCTTTTTCATTAAATTATCTTGGATAACTTTTTTAAACTGCCTTATTTTCAATTTTATCTCTGTTTAGTTCATACTCTTCCACTTGCATGCCTTGATTAACACTTGATTGCCACATATTTAAACGCTAAATCTGTACTTTTGCCTGAGCAGCCAAAAAGCTAGATGATTAAGTTCTGAAATTCTATTGTACATTTTGATTTAAAATATAATTATCTCTCCACCATAATTAAAATAGTTTTAATTTTTACAGTGTAATATGTATGCAATAATGATCCCTTAGTAGTGAAACTAGTTCCAATGTCATTATGTTCTCAAACGTTGTGAAATCTTTGCAAAATTTTCAAAATCCGCTCATATCTTGATTTTATATAACACCCCATTTTTCGGTCCCAAGGTGTTACGTAAAATGAAGTCAACTGTAATGCTTAAGGTTAAACTTATGTTTGTATAAGTACAAAATTAGTACATGCATAGATAAAAGTCTCCACTGCAATTTCAGTGTGCTTAAATCTCGCTCGATCTCGCTCGAGATTCAAGATTTTTTCAAATTCTCGCTCGAATTAAAAAAACCCCTGCTCGCACAGCCCTATAAATTTCCCATGTCAGAGTAGTGTACCTTCCTGTAATAAGGATTATTTACAGGTGTGACATGTACTCACATTCTTGACATCAGCCATCTTCGATCATCACTATTTGTGCATCACCTTGTCCTTGCATCTGTTTGTGCAATATATCATAATGGCAGATGGAGTAAAGTAAAATGTGCCATAAACCTGATAGCTAAGGCAGTTTATTAATGTGAACTTATTTACAGTAACTTTGATTATGAATTTAGATGAGTACATTTTTCAATGAAAGACCTTATCTCAGTTTTGTTTTTTTATGTTAAAATTGTGAACATAAGTTCATGTTTCCTATGTATAACTAAAGTGTTTTGAGTAAAGTGCAGTGACAAACCTGAAACAAATTTTATGATGAGTTTGGCAGTTTCATGGGTAAATGTAAGTGTTTGCTCTAAAGATACATTAATCTGGTTGAATAAGACTCAGGGTAAAATTATTCGTGTATAGTTTAATGCATTAGCATCATCTGTTCCTTGGATGTGGTGAAAGAGGTGAGGATGGTTGTGAATCTGACTTAGAAGAATGTATACATTGCTTTGCTTTGGTTGCTGGAATTTTTGTTTTTTGATCTTTATGATTGTCATACCTGAAGGAGCAGGCTCAATTATTACAACTTAGAACTGGGTAATTTATAGTCCACCTTAATTTAGAATAGGATAGATTTTACTAGAATGTGTGCTGTGGAATTGTGTGATCATGAAATAGCAACCCCGGATTCAGAATAGCAGTCTTAATCATGTCTTCTCCATTGTTTTCAGTCGTGATGACACAGCCAGAAGTAGAGAGGCTGATTTCTTTATATGAAAGAATGTCTTCAAACATAGAGAAATTGACTGCGAATGTGAGTCGCCTGTCCACCAAAGTTGTGGCTCTGGAGGAAACCCAGAGAGATATATTGAAAAGGCTAAATGAAGGGTTTCATAGCCTTAAGGTGCCACAAAAACAGCAGGGTGTTGAACTGCCATTCAACATCCCTGTAGGAAGCTGGCTTCATTTTCAGGAAGTGATGGACAGTTTGAAAGACGGTGACGTGAAGGAAGAGCTGGTTGGTTTTTGTTACTTTTATGTTTCTTCCTGTGATTTACAAACATTAATGCTAATATTTTTTGCATAGGTTCGAGGTTTAAGCAGAGTAGGGGGCAAAGATTTAACGGCAGTGGTAAATGCAGTACTCTCAAAACTCCTGACAAATAATTTTGCAGAAAAGTGCAGCTGGAAGGGCCAGAGGGGTGATAAATATGCATTGGAGAAGAGTGCCCTTCTTGATGTAGTGCATGGTAAGATTTAGAATTTCATTTTTAATTAGTACTTTAGATGCAACTTGAGTTGTGTGGTTATGTTTTTCATAGAAAAGTAGTGCTCAGAGTGACTTTGTTGCACTATGGGTGTATGTAAACAGAGTATATACGTTTCCCTTTTATTTAAGAATTTCACGATATAGATCTCATTATTACTACATTCTCTAAAACATATCCTTCATTTTAATGGTAATTACATTTTATTTGATTCTATTTTCAATTTAGGGTATTAAACTGTTGCAACGACTGTATTTACATAATGAAACTAATTATTGTGGGTCACATGGATTATGTAATGATGAAAATATAGGGAGCAGCCATCTAACTACAGACCTATATCCCTCACATCCATTTCATGCAAGGTCCTAGAACATTTAATTGTCAGTTCAGTCATGGGACACCTAGATAGCCAGAATTTATTGTCCAATGTCCAGCATGGCTTCCGAAAGAGCAGATCGTGTGAAACGCAACTTGCTCTCTTTTCCCACGATATTTTAGTTTCTGGCGAAAATAATATTCCAGTGGATGCTATATTTCTCGACTTCAAGAAGGCTTTTGACAAGGTTTCTCACAGCAAACTAATTTTGAAGTTAAAATCTTATGGGTTAGACAGTAACATTATATCATGGATTAATGATTTTCTGCATGATCGGGTTCAAAGGGTTGTTTTGGACGGTGTTTCCTCACCGGCAATTAAAGTCACTTCGGGTGTCCCACAAGGTAGTGTGATAGGTCCACTCCTATTCCTTTTGTATATTAATGATATCCAAAAGGTGGTAAAAAGTAAGCTTCGTCTATTTGCCGATGACGCAGTAGTGTACAGGGAAATTCTATGCCCGAATGATAAAGAATATTTAAATATTGACCTACAAGCAATTGAAACTTGGTGTGATACATGGCAGTTAGAATTAAACTTTAAGAAATGTCTTGTAATGAATTTTTGGAAAAAGAATAGCTCTCCCCCTAGCACTTACAAAATAAGTAATAATGAATTAACAAACGTGGAATCTATTAAATATCTTGGAATAAGACTGACAAATGATCTTTCCTGGGGTAAACACATTCGTGAAATAATGGGTCAAGCGAATCGCAAACTGGGTTTCATTAAAAGAGTATTGGGTAAATGTGACGATCATGTACGAGAAATCAGCTACTTTTCCCTTGTTAGACCTCATTTGGAATATGCTGCCAGTGTATGGGATCCCTACGAAATCGGTCTAAGTAATGAACTTGAACGTGTGCAGCGAAGATCGGCAAGATTTGTAAAGGGACGATACGATAATTATATTAGCGTAACCAGTCTATTAAATGAATTGAAATGGGAATCATTGTCAGATCGCAGGTTGAAATTTAGACTTAATCTCTTCCACAAATTCCAAGGCAATATTTTCAGTGATGATGTTAAAAATATTTTACGAACCCCAACTTACTATGGCAGACTGGACCATAATCATAAAGTTAGAGAAATTGATTGCCGAACTGACCGATTCAAAATGTCCTTTTTCCCTCGCACAATAAGAGATACGAATAACGGTAAATATGTCCTATCGGAGAGTAGCAATGAATAGCACTGGTAGCTGCATGTTGGTATGAGTACTTAAAGCTAACCCTACTAACAGAATGTTTTTGCATGTTTTCTTTGCAATTTCTATCTTTTTAAATAGTGTAGTTCTGACTACTATATTAATACTATTCCTTTTTTATGCATGATATGTAGTGCATGTTTGGTGAGCAATCACCCCCTGCCACACACCCTTGTGGTGGCTTGCAGGGTATTATGTAGATGTAGATGAAAAGTTGGTGGCTTCTGCATTTCTCTGGCATTAAGCTCATTATTATGAATTTCCTTCCATTTCAGGTGCAGTTCTGAACCATGTAGGTTTGGAAAGCACCACGGAGGACAGAGTAAAAGAGAAAATCCAGAACTGGTTAAAACAAGCCAGCCGTAGGCTGGGCAAAGGGGGAGCACCAGTTCTTGATACCATGACAATTGACCAGTGTTCACCAAATTTTGTTTTCTAATAAAGCTTAATTATGTACTGACTTAATTTATATTTATCTACTCCCCTCTCTTAGCTAATGAGTTTGAAAAAAGTTATTTCGATTTGAATGGTTGCCAAAGTTAACTTGTCGGTTCCATTTCTTTGCATCTCCAAGGATTTTTGTGTAACTGCCATGGGAGGTAAATTAAAAAGGGATGTCTTTTTGGAGGTTGTCACTGAGTATAACTATTCTGTAATGGGTAACAAGTGTTTGCCAAATTTTGTTAGGAATTAATTTGTGTTCTTTATGCATTACTCGAATGCTCAAGTGGTTCTGTAGGAAGTACTGAAAACAACTAATATTAAAAGGGATGGGAAAAGCGATTTGAACGACGCGCTTAAATAATTTTCGAGATTCCCGCTGCGATGCTGGCGACATCTAGCGGTTGAGTCTGAACCTGTACACCGGTGGCGCCGCGAACGGTAGGTTTTGTAACTACTTCGTGATCTCGTACATGGGACACGAGCCTAACACGTAATGGGGCGATTATGGTACCGAAAGTCTACCAGTCCTACACGTATTTGTCCGGTATTCGTACGAGTTTGGTCTGGTGCCAACTACGAAGCTGAAACGTAACTGGCACCAATTCGCAACGAGCCGTGCTGTATGGGATGTCTTTTGGGAACCAATAAATATATTATTATTATTATTATTATTAAAATACTGGTGTGCTCGCCGGGAAACAGGTTCTCAGCATTATGGAGGAAACTCTTATTTATCTCTCCTGGAGTTGAAAGAATATCAGTTATGTATATTGCATGACCATTGTAAATATATATTTACAATGGTCATGCTTATTTTTAACCACAAAATGGTTATTAGGGAAATGTTTTAATGGCACAAATTATCCATGTCAACCTGTTAGTAAAGTTAATAATCACAAACGACTTAATGCCAACCAGCAGCTGTATATACATGGCCTCCCAGTCAATAGGAAAATGGGCTTCGGACCATATCCTATCCCCATCCCTTCCATACCTATCCTTATGCCTTTCCTCCCGGTCTGAAGCGCCTATTAGTGCGGAAACAGACTTGAAAACACCCATGATGAATAGGAAAATGGGTCAGGTCGTACATCAAAGGATGAAAGGATACACATGAGTGAAGTGTAGGTTGTTAGGTAGGCATATCTGTAGTATGCGAGGTACAACTAGTCATCGAGTGAGAACCTGGATCATTTCCCTTTTTTTACAATTTTGTTCCGTTGGGGAACAGTTGGGCTAATGGTTGGGGAACGGTTGGCAAAATGGACATAAATAACGGTTGGCCCACTGTTGCACCTAACCATTCCCCAACGTTGACCCAACCGTCTGTGCTACATGGGCTCATTTCATATGGTATCAACTGCTTAGAACCAGAATCAGTCACTTCCTTACATACTTCACTTCCTACTGACCTGCACATATATCAATAGACACAACTGGAATACCTAGACCATTCAGCCATACCTACACTTCATTGAGTAATCTGTTCAGATACAAGATTGATTATTCCCATTGTTACAACCACTTTCAGTAGCATTCATCCAAAATTACTTCTATTCCACTCCTTTTGAGATACTAATTTGAACCAAAATTATCCCTTATCCAAAAATGCAATATTATTTACAACAAATTGCCTCAACCTTGATCACCTAGTTACACCTAAAGCACCAGTGAAACAAAACTTCACCAATCATAATACCCTGCATATCTATAGATATCTGGCGCCATCCCACGTCACAATTCTCCCTTTCCGGGATAGCAGACATCAAAATGAGTACATTCTAACAAATCAGATGCTTGACCATCTGTTTGACTGAAAGGCTTTTTGCAATGCTTGCCTGTAATGCATAGAATCAGAGGCGTATTTACCATGTGGCGTACACAGCGGCCGCCGGGGGCCTCGCGAAAGTCACGAGGAGGCATGTTTTTAATGTAAATTTAGGAAGTAATTTAATTTTATGTAAATATTGTAAGAAATCTGGCATAAATACGTCACTGCATGGAATACACTCAGTATGTTGCCCTTCAACGAAATCTATGCCATCGGCTGTATCCTTGAGGTTAGACAAATATTTGTAATTAAGGTGCCTTGTCCTTATATGCCAGATTCCCTCGGAACAGTAGAAACATTTACCATATTGGGCAAACATTTTAAACATTGTCTATTTCAATAGGAATATGTTAAGGAATATCAGAAACGATACCTTCATACAGACTCACAAGAGAGATGCACTTGCCATAGCAGATATTTTAGGCATTCCATAATCATAAAGTCGAAATGATTCTTCCAGTTTGGAGCAACCTGTAAATGCCACCAGCAACACAGCCTGCAAGCTGACTTGTATCTGTAATGTTAACATGGTTTTCATCATACACATTAACACCATATCTGTCATACAAAAGTACCTTCTTTACTTTTTTCAGCGATCTTAAAAAATTATAGGTAACAGATTTGCAGCACTCTTTCCACAATACAAGGCATCAGTAATCGTTATATGAATTTTGGACTGATTATTGCTGAAAATAAATGGCACATTTCCCACACCTTGGAATAACAGAGATAGTAGCCGTTATGAAATCAGTCGTTTCCGTGCACACCAATGCTCACAGAAGTTACGAGATCTTCATGCAAGTAATCGAGTACATGAATCGATAGTCAGCCAAAATCAATCGATTGTTTCTATCGGTTACGGAAGGTTTAATCAAATTAATTATAATCGGCTGAATTATAATTGAATTATAATAATTATAAATCAAGCATCAATCATTTTTGACATCAAACGAGAATTAAGTCGCATAGAAGTAGGTGCAGACCCATCATACCAGTAGCGATAGCGATATATCGCACATCTCGCGGCTATCATAGTCACAATACTACGGGTAAAGTTTACACGTAAATGCACCTATTCGGAAGGTCTAATCAGTCCAATTATAATCGGCAATCGAATAGTTGTTACAGATTATCACGGTCGTCTACAGCAGGGACGTCTACACGGCCAACATGACATGCTTTTATTATTATCAAATTTTCGCGGGTTGTGACAACCTTCACATCTGTAAGGTAAAACCAGCGCTTTGAAGTACTACTTTCATAAGACGACTATAGTATGCCAGAACAACATAAAATTGCTCAAAATGCTAATAATTTAAAACGATTTTCAACTATTCTACATGGCTATACGAAATATGAGTTTTCTTCCAACTGAAGTAATTTGGTGATATGAAAAAAGGCTTTTATATTGACGCCATGTGTCAGAGGCACTTAAGGCGCCGTGGTACATGATTATTTTTTCGCTTTCGAGTGCTGAGATGATGGAGATAGTTTTTCCGTCGACCGGTAGAGTTACCAGAGTCGGCGCCTACCCAACCAGCCATATTTTTTTTCAGTGTCTCCTCTACGCTTTAATTCTTTGCGCAGAGGTGATGAGGCAATAACGACCCTTCCCTCTCATCCCCTCTGTCCGCGGAGTTTTCCATTGCTACTGTAGCAGACTCCACATTATACCATGTGGCAACGTGGAATTCGCGGAAATGCATTCGCTACGTTTTTCTAAGAACCGAGCCGGTCTGGTCCTAGTGGGGTTCGTAGCTGCAGGAGAACGCGTCCGCGGTCCAAGTCATGAATATACTTCATTTTTCAGGGTAGCCGCGTTGATTGGTTGTTGTGACAACAGTTTAGCCGTAAGAACTGCAACAAATAGGAGGTGGTCTCAGCTGGTAGCTTGGCTTGCACGTGTTAATGTCTAAATGTGGTAATTTGAAAGTAATATACGTTTGTGCCTACTACAGACCACCCCATTCCGATGTACACTCACTCAGTATTAGAACTCGAGAAACAGATCAGGGACATTAATTCTCATACCAACGAACGACAGATTATTGAAAGGTGGAGATTTCAATACAACATCGATAGATTGGAAAACATGTAGTCATTAGTCTGGGGGTAGGGAAAAAGAAATCTGCTCGTCATTTTTTAACCTGTTCGCTTAATACGCAGTACATCAAATAGTAAATTTGCATAATAGAAGGGAGAATGTTCTCGATTTACTTGCCTCAAACATCCATGAAAAAGTTATTGAAGTTAAAAATGTCGATGGAATAAGTGACCACAAGGTAGTACACGTTAAATTATCCCTCAATACTTACAAAAATGTAAAATTAAAAAGAAAGCTTAGCCTTTTAAGTAAAGCAGATTTTAACGGGTTTAGGCGTGACTTACAGACTTCTTTTGAAAAATTCTAAACATCAGAAAAAATAGTGATGCAGACATGGAAAGAGTTCCTCCAAATTACACGGTGAGTGAGTATAAGAGTGAGAATAGGGAACCAGGGTGGTACAACGTGGAGGTTAAAAAAATGTTTAAAACGACAACGAGTTATCCACGCGAAACTAAGAAAAATGTAGCTAATAGCGATCTACAAAAATTATCGAACGTTACATATAAAGCAGCCGCAAAAATAGCCCTTAGAAAAGCGTAAAGTGGTTTCAAGAGAAAAGTACTTGGAGAACAACTAGAGGGGAATCCGAAAGCATTTTGATCATATGTTAGGGAAGTACAGGGAACTAAACTTTCAACGGTTAATTCCTTGAAAGGGTATAGGGGCGAAATATTTAGATAAGGCTAATTTGTTGAATTATTTTTCCAGAGCGTTTTTAATCAATCTAAGCGTAGTTTGCTCGAAACAATACCAGACCGATTTCAACAAATAATGCCCCCGATCGATAATTGTATCTTATAACGGAATCGTATCCTTACTAAAAATGTTAGCCCGAACAAGAGCTCAGGTCGTGATGAAATTCCTGCTCGTGTGTATAAAGAAATAGCTCTCGAAATGGCACCGTATCTTAAAGTAATATTTAACGAATCCCTCGAAGAACACGCGGTTCCCAAAGACTGGAAGATAGCAAACGTGATCCCAATTTTTAGAAGTGGCGATAGGGAACATCCATCGAATTATAAACCAATATCAATAACGTCACTGTCGTGCAAAATTATACAGCATATGATAGTTACATCAATAAGGGGACACCTCGATAGCCAGGATTTATTGATAACAAATAAGCATGGGTCCAGAAAGGGACGGTCTTGCGAAAATCAGTTAGGTCTTTTCGTTCATGATATTTTAGTTTCCGGAGAAGGTAACGTACAGGTAGACGCAGCGCTTTTAAATTTAGAAAAGCGTTTGACAAGGTTCCCCACTGTAATTTACTCGCGAAGTTAGCATCATACGGGATAGATAGTAATATGGTAGGCTGGATAGGAGATTTCCTACATGAACGCGTTCAATGAATGGTATTAGATGGTGTCACCTCAGGCGAAGCAAAAGTTACATCGGGTGTTCCCCAGCGTGATAGGCCCAATTTTATTTCTTCTCTCCGTAAATGACTTGAATACAGTAGCTAAAAATAGCAAGCTCCGTCTTTTTGCCGATGATGCAGCAGTCATCATTGGTCATCAATCCTCAGATCGGTTTGACGCAGCTCTCCACTGAGTCCTGTCGGCTAATCTCTTCATATTTACGTATTTATTCTGATGCAGTAGTGTATAAGGAAATAAGAAATTAAGAGGATAGTCATTCTTTAGCTAAGGATTTATATGCGATTGATGATTGGTGTGATAGTTGGCAGCTAGAATTAAATTTGAATATATGCGCGATAATGAACTTTGGGAAAAAGAATAACTTTCCCCAGAAAAATTATTGCATCAAAGAAAAGAAAATATCTAACGTAGAATTTATTAAATACTTAGGCGTCACCAACATTGAAGACATGCTGTGGGGGAAATACATCAGGGAAATAACTAGTGTAGCAAACCATATATCAGGATTCGTAAAAAGAGTTCTAGGCAAATGCGATGAGAGAGTACTAGAAGCTATTTTACACTTGTCAGGCCTCATTTAGAATATGCCGCTAGTATATGGGATCCGTACGAGGAAGGTATGATAAAAGAATTAGAGCGTGTGCAAAGGAGATCCACTAGATTTGTTAAAGGCCGCTATGATAATTGTATAAGTGTTACGAGTTTAATAGAAGAACTAGGCTGGGAATTACTATCAGAACGCAGGTTGAAATTTAGGTTAAACCTTTTCAGTAAATTGGAAACCGATTTGTCGCATATTTTAAGTCGATAATTCTTCTTCCCGTTACTCCACCGGATAAACCTTCGTTTTTCCCTTCTTCGGCAATTGCCATATCGTCAAATGAATCATGCAAAGTTTCATCAGCTACTGAATCGTCAATATTGGACGGGGTTTCTTCAATAGCGCAAGAAGTTCCTCCTACGTGCGACTCTGTTCCCATTATTTTGAGACGCCTGTTTCGAATAATAGAAATTTGCATACTTACACATGAATATATCATTACATTAAGATAGTGTTTTCACAAAAAATGACAATATTTACCTTTTTTCTTCCCTCCGCTTGGCCAAAAATTCACCCTTTCTTTTTTTCCTCGCCATCGAAAATGTCAAGCGACTGCCTACTTTAATTTTCCGATATCGGTACGCTTCCGATGAAATTTCGAGACTTGACAATTAGTCAGTTTGACTGTTACTAGACACCCCGAGAGCGACAACCTAAGCTGAGACTCAAGAAATAACCCGTCAGTAAAGACCCGTCAGTAAACCCGTCAGACTGACAAATGATGACTGAAATGACTGAAACTTTCTCAGGAGCAACAATAAAATTTCATGATATTAAATAAGATACGAAATAAAATAACAGACCTAAAAATCGCTTTTGATCTTTTCATAGAAACTTAATTAAAACAAATTTATTAGACATATTTGCCGACGACGAACTGGACAACAAGCCCAAATACAAATGTGAACCCATTTCAAAAATTTCTGAAAATAGACATACATCAATTAGTGCACAAGTGAAACAATTTTATTTTTAGTGACAAGCAATGTTTATATTTTGCATGTTAATCATATTTTCCTTTTTTGGCGAAATGTGGCTTTCATGAAAACCATTCGCTCAGCGGAAATATCAGTGCAGATTATGCAACCCACATTTCGCGTAAAATTTATGCATTTGTTCTTATGAACATTTCAAATTAAAATTTTTATGAATATACCGCGGCAAATAACAGTTGAATAAGAATTTATTCTCAATGGGCTCATATACGTATCTATTTCTAGCCGGTGAGCAAATATTTGAATACGTGTTTCTATATTGTTTTAACTTAGACTAGTCGTAAAATTCCTATTTTCAAACATGTGAATTTACTGCTGTTTTAGCGAATCAGCTTTTAATTTTAACTTTTAAACCTGATGAATGGTAAATTTAAACAAATTGCAAAAGTATTATAGAAATTAATTTCCCAAAAATTTTAAAACCTTAAATTTTAGCATTTGAAAATAATATTATTGCGTTTTCTGAACGAATAGCTTCTTGTATAATACTAGGGTGTGTATCTCTTACATTTATTTTATTTACGGTGACTGGCCTTGGGTGTCAGTTCACTGGGTGATCTCCCCCCCCCCCTCCGATGTCAAGTTGCTTACAAATGACCCTGTCATTACGCAAAATAAATATTATACAAGTACCTAAGTATCACAAATTTTTAACTTTTTTTCGACCTCTGGAAACGAAATAAGAATTTACACTGCCATTAATGTACATATATGTGGGTATTTTAGACGTAATATAATACCGCGTATTTACTTTCCATACCTCTAAAATATAGCAACAAAAAAGTAAAATCATATCTTTTTAATATTTATGGAATGTAGAATACCAGGATAAATTCATTAACATGGCAAAACAGGACATTTAGGGGTAATTCCATATCAATTCGATCGCCCTTGGGGTCACCGATTTTGACCAAATTTGGCATAACGGCTCCATTTGGTAAGAAAATGACAATCCCAGAGCCGATTTGCAAAAAACGTAACCGTTTACGAGAAATTGCAAGTTGCAAAATTCGAATTATGCGAAAGTTACTACACATTTTACGATATATCTCCGACACCATTTAAGCTACATACGTGCTTAAGGGCTTATTTTTAAGATCTTGCATTGGAAAAATATAATAAGCGATTACAATGTGAAACATAAACAATTTTATGAAGTTTATAACAATTTATAATATTCAAATCGATTTTGGACGGTGTAGTTATGCCTTCAATTTTCCTTATTTTTTTATATGTTGTAGACACAACCCTCCTGTTTAAATTAAAAAAGTTTGCCAGAGGTGATATTCCATTTAAGAAAGAAAAATATTTTTGAGTGAAGGCGTAACGCCCGTCGGTCACCCCGGCCGACCGTATGGTACTCTGGTGTCTTCAGATCTCTGTAGCTTTCTCATTCATCTCATTCTCACCAATCTCATTCTCACCTTATGCCAACTCTTTGCGCGTGTATACTATTTACTTCACCCGGGTGTGACCACAGCCTTAGAATATTTGAAGAGCGGCACCGGGCCTCGGAAAACAATTCACAAAGCTCGACCCGTCTTCGGCTTCCAGTACTACTTTCCTCACATAGGTACTCTTTTAGCATGTTCTCCGAAATCTCTTTCTCAGTTCTTCCTTCAAGGAAACGGGTCGCCCGTTTCCTTGAAGGAAGCCCGCCGGTCCTTCGCCCATTATCACCCATTCGAATTTTACTCGCAGGGAAAACAACGAGGAAGGCAGAGCGCTACCCATATCATCTAAACGGATATTTTGTTTCTCTTCGCATGCCATAGCCTCCCATGATAAGGCAACACCCTGACATCCCATGGTTTTGATATTTTAATCATTTTCGCATCATGACTTCGCACATGCGAATGATGTAAGTCTCGGGAACCAGTGAAAAAATAATTTGGTTATGTGAGGCAATGGAATTAGTTTCGCCGTTAATATTTAGATGAGCTGAAAATATTATTTTTATCTCTCTTTATTGAGTAAAATAAAAATAATTCATTTCTTTGAACACCATTCGCATTCAAAAGCACATTCCTGAAAGCTAATTCATTTTATTTAAATACTTCGACTCACTTTGCTGGACGTCACTGCTCTTTTTTCTCTCAATCATTTGATCAGGACTTCGTATCCCTAACTTTTTGAGCCTTTATAGTGAAAATACGACGATGTTGTCGCGTTTAACACCTCACCTCTGAGCAAAGCGGACCCAATCGTAAACTACCACGTAAATTTGACAACAATGGACTCAATTTAACTCAATCACGCGGAAACTTAAAAAAATAGCCTAGTTTTTGGGCATTCATTTTTGGAAAGTTGTCGTAATTCCATAGGAATATTTCACCATATTCTTCTCGGAGATGATGAATGCATGCATATAGTTAACCATTCCATTTTTTTCTCACTGTACCTCGAATCACGAGTGAGTATCATGAAAATTACTAGTAATTTTGTCTTACATTAGTAAAATAATCACTTTAAAAACATTTTGAAATTGCAGTAAAATTATTTTCGGCGTGAAAAACTGAGGAATCATCACAACTCCAAAGATAATTCCTGATCCATGAATGATAATGAAATTTTTTTGGAGCAGTAACGATTCCAGACCAAGCATTTCGTCTTTTCTGTTTAAAATAACGAACGCCATAAACGACCCAAGTGTTATATTATCTCGATGTGGAGAATCTTGGAAAATACCCAATCTTAAGATACAAAAAGCTTATTGACTAGTATGACAAGGAGTAAGTCCAGCTCTCCAAATTAGAGGAAAATGGGATACAGGGAGACTTAAAAAATAAAAAAAAATACGTTGAAAGCACGAGATGATCGTATTGGAGCTGGGTTAACTTAACTCTCCACTAAATTTTCTCATTCGAGGGATGAACTACGCCAAACCACATCCAGGACTGAAGACAAAAGATATCTGACATATAACATAGATAAGAACATATAACAATAGATCGTGCAACACCTGAGTCACAGGCGTTAAGTGCATAGCTAGATAAAGGGGAAAAAATAGAGGCGATTGACGCACGCAATGGAGTCAGAATAAGCGCCATTGAGAACGCTTGTTGCAGTCATGAATGTACTTGACCATGAGATCACATTTATAAAAGAAAGAACAACTTGGCTGTTTCTCAGAGCACTGTGATACATCATGGCGAAGGCAGTATCATTCGTGATTCTCCTTGTCGTAGGAGCAACCCTCGGTGAGTTCCATCTATTTAGAGTTCTGAGATTTCACTACCTACACTAAAATATTTGGAAACGGGTATGAAGAATAATAATGCATGTATTGGTAATTTTTTAACAACAAATCGAGCATCTATTACTGGAGAAGCTGAAAGAGAATATACGGTAAACGGATGAAATCGAAGTGATTACGGGCTATACCTATTAAATTAAAAAAAACACCGCATATTGGTCCGAAATCGACAAAAGCTGGCCAAAAATAAATAACTTCGACTTTTTACGAGGAATTTATGAATGGCGTTTTCGCTTTGTAGGGGATATGGCCAACAAAAAATGGCGCTAAATTTGTCTCTCTATTGCACATCATCATCTTCATTGGTCAACAATCCTAAGATTCGTTTGACGCAGCTTTCCACATGATTCTTCTATCGGCTAACCTCTTCATATTAACATAATTCCCCTCTTTCATATCCTTCACGACCAAATCCATATATCTCATACGACGCCTTCCTTTGCCGTTCTTCCCGTTCACTTTTCCCTCGACGATCGCCTCCATCAGTCTCTCAAGATATGGATGATTAAGTTGCTCCTTCTTTTTAGTGTTTTCAGCAGACTTCTCTTTTCTACCACTCTTCTTAGGACTTCCTCGTAACTTACTCGGTTGATCCATTTAATCTTCATCATTCTTCTGTAGCACCACATTTCGAATGCTTCTACCCTTTTCTTCTCCGCTGCTGTCATCGTCCATGCCTCAGTGCCGCACAGAAACATGCTCTAGATGTATGTTCTGATGAATTGTTTCCTTACTTCTATGCATGTATTTTCAGCTGTAAGTAGATTCTTGTTTTGATAGAATGCCCTCTTTGCCTGGGCTATTCTACCAACTATTTCTTTCTTGCTTCGTCCAACGTCGGTTACTCGACTTCCTAGGTAACAGAACTCTTTCACCTCTTCAAGTTTTTGTTTTCTTAGTATAACATTGGTTTTGGCCTCTTCTTTCTTGCTACACACCAATATCTTAGTCTTCTTCCCATTTGTCTTCAGCTGATATCTGGCCATTGTCGTTTCCATGGTTGCCATAATCTTGTTCAGATCCCTTTATGTCTCTGCTAAGAGTGCTATGTCATCAGCGAATCGCAGCATGTTTATTTTTTTTCCGTTGACAGTCACTCCAGAAGACTTCTCTTTGATTTCATTGACGGCTTTCTCGATGTAAACATTAAAAATTATGGGAGACAGTGCACAGCCTTGTCTTACTCCTTTCCTTATTCTTTCCTCTTCACATCTGGGCCCCGATTTAATCACAGCTACTTCGTTTTTATACAGACTGTGGATAATTCTTCGGTCATTGTAGGACACTCCAATTCCCTTCAGAATTCAAAGCATTGAATCCCAATCCACGTTGCCAAAAGCATTTTCTAAATCCAAAAATGCAATGAATGTAGGTTTATTCTTCTCCATTCACTTAGACAGCCTTAGGGCCAATATTTCTTCTCTTGTTCCCTTACTTTTCCTGAATCCGAATTGATCTTCATCCAGGAAGTATTCTGCTTTTCGTTCTATTCTTCTGTAGATGATCCATGTCAATATCTTCGATGCATGTGTTGTGATGCAGGATGTGTAATGCAGGATTATAGTCCTAAAATTTACGCATTTCTCCACTCTATTCTTTTTGGGAATAGAAATGATGATTTTTTTTTCAAATTCCCTTTTTCACACAGTACCTAATGTGTATATGTCGCAAAATTAGGGTAAATCAAAGGCTAAACGCCCGTCGCACAGTGGTCAGAAATGGGAAAATACCATACAAAAGTCTAAAATTGCTTCTTTTGAGGTACACACTTGAAACTTGGCATAGACGGTGAAAACTGATTGCTGATCATGGAACAGTAAGTCATTTTTGAAAGATCTCATCCGTTTTTGAGATACAGAGGCTCAAACATGGCCAAGTTTCCAAAAACACGCCCGATCTCGTTTTTCCTCAAAAATATTTGAAGTTAAGCTGCTAGTGGAGTTTTGGAAGGATTTTCATGAAGTAAAAAACATTATATTCCGGTAATATTGTACTTTATATATAATTATATATATATTTTATTCATTAGTTTCGAAGATTTTGGTTAATATTAGTGTGGTATTACGTCGAAAAATGGCGGAACCTTTTTCCGGGAAAAATTTGACAAGTAGACAATATATTTCGTTTAAGAAAATTGCCACCCGAAAACTTCCATAACAGTATTTACTTAAGTAATTTTAAGAATATAAAGCAAAATTCTTGAAAAAATGTTTGCGGCTGCGAAAATGAACGCAATTTTTCGATCGCGCTTCACGGCCCGGCTCCGCGACGCGGGTTCTAGAGACTCGGTGACTCCGTTGGATATTTCAAGTTGTTTGGAACTAATTATTGAAAATTGTCATTTTAGTCATGGTATACAGTCTCTATTTACCCGAAATACTATATTGAAGATATTAGGAGAATATTGGATCGATCGAATTGATCACTGAACGCGTGACGCTGGTAAACATGCTTCGGTTTGGATACTTTACGGATTCATGCCGCATGTTAGGAACATCTTATGTGTAGAATTTAAGTTTTCACGCGAAGGGTACCTTACACATTTACCAGCAAAGGCAACAGCCGGCATTCTTTCTCTACTACTAACCCTTTTCACCCTCTCCGAGGAGGAACGTGCGAAAAGGGACTTTTTATGACACCGCGCATTCTCTCAATTCTTTCGGCATCTTCCTTGATCTCTTCGTAGTTGAAGCCAGGGTAGAGGAAAGAAATGGTTCCGATGTGATCAGCAATCTTTTAAAGAGGTCGTCGTTTGTGGCCACTCTAGAGTGTTTCCTAACGTAGAGCCTCACGACATTTTTGGGTGTCCTTATTCCTAGCTTCCAAAATCTCTTCGGACAGTTACCCCAATGGAAGAATTGCCTTCTTTGCAATTTCCCCTCCATGCAGTAGTCCATACCTTATGGACCGTGGTTGGCATATAGTGCCATGGGTACACCTCTAAGTATAGTTCGGCTGTCCTCTGGCAGTAATGCGAGAATGCAGCGTAATTGAGCATTATTCCACTGGATATTGCCTTCAGAATGACAGACCAAAGGAATATTTAGTAACATCTGCTGGTCGATCTTTCATTTTCGTTAAATCATTCACCTGGGAAGCTTTCGCTCCGCAGATGTAGTGCCTCAAAGTAGCTCTATCAGTGAATGCATTGCATACCTAAAAAATTGTTTTTATAGATTTGTCTAACAATAACCACCACCATTTACTTGTCCATCTATTTAAAAAAGGCATAAACCTTACCTTTACATTTAACATGGTAAGAAGCAAGCTGAAATTAATAGAATAATTTCCCCAATTCCTATTTTTGAAGCCGTCTATCTGCTTATATGTGCATATAATTCCTTTCCGCCATAGCAACTTCCTTGGTTTCGTTTAGCCTCTGAAGGCGAATGGGCCGGCAAAATCTGGTTGACGACGGGCGAGGATTTTTCCAGGTAATCTCACCTAAAATAGTGCATATATTATTGGTACTCAATTATACTGCAATCAGACTGGCCAAAGATAAACAAGGTATGAAACACGAAATCCCTTAATCTCGTATCAGTTGCGTCATTCAGCAAACGAAGTGGCTCCATGGCGCTAAAAAATAAATATTCATCTGATGTATCTGCTTCTTCCCACCTCTGTTTATATTGTGAATGGCCCAAACTCCCATCAAATCCATATTTGCAAATCAATGTGCAGTTTATTTCATTGCGGGATGCTAGGGCCATGGAAACGCATGCCAGTATTCGCGATGCTGTATGGTTTAATAGATCTAGTAAACTCACTTCGTTAATGTTTACTGTGATGTGTATTCCTTCGGGGTATGCAGCGCTTTTTGCATTTAACACTCGCCCATAGCTAGGATACAGGTTGTGCCCATAACTAAGAGCGGAGCTTCTCAGTGAATCATGCTGATTCTTTGTCAGCTCAGTGGATCATCAGAGGTAGCCTCCTCTGGTGACATCTCCGACTGCATCTCATGTTTTGTCGTGTTAAATCTGTCAATTGTCGCGAAATTCACCTTGATAGAAGATGGCTTTAAGTGCAAATGTGTCATTCACCAAATTTTACAAGAAATTTTGATATCTTTTAAAACAACACCTTATAGATTTTGTAACAATTGAGTATTTGGTTAACCATTTAAACGTTTTTATAATTTTTCTATTAATTAGTAAAAGCATCGTTATTGTTTTGAGCTCCTCTTCGCTACTCTGATAATTTCACGCAGGATTGAGCAGAAAAGCGTATTCAACTTGAAGAAGAAAAAAAATATTGCCTATAATTGTCTAACTGACCTCCAGACGGTTTTTAGTTGCACGATACAGCGCTCCGCTCCGCATTGCCGGCCGGTGGCGGCAGCGAACTGCGGCTGCGTAGCGCAGCGACCGGCGCACAGTGGGACCAAATGCCAAATAGATGGCCATAAGTCCCTAAAATAAACTTTTAAAATCTAGGTCTTCTATGCACTGCGTTGTCTTCTATGATAATGACGCCACCAAGAAATGCAATTTACAGGTATATAAGTACGAAAATTTGCGCAAAAATCATTGTTAAAGTGACTAGGTCGTACCTTACTTGTGTGTGCAAGCAAACCCGCAATTAGAAGGTCTATTTTAAGGTTGAATTGTAATTCACCAACTCAATTGATTGTAATTTAGTAAAAAGAAGCAGTGTCAAATTTACTCTAGTTTTGGAGGAGGTAACTGATGATTGTTAAATTTTCATTCTTTCTCTCCTTTCAAATCTAGTCCTTTCGTATACGATGCTCTGATGATTGCGTCGCGAGTAAATACATTTTATTCAGGAAAATGGAAACGTTTTTTCAAAGTAAGTACATATGACGTATTTAATGTAAAAGTTTGAAAAACAAAAGTCTTTAACAGCGGCTTATAGGCCGCGTTGTGTGTGTTATATTTTTCGTAGTTGTCTGAGAAAATGTAGCTATAACGATATTAATCACTTCATATTTATTTATCACTTATATTTATTTCTGCACATAATATTTACAGGTGTTTCACGTTTTACATTTACGCTAATATTTTTTAGCATTCATATATTTTCATAGAGAACCATAATTATTATAGGTAACACTTTAATGTTTTCCATGTTCCTGAATGAAAATCGATGCACTTGGCGAATTATGGTTGAACTTCAAAGTAGGCCTACAAATTCTGGGTTGCTTCCACGACACGAGTGAGCTGCGCTCTGGTCGCTTCAACACTGAATTGTGGGCGCAGATTCATACCTACCTCCCGATAAAATGTATTTGCTCGCGGCGCAATCATCAGAAAAGACAGCAACGTATACGAAAAGACTAGATTTGAAAGGTAATTTGAGGTACTTTTGACCACATTTTAGGCACTTTCAATGTACTTAACGGCAAATGGCATCCAACCACAATATGTACACCTCTGCATATTTTCTTGTGCACCTTCTCGTGGAAATTGGACTATTAAGAAATTGAATGGAATCAGACGATACATTGTGAAAAAGTGACATGGTGTTAGAAAACCCAACCGGCAATTGAGTAAAACATTACCGGTTTCAATATAATGAGACGTATATCGATACAACTTGTAGATGTATTTTTTCACCCTTTTTATTGAGTAAAACCCTACCGGTTTCGACACTCTCGTGTCATTGTATCGAAACCGGTAGGGTTTTACTCGATAAAAAGGGTGAAAAAATACATCTTCAAGTTTTCTTACACCTTGGACTATTAATCAGTCAATATTGCAGATGCTTGCTGCAAAAATATACAATTACTTCGGATATATAAGTATGGTCAACAAATAAAAATAAAACCTCTCCAAAATAAAATAGGGCAAAAGAGGAAGAAGCAATTATTTTACGGTCTTGGTGTTAAATAGAAAATCGGCGTATCAGGAGACATAGTCTGGGTGCGAAAAGAACAAATTTATGAATTTATGGAATATTGTTTGGATCACACAAACTTATATTTAGAAAACAAGTGAGTTCTGGTTTTGAGCTTCAAATGTGATTGAATTGATGCGTCAAATTAGAATCTAGGATTATGCTACCATTACAGCGGACCACACTATAAACATATTAGGTTGATGAGATACTTTTCACAATACTATGCATAAAATGTGTATTGTGTAAGTCTTCAAAAATGAAAATTTAACAATCATCAGTTACCTCCCCCAAAAGTAGAATAAATTTGACACTGCTGAGCGGACAAAAGTAACGGGCTATTACATGTAATATGCAACCCGCGCAACGTGATAGCTGAAGTGATGCACATATTTTCATAAATAATAACATTGCGCTGCTAAACTGCAGCATATTTTTTCATCAATCGATAGCTAAGATCTTTGGATACAAATTAATGTAACTTATTTGGTGATGAAATGCCTGGCAATACAACTTTTTGAATTTTTTCTTCAAAAATTTCGCGAAAAAAGTTGAAAAATACTTACTGTAAAAAATGAAGATAACGTTCAAAAAAAATCTTGATGAACTTTTCACTTGTATGCATAATATCTACTTGCTATGAGGAAGGTATTTCTTTTTACTAAATTACAATCGATTGAGTTGGTGAATTACAATTCAACCTTAAAATAGACCTTCTAATTGCGGGTTTGCATGCACACACAAGTGAGGTACGACCTAGTCACTTTAACAATGCTTTTTGCGCAAATTTTCGTACTTATATACCTGTAAATTGCATTTCTTGGTGGCGCCGTTATCATAGAAGAAAACGCAGTGCATAGAAGACCTAGATTTGATAGTTTATTTTAGGGACTTATGGCCATATATTTGGCATTTGGTCCCACTGTGCGGCGGCTGCGTAGTAACTCAAGGTTTTTTTTCGATAGTTACCCTTGTGTGCTATTACAGATTTAGTATCTCATACATAATTTACACTTTCATGAGCTAAATTATATTATTTTCTCGTTAACTGTTTATTCTCCTCTAAATCATGAGACAATGAGGTCCAGCTCTGATTCCATGAGGCTCGGATTACGCATTAACATTCACCTATTAGAGCATGGGTACCAAACTATAACCCAAACGAAATGTCACAAAATGTTTCCTCAGCAAATAATTGTTGTTTTAAACTCCTATACTTCAACGTTTCTATTACGTCCGCACCAACTGCCCACCACTCGCTTCTGGAAACACAATAAGGCCTACCATAGAGCAATCCCAAATACGCTTGTTGTCATCGCGCCGCCCGAAAGAGATATTTCGACTGAAAAAGGCAGCTTTCGATTGCACTTTTATTGCCCTCAAACCAAAAAGACAACACCAACACAAAACCAACACAACCAAAAAGATTTCACAATACAAACAGGGAAATGTCACCAAATGGTCTAGACTCCGGCTACTACTGAGCGAGTGGAAAAGCTTCGTGTATACGAAAACAAGCGCACTCGCCGACTCGCCAGCTTCTTACTCGCTGGCGTGTAGCTTGCAAACTCGCTCCGTGTAAACGAGCCTTTACGGAATATTGTTTAGCTACAGCTGATCTGTATGTCAGGCTCTAAACATGGTACCACATGCCACCTACTATGCATAAGCTGCTGATCCACGGAGTCGCCATAGCCAAGAAATCATTTATTCCAATCGAACACTTATCAGAAGAAGCCATAGAGGCAATAAATACGGATATTCGAAGATAAAATAGGTTGGCAACCAATGAAGATTTATTACGGAGATTGTTGTTAACCTCAGATCCATTAATTAATTATCAGGCGTGCTAAAAAAACTGAGAAAACTTAATGAAGTTAGGCACTTAAGTTGAAATTAAAAATTTTCTCACCCTGGATACTACGCAGAGCGACAATGAGTCCGATGTAGTTACGTCGGAGAAAGAGTTTTATTTGACCAAAATAAAAATGCTAAGATGAAAAACAAAATTTATCTTTTTTCCCAATTATTTCAGCAGTTATATGTTACTCATATAAATTTATTCAGCCTAAATTAGAGTATTTCATTATCTTAAATGGGTAACTAACGCTGATACCTGAAGGTCGCGGGTTCGAATCCCGTCAATGACAGGATCGAAGCATCACATTGATTTCGGAACATCATGTATTTATTGTTTTCGTAAATATCGCGGAGAGATAGTATCTAAATATTCTTGGCTTCTTTTTACCTCGATAATTACTTCCGAAGAATATTTAGAAATTATTTTTTTGTAATCTCTTTAAAATCTTAACATTTGGAGATAAAAATAACTTCAAAATCGGATTTAAAAGGTCAAGAACCTTGGGAATCAACAATTTTACTCAGTAAGTACATTGATATAATAACGATATTAATTTTTGCCAACTTTCTTTCATTTGGGACCAATGTGCGCCGGATTGTGAGGATACTGAGAGATATTGTGAGGATTGTGAGAATACGCACCAACCGTATATGCAGATATTTTATTATTTATATAAGGTTGAATGGGGGCCTTGGTAGGTGGGTAAAGCGCTGGGATACGGACTGTAGGGTTACCCGTTCAAATCCGAGGGAAGCCTCTCCGGACACCCCCGGCTTAAATCCTCGCGGTGCGATTATCTGATTGTCAGAGTCTCATGGGAAATATCCTGTGGCCCAGGGAAAGGAACTGGCCTCCCTACTGATGTGTGAAGGCCAATCGCTTAATACGGGTGTGCTCTACCCTCACCTATCAAACCTAAATATATGAGTGAAGGGTTGAAGGTTTTGAGCGGTGACAAAAATAATTCAAAGTATAATTTAATAAGTAATAGGTAATGGAAAGGACAAGCTATCATTGGACGAGCCAATCTATTCAAACTTCAAGAACTTGCAATTTCATTCACAATTTTAGACCTTTTTCCTCATATTTCTTTTCAGTATTGCTGATGACTTTACGAACGTCTTTTCCAGTAATGATTTTGATTCATGGCTAACCGCAACCGAAATGACGTCATATTTATGATTATAAAAGTGGATGATCCCTTGTGCTCAAATGTTGCAGGTTCGCCGAGGATACACCATAAATTTGGAGCAGTTAGGAAACATCTTCACGGCCCCAATCCATACATTGTTGGAGGAGATAAAGTTGAAGGCAGGGAATTTCCTGGACAGGTAACATCGATACGGTGTCTTTTATATGCTAGCTGGAAAAGCCTTTTTGAATAATTTTTCACCCATCCTACCCCATGTTACGTCTGGTCGACTACTCTTCACAGTAAAATTGACGTCGAGGCTAGAACGCGTGTAGGGAAGGGAAAGGGAATAGGTAAAATGTGGGAAGCACTGTCAGAGTTGTTTTCGATCATTAGACTAAAATTTTTCTTCCTCTTTCCTACTTACATAGCTTAAGTACACGCACCTGACCCGAAATGAGCATATTAAAAAAAAATATTTTACGGAACAAAACTTGACTGGCAAAAAGTAATTTAGGTACCAATCAGCTAGTAAGAAGGGAATACAGCATCATTCTAACCATCCAAATGCTCCTAAATTTTAACTCCTATTTCTCTGTTAGGAAATAAATTTAAAATTTGCAAACAAAGCAATATATAACCTCAGCACACTCGAATGACTAATTTTTCCTCTATTATTTACAGGTTTCCCTCCAAGTCGGTCATGACCATAACTGTGGGGGGTCCATCATAAACGCCAATTACATTCTAACGGCTGCACATTGCTCCCAGTAAGTCTTTAGATATTTTCAAGTCGTGAATTTTTTTTTACTTTTGAATAAACAACTTCCTAAATATTTCAAGAATATTGACTCTTTTCCGAAAGATTTCTGAAGCCTAGCTGATTTCGGCTTGCATTATGATCGCAAGTATTATAATTAAATAGGATAAATCATGAGGAGCTATTACTAATTGCAAGATAATTTACCATCGAAATAAATGAAAGTTCCCTATTTATGAGAATACAAGGAGTACTTCGAAGGGAACTTCAACAATGAGAAAATATGCTTTTTTCAGTGGCTAGAATTACCTTAAAGTAGTTTTTACGGCAAGGGTACCGTAAGCATCGAGAAATTTACATACCGATGAGACTATATTGGATGACATAAATCCACCGCTGCGATCAGGTTGAACGGTGTAAGTTGATGGAGGGTTTTTTTTTTCAATTTGCGCTGCTGGTAGCATATTTGTATGCATATTAAAGGAAAACTAAGTTTATTACATACAGCTGATTACAGAGCAAAATAGGATGTTAAACGAAATAAATATAAAAACATAATAAGGTCAAAGAGTATTGTTACCTAAGAAACCAAGTTACCAGCGATGAATGAAGCAAAAAATTAGTCAGTGGAGTAGCCCTGGAAAAAGGGCACTATACCAAAACGAGAATCTACTTAGAGCTGGAAATAAAGGTTTGGAGAGTAAGAAAGTACTGAATTCGAACTTTACCTGGAAAATAATTTTTTATGGGAGTGGGGTATTGACGATGATAACGGCAGATCATTCAAGATTGGAAGAATTAAATGTTATGTTGGAGGATAATTGGAGATATGTAGTGCATGTTCGGTGAGAAATCACCCCCTGCCACACACCCTCGTGGTGGCTTGCAGGGTATTATGTAGATGATAATGATAATATGGATCGACCAGGTAACAGGCGATAAAGTCCTTAGAAGAGTGGAAGAAATTGGAATGATTCCACTTCAAGAAAAAAATAGGTATTTCTATAAAAAATGAGGTGTAACTGCTAGATAATTTCAGTCACAATCAATAATCAATACTAAAATTTCAGAGAAAACGCATTATGTAGTAAAACAACCGAAAATGAGATCATGGTCTGAGCCACCAAACTACATATGTTTTATGGGGTAGTGAAAATGGATTAAATTAACCACAGTAAGGTGAGGAAAGTGCACGTAAAGACGTCTCCTGCATATTTTACTAAGAAGGACAATGTCAAGCTTCTATTTTGTCCAGTCTCTTTATTGAAAGCACCATCTTTTATGCTTGCCTTATATCCCACATTATTCGGCTATTCCCGCAACTAATGCTATTTTATTATGGAAGGATGACAAGGGAAAATAAATCTGGAAATACTAATGATTTTCTCTCATTTAATAGGTATGAGCCGAATGAATTAAATGTTCTATCAGGAACAAACAGCCTGAAAACTGGAGGCACGTACCATAGCGTTGTCGATATTCAAATTCATGAAAAGTATAATGAAGACGATTCCTGGCATAATGACGTTGCTGTAATGAAGGTAAGTAAGATATAAAAATAAACATTTTCCTGATTTTACTAGGAAAATAAATATTTTCCTAATTTAATTAGAAAATATTCTTAGAATTAAAATTACGTCAAATAAAGGTTTAATTTGACAATGAGCTGAAACTAACTATAATAATAGGATACGATAGTAACCTCTCAAAATCGAGTAGTCGACAAATGACTTTAAAATAGGATATAATAAGAATAAAGTCAATCGACATTCAGTTTGAAATGGTCAACTGAATTCCAAATCAAGTCGAAAGCTCATTTTTGGCCTCTGAAGGCCATGAGTGATCCAAAAATGCGACCACTCTTTACCTCCCCGTGGAATTAGGTACTTATCATTTATACCGGAAAAGTTATTTTTCGCAATATTAAGCCAACTCAATCCAGAAGATATCTCATGTGTTAGAAGATGCTTTATGGAAAAGCGCAGTGGAAATACTAAGAGATATCCCAATCATTACATTATGATTAATTGTGCATAGACATTAATTCATTACATACTCTTACAGACTCCCTCAGAGTTAAAAGCTATTACAGTGGAGTTAAAGTGTCATGCAAGTCTTCGAAGTTGTATATTTATGCAAAAATCAAGAAAATGAAGAAATGCGACTTACTATGTACGTTAATTTCAGTTGAGTTAACAGTGAAAACTGTTAGCCATAGTGTAGCTACTAACAGCAGATAAAATCCTCACGGTATCAAGTTTGTGGTTTTTCATCACTGAACAAAGTTTTTATTCGCCAACAATAAAATAATTTAAAGTTTTATTGTGGTTATTTAACTTTTATGTAACGAAAAATAAGGTGGTGTAATTCATGCCTAGTGTGGAAACACCCACTGCCACGCTCCCTACCTGCAGAACTGTATGTAAACGTAGATGAACAGCGAACAGTCACGGACCGTCCTATCTTAGTCCAAGACAGTCGGCGGTGAATCCATCAATCTCGTAGATTTACAGAGCCTTGCGTTCCTCCTTCGGAAACATTTGTGCATTTTATCTATTTGGTCTGTGGATCATTACTTTCATATCTCGCACTCTCAATTAATCGCAGGTCGACCCACCTTTCGAGTTCGATACCGATGGAAGCACCGCACCCGTCAGTCTTCCCACTCAAGACGAGGAAACGCCTACCGGGTCCAACGCCACGGTCATCGGATGGGGAAGTCTATCTGTAAGTGTATAGGAAAAACTTATCATCTTATCAGGCATATCTGCTGGAGTATATTTCGTCATCATCATTATTTTCCATTGTACCTGCTGCCTCCGTTCTCCCAAATTCATTGATGGCTCAGTTACACCCTGGTACATATTCTTCTTTCATAAATCTCTTTTTTGGCCCATTTACTCATCCCTTGGGCTTCGTCGTTTTTCCTCCTTATTTACCTTACATTTAGTGAATATTTCAAGTTCCATGATATCAACCCGAAGGACGCTGTATCTTTCCAACATATTTTTACAAAAATGAGAAAAAACTACCTTTGCCATAATAGGCTAAGAATATTTTTATGTAATTTATTTTTTAAGGCTTGCAATGGAAGATAAATCAAGAGGAAGTAAAAAAGGTGAAGCTGCCTGCAGAGTTGGCTGTATGGTTGAATGAAAGCTGAAAAATGGACACGAGGGAAAAATAAAATCGAAGTGCTCTTACAGATTTGAAGAGCCAAAACCCGAGTTTTTAACATGCTTTAATCATTAAACGTTATTGCTAATGCTTTTTATGAATACATTTTCCACCAATTTAAGTTCCATTCTCTTAATTATCTCGCCCATATTAATTAAGGGTCCCCAATTTTACTATCTGAAATCAATGATATTTTAGGAACAGTAGTGTTGAATAATTTCCATCATATTTAGTGTGCTTAAAAGATTTTAGGTAGAGCAAAAGCTTGGAAATGCTATTCCTCTACGTCTACTCACAAATGACCCGGAATGGATCATGAACGTATTGCAAGAAACGTTCTCGGTCACTTTGCACAAAACCTTGACGTGGAAATACATTTATGTTCATTCAATTAAAAGCGTTTCTATGTATGTGATGATATTGATAAGATGAATATTTAATGTACTATCGATAAAAGAATATGTAAAGGAATTATACTGGACACCAAGTTAAAACGCTTCACCAGTTCCTTTTAAAGAAGATAAGTTTTACTAAAAGCTTGCAGGTTTTATCGATAGAATTAACTTCCTTAATTAATGCAACTAATTCCCAGCAAACATTATTTCACTATCCGTACATCTATTAACAATTATGTTGCTTTCAGTACATGGGGGAATTACCTACTGACTTGTATAAAGTATCAATCCTCATTTGGGACCACGATCTTTGTGATGCTGCTTATAAGCCCTATGGCAAGACTGTGTATCCTGAGCAGATCTGTGCTGACACCCCGGAAGGAAATAAAGGATCTTGCAACGTAAGTTAAAAAGGTTGAATATGGATCCACCTTCAAAATTTCATTTGTAATAGGGGTAACGTGGACTGAGGATATTTTGAAAAATAAGTACTTCTTTCCACTAAATATATAATTTATTCATTCTCAGGAATATGGGTACACGAGAAATTCCCATGGAGTAAAAAGAGAATTTATTTTTCGGACAAAATAATTCCTTAGTACACCAGAATTCGATGAAACTGCAGAATTGTCTTTTCAGAATTCTGCAGAATATTTATGCCTCTATTTTGTGCAAAACGTTTTGAAAATATTTTGATGGAAGCTATAAAATAGAAATCTATAATTCTCATTGTCGTCAAAGCTAAAATTTAGAGGTGATAGATAACATATTCATTGCGAATATGTTTTAATTCCTAGGTCGCTAAACCAGCGACCATGACTTAACATTTGTCAGTAATTAATCATTAATTAGTCAGTAATAATCAATAATTAACATCTCCTCATTTATTGATACTTGGAGACATAAGTACTTTAACCACCAACTGGATAATATTGCAGCAATTAATTCAAACTTTTAGTTTCTGCAGAGTGAAAAGCTTTTAAAACATACGAAATAGATACTAACCATCTAGCTGGATGTGGACTAATTATCTAACATAATTCCATGTAGTAGCCTAGTTGGATATCAACAGTGCATGCTTGGAGTCACCCCCTGCCACACACTCTCGCGGTGGCATGCAGGGTATTGCGTACCTACATGTAGATGTAGATAAAATGTCTGTCACTCATCCATTGATCTTTTTTGCGAAATCGAGGCTTGTTGTGGCTTTTGACACTCAAATTAGAGACCTTATTAAGGAAATCTGGATGACCTATGTTAAAAATTTAAGTGTCGATTGGTGTGATTAGTTTAATCCGTAAATGTAATCAACGGATCAAATTGACTGTTTTTCAATTCAAAGAAAGGCAACCAGCTGTATCCCCCGTAAAGATGTAGATACTAAGCATGATATATAATGCATGTTTGGTGTGAATTCACCCCTTGCCACACACTTTTATGGTTGCTTGCAGGGTATTATGTAGATGTAAATAACGAACGGTTACCACAACTCGAACATGAGGGGTTCATCCACGAGATGATGAGGGCATAACCCATAATTAACGTCACGAATAAGAGGAGGAAGATGTTCCAAAAAATAACAGAATAATTCATGCCCGGTCACTTAATCAGTGCCTTTCTTTAATTCTACAGGGCGACTCTGGAGGACCCTTGTTCGTGGACAATCAAGTCGTGGGCCTTGTATCCTGGGCGAGAGGCTGTGACGTGAAAGGATACCCCACGGTGTACACTCGGGTTTCGGCGTACCGAGACTGGATAGATTCGAAGACTAGCGCTTAAAGATGTGTACTGCTCCAGGCTTGAAAAAGATCTGGGAAAATAATTGGCGCCTTCTGTGAAAGTGCGATGAAATGTAAAAGAGAGGAAACACATTAAAAACAATCGATTAACAATTTGCTGCTATTTTTTACAATTGAGTACTGCCTGTGTTGAGTGTAAAATGTAATTTGCTTCGGTTGGTGAGGATGGAGTTCATCAAATACAGCTCAACACCGTGCAGCTACGGCGCACAGTGGGCTGAAATCGAAAATATCTACCCAAAATTCAAGAAGTGATTTTTTCAAGCCAGGAATCCGAAACTTTGCATAAATATTCTCAAAAGACCTGTGCATCCGATAATCCACGGTATTTTACTTATAGTATCAACAATTAACAATTTGCATGTGGTCAAAGATGCACGAATTTCGCAAAAATGGTCATCACTCAATTTTCTCACAAAATCTTCAAAATCAAGCCCTTGCTGAACCTGTATGGGTGATTAATTGGATAAAAGATGATTTAATTAGATGAAACAGTTTCTTGTCTTTGTTTTAATGTAGTATAAACACATTTTTGTTATTATTTACCGAAGATATTAAACGAAATGGCGGACCCTCATTTTTGGTCATTTTTTTTAATATACGTAGAGAAAAAGTAAATGGCACCGCCGGGCATCACGGAGTAACTTATATGGGGAAACTCTACAAAGCTTCCATTATAGTGCGAATCCGATGAGTTATGCTGCGACCGTTTGCGACGCCGAATTTCACATTAGTTTTTCGATCGCGCGGTCGTGTCTGGTCCAACCCGCCTGCAACGGAGCGGCAAGTGTGTAAAATGGATTGTAGCCGCAACCACTCCACTATGGAGATTTTCGAGATACAAACATTGACAAGAGCCTCCATCTAGTACATTTTGATGAATTCGCGGAAAAATGTACGCATTTTATCAAGTGGAGTAAAGGTCTAGGAGGTACTGAAAGACAGCTTTCTTCTGGTGCACCGCGGAGCAGGGAGCTGATGTACAAGAATTCATCCGACATCGATTCTCAGTGCCATATTTGCTTGAACTGGGAATGGCATCACTGCTATCAACCCTTAAACTAATGTGCCACAGCTCTTTGTATGAGTCTACGCAACACCATCGCCTAGCCTCTTTTATGTTAACATCGTTGACCCCCATCATTTGCAACTTACTTAATACATCGCATAGATGTTAGTCCACTGTAAACAGTAGATCTGATTTTAAGGTACAAAAGTGATCTGAATTTCAGATGCAACAATTTTAAGACAGGGTATGTTGAATTTCAGCAGTAATATCTTGTCTAAAAATAAGGCAGGTGAACGACTGAAAATCAGACCAAGTGGACTTATTTTCAGATAGGCCTATGCTGAATTTAAGACAGCCCTGGTCTGGTAATAATTCGGGTTGCTATTGAAATTCAAGCCTACTCTGAGGGGATGTCTTATTTTAAGGCAGGTGCAGGACTGAAAATCACACCAGGTGGGACTTATTTTAAGATAGTCCCATGCTGAATTTAAGACCAGGGCTGTCTTAAATTCAGCATGGGCCTATCTAAAAATAAGTACCACGTAACAATGCGGGTTGCTATTGAAATCAAAGCTCACTTTTATGCGATGTCTAATTATAAATACTAGATATTTAAACACTTCACACGAACGCTCATGTGAGTTAGTAATATTATTATAAACATTTTTTAAAAATTACCACAGCTATTTTTAGAGCTGCTAATCTCATACGGTTGTTTATTTCAAAATTCCCGCGGTATTAGGGGCGTATACTTTCGTCAGTGTCCTTTTTCTCTTCTCATTGGTTGATGCTGAATGACGTGAAACAATGTTTGAATTCATCGCTAAGCTTCCGAACTTTCCCGAGCCTTAGCAGTCGCTAATTCAACCATAACCCAGAATCGCGCTCATTCGTAGCAACCGCTAAAGTTAGCGGTCGCTAGCTCTTAGCGACGAAAGAACCAGAATTGACGCGCTGAATTTAAGCGCTGTCTGATTTTAAGGTAGTGGTCTGAATTTAAGGCCCGTATTCATAGTCGTTACCTGGGTGTCCTCCGTTCGCTGGATGACCCCTTAGCTCAGAAAGTGTATTCATAGTCACAATGAAGGGGACAGATGTCACCCATCCCTCCCCTAGGCTACCGATTTCTTGGGTGCGGCTTCAGGCTCACCCAGCGCGTCAATTCTGGTTCTTTCGTCGCTAAGAGCTAGCGGCCGCTAACTTTAGCGGTTGCTACTAATGAGCGCGATTCTGGGTTATGGTTGAATTAGCGACTGCTAAGGCTCGGGAAAGTTCGGAAGCTTAGCGATGAATTCAAACATTGTTTCACGTCATTCAGCATCAACCAATGAGAAGAGAAAAAGGACACTGACGAAATTCTACCCCCCTAATACCGCGGGAATTTTGAAATAAACAACCGTATGAGATTAGCAGCTCTAAAAATACCTAGCTGTTGTGAGTAATTAAAAAAAATGTTTCTAATCGTCTTACTAACTCACATGAGCGTTTGAAGTTGTGTTTTTAAATCGTGACTATTTCAATATGCAATACAGGAAATGTTATTCCGTTTGTTTTCTTTTTTAAAGGGAAACAATATTTCAGTACTTTTTCTTAAATCACATTATAATTAATGGTTGACCAGTCGATCATTTGTAAGCAGAAAAAGGGTATGCGTTTCACTCTCTGTTCGCGAATATCGAAATTTTTCCGTTTCTTTCGCTACTAAAGTTTGAAAGTGATTATTTTACATATTTTCGCTAAATAGAGTATAAAGGGCATCGCTGTGATCATATTTCAAATCATCTTGTAGTAAAGTTCTGTCTAAATTTGTTAAAATGATTATATTTTTCAGAGTTTTTGTGTTGGAAATGAAGAATAAGTGTATAATTACATTAAACAGTATTGGAAATGTAATTTAGTTACATTTACCACCAGTAAAACAATAAGTCCAAAAAACCGTAAATTTTTCAGAGGAACAGTGTTTAATTGAAAAAACTCTGCTAGAAACAGATGAGTGAAAGGAGCAACAGATAACAAATAAATATTTGGAGGTTCGATGCTAGATATTCATTCCCCTTCGCTGCTTGGAACTAAAATAAGTGCTCTCCATGAGGGAAGTAAAAGAAAAGGATTTTAAGTTGGATAGAACTATTTACCAGGGGATAGACAATTCCTTGAAAGAAATGGCCACCGTCTTGAAGAAATTCATGGAAATAATGCAAATGAAGGGATTTTTCTGGCTAGTATCGTCTTTTCGATGACAAACAAGATGATATTTAGATAGATTCAGATAGCTGCCATATATTTTACTTGAAATTATGAAACAATGCCGATGTTTAATTTCATTTATTACTAAATACAATTTTTACTAATAGGTACTATACAATATACCATAACTAATAAAATTAGTCTAAAATACATATAAGGTCATTTCTTATAAATATTACAGGATGTAATTCAGTATCCTAATTCCCTTCTTATACCTATCTCCAACCACAATAGTATTTCCTTCGTCGGCCATAACCTCTTCTAAGGGATCTCCATGCTCAGCATCTCTATTTTCAAGATCCCTTTGCTCAAAGTTGCAGCGTACTCTCATGCTATGAAGAGTAATACAAGCATTAATCACATATCACTGGCTATAGGAGGTGCATAATGAAGAGTCTGTGCTGAAGGAAGCAACGGAATGTAACTGCATGCTGGAATATTTACTAAACACACTTATGAGTGAATCTAGAATTATGCAATGAAGTCACACTTCAGTATTGGTAGTAATAACGTCAGTCACAACGTACGAGGAAAAAGGGGAGGGGACTCTTTAGTCGAATTTGTATTACAGGTTATATACACTGATTTTTGGCTGTCAAACGACTCTTGACAGTTCCTGTCACTTAGAAATACTACCATTCCTCTGGCACAGGAATTAGAGAGCACGTTTGCTCTGATGGATATAAACCCAAAAGATAATAACAAAGTCGAAATGCTGAAACCTTTTTCGGACTACATGGGAACGTTCATGACGTGCACGTTTCTAGAAGTATTTAGGGAAAAACTATATTTAGTTAACTCTCCCTGCTAACAGTTATGAAGTAGGTATTTGATGTGCGCCCTCCATCAGTAGGTAATACAAATAATGTATGCTGTTAGGACCATCGTCTTTAGTCCTTTGATGTTGAATTCGATATTTTATAAAATAATACTTTACACTTCTACTTACGACTCATTTCACAAACTTTTGCTGCATAGCACCACCATCTCAATGAATTGTGTCTGTAGATTGGTCCGTGAGCATCAAAATAGTATTACCGCTAATTAGTACTCGAACTATCATAATAACCTCACTAGGGTCTTCCGGCAATGTTTCGAAATTGCTGCTCTCAAGATAAGGTTATGAGATATTTTTCAAGGTACTAGTGAGTGATGATTCCCTTACATATGTCTATGCATTCAACAGTTAAACAAATTTTCATTACGCAGTTCATGATTTGCGAGTGGTTAAAAAAGGTTCGGAGAAAATATCAACAAATATGAAACACTTGATTCTATGCAAAAGACAACAAATGAATGAAAACTTAAAATGAACTCACCTTATACGTTCTTTTGAGTTGTTAAATGTCCTAAGTATGATTTAGCAGCTACTTATTAACTTCACTGGTATGTTAGAGTTGATTTGCAATCAGCGATACGTAAATTAGCGTCTACTATGAGTTAGCTATGAATTAGCTACTGCTAATACGAACGGGAATGTAAATTTGATGTTTATCAGTTGCTACCGGGCCTTAGCGACCGCTAGCCTAGCGTGGAGTTAGCAAAAATGGAACCGGAATCTGATTTTTAGCGACATTCGCTAATACCGTCGCTATTTGTACTTAGCAATCGCTAAAAAGAACCAGAATTGACACCCAGAGCTCCCCTAACGTAATTTCAAGATGTCCGCCGCTATCACCTTAGGTATTATAAATGAAATATCTCTTATGAAACGACTTACACGCATGAATTTTAGTTTTAGTAATGCTAGTTTTTAATGAGCGGACGGGAATGATTGAAAATGTGACGTAAATTTTCTTTAAAATGCAAATTACATTAACCTCTAAACTTCCCGTATTATGTTGTGCAACACAACCTATTTTCAAGAAATAATTGTGAGTAATGAATTAAAAGTTGAGTTATGAATGTTGATTACGGAATATTATGCCCTTATTTCTCTATTATAAGAATAAAATACTGATTAATTGGCTTAATTACATTAAATTTTCCTCTTTTAACACTCTGATTCAGAATGTTGAGGCGTTCAATGTATGAAGAATGTTATAAAAAGCCGAATGGTCGTAATAATTCTCCCGCGTCATGATTTAAATCAAACAATCACTAATTTGTAAAGAATTTCGATCGGAAAAGTTCAACATTCGTTGCTGTCAACAAACAAGGCGGAGCGGCGCGAGGAGAAGCAACAAATTAACTAAAATGTGTTTCGTAAATACTGCGAGGCTTTCAAGAATATGGACGATTACGGTGTGCACGACAATACGGCAGTTAATATGACGCTATCCCCGAGTGGACGTTTACGTGTGGGTATTATAATGTGGAATTTCAATGTTCCTCGTACTGTGCATGACACGTAGCTGATATCAATATGAGTGAACGCGATCTTTGCAACGATATACGGCAAGTGCAACGATAACACGTATCAAGTTCATATGTGATAGGTAGTAAACAGTGTCCCTTATCGTCATGAAGTTCGGCAAAAGGGAGAGATCGTTCTAACTCACCACGAGTTTCAAGAAACGAACGTCATCTGGGAAGCAGAGAGTGTTCTTCAAAGTATAAGCGACTATCCTGCATTACGGTGTATATAGCCATACATAAGTGATATTGAATTCCCGCCACTAATTTATCCCAGTACTTTCCGAGTTGATGTTAGTGAACCAAATCTGGACTACAATTGCAAATGCTCCACATCCTCTATTCATAGAGATGATGGATGGGTTTCTATGTGAAATTCAAAATTGACTGAGAAAGAAAATTGTATCATCTCTTGTTATGAAAGCATAAACTGTGGCCAGTGGACTATCACATTCTAAGTTGCATTTGTGAGAGTGAGAGAATTGCTACCCGATGTTTACATGTCTGTTGTGGTGTACTGTAAATTAAAATATTATTCGGTAAGCTGTTTTTTCCATTCAATGGATTAGGGATTGTTATGAGGCATAAAAAACAGTTCTTATAAAAACAAGTGTGTGAAATAACGCCAAGAAGGTTGTAATAACAGCTGATTTTTTTAATATGACTGCTGTGGAGGCCTTTAAAACGTAGAGCATTCCCGAGTGAAATTCTATTTTGATGATATCATTCTCCTAAATTGTAGTTTCGGATAGAATTCTTGCAATAACAAGCTATCGTTAATACATCAGTCACGACGGTACTCCGGTCCACCGCAATTTATATATTCAAGTAATGCCTCACGTATGCCCAACTATGCCATATCTGTCGCGGTTGTATGTATCATCGGTTCTTTAATTTTCTACTTAATATTTTATTACTTAATGTGTGACTCAATTAAGTAACGCAAGTAACACAAGCGATCCAGTCCTATTTGCTTCATCTCTGTTCGCATTATACGCCTGACTAATATCTTCTCATGCCTTCTTCTTCTCCAAATTGGAGGTTACATCGGTTCGCCTATTTTCAATTTTGTCTTTATACTGCAAGACCAAATCACACAGTATATTTTTTCGGTGATTGTAAATGCAACATTTCTGCCGTTGGAGGCTGCCATGTTTATTTACATAGTTCACCGCGGTTACCTGTTGCAATTTATCTTGACAATAGAGCATCGAAAAACGTGCGGAACCGTTCACGACCGGGTTGACCCGATCTTTTCCTTGAATCACTTCCCCTGGTCAGGGGGCCTATTCTGTAAAGTCGAAAGAATTTCGGCTCATATGGAGAGTCGTGGGTCACCGCGACGAACGATTCGCGAACATCGTTCACCGCCGAAATGACGTATAACAGTTGACTGTTTATCCAGCGTTATGTCTATCCAGCGCGCCATTATTACAATGGAAGGAACAAGCTGAGGTAATTAACAATAGTAAATCAACATGACTTACTATTGATGTTTGTAATCAATCTATTCGCTTTAAAATGTAACAATATATGCTGGTATGGAATAACGGCAGACTTAATTAGAAAGTGAAACTTCTGATAATTGAAAGTGATTACACATTTGGAATTAAATCACGAAATGTTTTGGTTTTATAAATTGATTGTGTCGACAGCTTCTGTAATGATATTGTTTTCTCGAGTGAATCATTACATCTTCGTGCATATATTCCTCCGTCCGCTATTGTTTCTATTTATATAGTACATTGATTTGGAATAGATGATATCACAGTAGCAATTACAAATATGCAACAACCATTCAATATCCTGCGATAATTTACGCGTCCGAAGACCAAAGGACGTCTACATCTACATAATACCGTGCAAGCCACCACACAGGGGGGACGTCCATACAATATCAGAATTTGTCGGTAGAACACAACCACACAAAGAAAGGTACTCATACAAAGCAAGGCAGCATAATGATATTTGCTCAAACAATGTGATTTCCAACATGATAAAATCTCCTCTCAATAATATATATTGCCCCTGCAGTAGCATTAAAATCTTACGTAGAAGTTTTACACGAATAACAATCCTATATGTCTAGTCAACCTGACAATTTATTAATCAACATCAAACAAAAACATTGCATGGCGACATTTGAAAACAAAACAAATAGTTTTATATACTTCTAACTGTATAAGCGGCAAGGAAACGGAGACATGAAAGATTTAATCATTAGCTAGAATTAGATGCATTCTCACCTTGTATCCCGCGCGATAAATATCAACAAGTCGTCTGCTACAATCGCAGCTTCTATAGGTGCCCACCGCGATAGCAGCGCCTGCTCGCCAGAAAATATTTGGCGACGGATTATGAACGAAATGATCCGCAAAATGATCCGACTCCGTCGCCTTGAGCCGGAACGACCGTCGCGGCATCAAGGGAGCACGGTTTGTACTACAAACCATGACATTTTTTCCATATATGGGTATTGTTGTGACGTCGGAATCTCGAATTCGACTTTACAGAATTAGGCCCCAGATCATACCTAGGTGTGGTTTATGAATCGCGCAGTGAAGGTGACACCCAGGTGTCCTCCGGCCAGGGGAGACCCATGTCTCCCCTGCGAAAACGACTATGAATACGGGCCTAAGACTCATGATGCGTGAAAATCAGACACACCTCCGTCTTATTTGAAGACCATAACCACTGCATGTTGAAAATAAGATGGTTGTGATCTGAAATTCAGTGCGTCAATTCTGGTTCTTTCGTCGCTAAGAGCTAGCGACCGCTAACTTTAGCGGTTGCTACGAATGAGCGCGATTCTGGGTTATGGTTGAATTAGCGACTGCTAAGGCTCGGGAAAGTTCGGAAGCTTAGCGATGAATTCAAACATTGTTTCACGTCATTCAGCATCAACCAATGAGAAGAGAAAAAGGACACTGACGAAAGTGTATGCCCCTAATACCGCGGGAATTTTGAAATAAACAACCGTATGAGATTAGCAGCTCTAAAAATAGCTGTGGTAATTTTTAAAAAATGTTTATAATAATATTACTAACTCACATGAGCGTTTGAAGTTAAGTGTTTTTAAATTGTGACTATTTCAATATGCAATGCAGGAAATGTTATTCCGTTTGTTTTCTTTTTTAAAGGGAAATATTATTTCAGTACTTTTTCTTAAATCACATAATTAATGGTTGACCATTCGATCGTAAGCAGAAAAAGGGTATGCGTTTCACTCTCTATTCGCGAATATCGAAATTTTTCCGTTTCTTTCGCTACTAAAGTTTGAAAGTGATTATTTTACACATTTTTGCTAAATGGAGTATAAAGGGCATCGTTGTGATCATATTGCAAATCATCTTGTAGTAAAGTTCTGTCTAAATTTGTTAAAATGATTATATTTTTCAGAGTTTTTCTGTTGGAAATGAGGAATAAGTGTGTAATTACATTAAACAGTATTGGAAATGTAATTTAGTTACATTTACCACCAGTAAAACGATAAGTCCAAAAAATCCGTAAAATTTTCAGGGGAACAGTGTTTAATTGAAAAAACTCTTCTAGAAACAGATGAGTGAAAGGAGCAACAGATAAAAAAAATATTTGGAGGTTCGATGGTAGATATTCACTCCCCTTCGCTTCTTGAAACTAAAATAAGTGCTTTCCATGAGAGAAGTAAAAAAAAGCATTTTAAGTTGGATAGTTCTATTCACCAGGGGATAGACAACTCCTTGAAAGAAATGGCCACCGTTTTGAAGAAATTCGTGGAAATAATGCAAATGAAGGGTTTTTTCTGGCTAGTATCGTCTTTTCAATGACAACCAAGATGATATTTAGATAGATTCAGATAGCTGCCATATATTTTACTTGAAATTATGAAACAATGCCGATGTTTAATTTCATTTATTACTAAATACAATTTTTACTAATAGGTACTATACAATGTACCATAACTAATAAAATTAGAATAAAATACATATAAGGTCATAATTCTTATAAATATTACAGAATGTAATTTAGTATCCTAATTCCCTTCTTATACCTATCTCCAACCACAATAGCATTTCCTTCATCGGCCATAACCTCTTCTAAGGGATCTGCATGCTCAGCATCTCTATATTCAAGATCCCTTTGCTCAAAGTTGCAGCGTACTCTCATGCTATGAAGAGTAACACAAGCATTAATCACATATCACAGGCTATAGGAGGTGCATAATGAAGTGGCTGTGCTGAAGGAAGCAACGGAATGTAACTGCATACTGGAATATTTACTAAACACACTTATGAGTGAATATAGAATTATGCAATGAAGTCATACTTCAGTATTGGTGGTAATAACGTCAGTCACAGCGTACGAGGAAAAAGGGGAGGGGACTCTTTAGTCAAATTTGTATTACAGGTTATATACACTGATTTTTGGCTGTCAAACGACTCTTGACAGTTCCTGTCACTTAGAAATATTCCTTACCCATTCCTATGGCACAGGACTTAGAGAGAAGAACACGTTTGCTCTGATGGATGTAAACCCAAAAGATAATAACAAAGTCGAAATGCTTAAACCTTTTATAGGACTACATGGGAACGTTCATGACCTACACGTTTCTAGAAGTATTTAGGGAAAAACTATATTTTGTTAACTCTCCCTCCTAACAGTTATGAAGTAGGTATTTGGTGTGCGCTATCCATCAGTAGGTAATACAAATAATGTATGCTGTTAGGACCATCGTCTTTAGTCCTTTGATGTTGAATTCGATATTTTATAAGATAATATTGTAAACTTCTACTTACGACTCATTTAACAAACTTTTGCTGCATAGCACCACCATCTCAATGCATTGTGTGTCCGTAGATTGGTCCGTCAACATCAAAATAGTATTACCACTAATTATTACTTGAACTATCATAATAACCTCACTAGGGTCTTCCGGCAATGTTTCGAAATTGCTGCGCTCAAGATAAGGTTATGAGATATTTTAGAGGGCAGTGGTGAGTGATGATTTCCTTACATATATCTATGCACTTAACAGTTAAACAAATTTTCATTACGCAGTTCAAGATTTGCAAATGATGAAAAAAGTTTGGTGAAAATATCAACAAATAAGAAACACTTGATTCTATGCAAAAGACAACAAATGGAAGGAAATTTAAAATGAACTCACCGTATACGTTTTTTTGGAGTGTTAAATGTCCTAAGAATGATTTTGCAGCTACTTATTAACTTCACTGGTATGTTAGAGTGGATTTACAATCAGCGATACGTAAATTAGCGTATGCTATGAGTTAGCTACGAATTAGCTACTGCTAATACGAACGGGAATATAAATTTGATGTTTATCAGTTGCTATCGGGCCTTAGCGACCACTAGCCTAGCGTGGAGTTCGCGAAAATGGAACCGGAATCTGATTTTTAGCGACATTCGCTAATACCGTCGCTATGTGTACTTAGCAATCGCTAAAAAGAACCAGAATTGACGCGCAGATCGCACTGAAAATCAGATCAACTTTTTACAGTGTCTTAATCATTTTTTTCATCAACTTTACCTCTACAATTGCCATAATGTCTCAAGCTGTGCCTGATAAGGATGTTTTATCTTTATTTTCAAAATTTTCACTGCGTTTCATTTTCCTTTCTCAGTGTCACTCTCACCATCTAACCTTTTGCTATTCCTAATTCTTCTGAAATACTACATTTTAAATACTTCCTATCTTGCCCTTTGCCTAGTTACTATTGTCATGACTAACTTCCATTAAGGAGAATGATGTAAGTTCTAATAAAATGGTTTCAAGCCTGTGTTCCCTGCAGCAAGGAGATTCTTTATATGACGTATGGCCCCTTTGCCTTGGATATTTAACTTCTCGTCTTGCTTCAATAATCGCTAGTTAATCTTTTTCCAAAAAAAGTAATTATAGTCCACCTCCACTGGCTCGTCATGATCCCGAGTTTAATACTGTCCACAACTCTTCTTGTTTACTACATGCGACTGGATTTTGTTTCGTTTCGATGGCATTCACGAATAATATTTTCGTTGGTGTTACATCAAACGCATCCTCTTATCAATTCGGCTCTTCTGAAACGCCTCTAGATAAATGCGAGTTATTAATCAATACTGCACTAACCATGATTCTAATAGCTGATGGCGAATAGGGTAATATTAGAGCATAATTTAAAAGCAATTAATTTTAATTAGGCTGTTTTTGACTCGTAAAATTTGGGGTGGATCTCTAAATGATCAGCATAAAAATTTATTAAACTGGCAAATAATAAAGGGAAGAGCTGCAACAACAAAAATAAGAATTTTTCCAGTCAGATGGAAAGGATTCCTCTATGCTCACTACGAGATTTGCTGCTGTTCTCCCTCATAGACTAATCTAAACCGTTGTTTTCATGAACAAATCACATAAAATAACCAATGTATCTTAAAAGATTCAACTTCTAAATGCTCGGTTAACAACTTGTTATTTTGCATAGAATGCTAATGATAAATCAACCGGCATCGATATGGAAAGATCTTATTCTCACATATCGAGGAGAAACTGGTGATTGAATAATCTTATCGCTGAATCATTTCTAGGGCGAGATTAGTCAAAGCTGACAAAAATTACACATCAGAGGGATAGCTTGTGCTGTGTGCTTTCGCAGAAGAAAATGGCTTTGATATTTCTTCATATTTTTCTACTCCTCACCTGGGTGACAATAGGTAAGTATTCTTAGCATTACTGGTTGAGAAATACAAAGTACTCTCGCCATGGGATAGAAATATACTTCCCGCTATTTTTCGAGGAGTGGAGTGAATTTTGAGAAAAATATAAGACGTTGTTGAAAAACAGAATATTACGAATCCCATTTCTTACGGTGGGAAGTTGTTGAACTCTTGATACAACAAAACTCCTGATATATACTTTTAAAACTACATTAAAGGATATCTAATTATTATTTGATGATTGAAAAAATCACTTCTGGAGAAATAACATGATTACGATCTAAACTAAGCTGATAGGACTGCCATAGTTGGAGGGGCGTTGACCTCTTTCTTAGTCTCCAATTGCGCGCTCCTAAATTTAGATATAAGTCGTAGAATTAAAATTTTAATTGCTCAACTTATAAGACTAAATAGCACCGTCTAAGCTAACTTACGGCTAATTCAACAAACAGTCCAAAAATGCGGAAAACCCGACATTTGTGTTGCTAGGCTAATGAGTTACCAACCTGGCAACCACGATCAGCTGTATTTTCATTCTAATGTATTCTGAAATTGAAAAAGGCGAGAGTGTGCAAGTTTTCGAACCTTAAAATTGAGTTTTCTCCATTCTAAAAGCTATTTTTGAAGTAAAAGAAGGATTAAGGTTCTTACCTGGCAAAATATTTGTCCATTTTCAGCATTGTGCCAATACTGCCAGCTTCCAAGTCAACTGGCTAATAGCCATTGGGAATCAAAGAAACTATTACCTCGATCACCTTACCCACCCACCAAAGAGATAAAGCCTTTGTATTGAACTAAGCATTACTGAAAAAGACAGAGGTGGAAACTGCCATAGAAGAGAACACGAGAAATATTCAATAACTCTTCCGATTTGAACCTTATTTCATCCTGAAAGTAAAGGATATTTTAAATCAAAATTTGAACTGCTTCGGGAGGTTTTTTTGACCATTTCAAATCGAAAGTTTGGAGCTAAATTTTTAAATAGTTTCTTTTGACTTCTTATCGTATTAAGTTCATCTTATTGTCAGAATGAACCCATGTTTTTCATTACTCGCTGGAGGTTATGGCATTAGATGAGCCCAGCAAAGCTGTTTTTGACGCTGTTGACGCTGGAAGCAAAAGGAGACAAGTTTGACACAGTTTGCCAAAATGAAACGCAGAAAATATTTTGTCTTACACCATCTTTTAAAAAATACCCCTATAAATCATGTTTGGAGCCAAAGGTTCATCACCGATCGTGTTGCCAAGTTGTTAACGCGTCGGATGGATAACAGGCTGTAGGTTTGAATCCCTCCACGATGTTGTGTAGATCTTAGGATTCAGCGCTTAGTTTAGACAGTGAGTAATAACCTTGAATCACCTTAAATCCAAATCTACTCCTGAAAGATCCAGTGAGAGGAGACGCCAATTCAGAAGGTTAGAAGGGCTCTAACGAAGTGGACAATTCCCATAGAGACTTACGATGCAGCTACAAAAGAATGAGCCTAAAAATACCACGACATTGCTTCATGCTATTTCTTACATTGTGAAAGAGAAAATCAAAGGATTAATAAAGATAATCCCGGATCTCGCATTCAAGGGGTAATTCAATTTATTTGGCGGCTTTGTGGCGTGACCAATTCCTCTTGGTTAATCGGCCTGATTACGGTAAAGTGTGGGCTACTGATGAACCACCAATAAATTCAAATCATACACTTTCCCAAGTGTGGGGTACGCAGAAAATGTACGAATAAAAAACAGGCGGATTATGATAAAGATGAACCAAGATCAAATTTCTGCATTTTTTTCATAATTGGAATTGCATGGAATCTAATATGAGCGGCTAACTCTCTTGGAATATGATAGAGCGTTAGGAAAATTGGATCCGAAAAACGCTCGCAAAAGTACACACAATAACCTGTAAGAGGATATAAAACTCTCCGCTCAAGTACGCGCTCTGGAAAGTTAAAATTTACCCGTTGCATACTCTATTGTTTACATGAATTTCGAGTTCTATTTCAGGGTTGATTTTTGGCATTACTATCTCGAAAATAACAAAAATCACCCCGAAAAGTATAATGGTCATATTTTTACCAATAATTATTTTGTTGAAGGGCATTCGTCAAGAGCGCATTCGCAGAAAACGCCCCCTGGAATAGATGAATACATTGTCGACGGGGAGGTAGTCGTCGGAAGAGAGTTTCCAAGCGTGGTAAGTGCAATACATCGAATCATTTTCCTGAAATAATGGGACTCTATTCCTCAAAATCAGATAAAAAGTAGAATGGGCGATTAGCATTGTAAAGAACAAAACTTTTCTATTACGCTATTTTCTTAAGAATAATACCTGAGTCTTAGGGCCGTATTCACAACCTCCAATGGAGTGAAGCTTCCACTCCTTATGACGTAAATCAACACTACATGGTATTCAGAAGCTCTATGGAGTGGCGGTCTCACTGCGGTTGTAGTAACAGCCGGCCTAAAGTGGTAGGGTACCCATACCCACCCTAAAATCACCACTACATCGAATATCAACATGGCCGACGGCGTATAATGGTCAACGCTTCGCAAATATAAACGCTGTTTTCATGCGATATAAGGTTATTAAGCGTCATTGATACGTTTTGTAATATCAAGCAACATAGCAAGAGTACACTGATATCAACTTGTGTGCGATCAATGAAACTATTTGGCAGGAATACCTTGATTACGGATTCTGGGTATGAATCAAAATTTGTAATTTGGGTTTGGGAGTTTGAAAGGCAGTATGGGTTAGGGGTTAGGTGCTTGCTTCACAGTGTCGACGCCCTTAGTTCGTAACTCTCCTCCTCCAATTTTTTTTCGTCGCAGTTTCGTTGTACGACTGTCCCTGGTTTTACATATTTTTAATCTGTTTACCCGGGATGAATTTTAACTATTTCACGTACTAATTGCGTAATTTGCTAACATTGCGTAATTACGTAATTTGCTAAAATTGCGTAATTATTACGTAAAATAGTTAATTACGTTATTTACCTAAATCACGTAAGTAATTAGCACGTGGCGGAAATACGTCCGCACGCCCTGTAGTTTTTTGTGTACGAAATTAACGGAAGAGCATGAAGTGTGATCGTGATTTTTAATTTCCGTATCTCTGGCCACGCAGTCCCGACGCACGTACAACATTTGTTCTAATTTGCCTGGTGCCGTGATTTTCCAGCACTGTGCTTTTTTGGAAAAACTAATCGCAAGAGAAAAAAGAACTTAAGCTCTGCAATCATATAATTGTAAGTATCTACCGAAATGTTCGGGTGATCGGGCGAAATGTTCTGGTGGGACAGAGTTTCGAACCAGGGACATCGCTTGGAAACTGATAAAATACCAGCGGTAACAAATAATTTTGAAGAATTAATGTTTTGCACATTTTCAGGAGCATGTTAGAATGCATATGATTAAATATCATAGTAATGTGGAGTGTATGTACGTAAGAGTATGGATTGTTAATAAAAACCAATGTTATTCAATATTATAACTGTGTGAAAAATGTGCCATCCTTATTTTTATTGCATATATTTTGTACTGACTGTGAGAATAGCTATTTTACGAATAAGAGACTGATATTCCAATAATATTTAAATTATTGATCATGTATATCAGAATAATATAATAATATTTATACAATCCAATGGAGACCATGGGATTGATGTTCAAAACTCCCTCTATTTTACACCTAGTTCCGTATATAACCGTAACCAGGATTACGTAAATGTCGCTGCTTACACTTGAGTCGAGTTGGCAACATAGCGACCATCAACACTCCGGAAGAAGGAGTGGAAGTAGTGGTGCTGAATGCCAATTTGCAGGAGAAGGAGCACTAATCTTCATGGAGTGAAGCTGCGACTAGGCGATGTAGTGGAGACATCTGAATGCGGCCCTTAAGCCTTACCATACCTTTTGCTCTCTCTCTATCGCGTTTTGTTCGGTGAAAAAATGAAAACGATACCTATATCATTGATTGTGATGACTAAAGCCCTAAATACATGAAAGAGTCGACTCATTAGCGACTTCTATAATTTAAATGGAACCACGATTCTATATGGAAGTGGAAACTTGTACATACAGTCATTAAGTCCCTTCTAAATATATCGTTAGCGCTGTCTCATTCTCAGCGGTCACTTAAGGTCAAATTTTTTCGAACGATACACAAAGAGGACTCAGTCATGGATGTATAAATAGGTACATTACACTGCTTATTTAATTTTTAACATAACAACTACAGCCATTTTCGGCTGCGTCGCAAAAGACTTATTAGTTTGATTTTTCATCTCGAGACGCCGGTAATTTTGATCTCGAATTCATTCTTGACGAAGACATTGATGAATCTTGATAGCCTTCAATGAAGCGTATCAAAACGGAATCGGAAAAGATATCGTTCTCCACAGTAAATGACGCCATACTTACAATGCTGAATACGCGACTCTCACCAACCCAACCTAAATATTCGATGAGGTCGCATTCGATCATTGACTCCGATGGTCACTATGATTATAGTATGGACTATTATGTATAGTATATAGGATTATAGTATGAAGGTGACGGACAAAAATCGAAGTTTGCCGAGATCGACAGTGAACTTGATAAATGGTAGGCAAGATACAAGTTATAGTCGACTTCCCTAGCAAATCATCGTGAAAGCTGATTCCTATACGAAATAACCACTTGATTCTATAAGGGACTTCAAGAAGCAAAAATAATGGGGTCGTTTACCAAATTTTTTGTTGCCGAATCCGATAGAGTTTGTGCAATAAAAAGACCCGGATTTTTCCGTTCTTCGATCCGTCGAGTCGTTCTCGAGTTATAAGCAGCGAAATACTGGTGTGTTTAACCCTTTCGGAAAAGTGGGCGTGCAAAGGGATCGTACGCCATCGACTACAAACGCTTTACGCTATCATTTGACGCCCGTTTGCCATAATGACTTCACAAAATATGTATTGATACCTAAACTCAAGTCAAGAGAAACATGTAAATGTGCATAAATTGAGTAATTATATCAACTGATCATTGAATCACTGACGGAAGACGTGATCGTGAGCATGAAAACAAACATACTATTAGGAGCTAAATTATATTATTTGTCTGTCACTCTTATCACAATGATGACTTGAAAAGTGAAAGTTTGAGATAATGGTGATTTTGCTTTAAGGATCGACTAAATATTAAACTTTTCTCCGGCATTTCAGGTTTCCTTGAGATTGTACGGGAGCCACACATGCGGAGGTTCCATCGTGAATGAAAATTACATCCTCACCGCAGCGCATTGCTCACAGTGAGTGTTTGTGTCAACAACTGCCTAAAGATGTGTCGATGGCATTCGGCAACGATTGCGCGGCACTCCGTATTGGGCACGTATGAAGTCGATCACGACTGCTGAAATTGATAGAGAGTAAATCTGAGAGCAAAGATACATTTTTAGCGTTGTAAAAGCTTCTATCTCTGGCTCGGATCTCGCATAGAGAATTGAAGAAAAAATACCAACCACGGTGCATTTTTGAACTTTCCGTAAACTATTGGGAAATATCACATAACTATTTAAAGGGGTCGTTTACCAAATTTTTTTTATTTCCGAATCTGATAGAGTTTGTAAAATAAAAAGATACGTATTTTTCCGTTTTTTGATCCGTCAATTATTTCCCGAGTTATAAGCGGCGAAAAACTGATGTTTTTAACCCTTTCGGAAAAGTGGGTGTGGTGCAACCTCTGACGTATATCGACTTCGTCCAATCACAACGGAGCCCGCGAAGCTACTTTGCCTTATCGCAATGGGGGTGACACAGCTGACTCGGCCAATGGGAGCGATTGCGACAGCATCTGTGCGTGCAGACCTTCCGAGAATCCCCCTCCACTCTCTTCCCCTCCCCTAAAAGCAGTCAAGGACGGGAGGAAAATGACGTCAATGACGTCAATCTCAGCAGCATTTTCGTAGGGCGTCACCTTTTGCTTATTTAAAATTTTGATTTTAAATGAACGGTTGTGGTTAGAAGATTAATTTTTTCACTAAAAGTCTTTTCTCGTTTCCATCTAACGATTTCGTGTACAAAATTGCGATTTCGGTTCCGAGTAAACGCCCCCATTATTATCTTTGGATATGATGATATTCATGCATAAGATTTTTGGCACTTTCATGAATGCCCACGGTTTACTTAAATGTTCAAAATTCTTCAATGCCATTTTAAAACCAGCAAATACGTTGAGACCTATTTTATCTCCCTCAGTTCGTGCTAAATGTGCTCCATGGTCCCTTCTTTCTTTTTAAGCATTTCCTTGGCTTGAAAAATCCCTTTCGATCCTCCATCACATCTTGTCACACAAAAGTATTTTTATACGAAAAAAGAGTGGGTGTGATGGGAAATATAAATAATAATTTGATGCTGATAAAGTTCTCCTCATACGCCAGTTACAGCAAATTATCTCTCTTCGAAGTGGAACGGGGCACTATATTGATTCCAATACACTGTACATTGAAGTCCATTGGTGCAGACTTAGAGAAATACGTATGCATTGAGGCAAACAAACGCCATGAATTGGTATGATAAAACCTCCTTTGATCATCGGCTAATTTCAAATGTATACTTGCTATTCACAGCCATTCACCCGAAGACATGACTGTTCTTGCCGGCACTAACAATCGAACCAGCGGAGGGACGGTGCACCAGGTTAAGGATATTTACCAACACAAGGATTACAACGAGTATGATTCCTGGCACAATGACATTGCTGTAATGAAGGTATTTGTCTCTCAAACTGCATATACCCAAGGCATCGATTCAGAATCTTTAACGTGTCAGAATATTTAAGTGTATTGCAAGTCAAGCCATCCCTAATTCGTTCACCCGGGAACCCAAAATATTCATAGAAAAAGTAATATATTTAACGGTTTAAGACTGCAGAAAAGGGATACATGGACGGGTCTAAAAGGAAATTTACATTACATTCTTAATTAGGTTTGTTACTTTTATGTTTTGTTAATGACAAAAGGAGAAAAATCAACTCTTTATTACTTTTGAATAAAAAATTGGTGTATTTATTTTAGCTTATATATATATATTGTAATGGTTCAACCCGGATATGAATGCCCGGATGAAATTTTTTTTGGGCCGAAAGAAACATGTACAAAAAATAAAAAAAAAAATCTTCGCGAATCCTTCGCGAAGGGGTTCCCGACCTTGTGCAATTTTTTTTTCTTTTACGCGCTCCCTGGCTTTACCGCCGGGGCGAAACGTATGAAAGGTATGGAAGGAATGTGGTGGGGATCGGGGTGATAGGGAGTCTCGCCTCCCGACCCGCGGAAGAAGACGACGCACACACTTTTTCATTCATCAACACACACCATTATTGGCCTCACGGCGACGACCACGTCCTGGAGCTCTCCGGTCGTCCGCGAACACTCTCCTCACCCTGTCTGGCCCGGTGACGGCGCAAGCCTCGCCCGTTGCTCGGCTTCCTTGGGAATCTCCTCAACTCGTCCGCCCTGGCGACGGGCACAACTTCGCCCGTGGCTCACTTTTTTGGAATCTCCTTAACTCGTCCGCCCTGGCGAACGGGCACAACTTCGCCCGTGGCTCACTTTTTGGGAAATCTCCTGTCGGGCGTTGCTGCTGCCGGCTTTTATATCCCCGGGGATGACGATGGGGTGGGGGGGGGGGTTCTCGATGTGGGTGGGGGTTGCACTGGGGTTATAGGCCACCGTGGCCACAGGCCCATATCACCTCACTTGATTTTGGTGACTCATTCACTCCCGCTTTCACTCAGTCTCACCCTCCTCCACGGGTCGAGTCTAGAGGGGGTGGGGTGAGGGTGTGAAGGGGGGGGGGAGGAATGCGGTCGGGCCAGGGAGCATTGTGTAATGGTCGTACCATTACAATATATAGGTGGAAACTATCAAAATAATATCAAAACTACGTGAAAAGTACATAACTGCGGTAGTAATAAGTAACGGTCTCTAGCAATAAAAACAGCAAAGATCTTTTTGCGCCACATCTTTGCTGATCGATAATGCTCAATGTAATTTTTAGCAACTATTAACAGCTATTTCTCACATTTTAAAGCAATTTACATCCAAGAGTATTCCCTATGAATATCCCAAGATGTCAAAATTTTTAAGTATTCTGTCCAAATTAGTGGGTTTTCGATAAATTCTCCCTTCAGCTGTTCACCGTTGGCCCACCTTCTTCTAACCTAAACAATATTACAAAAATTCCTCTCTAAGACTTCATATTTTCCATCTATGATTTCTATTGCTACTTGGCCCAAATTACTTACAAAAGATCTTTACAGGGATTCCTTTAAATAAATTTTTACGAGATTAGAAACGTGAATAACTATAAATAGTTCGAGAGAGCAAAAATTAACTTCTCTCTTGAAAAATTACAACAATAAATATTTTATCATTCTCATATTGGGGACACATCAATTTACTTCGCCGACTTGTATTACTCGAGAATTTACTTCTGATGGCCGCTTTAACGTAAATGGCAATTCTTAGATCCTTCTAACTACTATTTATTAATAATGGGTAACTCATTGTTTAATCTCCTTCATCCTTTTAGAAACTCAACATTTTGACTCTCAACTAAAAGTAGCCATCAAAGTGACGTATCATAAACACCTGCAACAGAAGTCACTGAATAGTGTTAGATTTCTACGAGTTTGCATCGTGAACTCGATTGATTTTTCTAGTTGCCCCCCAAAGTTCATCATTTTTTGTTCTAAAATATAGAGCATTGTTGCACTTACGTGGATATATTACAGAATAATAACTTGCCTAATAAGTCCCGGAAGTTGAGTAGAGTTGTGGCTACAGGCATTCTAACAAGATAACTCGGTTCGAACTCGGCAGCGGTAGAGATTTTTCAGAGGATTACCGGTCCCTGCTTCGAGTGCTCTGTGGAGCGCAGTTAAACACATTCCATTCTACGTTATACTATTGCCCCCTTTGCGACTTTCGTTAAGAGTAGGCTAATACCGATGTCAGGTTCCTCTCAACCCTTTCACCATTCCCTATGCATCATATTTCCCTATCACCCACTTATGATTAACGGCTTCAACGATCACAGCTATCCGTCGCCTCCACCTATTTAAATTAGTCAAATTCTAGCTACCCTGTAAGCTGCGTGCACACACTTAGAATAGGCTGCACGCTAAACATCCGGATTCGTCCCTGCGCCAGTCCGTTGAGAGATCAATCTTTGTATTTTTCTCGCAGGTCGATCCACCTTTCGTATTTGACGAGGACACCGCCCCTGTGAACTTACCCCCTCCGGGCCAAGATGTCGCCGAGGGAACCGGAGCTACCGTCGTTGGATGGGGCACCAAATCGGTAAACTCACCAGAAGGAGTATGTCATTTTCATTATTAGTCTCACTCTAACTACTCTCTTCATTACAAGTCTTTTGGATTGGGGAGACCCCTTTAACTCCTTGGTGAAGGCTCGGCAAATATGTGAGACGGAAGAGCCAAACACACAGCCATCTAAAAATTACTCGAGAGCCAATAATACATTTTTATAATGGAAAATTTAAAGGAATATTGCAACAAGAAATAGTATTAATTATATCTTAATTTCTGTAAGAAACTTACTAAAATTTCTTTTATTTGTTATTATGTGCCTGAGCATTGTGCTTGAATTTTATAAGACAGTATCAGATTGTGTGTCCTTGTGTCAGATTGGTATCTAGGGTATCTAGTCGTTTTTAATTTAAAGCACAATTCCAAGATGGTATCAGTAAATGAAAATATCATGGTTTTATTGTTATATATTATTTATATATCGGTAGTTGTTTTCATTTTCAATTTTATTAGACACTAGTAAGTGTCCAAAGAGATGCATTTGGCTCGCGAATCGCTGTTTTCCCAACCCTGTCCTAGGTTAATCATACAATTATGAACTCCTATATTGTCGTTCGAAAGATTTGGAATTTAAGATTTGGATATGGTCACTGAAGTATGTTTAACCAAAGCTATGTCACAGAATTGATGGCGGACGTTTTCATTACCCTGACAGCATAAACGAAACTAAAGGTGTGAGAATAGGGAGTGTAGAAACAATTAATAAAGTTTAAAATGTTAAAGAATTCTGAATACAATTGAATACCAACTGACTATTTTTCATAAAGAGGTTCAAGAACATTTAAAGAGATTTTCCAAGAATAAGACCCACTTCCTCGTATTCAACGACACAAACAAATTCGCAATGACACTATATTCTCAGCCAACCATAACAGGTGACGATGATGACCTTAAACTTGATGGGTTCTTTGCACGAGATTGAAAACGGCCTAGCTGCTGATTTTCTCCACCTCTGCCGGAGTTCATTTTTTCATATCCATAAAATAAAATCCTCCATAGCTTAATCGTAATGGTACTATAGATATGTTTCAGTGATTACAAACTGTGTTGAAACAGATATGGTTCTACCATATAATGAAAAAGGGACATTAATTTCCCCATTACGCCACTACAATTTTTTCCGATATTAATGGTGGTATTTCATTATTTTTAGTACGGAGGGTTGCTCTCCAGGGTCCTGCTTAAAGCAGACATATTTATTTCGGATCGCGGAGAGTGCAATAAGACCTACTCAGTGGACTATCACAAGATATATCCGGAGCAGCTCTGCGCAGATACACCAGAGGGTGGTCGAGGATCTTGTTTGGTAAGTGCACTAAAGGTACTCTCGAAATATGGCTAAAATGGCTACATTATTATGTATAATATTACTGCCAGCAAATAATCTGATGCAATATTGATTTTGAGTTCAACTTGCATTATATTCATTTTAGGTAAGTACAACACGTAGCTATAAAGTATTCAGCATTCAAATCATCTCGTGTCCAAGTTTTCATGCATGAAAGAGACGGAAAAAGAAGCTAAAAGTTGGCTTATGGAGTAATTTCGCTTGTAAAAGTATGGTTTACAATTCATTGAGACTCATAATTTTCTGAGGAACCGCGATAAAAATGCTTTCACAAATCACTCCATGACATGACCTCATGGGAATTTCATTGAATGCTCGAAATGCTGGTTTATATTGCAATGTAAGCTACTACCGGAGTAATAATTATATGTGAGTTGAGCTGTTTATTTTGTCTAATGGAAAAAAAATGAATTTGTTGAAATTGTTATTAGTTTTGTTGGTGCGTGCATGGCAAAATAAGATTTTTACACACTTTATCCACTGCCGTTAGCATTATTTCCATTTGCTCCATTCAAGTTGTTGTTATTGGGGGAAGCGACCGACAACCCAAGCCATTTGCACCTCTATGGATAGATGAGCATTTGAGTAGAGGTAGGAAGTTTTGCGGGAATTGAGGAAGGGTTGAGGAAACCCCGGCGTCCTCATTAGCCTGCTCTTAATGAGGGTCAAAGGGTTTGACGTCCTATCTGATGGACGGAGTACAGCGTTAGAAGTTCTCTCCACTAGCACTCAAGTAGGGACCGGTATTACACTGAAAAATCTACCAGTTCCGGGGTTCTTTCCCGGGCCCTTGGGAGGGGAAGTCAGTACTCTAGCCAACACATTGCTTCAATCGATCCGTGCTTTAAAAACCTATACAGATTCGCACACGAGAATTTCAAAATCATGGCTGGTGACCAACCATACGCCCTTGTGGCGACTCATAGGGTAAAATGTAGTTGTAGATGAATATCATACTAATATATAAAAATGTACTGGTGTCCGTCTGTCTGTTTTATGCTCTTTACGCATCTCCTCAACACTACTGAACCGATTGAGCCAACATTTTGTAGAATTCATGCGAATACACTAGGAAGTACTATAGGCTATATAAAAAAAGGCTCTGGGCCCGGGTTTTATTCCTGGCGCCAATTATGTGTTTAAATTGACTTTTTCAATTAATGTCCTTCGCTCAGTAAAATAACTAAATGTTAATCGATTTCTTTAATTCTTTTTGTATTTAACGGGAACGATTTTAAACTTTTTCATTCTTTCAACCGATTTACACTTTGCCCTCGAGATTTCTGTAAATTGTGTCATTTAAGAAATTTTGTGTAATTTTTGAAATATGTAGTTTTTTTCGGTTCCCTTTTGAGCGTTGCTAAGTCCATGTACATCGTTGACTCCGAATGATGATGACGCTTAAACCACGATGTCGTAACCTGCATTGCGCTTTTCCCGAGAATTGTAAGGTGCGAAATGAGGCATTGCGGCCAATTCGTGAAGCTAGTCGGACATTTCATTTGGCACAATCATACGGGCTTACTACTACTGCTACTCACGGATCAAGTCGGTTTGCATCCGGTAAACCTAAGAGCATTTAAATGAAGGCTTCTGCGGGGTTCGAATAGAGAATGTTTTTCGGATTTCTTTCCGCATTAGTTCAGGGGAACCGAACTCGGATATATGAAAGAGATCTGAAACGTTTACGAAACCGTCGTCGACTGAGATGGACTAAGGTGATGAGAACCCTGAATGAGGTCTAACAAAAATGAAAGTAGTAAGTCGAAAAATAAAATGTAATATAAAGACGCATCAAATAAACCGCGGATAGTACAAATATACCCGACCGAACGTATTTGCTATATATATGTTAAATTTGCACTAGGTTATAAGAATAGAGAATGTACTCTAAGTGGAATAAAAGCATAATTACGTCACCGTAAGAAGTTTATTGACGCCAATGAAATGAAGTTAGAGAACTAATGCACTCATAATCCACATTTGAGGCCAGAGAAAATAATTTTTTTGCCAAGGAGGCGGATCCTATCCTTCCCAAGTACCCCCTGGCCTCATTCTTGCGTGGAAGACTTGGAATCCTATTCCCATTATTGTAAAACTGCATGTTCGATCATTGACAATATTTATATATTAACGTTGCTTCATAATAGATTTACGGCTCAGATTGAGACTTGGAGCGAAAAATAGCTCCAAAATCCAAGTTGGGTTTCGTCCCTTAACAATAAATGTTCAAATTTCTTAATATTATGCATACATTTGATTTTTCTCACTCCCGTTGATTTCAACGGGCACCTTCAGCTAGTCTCTACTGATTATTAACCACCTACAACATTTAGATATAATAGAATAAATAGTCGATTTTCCGGTCTTCGCTTTATCGGTTCAAAACTGATTTCTACCGATTACGTTATCGTGAACGTGATCTCCTAGCATTATTCTTTCGTTTAAAATCTGAACAATTGATCAGCGGGCTATCATATAAGACATCGCTGCTATGATCCCTTTTCAAAAAGTTCATAGTTAAGGGTAAATGTTTATATTTGAATTTAAATAATAATCAATATTGGACTTTTTCAGGGTACAGCACATATAAGGCCGGCATGAATTTTACCCCGATAATCGGGGATGTGGGATAACGTGGCCAAAAGCATGGTACTATTAGTACCATGGCCAAAAGTATACTCCATATAGACCGTTTAATCGATTTTGTACTGTATTTCCCTTGAAATAAATAAAAATACTTTACTCTAAATCAAACATTTATAAATGATAAATCGGAATAAAAGTATAAATAATACGAATGAAAATAATAGAATGAAAGTTATGATTAAAACACATAAGTTAAATAATGGAATAGAAATATGCTTTTAACTTTTAAATGTTTATTCTACAATCTTCCAATAAGTATTATTTAAAATAAATTGTCATTTTTAAACTCCAATTCTCCTTAACAATCTTTCGTGATACACATTTTAATTCACTGTTTTCAGAATTTTAGAGATCAAAAGACATTAATGTGATATTAATGAAGAAAAAATATTTCACCTACAGGGCGACTCCGGCGGACCTCTTTTCGTAAATAATCAAGAGGTGGGTATTGTCTCGTGGGCCAGACAGTGCGCTGTCAAGGGGTTCCCATCTGTTTACACGTCAGTGTCGCACTACATTGACTGGATACGATTGCATACGGATTCATGACGCCGAAGAAAATAAGATATATCTTTATTAATTATAAAATAAGGATTGTTACAATGATTACTGGAATTTTATTGACCGATACAAAATAATACGTGTGAATTTTACTATTCAAAAAATAAAGAATTATACTGATGGAAATAAATTGAGTAAACTAAAAATATTCTGTACTTTTTACACTCGCAATACAATGTACGGGTATATTGCAATTTTCTATTAATTAGTATCTCTAAGCGATAACAGAAACCTTACTTATCCTTGGCAATAAAAACAACATGGTCTTCAACTCCTTTCGGCAACTCTATGGAGACTAATACCATGATACTCTATACTATATTTTAAGCAAAGACTAATTTTGTAGAGTGAATTACTGTCAATAACATTACCTTCTAGTAGCTAACTGCATTTGACGTACAAACTCTCCAAAGGAAATCGGATATTTCTATAAGGACTGGAATAAAATTTTTCAGTGCCTTTCAAATAGGTCATCACACATCAAAGACGGTCTTAGTAAAAACATGTAATAAAATGTATAATATTAGGCTTTAGAAAGTATTCTACATCCATTCTTAATTTACACTGAATCGTTAAAACTGTGTAAACTTTATGTATACTGCCTCTACTGAAGTGCTGTGCGTAGAGCACATCGAGAGCAGTACTCAGTCCGTCGGGTGGGACGTTAAGCCATGTTCCCCTTGGCGCCTTTCGTTTACTGCAGGCTAAAGCCGACGCAGGGTTTCTTTCAGCCCTTGCCCCTTACCCTTCCATTCCCATTCTATGTAAATTTCTCCCGGTGTAATGCGCCTTAATGTGCAAACTTGAAGGCAAATATATGAGAGGCATAAATGTCCACCAAAAGACGGGGTTTGTAAAATCTCGTTAGTTACTATTATGAGAGGATTTTTTCGATGGCATGCGATGCACATGATGGAACAAAAATGATGATAGTGAAAACAAAATAGATAACACTGAAGGAATAGGATGTAGTAATGATATATCTTGAACAAAAAATGCTGACAAGCGTACAAATGATAAGAAATTCTGATTACTAGCAGAATAGGAGATATGCGCGCTATCATATTTTTCAAACCAGAGTTCTCTCTTCACTTTACCGGTTCTTGATACCTTAGGATACTGGGGACATCTTATCATCAATCTTCCAGGCTTCAATCTTCCAATCTTCAAGTATTCGACATATTCATTGCATTCTAGTAGGTAAAGGCAGTAACGAAATGATAACCTACTTCATGAAAAAATGAAAACCAGCATACAACTAGGATGAGAATAAGTCAGGCAGATGTTCAATTAACTTTTAATGGATAAACGCTATAAAAATGAACACGACCACAAAAGATAACTTACAGTGCTCATATTCTTACTGTAAGAGTTCCAAAATACAATTCATTTCTCATATTCATAAACTAGCCAAACACATTTTTCCTTTTCATTTATTTGGGATTGAGCATATAGCAATATGCTCAAAATTCTTAACGAATAAATGCAAAATAAAATATCAAATCATTAACTTTCCTCATTTCCAAGAATTTGGTTTCTGAGTGTCTCTGAAATAATATGTATATAAATGTACGCCACATTATGGAAGGAAACAAAAAAAATTCAAATCGCTTCGGAACTAAATTTTATAATTAATTATCTCCGATACCAGAACTAACAAAAACCTTACAAAAGTTCTACTTGCGTTCCGCAGTATCCTCAGAATTTGTTCAGATAGGAAGAGAGTGAATACCAATTTAAAACGAGAAGAGAGAAGTAATTGTTCAATGGATTAACTTGCGATGATGGCACCTCTCGTAATACTGGTGAGTGCAGAACATGTATAGTTCGAATATGCACTTCTGAAAGTAACAGATTAACTTTATAAGCGACTAAGTGGCAAACGTTTTGTGTTTTTACGAGAGTATTTTTTTGGGTTCACAGTCGAAATTTTTATGAAACACTCGACATTTTATGATAATAAAATCTAGTTGGGAACTTTAGCTACCGCACTGATATCACCTGTTTTCAATCATTACAAATCAATCACTTATCTATTTTCAATAATTTCAATGCTTTAAAGTTCAAACCACCATCAAACTCAATGCTGAGAAAAAACTCTCTATGCTGAAATAATATCAATCAAATAAAAATAATACATTGGATGTCAGCTCGACTACGAAAGATTGGAACCCAGCATTTTCCACACTTCAGAACTGGAATTCTTGAAGTTGGCGTCGACAATGAGGTCTAACGATTTTTATTTCAATGTATTAAATAAACCTTCAGGTTTGAATTCCAAGATAAGAAAGATCGCACGCGACTTCAGTGACGCGTTTAATATTTAATAAACAGCAAAATACTTAAGGTAACACTAGCGACGCGAAACGTCACCGAGAATGATGGGCTGCCTAACCCCCAGGAACGAAACTACCACCTCATCCAGAAAGGTTCAATTCTTCCGGGTTCCCGCCACGTTTGTTAACTTGGATTGGCAAAAGTTTCGGCTCCATTCCAGCAGTCATATTTCGCTTTCTGAATCAAAGCAACGCCCTGAAAACCTTTGCAGTACTAATACCAACTCATCATCAGGTGGTTACTTGTTCAGGTGGATCAGTACTTTACCCAGCATCACCTGAACCCTGAAGTTTCCCAGTAAATGTTGGCAACCATAAAATCACTCAGCTTAAGTTTAGACGTGACAAAACCATCTCCCAAATAAGAACCCGGTACCTCCGGTAAATTATAGCTCAGCAACAGAGGTTAATAATGCGAACAATCCGGTTAATAGTGCGAAGTAACTAATTATGACAATATAACCCCCAAACTTTCGGAGCACTAGTACATGGATCTCCTCGTAATAATGACATTCTCACTCTAATTGTAATCAAATCTCCAGTCCGTAAGCTCATTCGCTCCAGGACCTAATCGTGACCGTGACAACGCTATAGTCTAGTGCTAGTCAACCTAATCCGAGAAAATTTTAATAAAATCCTGCACAATACCTATGAAGTTACCGGTACTAGGACACACACATGAGTTCTACTATTAGCTAGGCGCCTAAAAAGTGAATGTTATATGATTCGATGAAAAAATTCGCGATTACTTGCGATAATTATTGTAAAACACACTCCTGGGATCTGGTACTAAATTCTATTCATATATGTGGAATTGAGCAACTATATTTACATAAAAATTCTCCCTACTCGCATAAAAATCATCGGAATCGCAATAAGTACGACTAAAACCAGTCCAGGTTCGTGGCCAAGCATTAGGACATTAGGAAGAAAGGTAAATGTTAAAGAGAGAAATTTAGGGAAGATTGGATTTAAGAACCCGATAAAATTACGTGCAGGAAAGGGGTTTCCAACATTTGTTAAAAAGTTTTTGAACCAGAAAAAAGACTAGCGAAAAGTCAAAAGCGTTTAGAGAGAGAAATCCATTGTATGTGCAATAAACACGAAAAAAGCTTTCCGTATTGCTGTCAACTAATGGGATTACCACCAAGCCAAATCACAAGCATGAAAAGATAAAAGTATTGCGAAATCAACAAAGAAGGAATGTATAGGGATGAGATAAAATCTATATCATACACCGGCCACGGAGGAATTTGCTACAGAGCGTAGATTAAAGTATCTTTTCTTACGGGTTTATCAGCTAACTTTGATACAAGGCTGTACATTAAATCCTTCAGACAAGAGATCTAAGATTAAATAATCAAAGATGCTTTGTTGAAGGCGCATATATAACTGATTATGCCATCTCCGATTTTCGCGTATCCAAACTAAGGATTGTATAGCAAGATTTCCAACGGTCGAAACAACGAAGAAAAGAGAATTTATTTTACCCGTTATTTTGCCAGTTGAATTATCCAGCACGGATTCGCAAAATGAAGCAATTGGCGATTTTGATCTTATTGAGCTTGACCCTCATCGTTCAAGGTAATCTATCGTATTTCTTCACAAGAAATCTTTCAGTGGCTTTTCGAGAGCGATAATGGCAAAGTCGTGAGGTCGGGTTTCAGGAATTTAAGTCCAGCTATAGCCACATTCACGGCCGGGGATTTTTTGAAGACCTAAAACTAAGACCCAAAGTGAGACTCCATCCGTCCTCATCATGTACCCCATTCGTCGAATGGGACATTTAAGTGTAGACCCCTTGGAACCTTTCATTAAGAGAAGGGTTGATGCTGGTTTCTCTCTACCCTCACTATGTTTTATGAAAAATCCTATCCCTGCCATATCACCCTTCTTTCATAAATGGCATGAATAACCCCCTCAACGAACTCTTCTGCATTTTATTCTCCTCTTTTGTACATGATCCTTACCAATATCTTGTGTGGTCAGGCTTATTGTCCTTAAATTTTCAGTTTTCGGCCCTCGGCTGTTTGGGAATGGGGGTGAGGATGTTCTTCTCGAAGTGTGTGGGTATCTCTCCTGTTTACTACATGTCACAGGTGGTACTGTAGAGCTGGCTAAATGTCGTCTTTCCTGCATTTTTCATTAGCTCATCCGTAGTACCATAAATTTCATAAGCCTTTTTTATCCTCATGTCCCTTAATGCTACTTTGAACCAGGGCCAGATTTCTAAATAGGCTGAAAAGGCTGTAGCCTAGAGCGGCAAAATTTAAGGGGCGGCACTTTGGCAATTTACTAAAATTTGAAAAAAAAAACATTTTGATTATTTTAATAACAGAAACTTCTTAAGACATATCTTTGATATGTAGCGTATTCATTTACGGAAAGAAAATATGTTTATTCTTTTCATAGCATAATACGAATTTACTTCGCATAATGTTTTGGCACAGTTTTCATGGAATGTAATTTGGTTTCACAACACTGCAAGGCGCAAGCACTGTGATTCGATCTGACAACACTGTAAGCCCAGTCAGTGTCACTACGCTGTTACAACAAACCTTCCTAACCTCTCTTGTGTACGTTTTGGTAAAACAGTGCGTCAATCTGTGATGAACAACTGTAGTGTTTTTGTGGTCTGCTGCTCCTGTGTAGTTATGATTGTGTTGTGATTACTGGCTTAAATTATTCAATTAAAGAAGATACAGTTCATAAAATTATACTACTATGAGTGACAATAGAAAGAGACTCAGTGGTGCTGAGTACAAAAAACGATCAAAATTGAAACTTCAAGAACAAGAACGTGTTCTGAAACAAACAAAAAAACTAGATTTGTTTTTAAACTAATGTTTCGCCAGTGGAGGAAAAGAATAATGAAAAAGAAGGGAAATCAGAAAGTGCTAGTGGCAGTACATGATGTTTGATGATGATTCTGTAGGGGACGACTATGCTTCACTGGACCAAGTTGTTCCAAAACAGCTGTGTTACCAGAACCTACTGAAATAGAAGTAAGTTCGCAAACATTAGTCAACAAATTAGATAAGAATCCAGCTTCGTGGATCTTAAACAATGTTACTAGAGATTTAATAGCAAAAAATGGCTTTGACCAAAACATAGGTTTAGATTTCACTAACAGCTTAAGAGGGTACAAAGATCAAAAGAGATATTTGACTAGATCTCTCTTTAAACGAAAGTTAAAAAATGGAGAAGTTCATGAAAGGAAATGGATGATTTTCTCCAAAAGTAAGGGATCAGTTTTTTGTGGACCTTGTTTAGCGTTTAACAGCAAAGAAAGATCACAATTTGACGATAAAGATGGTTTCAAAGACTGGAAAAACGGAGAATATCGGGCATGTCACCACGAGAATTCACCAATACACAAATCTGCAATAATTACTCTAAAATCAAGAGAAATTTCTCTTAACCGTGTTGACAGTATGCTTACACAACAACTACACAAGGAGACACACTATTGGAGAAATGTTTTAACAAGAGTTGTAGCGGCCGTTAAGGCCCTGATATCAAGAGGTCTTGCTTTGAGAGGTAACAATGAGGTAATTGGTTCTAATAGGAATGGAAATGTTTTAATGTCTTTAGAGCTGATATCCGAGTTTGATCCATTCTTAGCAACTCACATAAAAAAATACGGTAATTGTGGTAGTGACAATACAAATTATCTCTCTTCCAAGACTTGCGAAGAGGTAATTGAGTTAATGGCTCAAAATGTTAGGCAAGTAATTTTTGAAGAGTTGAAACAATCTAAATACTTTGCTCTCATCATAGACTCGACCCCAGACATGTCACATGTAGACCAGTTAGTCCTTGCTGTTAGATACGTTACAATTGAAGGTGCGCTGTGTGAAAGATTTTTTACTTTCATTTCATCAGCGGGTCATAAATCAGAAGAAATGTTCAAGAGTGTGATGAATGAGCTTGAAAATCTGAAAATAAACATTGATGATTGCATAGGACAATCGTTTGATAACGCTTCAAATATGGCCGGTGATTATAATGGTCTGCAAGCAAAAATAAAGGAAAAAGCTCCTTTAGCTTTATTCATCCCATGTGCGGCACATTCCCTAAACCTTGTTGGATCGTCTGCTGCAGAATCTTGTGGAGAAGTGTGCAAATTTTTCATATTGATTCAGGAAATATATGTATTTTTTATGTGCTCTACAAAGCGATAGGAATGTTTAACAAGCGTTATGGATACATCGCATCAGAAGAAGACAATAAAAAAAGTGTGTCCTACTCGATGGTCAGCTAGAGATGATGTGTACCAAAGTTACAAGAGTCTTGGGAAGAAGTACACATTGCTTTGACAGAAATTTCCAATGACTCAACAGAAAAAGCAACAACTATATGTTAATCCCAAAAAATTCTTCGCAGATTAGAAAGGTTTGAAACCACTTTTATGGTATGTTTCTGGAGCACCGACGAAGACCGAAGTGGTGAAGTAAACTTTACCGGCAGGGATGATCTTAAAACAAATACGTTTTTACCAGTTATAGACTCTTTCGTTTGTGAATTTAAGAAAAGAAAAGTGGCCTATAACGTGTTTCAACACAGATTTTATTTCTCAACTCAGTTGTGTGATAACAAGACTGATCAGAGAGACATGGAAGAGAAATTGAGAAAGAAGGCGACCAATCTTTACATCATCTACACAAATGATTTGGATTCTGATTTTACTGAAGAGTGCATCCAATTCCAAAAGCACTGTGCTGTTGGGATTGATCAACCACCTGGAAAATCGTTGCAAGAAATTTTGAAATTTCTAAGATTTAACTCCCTAGAAGATGTGTACCCACATTTGGACATTGCTTTAAGGATAAGTTTGTGCATACCTGCTACGAATTGCACTGGAGAACGTAGTTTTTCCTGCCTTAGAAGAGTTAAGAATTACCTACGAACTAGTACTTCTGAACGAAGGTTAAACTCACTTTCTCTACTGTGTATTGAGGCAAATACAACAAAAACACTTTCATTTGAGGACATTTTTAACGAGTTTGCCATTAAGAAATCCCGTAAGAAAACTATGTTGTTTTGAACATATACGAAAGTAGAGAATGTAATTATGCCCAAACATTCAACTATATTGTGTTTGTACAGTTATTCATGTTTGTATTATGGAAACATGTATTACATCTATCTTTTTAATGTCAACAAATAAACCAGTAATAAACTATTTTTTGTGTGGTTTTAGTTTTACTCTTCAGTACAATTTTATTTGAATAACTGAATCAATCATTTGTTGTATAAAACGAATGTATAATATTTATAACATATGAGTCTATTAACTGTGAGTCTCTAAAAACGGGGGGGCGGCAAATGGATTTAGCCTACAGGTGGCATACTCCTAAAACCGGCCCTGCTTTGACTTCTATTCTCAATATTGAATCTATCATTACATCCTTCATTTATCATAAAAAAAATAACATTTAATATGTGAATGTATATGATAGACTACTTAAAGACCTTTTCAAATATGAAATGCACTGAAAAAATGGTTGAAGGAATAATTTGGTGTCTGGGATTAAAAATTAAGATATCGAAGCACATGATATTAATAATTTTGGAAAATGTAAGTTCCTAACTAAAGTAAAGTAAAGTAATTAAACCAATCCATGGGCGTTACACTGATGATGATGATGATGCATATTAATGATTCATGCAGACATACATAAACCACCAAAATTCCAGTTCTCTAAAATTATCCAAGGTAACTTTGTTCACTCCATAAATATCTTTTGTGTAATTTATGTGGTTCGTCTAAGACATAGAAGTAGTTTATTTTTACAAAGGTACTGTATATTGGAGTGACATGTCTTGATGTTGTTATAGTCAAACATTGAATGGAAACAGATAAAATGTGCTTGATTATTCATTTCAAAAGAGAGAGCTTAAGAAATCTCTGGAAAGGGCAGTGACCAAAAATATGTGAGCTTCATGAATTATTCGGGCCCATGAATTCCAGCAAAGGGACACAAACTTTTAAATCAAATTCTGTTATTCATTAGGGAGGCCTAACAAGGAGCCATTCATCATTGGCGGTGAACCAGTGAAGCCACGTGAATTTCCACATATGGTGAGTAAACCTTCAATTAGCTGATTTCATGAACATATCAAATTAACATTTTGTCTACACATGCAAAAACTACCAAATCATATAACTAAATGAAGAAATCTACAAGGATGACAGTCGAGTCAGGCTGTAAAGTATTTGAAATCAATGAGGATCCAGAAGAAAACAAATAACCATATTTACATTTATAGGTCACAATAAACCTAGCTCCAAAATAAACTTCTTGAATATTTTTCCTCAGAAATCAATGAACTTGCAATTTTTTCTTTTCTTCTCCAAATCTCTTTTCCTCCAGTTATCCTCCTGATTGGCAGAAATGACCTCAGTTATAGGTACCCTCCCAAAATTTCTGGAACTACAACTTTAAGGTTTGCAATTATTATATTTCATATAACTTTCTGGCTCGTTGCACAGCTATACTTGGCATTACTTCTGGCTCATTACATAGCTATACTTGGCCACTTAAATAACTATATTTATCAATTAAAGTCTTGTATCAACCTTCCATCTTAATTCCAAAGACCATAAATCTCAGAGCCTTTTCATTTCAGCACAAGTTTTACAGCATTTTCTCTGTATTTGCCGTAGCTTATTTTCATAACAAAATTTGGGAAAACTAAAAAGAATTCCAAGCTAAATTAATTTATTACCTCCAATATTCTTACAGTTTAAGCGCACTTATATTGGTAATATATTTACAGGTATCAATTGAAATAGGTGGCCGACACAGATGCGGAGGCACAATACTATCTGAAGGATGGATCATGACTATTGCCCACTGCATGATGTAAGTACCGGGCAAAGCAAACTAAAGAGTCAGTGAATCTGCAAGCAACCATTTGATATTATTAGAGATGAGTCAATACCAAAATTTATCTCTTCTCCATACCGATTCCTGGAAAATCGATTCTCGATGCCGATACCATCAACCTATATATATTAAATGTTCCATGAAATCTAAAAATACAATTTTACAAAACAAAAATTTGAATATACTATTTACTTTGGGAAAAAACTTTGATATTCCACTATGAGAACTCTATGAAAATTAAACTGTTTGATTACACAAAAGTTTTATATTTTTTTTACATAAGCATGTTTAATAACATATGCCATTTTTAATAACAAAACATATTTGGTATCAGATAAAAAATATAATAACAGATCCAAAATAATATGACTGTCATGTCATAGTTAATTTTTAATATGATTAATAATTAGTTATAAGAGTAATAAAAACACTAACCTAAATTATAATTCAAACTTTCAACATTAAGAAATAAGAATAAAAGTTCATGACACAAAGCCATCACCCTACTTTAGATTTTTGTTCAAAAAAACCAACATTTTTAGCCTCTCTGGATAAGGCGATTTCGTTTCTGGTCACAAATGTTTCCTGCTGTGAAAACTGTGTTTCTCATTTTTTATGAGAAACTCTCATATTTCGTATTCTTTTAGCATTTTTAATCTATACAGAAAAACAGCAAAAATTGTATTTCCAAAAAACAAGTAAATTTATAGTATGTACAAAAAAATCAACTTCCCATCATCTGTGAGGATAATAGTTTTTTGGATCAAGATTTATGGATGCAATAGCTATATGTTATGTATTACTTCTAATATAAAGTTCACTTTCCTTATCACATACTCATCAAACAATACATTTTTAAACCTGTACAACTATTCTTTAAAGTGTAGTTAAAAAAAACATTATAAGTTCATTTTCATTAATATTTGAATTGTTTTCCAAAATATAAGATCCTAGTGATGCCATACTGCATCACCCTCTTTCCAGAAAGGTATAAATGTAATTATACAAAAAGACTTCCGAGCATGTCATATGCCAAGAATAATATAATATTATTTACTATTATTAGTATTCTACCCGATAAGGTAGGTTTAAATGGACATTTAATTCTTCCTACCCCCTAAATTTCACGCAATGTGCCTCTTCAGCCCCTCATACCTCCTGCCACCCATCATCCATCCAAGCTACCCGTTCTTCTCCTCCCTCTTCCCTGCTTACCCAACGCTCTTCCCTCAATCACCTACTTCAAAACACCATCCCCTTTTATTACCTTTTCCATCCACACCTTCTGCCTTCTCCTAATTTCATCTATCCAATTTCTTTCCTCTCCTACCAATTCTAGCACTTCATCGTTCGTCTTACTTTCGACCCACTTTACTTTCTCCATCCTTCTCCACACCCACATCTCAAAAGCCCTAAGTCTATTTTCATCTTCTTTTTGCAAAGCCCATGTTTCCACCCCATATAGTGCAACATATAGTATATTAAACTTTTCGCTAATCTTTTCCTCACTTCCCTACTCAATGCCCCTGTCATTAGTTCACGCCTATGAGTAAAAGTTTCTTTTGCCAATGCAATTCTCCTTCTCACTTCAATGCTGCTTTACCCTTTTTCTTCCAACACACAACCTAGATAGCTAAATTGCTCTACCTGCTCTAGCTTCTGACCTCCTACTTTTATCGTTATACTGGCACTTTTTGTTCTTGAAAATCGCATTACTTTCGTTTTCTTCTGGTTTATCTTCATCCCGTATCTTTTGCAATGTCCCTGCAATGCATCCAGTATTTTTTGCAAGCCATGGGCTGACAGGCTGACTAGCACTTAGTCATCCGCAAACCTCACTGATTTTATCAATTTCCCCCCGACCTTTACTCCAGCCTCCAGCTCATCCCAAGCCTCTCTCACCATTTCCTCGGAGTATATCTTGAAAAGTACCGGCGATAAGGAACAGCCCTGTCTAACTCCCCTCCCTATTGTGGACCAATCGAATTCTCCATCGGCTACTCTCACCTGCACCTTCTGCACCAAGCATAAATTCCGGATCAGTCTCCTGTCTCTCCAGTCTACTCCTATCTTCTGCAATTTTTTCCATTAACTTGTCCCACCTCACTCTGTCGAACGCCTTTTCGAAATCAACAAAGAAGGTGAATACATCCTGATTGTATTCTAGATACCTTTCCACTAGTATTCTCAACTCTGCAATTGCATCCTGAGTGGCCCTCCCCTTCCGAAATCCAAACTGATCCTCGCCTAGGAATTCGTTTGCTCTCTTTTCCATTCTCCTATTGATGATTCTAAGCACTACCTTTGCCACATTAGAAATCAAACTTATTGTTCTGTAGTCTTCACATTCTTTTGTCACCCTCTTTTTCGGCATAGGTATCAGCACGGTTATTACAAAATCATCCGGCCAAGCCCCCTCCAGGTATATTCTACGAACACGTTCATAAAATCTGTCCCTTCCCCTCTTCCTAGGTTTTTCAGAAGCTCAGCTGGGATGTTATCTACTCCCACAGCTTTACCTGCCTTCATTTCTTGCAGTGCCTTCTCTATCTCACTATCCAGTATTCCGGGGCCCACGTCATCCTGATCTACGTCCTTTTCCTCTTCTATGTACAAGTTCCTAGGCCTATTTTCACTATCATACAGTTCCTCAACATATTCCCTCAAACGATGCTGGATCTTCTCTGGTTCCATTGCTAAATTTCCCCTTCTGTCTTTGATGCACGGGACCATTTCCCATTTCTTGATTCCTGATAACATTCTAACATTCGAGTACAGACTGCATATTTCTTTTTCTCTTTGGAGTCTCTCCATCTCCTCGCGTTGCCGACACCACCACTTTTCTCTTGCTCTCTTTGTTTCTCTCCTAAGCCTGTTGTTAATCTCCTTATAATGCCTTTTGCCTAGCTCTGTACATATTTACATTTTTCCATTTCCTTCTTTCCTCGATCCTTTCCATCATTTCCACTGTTACCCATGGTTTCTTGATCCTCCTAGCATCTACTGTTCCTATTGTTTTCTCAGCTGCTTCTTTTAATGCTCGTCTTTATCATTTCCAACCCTTCATCTATTGTTCCTCTTCCCTCCTCTTCCCTCATGCATCTATCCACAATCTCCTGATATTTCCTCCTCTTCCCTCCAATCCATGCTCTACATCCCACTTTTTATTTTCCTTCCTACTTTCAGCCTTTTTATTCTCATCTCACATTTAATCACCACCAAGTTATGGTCGGGGTCGGCATCTGCACCTGGGAAACTATGCGAGTTCTTTATGCTGCTCCTGAATCTTTGCCTAATCATGATGTAGTCTAGTTGGTACCTTCCAGTATCCTCTGGCACTTTCCATGTGTACCTATGCCTATGGTGGTGTTTAAACCATGTGTCTGTAATCACTAAATTATTCCTCCTACAGAACTCCACTGCTTTCTCACCCCGGTCATTCCTTACACCCAGACCATACTCCCCTACTTCACTTTAGTCCCTCCCTTCCCCTACTACAGCGTTCCAATCTCCCATAACTATTAGGTTCTTCCTGCCCTTTACTTTTCCGATTAATTCTTCCAACTGGTCATATACTTCATCTACTTCTTCTTCTCTATGTCCCCCTGTCGGCATGTATACCTGTATTACGACTACATTTTCCGGCTTTGCTTTGTCTTCAATAGCTAGTATTCTATTGCTTACCTGTTCCACATTAATTACCCTTTTTCCTAACGTTGCATTCAATACAACTGCTATTCCCCTCTGCCTCTCTTCTTCTCCACTGAATCTAACTCTGTACTTTTCACTCCATAAGTCCCCCTGGTCTCTCCATCTTACTTCGCTTAATACCAAAAAAATTGATCTCTCCCCTCTCCATTTCTAGTTTTCCTGACCTTAACATTGTCCTAACGCTTCATGTCCCGATCCTTAGCATTGTTGCTCTCTTCTCTGGTTTCTTCTTCACTGCTGCTGCCGCCGTTGCTACTGTCTTTCTTTTCGTGCAAGGATTTTATGAGATGACGACTGCAGAGTCCTAGCTTACCCTGCTGCCGGGCACGACACCCATCCCACTAATTTGGTCCCGGGCCCTGTAGTTGCCAGGATTCAATTCTCTATTGTTTAAGTTCATCCTGTTCTTGGTAGAGTTTAATTGAGGTGGCTTCCCGTTGCCTGCCTCAATAGTGTTTTTAACGTGACACCATCACCTGATAGGCTGCCCCAATAGGGTCAGACCTTCTCACAGCCGCCTCACTGAGGAACAGATGATGTGAGTACGATATGTGGACTACCTTTTGTCAGGCTCCTACCCTTCGACCTATCTGGCATGGGTGACCCTACCAGGAGCAATATTATTCGCTCCCGCCAGTGCAGCTCTAGGGGTCACGGGAACACACAAGCCCCAATCCCACCACAACAAGGCATAGTCCATGGGGAAGGGAATATAATATAGAATATTAAATAATAAACAAAATCAAAAACCTAAAATTAATTCAGTGCACAATTGTTTTACATTAACTTGGGTTGCTGTTGTAAATGAAATCCTTGAATGCAAATTATTTTTTTTTTAAACAAAAATTTTTTTAAATGTGGTCAGGATATTCCATTTATAGAATAACTGGGGATTCCATTTTTACGATGAAAATATTATTATAGAATATTCCAAGCTGCTAAACAAGTAATTTTGCAATGTGTTATTAATAATAACCCTTAAAATGGAATTTGTGAGTTTTATACCCATAAGGAGAGGTTGTGTAACTCGGATCATGAAATGAGATGACCCTTTTTTCATGCTACTAGAAGGAAAATAAAGAAATGTGTCTTGGTTTTTTTCTCCATTGGCTCAGGATCCCAAGGAAAAAAGTATAATGACATGCTGGGAGGCTGCATTCTCTGAACTGGGGTAAGCTGACAATAGTTGAGTGGGTGGTATACTGGAGATAATGAAGTTCGATTCTTATCAATGTTCAAAAGTTTTCTTTCAGCCATTGAATAAAAAAATTTATCATCCTTAATTTTCAACCCTTGTATGCGAATACTGAATTTTTTTAATTTTATCGCTTAAACTAGATTTACAAATGCATCACTCAAAAATACATAGTAAAGTTAACGTACTGTTTCCATAATTTCAATTCTGAAATAAAATATTTTTCCAATCACTTTAACTAATGCCAAATGTTATTACTTTTATTTACTTTGTTGACTTATACTCATATATTGACATGAAATTTCTGATAATCTACTTTTTTAACTGCCTGCTAGCCTTCCTATAGGAATAGAGCATGACGGTATTACTAGGCAGTTCAAGGCTAAGGATCGAACGCGCGAACGGCATAACACTAGCTCACATTTTTAAAAACTTCATTATCATAGGTTCATGCGGTGAATGTAGGCGACCCGCGTGACATTAAACTTCCCGCGGAACCGGACTGTGGAGTAGAAAAAAAAAGCCAAGACATGTAGTTCTTTATTTTGCTCTAGTAGCACGGAAAAATTTTCATCTCATTTCGTGACCCAAGATACAAATCATCTCCTTGTCAGTATCTACCAGTACCTATCTACCGTGTCTATATTCCATTCGCGGGGCGCATTGATCATTAAGCCGCGAAATTGAAAAATATTCGATTCGGATGCGAATTTATACTGTCTTCGGATCTGATTTCGGTAGCGAATGAAATGAAAGATCCGTGGGTCTTTGGATCCGACCCGACCATCACCAGGGATGGGCATGATTCGTCTTCATGAATCACGAATCATGATTCGCGAATCACAAACTGTGATTTGTGATTCGTGCTTCGGATCATTTTTTTTAATGATTCGTGATCCGTGAGTAGACTCTTTTTTTTTTAGTTGAGGTGATTCGTGAGCCGAACTTTTGTGATGCAGCTCACGATTCACTGACGAATCATGAATTAATATCACTGATTTCACTGCTAGAAACGTACATCAGTCTTTCACTGACAGTTACTGTGTAAGCATACATCAGAAGTGGAACAATATGGTTAATGCAAACTTCAATAATATATTTTACACTATATTACAGATTTGTTCAAATGTGACTTTAAATTGTTTTGAAAAAATAGCAATGAAATGTCCTACATTTAAATGATGACCACGAATATTACATTTATTACATATTATATTACATTATTATGTAGACTCCTTGATGATGACCTACAAAAAATTGAAAAATGGTGTGATACATGGTAGTTAGAATTACATTTTAAAAAAGTGCGTGGTAATGAATTTTTGGAAAATGAATTGTTCTCCTTCTAGCATTTCAAAATAAGTAATAATGAATTAGCAAATGTGGAATCCATTAAATATCTTGGAATAAGACTATCACATGATCTTTCCTGGGGTAAACACATACGTACGTGTTTACCCCAGGAAAGAAATAATGGGTCAAGCTAATCATAAACTGGGATTCATCAAAAGAGTAGGTACTGGATAAATGTGACGATCATGTACGAGAAATCAGCTACTTTTCCCTTGTTAGACCTCATTTGGAATATGCTACCAGTGTATGAGATTCCTATGAAATCGGTTTCGCGGCTGACCTTAAAGCCACCGAGTGCATCCACCGGGTTGCGGATGGTGGGTCGACCTCTAGATATAGAGGTTAGCTGCAAGATAAGCGAGTTTACTCGTCGAATAAGCAGTGGTGGACAAAAAGCGACGGCATTCCGAGGGGGTATTGGTCTATCTCTGGGTAAGGGGTCTCTAAATAATACCGAACCTGTGAAGATGCCATGACTTGGCAACGAGAAGCCGCTAATCATTACGCTTCTCATTACCCAGAGAAGAGGGCAGCAGCTCTTCTTCACATGAGTGAAGGTGGAATGCGTGTGAAGGGCTTCCTGCAGTACAAAGAAAGATAATAATGGTGAATATCGAAACCAAACCTGTAGATACCGGAGTGGTGCAGGTTTACATGCATACGACGGACTATGAAGATGAAGAAGTGGAAGACGTCTACGAAGATATCACGGAAGTTATAAAACAGGTAAGAGGAGAAGAAAACCTAATTATTTTAGGAGACTGGAACGCTATCGTCGGCGAAGGTCAAGATGGAAGAATAACTGGAAAATATGGATTGGGAATCCAAAACGAAAGAGGAGAAAGACTGATGGATTCTGCACACAGCATAAGTTAGTAGTAGCCAACACATTGTTTAAAAATCACAACCGAAGAAGATACACATGGAAAATGCCAGGAGACAGAAGAAGATGTCAAATAGATTACATTTTAGTGAAGCAGAGATTTAGAAACCAAGTGAAGGACTGCAAAAGCTAGGGTAAAAAGTAAGGGTACAAGGGAAGCAATATTGGCCCTTCGACTACTCATAGAGAAGAGAATGGAGAAGAACAAGCCGACGTTCATTGCATTTGATTGCAATGAACGTCGGCTTTAGATTTAGATATTTAGAGAAGGCTTTTGACAACGTGGATTGGGATTTAATGCTTGGAATTCTGAAGGGAAATGGAGTGTCCTACAATGACCGAAGGATTATCCATAGTCTGTATAAAAACCAAGTGCCTGTGATTAAATTGGGACCCAGCTGTGAAGAGGCAAGAATAAGGAAAGGAGTGAGACAAGGATATGCACTGTCTCCCATAATTTTAATTTTTACATCGAGAGAGCCATCAATGAAATCAAAGAGAAGTCTTCTGGAGTGACTATCCATGGAGGAAAAATAATCATGCTGCGATTCGCTGATGACATAGCACTAATAGCAGAGACAGAGAGGGATCTGAACAAGATTCTAGTAACCATGGAAAGGACAATGGCCAGATATCAGCTGAAGATAAATAAGAAGAAGACTGAGATATTGTCGTGCAGCAAGAAAGAAGAGGCCAAAACCAATGTCAAACTAGGAAAACAAAAACTTGAAGAGGTGAAAGAGTTCTGTTACCTAGGGAGCCGAGTAACCTACGATGGACGAAGCAAGAAAGAAATAGGTAGTAGAATAGCCCAGGCAAAGAGGGCATTCTATCAAAAGAAGAATCTCCTTACAGCTGGAAATACAAGCGTAGAAGTAAGGAAACAGTTCATCAGAACATACATCTGGAGCATGTTTCTTTACGGAAGTTAGGCATGGACGATGAGAGCAGCGTAGAAGAAAAGGGTGGATGCATTCGAAATGTGGTGCTACAGAAGAATGCTGAAGATGAAATGGATCGACCGAGTCAGTAACGAGGAAGTCCTAAGAAGAGTAGGAGAAAAGAGAGGTCTGCTGAAAACTCAAAAAAGAAGAAGGGACAACTTAATCGGCCATATCGTGAGACTTGATGGCCTGATGAAGACTATCGTCAAGGGAAAAGTGAACGGGAAGATTGCAAAAGGCAAGCCTTGTACAAGATACATGGAACAGGTTGTGAAGGATGTAAAAGAGAAGAATTACGTCACAATGAAAAGGTTGGCCGATAGAAGAATCGAGTGGAAAGCTGCTTCAAACCAATTGTCATTAGATACATTAAAAATCAAGGATTAAGATTTATAATGAAGTTTAATCTGCCTTAACTGAATAAACAGCTGGTGTAGGAGCTTTCTGATATTGCAAACTATTTTACTAAACAATTTTGCCAAAGAAGTAAATGTTACAGCCAAAATAGTAATAGTTTAATTAACTGCTCCCATGCAATGTTTCTCGCACCCAGTGACCATACAGAAGAAGAAAATTGTCGGTGGGGGTTGATGAAGTGCCTTGCCCATTATCAAAGTGGCTGCAAAACTGATATCTCACCCTTCAGCAGACATCATCAATTTGTCACTGCTCAAAGGTGCTCAAAGGCTCACTGCTCCCATGCATCTTAAAACAATATTAATCATTCCAGTGGATAGTGATGTGTGATGTGATTCATGTGATAGTGCTGAATCGGGCAATTAGACCAATAGCACTCTTGTTTGTCATTTCATAAATTTTTTAAAAACTTTTCCATAAAAGAATACTGATATATCTAGACCACTTCAATTTAATACATTCATCTCAAGATGGTTTCATGAAAAGAAAGTCAACCATGTCTGCAGCTTTTCAGCTTGTACATCAAATTATTTATGGTCTCTCCCATCAGAAGGACATAATTGGTGTATTTTTTGACCTGTCCAAAGCCTTTGATACCATTGGTCTCGATATTTTGTTTTCCAAACTAACTAGTAATGGTATTAATGGTAATACATTGGTGGGGATTGAGTCATACCTACATAACTACAAACAAATGGTTCAGTTATGTTTCCAACAGAAACCAAATGTGATCACTGTAAGATCCAACTAACTCGAAAGAAATTGTCATGTGCCACAGGGATACAATCTAGGATGCTATTTTTTACAATATTTATTAATGATATCCATTTCTCTTTACTTAACACTGAGTCAATCATATATGCTGACAATACAACAACAGTAAGCATGGGAGACAATTTCATGGAAACTACCTAATAATTTAGCAAGCACACTGTAAGAAATTTTTGTAACCAGTGTTCGATCAAATAATTTATTGCTGAATGAAATGAAAATCCATTTCCTACACTTTCATTACAAAAATCAGTCTTACTAATGAAATCCCTCTACTGTGAACTTTAAATCTGGCAATTAAACAATCCAGTACAGTAAACTTCTTGGAAGTATCCAAAAATGAAAATCTAGATTGGCAGCCTCACATAAACATATTGATTAAAAAACTAGCTACTGGTACAGTCAAGCCCGCTTATATCAAACCCGTTTATTATGGTTAAATGGTCCACGTTATTGCACCTTTATTATTTGTAATAAATTACCAACATATGTAAAATCCAAATCTAATGTGAATGCTTTAAAAAATGATCTTAAACAGCTATAGTTAAAGAAAAATATTATAGTGTACCTAGGTGTATGATTTCTTGTATAATAAATTTTAATAATTATAAATGTCATTTATTTTAAAGTGGTAAACAAGTATGCAAATGCATATGTCCCTTATACTCTCGACCATGTTCTATGTCATATGACCAACAGGAGGGCAAAGCATAAATATTATTATTATTATCACAAAAAAAATCATAAGATTTTTGAGGAAAAGAAGATAAAGCTGAACATAAAAGTAGAAAGCATGGGCTAGAACTGGTGGAACAGTTTTTTACCCATGTAATATTATGGATGAAGGTGAATAGTGTAAGGAGAATGATTACCTTTACCCTGCAGGCATTTACCAATGGAAGAGAACCTCTGATAAGAACCTTGAGCAGGGTTGTAAAGATTAGTGAAGAACTTAATATAGAGTGAGGCTTTGCATGGATTGAATATGTGGACACAATGGAAAGGTGATTAGGAAACATAGGAAACTTTAGAAATGTGGATTAAGGAAGAGAATTTAAGAAGGGTGATGGACCAAAGGGAGGATAAATGATGAAGTGTGCAGCATGATGGGGGAGGAAAGAATGTTGTTAGTAGAAGTTATGCTGAAGGAGTGTAAGTGGATTGAACAGGTTATTAGGGAGGATGAGATGGTGAGGGCTGTTGAAGAAGGTAGAATTCTGGGTAATTGTGAAGTAACACTAAGCTGTGTTATTATTTGGTGGCACCAACATCCTGTCAGTTTCATGTGTGCTAACGAAGGTCATATTCATGTCATGATGCAAAGTAAAGTAATCACAACATCAACACCTACCCCAACTCGTAGAAAACTTTCACATGTAAAAGTCTCAACTACCTTTATATTTCACTCAAGACATACTTCACGGCTTTAATTATTCAAGGATACTTTAAGGGTAAATATTTCAGTCATAGGAGCATACTCTACTTCACCAGTTGATAAAAACACACAAAAATGACAGATGGTTACATGTGGGACAAACAGGATGTCAAAAGCCTTTTACATAATGACTCAGGATTAGGATCCTTGGTTAGATGTGTACCTGCATTGCAAACTATTTGTGTCTTAAATAGCTGATCACTTATGTGAAAATAATTTCCACTTTCTCCTGCAGCTATGATGCTCACGATTACACGGTGATCGCAGGATCTGATAATTTAAATAAAGAAACAGGAACAAGTCACTCAGTCAACACAATCATTGTTCATCAGAACTACAGCCAAGAAGATTCATGGAGAAATGACATTGCTCTTCTTTCGGTGAGATTTTCCTGTTTACTATTATGACTGATATGATTTTCTTTTGCATTTCTCTAACATATTTCTGTGTATCATTTGCTATACATTTATGTTTCAGGTTAGTCCACCAATTGAGCTTGGCAGTGTAAATCAAGCCGCTACTTTGGCAGACCCTGATGAGGCCACAGATGAAGGGGTTATAGCAACAGTAATTGGATACGGCTCTGAAAAGGTATGAAGTGCTTCACGAAGCAGCAGTTCAATGAATATTTGTCTGTAATGTGGAGCAGTTTAAGTGGTAATCATTGTTTAAGCTCATACATCAACAAATACCATCTAATGCTTATATCAAGCTACTTAAAACAAATATCTATTACATATTATCTTATGAGTGCATAAAATTTGAGTATGTGCCTATATTTCATTAAAAAAGACACACACACAACATTGTGAGTGAGGTGCTACAATAAAACTGAATGCTAAATACTAGTGATGGACGGATCCAGGTTTTTCTTCGGATCCGGAACCGAATCCTTGCCTTTGTTTCGGATCTTTGTCTCAGTTTCGGATCCTTAGTTTCAAATACTGGATTCTTCATTTCATTTCTTTTCTAATCCTAGTATTTATACAAAAACAAGTAAATTTACTGTAGAAAAAAATCAACTTCGTATCATCTCTAAGGATCATATTTTCCTGGATCACAATTTGCATATGCATTATTGTTATTACTTCTTATATGAAGCTCACTTTCCTTATCACATACTCATCAAAAAATACATTTTCAAACCTGTACTAATATTCTTTGGAGTGCAGTTAAAAGAAACATAAGCTCACTTTCCTTATCACATACTCATCAAAAAATACATTTTCAAACCTGTACATACTAATATTCTTTGGAGTGCAGTTAAAAGAAACATAAGTTCCATTAATTTTCATTTATGCTTGAATTATTTCCCAAAATATAAGATCCCATTGATGCTATATCATATCACCATCTATACAGAAATTATAAATGCAATTATAGAAAAAAAGACTTCCAAATGTATTACATGACAAGAAAAATAAGATATAGAACATTAAATAATAAACAAAATCAAAAACTGATATTAATTCCGCACAGCATGGGTTTACATTAACTTATTCCATTGTGGGTTGCTGTTGTAAAACAAATCCTTTAATGCTTTCAAATTCTTTTTTAGAATTTAAAAAAATAATGTTGTCAGGAGATTCCATTTATGGAATATCTGGGGATTCCATTTTTTAGATGAAGAAATTATTATAGAATAGTTCAAACAGGTGAACTAGTAGTTTTGCATTGTCTTATTAATAATAACCTTTCAAAGGAAATTAGTGAGTTTGATACTCATAAGGAGAGGTTGTGTAACTTGGATCTTGAAATGAGATGAGCCTTTTTTCTTGCAACCTAAGCAAAATAAAGTAATATATGTCTTGACTTTTTTCTCCATTGGCCTGGGTTTGTGAGAAAGAAAGTAGAATGACAGGCAGGGAGCCTTCATTCTTCAAACTTGGGTAAGCCGACAATAGCCAAGTGGGGTACTGTACTGCAGGTAACAAAGTTCGATTCTTATCGCCATTTAAAATTTTTCTTTCAGATGTTGAATAAAATATTTTAGCATCTTTAATTTCCAACCCTTGTGCAAGGATACTCATTTTTTTATAACTTTATTGCTTAAACTAGATTTACATATGCATTACTCAAAAATTCATCATAAAGTTAATGCAACGCTTCCGCAACTTTAATTCTGCAATAAAATATTTTTCTTATTACTTTCACTAACAATGAATTTTACTATTTTTACGTTTAATTTGTTGACTCATGAATTTGACGTGAAATTTCTGATAATCTACTTTTTCCAAGTTCCTGCTTGCCTTACCATAGGAATACAGCATGGACTGTATACCTGGGCAGAGTTCACACCAATGCACAGTGGACTGAATAAAGAAAAAAAACTTTTTCACTTTGAGAATCGACAAGTTTTTTTTCAGCCCGGACTTTGAAACTTGGCACGGTGATTCTCCATTAATTGGTGCATTTGGAAGTAAATCTGCAAAAGCATCACAAATCGCAAGTATGGTGTTGATGGAAGTTTTGGCTATTCTTAGTACAGTACCAAATCGAAGTTAGATGATTTTTTGTCTATGAGCTCCCTGGTACCTCCTTGATTGCTGAGTGACGAAAGAAGTAGGTACTAATTTGAATGCATTTTAGCAATTTAGTTTGTACTTGATTTGTATCTCTATGGAAAATCTCCAAAATCTTGTCCTTTACATTGAAAATAGGGGTAAAGGTAGCCGAGTGGGTAGAGCGCTGAGCTGCTGATCGGAGGGTCCCAGGTTCAAACCCCGGGCAAGAAGCTTTCTGGACACCCCCACCTAAAATCCTCACGATTCAATTTTCTGCATGTCAGAACTTCGTAGGAAATCACAGGTGGCCCAGGGAAAGGAACTGGTCCCCCTACCCTGAATGTGTGAATTTCACATGCCGATGGCTTAGTACGGGGTGAACTCTACCCTCACCTATCAAAAACCAACCTTTGGGTTGACACAGCCTATGATATATACACTGAAAATTGCAGTAAAATTCAGGTACCAACTTGCATTTTAATTTAGGTAAAAAATTGAATAAATCCATGTCAACTAGACATGGGAAGCCCATTTATCTTCAATGGATCAAGGAGACCAAGGTTAGTGGCGAAGGCGGAAGAATATTACTTGTAAAAAAAATTGAAAATTTAAAAGTAATGAGCATGGGAGATTTTGTCATCAATTTTTGTATGTTGCTCACTGCGATTTACAGAAATTTTCTACGTACAATCATTTGAAAGTGTTATAAAAGTAGAGTGTAGTGAACTAAAAAAAATATTTATTCAGGTATAGCTGTGAAATGCTTTGACTGATGTTTAAAACTAAACAATTATGTTTCGTTTTGATCTGCTATTGAAAGGAAAATAGAAATTCCATATTTTGTTCAGTTACGTTACAATATGATATTCACTAGAGGGGTTTGTTTAAACCTTGGAAGAAAATACATTATCAGGAACAAAACTATATTTCATCACTCCTTTGCTCCTAGAAAGAAGTTGAAGATAATAAAATTTACGATATAATCACTGAAATAAAAATTAAAACCATGTCATGGATTTCTTCATGACCGTCAGTACACTAGCTCTAATTTTTAACAACTATGCTATCATAGGTTCATGCGAATCTGGCAAAGGCAGGTGACCCGTGAGACATTTGGCTTCATTTCTTTCTCGTGCGGGTCAGGAAAATTTTCAATGCGATGACTGAAAGTAAAGTTTAAACTGCGATAGGGATGGAATTTTGCACAGTACACTAGCTCTCGTTGACCACATGATCACGGCGAATGTAGGCTTCCCACGTGACATTTAAGTACTCCTTTTCTCGCGATACCAGGGAAATGGGGGAAAAGAGTCATTTTTCTTTCTTTCAGTTGCACGCAAAAAATTTCATCTAATTTTGTGATCATCGTTACACAACCTCTCCTTGCCAATATTTACCATTCACGGTGCGCTTTGATTGCTATGCCATGAAAATTTAAAATTACGATCCGGATCAGATTTTACACTGTCTTTTTGGATCCGATTTCGGAACCGAATAAAATGAAAGATCCACGTATCTTTGGATCCGACCATCCCTACTAAATACATCTGGTGAAAAGAAACATGGTAAGAGTAAAGAACATTTGTATAAGTTTCTCATGCACGAGTAAATAAGAAATTCCATAATGTTCATTATGGAATTAAATGCAAATACGTGAAAAAAGAAAATTTAGAAATGTTTGAGAATGATACGTGCAACCAAGTAGCAAAGAAACTGTAAATGCTGAAAAGGGTGGACTTCTTCATTAACAAATTTGATTACCAGTGAATTATTCAAAAAATCTTGTGGCACATTGATACCCACAGTGGGCCCCCATTCTTATATTGGCCTCTTACTTTTGAGCTCACCCCATACCATTTGCAAGAGAGGACTCACCTTTTGATTCTGATACTCCAGCCAGGTGCAGAGTATCATGAATTTTTTTATCCTTTCAAGTACATTTTATGTTAAATTCATGCCATCTAAGTTTGTGATGACTCTTTCTCTTAGGGATGATTTCCCCCTTTCGAATCATTTCTTCAGGGAATACGGTAAAACTCTCTCCTGAAATCCTGAATCCTGGGCATTACTGAGTTTATAATGTGTTCAGAAGAAAGCCCACATATTTTCTTCATAGAAGAGACCACCTAAGAAAAAAATAATTTACCTAATTATTCAAACTGACAGCTATGTTAACAGTTGACATTATTTTACGTTCACTTCATTAACTTATTTTAAACTATGAGAAATTTTCTCTACTTCTGATAAGTTACCTGAATCCTGAATTTGAGATTAATTCGGTAACTTTCATGCATAAAGAAAATTTTTTGCAAACCTTCATTTTTACTTACTGTGTCTTAGCCGGCTTTTTAAGCAGCGTGCAAACTAGCATACACCAATATATCTAGTTAAGAATCTTGCCATTGGCTGTTGTTTTGCAAAATCTTAATATGAGAAGGCACTTCAGGTACTCCAGATGAACCTAGGACACTGATGGAGAGAAAATCATATTTAATCAAAGTATCATCTACTCCAGAATCAAGATCTTTTTTCTTTCAGGTAGGCGGATTCCCTACAAAAATTTTGGAGAAAGCAGACATAGTGATAAGTAACCATGATGAGTGTAATGAAATATACTATTCTCAGTTTGGATTGAGTGTGTATGACACCCAGCTGTGTGCCGGAGTGGAAGGAGGACATGGATTCTGTGGGGTAAGACCAGTCTCTTGTCATTGAAGTAGAATACTTTTATGTAGGTACATATATGACTAAAATCGAGCAACACAAAGCATATAGTGATATGATAGTGAAGGCCAGAGGCTTCATTAAGGGGTAAAACAAATTTCTATGCCCTATTTGAAATTTTGTTGATAAAAAATGACTTACCCTGGCAAAGATACATGGAGGAAGTGTAGTTAAGGTTATGAAATATCATATTTTACACATGATTATGCATCAAAATATGAGATGATTAGATGTGCTAGAAGAAAAATTGATATGCATGTACTTAATATGATTGCACTAAAATGCTTAAATAAATTAAATAAATGCTTAAATTAAAAAAAATAAGATAAGGCATAGAAGCCAGAAGGAATTACTGAGCTCCAATCCCATTCCATACTCTTGAGTTTCTATCACTGGCTTGCTCAACTCATTATTTGAGCCTAAGTGAGTCAATGAGGAGCATGAGAGGTCCATGAACCTAATGTCATCTTTTGAGCTGTCTTAGTTTGGGGAAATGTAATTTACATAGGAGCAAATGTAGTGTTTTTCTTTTAGACTGAGGCTTTAAATTGATGAAAATGTATATCTCACCTTTTGCATTCCACCTTCCCATAAACCTCCACTCCATGCTCTCACTCAGTCTCAGATGGAATTAAATGGCGACTTAATTGTTCTGCACCAATGTAATACATTACTAGACAAAACAAAATCATCCAATAAATCTGACATCTTCATTCCCCAATAAAAAATGCCATATCATAGGTAAGACTCTCAAGAAATAAATGTAGTCCAGAATGGTTTACATTGGTAGTCATCAAGATTCAAGACAATAGTGCCCATCCATGTTCTATGCATAGTTTAGGGTTACCTATGAAAGGAAAGAAAATAAATATGGTAATCCTCACTGTAGGTCTCAATCGTATGATCTGGATCAATTAACTATTTTATCTTCAGGCAGATTCAATTCATTGAAAAATTACACATCATTTATGCCCTCAAAGGGATAAAAGAGGTACCTTAAAAATATCCTTCAAAAAGTGGAACAAGTTTCACACAATTAACCCCTATATCATGCCCTGAATTCATGATGTATGCACAAAGAATGTAAAAGTTTCCATAAATGAAGGTGAAGTAAAAGGACCTGCATATTTTCCTAAAAATTTTAACACTTGATACAAGAGGTGTTAAATAGTGAATCATGGCATCGAAGTATGAGCAGACATGTACAGAACACTTAGCTCTGGAATCACAACCTTCATACACTTGGTGTGAGTCAACAACCAAATGCATGCTCTGAAATATCCTGTGCTCTTCAGAGACTTAAGCACATCCCATTCACTAATGACTGGAGATGTATTCAAGATCACAAGGTCATGGAAACAGTATTAAGTGACCAGAGTGAAATTTATTCCCTGCATTGAAAAGTAAATCGAAATTCCGCAGTGGTAGAGGAGAACATTTTAAAGTTCTCAACAATTAAAAGCCATGTACATGATGGGTATCTTAGAGAGATTGCCTATAGGTGATATGTAGAAATATTACTGAAATTACCTAATTTACATAATGACATGGCCCCATGGATGTATGAGACCTCTCCATTAATATGAATGCATATCTCTTTACAAATCTCCAGATGGTTTCCTTCAATGTCAAATAATATGAATTATCTAGCCACGACCTAATTTATATAGAGAAATCATCATGATACAGGAAAAATATGCAGATTTCTTCACCTAATTTTACAACAACTACAAATGTTGTCTAAGTATGTTGAAAAAGAATATACTACTAGACTAGGAAACTAAAAAACCCTCACAAAAATTCAAAGAAGGCACAATTGTTAACATGTTCCTAGGATATTTTAAGATGGAATACTGTCTACAATACCTACAGGCAGGGGTAATTGTTTTTTATGTATTTACTTCTATGATAAATACCACTAAATGCTAAATGAAATGGGCAATGGAAGCATAAAATTATCTTGAATGAACTCTGCCTATTTTTTTCAGTATGACACTGGCAGTCCACTCTATGCCAAAGGGAAAGTCATTGGTATATCCTCTTGGACCTACAAGTGTGCTGAGCCAGGATTTCCAGAAGTGTTCACAGAGGTGTCAAAGTATATCCGCTGGATAAAAGAAAACCTTCAAACTTATGACATTTACTTATAATAAAATCAAAGTCTTGGTATTTTAATATCTCACCAAGTACCACCTGCCTATTATTACCTTCAATGTATCATTAAATGTACTCTACAGATATCTGGAAACATTTAGTCATTTATTCAATTAAAAAAAAATTTACATTAAAATACAAAAATAATTACATCAGTCCATGAATACTGAAAATATTAATCTCTGAGGATTTCCAACTCCTCAGGCGAAACATGAAGACGAAGTTCTCTCTCAGTAATTAAATCTTGAATTTGGGTATTCTCCTCTGGTAAAAGCCGAGCGGCATCTAAATAAAAAGCCTGCAAAGAGAAGGGTACCATGATATAAATGAATGCACATATGATCAGCATCGGAGAGAGGATTCAAGGACTTGATTGAATGAATTCTTCAAAATTAACAGATGTGATATTTGATTATATTAACCACATTTTTTATCCCCACTTGGAAATTCCATATTTGATAAGGCAATGAACCAACAATGTAGAAGGGCATTCACAATTACTACCAACACACTTTAAAGGGAAATGAAAATCCATATCATCACTCTTAAACAGAATAGCACCACTATCCTGAATAATGTGAGCATATGAAACTATTTTGTATTTCATTCATTACAAGATCATGAATGTATTTAATTCATTCCATCAATTCTAAACTAATCATTTTCAAATTCAATTAAATCAACTTTTGGGCGTTCCTCCGCATCTGGGTGTCTCTTGGCGACAACATTTTCTCCAGCCATCCTGCTGGTGTCTTCAGGTCAGAAGTGACGATGCATCAAAATTGTCCATCTTATATAGGGGGCTAGGAGCCCTGGGCCGTCTCTAATTGGCTGCTAGTTCATCCAATTGGGATACCCTCTTCCAAGCATTAGAGAGTGTGTATCCGTCCTCTCAGTTGCAGTTTTCCTCGTTTTTCTCTATTTCTATTTCACTATTTCACCTCCCAGATCAGTCTTGGATAGTATCTGTGCTCATTGCATGTGACTTCCGACCACACGTGCTCCGAGAAGGCAGAGAGGTGGAATTGCCTTTTCTCTGAGGCACATTGATGATCACGCACTCAGCATTAAATTGACCACCCCATTTGTCTGATGTATGACTTTCCACACGTACATTCTAGCTGGTAGACCCCTTTGTAATGAATACGAGGAATCTTGTCCTTCGGTTTGGGAAGGTGATCTCCTAATTTCTTGCAGAAAGTGAATCTGGTTTTCACATTTTGCTTAGACAAGGCTCTTGCGATTCCAAGACTGATCCGGGAGGTGATAGAAATAGAGGAAATAGAGGGAAAAAAAACAAGGAAAACTGCAACCAGGAGGACGGATACACACTCTCTAATGCTTGGAAGAGGGTATCCCAATTGGATGAACCAGCAGCCAATCAGGAATGGCCTAGGGCTCCTATCTCAGCCCAGGGCTCATCTGGTCTAGCAAATCTACTCTAGACTAGAGTCGCAGGAAACGCAGCATGCAGCCAAATGAATTGTAGTCGCGTTCCTCCGAATGGAATTCGCGTCGGTTTGCGTGCAGTGGTATCCTGCCGAGTGATTTTGTCCTGTGCGAATTTCACTCCCACATACAGCGCCGGTGTGTGAAGACCTTAACACTGGCCTAACTGAATATCCGCGTAACTCCGAATCCATGTAACTTGGATCCCTCAAGACGAGGACTTATGTATAGTACACACACTCATCCAGATTTAGCTTTTATTATGGGGTGCCTCAGTATGTTTTGCCAATACTGTGCAGTGGAAGACAGTGAGAAGGGTACTTAGATCCTTAACGAAAACAGGTATGTACAGGTTAGTTTTCAGGAAAGAAGTTCCATCGAATTAATTGCATTCTGTGACGTGGATTGGGCCAACAATAAGTTGGAGGTCTTGTAATTCTAATTTCAGAGACTGCTGGTGTCTTGGAGGAGTAAAAGGCAAAATCTTGCCAGCACCAGCACTATGCTAGCTGAGTATTACTCATTATTTGAGACATGTATGACTGTAGTATGGCTTACGGATCTATTACAAGAATTAGGCCATCCACTTAGTGAACCTATAGCAGAGTATGGAGACAATAATGGAGCTATAGAAAGTTCTTGACTTACGTGGTTAATTCGTTCCAAAAATTTCCGCATAAGTCAAAACACAACAACAAACCTATCATTTTACCGCTACCAGTTTTTCTTCAGAAATTTCGGCTTTCTCTCTTTGATTCTCCAGTTCCAGTCAATCCTCATTGAGCGATTCTTTTGCATTATATTGCAAGAGTTCTTCAAAATCATCTTCTTCGATGTTTAATTCTAAAGTCTAGCCTATGTTCACAAGTTCATCCATTACATTTTCCTCTTCAAATCCCTTGAAATCATGAATAAATTGGGGGGTTTAGCTTCTTCCAAACAGCATTCATTGTGCATGATGCCAGGCAGCATCAATGTTCTTTGAAACTATAAACGTTATATTCTTTATAGAAGTGCTTACAGATACTCCATCGCCTTCTGTAGCTTTCACCGCTTGCCTGAAGGTTTTCCATAAATAATATTTTTTAAACATCTGTATGAGCCCTTGATCCATCGGTTGCAAGAGAGAAGTGTTTGGTGGAAGTATATCACTTCGATATTTTCATGGTAATCACTCAGAAATGGAGGGTGACCTGGGGCATTGTCTAGCATCAACAATACTTTAAATGGAATTTTATTTTCTGTGCAATAATTTTTTACCTCGAACACAAAATTATGGGAAAACCAATCTTTGAAAACTTCCTGAGTCACCCATGCCTTCGAATTAGATTTCGACACCACTGGGATTGTTGCCTTATCAATGTTTTTTAAAGCCCTAGGGTTTCCATCGTGATAAATTACTAGGGGTTTTATTTTGCAATCCCCAGCAACATTCCCTCCTAGTAGAATGTTCATCCAGTCCTTTGACACTTTGAATCCTGGCAAGGTTTTTTCTTCTTTTGCAATGTATGACCGATCTGGTATCTTCTTCCAATACAGACCGGTCTCGTCCATGTTAAAAATTTGATGTGGTCAATAATCCCCGCTTTCGATTACATCAGCCAAAAACTTGGGAAACTCTGCTGCTGCTGTTGTGTCTGCAGTGCCAGCTTCACCGGTAACTTTAAAATAATGTAGTTTAGCACACACTTTAAACCTATTAAACCATCCTACACTCGCGCTGAAAGTACTGCCACTCTCACCATGCTGGAGTTTCAGATCGTTAAGGGTGTTCAACGCATTATGAATCGTCCGATTTAACGGTTTCTCATCTCACCATGATCTCAAGGCTCTAGTAGTTCTTGTGAGTTGCCATCAGCGTCGCCACCGTGGAAAGTGGAATGGGGAGTTGAGGGGAGGGGCCTGATGTGTCGCAGCTGGGATTTTTCGGGGGCGGCGACTGGAGAGCTTGCGAAATCGGCAAAGCGATCAAGTTACTGAAAACACAGATAAAGGCGAGAGCTCTCTTTCCGGAGCCGAGTGTGAAATGTTTTCATCGTTCTAATTGTAGTCGAAAGTAAGAAAGGTCAGCAATTACCTAAAAGTGAAAACACCTAAAGGGTTCTGGGACTGTCGGCGTTGCCTTGGGATTTATAGTTCAGCTTTTAGTGGTTGTCAAATGTTATGGACTGCAGTTATTGAATTAGTCCTCCATGATTTATTTTACATGCACGTTGCCCTCGTAAAGTAATTGTGAGCATTTTTAATGAGCTTATTTAATTAAGCTCTAATATCGTCTTTCCCCTAACATGTGCGACTAACGCCGACTCTTGTCTTTCATTAATGTGAAAGTTCAATGTTATTTCTCTACAGTTACCTATGATTTACAGGGCCAAAGCGCTCACGGATTTTCCACTAATAGTTACCAGAGTACTTTTTCTTGAATCTCAATGGCGGAGGCAACAAAAAATTTCGTGTATGAACGTTGTGAATTTACGTTTTTCGTTTATCTATATGATTTTACGGTTAAATTGAATACGCTTTTATACACACCAGAAACGAAACGGACTAAACGGTATTAATGGTCAATGCTCCTCATTTATTAACACGCCATTTTAAATTGAGATTATTAGTGAAAAAAACTTTTTTCTTCGCAGGTAATTCACCATATTTACAATAATTCCCTCAATTATAAACCCAATGACTGGTTTGACAGAGTTGAGCTCCGCCGTACTAAGGCGGAAGGCGAGTGAAATTCACACATTCAGGGTAAAGAGGCCAGTTTTCCGACTTACACAACAAAGCTCTGATACTGAAATTCTGACCCACTCATTCCTCTTCACGGAAGAGAAACAACGACCTCAGTGTGATGACTGCGACTGTCCTCTCAGCATTCGGCATATCCTGACGGAGTGTGACAAATACCGTGACGCGCGAAGGCGGCTAAACTTAGGGGAAGACTTAATATCCGTCCTAGGGGACGACCCTAATGTTATAACCCGAGTTATCAAATTCCTGAAAGAGACGGGACTATTCAGAAAAATATAAGCCTCACCTTTTTTTTTATTCAATCACTGTTTTTTTTAAGATAAACGACATAACTGAAATAGACAATTGTTAGTATTATTATTTCTATTACATTTATAAATTTTACAACTAAGAATGGGTAGTGGTGCAAAATGACCTAGCCGTCGACGCACCCTACAAATTTTAAACCTACCTACCTGAAATTCATACCGCGAGATCATGCCAAGGTGCCTCGTCCGGAATTGAATCTGTACCTGAACGCTCTACCCACTTGGCTACCATGCACTCATTAGTTACAATTTGTAATTATGATGAGCAGTATGATCACTCTGAAAATTAACTTAACCATTCGTAAATAAGGTATTTCTTCCATTCTGTGCATTGTTACACAAAATTAAAAGTTGAGCATTATTTCCTAGTAACATAAATGGCGTAAATAACAGCCTTCAGTAGAAAGTCGTATACAAATTACCAACTAGCATTAGCACAGGAAATCAAAATGGTTACATAAAGCAGTAATACAATGAAAATACAGTTTATGAGCACATAAAATCAATATATTAACATTGCTCTCAGAAAGAGTATAACAACAAATTATTAAAGTTCACTGATTATCTTCACCATTACTGCATAGCTGTTTAACGGATCTTCACGCCCTTCGGATAACGAGGATCCATGATTTCGGGAAGTAGGTGCTCCATATAATTTTTTTATTTATCTCCATCTTTTCGTTCCAAAATTCGTCCTCTCCTTCAATCCTCTGAAATAGCATTCCAAACGGAATCCACACCAAAAACACAGTATTTTTTTCCATAATATGCAGCTGACCCTGCACTTGATAATATAAATAGCTATTTTTCTTTAATGTTACTTCTTTACTTTCACAGTAGGATACTATTTTCCTATTTATTGCCTATATAGGAGAAATACCCCCGCACTTATTTAAGCATTTCACTTCTATTATCGCTTTCCAATTGGCAATCTGGCGGGGTGGCCAGAAAAGGCAGTTTTTTGTCCACAAAGAGACCAGCTAGAAAAACTTTGTCCCCGCTGTGCCTTTCATACCCTGCTATTGCCTTGAGTTAGCTACTTCCCCGTATTGCGTGGCTTTACTTCCTGCAAACGAAGGGTAAAGGAAATCTTTGGCTATGTTTGCGCGGGGAGTTGTGCGGCGTAATTTACAAATACGCACGAAAGAAGAAGCAGTTAAACTCTTCAATCTTTTTGACATCCACATCTTGCAGCGGCGCTGATCCCTTATGATTTCCTCCAGCCTCTTTCTGTCACGGCCGCTGAGTCTTAGAGACTTGAGGAACTCTTCTCTCTCTTGGTTTTCGGTCTCCAGATCGACTACTTAACTTTGAAGACTAGAGGAATCAAAGGTGGTCTTGCAGGGATTCGTCCTGCCAATGGCAACATCCTGGCTTAGGAGATTAGTCATGAAATGAATATAATTAATGAAAGACAAAATACTGAGAAATATAAATAAAGAGAAGATCAGGAAACCACTGGAACGATGGCTATTACCACAGCAGCTCCAAGGAGGTTTCTCATTCCTAATGTCTCTCATCACCTTTCCTTTTCAGTATTTTCCTTCGCGAAGAATATTATAGCCTCAGATGGTTTAGTTTCCATCTCACACTGTTCTATAACGAAGGCATGAATACAATATCAGTAATGAATTCGTGAAAATTGTTTACAAAGGAACCCTTACATTTAATTATCTCGTAAATTTAATATTGCGAAATAAATGCTTTTTCGGTTTTTTCCCTGCGAATCCAATTCTGCACGTTGCAATCTCTCCTCTTCGTTTTGTAGTATCCTTTACGATTCAGCGCGTTTCTATAAGGCTTCGTGGACTCTTCCATAACGCCGTCCCTTCTGGACGCTGGAGAACACAGACACGCACCCTTCCTCAAGAGCTCCCTCATGAAAACTAAAAAAAATCCACCCATCGTACAGTGGCGAATTTTCGAGAATTATTTACCAAAACCATAAAATTGAAATTTTGTTTGAAGGGTTCCGGAGGTTTACAACCGTTAGCTAAATTATGTGAGCATCTACAGGGCTACGGATTTGTGGAAAATCCTTTCCTTCCGTACCCTTTCCGTACTCATTGGCCTTGCTGCTGCCGTCTTTTTCGGAGTTTCACTAGCTAATTATAACTAAGTTTTATTCATCAGTATTCGCGTTCGCCGGGTTGCGGATGGTGGGTCGACCTATAGATATAGAGGATATGCGAGTTTACTCGTCGAATAAGCAGTCGTGGACGAAAAGCGACGGCAGTCCGAGGGTGCATTTGTCTATCCCTGGGTAAGGTAGGCCTTCAATTAAAACAGATCCTGTGAAGATACCGCCAACAATTACGCTTCCCATCACCCGGAGGAGAGGGCAGGAGCTCTTCTTTACATGAGTGAAGGTGGAGACCACAGTGGTCGGTAGAGCGACACTCATTTCACTAGGGGGGTGGTAACATTTACTTTAACGGCTACAGTACTGCGATGTGGAAGGAAAGGGGAAAGCACCACATTATTATCCCGAGGAGTCGCAGCTACTCTACTCTTTTCTTTATATCAAGATGTGATGGAACCCTCTAGAGTAAAATATTCCGGAGGTAAAATAGTCCCAATTCGGATCTCTGGGCGGGGCTACCCGAGACACTACACCAGTCAAGTGTGATAAACATTTTAGGGTAGGAAATTGGAACGTGCGATCACTTTGGACATACGGAAGATTGGAGAACCTGAAGGTGGAAATGCGGAGAATGGACCTCGACTATAGGAATCAGTGAAATGAGATGGCCCGAAGAAGGAGACTTTTGGAGCGGAAGTTACAGAATTATTCACACCGGATCACTGAATGGTCACGCTGGAGTAGGCACAATGCTCAGTAAGAGTGCAGGACTGCGTGTGAAGAGCTTCCTGCACTACAGTGAGAGGATTATAATGGTGAAGATTGAGACCAAGCCTACGGATACCATTGTGGTGCAAGTTTACATGCCTACGTCGGTCAACGAAGATGAATGAGTGGAAGACGCCTCCGAAGATATCACAGAAGTTATAAAACTGGTAAGACGAAAAGAAAACCTAATTATTTTAGGCGACTGGAACGCTGTCGTCGACGAAGGTTAATATGGAAGAATATCTGGAAAATATGGGTTGGAAAACCGAAACGAAAGAGGAGAAAGATTACTGGAGTTCTGCAAACAACATAAATTAAGTAGTGGTTCCAACACATTGTTTATAGATCACAACTGACGTAATAAAAGTCACAAACGAAGTAACTAAAGATGGATGAAGCACGAAAGATCAGTAAAATAGCCCAAGAAAAGAGAACATTCTATCAAGAGAAGAATCTACTCACAGCTAGAAATACAAGCGTAGAAGTAAGGAAACAATTCATCAGGACGTACGTCTGGAGCATGTTTCTTAGCGGCAGTGAGGCATGGACGATGACAGCAGCGGAGAAGAATAGGGTGGAAGCATTCGAAATGTGGTGTTACAGAAGAATGATGAGGATTAAATGGATCGACCGAGTAATTAACATGGAAGTCCTACGAAGAGTGAGAGAAAACAGAAGTATCCTGAATACTAAAAAGAAACGGGACAACTTAATTGGCCATATCTTGAGAGACGATGGCCTGATGAAGACAATCGTCGAAGGGAAATCGAACGGGAAGATTGTAGGTAGGCCTCGTATGTAAAACATATAACAGGTTGTAAAGGATGTAAAAAAGAGGCTTTACGCTGATATGAAAAGGTTGCCCGATAGAAGATCCGAGTGGAAGGCTGCGTCAAACCAATCCTAGAATTGCTGGCCGATGATAATGATGATGAATATTTTATAACTAAAAAACTGAAATATTGCATTAAATGGAGCATTTTCCAAAACTTTGAGCAGACATCAAGTTATTAATTAAGCAGTGTTAAGTCATCTGATTGGATGACGTTACAGCCCAGTATCCTATAATTCGTCGAATTTATTTTACCAAGAAATAAATGAACTTTTTAAAATCAGAGGTAGCGCTCATTTTCAACAGAAACTTTTTTGCTGTTTCGCATATCTTGTGCAATATCCGAGTTTTAATATTAGGAACCGTATAATTGAAAGTTCTAAGTGTGATCATATGACACAAAAGTGATAAATATTTGTGAATGTTAGCCACTTTTGGGGCATAAGATGTCCACTTTTTCGACCTCATGAAAATACTCCGGGGATATTCCTATGTTTTATTTTTGGAAATGAAACATTTTCTTTTAAATTTCATGACCAAGTGGCTATAAGGAACTAGGGACTTAAAAAATGTCGGTAAAGAAACAAAAAATGGCTTGATAGAGACATCAGCGTTTCAATCCATAGGCCTCAGCTATTTGCAATTGAATGAATATGCAACTAATCGTCTATTTGTTTCTTTCAAAGGAACTAGTTCACGTTCAAGCGACGTCAGAGCGAAATTTCTGTGTGCTTAAGCGGTGAGCACCGAGTAACTAGCCTGCGTTTAATGTCGTTGTACATGTGATAAATACCGAAGGGTCCATGGAATAGAGTGAAGTAATAATCATGAATGGGCAAGTTCAATCATTTTAAGTCATCGTCAGGTATATGTTATCGTTAAATGAGTCTCAGTTGCTATACCATCAGGATGTAGTAAGGTCGGTGGCTCTGTTCTGCAAGAGCATAAGTTTCCCTAATTACGAGCTGTCACTAAGTCTAAGATACGGTTGCTGCTTTGTGGAAACAAATTATGATTCCTCGTGCGAACATCTGCCTTCCGTTTCATACTGTTGAATTCGTGCCAAATCCTGTAGGCTACTTGATTTTTCCCCCTAACGATTTGAAATGTAGCTCCCTAATCATGCTAACCATATTATTATTGAATTGCAACGCTGGCGATAGCTTGAGCAAATTTGGTAATTCTTTTTTATCTTTTGTGTCGACATTGATAAGGGTAGCGCCTTACAGCGGGATATGTTGTTCAATAAGTGCGGATATGGTGCCGGAAAGGTTCAAATCCTTATATCATGTCGTACAAGTTGATTGTGCCTCATGTAATAATATTTAATTTAGTCAACTAAGTAAATGCTATTACGAAAAAATGTAATTTAACGTGTAACTGTAAATAATAACTACGTATGGGTTTGAATCTCATTTGGACTCAGTTCGCATTGTAACCCATTCTATGTAACCCATAAACAAATGTTCATAAGATCTTATAAGACATAAATTATGATAAAAACGAAGAAAATTGTGTCAGTTCCTCATCGGGATAAGGTACACAAAAATGTGTTATACCAAAAATGCTACGTGGCTATTTCTCCAGAAGTGCTAAAAATACACACGAAAGTATGACACCTCTTGACATTTTATTTCAATTTTTGATCGCGATGTAGGCTATATTTTCATTTTCAGTGAAAATATACTCGCGATAAATAAAGAATCACAGTCACCAAATAATACACAATAATCTCGGAAAGGTTTTTGGCAATTATATTTTTTACGGGGTACCATTCTCAACCATAAACGAAATGTATTGGAGCTAATATCCTGACAAAGAGTGAAAAATCATCTTATCTCCTCTTCCCAAGGCAAAAAGCTAAGGCAATATCACGAAAAAAATTGAGAATATGCACCAACCAAATAGCATATCATTATATAACAGGGGTGAATAATGTGGGTGGGGTGGATGTCCATGATAACGGAGTTGGCAACTACGAAATTAAAGCCAGGAGGGAAGGATGTTCGTGCCTACTTTTTAACGGTGCGCTTGATAAGTGCGTCGTCAACAATTGGAAATTGCAGAGGATCGTAATTGATAGTAACATTACATTACTAAATTTTCAATCATGCATGACGTTAGGTCTACTGCGAGCGGAGGACATCACGGTTGGATGCGATAGCAAAGGAACAAGAATCACGAAATAGGGCCGCACACAGGAAAGGGAGTCTATCAGATTCCATGAGGCAGGATATTGCTTCTCATACTATTGTAGCAGGTGACGGTAGAAAATGGTATAACAAATCTACATCTATGTGATTCCCTGCAAGCCACCGCGAGGGTGTGCGGCGGGGGGTTGAGATCACCAAACATGCACAAGACTACTGCATGGAACTATTGACATGCAATAGGCTACTACATGGAAACATGCTACATAGAGTTTGACTGTTATTAACTACTTAGTAATAAAGGGATTGGTTGTTAACACATGCATTATGCACTCCAGACAACTCTACAATATTTCACCTTACTATCCCTTTGCAATGATGCGTATTGTGTTCTCTTATAGTACGGGGAAAAATGACATTTTGAATCTATCAGTACGACAATCTCTCTCTTTCTAATCTTATTAATCCGGTTGAATCTAAACCAATACGCTTGTTTTTAATAGGTATGTGCCTAACATATCTTCAGTAAAGCTATCCGTTTTAAATTTCTATAATAGATTTAAAATGTGGCTCACAAGAGATATTTATGTGCAAGAAGTACAATCTCGCCTTGCATTATCGTTATTTCTTGGTTTTTATTTGTGAATGCGTGAGTTATGTCCACAAATTTTCCTGCAAAAATGTAGGATTGTTTTTCAATTATCAATGTTCATGAGACTAACATTTAATTTACATTTTTTGAATGGACTTCAAACTATAAAGTCATTGTTATTTGGCAGTTGAAAACTAAATAAAAATCGTTCGAAGCATTGTAATAGTCTCATTTTAATTATCCAATTTCAATGAATTAGCAGTTTCAATTAACGCCCAACAATACGAAAACTCAATATTTTGCAATTGTTCTAAATAGCAATGTCAAAATATGAAACTAACGACACGATATTTCGTATTAAATAAACAAATTGGTGTGAATAAAGAGCATAAAAATTAGTTTGTGGAGGTTTTGAAAGAAATAGGTTGATCCTTTTCTCGACGCCCAGGCACACAGTGGAATATCTCGCCAAGATCGCTCAGACCCTCCGTCAACCTTCCACACGGCTCTCCGAGCGAGGATGAAACTTGATCGCTTAGAGATAAGGAAGCCTTCCCCCCTCCGCCTCTCCGAGGCGAGAGAAAGCGGTGGAATGGGGAGAGGAGGGGAAGATTGGGCGGGAAAAATATGAGGGGAAAGCCTCAGCTTGCGTTTAGTTCGGTGAATGCGATGCATCGTCTCGCAATTTTAGATGCTGCAGGAATGGGTCGTAAGACGAGCACATGGCATTATTCTCTTCTTTAATATGAAGGATTATAGATTGGCTGTGTCGATTGAATTTTCCATTTACGTTCATGCGCCGCTGCGATAAGCGCTCAAAAACGCCTAAAAACAGTGAAGTTTAACAAACGATTTCTTAATTTACAAGCCTCTGAGAAGAAATGGGTTCGAATTGTCCAAAGACTGAACCTTTGTGCACAATTAAATGAAAAAAAATGGACGTATCTATCATAATAATAGCATGGCATTTAAAATAAAAATAGTCTGCAGCGGCATTTTTGGCGAGGTGTTGAACACCCTTAAAGAGACTCAAGGATTTTTCCTGTATCAGCCTAAGACTTAATGGCATTCGTCATTGAAACTGGTCTTAGATCCAAAAACACAATAGCTTCTCCATCTCTTCCATAACTGTGCCCCTTTACTTCGTAATTATTGTTGACTGAATTGAAGCAGTACTTTTAAGGTACTCTTTAATTCAATTTTATCATGTGAAATTGTTCTCACTGTTGACTCATTCATCCCATAATCATGTGAAATTTCCACAAACTTTTCACCTTTGTCATGTCTCCCAATAATTTTCAGTTTCGTTTCAAAACTTATAGCCTGCCTTTTCTTTTTACAACTCGTAGAAATCTCACCACTCTCATGTTTCTCAGCCATTATGAGGGTTGATATCCAAAACAAACACATAAGACGATTAGAATGATTTTATGAGAAAACTTTCTCGAGCTTGATAATTAACAATCGCTACGATCTAATCACAATGGAAACCCAAGTTCATCTGTCTGCTGCAAGAACGTGTTCCATCTTTCTATTTAGCTGTGATGGACAACAGGCATCATCTATGGAGTAGATAATTAACTACGTGTCGACCTATCTTTCGTGGCAACAGAAACGCGGAGAAAATGCAAGCATGTCACTGGCCTAACTGAGCATCTGCGTAACTCCGGATCCATGTAACTCGGATCCACGGAAGTCGAGAACTTACTGTATTAGTCACGCCGAATCCCAGAAATTGACTGAAAGAAATAAACATACGAGAATCAGATACCATTTTGTGAGATACTGGGTGACAGTGGAGAAGTCAAAGCAATATATGTGGCTTCTTCGGATAATATTGCTGACATTTTTACGAAGGTACTGCCTCAATCTATAGCTGAAAATTGTGCTTTGAGAATGGGACTAATGAATGAATGAGAACTCTTTTGCTGAAGTAATGAATCACTTTGTGCAAGTTTTGATTATTTGTTATGCTAAAATTTCTTATGGATAAATGAAAAAACGTAGTGAACTCCACAGTGAATTTTATTGCGACGACCTAGGTTTCGACACGTAGTGTCATCTTCAGGTACAATATACACTTCAATTTTACTTATATACACAAAATATTGGGGGGGGGGGGGGGGGGTGGGAGGGGGAATGAGTAAGGGGAAGGTAGGGAAGGGTTTGGAAGGTTAGTCATTGGGTGTGTTGGCAAGTTGCTGAGGTGGGGAGGGGGGGAGGGGGTTAAGGGCTTGGGTTAGTCATTAGGCGTAGGTACGGGCCATTCAGCGCGGGTAGGGGGGCTAGTCATACACTTATTTGTCATCAATGTTTTTCAGTTCAAATTGCACTTGGGTTTTTTTTACTATTTTGGGCGTAGGGTGTTTAAGGGGATGGAGAATAATGGAGAGTGGGAGGGGAGAACTTGCTCGTTCGCCAAAGGGACGTTGTTTTTAAAATGGTGGATGATTTCTAGGGATTCAAGGGCGTCTAATCTTCTTCCATTATTTTCTATGTGCAGGATGTCTGGGATGAAGCTGCTATTGTGGTTGTTGTCACTGAGGTGGTTGGCGAACATTGATTCTCGTTTCTTCTTTTCATGGCACTTTTTGTGTTCTTCTGTTCTAACATCAACACTCCTTTCTGTCTTACCGATGTATAATGTTGGGCAATCGTCGCACTTTAAACAATACACTGCACTTCTTTTGTGTTTTGGAATTTTGTCTTTGGCATTGAATAATAGCTTTTTTATAGTTGATGGGGAATAGAAAGCTGTTTTGTATTTCTGTTTAGGGAATTTTGAGGCGACTTCATATGAAATATGTCCTAAAAATGGAAGTTTACACCACTTCGCTGTTTCTTCTTCTCGGCGCAGTGATGACACCATTGAGATGGCTAGTTTTTGGCGAGATTTAAGCACTAATTTGTCAATTAGATCTGGTTGGTAGCCATTTGACACTGCAAAGTATTTTATCACTTCTAATTCTCTTTTGTATTCGGCGTCACTGAGGGGGATTTTCACTAATCTGTTGATCATAGAGTGGAATGCTGCGGTTTTGTGTTGGAATGGATGGCATGAATCTGCTGGAATGATTTCGTTGGTTGTGGAAGGTTTGCGGTATATTGAAAATTCATGTTTACCACTGGATAGTCGAATAGTTAAATCAAGGTAGTTGATAGATTGATCAGTGTCAACTTCCATTGTGAACTTAATATTTTTGTGCACTGAATTTAGAAATTGTAGGAATGAATTCACTTGCCTGGTTGTGCCCGTCCAACAACACAATACATCGTCCACGTAGCGGTACCAATATCGAACTAATTTCGTTAGTTGGTTTTCAGACTGGAAGACTTTTTCTTCAAAGTCGGTCATGAAGATTTCTGCCATCCATGATGAGAGCGGTGATCCCATTGCAAGCCCTTCTTTTTGTTTATAGTAACTGTCGTTAAAGAGGAAGTAGTTCTGTGTGAGGCACAATTTCGTTAGGGACTGGATTTCGTCACAGATCACTGGGTTGACATTCTTGTTCTTGAGGATTTCCATTGTGAGGTCTAAGGCTTCTTGTTTGGGGATGCTGGTGAAGAGATTGGTAACGTCGAAGGACACTAATTTAGCGTTGGGTGGCACTGGGGTATCTTTGAGTTTCTTCGTTAGATCGATGGAGTTTTTTATGCTGTATTTTGGTTTAAAGCTGGTGAGTTCCTTTAGAATGGTGTTGAGTCTGGATGCCAGTTTGTGGGTAGGAGCGGATGTACTATCTACTACTGGTCTAATTGGCATGTTTACTTTATGAGTTTTGATTAGGCCATATAGGCGAGGTGGGAGAGGGTTCTTTTGAATGGAGAAATATTTTTCCTTTGCATTGAGGACTCCGTTGCAACTATTTACCACGGAACGGGTTTCTTTTTGAAATGCTTTGGTTGGGTCTTTGGCAAGTATTTCGAAGTCGTTTCCTGATATGAAGTTGAAGCACTTTTGTAAATAGTCCTGTTTTTCGAGGATGACAATAGAATTTCCTTTGTCTGCCTTGGTAATAATTAAGTTCTCACTTTTAGTAGTTTCCTTAATGCTGCTAATAGCCTGTAGGAGTCCTTTGTTATCATTCATATAGTTTCTTGGGGGCTGGAGATTCTTGATTATTGAATTGGCAACAATCCGTTTAGTTCCATTATCCTCTTTCCGTATGGCAAGTTCACAATCGATTAATAGGTTTTTTGCTGATATTTGGGATATGGGGTGATTCGGGGCGAATTTCATACCTTTTTCGAGGGCTTCTTCCTCGGGGGCTGAGAAGGGCTCGTTTCCTCTATTCTAAAATTTCTTAGTTGGTTGCTGTTTATCAGAGTTGTATTGTCTGAATTATTTTTTTTAGTGACATAGCTTGTGTGTCTTATGTGATTTATCATTCAGAGAACCTTTTGTTAATTGTTGAGGAGAGGTGTTGAAATATTTTTGGGGTTAATATATCCGACAAAAATGTTACAAAAGGACGCACTATCATTTTAACAGTGTTTGGTTTTCAACAGTGTTGTATGTGCAGCGCCCCTAGGACTGTGGTGATGGTTTTGTCGCAATAAGTTGCATATCTTGATTTCAATGGTATAGGGAATGTTTTCAATGATCACATTAATTAAATCACAAGTATTTTAGAACCTACACTTAGGAAAAGGAGAATACGATCTCCTAATCCAATAATTTTCTTCTACTAAGGGAGATGGGTGGAATCCTGTTTTTCTCGCATTCAAATATCAAATCTGAATCATAAATTCACCCTCAAATCTCATATCGAATCCAAATATTAACTTTACCTTTAATTCTAAATTTTTTCTAAAATATGTTATTTTTTCCTTGAATTCCAAATTAAATTTCAAAGCCAAATCTTAACTTTCTCCTTAATCTAATATTGTATTTGTAATTATAATATTTTCCGCATACAATTGAACTAAACACTCCAACAACAAGCATAAAAAATTTTATTGCTTTGGGTTTTTATTTATAAAATCGTGCATTTTAGCACATTCTGGATCCATCTTTGCTTTCGAATATGATCATGGGTGGTGGCAGTAAAATTGAATGGAAAGGAACACAAGAATAGTGATTGGCTGAGGATCTAACTGACTTGTATTGTTAAGGATTTGGATTTGAGGTGAAACTCAATGAATTCGAGGATTTGAGATGAGAATGTTCCATTCCTAGTTTTATCATTTAAAAAGGTTTAAAAAATTACTCTAACTCTGCAAAAATATACTCACCCTTCACTGAATATCAGTCTTATATGAAATTCAGATAAATTTTCTCATCATATTTTGGTAACTTATGATTCTAATAAGGAAATGTAAACACTTTAATACCGACATTAAAACTTATGGTATCCTAGTGAGTCCTACAAAGCATGTAACAATTTTTATATCCAGGCTAATTTCATATGCAAACTCCAATCTACAAAATTTGAAATTTAATCACTCAAAGCATCAATCCACTTCCTTTTTCATCATTTCTGGAATTCATTTACAAATTTTAACACTGTGCAAGTTTACTATATCGGTTATGCTGAGAGCAGATGTGGGGAGAGAGTACCTGGATGAGAACCTAGGATCAATGGTCCTTTATTGAAGCAGTCAATCATCATGATGATCAATGAGGATGATCAAGTGTATGCCGAGGTCAAATGAGCTTCAATGATTCTATCTAAAAGCTTGTGACCACTGCTGGTCACTTTATCAAGGAGAATGTGGTGCAAAAACCAACAGTGATCATTTTACCCCCAATGAAGTGACCAGCGATAGTCATGAAATGTCAGGCAAAATCACCAAATGTCACACATTATATACCATCATTCTTTGTGAATTAGGATCATCTGGTAGTTATAAAAATATTCAGCTAAGTTAAACATTAGTACAAAGAGAGAACATACAGCTGATAAATAAATACAAACCTTAACCCATGGGCATTCTTGCAAACCTCTGTAGACAACTCCCTTGCAGATGCTTGGTCCTTCCATACCCCCAACAAAACGCAAATATAATCTCCACAGCAGTGGGCAACTTTTTGTCCCAGAGTCGGCAATAAGGCGACGAAATACACTTCGTAGCCTGTTAGTGCCACAGGTATCATAAACCAATGGTCCACCTGTTTAAGATAAATGTTAATTCATAAGTACTTACCATATACAATACACTGAATTTCATGCATGACACATTTATTTTATCACAATGGAAGGAGTATTTTCATACCGTATACATTAATTGTAAGAGGAGTCATTACATTCCCAGGGATCCATGAGGAAAAAAGTGAAAATATATGCCATGGACAGTCCCACAAGAGCGATTTCCATATATCTTCTCAGATTTCTGCTTCTGTAAATGCTTAGGATGTGTGCTATGAAAGATTTCAATCAATATGTTTCGAGTGATGCCATAGCAATTGCTGCGAGGTTCCTGTTACAGTCAATCATCTGTCCCTTGATCTTATTGCGTAGAGGTACAAAATCTGGTTACCATTGATTCTCTCCCACTTGATAACTACTAACTTAAAAGTTACAAGACACACATCCAGGGCTCACATATCCTTGTTATCTTCATTTCCTGAGTGAATTTAGGACCATTAAGATGAACTTGAATAACATGCCACACTTATGCCCAAGGCTGCATGTACTAGAAAATTATGATCTTTGGGTCAGAAGGCAAACACATGAGACTAATCTGGCAAGTATTTTCCACCAATTTCTCAGCCATCTACCTTCAACCAATAAATAAATGTCTCACCTTCAAGCACTACAAAATCTTATTAATTAAAATTCTTGAGTTCCACCACACCAATTCAACCTTGTGACTCACTTATTAGTGAGTATGCACCCTTGGGTAATAAATGTCATAATAAATATCATATATAATTGTCAAATACAGGTCAAAGGCTTTTCAGTTTTGAGTGTTGAGGAGAATGGAAAGGGTAAGCCGAATGAAGATGAGTCAAAGATAGTGGGTATGGAAAGGATGTGGGGTAAAATTCAAGAAAGGCAAAAAAAGTGAATGGAGAATGCACCATCTTTTACATGCATTGATTATGCTTGATCCACTGATTATTTCACTTTGCAGTATCAGGAAGAACTTTATTTCAATAATACCTGATGCCATCAGTTCAGCGAAAAATTTTAACCCTTCCAAATCGACACTACAGCCAATTCACATTGACACACGTGAATTTCACCGCCGTTCACGCAGCAGGCTTGCAATATCCTACACTACAGTCAATGGTCAACTTATGACCTATTCCACATACAATAGTCCAAATTATGACCAGCAGTTGAGTGAATGGTGCTGCTCAGGTTGAGGGAATTTGCAACTTTTATCAGGACTCTTATCAACAAACTTCTACACCAATATAAATAACATCAATTTTTTTCTTAATGTAATATTTTCAAAATTATAAATGCTTTAAAAATATTTGAACTACTACCATATTGGAACAAGATAGCATGCATAGAAAGCTTTTCCATTTACATAGAAAAAAATTATGAATATCAGTCTTAAATCCAAATCAACTTACTACCAGACTTTTTGAGCCAAATGGCCATGAATTGACAACTGACAGTACAGTAGAACCTCTATTTTACGAAGTTGAAGGGACCCAAAAATGTGAGCTTTGAAAATCAGAGGGTTTGTAAATTGGAGGTTATCTTCCAGTAACTCCTCTGTCTCCGGAACTGATGTGTCACCAAAACCAGCTGATCTCCAACAGTAGGAAATAGTTTTTGCGGTGACACTCCCATGCCCTGGCAACACCTCGCACAGCATGGAGCAATGTCCATGGAGGCACATCATGCACATAAGAGGCTTGATCTGCGACAAATGTACGTCTACTAAAACTCTGCTGACAAGAATGCGAGTATACTTTCAATGCAATTAAACACTATGCTGTACTTAACTTGTCAAATAGTTATGCTATGGTTGAAATCAAACTAATTACTATAACAAAAAATAGTCATCTGCTCATTCTGGGAAAAAACAACAGATATTACATGAAATTCTGTGTGCAGTGTATCTACATCAAATTGAAAGGATTTAAAAATTACACCTCAATTGTATTGATTCGCTGTAGAGCATAGGTGTTATTCCTAAGGCTAGGAGACTCACTTTAGTAAAAGAGAATGAAACAGCCACGAATTAAAAAAAAACAGGTGAATATTTTTCTAAAACTTTATAATGGTATGAACTTGGCTGCTGCGACTGAATTAAGTTCTTGTAGCTGGTTGGTAAATCTCAAAATAAGGGGAATAAGAGAATTAACTCATCCTGCAGAGTATTTTAAGCATATGCAGTTATGCATTAATTAACGAAAGGGGTATACTTAGTGCTAGTCAATTTGTGTTTAAAGAAGCCATTTTAACATGGGAAAGCCAGGGATACATTTTAACTAGGAAATTTCAAAACAAAGTTCCAACTGACCTAGTATATTTCCATGAAAAGACCAGAAAATTCCTTTTTTGAAGAAAGTGTATCGTTTGAAATAAATTTAATAATATTTCGCAGCTAATTTAAGTCAATTTTAGAACTTCAATAGAGTCAATTTGAAATTCCCTCTTTTTTAAGATGCATTCTAGAGTGCGAACATCTAGCGGTGACTTGCAAGAACTATTTACTCGCGGCTACAGAAAGCGATCGCGAATTCTTACCTAACGACGTAAAACACTTCAAATGAAAAATTAAATAATGAAATTGCATCAATATTTGAATATAAGTAATTTATTATCGCAAAATTAGTATTTTTTTAATGAAGCTAAGCTCCACGACAGCTGCAGCAAAGAACTTCCAACGGGAATACCATTTTCAAGTGAAAGGCTGAAGTAAGTTCTGAATTGGGGTGCGGCGGCTACCTTAAAGCTAATTTTAAATAATTCCAGAGAAAATATGGATCCTTTGTGATGACGAGTTAGGTATTCACAATACACAAAATGATAGAAAAGGAATAGAAATTACCAAGCACTAATCCGATTATTTCATGAACTGGGGCATTGTTTTCGAGAAGTAGGCGTCGTGCCATGCGTCTTTGAACATTTTTTCCTTGGATCATATAATTAGGATTGAATTGCGATTTGGATGATCAGTCTCTGGGATTTTTGCTGCAGTTTAAGCACTTCAAAAAGCACTATGCTGAATCGATTTTTCCACATTTCCCATATGAAATACTTGGACCGAGGGCCCTCTCAACATGACCTATCTGGCTTCAGCTGCTCCTGTCGCGGTATACAGCGATCGTTATTCCATTGTACTGAGTTCAGGGCTACAAAATCCTTTCAAAAACTTCGTAAAACAGAGGTAAATCACTCCTAGGGACCGGCCTCTCACTTCGTAAATCAATAAAATCGAGGTTTTGTAAAATAGAGGCCATTTTACATGGTTTTCCTATATACAAAGATCGGGACCGGCGGAATGGTTCGTAAATTGGTGTCATTTCGTAAATTAGAGGTTCGTAAAAAAGAGGTTCTACTGTAATTTTGCACATGCTGTTTAAATACTTGGATGAATTCATAACATGTGACCCTTGGATATCAATTTAGGACTCAATTAATGACGAGAACTATTTGTTAGTGTTCAAGACAAGTGGACACACAACTGAGTGCACTATTACTCACCCAAGCTGAGGGCCTCGTGGCCCTTCAGCCTTCCCTCCTCGATTCTCTTCCTCCGCTGCTCAGCTAATAAAATGAGGAACACCTTGCCAAACAGAGATTGACTGCCACCACCTGCTCTTCCCAAACCACCATCAAAATACGAGGTCACTGTCCACCATGGGCTTCCTCCAAAGCCCACATCACTCTACAATGGAAGTGAAAAAGACAGCATGAAAGATAATGTCCTACAAAAATGCAGTGACAAATAAATAAAAACATGTTAGCTGAAAACCAAGGAAATGAAAAAAAAGTCATGTAAATTTAAAACACTGAAAATTGCCATTTTTCATGAAATTAGGTCAACCACTTATAGATCCAAGGAAGTTCTTTTCATTATATGGGTACAACATATAAATCAAACCTCACACAACAAAATCAAAGCTACTCAGATTGATTATTGTTTCTTCTTCTAAATATCTACTATCGTTAGAATTATAATCAGAATGGAACAGAATAGAATTGGCATACTATTTGGGCATGACAAAATATCTCCTCATTCATATATTTGCACTGTTACATCTGGGTGAGAAGAGACATCTAGATTGAAGTTTCTTACGATTCTTCCTTAATCCTTTAAGTATGCTTTTTGGCAAGCAAATGATTGATGCTGGAAAGTCTTTATAGGTAGGGTGCATGCAGAGTTTGCCAAACCTAATTCCCTAAACAAAATTGCTTTTTGTAAACATCAATCATCAGTGGCTAAATGCCATTAACATTTAAATTACAACTGAAAACCTTGATAAAGCTATTGTAAATCTGTAACCATGTAAGTGTAATATACATCAGACTTCTCTGACAAATTTTTAAGGAGGAAAATATATATTATTAATGAGATTTAAGATACATGTCATGCTACCCTTCAAGATAAATCACTTGAAAAGGTTTATAAACATTCTTAATTTAGCACAAAAGAATTGTTTCATTGGAACAATGACCAAGCAAATAAAAGTATTTTGGTTCAGGAGAAAATCAGGTATTTCATGCAAGAATTCAAGATCAGATTCAGTCTATTTATTAGATATAGCTTTCTGACCTATAGATTTTTCACCTTTAATCCATCCCAAAAATAAAAAAAATATTAGATGGGAAGTTTTACCCCACTAATTTACAGAAATTGCTATGATAATGATGATAATGATAATTTATTCCATCCGGGAGACATTACAGGAATGTATTGGACAGGTCAAGATAAAAAAATATAAAAATGGTTCACAAAGAAGGCACGTGTAGATTAACACTACAAAAAGTACTCTTCCACACTATAAAAACACTTTGACATCAGGAACTTCCTTAGGTGGCATTTGAATGCAGACATTGTTTGAGTGTTTTTTAAATGCACCGGAAGGGCATTGTACAATTTTATACACATAACTCTGGGACCTGATGAGGAGACCTTAAAATTTTGCTGAATTACATGTAGATCAGTTTTATGTCTTGTCTTGTGTTCATGATAACACTCATTTTTTACAAACCAAGATAAATTTTCCCTGGTAAAAACCAATGTACAGTAAATATAAATAGATGGCACGGTAAGCAAATCTAATTTTTTAAAAAGAGGTCGGCAATGGCTCCTGAACTGGGCATTACACATAGATCTTACAATCTTCTTTTGAATTCTAAAAGTATTAATTAGTAAGGAGGAAGAACCCCAAATGACAATACCATACGACACATGCGAATAAAAATATGCATAGTAGACACTTTTGAGTACTTTAACACTAAGTGAGTGTTTAACTGTGGACAATAAATAGTAGGCAGAGTTTAATTTTTTACACAAATTCTCAATGTGGTGAGACCAATTTAATAGTGGGTCGATTAGGACACCAAGAAATTTAACCCAATCTCCCTGTTGAAGATCTGCATCAATGCAAGAATGCAATTTATGAAGACGTCTTGAGGACCCCGAAAAGAATAGAGTCTGGGTTTTCTTCTCATTCAAACATAGTTTGTTGCCCCAGCACCAATCCGACATCCTAACCATAGTCTCATTGCATACCTCCACAATGCCATTATAGCCTGGTTGGCCACTTAGGAAATTTACATCATCTGCATACATTACTACCTTATCACGTTCTTTTTGCCGCAGGGTCGCTGATAGGTCATTAACAAAAATGAGAAAGAGGACAGGACCCAAGATTGAGCCTTGGGGCACTCCAGTGGAAACAACTTGTACATCAGAGATAAACTTTTTCCCATCCTTGCATATCTCAACAACCTGCTGACGGTTGGACGAATACGACTTCAACCAACTGTATGCTACACCTCTAATACCTATATATTCACATTTCCCGAGAAGTAACTCATGGTCAACAGAATTAAAGGCATTAGTGAGGTCAAAGGAAATTCCCATGGCAACATGACTGTTGTTCAGCTGTTCGACTATGAAGTCGACTGCAGAGAAGAGAGCTTGGGTAGTTGATTTCCCTCTGCAAAAACCAAACTGAGACTGGGATATTACATTGTGCTTCTCCAAAAATTCCCTCAACCTAATACAGTAAACATATTCCATTATTTTGGAAAATTGTGAAAGAAGAGATATGGGCCTATAATTACTGATTGAGTTCTTATCTCCTTTGTTTTTATATACTGGTATGACCTTTGAGGTTTTCAAAATGTCGGGAAATTCACCCAGAAGGAGAGACTGGTTAATGAGGTACAGAAGTGGTTCTTTTATTGCATACCCACACTCTTTAAGAAGTGGGCCAGGGATACCATCAAGGCCTGAAGATTTTTTATTTCCTACTTTACGTAAGTGTTTGGATAGTTCGGATGGACAGCAGGGTCAAAGGAACATTGAGTGAGGAACTACTGTAACATTATCTCTAGTAGTATGGGGCTGGATAACAGGGGGAGTTGGAACTGGCAATTCAGTAAAAAAGTTATTAAGTGTGTTAGCCAACTGCTTTAGACCTAGAGTGCCTGAATCATTATCCACAAAAGGCAAGATTTTACTTTTCTTGACATTTACAGCTTTGTTAATTAGATTCCATGCTTCCTTGGTTTTGTTAGTAGCATTAATAATGAGGGAATCATTGAACATTTTTTTCTTATGATTGATAACATTCCTATAGGCTCTTTTAAGGTTGCAGTATTGTTTAATTTGATCAGCATCCCTGTGGCATTTATTTGCATCATACAGTCTTTTAACTTCCCTGGACATACTGATGATTTCAGGAGAAATCCAATGCTTAGGCTGTTTTATTTTGGTCCTTACTGTGACAACAGGGAAGGTGCAGTCCAAAAGAAAACAAAACTTTTCATAAAAGAGGTTACAGCTCTCTTGAAATGTGGCTGCAGAATAAATTTTAGTCCAATCTTCAAGGAGCAACAAAGATGTAAACAATTGAGAGTTAGGTTTACTAAAGATTCTAGTTTCATGAAAAGTGGAGTCAGCTTTAGGCAGATATGCTATATTGCCAAAAGTCGCTTTCACGGCACAATGATCGGATAATAAAGGATTGAAGACCGAGACAGAAGCATTCTGGTCACTAAAATTAGTGAAAATGTTATCAATAAGCGTTGCAGAATTGCAGGTAATTCTAGTTGGAGTTTTAACCAAAGGGATAACATTATATGAGCTAAGCACTGACCTAAGCTTCTTCCGGTTAGGACCATTTACCAAAAGATCAACATTAAAGTCACCAGCCATAGTTACAATGTTTCTGGGGGAACGATTAAGAAGAGAAAAAAGAATATGATCCAGTTTGTCACAGAAGGAATCGAAACAAGCTAGCGGAGATCGATACAGAACAAACCAATGTCAAGCTGGCCTAAATTTTGCCTACCTTCCAAAATTTCAGGGGCAAAAAATAAATGAGCATGTAAGCTTTAAAACTATTGCAAACTATTTTCCTATTAAACTCAATACGTTAACTTCCATACATCATGTTAACCTAAAAATATCCATATTAACTTCTGCAACTGCATATTCTGATGACGGGATATTAAATACGAATAAACATTCCATTACAAAGTAACAATTTTTCTCAAAGTTAAACAATTGATAACTATAAAACGCTACCGTAACTTTTTTTCGTACTACAGAGGATTAATCTTCAATGTCGTTTCTACATGACAAACATAGTGTGTAGTTTGTGCCCTTATTTTTATAAAAGTTATTTCATGCCAAAAAAAGCCTACCAACCGTTTTGAGGTTTTATCGCTACAATTAAATGGTGTTATCATATAGAATAGAGCAAATAAAGTAGTAAAAGCGCTCATATTGTTAATAATTACACATTCAACTACCGTTCTATCAAATGCAAGCAGTCGCACATACAAAGACAAAAGTTCAGCTCATCAAATAAATATTTCAACTTTTGCAAAATTTTAATGGCAACAGAAAAAAAACCGTGCCGACGATTTTTTTTAAACTTGCTGTAAACATTTAACATACAACTGCCTGTGAAACTGCATGTGGCTCATAGTTTGTGCCCCTCCAGGAGAGATATTACAATCAAATGAATTTACCATTACATGCCGCAGCATCGGAGCGTCGCACTTTGCATAACTACCCTAAATAGAATGGGCCTAGAAATTACGTAAATGTAATCTTTAAAACTATTGAGTATTTAATGCTATTACATTCAATATGGAATATTTTACCATTCCTTGTAAACACACCTAGGTCCATATTAACATCTTCAACTGCGTATTCGGTTGACGGTATATTAAATACGTCCATACATTCCATTAAAAAGTAACAATTTTTCTCAAAGTTAAACAACTGTTAACTATAAAACGCTACCGTAACTTTTTTTCATACTACAGAGGATTAATCTTCAATGTTGTTTCTACATAATAAACATAGTGTGTAGTTTGTGCCCTTATTTTTATAAAAGTTATTACATTTCGAAAAACTGCCTGGAAACCGTTTTGAAGTTTTATCGGTAAACTTAAATGGTGTTATCATATAGAATAGAGCAAATAAAGTAGTAAAAGCGCTCATATTGTTAATAATTACAGATTCAACTACCGTTCTATCAAATGCAAGCAGTCGCACATACAAAGACAAAAGTTCAGCTCATCAAATAAATATTTCAACTTTTGCAAATTTTTAATGGCAACAGAAAAAAAACCGTGCCGACGATTTTTTTTAAACTTGCTGTAAACATTTAACATACAATTGCCTGTGAAACTGCATGTAGCTCATAGTTTGTGCCCCTCCAGGAGAGATATTGTAAATGTAAATTGGAGGGGTGGGCGGGAGCCTTCTGGAGCCCCCTTGGCACTTAGACCTCTTTAGATCCATTGTGCCAACCCACATTTAACCTGCCCGCCACTTGCAGACAGGGGACAAGAGCACCACGGTAGAGGTATGGAGGGGGGCTACCCATCCAACCTCCGTCCGGGCCCAACGTTGCTTAACTTCGGTGATCTGACGGGAACCGGTGTATCAACTTGGCTAGGCCCTTGCCCTGGAGAGATATTACAATCAAATGAATTTACCATTACATGCCGCAGCATCGGAGCATCGCACTTTGCATAACTACCCTAAATAGAAGGGGCCTAGAAGTTACGTAAATGTAATCTTTAAAACTATTGAGTATTTTATGCTATTACATTCAATATGGAATATTTTACCATTCCTTGTAAACACAGCAAGGTCCATATTAACATCTTCAACTGCGTATTCGGTTGACGGTATATTAAATACGTACATACATTCCATTAAAAAGTAACAATTTTTCTCAAAGTTAAACAACTGTTAACTATAAAACGCTACCGTAACTTTTTTTCATACTAGAGAGGATTAATCTTCAATGTTGTTTCTACATAATAAACATAGTGTGTAGTTTGTGCCCTTATTTTTTTAAAAGTTATTTCATTTCGAAAAACTGCCTCGAAACCGTTTTGAGGTTTTATCGGTAAACTTAAATGGTGTTATCATATAGAATAGAGCAAATAAAGTAGTAAAAGCGCTCATATTGTTAATAATTACACATTAAACTACCGTTCTATCAAATGCAAGCAGTCGCACATACAAAGACAAAAGTTCAGCTCATCAAATAAATGTTTCAACTTTTGCAAAATTTTAATGGCAACAGAAAAAAAACCGTGCCGACGATTTTTTTTAAACTTGCTGTAAACATTTAACATACAATTGCCTGTGAAACTGCATGTAGCTCATAGTTTGTGCCCCTCCAGGAGAGGTATTACAATCAAATGAATTTACCATTACATGCCGCAGCATCGGAGCATCGCACTTTGCATAACTACCCTAAATAGAAGGGGCCTAGAAGTTACGTAAATGTAATCTTTAAAACTATTGAGTATTTTATGCTATTACTCTAAATATGGAATATTTTACCATTCCTTGTAAACACAGCAAGGTCCATATTAACATATTCAACTGCGTATTCGGTTGACGGCATATTAAGTACATTTCAGAATTGAGCTGTGTGCAAATTTTAATGACTCGTTTATTCATGCAGAAATTTATGTTTTCGTGTAAGGATACTTAGCAGCATATAATTCACTGGAAGATTTCTTCGAAAAGTCCGTACTTGCTCTAGTGATAATTACCATGGATCTAGGCTGTGAACCATTGTTCTTTCATGAGATTTTACGTTAAAATATTTATTAGAAAAATTGGAAAAAGTGATCTAAATCCAAAAGGTGTCGTTAAATGTTTCTGTACCCAAATAAACTTTTAATTCAACCTTAAATATTTAAGTTCATTGTCATTTGAACTGTGCTGACATTATTACTGTTAATTATAGTCAATCAATATGTAAGAACGACAGATTCTTGTAGTAGAGTTTCACATGCCAAGAGACATTTGGAAAATAATTCTGGAAGGCTGAATATTTCACAGATTGTTGCTTCTCTATTTCTGAATCCATGGTTTGCCGCTGCTCTGGAAATATATAACTTCACCCGCAACTTTTTAATATTTTCATTGTTAGTTTAGCATATGAACTAGTTTTGCTGGTAATACAACTTTTTGTTAACTTTTGCTTTTATAAATACACTGTGTATTTAATTTATAGAATTTAGTTTTTATATAGGTAGAAATCAGCATTTGTTTAGTATACTTTTATATCTTTATGTTAAATGTTGGCATACATTTTCAACAGTAAAACCCAATATAACCCAATTACCCAAAAAAAACCAGTGGGCCGGGTTTTTATACAATCCTGATAAATGAGTAACACATTTCATTAAAGTTGAATAATTATTAAATGATTAACTGTGAAATAATTTTTTTATTGACAACATGTATTATTAAATTTCTTTTCTACGCATCTTACTTTGTGTATAGTGTATTAAAAAAATACCACTCTGGGAATAACAGCCCACTAAGCCATTACGTCTTTATTACTAAAATTAAATTGTGAAATTTTCTCGAACCTAGATAATTAACTAGCAAATGATCGAATTTTGTTAGAAGGAAGGTTTTACCTTTACCGTTTCATTAAATGTACGCTGTTGCATATACATATAAAAATCCAAAACTTCAGATAATAAGATAAATATTTCAACTTTTGCAAATATTGAACGCCAATTAGAAAAAAAGGGTGCCTAAGATTTCTTTAAAACATACTAAAAAAACCAAAACATCCGTTTGTCTACCAAACGACATGGTGCTCATAGATTGTTCGCCTACAGGAAAGATATTATAATCAAATGATACCACTACATGCCACGGCTGTCGTTCATAGCAATTTGCTTACTCTCCGAAGATATTAGGTGCGCTTAATGAATTAAAATAGCACTTGGGGCAGAACTAGGGGAATATCAAGGAAACAAACATACAAAGTAACTTCTTTATTAACAAAAGCAACATCTTATACATTGAAAGGAAAATTTTTTAACGTGAGCTCAGAAACGTCGCTACAGTTAATGTTAGCAAAGTATGTATTCTTCCTGAGCTTCTTTTTCTTCCATCTCTCCCCTGGTTCCCCTTTACGCCCCCTTTTCCTATTCTTTCCATAGTTTGGTATGTCTAATGCTATCTCTTTAACAAGTGCAGCGACATGAGTGTGCATTGCCCGCAGGAATCTCCCGCACTTAATATTACACTCCCCGTTTAAAATATTGGTTTTCACTTGTCCGAACCAATTTTCCACACAGGCGTTGCTGAACCGGTTGCAAACTTTAGATATACTCTATTTCCGAGCCCCAAGGATTTCTGACCATAGAGTGGCATAAGGAATACAACGTTTTAATAAGAAGTTAAATAGCTTTGGACAGTAATAAACGTTTTCTTCTCCAATTAAATCAAAGGGAACTTTAGCAGAATGTTGACTGAAAACCTGATAAAATGGGCTGGATGCGTACAGAGGATCGAGAGGGAGATCTTTAACGTCATCAGGTAACATTTCATCGAAATGGCCTAATGCTTTCGTAAACTTACGCAGCATTAATAAGGAATTATACACATTTCACCCCTGAAATTGTTGCTTAAGATGGTCATAAGCACTTTGAACATATGGGAGAATTCCTCAAAAGAAGAAGCGCACACTAATAACGCCACTGCTTCCATAACCATTTTCCTTATTGACTTTTTTTCGGAGCACTTCCAGATTTGTTTTGCTACTATATGCATGAAATGGGCACAACATATTCGAACATAAATTATTTGATCCCCGCGGATTTTCCCCATGCATATATCATAACAAACTTTTAAATAAGAAGGCATGTCACAGTTGCACCAATTACCATATACAGCATTGAGGATAGCGAAGCTGAAGTCACATACCACGTCTGAGAACAGTGGCCATCTCCCCAACTTCTTTGCGAACACTTTATAGGCTCCTAATAGAGCTGCTATTGATTGCGCGTCGTGAAAAATTGTAATCATTTCAATCATAGGTATCAGTTTTCCATCAAAGTTACTTAAACCCGCGTACTAGAATGCCTTCTTATCATAGAATGTGGGGGATCTAACCACAGAACCCGTAGCATCAAAGTGGAGCATAGGAAGAGATGTCTTTGGGATGGAGTTTAAAAGATTCACTTGCCCGGTGGAAAAGCAGTACACCGTTAAGGGTTCCCCAACGCGTTGAATGCACTGCTCACTGGAATGTGCCCCTTATATGAATTTGTACAGAATATCCAAAAAATCGTCCGAATCCAAGTCATCGGATGCTTTTGCCTCGGCACGAGCCTGCCTTAATACCTGAGAGGTTTTGATGCCCTGTAAGTTTCCGTGAAGAATACCTGAAGTGCTTGCTTCCAATACTATGCGAGACCTATATATTGAAACTTTTTCATGTTTCAGCTCTGTCTTTGTGACAACTCTATCGTACCCACTTAAATTCCGGGTTAACTTCTCCCTTCCATGATTCTCTTCTCCGCGACTCAAGACAGTAAGAAGCGAAGTAAGTATGACGGTTGGTGCATGATTCATGGTAAACTTAAACTCCTTGCAGTTAATGTGCTTGCAATAAGCGTTCACAACTAGGTAGGGGGAGTTGAATCGTATAACTTTGTTAAAATAGTATCCTCTAAATTGGACCACACAAGATTGATTCACCGCTCCAAACTTCTTATTAAATACACTGCCCCATCTACCTTTTACTAGATTTCCTAGATCAAAAACTTCATCCCACTCAACAAAATTCAAATTAAAGCTGCCTTCCAGGCTCCATGCCATTGATACTTAGCCCGAAAACAGGGATTCCATTGAAGAAAATGGCTGATGGTTAGTACTCTCAATTATGGGATAAGTCTGGTCTTTAAATGGGGATATGTCCGCGATTAGAACCTCCACTTGAGGTTCCAGGGTCATAGGGGCATAGCAATGAGTTTTATCATCTCTCTCAGCGATATTTTCCAGTTTCGTTACATTTACCCTCAAATTGAGTAAACGCTGAACACGCTTCAGAGGTGTGCCACATTAAGTACTGAATGAAGAACTATGGTTAACCTTAATGAAGTGATCGCGAATGCTATCAGAGTTTCTCTTCCAAAATGTTTGGATTAATTTCTTCCCATTCAAAGAATTTTCACCCAGGAAATATAAGGCAGCCTTGCCAAATATGGAGCCTTCCCTGCAGCCCCCCCAATACAACATAGCTAGTGACACATTTTTCTCCAAAAAGAAATTAGCTAGGGCTAACGCGGAAATATTGTGCTGTCGAGGGTGCATTGTTAATTTACATACATAAACACACAATCCGTGGCCCTGAGTTTAAATTTAATAAAATGTATTACTCTTTAATCAGGATTGTATAAAAACCTGGCCCACTGGTTTTTTTGGATAATTGGGTTAGTTTGGGTTTTATTGTTGAAAACGTATGCCAACATTTTAGCATAAAGATATAAAAGTATACTTACCAAATGCATATTCCTACCTATATAAAAACTAAATACTATAAATTAGTTACACAGTGTATTTATAAAAGCAAATGTGAACAAAAAAAATGTATTACCAGCAAAACTAATTATCATTCTAAACTAACAATGAAAATATTAAAAAGTTGCGGGAGAAGTTATGTATTTCCAGGGCAGTGGTGTACCATTGATTTAGATCTAGGGAAGCAAAAATATGTAAAATATGCAGTCTTCCAGAATTATTTTCCAAATGTCTCTTGGCATGTGAAACTCTACTACCAGAATCTGTCGTGTTTACATATTGATAAACAATAATTAACAGCAATAATGACAGTACATGTCTAATGACAGTGAACTTAGATATTTAAAGTTAAATTACAAGATTATTTGGAAAGGAAACATTACAATCTAAGGAAATCTAAATTACTAAGGAAACATTTTACGCCACCTTTGCATTAAGATCGCTTTTCCAATTTTCTGAGAAATATTTTAACGTATTATCTCATAAAACAACAATGGTCATCAACCTAGATAATTAGTAATTATCACTAGAGAAAGTTTAGACTTAAGAGAGAAAACTTCCAGTAAATGACTTGCTGCAAAGTATACTTGCACGAGAACGTAATGTCTGAGCTGAAATAAAGACCTGAACTTTTTAATTGTATGTGCGACTGCTTGCATTTGATTGATCGGTAGTTGAATGTGTAATTAATAACAATATGAGCTCTTTTACTAGTTAATTAGCTCCATTCTATATGATAACACCATTTAAGTTTACCGATAAAACCTCAAAACGGTTTCCAGGCAGTTTTTCGAAATGAAATAACTTTTAAAAAAATAAGGGCACAAACTACACACTATGTTTACTATGTAGAAACAACATTGAAGATTAATCCTCTCTAGTATGAAAAAAAGTTACGGTAGCGTTTTATAGTTAACAGTTTTTAACTTTACGAAAAATTGTTACTTTTTAATGGAATGTATGTACGTATTTAATATACCGTCAACCGAATACGCAGTTGAAGATGTTAATATGGACCTTGCTGTGTTTACAAGGAATGGTAAAATATTCCATATTAAATGTAATAGCATAAAATACTCAATAGTTTTAAAGATTACATTTACGTAACTTCTAGGCCCCTTCTATTTAGGGTAGTTATGCAAAGTGCGACGCTCCGATGCTGCGGCATGTAATGGTAAATTCATTTGATTGTAATATCTCTCCTGGAGGGGCACAAACTATGAGCCACATGCAGTTTCACAGGCAATTGTATGTTAAATGTTTACAGCAAGTTTAAAAAAAATCGTCGGCACGGTTTTTTTTCTGTTGCCATTAAAATTTTGCAAAAGTTGAAATATTTATTTGATGAGCTGAACTTTTGTCTTTGTATGTGCGACTGCTTGCATTTGATAGAACGGTAGTTGAATGTGTAATTATTAACAATATGAGCGCTTTTACTACTTTATTTGCTCTATTCTATATGATAACGCCATTTAAGTTTACCGATAAAACCTCAAAACGGTTTCGAGGCAGTTTTTCGAAATGAAATAACTTTTTAAAAAAAATGGCACAAACTACACACTATGTTTATTATGTAGAAACGACATTGAAGAATAATCCTCTGTAGTATGAAAAAAAGTTACGGTAGCGTTTTATAGTTAACAATTGTTTAACTTTGAGAAAAATTGTTACTTTTTAATGGAATGTATGGACGTATTTAATATACCGTCAACCGAATACGCAGTTGAAGATGTTAATATGGACCTAGGTGTGTTTACAAGGAATGGTAAAATATTCCATATTAAATGTAATAGCATTAAATACTCAATAGTTTTAAAGATTACATTTACGTAATTTCTAGGCCCCTTCTATTTAGGGTAGTTATGCAAAGTGCGACGCTCCGATGCTGCGGCATGTAATGGTAAATTCATTTGATTGTAATATCTCTCCTGGAGGGGCACAAACTATGAGCCACATGCAGTTTCACATGCAATTGTATGTTAAATGTTTACAGCAAGTTTAAAAAAAATCGTCGGCATGGTTTTTTTTCTGTTGCCATTAACATTTTGCAAAAGTTGAAATATTTATTTGATGAGCTGAACTTTTGTCTTTGTATGTGCGACTGCTTGCCTTTGATAGAACGGTAGTTTAATGTGTAATTATTAACAATATGAGCGCTTTTACTACTTTATTTGCTCTATTCTATATGATAACACCATTTAATTGTAGCGTTAAAACCTCAAAATGGTTGGTAGGCTTTTTTTGGCATGAAATAACTTTTATAAAAATAAGGGCACAAACTACACACTATGTTTGTTATGTAGAAACGACATTGAAGATTAATCCTCTGTAGTACGAAAAAAAGTTACGGTAGCGTTTTATAGTTATCAATTGTTTAACTTTGAGAAAAATAGTTACTTTTTAATGGAATGTTTATTCGTATTTAATATCCCGTCATCAGAATATGCAGTTGCAGAAGTTAATATGGATGTTTTTAGGTTAACATGATGTATGGAAGTTAACGTATTGAGTTTAATAGGAAAATAGTTTGCAATAGTTTTAAAGCTTACATGCTCATTTATTTTTTGCCCCTGAAATTTTGGAAGGTAGGCAAAATTTAGGCCAGCTTGACATAGGTACAGAACAATGACATGAAAATAATACTCAGCATATTTGAATCTGATACCAGCAGATTCGAAAATGAGATCCTCATTCACACTCATAAAGTCAAATGAAAAATTTTCCAGTTTGATGCCTTCCTTAACAAAAATAGCTACTCCACCATTCTTGTGGGTTGAGCGACAGTAGACACTAACTCTTTCATATCCAGCGACGGATACACTCACACTAGAATGTAGCCAATGCTCACAAATACATAGAATATCGATGTCCTCATCATGTAACAGCACTTCCAACGCAGGTATTTTGTTGCTAATGCACTGAATGTTAATTAATAATACGCGAATTCCACTAACAGTTTCATTTTTGTCCGACTGCTGAGAGCATAGTCAAGAGATGACATCCTCCTTTTTCGGCTTAGAGTTGCCAGTAGTAGCACGGGTATTCATCCGATTTGTCACGGTAACATTTGGATTGACGGTCGATGTGCTGTCCGTCTTCACCGATACAGGTTCGGAAATATCGACCGTATCAACGCTAGCACAGGTACTTAGGCTGTTGTCCTTAGCCGTAGACACATTCGTTTCACTGGCTTTACGAGGGAAAAAGAACGGCCTCACTGCCACATCGTCAGGCCAAAAAGATTCACTCAATAGTTTTTCTTTATAGGACTCTAAAATGGATACCCTGAAGGATGCATAATCTCCTTTAGCTTGAAGTTTCATTACTTCAAAATCAACACTCACGCAATTCTTCAAGAAGGTACGTATATCCTCCTCCGATGTGGACTTCGGCTGGATTTTCCAAACGTGTATATGAAACTTTTTAGCTGTGCCTTTAAAGGAGCAACTTAGGTTTTTCGCCTTGCCGTAGACGATCTTCTGTTGCTTTGGGCGAGATCGTCTAACTTCTCGAAAGCCATCGTCAACATTCTCGTCACTGGTGAACACATGTGGATCACTCACCATTGCTTCATCACATTTATCTTTGTTTGCAACCGGCACATTAATGGAGTTGTCGGCGGACACTTGCATAACTTGTGGTTAGATTGATGCGAAGGTTTCTTCTGATGCGAAGGTTTCTTCATATTAGGATCCGTCTCTACATTACTACCAGAAATCTTAAACAGCAGAACTTCAGATTTTAGGGTTTCGATGTCGGCCGCCATTTCGGAGAGTGAAACTTTAGAGGTACGGCAAGACACACATTTCCAAAATATGTCTCTGTTACCGTTAAGGGCCCGTAAAGATATTTCAGTAAGTCCCGTACATTTAAAATGAAAAATCGAATAACAAATGTCGCACAGAATCACTTGATCCTTATTTTCCAGCGTAATTTCGCAGGAAGCACAACTGCGAATACTTTCATTAGTCGCCATATTGAAAAAAAAAAAATATGGCTATTTAATATGGCTATTTGGATATGGATATGGCTATTTAATACTTCATTGGTTACTCTATCTGAAAAAGGATAATGATATATGTATTGTCATTACCACCCCAAGCAGAGGTACCATACAATGATGCATAAATGTCCAACACAAAAAGGGTTAAAGAATAAAGCATCACGATTAGTCTTAAGGAAGCGAGGAGACAAAAGGCAATTTTCCTGTCTTTAGAGAGGACACATTTAACTGTCACAAATGTCAAAGGAGATTTTGAGAAAAATATATGAATCCAATTTTTCTACTTAAAACACAGGCTCTTTTATAATGAGGCCTATACCTTACCGGGCAGCCCTTGTAGTCAAGGGGCAGTTGGGGATAAGGTTAGTGGTGGTTAGAGTACTCGCCTCTCATCTAAAGGGTCTGGGTTTGATTCCAGGGAGTGGTAGATTTTTCAGTGACAAACTGGTCCCTATTTGAGTGCCTAGTGGAGGGAAATTCAAGTTCAGTACTTAGTCCATCAGATGGGATATTAAGCCTTGGTCCCCTAGGCACCTGTTGTTTAGAGTAGGCTAATGTCGATACCGGGTTTCTCTCCACCCTTCCTCCATTACCTGAACTGTTCCTACCACTACCCAATTACCCACCTATCCTAAATGGCACAAATGACCTCAGCTGTTGGTCACCTCCCCTGAATAACTAATTCAAGGGCCAGATTAGTAAGGAGCCATGGAAAATGCCTTTTATAAGAGTTGAGTTCACTGAATAAATACTCAATAATTAGTAAATAAGGCACCAGGAGGGGACAAAATAAATGGAGAAATAATCAAGGCACTCGGGGTCAAAGCAAAAGATACCCTCTTTGGAATAATCAAAGATAGCTATGACAGTGGAGGACTACCAGAGGACTTCCAGAAGAGTGAAATGATCGCAATCCCGAAGAAGCCAAGGACAGAGAAATGCAAAGAGCACAGAACATTGAGCCTGGTGTCACACACATCGAAAATACTTACTAGGATAATTAACAGAAGAATGGAAGGAAAGATCGAAGGGAATCTTTTGGCAAATCAATTCGGATTCAGGAAAAACTGAGGAGCTAGGGAGGCAATACTCAGCTTAAGGATACTAGCCGAGAAAATAATACGCAAACAAGCCGTTGTATGAGGCATTCCTGGACTTGGAAAAGGCCTTTGACAACATCGAATGGAAAAAGATATTCAAGATACTGGAAGCAATTGGAATAGACTACAAGGATAGAAGAATAATCTATAGCCTCTACAAGAACCAGGTCACAACAACGCGAATGAAAGATGGAAGGATGATAGAAGCCAAAATAAATAATGGAGTCAGACATGGATGCAACCTCTCCCCAGTATTATTCAATATATACCTGGAAGAAGCAATAAGAGATGCAGAGGAAATTGGTATCAAGGGCATCAAGATGAATGGCGAAGAAAGAAACATGCTAAGGTTTACTGATAACATCGCAGTTGTAGCAGAAAGTCGAGAGGACCTGCAAGAATCCCTGACCACAATGGACAAAATACTTCAAGAATATAATATGAACATCAAACTAAAATCCTAGTGTGTGGAAGAGAGAAGCTTAGGGCAAATATCACAATTCGAGGAGTGAAATTGGAACAAGTTGAAAACTTCACCTACCTCGGCAGCACTATAACTTGGGATGGAAGAAGCTCAATGGACATCAAGCAAAGAATAGTACAAGCTAAGGAGGCGTTTATGAAGAAAAGCAACTACTTTGTCCAAAGAACCTACAACTGCAAACACGGAAGCACTTCATCAAAACATTCGTATAGAGCGTGGCACTCTATGGATCAGAGACATGGAACATTAGGAAAACAGACCAACAAAGAATTGAAGCCTTCGGAACATGGTGCTGGAGGAGAATGTTGAAGATTAAATGGACAGATAAAGTGAGGAACAAAGAGGTGTATAGAAGAGCAGATGAAGAAAGAACAATGTGGAAAACCCTACGGCAAAGAAGAACCAGATGGATTGGATATACCTTGAGGCACAATGAATTAGTTAGAAATACAATAGAAGGGAAGATAGAAGGGAAGGTCCCATGAGGAAGACCAAGGGACAAATATATAGGGCAAATAAAGAAGGACATGAAAGAGAAAACTTACCAGTGCATGAGAGAATTAACACTGAATAGGGCAGAATGGAGGACTGCAGTAAACCAATCCTAGGATTGAAATACTGATGATGAATTAGTAAATGTAGTATATGTGCATAAAAAAATAGTGTTTAAGCCGAAGGTTGGTTTTCGATAGATGAGGGAATAGTGCACCTCGTACTTAGACATTGGTGTGTGAAATTCACCCATTCAGGGTATGGGAGCCAGTTCCTTTCCCTGGGCCACCTGCAATTTCCCACGAATTCTGACTCACAGAAAATTAAATTTTGAGGATAGGTGGCGGTGTCCAGAAAGGCATATGCCCGGGATTTGAATCCAGGACCCTCCGGTCAATAGCCCAGCACTCTACATGCTAGACCACCATGATTCCACACATATATTGAGGGTTGTAAAATAAATCATGAGCAGTGAGGAGTCCCCTAAAAACTAAAGCTGCTGATACAATTTTTTTGTTGAATACGGCTTTGGGAGGAGTCCACATGATCAGTTGTGACAGTAGAGGAGGGATACAAAAGTTTTGATAGCATTTGAAGAAAAACCAGAACATGATTCATCCCAATAATTTACTCACTTTCATGCTTCCTCAAAAGTTTAATAAAAGCCATGTATTATAAAGAAAACCTTGAGAAAATAAATTAAAACAAGAGCAGGGGCCAAGGGTGTGATTCTTACCTTAACCCTATTACTGACACTTATATTTTGAGTGTCATTAGGTTTTTGGATATTTTGCATCAACCATTTTATAAATTCATATAATGTTTATTTACAGTTAGTTTTTCATAGCCTTTTTCTTGAAGTAATAAATGTACCTCAAAATGAGCAGTGAAAAACATAAATTTTGTTTAGCGACAATAAATTTAATGTTTTAACAATTTATGTATTCAATTTAATAATTAGGAAAAAAAGTATTTTTAAAATATAGTTTGCTATAGATATCAATTTTGACATCCCAACTGGCAAGAAAAAGAACAATCACATATTGTTGTTGGCACACCAATCCAAGCTACCAAACAAGATTTGTATTTGATCGAGTTTTAACTAATTGTTAACCCATTTTCAATAATTGGAAATTGTCTTCATTTTATATGAGTAAATAACATAATTCTGTTACCTACTTTAATTACTATTACTTCAAATAATATTTATTTATGATGCCTCTCAAATAGTGTTCCATACATGAAGTTAATCTAAGAGGAAATATTTTTACTCAACAGCACCAGAATCATTTGCAACGAGGTTTCAAACTTATGCATTATGATAATAATTTTGACCACACTGTCAACTGTCACTCATGGAGTACAGCTATTTTCTTTAAGCTTGCAACACTTTTCACTCCCTGATAAGTTGAAAATATTGTTCAAAGGTTTTCTAAGTTAAGGCCAAAAAGGTTGTTTATGGTGCTCACCTCAGTCACAGCAACTGCTGAAGCAAAGTATACACTTTCTGGAAACTCACTTAGGGCTCTTCTGGTAACATCACTCAGTATTGGATGTAAGCCAGATCTTGCCTCCTCAGACCATCTTCTGGAGAGAAGCAATGTTATGTACCCTTCATAGAGGGCCTCCCTGATATTTCTTATCCTGAGGAGAAAATTTCACTGTCAAAAATCAAAAATAATAATAGCTTATTATGAAAAGATTTACTCATTTATTTACTCATAGCCCATTTACTCATACATTAATTTATGATGAGCATTATTGCGCAGTATCTCACTGAAGCCAAAAATATTTTTTTCCAATGATTAAATTGATTAATTTTCCATTTATTAATGCACTTAAAAGAATAATTACTGCAAAGTTTTATGCCTGAAGTGTCGCTGATTACTGAGATATGGCATTGCTTCGTGTATTCAGGGTTGAAATTCTATGTAGGCTGACTTATGTATCAAAGGTGTTTTTTCCATTTAAACCTTTTAATATGACATAAATCTTGCTAATTTTTTTACATGAGGAAGAAGCCAAACATACAAAATTTTGTATTTTAATTTTTTCCAAGAGTATGGCATTGAACAAAGCAATGAGTACATAATGCAACATTGAATTTACAGCATTACTTACTCTGGTGTTCCCCAAGGATCCATATTAGGACCTCTGTTTTTCTTCCTTATTGTAAATGACCTCCCAAATCACCTATCACACTGTAAAATCACCCTTTATGCAGATGATACATCTGCCATTGTTACAGCTGATTCCCTAGATAGGTTAACACTAGATACTAGATAGATAGGATACACTAACACCACCATACATGAAATGCAGCAGTGATGCAATAGTAACAATCAAAGAAAAAACACAGCTCATTCAGTTTACAAGTAAAAACTACAAAAAAGTAACCTTCTAACAGGAAACAATGTCACTTGCTTACACAAGGCAACTGCCATTAAGTTCTTGGGACTCTAAATAACAGAAAACTTGGAATGGTCTTCCCATGTTCTTGAAATAGCGAAGAAAATATTTGTTGGTATTTTGATGATTAGAAAGTTAGCTCCTGTTGTATCCATTGACATTCTAAAAATGGTATATTATGCTAAAGTGCATTCATACATTTCTTACGGAATTTTGTTCTGGGGAAATTCAAGCATAGCTAGTAAAGCCTTCTCTGCCCGGAAACAGGCAGTTAAAGCCATGTTCCAAGTCCCTATACCTACCCCTGGAAATCAACTTTCCACTAATGCAAGGATAGCTTGCAAAATTAATTTAATTAAGCTACATGACCATAGTCATTGATATACAGCTTGTTACAGCTGATAGGTTAATTGAAAATGAACTTGAAAATGAACCAAAAATTGAAAATGAACGAATTATTGTTAAATAACATACATCCAGGGCATGTATGTTATGTAACAATAACATACATTCCCTGGATCATTGCCCTCTATTTACATTTTGTCTTGTGTTTGCTTTGTTAAAGAAAATCCTGATAAATTCCTGATGAACTCCATATATCATGACTACTCCACCCGCTCAAACAATAACATACATGCCAGTAAGCATTCATATTCCCTTTTTGCTAAAGGCACCTATCACTCAGCCTCAATACTATACAATAAGTTGCCAAATGACTTTAAAAGCATCACCTCTCCAATGATTTTCAAAAGGAGAGTCAAAGAATTTTTAATGAAGAAATGCTATTATGATGCAAGGGAATTTCAAAGTGACTGTATGTGAACAACTTTGTACATATATATTCATTAGTATTGATATGATGACATTTTAATACTTGCGTGTATATGTCCTGTCTGAAATTCTTGACGAAACCATGCATGTACTTGCTACCGGTGTAATAAAAAGTATTATTATTATTATCCCATTAAATGCAGCCATCTGCGGCACATCTACTGTTCAGTGTTCACCCCACCAAATGGTTAGTGCAAACAAAGCGTTTATGATTTAACACTCTCACAGAATGATTTCTACTCTGTATGGATTTTGCTTGCCCTGGAAGTTAAGGGAGCAATCTATATTGTGTGATGATAAGTAACAGCTATATGAAGGACTATGGAATAACTATGTGATTAGGGATGGGTTGCTAATTAGTAACCTACTACTTTTCAACTGCTATTATTCATTAGCATTACTTTTCCACCTCCAGAAGCTGGATTCTGCGAGGCACCACTAATTCTCAGTACACCCCTGGTGATGGCTAGCAACAGACAAGAGTGGATGAGTCAAAACGCCGTTTATTTTTAGCAGAAGCAGTTCACTTAACTGATGATTTCAGCAGGAGAGGAGAGCGCATGCACTATGAAGCCGTTAAATTCAACATTAGCAAGAGAGGAGAGCAAAATAATAGTGTAGCAGTTAATTTGAATTAGCAGCATGGGTACACATTCACTGTTAACTACAGCATTGTGGCACATCAGGCTTGTTTCAGCTGACACGTGACGGGCAGCGACAGTATGTCTCCATCTCTTCAGTTGGTGGTGTCGGGGTAAATCCCTCGCCTGCCACACCTAAGATCACTGGTTCAAACCCCACCTAGGTGGGATCTTTTCCACCCAGGTCATTAATGTACATGTCTTTAATTATACAGCATAATGAACATAAAATAAAATCTCATCCATTCCTTCCCTCCATACCTATAGACTTCCTTACTTTCAAAAGGCTCAGGAAAGTTTTTTTGTGTTAAGTATCATTGTACCTATGTTTAGTGGAGAACTTACATGTATGATGTTTAGCATTGTAAAAATTTCAGATTTAATTGTTTGATGTGAATGCCCGAGGGGAGGTGTTAGAATGGTGCGTTTATCCACATCAGTGGGTGGTGCCACCTATCAGGGATGATGGGAGGTGCTTTGTTTTTTGTATTGTCGCTACTGATGCCTAGCAATACTGTGTAAATGAAATACAAATAAAGAAGTTGTTCTTCGTCGTACACAACCTATAAAGGAGTTAGTTTTGCATTTCACATTCACCATGGCTAACATCACGCCTCTTTGATGAACAGAAGTATCATTTGCAATGGATTTCTGATGATTCATTTTATTTTAAAAATCATGCATACTTGAAATGGCTCATTGGCAGCTGTTCCTGGGTTTCTGGATTAACCCTTCCGCACAGTTCACCATACACTGTATGGTATCGGTGGTCAGCCCCACTTGCGGTTCTCGGTGTGTGGTACGCGCACCGTACCACACACCGAGAACTGCAATGTTGTATTTATATAATAACATTTTTATTATATAAATACAACATTGAAGTATATCATACTAAATTTTTATGATATTATAATTGAAACTAACAAAGATAAAAATAAATGTTTGCAAAGGTGCACAAAATGAGAATTTTTGTAAATTTATATACCTACCGCAAGTAGGGCCTGGTTATTTAAATACATTGACCGGCTGGAAGGGTTAAGACCAATTCCAAGAAAAGTAAGGTACTACAAGAAGCAATTCTAGTGCTTAGGCTGCTCATAGATAAGAAAACTGAAAAGAAGAAACTGACATCCATTTTGTTTATGGATTTGGAGAAGACTTTTGACAAAGTGCAATGGAATAAAATGCTTGGAATAGTGAAAGGAATTGGAGTGTCCTACAATAACCAATGAATTATCCACCATTTATGTAAAATAAAGTAACTGCATTTTAATCTAAACCCAGAAGGGAGGAATCAAGACAAAGGTAAGGAGTCAGGCAAGCCTTGGCACTGTTTTATGTCATTTTCAATATTTAAATTGAGGAAAATAGTGATGAAGTCCAAGGTTCAGGAGTGAGTGTTCACCGATAAAAAATAGCTTGCTGCATTTTTCCAATGGCATAACAGTCATAACAGATACAGAAAGAGAATAAAAGAAGACTAGTAAACATAGAAAACATACTGACCACATATCATTTGATGGTTAATAAAATAAAGGTAATTTTATACTGTAGGGGAGCAGAGACCAAGATCAATTTTTGACTTGGGAAACAAAAGATTAGAGAGGTAAAAGAGATTGCTATCAGTAGAACAGGCTAGGGGAAAAGGCCATTCTATCAAAAGAAGAATGCACTTACTGTTGAAAATACAAGCATGAAGTAAGGAAACAACTCATCACAACATACATCTGGAGGATGCATCTCAATGGTAGTGAGGTATTGACGATAACAGCAGATAAGTCATGGCTCGAAAAAATTGAAATGCCATGCTATAGAAGAATGATGAAGAGAGAATGAAACAACTGAGACACAAAAAGAAATAATCCTTAGAAGAGTGGAGAAAAGAGAAGTCTGATGAATACTTTATAAAGAAGATGGGACAATTCAATCAGCCATATCTTGAGACTTGATGGTCTGATAAAGATGATCATTGAAGGAAAAATGAATGGGAAGAATGGCAAAGGAAGGCCTCGTATGGAGAAAGTAGTGAAGGGTGTGAGTGAGACGAATTATGTAAGTATAAAGACACTAGCTGATAGGAGAATAGAGTCAAGGGCTGTATCAAACCAATCTTAGGATTGATGACTTGAGATGGCAATGATGATGAATGAAGTATTAATTCTAAGCCAGGTTAGTCAATCAGCAGCCAATGTTTTGACAGCTAGATCAACCATCAACAACATCGGTCAACCAGTCCAAGGTTACACCACATATAGGGTGAAAATGGGAAACACTTCACTCGCATAATTTACTATAAGATTTTAAATTCTGTAAAATTACCAAGTGAATTAGTTGTTTTGAATCCTAATTCTATAAAATAAATTACTCCAATTCCCCTTACCTCACAAGTGCAGGATTGTATCTGCCACCATGAAGCTGCTGAGACCCGGATGAATCACAGGTCTCCATTTCCTCATCCTCCTTCTCCTCAACTTCCTCCAATTCCTCCACTGTGACTCTAACTAGTTTATTAAGCGCCTCCTCAAATGCTGCACCAGCAGCCCACACTGACTCCACCAGTGCCAGAAGCCAAGCACGGCAACTCACCCACTCAACCACAAAATATGACTGAAAACATTCCATCCCCCCACCTCCCCTGCCATTCATGTCCAAGCACTTACAGCCAGGTTCATGCACCTCTGGATACTGACATGTGCCGCAAGTTTCCTTAACCACTTCCTCTGCCACAGTTCTAAACCTCTTAAGGGAAGAGTCAATATCTGACCGGCTGGCAACATTCTCCAAGGACCCTAAAGGTTTCCCAAGACCAAGGCAAGTGAGAAGAGTGATGACTTTTTGCTCGCAAGTTGTGGCACTCACCTTTTTCGGCCTAGGATCAAATGAGTCTTTTCCCTTCCTCTTACTTTTACGCTCTGGTGACTTTCTTGACTTCTTACTGCTCTTCTTGCACTCTGGCTTTGTGGAGCCTTCCTCATTTTCGATTCTCTTCTTGTTTGTACTTTGAGAAAATGAGTCATCAGAGAAAACCGAGCCCATAAAGACCCTGGCTGCTGTCCACCGAGGTCGACGTCCTCCTGCTCCCACAGGAGCTTCTCGCATGTCCCAACGAGATGGCCTCTTCACTGACTTGTCAATGTCAACATCCACCACACTGACATTTATCACATCTGTGGTCTCTGCACCTTCTACCAAGCACTTAGTGTAGTCATCCATCTTACCAGAAATATACTGAGAACTGCAACCTGGCTCATTCCATTCTGAATTCTGACTGTCTTCCACTACAGTAGTCCTGTCTACTGAGACCACTTCTTTCTCACTATCAAACTGCATTTCATTCTCACTGGATCCTTCTTTCACATCATCTTCACCAACAAAGAGTGTTGAAGATGAAGAGCATGGGTTACAGACACTGAACTCAGCATTAGCAGTATTGCTTGATGGAATTACCTTTCGTCTCAGAGGTTCTGAAGATACTCGATCAACTTCTTCCTTTAATATGACTTCAGCTAATGTACGATAAATAGAACAAAGCTCAGCTCGATCTTTGACCCCAACGACAGGGTACCCACCAAGGTTAGCAGCTGTGCATAGTGTTTTGACTGCAGATTCACTTTTACCAACAGCAGCATCAATGAGAGCATATTCCCTGCATGGAAATGTTTTAATTAGTGATATCATATTTGGAAGAGATTAATTACGAAACTAATAAAGTACAAAAAATTCAATTTTACAACAGAAACCAATTTTATATATTACATAACTTCTACTATGACCACTGCTCTTAAGGATTACAGGCCTGAAAGGCAATACTTCTATCTGATGTAAGTGACATATTTCCCAACTTACCTATAAAGAGCAAGGGAACTACGGTTAGCCTCTTGAGAAAGAAATTCTTTCAGGGTAGATTTCAGATTCTTTTTCCTTTTCTGAGAGATACTGAAGTTAGCACTTTGAGATGAATAACCTTCAAGAGCAATTAACCACCTCTCAAATCGAAACCACCAGACACCAAAGCACTGCCTACAAACAGAGACCATAAAACTTGTACACTCCAAATTTCCATTCATAATTTCAACAGAGCATATATTTTTTACATGAAAAAAGTGACCATTAACATATGCACTTAATTCATGAAAAAGCATGTAAATGAGTGGAGGTATTACTTGAACAGAAGAAAGAGAAAAAAACACTCACTGATCTACTGGAGAACTCACAACTGTAGCAAGGATCTTGAATAACCTTTGGATAGATAGCAAGTAAAGGTCCCTGCCTGGGCGAGGCAATAGATACTGTGGTCCTCCTCCTCCTGCTATCATTTCACTCAAAAGATCTAGGGGCAGAGCTTTCTTGCCCCAATTCCATGGGCCTTAAAGAAAAGAGAAATTTAAATATAAGAAATAATAGACAGTTACTCAGTAGACAATGTCCTACAAGGATGGTCTGATGAAAGGAGTGTGTTCTCATGTAACTTTACACACAGCTCATACAAAATGCTGAAGTGTTGTTTCCATACACACTTGTCTACTACACAATTGTCTACTACACACTTGTCTACTACACACTTTTCTACAACACACTTTTCTACTACACACTTGTCTACTACACACTTGTCTCTACACACTTGGACACAGAAAATATCAGGAACCAAATGAGATCAGTACAAGAGGCACAATTTGTCACCCTTTCTCCTTCCAATGATCTATGAGCAATTTAAAAACTCAATTCTTGGAATTTATTCATTCCAAAATGGCAAGCATGACTTAAAAAGGATGTTCCATAGACATCTCTCATTTACTCTTTTCAACAGCTCCTAACTTTATTCACTGAACATTTAGTGCATGATGACTGAGTATTTTGAATTTGTGGCAGTAATTCACTGTGGTAATGCCATGGCAGATGAAATATAAGCAGCTATATGTCATTGATATAAAGTGATTGACCAATACACTTAGATAACAGGTTGACTGCCAAGGGTTTAAAAAAAAAAGTCCCCTCAGGCGAAACTGATATTTAGTTAATTGTACATATTATGGCAAATGTGTAGAATAATAGCAAATCACTAATAATTCTAATTTATATTTGTTAATTAAAAATTTCAGTTAGCGGACACCGGTGTCCACTGTGGCATCAGCGTAATAATCACCAGCTTATCTACTAGCACATGCAGTTTGATTCACCAAATTCTGGTAAATATTTATATTTATTGGGCAGAGCAATTAACTTTGTGAAATACTTCAGCCTTACACCACTTATGCCTTGTAATATAGGTACTTTAAAGCAGAGGACATATATATATATTTCTGCTCAAGAGCCAACCCAATCCATCCCCAGCACATTAGCGGTCACTGGTGTCCTCTGCGGCACCCACTTTGCCTTCTCCTGTTGTGTGTATGTAACATTTCTGCTCAAATTGTTCCCATCATACCTACCTTTTCTTCATCTGTGGCACTAATCCGTTTGCAACAGAAAACTTTGATACGACCAAAGTAAATCATATGCTCATACAACTTCATTTATCATTTCAACATATTGTAACCTTTTGAGCTTTTTGAAGACATTTCCAATAGAGTATCTCAATACAGTGGAATCCCGGTATAACGAGTGCTCATAATCCCTCGGAAATCACTCGCTAAATCGAGCGCTCGTTATATCCGATGGTGTTGAAAAAACACACCTAATTCTCATAGTCGTTCGTATTTACAGTTTTTCTTTTGTTTCCGTGGTATTTGACGAAGGTAAACAGCAAAAAAGTCATTTCAGGCACAATCTGGTAAAATATCAACATATTTCATGAAAAAAACAGGACATTTTCCATTACATAAAATATTAATTCCCCTAGTTTCGATGTTTTTCTTCCAGTTCTTCTATTTTTCGATCGCCGAAGAAAGTTGTAAAGACAGCGTAACTAGTCGGAATTAAAATATATATAGTGATATTTTATCGGGGCGCGATATCGTGATATTTTATCGGGGCGCGATATCATGATATTTTATCGCGATATTTATCATGGTCACGATATTTATCGTGATGTTTATCGTGATAGTTATCGCGATACCTATTTATAGCGATATTTATCGCACCCCGATATCTTATCGTGCCCCGATATCTTATCGTGCCCCGATATCTTATCGCGCCCCGACATCTTATCGCGCCCCGACATCTTATCGCGCCCCGACATCTTATCGCGCCCCGACATCTTATCGCGCCCCGACATCTTATCGTGCCTCGATATCTTATCGTGCCCCAACATCTTATCGTGCCCTGACATCTTAAGTATCGTGCCCCGACATCTTATCGTGCCCCGACATCTTATCGTGCCCCGACATCTTATCGTGCCCCGACATCTTATCGTGCCCCGACATCTTATCGTGCCCCGACATCTTATCGTGCCCGACATCTTATCGTGCCCCGATATCTTATCGTGCCCCGATATGTTATCGGGGCACGATAAGACGATGTTTATCGTCAAGCTGAGTTATCGTTATCGCCACCTTATTTTATGCTAAAATTATCGTATCCCGATATTGAATTATCAATATCGCCCATGCCTAGACCTAACTCCCTCTCCTACTCTCATCTTGCTCGTCGTCTGCCCACTCCCACTGATGACTGGGCCTAACATAAGAAGAACGTAAAATGGGAGTGCGCAGAGCGTACTGAAGGCCGTAAATCGCTAATGTTTGGACATAACTGGCTTTAGGTGTTGTAGATATGGCACACATCTTGTATTTTTAGTTTAATTAGCAGATAATACAAAACCCAATAGTTTATTTTTGCTATGCGGTGCATCGCCCTCGAGAGATATCTGTCGTAATACCGAGCGTATACCGTGGAAGGAACTTTTTGGCCTCGCTATATCCGCTTTATTTTACATGTAAAACATAGGCCTTTTGGCGGTACAAAGACAATCACTCGCTATAACGCGATTCTCGCAATAAGCCGTACTCACTATACCGGGCTTCTACTGTATTTAGAGGTATACAGCAATTTTATGCCCTGAGAAGACTGAATGTTGTGAAACACACATGCTATCACAAAGACTGGGGAAGAGACAATCATTTGCTTCTACTACAAAATTAGTGGAAATAGTCAGGAAGTCAGTGCCATTTTCTGTGTGATAGTTCCATAGTTCTATGTTGGCATACTTGATTTATAATTTTTATTACAATGTTGAACTACTTTTAGGCTTACCAGGTATTGTATAGCTGATTTTATAATATGAGAAACCGTTGAAACAATTTTTACAGTTATTATTGGCACTTCAACATGGACACACTCACTCTTTGTACCATCATTGAAGCAGCTAAGAGAAGATACTTATAATAACCATCAGAATATGAAAGTTTAGCCGGAATGAAGGATTCATCCCTTCCAGTAGTGAGACATTGGAATGGATACCTCAAGTCACAATTTCATGCATGAAGTTCAATTGCTGGCTGAAGCAGCTTCCGATTCTTCAGATGATGAACAACGTAAAAGTGATAATAAACGGCTAAATAGGCGATAGTTCTCATCAGCGATACATTATCTGATTTTTGGACTGAGCAAAATATCACCCTAATTTTCAGTGTAGGGTGCAGAATGGTTTGATTACTGTAATTACAGACATGAGAAATTCTTCCCCGCTTAGCATATTTTCTAAAAGTATTTATGACGAAGTTCTGGAAAAAGTAGTGCAAAAAAACAAATATTTATGTGGAGTCCGCAAAAGGTCTGAGTAGGAAGTTCTAGGAAATATTGCGTGGTGTACTGGAAACCAATAAACCTTGCCGAGATCAAGAAGCTGCATGGAATTCTTATTTATTTCCGTGTTGTGAAAATGCCGAAACTTAATGAGAAGTGAAGTTAACTTTTTATTTATCATATTGATGTAGATCCTTCTCACATGAACAGAATAGTTGACTCTTATTACAAATGTTGAACCCCTCTAATAATGAAGAAAATCCTAATAACATAAATCTATAAAATACAGCCACTCTTAGATAAAATTGTTTGTAAATTTCAGGAATGTACACACCGTTGGGGAAATGTTGTGCATTGATGAATATACCTTTATGAATTATATGATTTGATTTAACATTTAATGAATTATACCTTTGCAAGGTAAATTGGCAATGGAAAAGTACTTTCTTCTAAAAAGGCATAAGAATGATATCAAAATGTTTGAATAGGGTGGTTTCCTTCATCAAAGAAAACAGAATTTAATAACTGCGATTCGTGCCTTACCAAAAAATGCATTCATTTCACGCAATAAGTTTGAATTGAGAAATCCCAGTTTACTAGAGAATTAAATGTTAATTTTAAGACCATTTGAAAAACATCAGAAATGGTTGGGGGGCTGCCTTCTTGCTGACATAACAGGTACATAGAGTAGAGCACCAATTATCCGACCGTCGGATTATCAATCTATCGGTCCCTCATTAAATCCCCCCACTCCTGCCCCTATTATCTCTTTCCTACCCTCCCCGACTGCTACTGTTTGCTCTCACAGACAGTGCAAAATCTGCAAAATTGCTAACTTTGGCCCACACTAAAGGTTTTCCTGCAGCAGGGAATCAAATTATGCATATGACAATGACAATGTTGTATTATGGTGAGTCTTTTGAATCACTCTTCACTATTTGTGCACACTGTCCAGGTGAGGTTATATTATTTCTGCAGCAGTTTTATACATATTTGATAAGTTTCAGTCGGCAATGTAATCGAATTGAAATACATCTAATTCTTCAGTAAATAGCAGGATTTGTAACAAAAGTGTTCCAGCTCCAGTTTTGCCCATTCCATTATGTATAGCACAATTTTCTTCATTTTGGAAATATTGTTTTGATTTTGGTATTTAACAAGTTTTTTTTACCTTGACTGACTTTTCAAATATTAAAATAAAAACACTAATTAATTCATCTTTACTTCAGATGTCGTTGATGTTTCCTCTGTTTATCTAAAGCTGGCACAAAAGGTTATTCTTTTTCTCACAATATGTTTCTTCCTCCTGAAATAGTCATTTTCTCTCATTCCGCAACATATTTCGTCCCATTATTGTCATCTCTTCCTGTCCTGCACAATCACCTCAATCAAGAATTTTCATACAGTCTCATCCTAACATTTTTTTTCCTGAAAATCTCATCCCAACATCCACCATCTCCACCCCAAAATTTCTGTCCTAGCAAAATCTTTGTCTCTGGGACGATTTTTTTTGTCTCGCCCCAAATAGTTCCAAGCCCTATTGAATAGGAAGCATGTTGTATTAGACATTTCCAAAAAGCTATCTAATGATGCCACACACGCTGCCACACTAAAACACCTGATGCACACACAGTATTGTGTCTGTGGCATCATGTATGGGAATTGGGCTGGTCTGCAACCTTGACTTGTTTACTTCGAGGGTGGGCTGTGTAAGCACTAAGGGCTAGGGAACTCGGAATTCCCAAGAAGCAACCTCTTATCACCGCCGAAGAGACATATGCTAATGTCAGCTATAGATAGGAGGTTAGGCATAGGATTCAGATCAATCACACGAATGGTACCTAGTCTTGCATCATCAGGTATGAGGAAGTTCCACATCGAACCCCAGGTCGTTATTTAAGAATAAATTTATGTGGAATAAACAAGTATGTTTTCTGTTCATTGTAAGTTCAAAATTCCATTAAGTCACGCCTGAAAACATCGATTTTACCTAGTCATGCATCAGCTACCTTAATATGAGACTAGGAAGTAAAAGAATATGATGCAAATTTTTCTGATCTGCAGAGCCTCAAATTACTCGCTACGAGCATAATATGTGCGTTGCGATCATGACTTAAAACACTTTCTGCTAGGCAAATATTATAGGTAGGTATATAAAAAAGGGACGCATTGCATGTCTGAGATTAAGATTCACGACTTAATGTTCCGCAAATCGATGGAGCGTATTCAATGTATGTAATCGACAGGCATTAGTATAATATAAATAGGAGTTGAAATGTTTTTGAGAAATTAATTTAACCAACTATTGGCCAATAAACACAATTGTATGAAAAAAATCACTGGAGTAGCCGCAAAAGATGCAGAAAAAGCATGACACTGAAACCAAGGTCAAAACTGCTTAAAAAATGATCATGAACAGATTATCCGTCTCTTTCGATTATCCGATTGGGCTCACCCCTCTATTACAATGGATAATCGGTGCTCTACTGTATGTAGTTTACGTTGTGAGGCATAGGAAATATTCACCTCCTGAGCTTACCATTGATTTTCAAAGCCCCTCAGCTCTAGTGAATATGTATTAATAATAGCCTATGAAGACTATCAAAGTTCGAAAATTCTCCTCCATTAAACATGATAATAATAGTCGTTTTATAGGCTCCAGGCCCAGGTTTATTTGTAGCATGTAACATTTATTCAGGACAATAAAAAGGTAAATTTTCTTTCAATGCATAGCTGTACGATGATATAACTCAAATATCTGTATTTGGACTTAAACCTGAATTACTATTTCTTCTTGGAAATTACAGATTAACATACCTGTGGAATAAACAGCAGTCAGAAGAACTTCTGGAGTATCACAGCTCCAAGCTGGAAGACCACATCGCCTTAACGCTGTATCCCTGCATGGCAGCAAAGGGACCTTGAGTAAGAGCAGGACAACAGAAGCCAGTCGGGTGAATATTCCACTGGTTGCCATGCCTACAGTGGCCAAAGGCTGGACCAATTCGGACACATCCTCAGGGAAGACAAAACGCTGCAGATCACCCTCTGATTCATCTTTCTCAGTTGGCAATAGTGGAAGCCATCTGACAGACTGCCTCAAGCCTTCTATCCTCACCCAAATTTCAGATAATGGTAGACCTGATTTAAAAACTTCAGTTTCAAATTCCTCTGAAAATGGAATTAATGACAATATTAGGCAAAAATGACCAAAAATTTTGCACCGAAACATTCATTGTGGGTGAGGCTCTGGTAAACACAGTTATATAGCAAAACAACAACTCAGTACTCAACAGCAGCACATCACTTCACCTAAAGCAGCATTACAACTTTGCTCAAACAAATATTTTAGGCTTGAAATATCAATCTTTGGTTACATGTATTATCTAAACTTCACTTAGATTAAGTGGTGCAATGACTAAATAATGCTTTATTTCAGAGTGACTTCGATATCTCACTTCACCAAACAAAGAAACTAAGGAAGCAATTTTTGTGAAGATTAAAGTTGTATTTAGTGATGGCCGGATCGGATCCAAAGATCTGCTGATCTTTCATTTTACTTAGTTCCGTACATGGATCCAAATCATAGATTAAAAATTTTTGTGTCTTAGCGATTGAAGCTCCCCATGAATGGAATGTTGGTGCGGTAGATATTGACAAGAAGAGGATGTGTAACGCAAGTCACGAAATTAGATAAAAATGTTCCTGTGCAACTAGAAGCAATCAATTAGTTCTCTTTTTTTCTTTTAGTCTTTTCCCTATACCCCGGTATCACGAGAAAAAAATATGTAGGGTGCCATGCGGGTAGCCTACATTCATTGGGATCAGGCGGACAAAGAAAGCTAGTGTAATGTGCGAAGTTCGATCACTATCACTGTTTAATTTTTTCATTCAGTCATTTCATTGAAAATATTATCATCTTCAATTTCAAGCATTTACATCTGAATACTCACTTTGTTATAATTTTGTTGTTTAAATTAGATTTACAAATGTACCACTCATAAATTTAGGATAGTCGGGTCCAATACAAAGATTCACGGGTCTTTCATTTCATTCGCTACTGAAATTATATCCGAAGACTGTATAAATTCAGATCTGGATCAGAGATTTTAAAATTTTGCGGCATCGTGATTGATGTGCCCTGAGAATGGAATTGGTAGATACTGACAAGGAGAGGTTGTGTAACTCGGGTTAAGAAATGAGAATAAGATTTTTTCCGTGCCACTAAGACAAAATAAAAAAATACTTGTCTTGAATTTTTTCTCCATAGATCCGGATGCACGAGAAAAAAATAAAGCCGAATGTCACAAGGGTCGCCTACATTCGCCAGATTCCCATGAACCGTAGTTGATAAAAATGAGGGCTGGTATACTGCCAGTCGTGAGTTCGATCCTTAACACCAAAAAAAAGTTTAAAAAAAGGAGATTATCAGAATTTTCATGCCAATTTATGTCAAAAAAATAATATAATTTGGCATTAGTGAAATGATTGGAAAAATCTTTTATTGCATAATATATCGTGGAATCATTATGTTAACTTTACAATGTATTTTTGAGTAACGCATCTGTAAATCTAGTTTAAGCGATAGAAGTACAAAAATGTCAGTATCCACACACAAAGGTTCGAAATGAAGTATGATAGTTTTCGATTCAATAGCTGAAAGAAAAATTTTAAACAGCGATAAGAATTGAGCTTCATTACCTGCAGTGCACTACCCAACTCTGCTATTGTCGGATTACCTGAGTTCGGAGAATGCAGGCTCCCCACATGTCATTCTACTTTTTTCTTGCAAACCCGGGCGAGAAAATATCCTAGACATTTTTTAAATTTTGCTTCTAGAAGCATGAAAAAAAGGCTAATCTCAGTTCAAGATCAGAGTTACACAACCTCTCCTCAGGAGTATAAAATTCTCAAATTTCATTTTAAAGGTTATTATTAATAAGACATTGCTAATTACAAAAACTTTTTAGAAACACAAATAAATGTTTTGTTCCTAAAAAAGAATTTAAAAGCTTTCAAGGATTGGATTAATATTTGGAAAAAAATTCCTTTATTAATGAAAATGAACTAATAATGTTCTTTTAACAGCACTCTAAAGAATAGTTGTACAGGTTTCAAAAATGTATTGCTTGTTAAGTATGTAATATGGAAAGTGATCTTTATATTAGAAGTAATATGATATAGTTATTGCATCTGTAAATCTTGATCCAGGAAAATATTAACCACATAGATGGTAGGAATTTGATTTTTTCTACAATAAATTTACTTGTTTTATGCTAATTCTGTTGTTGCTGTTTTTATAGATACCTATATCAAAAATCTAGGATTAGAAAAGGAATGAAATTCAGAATCAAGTATCTGAAACTAAGATAAAGATCCAAAACCCAAGTAGGGATCCAGTTCTGGATCCGACAAAACACCTGGATCTGTCCATCACTAGTTGTATTACATGAGGATGACAGAATAAATATGAGATGTGTTTGCCATATGCATTTGCCGCACTGTTGGTCAAAGTGAAAAGTGTCAAAAGGAGAAACAATTCTCACTTAGAGAGATATTCATGTTCTTTTTATTCAGCTTAATAAAGATCAAAATCCCTAAAATCCGACAGAATGCATAAAATAAATAATGATATTCTAATAATAACTATCCATTACCTTTTCCACTCAACCCATTTGTACTGAGATACACAAGTACCTCAGATCATTAAATAGCTCTGACAAGGCTTCCTCATTTCAATAAACCCATTGAACCCATTTCGTTGGTTGAACGAAACTCCTCCAGGTACCTTGACATCTGACCCTCCTTTATTAGTTACAATAAAAGTCTCCACAAACATTATCTCTGACTCATTTCTGGAGTGTACTACTCCAGCAACTAGACTGAGGCATTGTGTGAGTTCCAGTAAAACTGAAAAGTCATATTAACTAATGAATCCACCAAACCTTTCCCCGACTTTTTGTAATTGTTGACAAATGCTAGAAAAATGTGCACCCTGTATTCTGTGAAGGGTTCAAGTAACTGAAGCCCGTATCACATGGACATTATTTTATCTAACTCCTCCAGCTTCAGTGGTGGTGGTTTAACCTAAATATTTAACTTCAAGGCAAAAAAATGTCCAAAAAAACATCCATGTTCAAGGTAGGATTCAAACCCATGGCCTATAGGTTTCCAAGCTGCTATGTAACCAACATGCCATCATGATTGGCCATTGCACCTGATATAATCTTTACAAAAGAAGGACATGATATTACGGCAATGCCCTTTAATATAATAAATGCATTGGCAAATGTGATTAATGACAGCCTAAAATCTCATTTATTCCATGCAATGAAGAGTTTAATAGAATTATATGAATGTCAACAAAGAAATTTCAGTTTAAAAATAATTACTGCTACTACTTCTTACCAACTTCTTTGTCTGAGAGTTGGAGGCCAATATCAAACTGTATATTGGGCTTGTTTTCCTCTGATGAGCCAATGGGTTTTACATTGAGCTCTAAGTACATTCTCAGCAGTGTCCACAGTCTCTCCCAGAGCCCAGCTTGTCGCATATACAGACCAGCACTAAGCAAGAGATCTGTAAAAAGTAATGAAATCAGAGCCAACAGTCACTCCATTTCCTTAAAGAAAAGTAAAATCATGTACATTCACAACTTCATTGATGAGCTCAGGGCAAAATCAAAAATAAAAATCTTATACTTTATAGACAAATATACACTCATAACTACTTTTCATTAAGATACGACATTTTTAACCATTTAATGACTTCTGTGGATAATTTTTTTTCCAAAATTTTGACCTCTACTGATAACTACCAACGAAAAATCATTGTAAGAATGAGTGGTTTAGGCCTAAGGCATTAACACTTTCACTGTGGAGGACGCACCAGTGCATCCACCTAAATTTAGCCCCTTAAGCAGCCATACGTCCCCAATTCATTAAAAAAAATTACTGCCGCTCACGGCAAACATATTTCATGCTGAGCTTAACTGCTTCAGCTCGCAACTTGTAAGGCTAACTTTAAATTACATCAGACTATTAAGTAGAATAATTTTTTACAAAAATATTATTTTAAAACTCAGCTTATTGTGAGAATATCAATCTTTCTGTATTTAAGTGTTAATGAGGTGTCTATAATGCAATCAAACATGATAACTCAGGATGAGCTAATATCACAACAAATTAACTATTAATCCACACAGTTTATGAAATAAACTCTTGTTAGAATAAAAAAGTAAACTACAAACACATGAGGTGAAGCAGAATTGGGGATTCTGGGTTCACGCCCCACTCAAGACAAATGATTTTTTTCTCCATGGAAATGAAGCAGAAGTGATGAAAATAAGTATAATGTATAGATGCTGACTCTGATGATAACTCCATCATCTAAAGAGTAAAAGCATCACGTGAAATCAAGCAAAATGCTACTGGAGGGTGCATCAAGAGAGAAAATGATGGTATTCCTGGGTTATTTTCTTCAGTTAAGTTCTGATCACAATGCTTCATTGCATGCATGCCCTCCACTAGGGAATGGTAGGTATCCATCTAGATTGAGCAGGCTGCCACATGTTTTGAGTATATATTTTTGACCGTAAGGTAGACTTTTAGCCACTGCCCTCTTCCGCCTTCTTTACTCACATCTTTTTCTACGTTAAGGCATAGCCTTGTCGATGCCTTTATAACCATTGAGGTCTATCCATTGCTAGGTCTTTCATTGCCATTCACCTGCATTACTTTGGTTTTCTAAATTTTTACCCTTTTACTGCCAGCCCCTTTTAGGCATACTGTGCAAAAGCTGCCAAGTACATTTCCCAGAAAATAGTAAGATTATGAATTTTTGATATATTTGAAGCACTTAATTTTAATACACAAATTAAGTATTTGTATCAATGTTGAGGATATATTTCATGTTTATATGAGGATGAAAAAATCATTCATGCTGATTCTGATTTGAAGGAAATATAATATAGTCGACTCTCGATTATAAGAAGTCAGCAGGACTAGAAAATCGGCACTTCGTAATTTCAAACATTTCCAATAAATCGTGAAAAATTTTATCTTTGTTTTCTCTAACTTTTGTTGTCTTCGGTGACATAATTTTTTTGTCGTTGTTTGTGAAAGCATTCTTAATTTGTGTATGACACAGTATTTGACACAAAATTCTTTAGCCCATAAATGTTATACGGTATAAGCTCTTTATACTGAGAGCTCTTGGAAGCTGATAAATCACTCCCTATTTCCAACTATTGTTATCACTGCGGACGATTAAATAGTCACTCCTGTTGTGGATCGGGCCCCGCAGGGGGCTCGAACCTTCCAACATATTTGTTTGTGGGTTCTTGCCCTTGGTGTCGGGAACAAGTAATGAAGTAAAAGGTTCGTGCTAAAGACGGAATTTATTCGGAAGCAAAAGTTAAACCAATCGCGTCTCGAAGAGCCAAAAGAGAGTTACCTCACATTACCTTAAGCTCGGGAGGATGGAAGAGAATACGCGTTCAGTACGGGTGGATAGCGCGGCTTAGAGCACGGACCCAACGGTCTGCGCATCGGTCTCCAATGATGGACTACATTTTGACTGCAACCGATTCACCAATCGTCTCCCAAAATCCACCGTGTACGCCATTATATAGAAGGCAAAAGGAGGATGTTTTTTGGTCAATGGGGAGGGGACAAGGGGAAGTGCGAAGTCGAAAGTGAAATCTTACTCCCGAGGCATTGGCTGTTGGCTATTCTGAGCGACGCCCATTGACAGTACACAAATATCTATTGGGAAAGTGAAATTTAGAATAACAAAATTCTATCAAGATTCATGCGCCCGTCCGGGACATTACACTCCAATTCCTATAATGCTAGTTTAGCCAATATTGTGTGTTTTGGAACAATAGCCAAAATATTGCATTATAATAGCTATTAAAAATAATATTTTTGCATACTTCATTGACCCGTGGTTGTATTTACAGTCAAAGACATTAAATTTCCAGTTATATGTAATTATTTTGTAAAATAGTACCCCATTCTGATCTCCGGGCGGGGACTACCCAAGAGAGTACATCAGTCAAATGTGATAAACATTTTAGGGTAGGAACATGAGATCGCTTTGGACCTATGGAAGACTGGAGAACCTGAAGGTGGAAATGCGAAGAATGGACCTCATCGTATTAGGAGTCAGCGAAATATAGTTGCCCAAAGATGGAGACTTTTGGAGTGGAAGCTACAGTATTATACATACCGGATCATTAAATGGTATTACTGGAGTAGGGGTCATACTCAGAATTCTACTCTCATCTTGCTCGTCGTCCGGCCACTCCCCTCCCACTGATGACTGGGCCTAACAAAAGAAGAACGTAAAATGGGAGCGCGCAGAGCGTACTGAAGGCCGTAAATCGCTAATGTTTGGACATAACTGGCTTTAGGTGTTGTAGATATGGCACACATCTTGTATTTTTAGTTTAATTAGCAGATAATACAAAACACAACAGTTTATTTTTGCTAGGCGGTGCATCGCCCTCGAGAGATATCTGTCGTAATACCGAGCGTATACCGTGGAAGGAACTTTTTGGCCTCGCTATATCCACTTTATTTTACATGTAAAACATAGGCCTTTTGGCGGTACAATGGCAATCACTCGCTATAACGCGATTCTCGCAATAAGCCGTACTCACTATACCGGGCTTCTACTGTATATTGAACTTCCACTCACAGCTGTACATCTATATTAAGCCACCTATTGCCGACCACCTAATCCTAAGAGAGACCTAAAGTAGAGCATGAGAAACATTGAGCTAAATAAATAGTGACATGGGTTTCAATTTAAAAAAAAATTGATTCCCAGGAGTATAAGGAGTCCCGTTTCTTCATCAGAAACTAATAAGGCTCTATAACAGAACTGACACCATTAGGGTATCAGGTAAATGATATGAATGCATAAAAGTTTGATCCAGAAAGTCCAGGAATGAGGAACTTGTTGGGTTTCTTACCAATGATCTGCTCATCATAGACAATTGGTGGCTTTCCAGTCTTTCTCCGAAATGCCCTGCCCTCTTTACGAGCAGCCTCCATTGCTTTACCATAGTTTATGCTCACTTCGGTTGAACTGGCCCTTGACTGCAGAACTTTTAAAAAGGCAAGCCAAGGGCCAACACTAGTGGCTTCCTCCACTTCCTTAGCCATCCTCTGCTCTAGTTCATCGGGTGGAAACAGAATTTGCTCCTGCTGCACTTTCTCTCTCAATAATAGCCATGACCTTAAAATATGAAGTGGTTAGATAGAAAAGAATTAATGTTTTCACAGTTTACAATTTACTTTTATTTCCATTATGAAGATTACCATTAAGAAAACTTTGGCAGTAACTACAACTAAGTCATGATATCAATCTGTTTTGTTGCTTATGAAAAGAGATTAACTAAATATAAAGGGAGAGCACTAGAGGTAACTCTAGTGGTTGAAAGTATTTCAGGTAGATCTGCATAGCCTTTGTTTACATAGAAAGAATACTTTTAATTCTAATTAATGAATACAAGAGGTACTATGCTTTTATTGAATTACACTGGCAATCAACTGCTACATAGCGAGAGCAAGTTGAAAATGAAATACCCATATCATTTCACTCTTTCTCAGCAAATACATAATACTCATGAAATCTTCTCGGCCTTTCCACTGGGGAAAATTATGGATGTGTGCTGATGTTTTGGGTAACGACTGGTCACTCATCCTCAAGGCAGGTATATCCCGAAAAGTCGGCAAACAACCATAATTTAACTGAGAACCCCAAGAAGATTACATGAATACCCATATCAGTTCAATGAACACTTAGGCCCGTATCGTAAAAGTCCCCTCTACGTAGAGCCACAGGCTGGCCTACTGTGAGGCTGGCCTTGCTTGCGAAGGAGGTCCCTCTATCTATTCGTATGTTAAAAGTCTCCTCCCTCTCGGCTTCTAGGAGGAGAGGTTAGAGCCGGCGGAAGTGACGCATTTTTCATGAGAAAGTTTCTGCTTGCGTAGTTGACAGTCTTCTAGTAGAATTCTATGGTGATTTTTTCGAAGCGTATTCTGTAAAGCAATGCGCAGTGGAGATAGACGCTCGAAGTCACGCAAAATGTCTCGCTGTCTGTGGGATCCTCACAATTTCTGTTAGTTGCCTGGCTAGTTGTGTGCTAATAACCTGAAGAGCATATGTCCCAAATTATCAGTACCATTGTGTATGACTTACGTTGATAGTAAATTGTATGAATGTTGCCTGTTTGTGCAGAAGTACTGTGCCTTGTACTGTTGTAGCATATTACACATAATTATTGATTAAATCACCTGTGCACCTTCAAAAGTCAACTAATTTTGTCTCTCTGACGAGGACTTTATCTGTATGCATGTTAAATACTCTGAAAGGTAAATAAATTACAAAGCTTGCCGGATACTGCGTTCCAAATTAGTGGTTTATTTAAAACGCGACGGATCAATTTTTTCACTTATGTGAATAACAATACAATCGCATACCTTTATCAATCTGGACATTGTAGATTGTGCCAATCCATGAAAATCGCCGGAGACAATCTAAAGCAAGAGGCGAAGGTATAGGAGTACTTGTGAATGCATTTCAAATCTATGAACCAGACGTAACTTTTCATTTGAATCGCTATAATGTTGTCATCTTTACAGTGTGGTATTTATTTAACAAGGGGAGTGTCCGAGTTTCGGGTCTAGGATTTTGACGAAATTTGCCAGGCAGGTAGTGATTGATTAGTTATTTACGAATCACCCCACATATAGGGTTATATATCCAGTAACTTCGACAAAAAACGAGTTTGAAATATTTTATTGCCAATATAAAGCTAATAATTAGCAATGTTTAAACAGTGCAGTTTGGGTTAGGGGTAAAGTACTCGCATCACAATGTCAACGTCTCTTTTTTCTTATTTCTCAAAGTTATTTTTTCTCTTGCGATTAGTTTTTCCAAAAATGCACAGCGCTGGAAAATCACGGCACCAGACAAATTAGAACAAATGTTGTACGTACGTCGGGACTGCATTGTCAAAGATACGGAAATTAAAAATCACGATCACACTTCATGCTCTTCCGTTAATTTCGTATACAAAAACCGACACGGCGTGCGGACGTATTTCCGCCACGTACTAATTACGTGATTTAGGTAAATAACGTAATTGACTGTTTCACGTACTAATTATGTAATTTTAGCAAATTACGTAAGAAGTACGTAAAATAGTTAAAATGCATCCCGGGTAAACACATAAAAAATATGTAAAACCAGGGATAGTCGTACAACGAAACTGCGATGAAAAAAAAACTAATGCCGGAGAGTCTCGAACCAGAAACGTTGTCGATGTGATGCGAGTACTTTACCCCTATCCCAAACTGCACTGGTGAATCATAGCTAATTATTAGCTTTATATTGGCAATAAAATATTTCAAACTTTTTTTTTCGAAGTTACTGGATATATAACTACTTATGTATGATTAGAATTAACGTGCAAACGTTAATTGCACGTTAACTATAATCATACAATGTATTCACTAGCATTGAGCTCCACATTACCGCTGCATAAGTCGTTTTCAATAAAATCCCACTTACCTGAAAACTTCCAGTGGCGTAAAACCTTAATACAGCCAATAACTTTATTATTCTCGGGACAGGAAGGCCTCGCATGTCCACGTTTTCTGGCCGTAGCATAAGTAATAATGCGTCTGTTATTATCGCTTTATGGAACCTATACCTAGCGAAAACTTCAGAGTCCGCATAAAATTCTAGAGGGTTATCCCTGTCGTGAAGTCTTATGCGTGGTACATATAAAAAGGCCTCATTATCCTCAAAGTGATGAAGAAACTCATCCAAGTCGTTCATCTCATAAAAATTCATCAATTCAGCCATCATTTCACGCTCGCAATGTCACCTTTACCCAGTCCTCTACGCTTTGAGGTTACTTCTAACCAACCTCTAAGGATAAGGCCGGATTTAGAGGTAGAGGTGACGATTTTGAGGTAGAGGTCGGATTTAGGATACCAATTCGCCCGCTCCTGACGTCATAGAGGTAGAGGTCAGCCTAGAGGAAGCTTTTACGATGCGGGCCTTAGATCCAAACAGAGGACATACATATTGGCTAAGTTGTCTAATCAAAATAGTATTATTACAAAATCTCCAGATTAGTTTGATGGTATCAGGCATAACTTTATGGAATTTGCTTGTATTCCTCATGAATGATAGGATTAACTTAGTATAATATAAAATAATCCCAGACAGCAAATTGTAATTCCCTTGTACAGTTACAAATTGTATAGTTTTCGTAAAAAAATTTGTAATACAATTGTATTGCAGGACATTTCATACAAAGCAATCATAATACTATTGTATTACAACATCAAAAATACAAGGAATATACAAATTTGTAAAACCAATGTACTACAATTGTAAACCAGAAAATAATACAAACGTCTTGTGCAGGCGCATACGAAGGTGCCTATTTGGCCAATGGTAATATGATTGTAAAACAACGTAAAAATACCAGGAATATACAATTCGTAAAGCCAACGTATTACATTTCTAAAGCAGAAAATAGTACAAAAGTACTGTTCGCACGCATACAAAGGCTTCGTGTGTTTCTTTAGCGCAGGACGCTGCTAGTATTGCCAACTTATATTTGTTTATTATTAATCTGCCGACCAACTGTTAGCAACGTTAGAGAGCTTTTAATCATGTGCGTACTTAAGTCCTAAACAAGTTATAATGTTTGTGAGAGGTGATGGCAAGTGTAAATGCTTCTGATCATAATTGTTACCATTTAGATCTTGGTAAGAGTATGATGTATTTTTCCTTAATGCCTCTGTGCATAATAATTTTAATTGCCTTGATTTGTGTAGTGTAGTTAGCTACAAGTTCAGTCATGGTTTATAGGATCTGACTACATGATGCATGAACTCGTGTGATTCCATGTTCGTGTGGATGGATGAAATTATAACTGGTTCTATTGTATTGACAAGCACCCATTCATTCATATAGGTTGTTACGTATGGTTTACTTGCACAGTGTATGAATGTGTGACCAGACCTACAAATTGCGCACCCTTTAAACCCTTTTACTGCGAACCCGGTAAATGTGCACGAGTGCTCCACATAGTGTTTACTTTTCACGCCTTCATGGGATAACTGAGTTCACGTATCTTTAAAAAAATGCCTGAGTTACAAAGATAAATGTTATATCTAACACTTGTACATTTTCCAGCAAGCTCGCTAATGAACTTGATTATTTTGTAGATATTTTTAAATCGATAGTTTTGTATACGGTTGCTATGTATGTTTTTTGGTGGAAGTTCACGATAACAACAGGCATTAAGGAGATACCCGTTTTGTTGCATGTAACAATAACTATGTTTGACCACAGTTCTCTTTTGAATGAAAGAAATTTAATGTAACATGGCAATTACTTTTATTTTAACTTGAAAGTCCTGTATTTCCAACTAAATTACAGGGGTAATACAAAATATTTTTTTGTAAAACAATTGTAATTGAGATCTAAATTACAACAATAATACAATTCGTAAAACAATTGAATTTTGTCACTAGTATACAACCATTATACAATTTGTAAATCCCTTGTATTTTGCCTCTGTAATACAGCTGTAACACAACGGTATTAGAGGACATTTGTCACTGTATTACAGCTATAATACAATTGTAATACAAATATCCTTCTTTTGTATTATGATTGTAATACAATTGAAATACGGTAATAACACAAAAACCGTGTGGTCTGGGATTGTGGAATGACAAAGTTAATCCTATGATTCATAATGATTAGACTTGTACCCAGGGTTGGGCACGAATCACCTAGTATTGATTCGAGTCACGAATCATGAATATCGAAGGAAATAAGATTCGAAGCACGAATCACGATTCACTGCTGTAAATTTGATTCAAATCTCGAATCATGAATCATGTGATTTTTCCTTTAAATATGATTCGTGCAGTTCACGAATCACGAATCATAGAATTATTGCAGAATGACAATACCACTAAGTAATGGTCACATTCTGAACATTGCTCCCATAATTGGGAACCTATATCAATCTTTTCGCTGGTTAATAAACACTTGTGTAGATACATTGTGGATTAACTGAATATCATAAATTACCAGTTCTGTGTACAAGCCTTCAAGCCACCATAAAGGTGTGTGGCAGGGGGTGAATTTTCACCAAACATGCACTACATATCATGCATGAAAAAGTAGTAATAGTATACTAGTCTAAACCTCACTATTAAAAAAATAAATATAACAAACTAAGCATGCCAAAACATGCTGTTAGTTGGGTTACCTTTAAGTCCTAATACCAACATGCAGCTACCTATGATATACATTGATTCACTCGTATTGGACATATTTACCGCTATTCATATCCCTAATTGTACGAGGGAAAAAGGACATTTAGAATCTGTCATTTCGGCAATCAATTTCTCTAACTTTCTGATTATGGTCCAGTCTACCATAGTAAGTTGGGGTTCGCAAAATATTTTTAACATCATCACTGAAAATATTATCTTGGAATTTATTTAGGGGAAGAACTCTACATTTCAACCTGCGATCAGACAATGATTCCCACTTTAATTCATTTAATAGACTGGTTACGCTAAAATAGTTCATTTTTTAGACCGATTTCGTCATCATCATCATCATTGGTCAACAATCCTAGGATTGGTTTGAAGCAGCTTTCCACTCGATTCTTCTATCGGCCAACCTTTTCATTGTGACGTAATTCTTCTCTTTTACATCCTTCACAACCTGTTCCATGTATCATGTAATACAAGGCTTGCGTTTTACAATCTTCCCGTTCACTTTTCCCTTGACGATAGTCTTCATCAGGCCATCGTGCCTCAAGATATGACCAATTAAGTTTTCCCTTCTTCTTTTTAGAGTTGTCAGCAGACTTCTCTTTTCTCCTACTCTTCTTAGGACTTCCTCGTTACTGACTCGGTCGATCCATTTAATCTTCAGCATTCTTCTGTAGCACCACATTTCGAATGCATCCACCCTTTTCTTCTCCGCTGCTCTCATCGTCCATGCCTCACTGCCGTAAAGAAACATGCTCCAGATGTATGTTCTGATGAACTGTTTCCTTACTTCTACGCTTGTATTTCCAGCTGTAAGTAGATTCTTCTTTTGATAGAATGCCCTCTTTGCCTGGGCTATTCTACTAACTATTTCTTTCTTGCTTCGTCCATCGTAGGTTACTCGGCTCCCTAGGTAACAGAACTCTTTCACCTCTTCAAGTTTTTGTTTTCCTAGTTTGACATTGGTTTTCGCCTCCTCTTTCTTGCTGCACGACAATATCTCAGTCTTCTTCTTATTTATCTTTAGCTGATATCTGGCCATTGTCCTTTCCATGGTTACTAGAATCTTGTTCAGATCTCTCTCTCTGTCTCTGCTATTAGTTCTATGTCATCAGCGAATTGCAGCATGATTATTTTTTCTCCATGGATAGTCACTCTAGAAGACTTCTCTTTGATTTCATTGATGGCTCTCTCGATGTAAACATTAAAAATGACGGGAGACAGTGCATATCCTTGTCTCACTCCTTTCCTTATTCTTGCCTCTTCACAGCTGGGTCCCGATTTAATCACAGGCACTTGGTTTTTATACAGACTATGGATAATTCTTCGGTCATTGTAGGACACTCCATTTCCCTTCAGATTTCCAAGCATTAAATCCCAATCCACGTTGTCAAAAGCCTTCTCTAAATATCTAAATCTAAAGCAGACGTTCATTGCAATCAAATGCAATGAACATCGGCTTGTTCTTCTCCATCCTCTTCTCTATGAGTAGTCTAAGGGCCAATATTGCTTCCCTTGTACTTTAACTTTTTACTCTAGCTTTTGCAGTCCTTCAGGTGGTTTCTAAATCTCTGCTTCACTTAAATGTAATCTATTTGACATCTTCTTCTGTCTCCTGGCATTTTCCATGTGTACCTTCTTCGGTTGTGATTTTTAAACAATGTGTTGGCTACCACTAACTGATGCTGTGTGCAGAACTCCATCAGTCTTTCTCCTCTTTCGTTTCGGATTCCCAATCCGTATTTTCCAGTTATTCTTCCATCTTGACCTTCGCCGACGATAGCGTTCCAGTCTCCTAAAATAATTAGGTTTTCTTCTCCTCTTACCTGTTTTATAACTTCCGTGATATCTTCGTAGACGTCTTTCATTTCTTCATAGTCCGTCGTATGCGTGTAAACCTGCACCACTCCGGTATCTACAGGTTTGGTTTCGATCTTCATCATTATTATCTTTCTTTGTACTGCAGGAAGCCCTTCATACGCATTCCTCCTTCACTCATGTGAAGAACAGCTGCTGCCCTCTTCTCTGGGTGATGAGAAGCGTAATTATTAGCGGCTTCTCGTCGCCAAGTCATGGCATCTTCACAGGTTCGGTATTATTGAGAGAACTACCTTACCCAGGGATAGACCAATACCCCCTCGGAATGCCGTCGCTTTTGGTCCACCACTGCTTATTCGATGAGTAAACTCGCTTATCTTGCAGCTAACCTCTACATCTAGAGGTCGACCCACCATCCGCAACCCGGTGGATGCACTCGGTGGCTTTAAGTTTAGCCGCGAAACCGATTTCATAGGGATCCCATACACTGGCAGCATATTCCAAATGAGGTCTAACAAGGGAAAAGTAGCTGATTTCTTGTACATGATCGTCACATTTATACAGTACTCTTTTGATGAATCCCTGTTTATGATTAGCTTGACCCATTATTTCACGTATGTGTTTACCCCAGGAAAGATCATGTGACAGTCTTATTCCAAGATTTAATGGATTCCACGTTTGCTAATTCATTATTACTTAATTTGAAGTGCTAGAAGGAGAACAATTCTTTTTCCAAAAATTCATTACCACGCACTTTTTTTAAATGTAATTCTAACTGCCATATATCACACCATTTTTCAATTTTTTGTAGGTCATCATCAAGGAGTCTACATGTAATAAATGTAATATTGGTGGTCATCATATAAATGTAGGACATTTCATTGCTATTTTTTCAAAACAATTTAAAGTCACATTTGAACAAATCTGTAATATAGTGTAAAATATATTATTGAAGTTTGCATTAACCATATTGTTCCGTTCTGGCGTATACTTACACAGTAACAGTCGGTGAAAGACTGATGTACGTTTCTAGCAGTGAAATCAGTGATATTAATTCATGATTCGTCAGTGAATCGTGAGCTGCATCACAAAAGTTCGGCTCATGAATCACCTCAACTAAAAAAAAAGAGTCGACTCACGAATCACGATTCATTAAAAAAAAATGATTCGAATCACGAATCACAAATCACAAATCACAGTTTGTGATTCGTGAATCATGATTCGTGATTCATGAAGACGAATCATGCCCATCCCTGCTTGTACCGATAACACTTTTTCCGATACCAAACAGATACCTAGATACCAGTGGCCGATACCGATAGTATCATTTGACGATACCTTACTCATTTTTCTAAAAAATTTGATAAGTGCTTTCCTTCTCGTGAAGTCAACTCAGTATTCAAAAGTTTTATAAAGAGCACCTAAATATTGAGAGAAATGACACTGTGACAACTCTTTTAATTTGCTACTCTTACAATTATCACTGGAATTGGATTTTATACACTACGCCCTCTTGCATTTGTAAATACTGAAAATTCTTTTTAAGAAATAAGAGCTGTTGAACACTAGTTTCTGAAAACATTTGCTTAGGAAACTCTAAACCTGCAGGTACACCCAAATACTCAAGATAGGACTCTCGTTAGCACGCTTTTGTAGCGACCCCAAATCCTGAGCATGGTAACGAGGAAAACTTGCTGAACAGGTTAGTCCTTCTCCGGTTAGATTGAAGACGGATGTGCGGGTTGCATAACTTCCAAGGGACCCATACGCTGCCATCGAGTTAGTTCATTCCAGGCATTAATTTACTGTAACAAAGTTTCATTTTCAATTGCTACGCCTCCCAAAAGACACGTACAATACCTTGTGTTGATGTGCACTCAAGAATTAATGATGACTATATGATCAAATAGCACGTTTTGTGTTCATGCAAAAGAGTATATATAGACTCAACTTTTAGGCCTGATATCCCAAAAAAAGGAAGAAGCGAAATTCAAAGAGAACATATCAGCGTGTAGATAATTTTGCCTTTAGGCCAGCGTCACTTTGGAGATTGTCATAACAATACGAAATGCACAAATGATAGGAAATTTTGATAGAATATGATTCGTACTTTTGCCATGACGTCCGATAAGTTTAAAATATTTAGTTATACAGTTGAGCATCTTTAATCCGTCACAGTCGGGACCGAAGTGATGCCGGATTAGGGATTTTGCCGGACTATGGGTCATGCATGGCAACTAGTCTATTTCTGATGTCCGGGATGTTTTCATTGAAATGAGTCAATTATTTATAACAAAATATATTCGTTTGCCATTTACAGAACATTATTTTAAAAAGAGTTACTGAGAACAATCAGAAAGAAATGGTTTCATAATACACAAAGTTATTATTTATAATTATCGAAGTTAAGCAGTGAGTGAAAATAATGGAATCTAAGCATTTTGCATATTGCTGCACATGTAAAAGTTTCATATTGTTATTGGAAAAGGGCATACAATTTGATATTTCTTACGCTGTGCTTTGCGTAACATAATTTCCTACCACGCTTGATTTATCAGCTGATTCAGCGTGATGCCGACGCGTGGGTGTCGTGTGTATGGCCGCCCATCACTACGTCGCTGCAGGCGACCGGACTGGATTATTCTTTAAAGACCATCATCAATAGTAGTCTTCCTTCAACAATTTCAGGCTGATCATCTTCATCCCCACTCGAGTTTATTGTTATTAATTACCATTTCAATGATTTCATCATCTATGATATGCTGTGTGGTGAGAATATCGTGGCCGCTAATTATTCTTTCGTCTAAATTTACCAATTCCATTTCCTTTAATTCAGTGTTATGGATGATGTTTGCAGACTCCATCATCATATGTCCACTCTTGGGATCAGTTTGACAGGGTCTCTTCTCTTAACCTGAAGGGACTTAACTCTGTTTGGATATCTCGTACACCAGTTATTCTGGCGCACACGGGTTTCACAGTGGGGAAGCGTGAATAAGAGGGTTGAAACCACTTAGGATTGGGGAAATACGGGTGTGGCGATACTTATGTATGAGATGGTGTGGAGCTTGACGGTGAAATCCAGCGCGGAGAGACTGCACCGTTAAGTTTTCGGTATGGTGGCATGGAGAACGGAATTCAACAACTCCTGTTGTGAAAATGCACCTTCTGACTGAAAGGAACTCGTCCAACCTTTGGTTCTGGGGATGCGGCGGCCCGCTACCTTTCGCGGTCTGTCGCCCTTATCCACCCGAAACCGCACCTCCCCTTTGGGGTGCCGGGATCGAGGTCCGCTGCGTCTTGTTCCTCTTCTGGGGCAGTACGCAGGAAAAACCGCTAGGGAACGACTTTGTCAATTCCTTGCGGATGTCGTGGTGATCTCCGTCTCCAACTATCGCCTCTCTCTCTCTCTCCCTCCACACTCGTCTGCCTTCACCAGCACACCCTGAGCTTCTGTGCTCGACTCCAATTCCCAACTGCTCTCGTTCGTCTCCTGTAACTCTCTTCCCCCCCTCTCACGTGACTTCAATTCAAAAAATCACCAATAGTTTCATGGCTTACACTGCCCAATGACCTGGGTTGACACAAAAGTGGCATGATTCTCACTGTTACAAAATCCAATGCGCTAGACAAAGGAACAATTTACCAGATATCCATGCAGAAAAAGGCAGGCGTTCATCTCGCTTACGCAACGGGGACCCGGGTTGGGACGCAAATGACCAACGTGGGAGGCGCGTCCAGAGAAAAACAAAGATAAGACAGCCAGACCGTCACAATATTCAGAATGCACAAGGTTCACCAGCTAATTTAAGTGCCTTACAATAACAATGAATCAGTGACTTGTGCATTCAATATGCCAACATTAGAGAGGCCATTTCCCTAAACACCATGGTGATAAAACAAACATGACAAAAAATTCAGGATTACATGATATAACTCAATTTCCTACACCCACTGAGGAATATGACTTAAAGCAGTTAATACTTTGGGCCCATGATATCTTTTTGTAGCAAGGAATTTTCAAAGGATGGAAGAGATATCTAGCAATCATATATTTTACATACATTGTAACATTGGTAGTTATCCAAGATAGGTAACTAACAGCTGAGGTCATTAGCATAATAGAGAATAATGCACAGTGGTAGAATTAAAATAATTTAAAACCCAGGTTTCTATCCTAATGACTGTAAAATAAACATGGTACAAAAAAACCAATATGCTGAAAGGTAAATGGCTATTTCATGAATTTAACACTCAAATAAGAACAATGAAAGACAATGTATGTGCACAAGACACATAGGACTAATTATGCCGTCAACAGAGTTTTTAGAGATATTAATGCTAATTCTAAATAAGTGCTGTTTTAAAAATGGATTGATCAAACTCAACAAAATGTTAGGTACTAGCTCTGCCAATAAATAAATTCAGCTGGCCATTCTAAATAAAAAGCATTTTTCAACACCCTTAAAGGATTAGACAGTGACATGAAGCATGTAAATTAAAGGCAATGACAAAGAGAGGAAAATAAAATGAGGACGATAATTACCGAGGATTTTCCTGCAATGCTTTGGTCAGTATGTCCAGTTTCCTTTGAGCCATGGCTCTTCTGGAACAGCCTCCCCGGAATTGAAGTTCTGATGCCCGATCTTGAAACCTGATAAACTCGAGCCATGCTCTAATATTGTGCGGATTTTCCAAGAGCTTTCGGTTAAAAGAACCTGTGGCATGCTGAACTTCTAATTCTAGCCTTGAAGTCCTCCAAATGCCCTTGACAGCTTCTCCTGTCTTCCCATATTTCTTGAGTTCAGCCTCTTCTGCTTCCTCCTCCTCCTCTTCTTCATTGCCCTCACGAATTTTAACCTGACCATCAGTGACACCGGCCTGAAAATACCTTCCACTTTTCCTAAAAAACTTCCACAGGCGGTACAGGGAAGAATATTTTGTGCCCACTGGAATCCAGTATTTGCGCGTATATCTGCAAAGGAAAGCATGGAAGAATATCATTAGGATCCATGAGAATCAAGGAGTTTATGTTAAAAAATTTAGCAACTTCTAAGAGATATTTTTGTCAGCACTGAATTATATTTTCTTGGGGTCAACTATTTTATTAGAAATAGGCCTATTCAGGAAAGAAAACACCAGATGAAGCCCAGTATGATGATACTGGAGTCACTGTTTGAAGTCTACACAACAGAACAAACATGGCACCATCAATGGGTCAGATACCTACAGGATGAGGACTAGCAGAATTAATAGTACATATGTGAGTTCATGTTCAACATTTACAAGGTAGAGATGAAATGATCCAGAGTAGAAAACATTGGGTGCATCAATGGAGATTAGTGGCTCATTGAGGGCTCAGTCAGCAGTAGAGTGATCTACCCCTAGATTCAGGCACTGCGTAGCTGGTGAGTAGTTAGCCAATGTCAATTTATGAGCAGTCTAATTAGGACAATAATGAATACACAAATAATATATGTAGCTATTACATAATCATATCTATCTAAATTGGTATCTATTATGCACCCAATACTCATATGCAGTGGCATCACATGCATGAAATCTTTAGGTGCTCACACAGATAGCTAATACATAAAACATTCATTGTGTAAATTGTTTCTCAGTCAGCCAGTACCTACATCAATGGGAGCCCAGTTAAACTGCTGTGCTCCCATTCCATTGAAGGCTTGTCAACTTACTTTAAGTGTTATATTAACTATGTTTTAAATTATACCATCTGAAAGCATATCTGTTTTGTAACTAAATAATTAGTTGTAAGCCTTTATGGTTTATTATTATTATTTGGGACCTCCAACTGGCCAAAATGATGTCATGTGGTAGTTTATCAAACTACTCTGGGGTAGGAGCCTTGAGCTTGTCACCACTACGGACTACTTGAGACATAATACTATCTTTGGGATTTGAGAAAAATAATTAGAGATGGCATTAGAATAGGGCTAGGGGCACTGTGATCACACCTGAATTGTGCTCCTATTCACCATATTAACAGCATTGCCACTTGAAGCACTAGCTATGCAATACCCTTTTTCACCTTACATGCCTATCATTATGAAACACTAGCAGAGTGATTTTGGGATATAATGGGAAATATTATCCCTTAAAGCTCTTATAAAAAAAGGTCAATGCCTGTTAATCTATCCTTAGTTGTCAAAGGTTGGTTTGTCTGCTTGACAGTCATTTGCTTCTGTTCTTAACCTTCATTTGAAATTCCTGGGGTCATTAGCAAAATCTATTCAGAATTCAAAATTCATGTAGCACAGAGTGATTAAGATGATACAAAAAAGGAAAATGTATTGTATGTATCCATTCAAAAGTAAAGTTTTGAGGAAGTGTATTGCTACATTAATTGCATAATATAAGATGAAATAATGTATTGATCCTCTCCATATCTACGGAAATCAAAATGAGATCTGTTCATGACATGATCCTTTTCTCTTATTTAATCTTCTACATAATGGCTTATACTATATGCAATTACTACCACTGAATCATAAGGCTATGATAATATATCTGCACTTTGCCCAATTATTTCCAGCCTCTCAACACCTACACTCTTGAGAATGAGGATTCGATATTCCACTGAGGCGCACTCACCATCCAGGGAGACTCAATAGTTGAGATGCAGTGTAAAGTCCACACCCACTCCAGTGCTCAGTGAATGCAATTCCCCTGGGATGCACCTATTGAAGCAGACTATCGTTCATGGTAAAACTGGAGGAATAGTAACACGTACACCAAAAAGGTGATTGAAGTAAAGGTAGGCAAAAGTGGGAAAAAGTTGATGATAAATATAAACACACTTAAATGGTAGTGGATAGAGGACTGAATGTTAAAATGAACACAAGGAAATTTAATGATGGCAGATGCAGAACTTTTAGACATTTCACACACAACCTAGAATGCACAATGTAATCAACACTACTAATTAATAATACCATTAACTCCAATGAATGATTGATAGATTTCTCTCCTACAACAAATTACGACTAAAATGCATTTACCTACTTGGAATCAAAGGAAACTTTTCGAGGAGCTCAGTCACTGAGCAACCTCTCATTGATCAGACTCCTCTTCTGCAGGGCTATAAATTGTGGTTCACTTCATTTTTATGACCAAACAATATGACAGAAAGCAAAATTTAGCATCTGATCACGCAAATCGTTGAAAGTGCTTTGGCTTCATCTTTTATTGTTAGATGAACCCTTCACCCAAACCCTGTCAATACTTTTTAAATGTTGTTTTCGACAATAACATCCGGCAGCGTTACAAACTGATAACGGAAAAGTTTAACGTTTAAAAAATAAAAGGAACAAGTAAGTTTCCTGGGCTCAATTGAAAAGAATGGCAGCCGGAAAGTAAGAGAGAGATGTGATGACCGAACGCAATTATGAACCCATGGGATTAATCAGAGAAATGTAATTTAGTATACATACATTGGAGCCGCAGGGCGATGGAGTGTATGCACGATTAAATTTCCTCCTTGTCTAGTTTTATCTTCGTAGTATTTCGCGTTCACATCGTCCGGAAATAGCTTTTGAAGTCCCCTGTATTTCCAAGAGATAACATATTTGAATTGTACAGACTCATTGTCAATGGGTAATACAACATTATGCGACTGCAGCAGAGACTTACACTTCTTTTACACGGTCTTTAAGGTGCTTATGAGCTTTAGATTTTTTCTTTTTCTTCTTATGGCGATGCTTATGAGATGACTTCGATGAAGACGGTTGTATTAACACGACATCAGGCTCACTGTCATCACTGATGTCTACTACAGGAGGGGATTCAACAGCCTTTGCTTCAGGGAAAGTTTCCACTGGTGTAAAGCTAGGGTTCGAGAGCCAAGCTGAGAAAAAATTCGAATTAATATCAATCCCGCTGGAAGATGAAAATAAGAAAGCCATCAGCCACAACTTAAGTCATACCTTGACTCGGCCCATTTGGTTTCGTTTCTATGTCCGACGCAGTATTGACAGATGCACCCGAGAAAGCAGGAAAAATAGACATTATGCTGTATCAAAACACTCTCGTGACATTTCACACACATTTGTATAATTTGTTTACAATTCTGCCGACCAATTCGATAATCAGCAGACGATCTATCGACAATGCGATCGATACTTCGATTAGACAGCCGCGATACAATACAATCGAAGGCGATACAATCGAAGTTATAAGTGCGTGATTTAACGGTCGGCGGGAAGAATTGAGTTATGAATTTTAAGACATAATTATAAGCTTAATATGTAATGTATGTAATTTAATATATTATAATATCGGATTAGGAGCAGAATTGAAAGTAATTTTAAGGTTATTAAATGAAGAATGAGGATTTATATGATATATACTTGCTAAAATTTCATAAATCCTCAGAGATTTTTTTATGTATTCGGCAGGATAATGAAGGAACAATAGAACAAATTGGAATTACGGAAAGGGCAAACAGTATTATCCTTGAACGGAAAAGAGCATTGCTGAAGAAGGATGCTGATCTGAGTAACAGGCATCGTGGGGAAGCGGGCATATTGTAGTTAAGTTAAAAATATCTCCCCGACAAAAGCTTGCTAAAGACATGGGGCTGTTATTTCGAGGCATGGACTAGTTTGTGTGACATGTTCGTGGACAAGGGTGTTTTCATGAGGATCACCCGTTGAGTCAACTGCTGGTTATCAAGCGCATGAAATTTAACTCTCTCTACGATTACGTCATGAGTGTGAGAGACGTTATCCACAGGATAGTTAAAACTGGCAAACCTGTGAATGATGAATTAGCTGCTTTTCTCATGCTCAGGAACTTGAGACCTACGTATAAGCGGTTTAAGCATCTTATCGTGGGTATGTGTAAAGGGAGGATGATTTGACTCGGGAATCGGTTTTAAACACTCTTATTTGATAGGGGCCGATGGAGGCAGCTAATCTACGGGATTCCAGTGGTGGAACTCTAGTTCTATTAGCTGTAAACGGAAGTAGGCAGGAATATCACCGCAGAAGCAGTTGTAGACTGTCCACATATGGGTACCAATGTGGAAAAGGAGTCAACAGTGCTGCTAATGCTCATGCTGTTGCTAGCCCTGCCTGTGTCGAGGTTGCTGTGCCTTATGATGCTGAGGCGTGGCACCAGAGGTGCAAGGTATGTTGCACCCTTAAAATTTTTCCCTCGTCATTTTTAGGGTAAAAATAAGCATGACCGAATGAATATACATGACTGATTTTATCAATATATATAACTGATGTTCTTTCAACTCTAATATGAGACAGTGTTTCCTCAATTACGAATCTATCGCTTAGAACCAATCTGTGTTATAACACATAAGAGAGTGACTGACACTGTGCTGCTAAACATGAGAACAACTCTGTAATTTAGTGAATTTCTTCATTTGAGCTGACAGTACTTCTCTGGAAATTATTTAACTGATCCTGTGACTATATAACATATAATTTATATCCTTGAGCAATAATTGTTCAAGTAGCAGATTCAGTGAAGCATAAGTTGTCTCTTATTACACTCCCTGTTAATTATTTCGGACTACAAAAAGGGTCGACTTGTCTTTATTATACTTATAAGTATTTCAGAAGTCTTAAATTGCTGTAGGCTCTACTTTGTGGAATGACAGCATGATGGGAGAAATAATTCACTTAGTACTTTTTGCACGAATTTATTTTAACCCAACTGGTTTAGACGTTAGCACATCATCATCAGGGGTACAATCTCAAGTTTCTGGAAGAGCAAGTCACATATGTACGAAATTCATGGGGGTGGGGGTTTCGTGAGAAGTGGTTGTGGCTCCCTCGAGGGAGCCTCAACCACTTCTCATGGAAACTCATCATCAGTTATAATACAGATTCCTCAGATCTGAGGACAGGAATTGTTTTTGTTCGAGCAAAAACAATTCCTGTCACGCATGGGTTTCACCATTTCATGCCTGTGTCTAAAAATTCCATAGGAGCTAAGAGGGTCAGCTCGAATGAAAACTTCTGCATATTATTCTTTTGGCCAATGACCGACCACCACCTGCAATTACGTTGTCACAAATCATAACACACTCATATTGCCTATAATGATCACTGGTTTTTTGGGTTAGTTATATCTAAGGGTCATTCCATGTCAAATCAACCAAAAAAATGGTAAAATTTACCTCACCCTTTGCGATTTTGATGAAAATTGGTAAAGTTGTTGGTCTTACATAGAAACTAAATAATACCAAGTATTAAACTCCTGGGCCAAATACTTTGTTAGAAAATTGGGTCTAAATATTGCCCAAAAATCAAATTTTAGGTCTGCGGTGCACTTTTTGAATTGTCGTAACTCCGATACCAACACACTTAGAGAGTTGTGTGTGGTGTCATTTTAAAGCTCTTAATATTGCCTTCCATTCGATAAGTCACATGCCGAGGTTAAAAATAATTATAGGTCAAAGGTCAAGGTCAACATAGTTTGACCTTGAATTATGAAAAATGGGATATTTTATTTTGCTTAATTTTTTTTCCTTAACAACATGCACATTTCAATAATATATGTACCAACTTTCAAAGTGGGACTCCAAATACAACCGGAGATACGAATTTTTTTGTACACCTACGACACTGGAAAGTTATCACTTCATCATATACTGTTTGGCCTATATACATGCAGGGATCATTTTAGACTTCAGCAGATATATCCTACAAATTTTTAGTATTGGTATACAACAAATGTCAACAATAAAAAAATGTTACCTTTTCAATTATATCCGGAATCAATGTATTGCATTAATCCCATACAATATCTCTGCCCCCATTGTCACAATTATAATTTTCCTCTGTATTGCAACACTGTTGCATTTCTCACTCACGCATTTCATCTGAACGAATATAAAAACTGCCCTGGGCCAAGCAAAATTCGGAATTCTATAGAAGAACACTTTGAAAAAAATTTAATTGATTGCATTACTTACCACCAATGAGTGCAAGTTGACCGTTGCTCACTAGAAATTTTTACAAAATCTACCGATAACTTTCTTGAAACTTTTATTGTTATGTTACAGAAACTTCAGTCTAATGACTACATTGCTAAAAATCAATCTGAATTTCTTAGAAATACTAAGCATAACATCCAAGCAGGGCAGGTTCTCGTCATTGCAGATTTTTCAGAAAATTACGCTTTCATTTTACAGGACAGCGTGCAAGGTATGCACTAGAATAACGACCAAGCAACAGTTCACCCCTTTGCTTGCCATTACCGCCTTAAAGTCCAGGATAATGAATTCCCATTGAACTACGTTATCATATCAGACAGACTGAAGCATATAGCATCAACTGTACATTTTTTTCAAAAACTTCTCCTTAAAATGTTGAAATTGAAAGTCCCGAAACTTAAAAAAGTGATGTATTATTCAGATGGAGCAGCTGCTCATTATAAAAACAAGCATGACATTCAGGACTTATCTCTTCACAGGAAAGATTTCACAGTCTCTGCAGAATGGCATTTCTTTGTTACATTGCATGGTAAAGGGCCAAGTGACGGACTGGGAGGAACTTTGAAAAGACTAGCAGCAAGAGCAAGTCTTCAGCTTCCATATGAAAAACAAATACGTACACCTATAGAACTCTTTAACAAAAGATCACATTTTAGGAGTGAATTTTGGCTACGCAAACAAAGAAGAAATTGGAAAATATTCCGATGTATTTGCAAAAAGATTTCGTCAGGCAGTTAGTATGCCAGGCATTAGGGAGTTTCATTAAGCAATACCCGAACCAAATGAGGTGGTTTTAATGAAGAGACACTCTTTGTCCAAGCTAGGGACCAGGATTAAGCTGTAGTTGCAGGCAGAAGTAACAGGATCCTCAAATAAAATATTGCCGAGAGGACACCTTCCTACAAGGAAGGACACCATATGCTTACGGAAAGCATGCTAACTTAGCCATTTTACATTTGTTTTGAATACAAGGATTTTGCTTTCTCATTAGTTTTCAATAGATTGTGTCTGAGTAGTTAGCAAAATTTTTCACGCAGCAAAATTGGGGCTCAACGGTAAATTTCTCTGCAAATGTCCATTTAACAGAACAAATAACAATTGTTGTTAACATTTATAGTTTATAATATATTTTTATCTCATATAGTCACAACCTTGATCAATTAGGAAATTTTTAGGCTTGCATTGCGTCAGCTGCAAGTATTCCATATGGGGGAGCCGATGGACCGCACGAGAGATAATTGTTTAAAATATTTATAATATTTATATTTTAAATGTTTAAATATTTATATAAAACGCATTTATGAATTGCCACTAAATTTTATTTCTGGAATAGTTAGCTGGGTATGTTTGGATTACGGAAAAAAAATTTCGGCCATTTCTGAGATGGAGTATTTGAGAAAAGTTTATTAACAATTTTTTAAACATTAGTAATTAACAACAATAGGGTATAGAAGAAAATAATTTTTTCTTGATATATTTGCATTCAATAAGAATTTAGCTTTAATAAGAGCTATTAATCATTGCTGTATGACAATTACAAACGGAGATATAAGTGATAATATGATTTCAAGCTCGGATTTTTGCTAAAAATGGGGAAAAATTAAAATGTTTACAATTTGCTAAAAAAATATTTTTTCACAAAACGGTTTGAGGTTGTTCAGTTTGAGTTGATTTTATACCCATCAATTTTAATCAAAATCTGAGATCCTAGAGGACAAACGTTTGTTGAATTGAGGTGGAATGACCCATTGAACAAGCGTAAACATTTTTTCCAGTGTGCTAGGTATACAAAAAAATTTGTATCTCCGGTTGTATTTGGAGTCCCACTTTGAAAGTTGGTACATATATTATTGAAATGTGCATGTTGTTAAGGAAAAAAAAATTAAGCAAAATAAAATATCCCATTTTTCATAATTCAAGGTCAAACTATGTTGACCTTGACCTTTGACCTATAATTATTTTTAACCTCGGCATGTGAAATATCGAATGGAAGGCAATATTAAGAGCTTTAAAATGACACCACACACAACTCTCTAAGTGTGTTGGTATAAGAGTTACGACAATTCAAAAAGTGCACCGCAGACCTAAAATTTGATTTTTGGGCAATATTTAGACCCAATTTTCTAACAAAGTATTTGGCCCAGGAGTGTAATACTTGGTATTATTTAGTTTCTCTGTAAGACCAACAACTTTACCAATTTTCATCAAAATCGCAAAGGGTCAGGTAAATTCACTGGTTGATTTGACATGGAATGACCCCTAAGCATGAAGAGGAGGGTGATGGGAAAGTAAAATTCATGCACCCTTATGGCCCAGCAATATCATTCCACTGGCCTTCACTGGAGAATGAAGACATCTGTTACATACCTATATGTAGTATATACATATATATAGTAGAGGGCTGACATGGCAGATGACATCATCTGCCATGTCAGCCCTCCCATCACAAAGGGTTCTGGGAGGATATACTACTTTAGTGAAAGTGAGGCTGACTTTGTGCAACGCCAGTAGAGCATGACACTATAGTGTATTACTCTAGTGTAGTTAATATGCGGTGAATATATTCACCGCATATTAAAGTAAGTTTTACAAATTTGGTGTACCTATAATGTAAATAATTTATTTATCATATTATGCATAAAATTGGTCCAATAAATGTTAATTCCATGTTTTTCATGAACTTAAAACTTGTATAAATAGTTAAATTCCTGAAAAATTGCATCGATTTACAGTTGCTTAAACATTCAAGGGCTGTTTTCCCTTCGGCTGCCACGAGCTAAGTATTATTGTTTAAAAAATATATGAACAAAAGGCACATTCACTAAAAATAGATGCCAGGCCTTTCATTCACTGACCATTATTTCAAATATTTCCTCACAAAGGTATGCATTTAGATAGTCTTGCTTAGAATCTGTAAAATATGTGTGACCAAAATCCCCCTCACCTAGTCAGAAAAAAAGTAAAACCTGAAATACTCACAGTGGCAGTCAAAACACCACTATTTTTATTTCACAGTCAATTAGAGCACATATTTATGTACAATTAAAAAAAAATTGGACGAGTTAACTACTCTGCCTTAGGCTTGATAATTGTGAAAACATGAAGTAATGTTTTTGAGTTCAAAAACTTTGTTAATTGACAACTAATGACATGATAGTGGCTAACATAGCTATGCTAGGGTGATAGAAAATATTTCTATGGAATCTATGTACATACTTTGATAGGCAAGAATCAAAAATTTAATGGTGATATGTTGTTTGGTTAAAGAGCTATGAATTTTTACCTTGTACCCGGTACTCTGAAAGTAGAATCTCACTACCTTCTGAGTAAACTTCCCAAATTTTGACCCCTCATATCTTGCAAACTAATGAGGGTGAGAGCAGATATACTTAACATGCATTTTAAATTTTTGATAGTAGCTAGTGACAAAAATTTCATAAAAATCCGAGTTGGTGGGTGTCATTGGCTGGGTGAACTGACATGGAATGACTCCAATCACATTGGCTCAATATTGAGCCAGTAAGGTGATATTGCCTTTCATTGACCAATCAAATGACAATTTAGCATCTTGGTGCGGAATGAAACGGTATTTTCTTCTTGTAGATAGCTGTTTTTATTGAGCTCCTCTTACCAGATTGTGTCTCTATCTTCTTCTCCTATCAACAACTCATCATGGTAACCAACATGGGTATTGTTGCCCAGTTGGTATGTAGATGAATAAAATAATAAATAATAATAATTGATAATAAGTAATAATAATTTATAATAAATAATAATAATTGATAATAAATAATAATAATTGATAATAAATAATAATAATTGATAATAAATAATAATAATTGATAATAAATAATAATAATTGATAATAAATAATAATAATTGATAATAAATAATAATAATTGATAATAAATAATAATAATTGATAATAAATAATAATAATTGATAATAAATAATAATAATTGATAATAAATAATAATAATTGATAATAAATAATAATAATTGATAATAAATAATAATAATTGATATTAAATAATAATAATTGATAATAAATAATAATAATTGATGATAAATAATAATTGATAATAAATAATAATAATTGATGATAAATAATAATTGATAATAAATAATAATAATATAATGAATTACTACATAATGAATGAATGGCTTATAAATGAATATGATTATTTGCCAACGCGGCTGTTGTGGCGGAGTATCACCACACTACTCCCCCCCCGTGGGGAAAAAGAGGGTCGGCTGCAAAACGGTTTGGAGGACGGATGGTGCGGCCGAAGGGGGTAGAAATCGTAGGACCTGGTGCTGAAGATGCAGGTGGCGCCGATGGAGTAGGCGGTGGAAGAAGTGGTGCTGGTGTAGAGGCTGAAGGCGGAAGGTCGTCCTGAAGAAGATGGGCTGGCTTGAGTCGGTCGATGGAGACAGTCGAAGGCTTGCCATTGATTTTAAGGGTATATGTCTTCCGATCACGGCTGAGGACAGGATATGGTCCTGTGTAAGGTGTTTGCAGGGCAGGCCGCACGGCATCTTGGCGAATAAAGACGTGGGGAGAAGTGGCCAGATCTTTGTGAATAAAGACTTGCTGATGGGTGATGTGGCGTGACGCTGGGGTCGGACGTAGTTGAGCCATGTAGTCACGCAGCTGAGAGACAAGATCCGTCGAATCTGGGCATTGCACGGAGTCTACAAAGAAGTCCCCAGGGAGACGCGACAGAGCGCGCACGCTGTCCTGGGAAGATCGACCGCGATGACCCGATGCAGAATGGCCAGAGATTGTATCGACGAGCTGAGCGGTGGCCATGTTAGGAACGAGGTGAAAATGAGTGAGGAAATCTGCTCCGATGATTGGCTCGGTGACGTCAGCAACGATGAATCGCCAAAGGAAGTCGCGAGGGAGGCTAAGCTGAAGGCGCTGAGGTAGTGTACCGTAGGTACGGATCCGGCTGTCGTTGGCGGCGGAGAGTTCGTAGTCAGTGCAAGTCCGGTGCTCGGTGCAAAATTTTACTGGGTAGATAGAGAGGTCTGATCCCGTGTCTATGAGAAAACGCCGTCGGGAGTGGCGATCGGTGACGAAGAGGCGGCACCCAGTGGTTGGACGACTCGTGGCCACCGTTACGAGTCGCCGTTGGAGTTTAACGGGCTCACTGATTTGGCGGAGCAAGGCTGGGTGCAGCGCCTGGCTTCGATACCAAACCTGCGATGGTAATAACACATACCAAGTTTAGCGGGGCGCTGTGTAGTGCCTGTGGATTGCATGGGACGAGGCTGAGATCTATCCCGGGTCCAGGTCCGTGTATATGGAGGATTGCTAACACGATTTCGTAGATCTTGGACTTGCTTGATGAGTTCCTCTATCCGTTGAGCCAATGCCGAATTGTCAGGCGTAGAGCGTACAGCGTGGATGGCTGGGGCTATCGGAGGCGGGACTATGGCGACGATGCGATCGGCCATGTCTGCCAGCTGATTGAGCGGAAGTGTAGTGGCCTGCGCTTGGAGAACGGCCTGCGCGCTGAGCGGGAGACGCTGTAGCCACAGCGTGCGAAGGAAAGAGTCTTACACTTGCGTGGCGCCGATGAGAGAACGCATGTGTCGTAGGAGTTGAGAAGGCTTGTGATCGCCCAGCTCTACTGCTGTGAGAAGTTGCCGAACCCGCTGCTCCCCGGAGAGAGAGACGCGCTGTATCAGCAAAGCTTTAAGCGTCTGATAACGATTTGCGGCCGGTGGGTTTACTATGAGGTCGCTGACTTCACTGGCGAAGCGATGGTCTAGATTTCCCACGACGTAATCGTACATAGTACAGTCCGAGGTGATGTTGGCCAGGGAAAATTGTGCTTCTACCTGGGCGAACCAAACTGCGGGTTGAGCTGGCCAGAAAGGAGGCAGTTTCGGCGTGACGCGATACATGGCAGCAGGACCGATACCGGCGGGATCAGGAAGCGGAGAGAACTGCGGCGATATTTGCGGAGGTTGCGCTGCCTGATGTTCTTGCGGTAGAGACTCAATGTGCTGTTGCATATATTGCGCTGGCTGGGCCACGAGCTGCTGCTGGAGTTCCGCGAGTTGGGCCTGGAGTTTGTCGACTTCCTCTGCGTCTGCCATGGGTGCTTTTAGGAGGTGCTAGGTACGCAGAATGCTGTGCGAGTAGCGCAGAGAAGCCTGTGTATTGCGGTGTGCGATGATGTCCGTAGAAGCTCGGAGGCCGATGAAAAGGTCGTCGTCAGGGGTCCGTTGTCCGTCGTGTTTTTCGTCGTCAGGGGTCACCAGTTTAGCGTCTTGGTGCGGAATGAAACGCTATTTTCTTCTTGTAGATAGCTGTTTTTATTGAGCTCCTCTTACCAGATTGTGTCTCTATCTTCTTCTCCCATCAACAACTCATCATGGTAACCAACATGGGTATTGTTGCCCAGTTGGTATGTAGATGAATAAAATAATAAATAATAATAATAATTGATAATAAATAATAGTAATTGATGATAAATAATAATAAATAATAATAATATAATAATAATATAATGAATTACTACATAATGAATGAATGGCTTATAAATGAATATGATTATTTGCCAACGCGGCTGTTGTGGCGGAGTATCGCCACAACAATATTGGCTACCCCACGAAACCCCATATAATGGCTAACCTATGAAATCCAAATTTTGACAACTCCACAAAATACCAATATTTGCTACTCCACAAAACCAAACATTTGTTACTGTTTGAAACATGTGGTACTTTCCCAGTTCCCCGCCAACACTTCTGCAATTTTTATAAGTTCAGTGACTCGGTATAACGAGTGCTCCATATTGCTGAGAAATCGCTTGCTGTAGTGAGCGCTCGTTATATCCGAAGTTGCTGGATTAAGCCTCTCAGTTACCACAATTGTTCTTACTTTCCGTTTTTATTTCGTTACCATGCTATTAGAAACATATAGAGTCGTTTTCGTGCGCATTTGCTTATTCATCGATCATTTTGCGAATAAAATCTTCCAAAACAATAATTTATGCTTTTCTTAAGTCTTCTAGTGTTAATCCAAGAACTCTATAAGTTGTTGTTGAACCCTATTGTAAGCTCATGTGTTAATCAATACGTCCATTGGTTGGGAAAGTTACAATGACTCGTCGAAATACGGCATTTTCGGCGGTCGAAAATATTTCGTGCGTAATCACCTCCTAGCCATTCTTAATATTCTTATTTAGTTATATCTCTAGAAAGATAGTTGCTGCGAGTATTTATTTACTCAAGCAAATACCTCTGTAGATTGCGCTGCACATCTTGTGTCGTACTAGTGCTGCCATCTGGAGGATATAGAGCGAACGGAAGTAACTACCGTCAAATAATAATGCCGAGAATAATCGATGCATTCACAAAAAAATTGTATGTATCCGTGAATTCATGAATCACAAAATAAAAACTTGTTGCACAAGATACATTTTAAGTATTCGCATAACATCGGCTCTGGCAATTTTCACAAACATGTGTTTGTGAAACCATTGAAAAATATGCACAAATTAAGAAATGTACCAGAACACAAGTATTCTCATTATTTCTGCTAACAGGAAAAAATATCGAAACCAGGATATTTGAATCGTAAATTATAAGGAAATTAATAATTCTTGGGCAACGGAAAACTTTGATGACTTCGTCGCAAGAATAAAAATCATGAAAAAACAAACGTCGGACCTGAGGCATCACATATACACACGCTTCATATGAATAGCACAGTACTTTCATTTCTATAGAATATATTCTTGGCTGAAAAATTATTCTAGTGTGGTCTGCTTCAATATAGGGGCAGGAACCGTAGAGATTAGAGGCCATGGATTAGAGCATAGAACCGTAAGCTCTATGGCAGGAACGAGCGGGCGGTTGGAGGGGGCCGGGTACTAGCTGGCGGGCGGAGTGGCGGGAACGAGCGGGAGGGCGAAGGCAGGCGGGCTGAATTCCGCGCCTAACCCAAATCACCGCTCTCCGTTGTCGTGTGATTGGTTACTGCTTCACCGCTTGTCCATCTAACGCCCATTCCGCTCCTATGTGAACTTGGCTTAACAAAAGAACAGCTCAAAAGTGCGAGCGTGCGCAAGATACGCCGGGGCGGGCCGTAAATCGTCAGTGACTGGACTTGATTGGACTTTAAATAATGTAGAGATGGCACAAATCTTATATTCTAAGTTGTAGTTGAATAATAATGCTACTAAAGATAAATACCATGCGTTAATTTGTATTTTGCTGTGCATCGCCCTCAAGAAATATCGCTCGTAATACCGAGCGTATACTGTGGCATGAGCTTCTTCGTCTCGGTATATCCGTTTTCTTTTACATGTTAATCATGGGCCTTTTGATGGTGCATTGTCAATCACTCGTTATTGCGAGATCCTCGTTATATGCCGTGCTCACCATAACGGGCTTCTACTGTATATATACTAACTATAATATAATTTATATTAATATAACTACAGGTCAACCCTTTTTGTACTCCCCAATAATTAGTCTCTGCTCACAGTTCACAGAGACTCATGTTAACAGAGTTAACTCACACTTCATTGAATCTGCCACGTGTATAATTTTTTCACATGTTATATTGCTACTCCATTAAGTCAGCCAATATGGTGTACCAATGGATCCCAAGCATTGACCAATATTGAATATTGTTTGGCAACATGGGTGCCTCATGCTGCATCATTTTTACTGTACATTGCATTCAAATTCATGGGTAGGTTCCTGGAAAGTCATTTTTCTAATTCCCAGATAGCATATTGCTGCAGCATTGTGGTAACCTTGATATCTTGCAGTATTACAGTGCTGCTGTAATATTAATTTTTTAGGGTGTAATATTGCTACAATGTATTGACAATTGGGCATTGATGCAACTTTTCCAAGATTGTGACAAGGTTGCAGTGCAATCCTGTGGCAAGGTTGAAGAGACGGCAAGGTTGCAATGGCAATGGCAGTCTGTCACCCTGAATCCTTGCTGATAAATCCCAGAGATGATAAATTGATCGGAGCATTTATTGTCATAGCCATGCACATGAATGTTATAATATTCCTAAGGTTCAACAGAATATGTTCATAGAATCACACAGTAGTCCTGTTAAGTTATGGTAACAGTTAGCTCTTTTAACTCCCTCAATCTTGCACAGCCTTCACTTCTTCTTCACTGCAGTCTTCATTGTTGCAAAGGAACTCCAAAAATATATTAATTACTAATTAATTTTATTGGCAAGGAGTTAGCAAACTCTGGGGAAAATAAAGTGAAAATTTTTTTTTGAAGAAATGTGTCTCACACTTTTTGTTGTCACTTTTAGTACACATTTTGCTCTATTTTAGTTAATGGTATTAGCCATGAAAGGTTTCCTTTGTGATATTAACATCAATAATCTCACATATGACAATGCGCATGATGTGTATGGAAATGTTAGAAGAAAATGAATGGATATGATGTTGCAGACAAAAAATGTGCAAAAACTGTCATGCGCCTGTTAGTAAAAAGTTTACAGAAGTACTTGTGCAAAAATATATCCAAGAAGTGTGTTCACACTTTTTGTGCACCTATTTTATATGCACACTTTCTCATATTGACACATTTTATTTAACTGGAATTCTGGCAAATTTTCACTTTGTTCACAATTCCTTCATACCTCTTTCATATTATGTACATTCAATTTGTGAACTTTCAGCATATGACACTTTTGGAGCTGCAAATCACGCTTTTGTCATGCCTCTTTGAGACATTTCATAATTGTCGGATTTGCAAATCCATGGCACTAGATTCAGTAAATAACTGATGTTCACTGATTAATAATGAAACTTATTTAATCTACTACCGCCATGTTCACATATATAACATGGGAATATCACAAAGGAAGAACATAGAAACAAATAAGGAGCCAAAAGCATTCAAAATAAAAACAAGTGAACAAAACATGCGAGACACCTTAATTAGAAAATGATTATTAGAAAAAGCACAACATATCAACACTCCTCCTTAATTAGGTGTCTTCAACCCCTGTTCACTCACAAATCGACTAAATTTAGGTCCATAAAGTCCTTTGGTTAAAATTCCTGCAATTATATCGTTAGTTGGCACATACTTGATAGAAATATCACCACTTTCAACTTCATCATGAATGAAGTGAAATCTAATGTCTATATATTTGGACTTTCGATTCACAATTGCATTTGTAGCACTTCTCTCAGCCCCTTGATTATCGTTACACAAAATGACACTTTCTTTAACATGAAACAGTTCTTCCATTAACCCTTCCAAATAAATGGCTTCCTTACATCCTTCAGACAAGGCAATATATTCAGCTTCCATGCTGGAAAGTGCTACAGTTCTTTGTTTTTTGGACTCCCACGACACAGCCCCACCACTCAGCATAAAGGCAAAGCCTGTGTAGGACTTGAGATCATCTTCATTATTTCCGCAATCTGAGTCCACATAACCAACAATACTCTTTCCAGTTCTTTCATAAGTCAAGCATAAATCTTTTGTTCCCTTTAAATACCTGAGAACACATTTGGCAGCTCTCCAATGGCTCTCATCATTGCAATTATTAAATTGACTTAGGTGACTGCAGGCATGGGCAATGTCCAGTCTGGAGTTAACCGCTAAGTACATGAGAGACCCTATTAGCTGCTGGTAAGGGTATCGCTGCATCGCATCTCCTCCTGGCTCAGCTTTCCTCAGCTTCTGGCTTGGGTCCATTGGGGTTGTCACAGGTTTGGCATCTTCCATGCCGAACCTCCTCAGCATGTCCTCCACATGCAGCTGCTGGTCCATTGCAATGGTCTGTCTTTCCCGATCTCTGCGAATGTGCAGCCCAAGGCAGCTCCTCACCATTCCAAGATCCCTCATCTTAAATTTCTTTAAGAGGTTAGATTTAAGCTGCTGTGCCTCTGGTTTGCTGTTGGAAAACAAAAGAAAGTCATCCACATAAATAGCAACAATCATGATACTACTATTATGTTTCACTCTGTGGTAGATGCACGGCTCCCTCTAGGACTGGACCAGCCCCTCCTCCAGAAGAAATGCATGCGGCCTCTTGTTCCAGCTTCTCGAAGCTTGCTTGAGGCCATAGATGGCCTTTTTAAGTAGGAACACCTTAAAACTTCAACTGTTGCCGGCTCTATTTCTCCCATCATAGGAGCACCTTATTTTCCTCTCCCTTCTGCTCATACCTCTCTGGTTGTTCCATGTAGACTTCTTCTGCCAAGTCACCATGGAAAAAGGCTGCTGTCACGCCCAGGTGGTCAATATCCAAATCCTTTTCTACAGCTATTGAGAACAGAAGTCTGATCGAGGAACCTCTTACTACAGGAGCAAACTTCTCTTCATAGTCCCCACCATGCTTCTGTGTGAACCCCTTGGTGACTAGTCTTGCCCTATGTCTGCTAGCTTCTCCATCTGCACTGGGTTTCACTTTAAACACCCATTTTTTTTCACCACTGTCTTACCCCAAGGCCTATCTACTAACACCCACGTTTTATTTTCATGGAGAGACTGATACTCCTCCTCTCTTTGCTGCTGTCCACAGCTTCCTTTCAGGCCCTTTAATGCGTCCTGTACTGTTGTTGGGACATTAACACTATCTAATGTTGCTTGGTATAGGACAACATCATCAGGCCATTTCTTTGGAACCCTCTCCCTGAGTGAATGCCGAGGCACTACTTCCTCTTGGATGGTCTCCTCACTGCTGCTAGTGTCATTTTCTCGATCCTTCTCTGGATTGACATTGCACTGCACTTCACCATCTAACAATGCATGGATGGGAACTTCTAAATTCCTGCTCTCAACATCTTCCTCTTGTATTTGAAGTGATCTATCTTCAAGAAAAACAACGTCCTTGGCGATTACCACATTCTTTGGATTTTGGGGATCTACTAGCCTGTAATTCTTTGAAGCTTCACTATAGCCAGTAAAAATGAACTCCTTACTCTTTGCATCCCACTTTGTTCTTTTCTCATAAGGAATATGGACAAAACTTTTGCAACCAAAAATCCTTAAATGTGCCAGGTCAGCTTTCTTCCCACTCTAGGCCTCTTCTGGGGTCATGTCTCTCACAGCTTTGGTTGGTGAGCGATTTTTCAAATCAACAGCTGTACTCACTGCCTCAGCCCAGAACTTCTTGCTTAAGTCTGCATCATGAAGCATGCACTGTGCTTCCTCAACTACAGTCCTGTTCACCCTTTCAGCTATGCCATTTTGCTGCAGAGTGTAAGGGACAGTCTTTTGCTGAATGACCTCCCTTAACCATAGGGTATAAAGACTCATCAACCATTAGGCAAATTTTTGATCTTGCTTTCACGTCCTTCCGTGGGTCTGTTTCTGTGCCTTCTACAATGGGCCATAAATCCTCTGCAATCAGGAACATCTCCATCCTGAACTACCAGTTGCTGTAGTTGCTTCTGCCGATGAGCTTCTTTATAGGATGCATTGTCCCTACTCCTTGCATTTACTGCGAGGCTGTCTGCTCAGGCTCCATCGTTGACGCTCTACAATTTCCGCCGTGAAATATTCCTCAGAAAATACATTGGATACTTTATTCATTCAACGCAAAATTTTACGACCTTGTCAGCAACAACTGGATTTCTTTTGAACAAAAATGCCTATCATTCACCGGCATCACCATGCGGTCTGCATTCCACTAATTATTTCTGTGGAAAATTCACATCCATCCACTAAGTTTACTGAATCAGTTAGCGCTCTGAGCTCATAACCTGTTGGATTCATGGCCAAATGGCAAATGGTTGGATCCAAATCCATGGCACCGGATTCGGTAAATAACTTATGGTCATCAATTAATAATGAAACTTAATTAATCTTCTACCGCCATGTTCATATGTATAACACAGGAAGATCACAAAGGAAGAACATAGAAACAAAGAAGGAGCAAAAAACATTCAAAATGAAAACAAGCAAATATAAACATGCGAGACACCGTAATTAGCAAATGATCATTAGAAAAAGCACAGCATATCAACAATAATTTGTCACATTTTTTTGTACATTATGGCGAGTACTTTTTCACACTTCTTGCACATCCTCATACTCAATTTTCTGTTTACAGAAAAGTGGAACAAAAAAGTAATATATTAATACCGCAGGCTCAATGATGGTTAAATGGAACGCTGTTATACTGAGTATCCTGTACATAATCTAGATGCATCATATTCCATTTTGTATTTTAAATGAACTTGCGGCTGAGCTTATAAGCCACCGAGTGCATCCACCGGATTGCGGATGGTGGGTCGACCTGTAGATATAGAGGTTTGCTGCGAGATAAGCGAGTTTACTCGTCGAATAAGCAGTTGTGGACAAAAAGTGAAGGCATTCCTAGTGGGTATTTGGTCTATCCCTGGGTAAGGTAGGCCACTAAATAGTACAGAACCTGTGAAGATGCCATGTATTGGAGACTGAGGCTGCCAACAATTATGCTTCCCATCACCCGGAGGGGAGGGCAGCAGCTCTTCTTCACATGAGTGAAGGTGGAGACCACAGTGGTCGATATAACGACACTAATTTACTACAGGTGTGGTAACATTTACTTTAACAGCTGTAGTACTACGATGTGGAAGGTAAGGGGAAACCACATTATTATCCCAAGGAGTCGCAGCTACTCCACTCTTTCCTTTATTCTCAAGATGTGATGGCACCTTCTCGAGTAAAATATTCCGGAAGTACAATAGTCCCCCATTCAGATCTCCGGGCAGGGACTACCTGAGAGAGTACATCATTCATGTGTGATAGTCATTTTAGGGTAGGAACGTGAAATGTGCGATTACTTCAGATGTGCAGAAGACTGGAGAACCTTAAGGTGGAAATGCGGAGAATGGACCTCACCGTATTAGGAATCAGCAAGATGAAGTGACCCGAAGAAGGAGACTTCTGGAGCAGAAGCTATAGAATTATACACACAGGACCATTAAATGCTAAAGCTGGAGTAGGTTTAATGCTCAGGAAGAGTGCAGGACTGCGTGTGAAGAGCTTCCTGCAGTGCAGTGAGAGGATCATAATGGTTAAAATTGAAACTAAGCCTACAGATACTATTGTGGTGCAAGTTCACATGCCTACGTCGGACTATGAAGATGAAGAAGTGGAAGACGTCTACGAAGATATCACGGAAATAATAAAACAAGTAAGAAGAGAAGAAAACCTAATTATTTTAGGAGACTGGAACGCTGTCGTCGGCGAAGGTCAAGATGGAAGAGTTACTGGAAAGTATGGATTGGGGAACTGAAACGAAAGAGGAGAAAGACTGCTGGAGTTCTGCGCACAACATAAGTTATTTGCTACTAACACATTGTTTAAAAATCACAGCCGAAGAAGATACACATGGAGGATGCCAGAAGACAGGGGAAGATTTCAAATAGACTACATTTTAGTGAAGCAGAGGTTCAGGAATCAGGTGAAGGACTGCATCAGAACTCCATCAGAATCCATCTGAACCAGTGTAACAATACTATCTATCAATCGCATCACCTCTATAAACTCACTGCACACCACCCCTATAGGTGGAACAAAGGCTATATGTTGTTTTTAAAATTAATTTCTATGCTTTGTCAGTAATCTCTTATGCATGTTTCTAATTTTTCTTTACTAATATAAATATGTTAAACTTTTCTTTCTGTCTCACCTTGGTGTTTTTTTTTAATCTCCTACTTTCTGTTATTTTTTCTGCAGTATATGCATTCAAGTGGTTACATGTCATTGTTTTATCTTGTATTTCTTTTTAAATGTCGAGGTCCTACCAGCATGGTTTTGTTGTTAACAGTAACCCAGCAATTCATATTTAGCTCATGTACGCACTGGGATATATGTCAGTAAAGATTCCATGTAATTAAGAATATTGGCTTGAACTATAGTTTTTCTTCTAGTTAGGCTTGATAAAATTATCTTATGCTTTGTAGTTCTAGGCTCTCTAAGTTGTATCATCCTTGCCTTATTTCTAACTTGGTATTATGTAGTTCTTCTCTTGTCTTTGCTCTTCTTGGAAATATTATCTTAGCTTTTAACAGGTGGTGGTTACTGCCACATGATGCTCCATTGTGTATGCTGATATCTTTCAATGCTATGTGGTGCAATGTATTGAGTACATTTAGAAGGCAATATTATGGACTTGAACGAGGAAAAATATAAAAGAAGATACCAATGTGAAGACCAAAAGTCATGTATACAACCAAAAAACTGGAATTTTTACATGGGAGACTTCAGCTCTCTCTCATTGATAGGATCTTGAGGATCTTATAATTACAGCATTGGGAAGAATGTAGTCTAATGAATGACTTAGAATAATGTTAACTTGCATTTGTCAATTTTTGGATATTGCACTGTTTTTTATGCTTAGTATATAGCTATTTTTTCATGGAAAATATTTTGAATGCTTGCTGTTTTCTTGATAGCATTATAATTCATTCAATTAATTTTTGTGCTTGCTACATATTTATTTGATTCTCATGATGAGTGGAGCTGGGATTTATTCCTGAAGTTTATCAATATGTAAAATATGATTTCTTGGAGAGTTATGATCATTGATATTCGTTATTAGTAATGGAATAAGCATAGCACTGAGAAAATCTTGGCAATAATTTCACTGAACTGTCAAATATTTTTTTAAGTGACTTATGGTCCAGAGCAATGGTTCCTAACTTCGTATACATACCCCAAGGGGTACATGCTTTATATTTTAGGGATATGTGAAGTAAGTTTAATGATAGTAGAAGTAATAGTAAGCTCATTTGTCCACATGGAAATATTCATCCAGTAATGGGTGGACAGCTAGCATTGATTTATCCAAGAGAAAACAACCACTTGGGTAGTGATTACCCAACAATTTCTAATTGTAAATGAACATCTGGTACAAGTTAAAAGACTTGCTCATGGTAAAGGGGTACGGATTAGGGGAATGGACTACCGAGGGTTATGCAAGTGGAAAAAGGTTGGGAACTGCTGGTCTAGAGTAATAAGTTAAAAAATTTTTTTTTAATAATACATACTTGCAATTGTATTGTGTACTTGCAGCTGATTTATTGAGGAGAATTATCAGACAGGAAGATGAGTTCAAAAGTACTGATGACCTGGAGGATTGATCTACCTCTGATAAAAGTTCAACTACTGTGAGTAAAACTAACCTTAGCAGTCTATGAGTTACAAATGTAAGGTGTGAAATTAATTTTCCCTCTGGAAAATATACACCACATATTTTTCCATATAAGTCAGTATTTTTTCTCAAAAAGTTTCCTGAAAAGTCATTGATGTCTTTAATAGTCAATGTCATATGACAATTAATTGAAGATTAATGTTAATGAATTTTCATTGATGGGGTGTTGGTAATCTGAATTCTGTGTCTTCCCTTTGAAATTCTCTCCAATCTTTTGTCACGTTGCCCACCATGGCATTCAGGGCAGTAAGGTATGTACCAGCATGATGACCCAAAGGTCATGGCTATTTTGAGTTTTTTCTCTACAGACTGTCTTCTGTTATGGAGGTGTTTTTTCGCAGCTATTTTCTCAAACTTAAGTTGCGTCTGATACACTAAAAACAAATATCAAGGGTACCATATAAGACATTGTTTTGTGAAACTCAATCACTCTTCCTTTGTGGATATGCATTCTGTTTTTTAAATGTGTTTAGAATATTGATATGTGGGAACTTGAATGACTGTACATATATTATTAATGTGTGTCATCAATAATGATAAAAAATTCAAATTACGAGAAAAATGAGGGAAGCACATAATTGTGCTTGGTTATATTTAAATATGCCTGGGGAATTATGTTCGTTTAAGCACCTATATCCACATTCCTATCAGTGTGCCTATATGCCAGTCTCGCGTTGCCCAGCACACCATGTGGGCATAGAAAATACAGTAAAACTCGTTTATAATGATCACGCATGTAACGAAATCCCGCCTATAACGAGGTAAGTTCCTGGTCCCTTGGACTTTCCCATGGTCGCGGATGTAAAATTTCCCGCATGAAATGAGTATATTCTTTGGTCCCTCCGCCACTTATTGCCTCTTTCATAACGAATTTCTCTCAATCTCCGAAACCAAACCATCCCTTCCCGCACCATAGCTTGTTCTCATGAATAGCCATCACTTTAGACACTTATTAAGTAATTGGCTGAAAATTAATGCCACAACACCTCAGAAAACTAGCTGAAAATGTGGTCAATCTACGCTACAAAATGAAACTGTAAAATGCATATCTAACTCCTAGAGAATATCTGTTATATTTTTCATTTAATTCAAACTTAGGCAGCAAAAGTGTTGATTGTTGATTGGCGTTTCACAGTGTCTGAGGCTGCATAGGCAGCGTTTTCAAGGTGGTGAATCATCCTGAACACTTCCTCACCCATGTCCATCTGGCGCATGTATTGCCTAAATGTTGCCTGCGCTTTAATCCCCTCTGGTAGAGTCACTGGTGGGCGTTCTTCATCCTGGATATTTGATATCAATCATATCAATGGATATTTGATCAACAGCTTTGGATTCACCACTTATTTGCCGATACACAATTGCTTTCCTCTTCCTAAACCGATCCAGCCATCCATTGGTAGCTGCAAACCCTCGAAGATTCAAATGATTAGCTGTTTTATCCGCTTTTTCTTTAAGGTGCTGACCGCTGAGATGTATCTCGTTGTCTCTAGCTAGATAAAACCATTCCATGAGCATGTCCTCTAATTCCTCATTCTTCGTTTTTTTGTTTCCTTCCATTCACGTTGCCCCTAACTGCAGCTTTTCAGTGACAACTCTTTGAGCTGAGCCAGTGGAGAGCATAGAAGATGGGATATCATATTTCTTTGCTATTTTGTTTTTTTTTTAAGGATTATTTTCCACGTTGTTAAGAATTTTATATTCTAATCGATAGATAGAGATTTTATCTAAGTTTTAATTTTTGAACTTCACTTGCGGCCTGAAGCAAAGATATTTTAGTGAACCTATCACCAGAGTGTTAAGCTCTCACCACAATGGAGGTTGATTTCTTGGGTTATGAGTCGTAATGTTGTGTTGCGTAAATTTATAGAGGAGGAAGATGTGCAAGCTCAGTAGGAATCTTACTCGCAAAACATCTTAATCTACATTTAAGTAAAACCCAGCACTCCTTGTAATTAAAGACAGTCAGACTCAATAATGAGACAGGTAGTTTACACCACACTGCCCTCAAGCCGTAGGTTTAGACTTAATGTATAATTCTTCATATCTCTTGTTGTAAACATGAAGCTACAATGCCGTAATTGCTGAGATATCGTATTTAACTTGAGGAAAAGTAATGTGCTGTGCCTTTATTACTCTGTGTGAAGATGCTGATCACTTGGAGTCGTCAAGAGAGCATGCATTCTCTCTTCCCCCTCTGTAATTTCCGGCAATATTGTGTTTGGATTTAAAGATATGGCCCGTGATTAATTTGAGTCAAATATTATGATGCTGATCACTTGGAATCGGCAAGAGAGCATGCCTCCTTCCATGCTCTCATCTTTTTTGCGATGCAAAATGACGACTGATTTTATCGCCATGCATCGGACTAAAATGGCCTGGCATCTCGAGTTCCTAACGTGATCCAGCATTTCTTTCTTACTCTTAGCATAGAAATTATTGAAGATGACTGGTACGACATAACCCCTCACTTATTGTTAGATTACTGCATTTCAAATTTCTTGAAGCAAGTGGAACCTGTAAACCTCACATATGGAGCTTACTTAAACGAATTCAAAGACCGCGAACTGGCCGAGGAAACTTTAGGGGCGTCACCCACTGAAAATTGCACTATAGCAAGAAGTCCACAGAGAAAAAAATCATTCGCCTTGACCGGGACTCGAACCCGGACCCCCCTAACTTCCGGCCAGGAGCTCTACCAGTTGAGCTACCAAGACGTCCTCTTTCTCTGTGGAAATCAACGAGGCTTAAAGGAACTAGGTGTAAACGGACTGCGGGACATATCATGTCACAATGCAGCCGTAGTCGTGCGCAAGGCGCCACTGTCCCGAAGGTTAAGCCGAATTTAAAACACTAAGGTGCTTACTTAAACAAATTCAAAGACCGCGAACTGGCCGCAGAAACTTTAGCGGCGTCACCCGTCAGCGGGTGGCAGCGTTGCCGGCGTTAGTATGATCACAGTTGATACTGTGCTCAGCCACTGCCAACAGATTGGACGTGGCTGATAGTAATATTCCTGGAGGTTAAGTTGAAATGGAATATTGGAATTTGAAGATCTAGCCAAAAAATTACAAGCATCATCATCCACAGTTGTACAGCCCAGTGTGGGCCGTTTCTTCTATAATGTGCCTCCAGTCTGATCTACTTCTTGCCTTCTCTCTTCATCATAAAACTTTCATCGACTTCATATCCCTCTCTTATGGGGTCTTCCTCTATTCCTGGTCCCTTATATCTTGTTGTTAAGAATTATTCAGGACATTCTGCTCTCCTTTATTCCCTCCGCATATCCCAGCCAAGTCAACTGCAGTGACAGAGAGAATCTAATTATATCCTCTTTTTCTAACATTTAATTTATTTCCCAATTCATTTTAATTATCCACATCCCTCCTTCTCTAACTGGGGCATAGATTCTCCTTATAATTTTTCTTTCAAATCTTATGAGTGTTTCTTCATTCTACTTAGAAAACACCCATGCCTAAGCTCTGTATGTTACAACTGGTTTTATCTGAGTTTTATAGATTTTATAGACTTTTATATAGTTTTATAGATTTAATGCTTCTTGACAGAAGTGTTGATTTGAGGGGAGGTGCATTGGCCAAATAGGGTTTCTTACCTTGCATTGCCCTTGGTTGATCTCTTTGGAAATCATGTTTTCATTATTAAATATGACTATCCCAAGTAAGTAAATTTTTTGGCACCCTCTAAATCATAATTTCCAATCATTAAGTTTTATAGCTCTTGTTTGCCCTTTAGAGACAACATTTTCATGTCTTTTGCCTTTATCGATTAACACTGAGGCCCTTTCTTTTCCAAATTTCTTCTATAGTAATATGTAGATATTTCCTTAAGCTCATTCACATTTCTTCCTGTCAGAGCAATATAATCTGCACATGCAAAACCTTATTTGGATTTATGAAAGTACGATTCCCCATAGTTTCAATATTTTTATTACTTTATGCATGACTGTGTTGAATAACACAGCTGATAGTGCATCGGCCCCAATTGTGAAATATGTTTGCTGTGAGCGGCAGTCATTTTTTTTCATGAAGAGGGGAAGTCCTTGGTGAGTCCTTCGCTTAAGGGCTAGATTTAGGAGGACGCACCGGTGCGTCCACCTAAATCTAGCCCTTAGGGGGTATTGCCCTATCCATGGGTAAGTTAGGCCTTTAAATAATTCAGAAACCTGTGAAGATGCCATGACTTGGCAATGGGAAGGCATCAACAATTATGCATCCTATCATCTAAAGGAGAGAGCAGCAGCTCTTCTTCATATGAGTGAAGGTGGGGACCACAGTGGTTGGTGCAAAATATTTTTTGAATCATCATCCTGGATAAATATCTTGTGCACCAATTCACAATCAAATCAATAACTTTTTCTCAAGCTCGTCACTAGTATGAGCTAATTTATCAATGATAACGTCTTTATCTAAATTGAAAAACAAATCCTGTTCCACATTCATTAGAAGTAAATTGGACACAGTATCTTGATTCAGTGTTCATCTAAGTCTGTCCTTGATGATTTTTAATTTAGAAAATACTCTTTCACAAGTTACTTGAGTGCAAGGAAGGGTAACAACAAACTTATATGCTGTGTACAAGTTAATAAAAAATGCAGATTGAGACATTAGCAGAAATTCCACAGAGAAAAAATCATTCGCCCAGTGAACGCGAATGATTTTTTTCTCTGTGGAATTTCTGCTATTGTGCATTTTCAGCGGGTAATGCCATTAAGGTTCTTACAGTCAGTTTGCAATCCTTCAATTTGTAGATTGAGACAGTTCATAGACAATGGGGAAAGCATAGGCCAATGTTTGTAGCATTTTCTATTTTGGGAGCAATGAATGAATTCCTTTTCTTCCTCTTCTTCAAAGTTAATTTCATCATCTTCACTGTATTTTCGAATTTTTCTCATATTAGGCTTGTCTTCTCCATCATATTCAACTTTATCTGTCTTGGTAAAACTTTTGCACTAATCTGTAAACTGTTTCAGTTCTATAAGTAAAGAATTTCTTTCTACTTTACAAAAATTTAGAATGGCGCACATAATATCAAAAGGAAAAGTATCTACCTTTGCTATGTAGGGAGATTTTGGATCAAGCCAAGAGCAATCTTTTAAAATTTCTCGATTGGGTACAAATCTGTCTTCAATACTTGTTCTGGCACAATCAATAATGCAAAGTAGATCAATTTATACTTTTGAGTGGCAGCAATTTCAAGTGCTTCTTCTTTAGCTTTTTCTCTTGAGATTGTTTCCGTTCTTGAAGTCTGTTGTGTTTTAAAATCCAAATCCAATTCTACTTTCACATTAAATGAGTCATCTAGATCACTTATCACTCTTCCAGCATACTTTTTTGTTCTTTCGTAAAGAAATTCAAAGTGCTCATTACATCTTTTACAATTGAGTTGTTGTAAAGAACAGTCCACCATATTCCAGACTGTAGCATAGTCTATATTCTTACTCTGAAGGTAACACAGGAGAGGTAACAAAAAATGTATCAAAAAAAAAATAAAAGACAGAAATATTTTCTAATGCTGTCCATTGGTGTACTAAATTTTTGGCTGTGAATTTTGATTTGCAGTCAAAATTTCCAGTGAATATATCCCGCAACACAGATTAGATTGGTTAATTTCCCTGAATAACCATTTAATTTTAAATATTCATTTCATCATGAAAGTGCCCTATGCTTACTCGACCACCTTGTAGCACCAATCTTTTGGATTCTGCAGAGTTTATCATGAGCATGATGTTTCTAGTTTCTGTCGCCACACTGACATATTCTTGAAGGACAAGCATAGAAAAATCAGCTGATTCTTCTAATAAACCAAATATATTTTCTGCTTGCACCAAATTTACAGTTGAATTGGCTACCACCAAATTCAATACATGCCCCATACAGTGGGTGTAAATAAAATCAGGATTTTCTCTTGAAGTGGGCTTGTAGGCCATTGTAATAACCTCTCATGTCATTAACTCCATCAAACGAGCTAGGAATAATGCTTGACGTCGAAACCCCACTCTGCACTAGCTCAGATTTGATGCGATTAAACAAAGCAAGTCCACTGGAATACTGGTCCACTGGTCAACTACTGTTGAACTGAAAAGTCTTTCATATATCTTCCCTTTGACTACATAGCGGATGCAAATTGCCAACTTAACGATCACAGCAACATCTTGTGTGCTATCAACCATTAATCTAAACACTATGCAATTATGCAGGTCTTTCAGAATGTAATTACGTCCCAAAGAACCAATTACGTTGATTAGCTTATTAATGAAATATTTCGACAAAAGGTTTAAGAGAGAGCCCCGACCAATCTGTCTTTTAGTTGATTTTCCAGCAGCTTCTCTTATTTTTATTTGTTTTCATTCTATGAAGTTTGCTCTCTTCAGTGCATTTTATTACGTGATTTTGCAAAATCAGATCGTAACTTGCAACTAAAATAACCAATTCAAGGAAATTTCCATGATTTTCAACTATTACATGTGTTCATAGTGTTACAATTTGATCAGCAATTTGTCTTTACCATGTGGCGAGGAGCTGTGATGAGGGTAGGTATGGGAATTAGACTTAGTATCATGTTTTTTTTAAATACATATACTGAAAAGTAATCTAATTCATACCTACTTTATTAAAAAAAATATATAAGAAATAAAATATTTCTTGCTTTGTTAGTATATTTGCACTCATTCTCCGCATTTGATGCCATCTTTTTTGAAAATATAGTTTTGTTTTTAGCAATTTAATTTTACTAATATGTAAAAAATCTTAAATATATGTCCACAAAGAGAATATTTTTACCCATTATAAAGAGATCAATTTTAATAACATTAAAAAATTGCCTTTTCTAATTTTCACGTTTTCATGATTTGTGGGAAAACCGGAGGTGATGTAGGAATTTGAAGGTAATTTTTGGAATCCACAGAACAGTACACCTCTTCATTTCAAGCAAAAAATCTTGCATATTGGTGATAATCACTGATTTTCCTAGCGCTCAGTACCTATTTCATATTTTTCATCACTTTCCCATAAAAAAAGAAACAGCAATTTCTTTAACCGTTAATGTTATATAAAAATCGAGAGTGTAAACCACATTGAATTTTTTTATTTTTTAAATTAGTAATTTCAATTATATTGGGGCCCTGCAGTGAAATTTTTGAGGAGCGTACCAATCCAAGTATGATAAACTTCACTTTTCAACTACTCATGCTTGGTATATTGTGGTTGGAGGGCAATTAGCTGTCAAGTGAGTCAGTTGTCGTGAGGTATGATGTTAGAACTTCTGTCTTTGCTAATATTGTTGACACCCCCTGTTGGCTGCCCCCCTAAGCCTCTGAGCAGTATGGCAAATAGACTAGTGTTCACAAGAACCGGGTTAACATAGTTGAAGTGAGACATACTACATACTATGATCATGGGCGTAGCTAGGGGGGTCCCTGGGGGGGCCTGGCCCCCCCCAGAAGGCTCGTGGCCCCCCCCAGAAAAATTTGACAAATCGAAATTGTGGTGGCCACGCTTCACACAGCGCTGGCAACCGCGCGCCTGCGGCCGAGCCACAGCACGGCGCGCGGCGGTCCGGTCCCTTTGGCCCCGTTCACACTACTAGGTTGGAAAGCCAGTAACCCGTGCCTATATGCTAGTAACTTAAGTATCAAGTTCGTCCTATGAACGCAGGTTGGAGAAACGCTGGTAAACTGATTTTACTACCCTTGAGTTGCTAGGTTTGGCGCAGGTTACCTGAATTTGTGGCTTTCGAATTTCTGGAAAAATCAGGGAATCCTCGTATCAGTCAGGGAGAAACTGGGATAGGAAATTCTCCTTATTTTTCTACTATTACGTTTATCGGCCAGTCTTTCCCGCCCTTTATTTCACCATGTAAAACTAATGTCCGTCGCTGACGTGCATGGAATAAGCTCCATGGCCGTAAGCCGTAGTAATTCGTGGAGCATTCAGTAGTGAATCTTAGAGTTATTTAGTTGTGAATCAGATGTAGGTACAATCCCTTTTGTATATCCGTGTTGCGATATTTGCCTAGTTGTGTCAAAATTCATGATCACAATGTATTTCGCTCATCACAAGGAATCCGAAGCTATGTTGTCCTGAAAATTTTACCTCTTCTTTTTAACTTCCGAGACTCAGGCCGAGAGGTAGCAGGAGCACACTAGCTCGTAGTGAACACATTCTTGCAGTTCTAAAAACACGATTATAATTAAAATGGTAATACAAGTATGATCTCATGTGCAAACATAAACATACGCAAGATCATCTTCGATTCCCATACTCCCCTTCGCGAGACAAGAAGAGCCCTCCTCCCCTCCCCACCTTTCACGCTCATTGAATAGTCCCCTTACCTCCCTCTCGAAGCAATTTAGTCAAGTCACAAAACACCTCAAATATGATATATGATGCTGCCGTTACTAATTGTCTCCTGTCTTCACTTGCAGACTGAGCAAACATCGCGCCTCGACGGCGCCGTAATAATATTTCTTAAGATAAAAACGTTGTAACTCCCTTCACGATTGAGATAAAGAAATGATTTTTTCACTAAGTTAGCAGGCGACTACTTTTTACCTTACAAAAATTCAAATTTTCGTCCTTAAGATATTTACATCAGTATAACAACCTTTTAGCTCAATTAACCACAAAAAACATGTGCACTGTTACGAAGAAAATAGTATGAGAAACCTTTATGTACAAGTTTTAATCCAGCATGAGGAACGGTTTGCCGACAATCGAGTGAAAAAAATAAAGTGAAAAGAACCGCGTTTCTAGGGGAAGTTTAAGGAAATATTTTTTATGAAAATTTTTATAAACTCTGTCGAAAAACTATTGGCACCACTAAATAAAGCGTCTCTTTATGCATTATGGCACATTTTTATACAGTGCATAGTGCAATATTAATTTGAATGCTGCATTTGACAACAGCGCACCTCCGCCCTTGTGGAGATTAACATGGGAAACGAATCTCCATGGGAGCCCATACTGTCAATTAAATGCGGAAAGCGCTATAAGTGTTGTGAAGTTGATTAAGTTTCGTGAAATCTTGTGATTTTTCCCTTCTATTTTGTTTTTCTTTCGGCGCAAGATGAAGAAAGTTTCAGATATATTCGATCATTTTTCAAGAAAACTCTCTCTCCCCCTCCAAGAAATGATCAACGTGAAGATGATGATCCTCCCAGAGACGACCGCATATTCCCCTCCTCTGCACCATCAACGTTTGAAACTTCAACTAAACCCACAGATGAAAAAATGGAAGTAACCGAGGAAAGAGCATCTGACCCGATGGATCTTGGTACTTTGGAAACTGGACCGAAACAACTGAAATTTAATTCCCGAAAACACTATTTGGAGACAGAAGCCGATCATTTGCCGATGCTTACTATGTAAACACCAGTGGTTGGAGTACAGTGTGGAAAAAGATCGAGCATACTGCTTTGTGTGTAGACTTTTCTTTACCGGGGTTGTGCGAGACCAAAACGAAAAGTTTATTAAAACGTGGTTTTGCAAATATTAAAAGATGCGATCGAAAAACACGAAAAATCAGGATCTCATTCGGATTGTCATCAAAAGTATCTGGGGTACCAAATAGCTAACGCATCTGGTACTGTGCACGAGAGAGTCGTAAATCAGAGTAAAGAAGAGATTGAAGAGAAAAAACGTTACTTGACAGAAGTAGCTGATATTATTTCCTATCTCAGTTGTCAAGGCATGCCACTGAGAGGACATGATGAGAGCTCTGAATCTCAGAATAGGGGAAACTTTGTTGAATTGTGTAAGCTTTTTGCGAAGTATGATGACTTTTTTGCAAAACATTTTGAGCAGTGCCTTAACTACTGCAACCCAACGGTTCAGAACGAAATAATAGAAGTTGCAGCCAGTCTAACTCTTCAAGAAATTGTAAAGGAAGTGCGGGAGTGTGGGTTTTATTCATTGATGGTTGATGAAGCCAAATGTTACAAAGAAGAACAGTCGTCAGCAGTTTTGAGGGACATACGTAAGAGGATTGGAGCCCATCGAAAGGTTTCTGGGTTTCTTAAATTGTTCCACAGCAAGAGATTACGAGTATCTAAGCCAAATGATTCAATATTTTTTAACTAAATACAGCTTGGACGATATACCAATGATTGGACAATCATACGATGCTGCCAACGTAATGTCAGGAAAGAATGCAGGTCTCCAGGTGAAAATGAAAGAACTACACCCACAGGCAATTTATATCCACTGCTTAGCTCACAAAGTAAATTTGGCCGTTGTCTATTCCTGCTACGATATCCAGTCAGCTTACATTTTCTTCAATATTCTTGAAGCCCTCCATATGCACTATTCACAACCTGGTAATCATGCCATCTCAGCAGAGATTCAAAAGAAGCTAGGCAGGCTAGAAGGCTAGGCTAACTCGTTATCTTCGATTTAGCAAGGGTCTGCAGAGCCGTTTTCTGCGGGGAAAGAAATGGGGAACTTAAGTAGTACAAGATGGTGCTGCCGTTACACAAATTGTAACGTTGTAATAAATAACTTCAACGCAATCAAAGAAGCCCTTGAGGAGGAAATCAACGCTGCACGAGAGTTTATGGTGGAGGCCACCGGTTTGTTGAGATCTATCGCACAACCTGAATTCGTAGTTAATCTTTTCGTAATCCATTCAGTTTTATCGGTGACCAACGTGCTGAGTAAGTATTTGCAAGGCCCCGATGCGACGCTCGGGAGAGCAAGTTCAGTTGTTGCCAGCATTCCAACTACTTTCGCAGAGAGCAGAAATAATTTTGATGGTTTATGGGCCGAGATAGTAGAATTTGCGAACAATAACGACAATTTGCCAGAGCCTGTGTCTGTCTCAAAGAAAAGAAGGCAGCAGTCGTCCGCAAAAATGGACGATTACTATGTTGAAACTACCGTAGGAAAAAGCTAGCTGACCGACCTACCATCTGACCAACCCCAACACTTGAGATTACTGGAAAATCAAGGTGTACAACAGGGTTTTGGATAACGTTATTTCACATTTTCAGCACAGGTTTGAGTCCGTTCCCGTGGCAAAGGCAGCGGATGCCTTTACACAGTTGAACTTGACTGAAGCTGAAGATTTCATTAATAATTAAAAAGAAATTATGAATATTGATACCCATTCCTTAAATGCCCAGGCAACACTATTGAAAAAATATTAAAAAACAAGGAACTAGAGGTCAAACTTAAAAATGTCTGAGTAGAAATAAATGAAGATATCATGCCGAATATTTACAGACTTCTCCAAGTACCAATCGGCCTGCCTGTCAGCTAGGGTGGATGTGAAAGAAGTTTCTCAGTTATGCGAAGAATCAAGTCGTGGGTTCGGTCTACAACCGGCCAATCAAGATTTTCAATTCCATCCATTCTCCAAATCGAAAAAAAATTGTTAAAGAAAGGGTTCCCATCACTACCATCATTGAAAATTTTGAAAAAACAAAAATTCTTTTAAACCAAATTTTTTGTTTCTTTTCTTTGTTGCATTTAATGTTGAAGTTGTATTTAATTTATTAACCATCCCAAAGTTTACTATGATCCCTCTGAAAATGTGTGAATCCTCGTTGAAAATAAAAGCTATTTTATTTTCCAACTCGGTGTGATCATTTTCTAGTCTGCAACAATCCCGTTCAGTAATTTACAAAAATGTCATCACCAATTTGGCTTAATTTCAGTTCTGAGAAGGTTAAATTAAAAATCATTTCCGCGGGAGAAACACCCCCTCTTGAAGTGGGGGTACCCCCCAGAGGTGGTCCCATGGGTGGAGGGTGGGTGGTCCCATGGCCCCCCCCAGCCAAATTCCCTGGCTACGCCCATGACTATGATAAAATAGTATGTAGGACTTTTCCACAAAAAATATTGCATATGAAATATCACAACACATGTTTCAAATATATATTATGTGGAAAACAATACTCTTTTATTTGACTGACAAATAGATTATTTTAGGTTTCCTTAAATGTAGAAAGAACATATCCCTGGGGATTGTACGAGTTGAAACGAGTTAGAGCGAACTAGCATGGTTTTACAAGGTTTCAAATCGGTTAAACTCGTTCTTTCAACTCGTTTCAAGTCGGTTATGGCCGCTTTTTGCTTGCTTTACCTCGTGCGTTGACTTCGTATAACCTCGATTGATGTCGTATCAACCAGTAGCTGTCGTTTCTGGGCAGCTTGATCCTTCTCGAGTCATCTCGCCTTATCTAGAGAGGAAGTGGTTGTTTCATCTCGTAATGCATGGTTTCAGTTGGTAACACGCTACATCGTTTCACGTTGTATTAACTCGTTTCAACTGTGCAAGAATCAACTCGTCTTACCTAGCATTATCCCGTTTTATCTAGAACAGACAACCTCGATTCATCGCGCATTACCTAGTTTGACGTGTACGAAAAGCAACTCGTTCGATCTAGCTTTAACCTGTTTCAAATGGTTTCAGCTAGTAACGCGCTACCTCGTTTCACATTGTATTAACTCGTTTCAACTGTGCAAGAATCAACTCGTCTTACCTAGCATTATCTCGTTTTATGTAGAACAGACTACCTTGATTCATATCGTATTACCTCGTTTAACCTGTACGAGAAGCAACTGGTTTAAACTCGCACTATCCTATTTCACCTAGTAACACGCTACCTCGTTTCACATTGCATTAGCTTTTTCGCACGAAATCATAGTTTCAACTGGACCCCCAGACCCCGCGTCGCATCAAGCCCTCTGGTTTGAACCTGGTTCCTCATTGACGTCGCTTCACAGTATATCTACCATTTTGATAACAAAGAGTTGCAACTGGAACCCCATACCTAATTTCACACGGTATCAACTCCTTAGAACCAGAATCCGTCACCTCCTTAGATCACTTCACTTCCTACTGACCTGAACACAGCAATAAACACAACTGGAATACATTTTTCAGCCGTACATTTCATTGACTAACCTGTACAGATACAAGATTAATTATCCCCAATGTCACAACCACTTCCAACAGCATTCATCGAAAATTACCTCTATTCCACTCATTTTGAGATACTAATTTGAACCATAATTATCCCTTATTCAAATATGTATCTAATATTATTTACAACGAATTGCCTCAACAGTGGTCACCGAGTTGCACCTAAAGCACCAGTAAAACAAAATTTCACTCATCGTAATATCATGCACTTAAACACCCTTGGGGAATGAACACTACGTGCTTCATGAGAGATCACCAAAAACCAAGCACTTCATTGCATAAAAGCAAAACAGGATGCGCATAAGGAATAAGTTACCACAATGATACTCCTACATCAACAACTGTGGATTTGAAAATACGAAATAGGCAAGAGGATATTAAGAAACAAATCAACAAATTTACAAAAGAAGTATTAGGCATCTTTATTAAACTTTGTTTCCAGTTCAAGTCTTGAATTGTTGAGCATATATATGCCCTCACACTTTTAGCTTCTCGCCCCGGCAAAACCTCGTCGGTTCCTCTTCTTTTAAGATAATCCACATAGCAATCTGTAAAGATAAATTCATAACTTACTCTGGTATCCCATGCAGCATTTCCGCTGGTAGAAAACAACATAATATTTGGATTACCACACAAAGAATTAACCCAATAATTCCTTAAATACCAATAGAGTATGACAAAGCGTACATATTTAAATGTGCCTCGAAATATAATTATTATGGTACTTAAATGTAATTCCTACTAATTTCAGGATATTCAAAATAGGAGAACAGCTTACCTGTCGTGCATAAAATACAAAAAATACAATGGCAGGCCGGAGATAACTGAAACAGCGAAATCCATTGGATAAATTAGACGATTTGTTTACAAAATACTGTGACATGAATTCCCCTTCGAAACTGGACATTTGAAAAGTGTTCAGTACCTATCCACATTAAAGTAAGCAGGAACAACTTATGACTACGACAGCTCTTAGTTCAGCTGAAACTTACCTCCTAGAAGAATTTCAAATCACAATATCCATCCGTTCCTTTTGCTTCATCGTGGGATTCCTCGCAATAAAATCCAAGAACGTAGGCGAAAACTTCATACAGTTTGCGAACTAAATTGTCCACTCGATGGCGTACAAATTTTAAATATCTCCAACGTAGCCGCAGCACACTATCCTCATATTAATTATACTCTTATAACGCAGATAAGATACATTTCCTCAACATGCAGTAGCACACAAAAACTTCACGATTTTATACACAACGAAAAGTATACCTACGCTTCGGTGAGCGAATTTCACTTTACAGGAGGCCATAGGTAAACACAATTATCAAAGATGGACGTTTCATGCACTAGTTCCTGAGTCAAGTTAGCATCTTAATTCAAAATAGAGTTGTTGGATATTCAATAATTCTTATTTTCTATCCATACATTCTCATTTGAAAAATACATATATATTTATTTTTTCTTTTACTTCCATATTTTTATTGTCACACTATTAAATGAAGGAGTTTCAATTGCGTTTATAAGAATGGGAGAGCTATTTTTTTGTAAACATCCGGTTTCATGTTGTTGTTGAAATCCTTCCAAGTAAATAAACAAACTATAGAGACTGTAGAGACTACATCACAGAGTATACTCTGTGGACTACATACTAAAAATAGTAATTTATTTAAACCAATAGTACAATATGTAATAGCAGTATGGCCATATTTAATTTTCTTAATGTATTTACAGGAGTAAATTCAAATTTCTACGAGCTATTACAACATATGTTGTAATTGCTCATAGAAAGTATACCATAATTATTACCAGAACATTGCATGTATGTTAAGACCGGGATATTCATTAACAATTTTTGTCAAGAATATTTCGCATCAGTGCGATTGGTTTCGGATTGGATTGATTTAGATTGGCAATTATAGTGGCGATATGAACTATTATGACCGTTCATATAGCTATTATATATAATTGATATATTAACACGACTTACAAACGTCATAAAATGAAAATACTGGATATTAAAAATGAATTAATTAGCTACCTATATAGAAAGCAAATATTTAATTTATGTCAAAATATTACGAAGTGAACCCAGTGATATAGGTATCTTTTAGTCATCTTGTCTATTTACGTTATGACATTTGTATCTATAATGGAACTACGAGTTTTAGTATACTACGTAAAACTGCTTGATATGAGATCCACCTCCTCAAACGAGGTGAATCAGGATAAAACGAGAAGCCTTGGATACGAGGTAAAACCACTTCATACGGAATCCACGACGAACGAGGTGAATCAGGTTAAAACGAGAAGCGCTGGGTACGAGGTAAAACCACTTGATACGGAATCCACGACGAACGAGGTGAGTCAGGTTAAAACGAGAAGCGTTGGATACAAGGTAAAACCACTTGATACGAGATCCTCAACCAACGAGGTGAAATCAAGTTAAAACGAGAATCTTTGGATACGAGGTAAAACCACTTCCACGACGAACGAGGTGAATCAGGTTAAAACGAGGAGCGTTGGATACGAGGTAAAACCACTTGATACGACATCTACCTCGAACGAGGTGAATCAGGTTAAAACGAGAAGCTTTGGATACGAGGTAAAACACCTTGATGCGACATCCACCTCGAACGAGGTGAACCGAGTTTAGACAAGTTACCTCGTCTGCAATTTGAAACCACTTGATACGACATCCACCTCGAACGAGGTGAACCGAGGTTAGACACGTTACCTCGTCTGCATATTGAAACCACTTGATACGACATCCACCTCGAACGAGGTGAACCGAGTTTAGACAAGGTCCCTCGTCTGCAATTTGAAACCACTTAATACAAATTCCACATTGAACGAGTTGAAACTAGGTATTTCGATTTTTCGCCGGGACTGCTTGCCTTGCGTGTTGTATGTGTTTGCGGGGCCTGAGAGTTGAAACCATCTCAAACGAGGTGACAACTCGTACCTACGAGTTGGTCCGAGTTCAAATTTAACTGGATTCACCTCGTTTTAACTCGGTTTTTTCCCCAGGGATGGCATTGATTAGGGTAGTATGAGTTCAAGAATCCTAAATATTATTTGAAATGAATTGGAAAGGGAAATGAAATGGAGAAAGAATATAGGTATAGAATTACTTTAGAGTTTTAGAAAAAAGATAGGGAAGGTAATTTTTGGGTTTACTTGAAGCAATCATCAAGATGTGAGGGTTGTAGGATGACTTGAATTCATCATTCACAATAGAGTGAAAGAATTCCTTGATTATGATGAGACAGAGGTAGAAGAGGGATGGGGGTGCACATTGTGCACTACACTGTGCACTGCACAATCCTATATGAGTAATGAGAATTTTTGTGGAAAGAATAACTGATTGAATGTCTTTATTTGTTTTTTAGTCTCTGATACATCCTATAATGGGGTAGCTTAGGAAAAGTAATGAAGTAATGCATGAATTACGATTGAAATTAAATTGTCAATTAGAAGAATAGATATCTAATAGAATGTCTTTTATTCAATCTGATGGAGCAAGTAAGATTGGTGGTTGGCAAGCTGGAATGAATGGTGAGGGTGTACCATATGTGTTCACTATCATCATTGCTATTTAATGTGCATATAGAGGAAATGGCTAGAGAGGCATTGGGAGGGATAAAAGTGGAAATGGATATTACGGTTTAACACAGCCTGATGTGTGGATGATCATTTGTTATTTTATCAGTCATCCAAAAGACTCAATGATATGATCAATATGTACAGTGTAAGAGGTTTGGTATGTGGATGAATCACAAGAAATGTAAGAATTTGGTCTTCTTGGAATAGAATCAGTATCAAAAGGAGTTAACTTAAGAGTGATTAGGATGAACATTAGTTCCGTTGAAGGAACATGAGGAAAATGTTGGTTTTGGTTTGTAAAGGTTTCACTAATAACAGGAAAATCATTGGGGATTTTCAGAATGCAGACAAGAAGAATAGGTTGTCAAAAAATTATAGAGTGCTGTATCCTATTGTTTAAGTACTTAGTACGTAGTATTAGGTAAGGCAGCTAAGGCTGAGGATTTGCACCATTACTGTAGTGGTTAGTTGGGTATAGGAAGGATTTTCGGAAGTTAAAGTAACTAGCTTGAATAATCTTCAAAGGAGAGACTGTATCAGTGGTGAAGTAATTGACAGTCCTGGGAAGGAGCCCCTAACACCTATACCTATTGCAGATTTGTATTTTCAGAAAGAAGTATCTATAATCTTGCATCCAGAAGAGACAAACGATGAAGAAAGTTTCGGATCAATGCAAAGTTCCCTTTTCATTTTTATAACCTCGAAACATGTTGTCACAATTTTTGAATTCATTCATACCTATGTGTTTATTTATGTGCATTTTGTGAGCACTTAATAAAAAAAATTACTCTACTTTCAAACTGGCAACAAAAACAAATTTTATCTTATAATATATACTCAGTCTGTGCTCTATACGGGAACTCGAAGTTCAACCGTTGTAAACCCATCGCCATTGCCGCCAGGAGAAGGTAAAAAAACCCGGAATGGACGCCTCAATTGATATTCCAATTGTCTGAAATCTACGGCTGCCGTTGGTCTGAAGCGGCTGGTTGCCGTAATTCAGGGACAAATGCCAAAATTTTATGACAGTCACAGAATTTAAGGGTGGGTTCTTACATTTTGGGGCCGTTTGCTAGGATTTGGAGCCAAATGCTACATATTTGGCTGGATGCAAAACTGAATGGGAAGATCGAGAGTAGGAGAAATAATTTGTGCGGGTCGCAATTAATTTTTATGAAGATTTACCTGAATATGACACAAGACTGGAATTTTCCAATACCCTGAAAAAGATAGTTCTCTCATTTGCCAAGATTTGTTGCATTCGCCTTTAAGTTGTCACGGATGAATAGAAATGCTAATTTTCAACCAAAATCACGATAGTAATGGAAGTATTTGTACTCGTGTGTAACGGGAGGTACCAATGTGTTTAAATATATTTATCGTAAATGTATGTAATTTTGCTTATATTATTCGATTTAAACTAGCGTCAGAATAATAATTTTGCATTTTTGTGCGGTTTAATGACGAGAAAGGGAGATCACGGCTTACCTCTGTAATACAATTGTCGGGATTAGTTTCGCCTACGTGGAATGGAATGTTGAATAGTTTGGATGCATATAAAGTCCACTTGCAATCCCACGAAATCCACTTGTGATTAATTTATTTTGTAATTCAGCAGTAGTAATTTATTTTTTCCTGCATGTAAAATGCTATCTTCACTTATCGTGCAATTTTTCTGTTTAAATGTAATTAGTTTGGCTCGTTGGTTTGGTAAAAGTTACATTTGTGGGGTGACTTCGATTCACCACGTTGATAACGCACAATCCCTCAACCAATCATTCGGCATAGAATATTTTCAGAAGGGGGTAAGGGTGATCGATCGTAAGACAATAATTGATACTTAAAATCAGCCTTGTGTAAATTGTATGGTACAATAACACTTTGCCGGAAATATTTATCTCAAATTCATGAAAGGCATTTACTTGCGGTTATGCACCATTTTGTTCCCGAGGAAATAATATCGGTCCACATTCATCATATAATATGCCCTGATATTTAGAGCACGTATCACTAATTCGTACCCTCGTTCAATCCCAAATCCCACAGATTTCCTCATTACGTGTACGCACGCACTCGAATTGTAAATCACTCAGGATCAATTCTCTGGTTTACGAGAAATTTAACGCTCAAGAGAACATGAAAAGTTTATGATTCTCTACACCCCCAATCAACCGATTTCCGTCATATATCACTTGGAGGTGAGCTTTAGAGAAGACCGAAAAAAATCGAAATTCCGCTAAATTTGGTAATTACAGTATTGTTAGAGAGAAACGAGCATATTTTAACTCAAACGGAAAGAGACGTAGTGACCTGTCGTGATTTGGCTCCGGTGGTAATAAAACAGGGATAGAAATTACGTGCTCAAGGTGAGCTTACTCGATCTTAATCGGATACGAAATTACTCCATTGAAGAGGATGATGGGTTTTCAACAGAAGAATAGAAAAAAAATCACCTTTTATGTCTTTGATTGCGGGACTCGCCATTATTGGAACCTCTACATGCTCTTGAAGTATGCAGATTAGTGATTACGCTTTTCCTCATACTTTATGGACCGTCAGTCATTCCCTTGAATCATGTAAAAAGCATAGTTTTTATCCGCTTTGATTGTGTGGATCGTGATAAGGATTTGGACGTATTCTCGTGGCTATCTCACACCCAATATACCACGATGAAAACTCAGTGTGTATGCGCCATATTGCAAAAATTAAGTAAATGTGATAATCTTTCCATAGTTGCCTCTTTGAACATCGAATGATTTTACTACCCTTTAAGCTAAAATGTTACGTGGTACCGCGTAGTTAGAGCAGCGAGTAGCGTTGGGCTGGTGACTGGAGGCCCTGAGGGCGAATCTCGGGAGAGACCTTTGGATATGTCCAGTTAAACCCAAGCTGGGTTGTTTTCTGGGCACCACATCTTTCTGGAAAACAGCAGGGGGCACGGAAAGGAATTAGACATTTATAATGAGATATGAATTTCACACGTCGTTGTGCCGCGTACCTCCGCGTTGAAAGCAACTTTTACCGAAAACGATCAAAAAGAAAAATATACCACAAATGCGCCATTTAACAGTGAAGTGTGGCATTTTCGAAGAGACCGCCATCGTTTCCGTATGGTGTGTAAATGAAAATGTTGAATGGAAACCGGTAAAAATGAAACCCCTAATTTCAAGTGCTATGTTAGATTACTGTCGCTCGCTGATGCTTTTAGATGCACTTGGAAACATGTTACAGCGTGTCTACCTGTTCAAATCATTGCGTGGATTTATGGAGGATATGACTGTAGTTTTTTACATTAATTCCATTTTTTACTCGCAGATCTTATGATTTTTCCTCTTCATCTTCATGAAAAGTATATTATGGTTGAATTCATTCGTCTCTAACGTTTTGGGAGTGACCCCAATCAACGTTTGTTTTAACTCTGTATATATTTTTAATGAAATTTTTTATTTAAGGCTAGGATTATTATCTCACCACATGCATTTGACGATAGGAAGTTTCGCCATCACTTCTTTAAAAACGCAGAGCATAGGCCCTCTCATAGGCCCTTCTTGTCAAAGTAAATTCTTAACTTGGTGTTGTAATCGGAATAATTTCCGAGATTTATGTCCGCTTATTTGACTAAAAAACTCGTTTAGAAACGATTGCAATGCATAAGCCCCTGGAAACGGCCAGCTTGTTTAGCAGTGTGGGTGGTGTGAGTGTTTGGAAAATCCTAAAGATCCTATCATTTGCATATAAACAAGATGACGTCATACGCTCCACCCCAGGCTCAAATAGCTTGACTGTAATGCTTCACCAAACCACGGAAGATCAGTTCCTCTCTCGAAGTGCGTATCGATTCCTGATTGACATTTTATCTTTTTCTAATGAATATTTATAATGTCTCACCATGTATATGCCTCCGGGGTTTGATTTACAGGGAAGCATATGTTGAAAAAACAATGCTTTTATATTCATTCGGAGAAATAAATGTGCATTTTATCCTGGGAACTGAATAGAGATAAATTACGTCGTTGCTTTCCAAAATGGGTGTAATTGTAGTCTTTTCAACAGCCAGGAAGTGCTGCGTATGTGATAGGAGTCACATTAATTGCCTCGATATATTTAAGGGGACAGCCGACCTAATTCATTCAGAGCGCTTATTATGACGCCAAGTGCTCGACCCCATTATCCATTTTGCGTTAAAGTCTGAGTTGCAAACGGAAGTTCCAGTTCGTGGCAGGGAACGGAATGGTTTCATTATGCCTGCAAATTCATATGCATGTTTTAGTCCACTTTGCATTGCTCGCAGCTTGACTTAATGTTATCCTTTCGCTCAGAAATTATTACAGAGTCGCTGCAACTTTACACCCGCATTAATGCTGCCGTATATGTAACGTAATATGATTCATTGATAAATGTATAATTTAGCCTTGACCTTTAATTTTGGGAATGCTGAGAGAGTGGGTGAAATGAGAGTGCGGGTGGGATCTCATTTTCAATGAGATAATAATGATGCCGTGGATTGTGGCCTTCAGTTAGTGCGCTGAAGGCTTGATTTTATATTGATCCCCGTTCCTTATTCGATACATTATCGAAAAACGAATATTTTATTCATGAGATTGTCTGTTTTATAGCCAAACGATGGGGTTCTCAGCTCTCGTCTTTTAAAAGTGCTTATTAGTTCATGTCTACTTTAAAATTAGAAGTAGATAATTGGAACTTCACTGAAAATTACCAGGGGGGAAATATATCTCTTGGCTCGGGAATCGAAATACGTACCTTTGACATTCCGAATCATTACGTAAGCTTCTATGCCACTCGAAATATTCAAGGCATCCAGAGAGGTCCAAGAATCCTGGAGCATCTTTTCCCCTGGCAATTATCAGCGCTCTGAATCGCTGTTCAAAGCAATGGACATATTTGAGTCATACTACCCAATCGGAAGAGTGAATGTATTTATTTGCCTGTATCACCTAATTTCACTACTTTTCACCAAAAGAATAATAATTCTGAATATTCATTCCTTTTTTGGTTTCAAACTCTATATTTTTTTTGGCAAAATGTACAAATTGATAGCCTACGGTTAATTTAATGACTTTCCAAAGTTTTTAACTATCATACAATTATTTAAATATTTTTAATTTTATTACTTTGATATTTAATTGATAATAGGTCTTTTAATTATTTAACTTTTTCTAGGGAGGAAATATTTGACTCTCGCTATGTAAAAAAACACAAATTGGAAAGAATTTCTCCTTATTCATGGATAATTAAAAGGGGACTTTAAATAAAAGTTTTTAATAAAAAATCCGTATTGCGGGAATATAAAATTTAAGAAAAGCATCAACAACGAAATTTAACTTGGTGTTAAAGTTAGCATCCGCTTGGGCGTACTTTCCATCAAGAGGAAATCTTCTTGTAAAAAGTATAATTTGTTTAAGGAGGCTCCACCGAATTATGAAGTAGATGTCATTTTTGTGAAAATTTCAGGATACATAAGTTTTTGGCCCTTCTATCGATTGGACATAAAATAATGAGCCCTTTCCATAATATATTTGAAGAAAAAAAGACGTTGAAAATCAGCTATTTTATATGTGGCTATACGGCAGAGCATGGCTCTTGAGGTAAAATTTGCATATTAGTAATGTAAAGAGGAATGTCGTTCTGACGAAAACTAATATTTGATGCGCAATTTTATGTAGAATTTAGCATTTTAAAAAAGTGGTTGCCTTACCACACTTGTGTTATTGATATTAATAAATGTTTGCTCTAATTGTAAGAAAAGCAGAAAACCCTTAGTTACATGAAAGTGGCGCTACAGTATGTTGTTATCATTGGCAACGGTACTTGTGACGGAACGTGCTTGCAAGCCTATTTACTATCTTAATTTAGAAATATACCTTACCAAGGCCATTCTTATATTTTTTATGTAATTTAAATATTTCATTGGTTATTAATATGGTGTAGGTAATTAATACCAATACAACCAAATGCGTCATTGTTGCCAAACTATTTTCAAAAATATGAATATGAATAAAATTAAAAACAAAGAGTTGTATCTCAAGGGAATACTTTAAAACTAAGTAAAAAAATATTTAACCTATTTTAGAATACGTAACAGTACGAATGAGTATGTATTCTCACTTCGATAATTAAACGTGGCAACAACACTTCGGCCATGTTCTGAAGTCAAAATGAGTTAAAAGAGCATGTTAAAAATAGAATGAAACTACAATGCGCTATATAATAGCATATTCATAGAATAATTGCGAATGCGTTATCACCCTATAGATGATTTTCCTTATAGGAATATTTATGGATCGGTATTTGTTCATTAAATAACATAGCTCTTTTACGGGATTTTGAATAGCGGAGTCACGGTGGAATCTCATTAATTGTAAATTGTTAATTGTTTATTTTTAGTTGTTTATTGTTAATTGTTTACTTCTACTTTGTGCTTGTAGGACCCTCCGTTATAGGCCGCCCATTTTGGTGGCATTATTTTTGGATTTTTATACCAATATATTGTCGAACTATTTGAGGGGCTAACGTTTTTCCTCGAAGATTGCCGCTCTTATCGAAATACGTTTATTGCTACTCGATGTCTCATCACCTTAATCGCTACGTTTTATCCCTCCTCTTCAGCACTCATCTGATAAAATTCCTGCCACCATACCCTTAAATTAGACACATTCCTAATAAGCGTATTTTAATTAAAGGTGAAATATTTTTCTTTATCCAATCCTCACATGCCAACTACCTATTTAGTTTTGACCTTCCTCATTCGAACACTGTTTCTCTGGATAATTTATTTTTTCTCTAATTTCTGTGAGCTTATTCTACGTTCTAGTGGGGCCATTTTCTTTAGTAATTTTTCATCGAGAATGCACGAAATTATTCATTTTTACCTTTAGTTATGATATATTTCAGTGATTGGTTTCGATTATTTTTTAATATTCCATTGTAATGCTAGACAGCAAAAAATCCATGCCTTCTTTCCCCTGTCGATATGCATATGTTCGTCATTTGAGAGTACGTGTATTGAAGCAATATTCGTTCAGCTAAGGCTTAAGGTACTGTGGAAAAAGAAACAGTGATGCTCACGAATATTCAACCTGCCATTCTGAAATGGTTGGGAAGATGTAATGTAACTTTAATCCTTAGAAAAGTATTCCAATCCTTGGACTGTTCCCATTTGGTATAGCCCTCAATGTCGATAGTCTTTATGTGATGGAAGGGCTTAAGCATTCCAGCTACCGCTAGAGTTGTGGTGTAGGTAATTTTGTCCGTCAGTGCCATGCATTATAAACTTCAGGTGAAGTGATCTGAAACAGGGTTTATAGGAACCTGGAAATCCTGGAAAACCTGGAAAAGTCAGGGAAAATGAAAACAACCATGGAAATCCTGGAAAAGTCAGGGAATTTAACTTGTGGTCAGGGCAAAATCGCAAAACGTTCAAATTTCGGAATTTATCACCTGAAAATGCCAAAAGATCAAAAACTGCGAATAGGAGCGGAGGGCGGAGTGAAGGAAGGGACAACTGGCCTCAGGCTGGCTTCGCTGTGGAGGCAGCCCAGGGGACCTATTCTGGTTCTTTCCGGCTATAGCCTGCACAATTTGGTGAAATGATTGGCGAAAGGTGTGCGCATCTCATTTTCATTCGCTAGCGATTTTGCCAGGAATGCTTTGCTTTGTCTCTCTGGTGTCAAAAAAGTTATTCTCAGTCATATTTGATTTCACTTAGCCAAATTTGTAGAAAGATGTGAGGAAGTAAAGATTAAGATAGATTCAAAGAGCTACTTTAACATGACATCAGGTTTGAAGGAAAAGCCAGGTTAGCCCTCTTTGCATGTATTTATTTTTCTGCAATTGAAATCCTTCTGAAGGCATATCAATGTAAGTAATAATATTTATTTTGTGGACTTTAAGTTGTTGATCTCTTATTACTGGAAGTTCATATGATTAATATGAAAATAAACCTACAATTGTTCATAAGTTTAGACTTCTCTGCTTCCTCACTATCACTTTTATCTGAATAAATGACCGAAATATTGGAGTTTTCAGGCACTCAAAAGTCAGGGATAATAACTAATAATAGTCTGGAAATCCTGGAAAAGTCAGGGAAAATGAAAACCCCTAGTGACCCTGTGAAAGAGAAAGGACCGGAAGGGAGGAAGCTGACTTCGCGTTTGCTTCTCAGTGAGTCTACTCCTGTGGAGGCGTCCAACCCCTATAGGGCGGCCATTCAAGTGAGGGTGTGACACTAAAAACAGCGTCGGTTTAGGGAACGAGAAAGCACCCCAATTAATCATTCCTTCGCTTAATATTGGACAGATGATGACGAAGGAAGGGAGAATATATAAAGAGTTCAAGGGAAGATAGTGTTAGCCTTATGCGGTGTTACGCGAGAAATTAAGGGACGGAGTGTCCAATGACTAACTCATTAATAATTGGTATCGTATCTATGATGATAAATGCGAAGTATGTTATTCAAGTGACTGTTGAGGAAAATTAATACAGCAATAGTTATTCGCGGGAGGTAACCGACCACTGAGGCCAATTACACCATTAAAGATAGATGGGTATTGGGTAGAGGTGGGACTTTTTCAGGGAAAGTAGGGTGGATGGAGAGAAACCCGGTGTTGCCATTGGCCTACTCTCAACTAAATGCACCAAGATGTCCATGGTTTGTCTCTTTCGAAGAATGGGGGTACTAAACCCAAAATACTCTTCACACAACACTCAAGGAGGGACCGGTATACCAATGATAAATCCCTACCGCTGTCGGAACTCGATCTCGAGCCTTTGGAATTGCAGTTCAGTGCTCTAGTCACAACACTAATCCGATATTGTCTATTACATTATGTTGCATACCATATTTTGTATTTTATTTTCAACCGTACCTCGTACAATTTCTATTCTACGACCTGATGATCAACGCCTGCCATTGCTTTATACCACTGGCTCATGAGTGGGTGGAGGATATGGGGTAACTATCCTGATGATTCCTTTACATCTCTTTACCCTGGCCGAGCGGATTCCTCTCCCCTTCTGACGACCCTGTGTTTGGAGACTGTAGCTACCCGTCCTCTGACTCCCACTTCCTTATCCCATCACCCTTTGGATACCCCCTCCCCCCTTTATCTAATCTCCCGCTTTCCCCTGAGTTCCATCCTCCTCCCCTTACCGCGTCTCCCCTCCCACTCCTCCCCGCGAAGCTTTTGAGGCCTGATTTTGGGACAGCTCATGCGTGGCCAACGACGATAATACAAATTAACGTGTCCTGCCTCGCGGCCTCATTATGGAGGAGGGTGACTCCTTGTTATAGAGGCCCTTTTCGTGGGGGAGGGTGACAAAGGGGTCTCGAAGGCGAATGGGGGTGGGATGGGAGGATTTGCGTCAAAAGCGGGTGCGGGAACGCGGCAGCGCTGGAAGGGATTGTGTGTGTTAGGGAGTGGGAGCGGACGGGATTTAATGAGTGCGGGAGACGGTGGGCGTCATAGGGCAGGTAAAGTGTTGGCGAAATGATGGCGTGCCGTCGGCGGGAGACGTGGACTGGGGGTGTGTGTGGCGAAAACAATGCCACGCGAGGTATTACTCCGGCCCGGAAAGTAGTCGTGGGTGCCGTGCTGTGGAGGCGGGGGAGTACTCTGCTGTCTTCAGACGAGGACATTCCCGGTAAGGAATCCTTCCTCTCCGCCAGCACTGAGTACGGAGACCTTCCTTAGGGTTTGGCCTCCTCAACAATTGTCCGCCATCTCCTTATGCTCTCAGGAATCCCAGGAACATGACATCTGAACCTCAGTATCATAGCGAATCATTTTTCCTCTCCGTCTATCCCGAGCACGGCGACCTTTCGTGGGCTTTGGCCTCCTCAACAATTATCCTCCATTTTCTTATACCTAGCTCTAAAGAATACTTCGTATCTACGGTTCCAAGTGATACAGGGACCCTAGCATCGGCGCAAATCCTTCTTCCTCTCTGTATACTGTGAGCGCGGCGACCTTTGAAAGGCTTTGGTTTCAACAATGGTTCTCATCTTGCTCCTCCTAACTCTTGCAGGTTCCCTCCACCTCGAGCCCATTATCCGCAAATCCTCCCTGATCCTACCTGATGTCATACATGTCTTTTCTTTGACACCCCTATGGACAGATTTATACCCTGGTATTCATTCAAAATTTCCTCTCGGGGAACTCACATCCAGTACTTAGTGCTCATCTGCGCACAAAATGGATAAAGTCATTTGGTACCCATCTTTTACCGTCTTTTTATGGAAACGTAAGCTTGGAAACTCTTCGAAAAATCAAGTCTGCTTATGCTATAATTGGATACGACACTTCAAGTAGCGTTAAAATAAGAATAATTTCTTTAAGTAATAATAATAATTAATAACTTCCCTAAGTGGTGCAGCTTTTTGTTGAGATAATTCCTTATTTCGAATCTAGAAAAGCCAATTCTTTTACGTACGCCATGTATAGTGATTATAGGGTTGTTTGCATATTGATTCTTTGCGCATGTAATTTCCCGTGGTGTTTCTATTTAGTGGTTCATCTAATCCAGTTTCCCGTTTTCCGTGTTTTTTTTCGCTAACACCCACATATATAATGTCAACTAATAAGAAACCTTAGTCACTTCCACAGGATTTTTAGTAAACATACGACCGGTTTCGGCAGTTACGCCATCCTCAGGTCCTCAACTGCCGAAACCGGTTGCGGCAGTTACGCCATCCTCAGGTCCTCAACTGCCGAAACCGGTCGTATGTTTAATAAAAATCCTGTGGAAGTGACTAAGGTTTCTTATTAGTTGACATCATGACAACCTTCCACCACGTCAACGCTTCGAACTTCGATTTTACCCACATATATATTATTTTGTGTCGCAATAGCCATTATTATCACCCAACAGAATTGTTGGCTCGTAAGGGTAAAGCAGTTTTAAGTTCACCATCTTAGGTGTCGTTTGGTGCAATATCTGGATTATATTGCTATAAAAATGAACATTATAATCCTAAAACAATTTGATGTATGGTTATTATATATCTTTTTACGCCTTAAGTAGAATTAAATTTCTAAATACTTTTTTTGTTGCTACAGTAAACTTGTCACTCTGAATCTGAGGTACTGGTCAATATTCCGTTGACATTATGGGGCTCAATTCTACTGAATTACTGTACCAATAATTCCTTGATCTGACATATGCCTAACAATAATAGGTACTTGGCGATTGCTATTAAAGTTAATGGCGTTGTATTGAAATATTTAATGTTTCATTGCATACCTTCAATCTAGGACGTTTATGCGTAAATTTTAACTAATAAAATGTGAATCAATTGATGTCTCGACTTCAAGAAACGGAAAATGAGTAAAATCGATGGTCGGCAAATTTACTTGGTGGAATTTAGACATAGTGAAAAAGAAAGTAATTAGTTAAAAATAAATCTTGGAATTAACTAAGTAGGTACTTTCTTTTTCACTAGGAAAAAATGAGAACTGCCGCAAGAAAGCAAGGGTTATTTCTTTTATGTCTTTTACGTATTAGGGGTAAAAGCTGGATAAAGTATATAAAGAGTATAATACACCTAACCTCCCTAACGCTGATGTTCAAGACTATAAAGGGTAATGTAGTTCTTCCTCAGTGACATCACCTGTTCTTTCTTCTCTCTTAAGCTGCCAATATTCCATGAGTTTTCTGAGTCATTCGTTCATTTCCTTAGCCGTTTTCTCAAACACTCTTGGTCCTGTTCCACCTGTCTCTTTTCAATAAGTTAATGGGGCTTGATGGACCCTGTTTGTTCGGAAAGAACGTATCGGTGTAGAAAAGCGTTGTGCTTGCGCAATGAAGTATTGCAGGCACAATACAGTTATTTCATTTACAGTGTTGACCAAGCGAAACCGAAGATATAGTCCATTTTATTTAGATACAAATGTTATTTTCAAGCTACGTAGAACAACTAGGACCGTAACAAAGCTGATCACTCTAGCTCCTTAAAAGCCCGGACTGGATGATTTTTCCTCTGTGGAAATCCTGCTCTGTTTTGTCCACTGAACATAAGGGAACGTGATTTTTTTAACCCCTTGACAAACTCTAGGTTGGTATTCAGAAGGGTAAGGTTTCGAAAGGGTGAGAATATTTCTTACGTTAGTTCACAATTAATGTTAAGGCCGCGAAATGATGGTTGAAGCCAGCTGTAGTCGTCAGGTAAGTAACGTGTCGGCCTAACAACTCGATGGCCAGGGCTCGGATCCCACTTCTGGGTTGGGTTTAGTGTTTTTGCAATGATTATGCCAACGACTGAGTTAAGTTAGATGGTGTGTTATTCCCTCAGCAGTCGCAACACCATTCCAAGTACAATCATAAATAAAAGTCTGGAAGTCACTAAGACATTTTATTGCCACCTTTTAATCTAATTTTACTACTACTACTATGATCTTTGAGTCAATCGATAAAACTTCCTTCTTTCGACAGACAATTTTAGCCTTGGTTAGAATATCCCCGCCTGAAGATTGGTTATTTTGAAGTAAAGTGTTTTTGGAAATATGATTATGAGTATGAATTTTCTCCAATATTATTTGGTTCTTCGTCAGTCCCGTCTTTAACTATTGTTTCAATTCTTCAACATTCATTCCTCTTTCCTAATTATTTCTCCCCTCACACACTTTCTTCATGCTAAATTAATTTCGTATTGAGATCCTCTGTTTACTGTCGCCAAATTTGTACAAGTGTATCGCCAAAAGTTTCCGGTCTTTTCCTCTTTCTTCCCAAATCCTCAAACTTTATTCTCTCTATTACCTCTTAAAAAATCCTTGAGCTCACAAATCGTATTTTATAAATTTGAAAAAGTAAAAAAGATACCCTTAGGTATCTTTTTTACTTTTTTCCTTCTTTCTGTATCGCTGACATACTACGTTCTTGTTGTTACTCATATCTTGGAGGCTTCATACGTTCATCGTCTTTCCATAAGGATCTTTTTTTTTGAAGCGCATGTTGGACCATAACAAATGTTTTGGAATAAAATCGGTACATTGAAATGGAGAGGTTTGATGCATTTAAAACAGTATTGAAAGTTTATATGGAAAATGCGGGTAAATTTTTACAACACCATGAACAACCGTGCGGATGAACATTTGGGAAAGGCTAAAATGTGGTTGGAAAGGCTGGGTGCAGTATGCAGCAGTTTGATTTCTCTCGCGCAGATTAAGTCAGCGTTTGACACAACTCGTGTCCCTTTGCAATTCGCGACCCACGGCATGAGTCCTATCACCACTTGAGCTTGGCGGGGGTGCTGTAACTTATTTTTAGTGTGGGCGCATGTGTTGGAAAGGGCGTTGTACGGAGTGCCATTAAAGTGAGACAGAGACGGCTGGGGGTGGATGTTTTACTGTTTCCCTGGTGACTTGGGTGTCGTAGGACGGGGGTAATCTACACCGGGCGTAAAAGCAAGCGGCGCCAATCCGAGTGCATTGTTTCCGACATAAATAGATAAGGGCGAAGTGATGACGCTTTGTTTTGTATTTCTTTACCGTGGAATGAAAAAAAATCCCTCTATCGTTCATCCTTTCTGTAATCAGGTTTTGCAATAGTAAGCATGGAACCATAATGTTTATCGTGATGCCATGCCATAGAAGGACTTGTTTTTCTAAATATTCTGATTCAAAATATTTAATTACACTTTTTAATACCGTATATTGCCTTTCTGTTCCTCTGTCATCATCTATAGCTAAGATAATTCCCATAGTAATTTCTTTGTGTGGTTGTAAAATGTGTATGCCATAAACGATAAGCTACCGATATCGGGGCACATTATAATATTAAAAACACCGTAAATTTTATTTGAATATCATCACAATGTATTGTACCAGTGCCGGTCCCTCAAGTTTAGCTGAACTTCTAGCATGATGCCATGCTAGAAGTACTAGAATGCCATGTACTTGCTACTATTCATTTTAATGATAAAACATGTTCAGCATTTTATCTTTCTTTTAAATATTTTCGAATCATTAATTTTTTTTCCTATCTTCCTCTATCAGCCTCGATAACCACCATCACTGCATGTCTGCACATGAAGAACTAAACAACAGCTTTTACCATCAGAATTACGACAGCGGCTGCTGCAAGCGCTATGCTGACGTGCATTTTCACACTATTAGCTGGAAATCGGCCGCATCGGTAAGTATTTATTTTGCTACTGTAACAGCTTCTTAACTTCTGTAATAACTTCTCTTCGTTCAGCGAACTTTTTAAAACCATGGTAAAATAATTTGAGGATCTTAAATCTGGTTTTCTCAAGTTATCGGATTATTACTTACTAGTGGTTAAGGACTTAGGCTGTGCATCCATTTTCATGAAGGAAATTATCTTTGAAGTGCTATTAATTGTTTAAAGTAGGTATGTGTGGTGGGTGAAGTGCTAACTTCCTATCCCGGAAGCGCGGGTTTGAGACCCGGCAGTAGCAGAGGTTTCTCAGGGATATACCCCCACTTTAATGTCGTGTAGAAAGTACTTCGAATTCAATTCTCAGTCCGTCGTCCACAGCAGACCCTTGTTCACCTTTTTCTTCTGCCGTTCCCTGAGTATTTCTGTATTAATCTGTGTATTACTTAGCTATCCCAAATGGCGAAACTGACCGCAATTGCCGGTCACCTTTCTGATGAATTCATACTCCATAAATGGGATAAGTGCTCTGATTTACTTTATGTGTGACAGTTGATTCAGGGACTGTTGGGTCAGAATATTTTCTTTTTATGGAATGTCAGAGTGCTGACGTCGGGCGCATCAAGGATAAAAGGCTACACGTTTCATGTCATGAAACCACATTTTATTCCCAAAAATATTAAAGTGAAATAAAATTTCATCTTTCCATTTTAATTGCTCGGACGGAATTGATATATATTCAACGTTTCTAATGCGGATGTGTGGTATGTCATGTAATCAGATTTTTAAATTCTTCTGACAAAGAGAAATATTTTCAAATCAGTCATTTTTCGAGGCTTATTGCGAAGTTGTGTAAACGCACCAGCTTTTAAAGTTAAAAGGAAAGCCATGTACTGAAGGTGCAGGCCGGCCGGGGTATCTACGTTATATCGTGAACGTGCCGGCCTGGCAACCCAAAGGTCGCGGGTTGAATTACACCTTGGGCATGGGTGTTACATTCGCATTATGTTTTAGATTAGGTTAGACGGTGAAAAATAACCTGAGTCGTTGAACAGCATAAAGACCAAACTAAAACTCTTGGGGGAGCAGGCTAGAAGGCCAACGAAGATAGCAAGATATTTAATCGTTTGGAAAGAAATTTGGGGAGGACGAAAACCAGATGGTGGAGTCGGAAAAGGATTTGGAGGCTAATTCTTAAACTTCAAAAGGAGAAGAAAAAGAGATAGCATGCCTATTTGGATTCATACGAAGGAATAGGAAGGAAGGAAAATTGAAATTTGTTTTTCGTTCGAATCGCGTATGGTAGAAGTTTCGTGACAAATAATACAAATCAGAAAGCTCTTTTTGCTGCCATTACACCCATTTCTACGCATACCGAATTATTATCATTTTATGAATTATGTCATTGGAGGACAACTTCAATAAATGGAGTCATGGAGTTCGGCACGAAAAGTAATTAAAATAATTTTTGAAACGCATTTTCTGCTTATCGAATAATAGCAGTGTATAAAGATTTACGAGGGTTGTAAATGTTCAGATAATGTGTGCATTCAATTTCAGCTCGCGAAGCGTCTCAAGTGCGTGTGATCTATTCCTTCGCACTTACTTCGCAGACGTGAATTGAATAAAGATACTTAAGAGAAGTGCTATATACAATCTAATCTGTCTAGACTGCCGGATGATTAAAATGACAAGGGTCCGATATTTTAATATTATTTACCATGCATAGAAGGTGGGCTTGGTTCATTATTCGGATCGAATCTTGAAGTAAAGTAAAGAAAAAACCTCTTTCGTCTCAAGCTAGTCCCAAATCACCCAATGCTCACGCAATGGAATGAAATGAGGGCTTTAGCGTCTCCACCATCCGAACGATTAGCGTGCTCGAGCGCCCAGCGTCAAAGCGGAGGGAGGTCCCTGTTTTCTTCTGTTTTACTCACGCTGCCATAACACTCCCTTTCCCGCCACTCTCTGCCGTGCAACGCGCGAGAGAGCTGAGAACACGACGTACTCTTTATGTCTCCTTGGCGGGGATCGATTGACCCCATGCGGGAGGGGATTGGGAGGGGAGATGGGGTCCGGGGGATGTGGGTGGTGCGGGGAGGGTGAAGAGGGGGAAGTCTGGGGGTGAAAGGAAAGAGAGGGGAGGGTTGTGGGATGATGGCCCGTGGTTCATTCGTCGGCCCTCTGAAGGAGGTTCCCTCGCGACTGCGTGAGTCAAAACAAAGGAAAAAAAATCCCGCCTTTTTTGTCAATGTCATTGAAGAAAAAATACTGCTCTCAAAGATAGCATGCCTGAGCCTACGGGTAGTCAAAGTGAGGCACTAAGGATACAGATTAGTCGGCGAAGAATTTTCTTTTTCAAATAGCCTGTTCCAGGAGGTGGCTCCGGCACCATTTTTATGGAACTAAAGCATTTTACAGTTGACTAATCAGTGAATAACTCTGAAATGTAGACATTTGCTGCCATAATTTTATCCGCATTTTAGTTTTTGGAAAAATGAGCATCTGTTAGCGGATTTTCTGGAAAATGTTGTAATCCTCTCGTGTTGAAAAACGTTGCTCCCAACGTTACATCAATCTCCCCCTCAAGCCCATTGAATTTGGGGTGTAACGTGTGGAAAAGGTACAGCTGAAGAACGTGGTTCAGTTGATGGTAATAGAATGGTAATATTTTTTCCTGCAAGTAACAAAGATATGAAAAATTACCTATTTCACCTCATCATTGAATCTCTTTAAGCGTGTATGTAACCAGAGAATTTGTGATTTCATAAAGCTTTGATAAAGAGCTACATAGAGATCAAAATAGCATGTGATGAAAAAGTGTCGTGTTTTTATAACAATGCATTATCTTTCACGTATTTTATAGCAATCCAGCGGGTACGAGATTGGCTAGCATTTTAGGGCAGACAATCAGATACGACATATAGTTTCCACATCTACACTAGTTTCCACATCCACACTAGTTTCACCAAAGATGCAAACTGTTGAAATTGCCAATTTTAGTACATTGAATTCAAATTTTGAAATTAGAATTGAAAATAGATATTGTGATTCAATGAAGTGCGTTTAAAAAATATGCCATGCTATATTTCTTCCATTAAACTGATGTTTTCTTAGAATATACCGAGATAATGGCATGAAGGGAAATTCTGTGTGAACTTTGTTCCTCTTTTTCTTCGTCGCAAGAGATCCATTGCAACAATAGATTTTAATCCCATTGTTATCATTTTTAGTTAAAAAAATGTTTGGAAAAGTAAACGTGGCAAGAAGTAGTAATTTAATGTATTTAAAGAAAATTAGTTGGCGTGATAGGGTTTGGGTACAGAATTCTTGACTATTCACGATACGAGATCGAATCCCGGCTGTGATAATTTTTTCGGTGGAATGCTGTAGTAGTCTTGACAGCCGTATGAAGATCTTTTCAAGTTCGTTATCTACTCTATCCGTCGTATGGGACGTCATACAATCGGCTCATTAGCCCTTTCTGCTGAGAGTAGGTTAATGCTGAAGTCACGCGCCACCCTTTCACTGTATCTTTAAAACCTCATCCGTACTCTACTATCCACTGCTCTTTATCGTACATTGACGTGATCTTAGAGAGGAAGAATTAAAAAAGTTTTTGTACTTGAAAAAATTCAGATTTGGAGAGGGATGAAGAAAGTGTTGCGGACTGGAAGAACAAGAGAAATTGATAGGGATGGGGGCAGGTGGGGAGAGGGGGAGGAGAGAGAAATTTTGTGGAGTAAATTAGGTGACAGATAGGTGAATGGAACAAAAAATCAGGGAAATAAGATCCTGACGGCCGTCAGAAAAGGAATAATTCTAGGAAAGCTTGGAAAAGGGGAAGAGAATGGATATTTTAGATTGGATGGAAAAAGATAGGCATTCTTATCTGAAGATAAAATAGTGTGGAGAATGGGGCGTTAAAGAGAAGCGGGGGAAAAGAAGGGAAGCAGAGAGGTCGCATTTCATTAAAACCTACCCTAACCGGTTGAATTCCAAATAATGTCGTTATCGCAAATGACTTCAGATGTAGGTCGATTCCCATTACCAGTGCGAGGGAATCTTCTAGCATTTATGTCAGCTAAAAAGGGCTCGTGTTTTAAAGGAGTTGGCGTGTGGAGGGAGGAGCAGCCTTCCCTCCCTCCCTCTCCCTTCACCTCCTTCCCTCCCCTGAGGTGGTGGGAGGCGTGACGCCGACGTGAGAGTGGGCGGTCGTGCCCTAGCATTCCGTGATCCATCCTACTCCCCACCACAATGCACCCGGTCGAACCCCCCTTCCCCCCAGGGCCTCCCGCGGATCGAGGCGCGGTGCTCCTCCACTCCGCCCGTCACGAGGAGGCTCGACTCGCCGGGGGAACGCTAGATGCCGGAGTCTGAGAGAAGGAGGCATTTATGTAAATGCATCGCATGAGGAGAGGACTCACTGGGAGTCGACGGAGGCGTCTTTCCTTTCTCTCTCTCCGCACGGAGCCTACGCACGGGAACCGGGTGGCTTCTTAACCTCCGCATGGCCGCGGGGCACGGGTGCCTCTTTTTAGAGTCGTCTCCACTCGCACGGTGAAAGGAGTGAAAGAAAAGAGCTCGGGTATCTCGTTTATGCATTGCCGGAGTCCTCGACGACTTTTTCATCTCCGAGAAGTTACTCGCAGGAGTAAAGTTGTGACATTGACTCAAGTACATGCAAGTTCCCTCTCTGAAATACTTCTCAAATGCCTCTGTCTCTCTTTGTGTGCATCCAGCCGTCGAGGTTTCTGCCTCGTATTGAAACTGAACGATGACCGACTAACATTCCGTGAGCATTCTGAGATGTATGTGAAAAAAATCTCGATGGTTTGGTGAAAAAAAATTGATTCGTTTACCTAAGTTTCTGCGTCTTTTTTTAAAAATCGGTGAAAGCTGACCCGAGTGTTGTTGTCGATAACTTTTATTTGATTCAGAGACCGACCTTCCTGTGTTTTCTACCTTTACGGGAGAGTTTATGATAATAATAACTGAAGTTAAATAATTTTGATTTCATACTTTTAAGAGTCACATCGGGGGAAGATATCTTAAGCCTGATTGAAAACTTAGGTTTGAAAATGCCGCACCATTATTTACTGAAACGAAGAGCAAAGGATTATAGGCATCCATACTCAGTACTCCAACTATAAAGGAGCTAGAAAGTTGATGAGAATGTACATACATTACAGTTATCAGAGAAGTTAAAATTGCCAGTTTTATATTGAGAGCCGTAATTGGTGGAAAATAGCTCTATGCTGCGTTTGAAGCAAGGTCTGGAATTCCATATTAGAGATTGTTACCGCAAGCGTCTCAGAACTCAAGTACTTGCCAAAAGAGGTATAAGGGTCGACGGAGTGAGGCATGAGCATTAAGACCGTCATACTCAATTTATGAAGCACCTCGGACAAAGGTTAGCCGTTTCAAATGTTAAACCCGGCTGTTGAGTGCTTCTAGGAAGAATTTAGCTCCGGGAAGTTTAGCTGCTGCATTCTTGGAGGACCGCAGATTAAAATTCTCATTTCACTTAAACTTTCTTTGCATAATCAGTATTAAATCCGGAAAGCCCCGTTTCTCTGCCGCATTTGTTAATATTTATCAAATGAAGATCATGGTAAAAATTTAGTCGTTCGCTTATTTCAGACTTCGACAGAATCCTAAGATATCCTCCGCTACCGATACGAATGACTTTAGGGGGCATCGTCGGGGGCGCCCGCTTTTAGATTGGTAATTTAGTTTTAGCTTTTAAGGCATTTAATCTAACGTTAAACCTGTGATCAACATGACATTCATGCGTCATGTGTGATTCCACACGGCATTAGGGGTGCCTGTCCGTAAATGACCTGGCTAACTCAAACATTACCATTCATTGCGCAGGAAATCGCTAGAGGAGAAAGGTTTCCTGACCAGGAATCGTGTCACAGGCCTTTGGCTTTGCGGAGAAATGTTGTAGATCACCACACTATCCAAGATTCCTAATCCTAAAGGCAAGTTTTTGGAGGATTAAAAGGGGCAAGGTCTTATTCGCTGTTACAGTCAATCAAGGATGGCATTCGTGCGGTGAAATTGGGCTTCAAGGAAGCCCAGTCCACGAGGATAGAATTTATCTCTAACTATCGCGAAGGCAATACAGTAATCATTTATCTTTGCCACTTTTGTGTGTAGAAAGTTGCCCGGAGGAAATTTTTCCTCAAACCTCAAACCTTTGACTTATAGGGCCAATGCAAATTTTTAAGTGAAGCTACCTTTGAAATATTGTTAAGGAAAATAATAAAATCAGAAATATCTCTAATATTAGTAAGATGCTAGTACATTCAATTCATTAGGGATGTTGTGATGAACAATATTTTATCGCGGCTCATGTTGTTGAAACAGGGTAGGGAATGCACTATTCCCAAAAGATATTTGACAAGTGAACATTGATCTTTCCAGCCTTGTGGAGCGCAACAGATAAAGCTTTCATCGCGAGAATAGGACTGTTTTTGACCGCTCATTTTTTATGCACCATGGTATACAAAGCAATAGGAAAAAAATGGTTGCTTGAATACCTGTAGTTCAACGGATGTTTTTATCTTATAAGTATGCAAAACTTTTTCTGCCATGTTAGTTTGATTATTTTTTGTCAAGACAAATTTAGACTTATTTTATTATATTAAAAGTCATATTTTTTATGCTTCCGCTTATTTGAAAGCAATGTTGATCAAAAAACAGACATTTAAGTAAACTATAATTGGGAAATGTATCTGAAAATCGATAGAAATCATTAATATGTCGTTTTATTTTACAAGGATAAACAATCCATTGTCTGCTCTCGGATAAGGGAAGGAGTCTACTTCTAATTTATACATTAGTAAGGTGCACTCTAAATCTCCCTCTCCACCCAGTTAATTGTTTTGAAATTGGGGCATTTTCTGTCTATATCCCTTTGACGTACAATTTTCTTCCCTCTCTCGCCCCTTTCCTTCCCTCTCTCTGTCTCTTCTTCAAATTTTCTTCGTCAGAAAATAAAGGAAACGTTCATTTCTCCTCACATTTCCGCTTTAGCTCCGGCCAATCAAGTGTTTTCCCGCTCCCTTCGAGGAATCACCCCTGCCCATCTTCCCCTCTGATCTTCCCGACTCATCGTCTTTAAACTCTCCGAGATTGTGTAGGATCAACCTGGGAAAAGCTCACAGTCATGTTAACATACCGTTCATTTTTTATCGCCTTTGATCTCCTTTTATTGACTGACGCTCTGCGAGTGACGTCCAATTTAATTATCGGACTTGCGTTTCAGTTCATGTGAATCCATTTCGAAGCGTTCGTATTTCGGTTTCCTCTCTCGGGGAGGAGATATCGAATCCAACTCCCCGGTGATACGGAAAATTGAAATATGGGTCACTTTCATGCCTCCGATTCCATCTCAACCCGACCATTGACCTAGCGACACCATATAGGGTCATTCACAGGGTTGCCTCATCGCCATAATTCAAGGGATGATGATTATTTTTGAGGAAAATCAGACTTTGAGCTTTTTTTTTTGACCTCAGAAAACTTGGGAATTGATCATATTAGGTGATACGAGTTGATAATTGAATCTGTAAATTATTAATGGATTGAAATGCTATTCGAGCCAATTTGTTCTGAAAAAATAAACTATTAATTAGATTTATTTAGATTTCGGAAAACATTGAAATGCACAAAAAAACTCCATTTTTTATATTTTCACCAAAGACACTTGCTCTAAGTGGACCGAAAATTATCGAGGAATATGAATTGCGAAACGCTAAAAGCAGAGCAAAAAAAGCTCTTTATCTTTTTCATGAATTTCACTCTCTGTAATTGCTCAAAATGGACAGATAATTATGTAGGGATATTTATTGTTAGTGAGTAAACTGGGGGAAATGTATGCATCATAATCAATTAAATTTTCCATATTGGATATTTGATTATTCATGGGAGGCGACCGACAGCTGAGGTCATTTGCGCCATTTAGGATAGGTGGGTAATTGGGTAATGGTAGGAGTTTTCAGGGATCGGAGGAAGGGTGGAGAGAAATCTAGCGTCGGCATCAGCTTACTCTTAACGAAAGGCGCCAAGGGGACCACGGCTTAACGTCCCATCCGACGGACCGGGTACTGAACTTGAAACGCCTTCCACTAAGCACTCCAGTGTGGACCGGTTTTCCACTGAAAAATCTGCCACTTCCGGGAATCGAACCTGGAGCCTCGAGAAGGGAGGCCAGTACTCTAGCCACCACACCAACCCGATCCCCGTTTTCCATATTCCGCACTTCACTTTAATTTCATCAACAGGCTGAAGATACTAATGAAAGCCGTCAAATATTATGAAGCCTAATTTATCATGTAGCAATTCTTGTGTTTTTGTCACCTGCTGAGACAGCTGAAATGGAAGGCTTGTCTTCTGACTGGCACGAAGCTGAGGCAATTACAGATTTACGATCATTATAGGCTCTACCTGTTTATTTACTCGTGCATGTATTTATTAAGGCATACCGTATAGCTTCTAGACTGTTATGGATGTGCCGTTAGTAGTGTTTTGAAATTGCTCAGTTCAAATATAATTATTGCATAAAATGGGATACGTGAAGGGGTAGGTAATTGATGGACGGAGGAAATTGGATTGCGGAATGCACGCAATACTCCCAAATTGGCCGTTGCTGATGTTAATGCCGGCATGTTAATTAGGACGTAGAAAAATGCCATAGATCGTTAACATCTATCGTTATGTTCATAAATACAAATTTTGCTTCCCAATGATGATGATCATTTATCGGTTATTATATTGTGGCAACCGGTGCAGGGTGAGTAATACCTCTTTTTTATTTGCTTTCTTTTCAGTAAAAATTATGAATATAAAACAGAGGGAAAGAAATGTAGAAACTACTACACGATTTACTTTCACGAGTTGCATTGTAAGGAGAGTATTCATCACAGTGTCAATAACGATAGATTCTAGTTTACTGTGTTGAGTTAAATACTGGCCTCCGATCACGAGGGCCCTGTTTTGAATTCTGGAGTGAGCTTAGCCACTTGCGGGAAACAGTATTTCGGATTAGGGCCCCTTGGACCATTTTATCAAATAGTAGGCTAATTCCGACTCTCAAACTAAAGTTTTCTCTCCCATTCCCCCGATCCCCAAAAAACCTACCTACCTACTTACCCTAACTTACGCGTATTACCTTAGCTGTCTATTGCCTTCCATGACAACATCGCATCAATAAAACACTAAGCAGGCGCTTATATTTCAAAAATGATCCGATTTAAGAATTTGTGGTCTCAAAATGTGTGAATTGGTGAGAAAAAATTATAAATAAAGCCGTTCGACAACGGATGGCCGTGCCTGAGGCGCCAAATGGGCCTAAATGCAGCTATTTTGAATGTTGAGGTTTTCGACCCGGATTAAACGTTTTCTAAGGTGAACATGGTATTTTAGTGTTCTTTGGGCAAACATTTCAACCGTTTTGTCGTATGTCGATTCCTTCATGCTGCCTCAAAGGCGCCCGCCGCACGCCTCCCGACGCTCCTGCCGCCTGCCGGCAGCCGCGCCTCGCATTGCTTGATACACGCGACACTCCTCAGTCCCGTGGCACTTCCCTCCTTCCCCGTACATGCTTGCAGGGTGGAGCTAGGGTGAAAAACAATTACTGGAAATGTGCTTCATTTCTAATTTCAATATTTTTAAAAGTACACTTCAAGCGAAAAGGGGGAGGAAAACTAGGGTTTTCAGGGGGTCTATGTAAATAAGTTGAAACAACAGTATGTAATCTCATTACTTTTCATGCCTAACAATCTTAGTTGACTTTTTGTCATCGGGAAAGCTTTTGCGGTGGTTCTGTACTGTCAATAATAAATGTCGGTAGGTCTATTCATTCTTGGTCACACTTCTGTTATAATGAGTCATAAGTTTCACTGCTTGCTCGGTATGATCATTAACCACCCTCAAATGCTGCAGTCTTCTCTTCAAGAAAAAGGCTTGAAGTTTACGATAACCTTGAAGGTTAATCTGATATTTCCTATGACATTTAGAATGATAACCCAGTTTGTAGGAATCAAATGGTGAAGTTTGCGTGGGATTCAAATGCCCTTAATCCCTTGTGGGTGTGCACGCTGACTTTTATTCATCTTCCCTCGAAGGAAATCAGGGGAAAGGTACCATATCAATCTCTCAAAGACCAATACTTAGGATTAGAAATTAATTTTGTGGATGAAATTGGAGCGTACCTGAGGCATGAAATCATTCCCTAAAATGAAAGAGAGTGGTTTGATGCTTCTGAACCCGGCTTTCCCTATACGCATTCCAACGCTCTACGCTTATTGGGTAAAAGTACTCATTTATATTTTGTTATGAAATAATATTAACTCTGGATATTATACAAATTTAACATGCCATTGGATGGTAAACAGCGACTTTTCTCATTCAACTTCCATTTTTAATTCAGGAGGCATTTTGTTCTGATTAAAAGCGGCAATGCGCAAAATGTACTGTCATTAACAAAATGAGATGACCTTCATTTTTGAGTTCAAAGGTCTCTTTGAGAGCAGGCATTTGAAACCAATGTCCCATCTCCGTTTCTCGGGCGATTTTCTGAGGAGCACATCAAGCGCGTCCTCGCCTGTCAACCACTCCCTCCCCCTCCTTACCACTCGACCCTCTACACTTTCACACCATTTCCCGGGAGGCGGCTCCTTCCTCATTCGACCGTCCAAACCTTGCAACCCACTCGATTCCATCTACGCTCCCCTGGCCGCGTCCTCCGCCCGCCGTTTCACAACCTTATCCCCCTCCCCCCCCCCCGCTCCCTCCCCTGGGCTCTTATTCGTAAACCGATCCCGCAGTCACGCCTCATGATCATCATCTTGTGCCCTCTGTTCCGAACCGCTTCACGACCTCCTTCCCCGAACCTTTCCTCGTCCTCTCGAAAACCAACCTTCCCTGCTCACTTTCGGCCCTTTTGCCCCCTCGGTAGGGAATCTCCCCAACCTTCCCCTCCTTCTACTCTTCCCTCTTTCTTTTCCTCGAAACCCAAGTGAAGATCCGGTAATCACCACAGGCCCTTCCTTTCCACTGCACCCTCCCCTCTCTTGTCTATCTCAACGGGAAACGACTCACCGAGCTCTTCTTTTTAAATTACCAGTTTTCCTTATCTTAACCTCAATGCTTGCGCCTTAGGTCGTAACGGCAGTATGTACGTACTACAAACTGCTCTGTTAAGAACATCAGTACACGGTGGTGATCATGCTTTGTAACGGCTTCTTGACTCCTGAAGGAAAAAAAATCAGAAACAGATGTGTTGCGGGGAAACAAAGTGGTTTAAAGCAAATAATAGTTTTATTTCTTCATTTTTCTTCTCTCTAAGGAATTTGATGCTTGATTGCGTTTTGGAGGATATTTCAACTGCTTATGAGCTTTTGTCTTTTTAGTATGACTGTTAAATTTTTTCAGTATCTTGTTTATCTCGGGTGGAAGTAAAGTATTTTTCCACATCTATTAATACTAATTTAAATTACTCTAGTTTAGTCATGATTTCACAGCTGCTTTGGATTCAAACTTCTATATCCCTCTTTTGGAGCCGATTAATTTTTTTAATCATTAAAATTCAGATATAATATGAGGTGACCCCAAAAACTGTTACAAAAGTAAGTATTTTGCCCTGTATTCTGTATTTATAAAAAACACCAACACATTCACTTTCTAGTGATAAAATACTGCGGAGAAAATTATCGTGGTCTAATTTAAGTTACTTGAAGTTAAAATTAAACTTCATTGATAGAGTATTCCATTGGAATTATATTGTAAGGATTCAAGGCTACATTGATACTATATATTCATTGATGTTTTCTAAAAGTAGAATCGTGTCGATAAGGTATTAAATAAACTAATAGCCTCATTGTTCACTGCTTACATGCTGAAACGCATAAATCACTGCATGAATTTTACTATAGATTGTCTACTATAGATTGTTTACTATAGATCGGTGTTCATATGCTGCGTATGTTTCGGTATGGACGACTTATATCAATTGCCACAGCAACCAATGCTCATGTTCATATGGGCGTATCTAAATATCACTTTTTGGGTATTGATCAACAACTGTACGCGAAGCGTTCTTTCATGTGCTTTTAGCTATTCCAACAATAAAAGGTTTATTCGTTATTGCTGATCCCTTTTTCCGGTTACGATTCAATGAGGAAAACTTTAGGATTTTTCCTTCCCAAGTTTCTTTCTTTATAAAAAATTACTACTCTCCTTTTGAATTGCTATTTATTAGTATACGTATTTAAGTATTTTTAGTTAAATAATTTTTTCCTAACAAATTTTATTATTTTATTTCCGTGTTCTGAAACTCTTGGATACGAAATGATTTCATCATTACAGAGGCTAACTTTAACTTACTTCTATTAGGTCACGAAATCAATGTACCATACTTCAGCATACGAATATTTTGCTTTTGGATTTACGATCTTTATGATTGATTGATTCGTGGCTCTCAGGATTTAATTTTCTACGTCAATGTTTGCGATATCAATCTTCGTGAGCGATTTAGCGATTTATATCTGTAATCCAGTTAAGTGTGACGTTTTGTCTTTTAATTTCATGGAACGAAAACCAGGGCGATGATGTGTAATGATCGCATTAATGCATTTGTGAATGTAGAATGATTCAATATAGCATTCAATGTCGTGGTGAGGATAGATGTTAAATCGATAGGCAAACAAATTTTAAAACGGTTCAGCTCCGTTTAGAATGCATGTTTGGGCCAATAATTCAGGCACTGAGATTGCATTTCATGTAGCATATTTATACAGTGGGTCTTATTCGACACATTTAATTTTAGACTATATCACAGCAATGATAGAACGTTAGCTTAAGAGGATGCGGTACCCCCCCTATTTTGTAGGCTCTTCTGCAATCCTCTCTTAGTCAATTTTGGTTATATTAACTTGATATTGCTGGTTAATTGAAGGAAATTTGTGAAACTGGGGTGCTGTTCTGCGAAAAATTATGCTGGTAGGAGGGTTATACAACAAATTTAGTCTTTTTTCAGGAAATTTTGCGAAATGCAAATTCAAGGAACTGAGTTTTTGGTTAGGTCGCTACCTAGTGTTATATTTCAGTCATTGGCATGCCAACTGCCACTGCGAAATTTCAGAAACGGAACTGACCATTTCATATATGCGTTTTCTTAGCTCACTGGAGGAACGAGGGGTGAAGGTGTGGAGAAGAGTCCGCCAGGGATGTCCTTGGCGTAATTAATTGTCAACAGGCGCTGTTAGTGAGCTACTTGAACCACTAGTCATATATATCTAACGCACGCGTTAATCGCAAGTTGAGAAGTTTTTCAACCCTGAAGAATACAGTACTTCTGACGGTATTGTTCACTCACTCAGTGATTCAACCCGAAGGTTGGTTTGGATAGGTGAGGGTAGAGCTCACCCCGTACTAAGCCACAGGCGCGTGAATTTCTCACATTAAGGATAGGGGGGCTAGTTCCTTTCCCTGGGCCACCTCGCACTCTGAGGATTGTTATCTTACCATTATTGCTCCCGGTATCTTCAAAATGCCTAGCGCAAATAGCGTCAAAAAGGACGGATTAGTAGAAAATTGAATTTGTCAGTTGCGAGAAGAGGAAGTAGGCGTTAGAATCTAGGTTGATGGAGGGAAGAGCAAAGGTAAAGTATATGTAGTACGAGGAAAAAAGTCGTGTTCCATGGGTTTCGGGAATTATATCTTGAAGTATTGGCAACCGATTTTACGGAAATAAGAAAAATGTCTTAAAATGTTAATGTTCAAGTTACCATTCGCACCGAAAATACTTTTTCACCGTGGCTGTAAATTTAGTTTATTTTATTTGAAACAACATCCGATGTCCTCCAGTGCATAATATCCGGTTTTGTTGAAGATATATATTCCTAAACCGAAGGGACTCGACTGTTTGTACAGACAGTACAGAGGAGGCGATAATTCTTCAGAGGGTCTTAATTTCATTTGAGTTTAAATTTTCTCCAATGCCACTCTTCAGTTATTGTTTTTTTACAGCTAGTCATAGCTCAGGGAGTGTGAGATAGCCTCTCTATTCTGCTCACCCTAAAGCAACTTTTAAGTCTGAAAAAAGATAAAATTAGCTTTTTAACAATATTGTCGTTTTTTAATACTATGGACACATTGCAAAGCATCGTGCCTATTAGTTTCAGGACTCTATCGTTAGATATCACTCCAAAAAAGTCATTTTTGTAGCTGTGAAGAATAAATGCTGCATCTCTTGCGCCCGGATGGCTTTGAGAGGGCAAGAAACTGCAGAGCACAAATGGTTAAAGGACTGGGGCTCACATTAGAGCTCTTCCAGCATGGAAGCTGCTGCTATTGTAGAGGGATTTTGTAAAATGAAGAGAAATATGGTGACCAATGTACATGTCTCATCAAAAACGGAAGTTCTAGACACAAGACCTCCCAAGACATTGACCGTGGTTGAGTGCTGTGAACATCTTCTAAGAAATTATTCTAATAAACTTAAAGAACTAGTATTCACATTAAATAATGATAGATATGTTATCATGTAACGAAAATTGATTGCCAAAAACATTTTGCGTTTGAGAGTGGTGGTCACAAGAGCTGTTGAGTTGAGGATTTGCCAAAATGTGTCAATTGTGTCAATTATGACACCACTATAGGAACATTTAAAAGTGGAAAGCGATAGCTCTCTACCGCTCATATGAGGGAAGATGTACCGGGACAGTGGTCAGCTTCAATTTGGGAAAACCTCTGCAAACCCTTTGCACAAATATTTGTAATGTGAGTCTAGAATACCACTGCAAAACGTATTTCCAAATAAGTCGAAAGAAGGCAATTTTTTACCTCCACCCGAAGAGGTATTTTGGAAATTAAATGCCCAACATCGGCTGCAGAGAAGAAATAGTTAATTTTTGGATGAAGAACAATGGTATAAAAATCAACCGAAAACTATGCATTACTTTCAGATCCAACCAGCTTCACCTATCTCAAAGAGATTTCAGTGGGTGAATAAGGGATTGGAGAGGATCCACAGGAGCGAGTAATTTCGGAAACAATTCATGGTAGACAAATTAAAAAAAATACTTGGAATGTATGCTTCCCGAGTTAGTCAATCCAAGATTCTCCCGATCAATTCCAATTCGGAATCCCCCTCTATTTTACCTACCCAAGAAGTGAGAAGATGTGAAAATAAACATAAGGGAGGAGAGAAGAATAAGTTATGCAATTTGGTAAAAATAAATCATATCCAAAATCGACATGGCTTCATTCTATTTACTCCCAATGTGGGGTAGAGTACTGCTCAGGTAGCACCTTGGACTTTAGAGGTGAGTGGTTTGAAATTCTAATATAACAAAGTTGGTGCTGGAATTTTGTCCGCCTGATTGTGAATAGGGTGAAGCATTACTAAGGCATGGATCAGTATGGTTTTAGGAAGCGATGAGCACGCTCGATGCTTTAGCCTAAATGAATATCGTAAACTGATACATATATGGAATGAAAAAAATGCTATGTATATATTTATTTAGTCGATTTTAATTAGGACATTGTTAGGTAATCATAGCCATACTTGACGAGAATACTGCAGAAATTAGGTGGGTGCAGGAACTAGAAACTGACATCCGTTTGCAATAGAAGAAATCGGATAGGGTTACAAATAAATTCGCCATATCCTTAAGTAAATTAGCATTATGTTTTAGTAAAACAGGTGATATAAAGAGATTAACATGACTTTCGAACCGGATAATTCATACGTCGTCACGCTGCAGTTTTCTACGAAGTTGTACGACGCGTAACCAACTAAGGAATTTATCAAGGACAACAGACGCGCTGTTGCCACAAGATCTGTTGTCAAGTCAACCTTACGTGCAAAGCCCTGAAATAACTACCGCGCGCGCGATGGCTTACGAAAACTTCCCCAGTGAAGTAGAAGGCTCATACTACCGATGGGAAAGGCGAGGGTCCTCTTATGGGGCAATCGAGACACTGGGAGGGGTTACCTCCTCCCCCAGCACGGTAACAATACTTATAGGGCACACTGTACACAAATGCGTCCATTGGATGGACGCTGACTAGGGTAACTCTGTTGGTCGCCTTTGCCCTCTTTAAACGAAAGAAATCACGCTCCACGTCCTCTTCGGATTGAAATCTTCACTTGGGTTTTCATTATCCCTAAAGATAGGCAACCTACCGACACAAGTGATTGCAGTAAGTCTAGCTTTCAGGATATATACTAAAGGCTGTATACCTTTCAGGATAATGCTGATATGCCTCAACATTGCCAGAGAACTTGAAACTCAACTCATTGCTGATGGAAAGTTATTTCCCTGCAATTTAAGGATTTGCTAAATAAAGAATGAAGGCAATCCGGTAGGCAGAATAGCATCAAATCCTATATCTATATCCTATAGCACCAGATCCAATAGCATCCTTTTGTTGCTTAGATAAACTGCGGACTGCGACAGTCAGGTTTCTGACGCGGCGCGGCGTCGTAAAATCCATATAAGTTGTGAGGAAAAAGAGACTTCGGGCATGGATACCGTGTGTGATTTAGAAATAACCTTGAATTCAATAGCTGCTACAACGTTATCATCTACATTACCTTAAACTGGTAGGTGATTCACCATAAACTTTTAGGAATAATTTACTAATTTATGATGAATTATCAGTTGCTTATTTTTTATTTAGGTGCTTAACATTTGATGCCAATGTTTGAATAATATGTTTTTCGTGATGATTACGGGCCAATTTCCATTAATTTGTCATTGGCATAATGGAATGAAATCCACCTTGTGCTTAGGCTTGCCTCTGGTGACATTTTGCGATTGTAATTTAAAATCCTTAAATGGATATGAAAGAAAACCACAGATAAAGAATTAAATGGTTATTCCATTATGGAATTATTTTTAATTATCTGTTAAACATATCATAACAAAATTTAAACGAAACGTAACGGAGCATTATTAATCACACTTGGGTAAAAATATTTCACCCAGTAGCCCAACCGATAATGTATTTCAGTGCGACGATTATATGCCGTTATCTTCACGTTTACCATGTTGGTAGTTACGTATTTAGATTACTTCATTTTGCTCTCACTGCCCTGAAAATTCGGACTAGATTGCGGATTACCTTAAAAATATATCTTCGAGCCAGGATTTAACATATAGTACTTTAATTTCTTGGAACTCTTTGAAGCTGCATGTAACCTGCTTGAAATTTTCACAGAATTTGGAAAAGACTCATCTTCATTATTATTGATATTTTATAAGTAACGACTGGTTCTAGGACAGTTCATGCCAGATCCACTGCCTTATTACGCCATTGTAATTCCTATCATCCAACAATACGTCCTGCATTATATCCCTCTTAAAATCACAATCCTTATTTGTTCTCTCCCCAGCACCTAATCGTATGATCACTCTCGACTTTGAGGAGTCTATCCTCTTTCAATATTTCTTCGGTACACTCTTTCTGCCTCCTTTGAATTTCCCCAATTTTATTTCTTCACCGACCGCACCTAAAATTTTATCGTTTGTTTTTCCCTTTATTCTGCTAGCTTTCTCCGTCCTCTTCCAAACAATCTCGGAAGCCTCCAAAATTCGCTTGTAATCTTCCCTCAGAGATTGAGTTTGTCAAGCCTATAAAACCTCACAGATTTATAGCCTCTCAAGTCTTTGCGTAGAATTCATGGCACTAATTTCCTTTTTTCGGAGGTGTATTAATGAGAAGGCTTTTTCTCATCTTAGCTTACACAAATTTAGACGTTCTCAGTTCACAGTGGCGAGTACTTTCCAATGACTGGTTCTTTCAGCCGATGAATTTCATGAAATAAATGGGGGACAAAAAGTAAGCTCGATTGTGGGTATAAGTCTCATGAAGACAGCTTCCAAAAGTGTAATGCAGTATAATGTGGTTAAATATAAAATAGTAATCAATTAACTGTTAGTAGGTCTCTATTAGCTCATCCATTCCACTGCATAGAATGAACGTGTAGAATAATAGCAAGATTTTTAAGGTTGTTAGGGCAGTATATAGAATGTGGGATTCATGCATATGTATGTATGTATATATGATAAAATTAACTGAAAGTAACGGATCATTCTAAGTAGACATGAGAAAACAAAAATACTCCTGAGTTATGTATAATCCAAGAAATGTAATGATATTTCAGTGAAACGAAAGACGAAAACTTGGAAAAAGGAGAAGAAGCAAAATAATGGGAAAAGTAGAGAGGTTAGGAAACCTCACTGGATCCCTCACATTTTCGTAAATTAAGCCGCTGTCTAGCAGCTGAAATATTGCGTACACAATTAAAAATCACATTTCTTTCGAGGTATGCCTAAGATCCTTAATATTTGAATATCTCTGCCTTATATGTCAGGGATTCTCTCAGGTCGGTTTTATAATCTCGGAAAAAATGAATGAACCGGATGTTGTACTCTGATGGTCTCTAGCGCGAAAATGAAATGTGTGATTTATTCAATATTTCATGTAAAGGTAGCCTAGAAACAGAATTAAACCTACTTCTATCTCTTCCAAAACTTGCCTTTTGTGTGGATTAACTGAACCAAAATTTCAAACGTCGCTTCCACCATTTTGCAAATATGTATATTCGTGGGTAATCCCTCTCAAAACCTCCCCCTCCCCATGCGAAACCGCTGTAACGGCACTTGAACACTTGGGATTCATGGCCTCATACATTTCGGTCCGCATGCCCCGGGAATGGTCATGCCTCTTTTACTCGCTGTTCCATCTAACCACGTGAAATCCACTCTCATCAATATGTATGCCCTTTACGTGTCACTTGCCTATGTGCGGTAATAGTGGCGAGTGAAACTGCTCCTGCAACGCAACCAGTTCGGGATCCGACCTCATTGCTGCTACTCCGACCTCTCTGTAACTGCGCAGGCAGCCTCCCTTCAATTATACGTCTCCATCTAATCGCGAGTAGAGTAATTACTCCTTAGTTTGCATAGTGAGGTTAACTGCTCCACTAGTTTTTATGAAAGTTTATCTCGAGTTTTTAATCTTGTGTTTTCCTAGAACAACTATTATAACAGCGAAATGTATTACATCATATTTGTTAAACTATACTTAGACCTATTTTTTTGGAAAATAATTAGTTAATCTGATTCAGATCGTTTAGCGTTACTTAAATCGTATTATTTTGCCACTACTGAGAAAAGGGGATAGTAAATACCATGTAAGTGCAATCGAATGAGGAAATTTAATGGAAAGTATATTTTTTTTAACGATTGCATACTTTTATTCCTGCAACCACACTCTTAACTTATTTAGTCACCTTTACGGCCATAATGTGACTGATGAGCCCTGAATAAATTAAAAACATATATAATATATATTATTCAGTTAAGTGTAACTAATACGCGTGTTTAGAGCCAATTTAGGCAAGAAAAAAGGTATCCATTTCTGTGCTAACGTTTTATCGGTTTGCTGACCACGGGTACCGCATATTTAGGGTTTTACCGTGTTTTGTTGTTTTAGTAGACATCGCTTTTCTTATTTAGAACCCATTATTCATTTTGTTTAGAATATTTCTGTGAACATCGCTGGGATAGATGTTCCAGTCACTCATATCATTTCGCATCATTCTCTTCTACGCTCAAATGAGGGGTAGGTTGAGAGAAAGACTCAAAAATTACGTGGGAGGAAACTCCCACACTAATGACTTTATTAATATATTATAAAATATTATGTGTGATAAAGTACCCGCTCATCTTCAAATTAATAATATTAATATGTGGTGCGCAATCAGCACAGGGAATGACTGTTTCTTACGATTTTTCACCTCGCTTTCCCTCGTCGCTCAACCGAAGGAGGCCTCATTCATTCGAATGAGTTTAGTCAGGTAAGGAGGCATGCGAGTGGCCCGGGAGAGAGGTTGGTCGTTCGGCGACGCTGGAGATGGAAGGGATCCTCCGAGATGCACGCATTCGCTGCCGAGTGGATTATCGAGATGCCCGCGAGCGACTGATAAGGGAAAGTTTCGGCTGATTCGCGACGATTTCCTTCCTTCCCTCACGGTGCACTTGGGATAATTGTTGCAATCATTATTAATCCCGGGTCGAAGTTAATGGCCTCGCGCACAACGAGATGAGCGGGCGGAACGTGCGTGGAGTCCCGGAGAAAAGGTAAACGCAATCGCACACACTCCCTCTTTCTAGTTCGCGAACTTCGGTCGACCTCACCCGCGACGTATTTCATTGCCGGCTTGATACTTGCGAGGGTTATTGCACCTCACGGAGAGTTCCTTAACGAGTGAGTCTTCCTCTCGACCCCCCTTTCTTCCCTCCAACGCCCCCGCCGACCCCCGTCATGAACATACTCATCTCATCCTCTCATTACCTCCGCCATCCTCCTCACACAGCGCGAGCAGCCCTACCCACACGCATACGCCCAGCCGCAGCGCCTCCCCTGTCATAAAATCCGCCCACATCTCCGTCAAAGTGTTCATCCCTCCCTCTGGTTCCCTGTCTTGCTTTCCCAACTCCGCGCCTCTCTGCCTCTTAATACTCCAGCCTCCTCCGCCTATCCGGTTAAGTTTAGGCAATGGATGCGGATGTACGGCCACAGTAATTAACTCCGCTCTGGGGATGTCTCCTCGGAAGCGCCGCATCAAGTGTCCTCCATATCCTTCGACGCGCGGTTACCATCTCTTGGGGGACGGTGGGGGTGTAGGAAAGGCCCGTATCTGCCTTCTGAAACCCACCGCACCCCACCTCAGCCTCCTGCCTACCCGCAAGCCAACTCTCCCTCCTTCTCCGTCCCTCTCCTCCCCACAACCTCGTTACGCCACTCTGGTTCTGCTCCCCTTCCCGTAGACCTGTACTCCTCATCACCGCCTACCCGCTGTGGGGAACCCTTTCCCGTCCCTCGGCACCCCGTGAAACCCTCGATTCCTTTGCTCCGCACCCTTTTGAAACTGCTTTCTCGCCCTTCCTCTTTGAAGAGCACCTCGCGAATGTGTTCTCCTTTGCCCTCCCCTGGTCCTCAGTCGCCGACGAGTCTCCAGGGGCAGCTGGTGGCGAGCTCCCGTGATGCGCCCCGCGCTCCAGACCCGCGGTCCCGCCCTTTTGCCGTCGAGAGGGGACATTCCTCGGCTCACCGCCTTTTGCGAAAGTTAAACCGAGTGGCTCCTTTCCCTCCGAAAACATGTCGGGTTTCTACTTCCCGACCTCGGCAAATAGCTTCGGCGAGAGTATTAAGGCACAGGGTCGAGTGAGTTCCCTTATTGAGGGAAAAGGATCAGAAAAAATGGTAATAGCTTAGGGCATTCGGCATTTTCATTCATTGAGACTTAAGTTTTGGAATTGCAACGAATATCATTAATAAGCCAGCAGTCCTTAATTAGTTTGGTGCAGCTTTCCACTCGATTTGACAATCAGCTAACTTCTTCATATTTAATCATTCTTTAATTCACATCCTTCACTACTTGCCCCATATATCTTATGCGAGGACTTCCATTGCCATTATTTCCACTCACTTGTCTCTCCACGAGTTAATGGGAAGAATGGCAAAGGGAGACCTCGTATGGGATATATTATGGGATATATATATATCCCATACGAGGTATAGAGCTTATACCATATATACTAGGTATAGAGCATGTTGTAAGGGATGTAAAAGAGAAAAATTATGTAAATATGAAGAGACAGCTGATAGAGGAATTCAGAACATTTTTGCACATTTTTGTTCCTTTTAGTGGGTTGCGCTTTGCTTAAGTGTTGTGTGTTTTTATTTGTCCTAATTTCTCTTAACTTTTCGTATACAGGGTGGCATGCAAGTTATTTCCTGTTTGTGGAATAAATTATATCCAGGCATCTTGATTAAAACATATAAAATGGCTAAATTCCTGTTGTTTGGTCTTTAAATGATTTTTAAAGGTACTAGTAGAATTTTCACTGTCTCTTTGATTTGGTGCGATGAAATGAATTTGCTCATTATATTGGAGAAATTCAATGATGTAACCTTGAAGCCTTTATTATCTGACTTTGAAATTTGAATATTAGCCACATAGCATGCATACTCCCTGGTTTATGTTTGTATTCAATGGAATTTATAAGTGAAAATTATCTGCTGTAAAAACGTAAACAAACGAATAATATATTTTTATTCTATTTATCTCGCGAATTTGAGGTATATGTCGAGTTTTGTTTTGCGTGTTCATATTTTTTCCACACGCTTGCTAATATGAGTCACTAATTGCTATTAGGAATCGAATTACTATGGGTGATACATTTCCAGCAAATCTAGGTCAAAGTCGTGGTAAAAAAGATCTACGTTTGTGACCCACGCAGTACCTAATCCATAATTTGAGCATTTTCAAAATTTATTGGTAATATTCTGTCGAGTGATGTGTTTGTCGGGTCCTAGTCATAGAGTAGAATATCATTACGCGTACAGCATTAGGAGTAGTATATTCCATGTTCAGCTTTTCACTGCTTTACTAGGTGCTTACATTTTTCGGGTATTGCGATAAATTAATGTGCGCTTCATGCATATTTTTAAAAATCACCGAGAACCCATTTCTTTTTTATACTGACTACTGAAATTCTAGTGATTATAATTCTTGAATAATTTAAAAGCGTTTCAATGAATACTGTTTTCATTATTCTCCTCTATGATATAACTAATTGAATTTAAATATTTGGTAATTAGGGTTAAATAAGTGAATGAAACCACTTCATACCTCCAAAAGGCATAAAAATACTTTGTTTATCAAACTCTTCGATGGAACAATACTTAAGATATGAATTTCTGAAGAGAACCTCTTGCTTTGTCTTCTTTTACCTACTAAGCTCACTGTAATATATTTATTTTCACCACTACATCTCAACTTTCCTCTTCATCCTTCGGCAACTTGTACTTTTCATGTACCTTCAAGAGACTCGATTTGTCCTTTGAACTTGGTCATTCGCTCTGGGTATTTTCTCTACGGCCCTTATTAATCCTTTGCCTCCCTTCCGCATCTTCCGACTGCGCCCATGGGGATCCTTTCCCAGTTGACCAATTAACTTCCCTTAAGTCCAGCGTGTAGGATTCCTCTCTTACATTCCTCTCGCCCCTTTGTCCGGACGACTCAATTTGTTTTGTCCCACTTGATTGGTCCATTCAGTGGTCGCAACCGTGCGACCGCATTTACGCATGCATGCAGGCCCTCACTCTCTCGTGTGCTGACTCTCCTCTCGGAGGTCTGAAGGATTTCTTCTTTCATCTCCATTTCTCCCTCTCTCCCTGAATACACATGCCATCACCTCACTGCTCATTTCTTTTTTCCATTTTCTCTTTGCTTTCCTTACTTTTTAGGAAATGAGAGGCATCGTAATTTGTCAGTATGCCATTATATTTCCCTGTGACCCAAAGTTGCTGAATATTAAGCGGCAAATGTTTTCCGTCTCAGGATATTTAGCGATCTCCTACGCTAAATTAAGTTGATCAGATAGCATTTGTATGTTTAATATACACCCTGCAATACAGTTATTTGTTGGGAATGAGATTTTTTAAACTATCAAACACAACCGATGCTAGGATTAAGAGGCTCCTATACCTACCAAACAACTAAATGTCTATCAATGATCACTGAAGATCTAACATTTTTAACTGGCATTCAACTAATGCCATTTGAAATGAAATGCAAAATTTTTTAGATCCATTGTAAAATGCCGTATTAAGAACATCCAAATGTGATTTATGAACAATAAGCTTACTAAATTCTTCCATAATAGTAATGTTTATGATTAAATTCCACGTTATTCTTTCAGGAAATATAAATTTTAAGCTTAGTTAAACAGTCGTTAGCTGTACAGTTACAGTCGCAGCTTCTTATACTTAGGAAAAATCCGTTTATCCGAGTATTAAACGAAAATGAATACACTCGTAATAACGTTACATTCCGTAGTGTTTAAGTGTTATTGGGCCTTGCGTAAACTTCTGACAGTATTTAATTAATTATCAAGACATACAAAGAGGGGGTAATATTCAGGGCTAGCCTCCTGTCTGACAAATTTTTTTATGAACTGGTTCTGTCTGCGGGTGACGCAGATATTACTGGCTATCTCTTAAGAATATTAGCCAATGGCAAACTATGCTGTTTGGTGATTTGGTTTTAAACATCAGGATTTAAAGGGAACGTTTTCCAGTGACGACATCTTACATCGCAAGAAAGATTTTCATTTAAGTCTACAAAGTTCAATTTTCATTCTTGCTGGCTGATTCATTTTTTCCATTATAGAGTTAATAACCATGTGAAAAAATCTCTGTCAGTGAAATTATATAATTTTAAGTTACTCAAGGAAGTCATTTTCTCATGAAGGGATATTACGTGATTATGGTGATTTTTGATTGCTTTGAATGCGTCAAAATCACCACGATCGAGGACGAATGAATCTTCACAGCACTAGCGGAAAGAAAGGCTGACAATTTTCTCCAAAATTTGTTCCATAATCTTGTTCAGAGAGATTAGAACTTAAAGGGTCTTCAAACAGAAATTTTGCTGAAATACCAACCTCGTTGAGGCATTATCTACCCTCTTTCTCTCCCAATTCACCCTGAGCATCGGGGCTTCGAACGCTGACGGCGGAATATAAAACGTCCTAATCTCTCAATTATGCAGTATAATCTTTTCAGTGAATCCTGGATAGTTAGCGGGATCCATTTTACCGAGGTAAAGTTTCCTTCCTCATGGTGCCCATGCGGTTGTGGATTAGATTGGCAGGAGGAATCCGTGTGAGATACGAGGGCGCTTCAGAGTGATATGGCTGGGCAAGGGTGGCGGTCGGTGATTTAGGGAGGGATGCCTCAGAGATAAGAGGGGAACGTATCGTGGGTGGGTGAGCGGGTGGTACTGTTCCTCATTTACTCGCCTTTTGGGTGCGATTACATTTCGGTGGGGAGCTCAGGCTGACTACTTTTTGAACGCGCTCCCTTCGTGAAAGAGATGAAAAAGGAGGAAGAGAGAGGCGGTTGGGTGGGACAAACTTCTTAAGACGCGGATGACATTTCCTTCAATTCAGAACCACTAGTTTTTGGTTTTGGTTGATTAAATTGTAAGCACAGTGTCTTTTGGACCTTTAAACGTACCTTTTTTGATGCTCTCGTAAATTTAAACTTAATGGGTCGCACCTTATTTTTTTGGTCATTCGTACAGATGTATTAACTTATCAAACTCGGCTGAAAATAGATCATAGCGTTTACGCACATTCGTACCTGTTCGGATAGGTAGCGCGACCACGGTAGGGATGCACCCGTACTATTACGATGAATAGTCTTCTGTTTGAATGCATACGCTGTAATGTCCTATTCCAAAAAGTTGGGATTTGACTTAGCCTTCGAGATTTGCTCCATGACGACGTGACGAACGTGAGTCGAACACCCGATTTCCTGAAAAATCTAATATTTAATATTTTATCTCTCTTTATTGTTTTCTCGTAATGGAACATACGATTAACAAATTTAAATATCATAAAGTTATAAAATTTCATTTTAATATCATAAAGTTATATCAGTTACACATGATAAAGTTGCAAATATGTTAAAGTTCTCTCGAAATTCAGAAATATAAAACACCCATGCGTAAAATAGTGTAAGTACTGACCTAAAGAGTAATTTACTTAAATAAGAGTCAGTTGGTGGGACATGACCTATACATGATGTCATATTTCTCACTGCTACTACTGTTGCACGATCGACCACTCTCAATAAGTACAATAGTGGCCTAGTTTTAGATAGTAATCCTTGTGATTAGACTTTAAATTTAGAATGCTGGAATTATGCTACTTTAGAAGTCTTAAAAATGGACAACTTTCATGATAATATGGCTTGTTGGTTTGCCATTAGGTCCGAAGCTACTACTGTATTTCAGAGCTTGCTTCAAAGCTTACGCAGTAATAATTCTCAAAAGCTTTTTTACATAATTGATTTTGTAAATCAAACAATAATGCTACTAAAATCTTAAATTCAATGACTCAGGTAGCACTAAAGTTTGTGAATAAATGCTCATAGAAATTTAAGATACATAATTTATCCAAGAGGAGCGGTTTACGATTAAAGAGGATGAAAATATAAAGTCAAAAGTTTTAACATATAATGAAAGTATGGAAAAATATGCCGAACTTATTTTTAATGCATCATGCCCCTCAATAATAAATTTGCATTAGAATACCATATGTGTATGCAATTGTCCTGGGAAAAATTCTGGTTTCCCAAAGATTTATAGTGTGCGGGATATGATAAATTGGTTTATCAGTGTAGAATTTTCGGAATTATGGCCTCGGAATCGTGTGTATATAAGGTTGCTCTTTTGCGCATGCTAAAGAATCAGGCGATGTACTGGACTTCTGATTTCATGCAAAATACAGCGAAAACAAGCATTTTTAGATTGCATAAATTTAGGGTAAATGATTCTCAGCACATACGGAAAACGAACCAATGTAGTTAGATTTAGATACCAAACGACTTGTAATTTTTAGTACAAACTTAATGCATGAAATTTGTTCTTCGGGTTATAATGGCAGTGTCTTTAAGTGATAAACATGCAAACTTAAATGATGATGCATGCATGGAGGCAAACTGTCAGCAGATATATTAAACTATTTTGTATTTTCTTTATTTTACATAATGAATGGAGATTAGAACAAATTCTATCGTCCACAAAGAATATATGTTACTGATGCATATTTTTAGTCTGTCTTCCTTATGTCAGTATATACCTACGTCACGTCTGGCTGTTTGATTGAGAAATCCAAATACAACAGTACTTAGAGGCTCTGCTTCTCCCCTTATGGGAGGGAATTTAAAATCTCTGTTTAGAGAATCTACTGAAGGTAATTTCTCAAAGACAGAAAGGCAAAGATCCATTTTAGCTGATGACAGCTGTATATTAGGAGTATTTAAGAAATATTAAGCTGGTGTTTAGACTAGATTTGCCATTATTTTTCATTTATTCAGTATTAAGGCCTATTTGTTAATTGAATTCTTTTCTGTGTTGTGATTTTCCCTTCACTGGTGTTCGTGCAGCTCAAGTGGCACTGTTCCTACAAAGTTCTGAATGTGTCATTCTCTAGTATCTTTCGTAAATCTCTCTACCTTGAAGTATGTAATTATTTTTAGCGACATTTTAGATTACGATAATTTAAAAAGCGTAAATGTAGTAAAAATTTATAAATTTTTTAAAGAAATCGGTATATTTTGTATTTAATCTTCGAAAATAGATGCATGAGAACGTTATTTCATGAGAATTTTGTTTTCGGCTCAAAAAAGATTCAGTGTGGAATTATGACCATGATGGTCAATCATATAATATTTTATTCGTATAATCAGAGGTGGAGATAGTATTGTAATGTTTTATTCTGTTATCGCTGAATTTTCGTTGTACCTTCAGCTGAGTGCTGATTTGATGTACTCAGTTCGAGGATCTCTCTAAAAATTTTCAAATTGATATAGAAAGGAGAATAGACGAATTGTCTCCTTTGTTCCTTCAACTACAAACAACTGTATGAATGAAAAAGCAGCTTGTCATTTGATTGGGTTACCAAATAGTAACTTGGACCCAGCGTACCTTCCCGTACGCCAATAGATTCAATATTTTCTCCGTACCGGAAATAGATCATTGAGTTGCACAAGGCTGCGTATGTTTGCCTTCAATTTTCAGTGTATAGCTGCGTACATTCAAAAGCGTCTGCCGACGTATTATTCCTGAAAGAAATTTCTCCCTTCTTCCACTCGCGAGCGCCACGAACGGTCGAGGGTGCTCCAGGAAATATCACATTTGGGTAGTTTTTATTTTTCGCTATTTACCGGAAAATATGTAAATAAGTCACCGGGAAAGTTTTTGGAGCGGAGTCGTAATATTCTTAAAAAAAAATAGTTTACACGCGAACTTGATTTGCCAGTTTTTTTTCCCCCTTCGCCTCCCGAAAACCAAAACTGGGAAACTTTCGCGACGCCGAAGGCCCCCGCATAATGCCTTCGGCCTGTGACTGCCTGTGTTCTAACGCCATCGTGTGCGTGAGTTCGCGTGTGTTCTGCGTGCGTGCGCGTGTCGGCCGGGCCGAAGCCGTGGAATTATGATTTCCCTCCGGATTTACGGAAGGCAGTCGTTCCGCTCGGTTTTTATTCGGAAATTTGAGGCAATAAATATGTCGTGGTAAGCCGCCTCCTCCGATATAGTCACAGGCAGCCTCCGAATGAATCCTGGGGGCTGTGGGGGGAAAGTCGGCCGACGCCTACACCACCACCTTCCCTACCACGCTCCCCTCCCACCCCCATTTATTATCTCGGGCGCCATCTCTGCTCTGTCTTCCTCCGCCCTTGCAGAAGAATAAAAACAAATAAATAAGATTCCGCGGCGGAGGACAACCGAGGCAATCAATTCAGCGGCCATTTTACTCCCTCTCTCTCTGCCTTTCCCTACTATACTTGTACCCCACCCCCACCCGAATCCTAGTTCACTGCACACCACTCCTCTTCTTGCTTTCATTTCGTCATTTCCCTTTTCTTCCACCATTTCCTTCGTATGACTCCTTTTTTCCTTTCAATCCTATCCGTGCGTTGCAGGATCATTGCGGCTGAGGTATGGAATAATTAAATCGCGATCAAAGTAATGCGCATGCTCTGTAGAGTAATTAGGACGTTGTTATTCAACAAAGGTATAGCAATCATAGTAGAGACAGAGAGGGATTTGAAGAGATTATGGTAACCATGGAAAGGCCAACGACCAGACGTCAGCTGAGGATCAATAAAAAAATAAGATATTGGAATAAGCAGGAGAGAAGAGGCCCATACCAATGTTAAACTAGGAAAACAAAAACTTAAGGAGGTGAAGAGTACTATTTAGTAAATCCGAGTAGCCAGCCGCGGACGAATCATGAAAAAATAGGCAGTAAAATAGCCCAGGCAAAGATGGAATCTGCCAAAAGTTGAATCTACTTACAGCTGAGAATACAATCGTGGCGTAAGGAAACAAGTCATCAGAACTTACATCTGGAGCATATTTTTTGTGGCGGTCAGGCGAAGACGATGATACCATCATCGAAGACAAGGTTGGAAGCATTGGAAATGTGGTGCTACAGAAGAATGATGAAGATTAAATGGATCGACCGAGTGAGTAACGAAGAAGTCCTCATAAGAGTGGGAGAAAAGAGATTTCGTCTGAAAGTCCCAATAAGATGAGACAACTTATTCGGCCTCATTATGAGCCAAAATGACCTCATGAAGACAATCGTCAAAGAACAAATGAACCGATTGAATGACGAAGGCCTCGTATGAGATATATAAAATAAGTGATAAAGGACGTGAAAGAGAAAAAATACGAAAATGTGAAGTGATTAGCTAATAGGAGAATCAAGAGGAGAGCTACTTCGAACCAATTACAGGATTGTCGAGTGATAATTATGAAAGTAACGTGAAGAGTTCCTTCAGAAGTTGTGTGAAAAGTTAGCGCATGATTTAGAAAGCTGGAACTAGAATAGATTGAGCATTTCAGTTTCTTGGGTTGCGTTTTGGAGGCAAGTGGATGTAATAACCAAGATATTGATAGATTTGGACAAAAGAGGCTTGCCTTAATATGTGAGACGTTGGAATCCCGGTGGAGATTTTTGGAAAATATTTGCACAGAATATTATCTGGAGCTCGGCGTTGTATAACAGCTAAACATGCACCTTTGGGAGGAAGGTCGAGAAGAGAGTAGGGACGTTTAAGATTTGGTAATGGTACGAATGGAGAAGATACAATAGGCGAAAAAGAAGACTGATTACAAAGTACTGGGCATGTTTGGGGAGAGAGCAAGTGGTTGTAGGGAATGGGAGGCAGAGCAGCTGGAGCCTTGGACAAGTCATTAAAGTCCATGGTTCATTGAAAGTCGTCAGAAACAATAAATAAATCTTTTGATCGTTACTAAATTTTAGCGGACGTGGAGAATTATTAAGCTAAGAGAATAAAACCACGGTTTATGATCCTAGTGTAATTATATTTAATTAAAAATTCACTAAAATGTCCTTTTGTCATTTCTGATGCTGCCTCACTAAATGCGTTTCCGATGAAAAAATACGTTGGAGAAATTCGCTCAGAAAAGATACCCCTTACCATTCGAAAACTCAGCAATTGTAAGAGAATATTAATTCATAAACAACAAAGCTTAATGTACCATTCACAACGAATAAGGTGAGGTTTCATCAAATTCATTTTAGGAAACTCAATGGAAAATAATTTTGGTCGTTATCATATGGAATATCCCTAATCCCTATCCCTACGAGTTATGATTTAAGCAGCACAGCATTCTAAACATCAAGACAACTTTTCGGTGAGAAATACTTCTTGCTTGCCGTTTTGTAGTATTTAAGATTTCTTTTAATATATTGACAATTTTTGCCGATTTTCATCATTTTCTCATTTTTTTGGCTTGAAACCTTATTTTACGCACTGAATCTGTCTCATTGAACTTGATTCTCTAAAGCCTCTTAACACTCTTACCCGAATTTTTCAGCGTCACAAGTGCCAGCCAGGAAGGAAGACTTCATTTAGGAAGCCTCGCCTGAAAATGGGGGCCTAAAAGATCTGCGATTGTCTGTTACGGAGGTATTTCATTGCGCGAAATAAAATTTCCTGGCCCACGATCCTTTTCCTACGTCCTTTTCGCACACATCGCGCCTCTCCTCCCCTTGGTCGTACGAAATAAAAATCTCGGAGTGGTAGCCGTACTGAATCAAAGGGAATAACTCTTGCGACTTCCGTGATTTTTTTCTTCGCCCCATTTCCTTCTCCGCTCTCCGTCCTCACTTCGCCTTCCCTTTTTCCTCCAAGCCCTCCATATTATTTCTTTTGCCCATATCGGATTATCTCTTATTCCATCCAACCCCCTTCCCATCGACCTTCCTTACACTGCTCCTCCGCCCAGTATTTCATTTTCGGCCTCGGCCCGCTTCCGTTTTGACGTCGTGGGACATTCAGCTTCCACCCCAGATTCCTCTTAAACCGCTCATCCAAAACCCCGGACCATGCTTCCTACTTCTTTATTAGGCTGTTGCGTCTCCGGCTGCCTCCATCTCTCTCTCTTGTCGTCGCTCTTCCCCCACTTTCCTCCCATAGAGCCCTCATATACCCTCGCTTCCCCCCTCTTCCCTCGAGAGGAAGGCACACCAGATTCACTAGGCGATGTCGAGGGAGACGTTTATGTTCCTCTTGCGCGGAGGAAAGGGGGTTGTCTCTGTTACGGGAGTGGAGGTTGTCGGCTCACCTTGGGGCGTTTTTAAGTGGTCGTTTTCGCAACGACTGCGGGTCCTCCAAATGTTAACCTCCAGCACCGACCGAACACCCGTTCTAGTCATTTTCCATCCCAATATACAATCGCAAGTCCCCTCCTCAAGCCATCCACAGGCCGAAGGAGCAGGCACTGAAAAGGGGGAACCCTCTAGCAGCACATAATTAACGTTGCGGTGATTTGTTTTGCGATTATAAAGTAACACTATTGAGGCTCCCCAGACAGTAGAGGCCGTTGAATTTATAGCATGTATGTAGGTACCTACTCTTGCACTTTTCGTTACTTTGTGAAAAAAATTGTATTTTTTTAAATCAAGATAATCATACTGCACTGAATCAAGAAGAGTCATCTATTCCAGGTGGACAGCGCATAAAATTGGGCATTATAGCATTGTATTGCGAAATAGTTAAACGTACGTATTTTCTGCGAAGGAAAATGATTCGTAAATAAAGTTCTGATATGTATTGTTTTTCTGGTCACTATAAAATTATTATGGATATAATTTTGAAGCGCACCTGGAAAGCAGATGGTACAAATATATACAGAGATTCAGTTCTCCAGTATTAATTATGCATGAGTAATCTGCAACTTTACTCAGTTTGTTTTCTTAACTATTATATATTTAACCTCAGGTTCTTATTTTATATAGCGAAATTAGGTTTCCTACTTACAGTATTATTTCTCGTAAGAACTTTTTCATGGTAGAAGCTCAGTTTTAATAACAAGTCACAAGTGCGGGATTTATCAACGGCTTAAATTCATGCAATAAATGAATTGACTTATTACCAACCCTGGGGCCACAAATAAAATAGTACAATCCGGATTTTTAAAGCGTTGGCCGTATTTTTCAGTGCCTGCATTAAACACTCACGTAATGAAAAAAATAGATGGTGGTCTGTTAGATTCTTAGGTTAATTGACTAGCACAATAGTGAAATAGGTTTCCCAGAGATGACCTTTGGATTTCCTACAGGTCAAATGTGAATCTTAAATCCCTCCTAATTAGGTGTAAAGTCCAGGTAAAACCAAACGAAATAGGTGGCATTTATGCACTCAAATATGGTGACTGTGCCGGGATATATGTGGGTCAGACCTCCAGAAACTTTGAATTTCGGACCAATGAACTCTTAGTGCCTTCCATGATCAAGTGGTAAACAGAAGCAATTTCTCAAAGTATTTTTAAAGGTTAGGACATTATATTGGCTTTGATGTTAGTATTTTAGCATACAGTGACAACAAACGTGAGTTGAACTCATTAGAGAAACTCGAAATTTTAAAAAGATTGCACGACCCTGAATGTTTATATTTAATGAATGTATGTTCCTCGCTTCTTCCCCAATTCTCAAAATCGTGAGTTATCTTCTTTTTTCTAACTATCTCCACCTCAAGAATGCCCCCTCTACCAGCCCGACGGACTTCGAACCCGTGAGAACCCCCCCCCCCCCCCCCCCCCCCCTCAACCCTCCAACCAAAGGTGTATAAGCACTCAATACACGTTTCCTCTTGTTAGCTATGCACCTGATGATGATGCCAATACATTTAAATCATGATTGTGCCTTTGTATTTCTGACTCTATGAGTGTAAGTTCAATTCATTCATTGTATAAATGAAATTCCAAAAAGCTACCCAGTATCTCATTTATTAGCTTAAAATCACTCATTCACCAGCCAGACTCCTTAAATGCTAAAACGATTCGGTTGTTCAAGATAAAAACAGCTGTTTTAGGAAAATTTGGCCAATTCAATGTCACACTTGCCTCTGTGAAAGAAACGGTTCCATGAAATGAGCGTCGAAGCACAAACTGGGAGGGACTGCATATCAACACTTCGGAAATAATGAATCCCAATATTGAACGTACAGGCCAATGGTAATTATATACTGACCAATGATAACATTTTTCTTTATAGAAATATATCCGAAATATCTTTTTTATTTACCGTAATTTGAACTATTAAGAAAGGAAATTATTTATTATACTAAATATTATATAATCAAACCCATGATTGGTTTGAAGCAGTTATCCGCTTACTATCCTCTCGTTAAATCCCATCATTAACATAAAGATTCCCTCTTACGTCCTCCATTTGGTCCATGTATTCCATGAGAGATTTTCCTCCAATTCATTTTCCATTTCATTTTCACTCGATGGTACTACTCATGAGGCCATTACGTTCCATAATGTATCCGTTATGGCTCTCCCGCTTTTCAACGATTTTATTACCTCTAAATTTTTTTCAACTCTTCAAACGCCTTAATTAGGTACTTACTACACAATTCATTTTATTTTCATCATTCTTCTGCGATGCCATATTTTGAATGCATCTGTATAGCTTTTTCTGCGGCTTTTATTGTCCATACGATCCTGATATAAAGAAGAATGCTCCATATCTAACATAAGTTATGCGTATAAAAATCCTAACTTCAAAGCTTAAATTTTCAGTTGAGGTTTCATAGACTCTCATTCTCGTAAATGTTCTCTATTTCTGGAACAAATCACAGATTTTTCTTTCTCCTTCCATCTATTACCTGCTAATCTGCTTCTAAAGTTACTCTATGCGACCATCTCTTAAAACTTTTTTTCTCAAGTTCCTTATTGGTATGTACTACCATCTGGTGTTCTATTGAATACCATTGTATTTCAATTTTTTTTAACTTCCTGGCGATAATCATTATCGTTTACTAATCAGCGAGAGCCGTTTTTTAAGTCCTGTCTCTTAACTGATCGCTATGTCGTCGGAAAATTGCTACAAGATATTTTTTTTCTCGTGGATATTACTCTTCACAGTCTTATTTTATTGTTCTCTCCATGTAAGCGTTAAAAATCCAGTCTTATCCGCGAATGCAAGAGAGCGTAGGGCAAGAATATATTTTATTTTCCTTAGCTGGAGTAGGGAGGAAGTATGGAATTAACATGTTGCCGATTAATTTGGCGTAAAGAAGATAGTGCGACGAGCAGTGATGTGAAATGTAGCCTAGAATGACCAAAGAGAGCGTTAGAAGCAAATTATCTTATGAAGAAGGCTTCATAAGATAATGCATTCCGCACATTTTCAAACTTTCAGGACCAAGTGAACCCTTGAAAGAATATATATTACCTTGGAAGCCTGGAAGGGAAGTCCAAAGGTCATTTGTGGAAGGAAAATTCTTTTTTGTTGCTGGAAAGAGTGGTACTAGAGCCATATCGTGACAGAACCAACATTGTCAGAAGTTATCTGCAAAATTACAAGAATAAGGAGTAAACTTTAATGCAATGTGAGCGTTAAATATTAGTGTAATTAACATAACTGTTCGACCAATGTTTTGAAGTGTGTATATTGTGGCGTATTAGAGTAGCTCCCGAAGCCAGATTATATTCCGCTTATTAAGCGTCAGTCATGAAAGAATTAGTGAAGCCTCAAAATGTTTTTATTTTTTAACTGTTCTCATTCTACGTTTTATCTACTACTGTAGTCTGACATTATCAAAAGATAAAACTTGATGCCATTTTTATTGATTTGCATGTTTAAATTAGCATTTACAAAAATTATAGCATTACTATGTTCTCACTCGGAGATGCTAAGCTAGCAAAGGAGGAAAGTTAAAGAAATACGTTTGCCAACGATTGAACCTTTTCATCCCTTTTTATTTTGCTGCGGTGGATGTATTGGTTTTAGATTTTTATTTCTACATCTGTTGTTACTCCATCATTTAACCTTACCATTTCATTTGGTAGCTTTCTCATAGGAATTTGCGAAATTTATGGATATGATTTTATCCTTAGTTATACACCAGAAGGGTAGCTTACATTTCCTATTGGATGCATGATATAGAAAATAGGTTCCAGAATTTTATAGTTTTCAGAAGGACAGCCAATACCAGAAGGAAATGTTTGACTTTACATTGCTCTCTTATATCGGGAAACGTAAGAATTTTTTATGATGATAGATCTTCCGAGAGCATTTACTTACAAAGCCAAAGGCATAGAGTCCACGCGGGCCATCTCGCATAAAATCTACAATAAAATGTACATCGTACGAGGAAATAAAGGAATGCGGCGCAAGCGAAAAATAAAGAACTCCATCCCATATCGTATCCTAGTCGAGACTCCATTTTCCTTCGAACGATAATGCTCAAAGTTTCGCTTTTGTTTACAAAGGTTGAGGAGATCGGGCTTTTTTGAAAGCTTATCCCTGTTGCATTCGGTGAAACTCCAGCTTTCAACGCAGTGCAGCTTTTTGAACTTTCACTTCTCCCCCACTTCACGACTTGATCCCCTCGTGTAAATCCCAGTGCATTTCATATCCTTTTCCCGACATGCCTCCCCATTCCTCTTCAACTCACCCGGAACCCTGGGATCCCTTCCCATGGCCTCCACCCCTCTCGTCTTTCGTACCCACACCCTTCATCGACCTCCTTGCCTCGACCCGTTCCTTCCTCTTCTCCTGCCGTTTAAAGCGCTTTCCGGATTTGGTAGCCCGATACATTATATATTTCCGTGTACAAAAGCCTCGTTTGTTTCCTTGGAGATAAAACAGTGTTTTTCGCTGTTTAAGGTACCCGCCGGTGATGATATTTTTTTATTATAATGAACGCTGCTGTCATTATCTACGTAAGTTAGGATTCCTTTTATGTGTGGCCCCAAGGATCTTGTGGGATGAAGCTAGTGTCTTCCTGCTGGGATTGTAGGAATGAAACTTAGTTTTTTGTCCGTACATTATTCTTTTTAATCTTCTCCTAGATGTGCAGCGTTGACTTCTTGTATTCGGAATAACTTAGCAAATCTAAAGAGGATCAGACGCTGGAAAAGAGTAAAACATTAACTTTTTTTTACCTAACGAATTCTACAATTTGTATTTTAAATGCACATTTCCTACCCAGGAGTAAAATATTCTTTTTTTACTCTTAATTTTCGTGAATAAGATTAAAGCATCGTTTTAATTCCTAAGTGGTCCTACAATGCTGTTTGAAGGTCAAGGACAAATAAAATGTGTTTTCATTTGTTGGTAATTTTACGTTCCGGCCCTCCTTATTATCTACTCTTCTACATCATTCCCCAGTTTCTTTTTGAAGAACCAGAAGGACTAGATTAAAAGCTACCAAAATGTAGGTAAATATATATCCATTTAGAAAATAGCCCTGTATTATGACATATGATTAGATGTGGCCAAAGAATTCGCCCTCGGAGTTACTATCTCTGGTATTGTTCATTGCATTGTGGGAATTTGGTCTGTGAAGAAAATATCGCACCGATGCCTGTTTCCACCAAACAGCCAGTCTGCCTGTATGGTTGCTATTCGTAAAAAGTTTACAGTCGTGCTGATACTACGCCGTAAATTAATAACTTTTGTAAGAAATGGAAGTATATATTAATTTTCGCCAGACCTCTATATTTAGGATATCTGACTCCCGGTAGTAAGTACCATTTGTTCGTGTCTATTTCATTAATTGCAGTTTTTTCAGAGGGATCTCCTTAAATTTGAGATGAAGTTTATTTAAATTTGCCAATAATCGCTTTTGATTTATCCCATAGAAATACGTCCCAATAGGTTCTATTCCATGCTTGCATTCGTCGATTAAACTATTTTTCTGGTGTTTTATGTACTAAAGTTGGATTGGAAAGTTGTAGCGTTTTCATTTTCTTGTTTTTTATCTTAGATATTGAGAGGTTGTCACTCCCGTCTTCTAATAGGTACTCATGCATGATAGGGAAATACCGATATATTTTTCTTACCAGTAATCAATTCATTAATATGTAGTTACTAACCACCTGTCCCTTGTATCTAACATGTGTCCATGAAGAAGTGCATGTTTGGTGATCGTCACCCCCTGACACACACCCTCGCGGTGGCTCGCAGGGTATTGCGTTGACGTAAACGAAGTAATAGCTAATGCCAAGATTGAGGATACGGAGTTGAAGCTATCTCAGGAATCCGCTATCTTATAACAAGGCTACGAGGAGCTAAGTAACTCCCTAATCCCCATGAACATTACTCGGTAGCAACGACAAGCACGCCCGCAATAATTGTCAGAGAGAAATTTACCCTCGATTCCGAATTGGTATCGCTTCAAAGAGCTTATTGCCCGTTCAGCAATCCGAAACTTAGGTCTATCCTCATCCTGCATATCTTTCTCCTTCCCATCATGCCCCGTCCTTCTCCGCCCTACATCCTACTCTTACTCGTTTCCCATCATTTCCCAAGCTCTCCTGAGGACTTACCCACTGTCTGAAACCCTGCATCTCTCCGCCTCCCTGTGCGCCATCCCTTCCACGCCAGTTCTCTCTTCGGGAACATCCACGGCTCGAAAAAACCCTTTTTCTTTTCTCGAAAACCCTCGGAACACGCTCTACTCCTCCTCCGCATCTTTTTTAAAAGCCTTTTATACACCTTTTCCCTCCGGGGATGTTCCTCGGCAAGGCGTGGAGCTCGCGGGACAGGGAGGAGGAATGGGAAAGCTAAAGTGGGTGAGTCGGAGAGAGAGAAAGGAGAGTTAGGAGAAAGAAAGTGAATTGGACGGATATGTAGTGAGTGGATGAGGGAGGGAGGGATGGATAAGATGAAAGAAATGGAGAAAGGAACGAGTGTGTGGTAAAGTCATAGCTTTAGCTTTTGCAAAGACTGGGGATTAACATCTGATTACGGGGACCATAAATATGTGTATTTCCTCGATGGTTACTGGGAGGATTTGTACGAAGTAGTATGCATGTAAAAAGAAGTGCTGGTAGCCCATAAACAAATAAAAAGTAATTTATCCATAATATGCAGACAAGTATTTGAGATATCCGTGTGACGGATTCGAGGCTCAAATTTCTGCACGCAGTAAAATAGACTCTGTTATATTTTAAAGGGAAACATTCAGAAGTATCGGACTGACATAAGAAAACTTGGTTGAAATTTGAATTCATACCATTGTGCAATCAAATCAGCTATCGTACAGATATGAGCCGTAGTGCACTTCTGAAATCCCTGGAGCATACTATAATTGAGCTATACACTACATAAGTAAAGATTGAATGACATAGCAAGCGCCTGTGTGACCTGAAAAGTGAATAATAGCATTTTTACAGAAAAGGAGGCGACGGAAATTAAAACTCTAGAAAAGATCGTATCATGTATCATGTCACTGAGGATAAATGAAGATGAAAGAAGGTACCTTTGTAGGGCGTAGAAGAAATACTATACGAAAAACGGCCATCGCAGAGGCAGAGAAGTTGTTGGTAGACATGGGTACTATTATTACATACGGAAATACATTCCAATGAAAGTGGAGCCTGATAATAAGAGCTCAATACTCAGATGTGAAAAGTGAAGTACGATATAGTTAATAGCTACGTCACGAACACAGACGTGTGGCATAGTAAAGCTCTCCCCATGCTGCATTAATTGGAGTGTGAAGATCATTCATATCGGGTACATGGCCCAACTTCTTCCCATCCCTGTCGTAGGTTCCAATTCAGTTACGTTATGTTAATTTTGGCCGCATCGAGAAAAGGAACATCTCCGTAAACAGATAAAATCATTTATTGGGAATGTTAAGAAGCGATCTTTGCCGTAAAAGAAAAGGATTTACGAGAGGGTTTTGGAACTCGGCGAATCAAATAATATCTGGTAAGCTCCAAAGGCAATTAAATTGAAGGCTTATTTATTAAAGACTGAATGATGACTACTCACCTGTAAATGTTGGGATTATCAGTTTGATATTGTCGGCATAAAAACTTGTAGCCCTCCAAATTTGGGGAGAAATAGTCAAGTGGCTATTAATAAGTGCGGGAAAAAATACTGGTACGCATTAGATTTGATCACGAAATGTTTTATAGTAGCACAGAGAAATTAATTTGTGCTATTTTGAATAGGTTGAGTTAATGAGTTGATCATTGATATTCCTAATGCACCAAGAACGTAGTCCGAGTTAATGCGTTTTTTTGGCTCTGTCAAAACAGAAATTATTTGAAATGAATTAGTCGATTAAGATAACTGAATGATTGGAAATGAAAAATTGAAAGTGGTAACTAGTTGATAATTATGCTTATCCCTTTATAGATTAAATTGATGTTTAGTCATCTCATTGAATGATAATACTTATGTGTGCGCACTGGACGATGAACGTTAATAAGAGCTGCTAATTCAATCATTGGTGATTCAGTGGGTAAGAGTTATTTACAAACTACTTTACTAAAGAATGAAACGCTCGCTGGAGAAGTATGGATATATTTCCTACCGGGAATGGGAGGTTGCGGTGTTTAGTAACGTCACCGCTCTTACAACCTGTAAACTGAATCCGGGTGGTGGCAATGGACGAGGCCAAATGGTAGCGGGAATCGCAAGCGGGCTACCGTATTGGAAGGCAAAGGGAGCAGAGAGTGGATGGAAACGACGCCATTTACACATGATTTACACCAAACCCCCTTCCCCCCACGCTTCACGTGTGCAGAGAAGAAAAGGCGGAGGGACGAAGCATGAGGATCCCAGGTCTGGTGTTGATAGATTCGGAGGAGGCGGAAAGAAAAGCATGTCCAGGTTTATTTTATGGCGGCCGGAAGCGATGCTTTACCAACTCGAGCCATTATCCCTTTGCGAAATAGGCTAGCGAGGTGGATGGGGAAAATTTGAAAGGGCTGGAAAAATACTCAAAATCTTGGTTAACGTAAAGCCTGTAAAGTGATGTGCTTGTAGTAAAATCGGAATGAGAGAAATAATAATATTAAAATTTTGGCATAAAAATAGGGAACTAATCATTAAAATATCATCAGATAATAATGGATATACCGTTAAATGCATGTGATAGTTATTTACCGTAAATTAAACATAAAAACTATGGGAAACCTGTTGAAGTTTTGTAATTGGACAGCAACTTGCCAAAAGTAATGGGTCGGTGTCTGATGACGTAGATATTCTAAATATTCGAGGGATAACAAGTGGTACTTATAAAATATGAAAATGATTTTACTTTCATAATCTTGTGTTAAATTAATGAGATGATACCTGTGTATAGTGATTTGTTTAGCCACAATATAATTATTATAGAAGTGGGCGTGTCGATGTTTTTTTATTTTTGAACCACAGTCTGTCTGTCAATAGAGTGAGGATTTTCTTTGTGAATGAATGCCGCATCACAAATTCTCAAAGAATTTTGGTGAACTACGACACTTTCAATACGAATACTTAGGTATTACTTGCTAATAATTCCCAGTATAAAAAAAGATCACTGTGAACTACGTGCCCTAAATACTTGGCATGACCACATATTCCTAACCAAACATCATCCCCCATGGCTCGAAACGATGTAAATATGAACTTGCCACGGGTAAGTTTTGTAGCATCCCTTGATAATGACATGAAAGTGTTGAAACCGGTCGGGGTTTACCTAATAAACAGTGTCGATTCACAAATTTAACTTAATTTTTCTCTAATTGGCCAAATATAGTTGTCTTTATTTCTGAGAGTATGCTATTCTCTCTGAAGAATTGTTGCGAGAAGAAAAAAAATAGAAAAAGAGCATAAAGTGTTCGAATTTATCTTTCCCTCGGTTGGCTCGCCGTTTAAAATATGAAAGGTTGCCTTTTTAGCACCCGTGTAAATATCAGTACTTCCTGCTAATATTTGCTGCACTCTTCCGGGAAGTTTTGTCACATTTTCCTCGGCAAATGTCGTGAGAAAACATAGTCATACTATAGGCATTCTTGCATCATGCTACTTCGGTGAGTACCCTACTTTAGGAAACCATATTAACTAACCTATCGTTAAGCTACCTAGTAAAGAGCGAAGAGGATGTAATTATAAAAAACTCACATTGGAACATGATGACCATTTCCATATCTCGATGATCATTTTTAACCTTTTTTTTGGGTTATTAATGACACATTGACGTTCCTAATTCCGATAATGACTTTTGATAGTAAGAATGCGTTGTAAAACCGGAGAATGGAAGAGTTTAATCCTAGCATGGCTTTCAAACTGTAAAAAAAGTTAGCATATCTTTTAAAAAGACATTTTTATTGAAGTACAAGCTTTTATCTGCCATCCTTACCACAGGAGAAATGTGCAGGATGTTGACGACGCATCAGGTCTCGGCATGTACTGTGCAGAAAAAAATATAGAAATGGTGCGGAAAGGGAAAATGATATCCTGGGAATATTATTATTATCCTGGGATGGAAGAAATTCGTTGGTGGTGCCGGGAAGAGCGTACGGAGCTGGAGAGGTGAAGGAGAACGGAAGATGGGAAAGGGTGAGGCTGGAGTGTGAGGGGAAGAGTGCGAGATGGTCCCTCGGGAGCATCAGACTCTCTCCGGCGAAAGAGAAGGCGATCAATCAGTCATTGGGCTCACCTCTCCAACAGCAGCGCCCCCTCCAGCGCCACAGCCAACACCAACACTGCCCCCATACCCAATCCCTCCATACGCACACACACACGCTAGCGGGAGCACTACTATAAGATCCCGTTCCCGAAATGGATCTCACTCCTCTGCCTTCGCCCACGGAACGGCCGCACTTACGCTCAGGGGGCGCCCACCGCTTTGTCGTCCGGACCTCACCGAGGAGACGGGTCATCGACTACCAGCCGTCGACTTCCTCTCAACTCCAGGCACATCGCGGGGAAAATATGTTCGGAATATCCGCGGCAATGCGCTAAAGGGACTGGAATTTATCTTTAGAATCGTAGGACGGTATTCGTCCGAAAAAGTATATGAGAGAGAGAGACAAGTTATTTATCTCCGGTAAGGCTTCAGATAAAGTACGTAGCGGTGAGCCCCAGGGATCAACGCGGAATAATATTAAGTCGAGAACTGAACGAAACGCAAAGGAAAGCTGTGCGTTTTGTATAAACTCATACGTACGCAAATAAATACTAACTTTTCCATCAAGGCTCAGAAGTGAGGGCTTGTAAGGACTAATTACATGCCAGATTAATTTTGTTTAATAAACGAGTTTTCGGCTGATTGGGAATACGTAATTCTATTACTGCACTCCATCCGTGAGACACTTGCTAAATGGAAGCGAGAAAAGAGTTAATGTGTCGAAAAGTTAGAATATAATGCTTTTTCTTCCCTAACAACATACATTTTCACAACCGAAAAAGAATATAAAGTTATGTACGAAAATATCTCCCTTTTCACCTTTTTATTCTATCGTTTTCTTTTTATATTTGTTCTACTTGTTCACAGCTGGTGCCTTGAAATATTCAGCGACATTCAATTGCAACTGCTCATTGCGTAAACATATAAATACAAAGTTTCGCCTGCATGGAACTGATATAGTTGAAAAATAATCTGTCGACACCAAATTCTAGATCTAATGTGCCTGTGACGGCAATCAGATTTTCTTTTTACTTTCGTGCCTTTTGTTTTACACCTAAAATTAATTTCTCCTGATATCACACCCGTGGTCTTCTTCTCTCGTTACTTCCTTGCACTTTTCCCTCAACGATTGTTCTGTTGAAACCGTCGTGTCTTTAAATGTGGGGTAAAATGTTTGTACGTCTTCTTTTTAGATCTTTCATGAGATTACTTTGCCTTCCTCCAATATTTCTTAAAAACTCGTTATTAGTTAATTGGTGTCCTCATTTTATTCTCAGAATTCTGCTGTGACACCGTAACTCAACACTTTCCTCAGAAATCGAAGCTTCTTGCTATCAGTGTTTTGCTGTCATTAGTGACTGTTTCAGCCATACAGTTCATCTTTCTGCCTTTCTCCTCTAAAGCAACCCATCATAATCCCTCTCTCTTCCCTCGCCATGCCCTACCTCTTGTGAGCTGCTCAGCCCCGCCTCTCGACCACAAACTTTCTCCCTCCTTCATCTCGTTGCTGACCGAAAGAGTACCATTCTCCGCCGGCATACAAGCCCTCTCAACCTTGCTCTCCCCTACTTTTCTTGCTCTTCCACGAAAACCTCCCCCCTCGACCCAACTTCCGCCTCCTCCTCTTTCTAACCCCTCCTCCACACCGACAGTTCCTTTATCTCTGTCAATCTCGAAGGACCACTCCATTATTCTCCTCGCCGATGTGCATCATGCCTTTTTTTTCCATTTGCTCCAGTCCGTCTCCCCATATCCGCCCCATTCTCCGCCTTCATTTCTTTTTCTCCCTTCCCTCCTCTTCGGGGTGGGATCTGGTCGCTGTGGAGGTTATAGTTCATTTCAAACATCCTTGTCGCCGAATTTCGTGATTTCTGCCTCAATCTGATCGTCTGCGCTTCCAGTTGGTAGGGTGGTCCCACATACAGAGAGGGAGAGCTTTTAATTAATCGTTATCAAATACACTATCCAAGATTGGAGGAGATGAAAGACTTCACGTATCGCCACTTTCCTGTTTTTTCATGTATTTATTACATTCCGTAGCATAACTCAGAGAACCATAGGGTCATTCATTTTTATGCAATCCTAAGATAGGCTAACTACAGTCCTTCATTTTTCTGTGCTCATCCTCGCTTAAGGTGTTGTATACAGGCGTGTTTTCTGTGCTATCGGTGAGGTACAAAGCCTATATGAAGGCAAACATGGTCAGTGCCTAGTGTGAACAACTATCCCTTGCTTTTTGCATCAGGTTTAGTGAAGCTCTCTACTCAGTTCTTCGACCGTAAATCTCCACCGGGTCGCTCTTCGACAATTATTCTCCATCACATTTCTCTCGTCGGCTGTCTTCATGTCTCAACAAAATAAGTTTGTGCTGTCATTGTTTCAGAATTTTCATGAGATTTCCTTTTTTGTCCCACTCTTAGAATCATTTGGTAGTTTCTTTTGAATATATTTAGTTTTCATCATTTTCACCCTATGATTTCACGTTCCAAATACATTTTTGTCTTGTCTGTGACCGTTGTTGTCCACATCTCACTGCATTAGTTGACCGTGCTCCATATTGTCCAAGCTTGTTTCTACTCCTTAGAATTTTATTCTTATTGCAAATTTTCCTTTTTGCACTATATGACTTATTATTTCTTCTTTCGTACATCGATGTTTTCCTATTTTGTTAATAGCGATGGCTCTCTACTTTTTCTATTGTCCTGAGGATTTCCTGAAGATGCGCCCTGTAATGGCTTAAAGCTAGACCACTACCGGACTGTCACACGTAGATGAACCCGAGAAACATTATTGACGACAGGTCCTTAGCTTTTTGTTTTAATCCCCTTTAAATAATATTGGCCAATATTTTCTTTTTTTAGGGTAATTACCTACCATAACGCTTTCTCATTTATCTGACTTACTCTTGGGTAAAAAGATCATTCCTTTTAAATACCTCAGGTTCTTTCCAATGAAGCATGTGTTACTGATGGTATTGCTAAGTTTCATTAATGCCTATTCAGCCTGGCAGCGACATAATCGAAGTCAGTGGCCTGATATATTTTTAGGTTCCTAACTGTTGGCATCGAATTCCGATGTTAGCCATTCTTTTCCCATATCCTCCTACTGAGAATCATTTCCCTGTTTGATTATTTCGAATTAAAATTACTTTTGTTGTTGAGTTGCTGCAGGCATTCCTTTCATCTCGTAACTTTTCTTCCCAATCCACTAAAAGTTTGCGGGCCCATTCCAGTCATGTCCCGAATAACATTACATCTTTCCCTGTCTCCTTAAGTTGTTCCATGTAATGCAATAAGCCGCTTCCATCTCTTCGTGTACCAGTTTTTTATTTATGTGTGTATATTGTTAATTCATGCTTCTCTGTTTTCTTCTGTCTTTCGGGCTAGTTTAATTCCTCATTCTTTCATCACTAATTTTCTCTTTATCAGTTTTCCTTGTTATTAAATTATACTCTTATTTCATTTACGTGCATAATTTATTTCGCTATTCAGGACTTCTTCATGACAACTTTTGCAATTGCAGATACCTTGTTTTCTCTGTGCTTTATGTTTAAAATTTAATACCATTTCTCATTTATTACCTTAATGGGTATACGAGATAAAAGTGCGAAAATATTTTTTGGTTAACTATTTCACACTTGTACGCGATAATTAAAATAAGTTAATGAGGGTTGACGGAGCTAAATGGGATATCCTGAGAAAATTATGCTCCAAAAGATAAACTGAAAAGATTTACTCGGTTTAGAGTAGAGTAGCGTCGATGTTTCCGCCAACGGCATTAGATTTCAGTCTCTCTCTTGCGTATTTATATCCTCAGCATTAATGATCTCAACACAGAGTAAACTATATGTTCTATGTAGTTTTCTATGTAATTCTATGCACCGACACGCGATACGGATAGGTTAATGGTTGACTTTGGGCCCTTAAAATCCACCTATAAGAATCCATAATATATAATAGAAATAGAAATAAAAATATGCATCATTGCAAAAAGTATTGCCGTAGCTATAGACGATGGTTGTTGAGGTTTACACTATAGTCACATATATTTGTTGCAGAGTTGTGACAAGGGAATTTGTTGGTTGAATGAATAAAAAGAAATCAGCATAGAAGTATGTTTCTATTCAGTTTTCCATGGATTTAGGCAACCTTTTGTGCAATTAGCTGCTAGTTTCATGCGATGCAATTTTTGCTCCACATTTCTCCATGCATCTAACAATAAGTGCGCAATGACAACCCTTGTGTAACACAGCCCCGAGTGTTTGGATGAACTGGTAATAGAGAACCATTGTTGGTATCGAACTATGTACGATGAGCTGTCAAAAGATCGACGGGGTCGGATCAACGAATCCTCCTGTCACCGTAATATGGAGCCGAAATAATTTATCCTGCGTTTCATTCATGATCATTATAGTGATTGTGATCTGCTGTTGTCACGAGGCAAAGAAGATTTTTGAAACAGTTTTTTTTCCGCATGACTTTAATGCACCGCTTAGAGTTTCATCAATAATCCATCTTCTATAATGGTGTCTTTGACGCGGCTACTGGCCATTTTGACGCAGAAAGGGACGTAAAACTAAAATCACAAAGTGATGTCATGATGAAATAATGAAAGCGCAGAATGTAATGGTTGCGAGACCGCAATGCAGTGACATCGGCGGGAGAGGCTTATGTGGCCATGATTATCCATCAAGAACACTGCTCCAGCTAGATACGTTGCAATGTTAATTTATCTGCCCTTCACTACGTATGGTTGCTCTATTACTTTTAGTACAACTATTCCTGCACTATTTAGTTCATGAATGTAGTAATATCGGGTCCTGAGGTATATTAAAACACAGAAGATTAAGTTTCTGAATTTACCGTAAACGTTTTTCTCTAAGGCCGCACATTTAAAATCAGACTCATAAATTGCGGTGTAATTTAAATTCACAACATTTTCAACACTGTGGAATGATTCCATGAATATTCATGATAAAATCCAATGATGTTATAATCAAATATCAATTTAATTTATTCATTTAGCCATCTGCTCTCTTAAATATTTTAGGAATGATGATTTACGATCGGATATTTTTTTCAAATTATTAAAATTGTGGATTGATTATGTAATAATTCGTATTGATTTCCATCCATTTTTCACTCATTGGTTTATTATTCTCATTTGATATTATTTTCCTCATCATAGCATTTCGATAATTTGAAATCCGAAACCGAGAGAAAATGGGATTTCTACTTGTGAGGCTTTAAAGGAGTTTTTACTCTATTCCTGGAACTGTTTATGTCCTCTCATTGTTGCATCTACGTTATAAATGCCCAGAGAAATATTCCCCCGCAAGGTGTCTTCATTTTTGGATTTATCTTGGCTCTACGACCACCTCTTGGGATTTGGTTCGGCCTCTTCAGACCGTCCGTTTGGTTTCCCAGAAGCCAAGCCATCAGAGTTTACACAACCTTATTTCCCAGAGTGGTACGAACGTTCATAATCATTTGGAGTGAGTATGGGTGCTTTTTCCTGAAAATTACTCTTGAAGTTATTTTACGGCACTTTTAAAATAGGCAGCGCTACCCAATCCTTCCTGATCCACTGGTAAAACGACTCTAAATAACAAAATACCTTCGGCAAGGGCACGCGATTTTACTTTCGTGTAGTGAAGACCTAGTTTCAGATGGTATTAAGAGTCAATTTCATTTTAAATGAGGTATTTATGTTCTCTTTAGGCATTTATTCAGCAAAATACCAGTCCTGCACGCGATCCTGTAATACTCCTTGCCAATTGCGGTTCGTTTCCATGCCTTCGGTATTTATCCATGTTCCAGTGACTTAAAAGTCTCATTTATATATCGTTCTCCCTACGTTTATTGAAACCACTATTCAAAGAAGCGTAATCTGTTGTTATGTAAATTCCGTTGCTTTCACTAATTAGTGCGGTTGTGCATGGCTCGCTGAAATATCAGTGCATTTTCATACCATGAAAGGAGATTATGCCAAAGAAAAAAAATATTGACCGTCATATGGCTGGAATATTCATTTTGAGAATCTTTCTTTGGTGATTAGGGGAGGCGATCGAGAGCTTATGTATTTTTTTCGCTATTTAGAAGAGGTAGGTAGTTGGAAAGGGTGTCGCGAGTGGATTAGAGCCTTGGGAGAAGAGGAAGTGTGGATAACATGCGACAGTTATCTATACCGTTCTCATTTGCATCTGAAATAGTACCCATGGTGCCACCCCAAGAATGTGTGACAGGGGTGGGGAGGGGGCAAAAATAGATAACAAATAAGTAAATAATCCTATTCCCAGTATCTCAGTAGTATAAACAGAAACGACAAATTAGGAGAAGCCAACTGCCGGAGTGATATATACATGAATTCTTTTTTCCCACGGCCATACACGTTTGTAGCATAGACTAAGTATGATTCCTCGAAAAATATTATTCACCACACATAATATGTACTTATTTATCATTTTATTTAAGAAAACGTTTAATAGGTCCTCTCAAGGTTAAATAGGACATATTCACGGCTGGTGACCTACCACCCCCTGCCACATACCCTTGCTGTTCGCAGGGTAACATGTAAGTGTTACTACATTGTCGATTTCACTGTTATTGTAATTACACAAAGAGTAATAGTTACATGCCAATCTTGCAAGGAAATAATGGGATTCAGGGTCTTATGCAGATGTGTGAAAAAGTCAAAACTACGCGTTACCTTTCCTTACTAATAATCTCTCCGGCACACTTCGGCTGTAATTTTTTTATTATTTCCCAATGTAAAGCCTTTACATTTGTACCGCATGGTAATTCTTTAAAATTAGCAGCTGTGTTCCACTTGAGTCCTAACAGTTGCATTGTCGAATTCAGCTGAAACAAGAGCATCGAAACTCAGCGCAGCAATGAAACAATTGGGGCGTTTACTCGGAACCGAAATCGTTATATGGAAACAAAAAATGAATTTTAGTGAAAAAATGAATCTTCTAACCACAACCATTCACACAAAAATCAACAATTAAAATAAGCAAAAGGTGACGACCACCGAAAAAGCTTCTTTGATACCATTGACGTCATTTTCCTCCCGTCCTTGACTGCTTTTAGGGTAAGGGAAGGGAGTGGAGGGGGGTTCTCGGAAGGTATGCTCGCACAGATCCTGTCGCAACTGCTTCCTGTGGCAGAGACAGCTGTGTCTCCCCCATTGCGATAAGACGAAGTAGCTTCGCGGGCTCAGTTGTGATTGGGCGAAGCCGAATACGTCAGAGGTTGCACCACGCCCACTTTTCCGAAAGGGTTAAAAACATCAGTTTTTTGCCGCTTATAACTTGAGAAATAACTGACGGGTCAAAAAACGGAAAAATACGCGTATTTTTATTTTACAAACGCGATCAGATTCTGCAATTAAAAAAATATGGTAAACGACCCCATTACGTGGTCAAAATTGTCAGAGAATTAACATCTTGAAAAGTTTATTTTGCCGTTGTCTTCGAATGTGCTAAAATGGCTTGATTTCTGTGTGAGCAAATGCCTATATGGATGAATTATTTCATTTATTTTGTGGCTTCAGGATATTTTGTTATACATTGTCGCCTTAGTACGAAAGCTAAGTTCATTTTTGCCTCATAGGATAGGTGGGTAATTGTGTAGGATTATTTCAGGGAATGAAGGAAGGTTGGTGAGAAACCCCACGTTTTAATCTTAATGAAAGGCATCTAAGGGTCCACGTTTTAAGGTCCTATGCAACGGGGAAATGAATGTGAAGAGTTTCGTGAAGTGCTCAAGTGGGGATTGGTATACCAATGAAAAATATCTGACACTGTCAGGATTTGAACCCGGTCCATCGGGATGGGAAGCCAATACTCCAGCAGCTTATCAACCTGATCCCCGTGTGATATTTCGCTGTCCCGCCGTCATGCCCCGACTACTTTTCGAGGGGAGCATTCATTTTTCAGAGAGCACTCTTTAATCCCGACATCGAATCCGTTCCCCTTCCCTGGCGCTGTACTTGACGTTTCCGCGCCCCGTCTAAGTCCCTGCCCTCATTCCCCTTCACTCCACTCAGCTAGCTGTTGGGGGAGAGGGAAGGGATATCACTCTGATCGCAATTCATCAATCCAGGACCCGGCCCATCAATCGCCCCTGCGAGGGTCCGTCGCGGTCCACGCGCCCCGCGACAACCGACCGCAACGAAATCTTTTGTCCCCACCGCTGGAAGTGGTGGGGGCCGCTGTCGGGTGAGCGGCGGCGGGGGAAGGGGTTGAGGGAGGGTGAATCGCAAGTGTGCTTCGATACAGGCTCACCGTCGGTCAACCTTTTTAAGCGCCAATCTCGATCGACACCACCCGCGGTGCGAGTGAGGACCGATTAACATTGCCCTGGGCGTCATCCTCTCGGGCCGTCACGTGATCACTTTAAGCGCCTCGTACATCGTTGCTGCGCTATCTCCTCCATCTTCTGCTGCCCCATTATTCATACATGTCCCTTCTGCGATTCCGTCCACGTCCATTTACACCAGCGTTGCCCTCTACTTTACTTGCCGGTTTTACTTGCGGTTACCTCTTCTCTACGCTTGCGCTAAGGGTGCAAGCCCTAGGAGTGCCCTTATTTACGTCACAGAGTTGGTATGCATTTTTAGTCAAAATGTATTGTTAATAAATATTTTAACTTACAGATGCGCACTTTGTCATGCCTGATGATTGAAAGTAGTACATACGTACATATGTTTCACTGCCCTTGCAAAAAGAGTTCATGTAGGGTCATACGTTGCAAATTCGTGCAAATCATCAAAATCATCTCTATATCTCGTTACGTGAATGTGTCGGGAATTAATTATCTCCTGCATCAATATTAATGTTAATTTTGGAAGTTTTATATTCGCTTCATTCAAATAAATAATTATCTATATTCTACGCCGGTTTGAGTGACTTTCAACGCGTTCACCTTCGTTGCAGTGACTTTGGAAGATATCGAACCGCTCGTTGCGTGAGCTCTAAGTTCGCGTGCTCGTCGCACTGCCAATCGATTCTTCATTGACTGCTCCCTAATCTTCTCGGAACCTGTCCGTCAACGTCTTCTGCGCCCTTCAAAGTGACTGAATTACTCAAGAGCTTCTGCATTGAATTATTAATTCTTAAGGGCAGGACTCAAACAGTGTGATAGGAGAAAGTGCCATTTTAAATTGAGCCTATATCCCGTACTGACGCTTGCGATGCGATGTATCTTTTGGCACGGCGAATCATCTGACCCAAATTAATGTAGTGACATTTGACGATTTGCCGTAAAAATATCAAAGGAAAATAATGAATGAATTCATGATGAAGGGTATGGCGATATCAAAATTTAGAGTAATGCACGGTAGTGACTACAAGTACTCTAAAAACAAAATCCCTCCTTGAATCCCACCTTGAGTATGGATGTTATGTTAGTCCTAAGGCAAAGATGGATCACGTGGATTATTCTTTAACAGAATAAGAAATGTGTTTATGTAAACTCTTATACATTTCACTAAAAATTTTGAACAGTTCTCACACATTCATTTCATGAAATGAGAATGGTCCAAATCAATCCTGTTTAGTCTGCGAAGTTCCTTGTACCATACAGATCCCGGAATATGGTAATGAAAACTGACCTGTATAATATTATGCATGGAATGATACATTATGGACATTATGGACATCTTTTTAGGTCGTATTACAGATATTTATTTTGGCAATTTAACCCTCGGCATCATCTGACAATAGGCAAAGCATCTCTGCTTCAAAGGTCTAAACCGATTCAGATATAACCTTTCTCTTCGGTATAATGAATTTTTATTTTTCTGAAGTGGCGAGATTTACTGAGCGATTTTTAGCCGTTTGCAAATTGCTTCATCAGTCAATCGCTGAAATCATGCACTTAATTTATCAGCCACGTAAATTTGATTGCACGATCGTGTTCACACTTCGCAGGTTCGAGAAATTCTTATCCTTCAAGTAAACGTGTCAGCATTGAGGGAACATGGCTCAAATTTCTCAAAATTCAAAATATATTAAAATTCCTGTATCTAAAAAAATATGACTTGGTGATATAGAGGAACTAAACCTAAATATGCAGATTTACTTATTCCAGCGTAGTACGCATATTTAAGCATTTTTTCACCTAGTAAACATTCAGTATATGAACGTTTTCCAACGTTAGACGAACTCCATGGATACAAATGCTTCTTCTTATGCATGGTATTGTTAACAGATGTGTTAAAGCCCGTAGAAATCTCAAATGCCCATCCAACATATGAAAAATCAATCCTTCTTAATTTAAATACCCAAGGTGTACATAATATGATCCAAGTGGTAACTTAAATCAAATTCTATAATTTCTGTGTGGTGTTTTTATGTCGTCAATGACCGAGATATTTTGCTTACAATTCCCTGCATTTTGGTTCGTCTTTATTTCTCGATGCATGACGTTTTCGCCCAGGAAGTAGGAGCTATTTTGCGCAAGTGAAGTGGTGAAGAGTTCATCATTTTATGAGCGTGAGGTATCGACAGCGGATAAAGTGATCTCGCGGTATTTCTCCTCCGCTCGCCTTCCAAGACTTTGGTGAGAAGGGACTTTTGGGAACAGGAGGCAGCTCAGGTTTTCCCCGAAGTAGGTAATCAACCGCTTCGATTGGAAGGTTGGCGGCGCAGCACGATCCAGTGGACGAATCTTCTCCCACTCCGGCTCTCCTTGCTCTTTAACCCAATAAATCCGCTCCCCCTCTTGGCCGGGCTCAAAAGGGATCAGTTCTTATGAGATTGGCATCGTGTTTCCGTTCCCTTACGCCCCCAAGGACTCCTTGACCCAACTGAGATCCGCGTCAGGAGTGGGATGATATTTCATTTGGATTGATTCTCCTTTGATTTAGCTGTGGTCGGAAGCCTTCCTCGAATGACTCCATTCAAGACAGAATGAATCTACGCAAATAACCCGAAACCTCCACTTTTCTCCCCAGCTGATTGAATTACACATGTTAATGTGTAAAATAGGGTAGTTTCCTTAATCAAAGGAAACAAAATTCATTGATTGCGAATTCGTGCCCCACCATAAATGTGTTTATTATTCGCAAATAATGTGGATGGAGAAATCCTAGTTTGAAAGAATATTAAATGTTATTTTAAGTCATTTGAAACATCCCAGAAATGTCGTAACTACGCAGTCATGTTTCTGACGTAACACGTGTGTAGTTTACGTTGCGAGGCATAGAGAATATTCATCTCCTGAACTCACCATTGTATTTCAGTGCCCTTGAGCTCTAGTAAACATGTAGGTATTTATAATCGCAGATGAAAATTATCAAAGCGTGAATAGTTTTCTCCGTTAAACATGCGTTTTTTAGGATTTTACACTTTCCGCTCGTGTAGTCCTCGGTTACCATAAAGCATATCGTGAAGTTGGCCCGACTATGGGCCAAGTTTACTTCCACTTAGTAAAGTAAATACATACAGTTTTTAAATGAATAAAAAAGTAAATTAAATAAGTAAAAGAAAATCGCGATAAATTAACTGATTAAATGTTCCTCAGATACATGCTAATAAGATTTCACGGAGTGCAGCGTCTGCTTAGAAGGGTCCGCGGTATCACCTATTGGCAGGCAGAGGAAAGAATGTACGCACCTTTGTCGTCACACTTATAATTGACCGGAATGCAATAGTTTGCTGTCGCATTTTCGCCCCGTGGAACATTTTCACTTTTTAATTAATGAGCAAAAATACTTAACGTCATTATAAAATCGAAATTCATAAAATACGTACTACGGAGGTTATAAAATTTTCATCAAGAAATAAAAAAATAGGAAACTACCCAATTGGTCTTAAGAAACGAGTATTATGCTCGGAAACAAATTATAATGTATATTTTCCAATATTTCAAAAACTTCATGGTTATAATGGGGAAACGTGGAAAGGAACGACATCTAATTGTTGGAAGACTTGAGAAGATGCTCTTGGTACGGAAAGGCAGCTCGATAATATGTGATTCTCCCAGGCTTGATCGTGGAACCGAAGATTTTATTTCAAACTGTCATGTCGTTATAAACGTGTATTGTGGCCACAAGGAAACGATGTGAATGATACGATCGCATGTCCAACTGCGCGAGTATAAGAGCGAATCTCCTTGAGCTAGGCTCTAAGTACCTACGTCAGATAGAAGTGTTTTTTTACATCGGGATCTTTTCAAGGGAAAAAAATTAGCCAGTAGTCCACCCTACGAATGGCAAACGTATTGCAGCAGTTGAGCAGGACATGTTGGTTGCGAAACCACGGGGTGGCCGCTGAAACATTCATCTGCTGTCGTCGATCCAATTCACAAATCCTTAATCCATTGGCTGGTGATCACAGTTAAAACGGCATTATTGAGAAAAAAGAAAATTCAATGTGGGGTCACTAAAATTGAAAGAAATTATAGCTTATCTGGGATGAGATCTATTTCCAAGCATCCAAGATGACGTGCAAAGAATATTATGAACTCCTGAAGTTAAATAGAAGAATGTAGTGGCCATATATTTTTAAGAATTAGCCATGCAAATATTTTGTATCATCTCAAAAAAAAGATAAAGGAAATAATTGAATTTACTGAATGAAAGCGGGGCTTTCGATGTCCGGATTTTGCAAACGCATTTGATTTCTTGTAGTTAAAAATATAAGAAGGATGCAGAGTTTTTTCAATTCAAAATCTGGCGAATTAGCGGTTGATATTAAAGGATAATTTAGGTGAACTGGTTATTTTACAATTAGACTGGAATCCGATATTGTTGTCCTTGCAGCTATGTAGGATGGATGCATAATAATGACATTGATGGTCATAGAGATGAATGGAATGTGGGTAGGTAAGGCGGTTACGTGAGGTAGGGACCGGACCCGGACTCTTCAGGAAAAAGCATTTAGAATGATTTCAATCCACATGGTGATTCACCAGTTTGCTGAAGTTTATAAGGGATAAAATTAGGCCTAAATTTACATCCCTGATGGGCAGGGTTTAACGCTTCGATTGTCTGAATAATGCTCCGTACCGAATAACTTTCAGCACCAATGGTTATTTAATTAACGGAACCGGGTAAAATAAAAATTCGAGTTTATGCCTATTTTCCTCAGCTGTTGATTCCCTTTGGAACCCGCACCGGAAAGCGTAAAAACTTCTAACACTTCATTTCGGAGCGCTGCGCTACTTACCCGTGTCCTCAGCCCCTTCAAATCGTCTCACTTGGTTCAAATAAATCTAAAAGGGTGGCCCACTTATTGAGCTAGCTTAACATGACGAGGGATGTTCTTAATTCACGATACACCGCGTTTTTTTGTTCCCTACCTCATCGCTAATTAATTAATTAGCTCACCATTCACCCATTCACTAGGCACGACGGATTCACCTGAATTTGAAACCTTAAAGTAACAGATGGGATCTTCATAATCCATCTCGGTAATCTAGGTAATGACGAAGAAAATTTGGATGCATCCCCCCCCCCCCTCTTCCCGAGTCCTTTGCATCGTTTTATTTGCACGCGGAGACCCGTGTTTGAAAGTGAGCGCGAAATTTTCGGGTCGCGGCTCCGTGAAATATTCTCAGGGCGTTCCACGGATTCTACCTTCCTCCACCTATAGGCACCACGCGAGTGAGTGTCCGGCCATGGATGAAACCCAGTGCTTCCCGATTCATCTCTCCTTTCGACGAGGAGAGTGGGGACGGGTATTAAGCGAAAGCCTCTCGCCCGCACGACGACGGCGTCCTTGACGTATCGGACCGAGTCATTTTCCATCGTCGCGCGAATTAATTAGCTGGGTGCCCCAGGTCTCTCAACCGTCATGGCGCGGGGAAAATGTCTGGAAACTTTTCCGCCGAGCCTTTTCCGAAACTCCGTCGTCGCCGTGGGATGTGCGGATCGGAATTGGCTTTCATAAAAGGGACTCTTGCATGCATGGACGAGGTGGAACTCGGTGGAAACCGTCGTGCTTCGGCGAGAACGAGGGCAAATAAAACGCGGGAAGCGTCTAGATTCAGCCGCCCGACCGTGAGCTCTTCTTGAGGTCTATCCAATGGTTTCGAGACTTTTTCCTCGAGTTTCTTCCACTCTCATCGCTTGGGATGATTGAGATGTAGAGAAACTGGCGTTCAGACAAGCGGTCGTATAAAGCAAAAGATGTTCTGTTCCCTGAACATTTTCCAATATCTACTGTTAGGAGCCAAACCGATAGTTTTTTTGCAAGTATAAAAACAATTCTTCAGTCGCAAGTGCAAGTCGCAAGTCTCTTTGACTCCAGAAAATCGGAGCGGAAGCTTTTAAAAAAAGTTGTTGTCATATGCATAAAACTCGTTAAAAATAATGTATGTGTTTAAAACTGTAAATAGCAACTTTACATCCCCTTTACGATCCTGACATGGTATATATAGTGTACGAAAATATCGACGATCTTTCATTATTTAAAAGAAGCCAGAAAAAAAGCGATTACAAGAAATGCGAATGGTATTTGGAATTATGAGTTACTTCCAGAAGAACCTGAGTAATATACTTGTAGGAAATGCTACATCGGTCGCTTTCCATACTTTATCACTGTTTTTTTTATAGAAGTGAAAAATAATGGTTATATTAATAAGACTAGTTGGTTTTTAATAGAAGTGCAAACGAATGTTTATATGAGTAAGATTAGTTGGTTGACCAGTCAGCTACCGGGCGGGGAACCCGGGATCAAATTCAGAAAATTCCACACAACACTCATCTAGCCTCAACAGAACTCTCTTAAGTTATAGCAACTTAATTTATTTTATAAACCACTTACGAAATTCGTGAAGGGTTGATATAGATGTGAAGCTAATGCTGATGAAGCACAAGATCTTAAAAACCTCTCGGTCGTACACACGTCGCGAAACTATTTGTAAAGTGGGAGAAATTAATTACGAGTCAATATCAAAGTAAGGTGATATGAGGAGATGAAATGATAAATTGTGGGTGGGATATATTTTTAGGAAATACTACATCGGTCGCTTTTTAAGAGCGATTTTACTTTTCAAAGTAATTCTATATTTTGGCTTTCACTGGAAAATGGTTGGTTGCGAGATATCATGTTTACCGACAATGGTTACAGTGTTGCGTATTATGTATTTAATTTTACCACTATTTATTTTTGCCATTGCATTAAACCTCCGTCTACCGTGTAGGTCCTACTAAATATATTTTGTTTTTCATGTTATGAACAATTCATTCATCCTTCGGGACACGAGTTAATGTATCTTCTCTCAGATATGGTTCTCTATGGGGGTATCTGTTTCCTCCTGTCCTCCGCCGTTAGCTTCCTCCTCTCTAATATCATCAGTAAATTTGTAGTTTGGCAGCCATCAGGAATTCAAGGCGTTCTCCTTCGGTGCCTTTCTCTCGAATGAGCCACATTCCTGATTCATGGAATGAAATGGCTCGAATGTACGCACTTTTTCGCTTAAATATTGAATGAGCCAGTACACGGCCGTTGACGAGTATTATGGAAAAGTGCTCAGTGTGCATACATTGCCTTAATTTCCTATCTTTCCCTCTTCTTCCACTCTTCGCACGCATCTGCTTCCTCCCCACCCCACCATTCTTCCCTTTCCAAACTCTTCCCCTCCCACCACCTGTCTCCCCATCCCACCGCCTCTCATCTGCCCGTGTGCTCGGCCATTATATCACCGCGGTTTCACAGGATTTCATTTTCGTGTTCACTTCCTTCGCTTGAGTGACGTCTCATTTCCAGTCCGGTCTTGAAAAAGACCCCTTTGCCAGCCCGTCCTGCCCCTCCGTCCCTCTATTCCCGCCTATCATCCTCACTCCCCTCCCTTCCCACGCCTACCCTCACATTTGCACTCTATTCCCTCCCATTCTCTCTCTCTTTCACTCCATTTTCTCCCTCAGTGATCCCACCCTTTCCCCCTATCTCTCTCTCTTTTCCAATTCCCACTCCTCCGTTAGAATTCCTCACTCCTCGCTCACTTCTCGCCAATTTTCTCCCCTTCAACTTTTCTCGGAATTTCGCTACTCTTTTTTTTTCCTTTTGCTTCTTTCTTTCGCCGCCAGACGGCGCTCCCAACGAGCGGATTTGGCGCTCACCTTTTTTCACCGCTTTCTCGCTCCAGCCTCTTTCTTCGCCTCTTATTCCTTCCCAGCCTCCATTCGCTCCTGTATTTTATTTCACGTGGGCCGGAAAATGTCCATCTCGGTCATTTTGACGGCTCTGCTTTTCCGTTAAGGGGACATTCACCCTTTGATGGACTAATAGCGCCAGCGGGGCGGAACGGTGTTTAGGGTTTGTTCCCAACGCGTTGGTTCTGTCTCCCTGCCAATTTGAGTCATTAGCTCGACGACTGGAAGATGCGGTTTTGAGCGGGCTCCTCTGTTGCGAGCTATTTATTTTTTCATTTCGCGCTCGAGAAGGGGCACAGTCAAAGCTGGTTTGCGTTTTAAGAGCTATGACAATGGTTGAAAAGAACGCGACATTCTCTACTTTTTGTGTGGGCCGAGACGGGTGAAATAAACTCTTCGTCAAGGGAGTAAATATGCCGGCTATTGGCGGAGTGATGAATTAAAAAAATAGTTGCCCTTTTAAAGCATTTACATATAGTCAAAATAGTATTAAAGAGCTGGTTCTTCAATGAGTTTGAATTCCGCTCTTTATAATTATTTACCTCTTCAAATGACGGGACTTATTCCATAAATTTCCTACATAAATGGGGAACACCTGCTTTAAAAAATTACTCATTGTTTCGTTTTTAATATTTGACCGTGGAAGGGATGTAACTACCAGCGTATATGTATTTTGTTCGAAGGGCAATTATTTATAATTTTAAAATCTGGATTTCTAAACGGCATCAGAAAAAAAAATATTTTCCGTTCTTAAAATTACCGGGTAAAAGTGAAGTTGTCAGAACTTCATATGTTATCTCTGAAATGAATTAAGTGGAGAGAATAATTAGTTATCATTATATTACTAAGTAATGCTGACACATCTGCAATAATGTAACGTTTTGGGAAAAAAGAAAATATTTTAAGTACCGTATCATATGAATGTGTAAGAGAATAAACAAGCAGTTAATATGTATATTACTGCTCTATTTGGTAATCTCGGGAGATGAAGTTATTTTAGATTCATTTTCGGAATTTGCCTCGGAGTATTATGAACGCCGAAATGCTCCTGCATCATATTGCGATTAAATGGAGCACAGAACGGAACAGAAGTCCTTCTTTGGTGTTATTATGTAACAGTTTCTCTGGAAGTTTTGTGTTTATGACGAAAAAAATTGCGTATTACGGGAATATTTGCGGTTTCCACTTGTCATTTAATGTTATTTTAGAGAATTAAGGTTAATTTTTATCATAAATAAAATATAAGTACATTCTTTCTGGTGCATTTGGGTGAAATAAATTTGAAACATTAAGATTTAAGCAACTACCGGGAAAAATACGCTATCGGGAATTCATAACCGAAGGGTACCTTACCGAATGAACGTTCATGTTTGGAGATATTGCCTCACTCTCTTGCTCAAATCGAACTCTCGGCAATCTTCCCTACTCACTTTTCCCGGAAGATCTTTACCGTGCGTTTTTCATTTCTTTCTATCCTCAGCATTCCCTGCGGAAAACTATTCCCCCTCCTCCCCTCCGCACCGCTAGCCTGGCATCTTACTTCCCCATTACCTCCACGGCCGATCCTCCCAAATAAAATCACAGTATCATTTGGATGCGGATTCTCGAGAGCTTAAGGGAAAGCGTTTGCCCTGCTCGTCCCGTGGGGTCTCCCGCCCTCGAGTCCCTTAAGTCTCCGAGATTTCGATGAGATTTTTCTGCCTTCGCCTCTGCGGGCGGGAAGCGTGCGTCTGTATCTCTCTCCATCTTTCCCTCCAGCCTCCCTCAAGCGGCACGCCCCCCGTCCAGCCACCCGCTCTGAACCACGGCTGCGTACTCCCCTCCGCCTCCGAGAGTGTTATCTTCTGTTTCGCCCATTCGTGAAACGGTTCCCCCCATCCCTTCGACTCCGTCGAGAGCCACTACTTCGCCGCCTCTTCTGCGCATCGAAAAGTGTGCCGCTGGGAAAACGAGAGCGCCCCCACCAATATATTTACGATTACATGAGTGAACCAATGTGGCCATGCACCTGCTGAAATGTGCAGTGCTGGACTATTTTCACATAATGTTTTTGGAAACCTCGGCAATGACTTTCTTGGGTGCTTTCTCTTGTAGGAATGACAGTATTTCACTGGTGCATAATTAGGCGAGTGCGTAAAGACATCTCCAAAGACGCAATGAAGTCATATGACTTACGGCAGTATTCATGGTAACATAAAAAAGGCGTAGAAACCTCTACGTGAGGGTGAGAAATATTTTATTCAATTTGGATTTGAAATTAAGAGCATTGTTGGCGTGAATTCAATATGATGATCAAGAAGAAAAGATGAATTGAAGTTTTTTTTTCACAAATGTTACTATGCGTAGATCATAAATCCAACAGCGGTCCGGTAGGTACCTGTGTTAGTTCTCCACCCATAACTACGTAATACTCCAATTTTTGGAATTTTGGGTATTATTAAGTGCAAAAAGTTTTATTCCTCGATATATGTTCCATATTTAGCCAAGGCCTATGGCATCTTGTATGAAAGAGAAACATTGGAATCCCATACCATTGCAGGCTTCATAATCGTAGAAATGAAGTAGCAAATTTTTGCATGCATTGAAATAAGTTCATTTCCCAAATTATATTTCATTAGTAATAAGCGGAAAAGAGTTGTTATGCAACTGTTTAAGGCTGAGGGATATCAAGGTAATCACTCAGGGTCCTCTGCCGAGCGAGGCGTCCTGCGTCCATATTCATGGGAAACGAATGCATAAATTATGAGGTGGTCCAGTTGGTAGAGCGTTAGGCCTTTGACAAGAGAATCTTGGCTGTAGTCTCTTTGGACATGCTCCGCTTAAGCCATCCGGCGATTTCCGGGAAGTCGAATCTTTCTGGGAAACCATGGGGGTACATAGTGAGGGACTAACCCGATGTCGTGGAGTCCACATGTGCCTTAGTGCCAGGGGAGATGTAAACCTATGCTTCAGGCTGACTCTAGGGCTGAATACTGTGTCATGCAATAGCTATCACATTGTTGACCTTAATGCTTAATATGCTTAGTTTTTTGTAGTAATTTTAAAGATTTCTTCCCTCACTACACATTTCATTCCCAAGTGGTTTTCCACATTTCCCAAATGCCGTGATTCGCTACAAATAAAACGCCCATTATCTTCCTTCATATGCCCCTCTCAACTAACGTCCTTTCTGTTTCCATGGCCTTCAATATCCAATGACGTGTTAACCGTGGTTTATACTTACACGCATAGAAACGCTGATTTTGTCGGATTCTCGCTTTCCAAAATTGCCCGGAGACGATCTCCGGGGCGCCCTACGAACAAGTCCTCCTATTTTCCTTCTCCCTCGACGATAATGGTTATACGTATATATATACATTTAAGTGTACATGGAAACCTCCATTCTACCCTTTCCCAACCCTTTTCGGGAGGGGGAGTGGGGGTTGTTGAGTGGAGGGGGCTTGAGGAAGCGAGAGCGAACTAATTAACGGGTGGTCGAGGGGAGGTGGGTTGGGGTGAATGGGGGAGGATTGCTGACCGCGTTTCCCAACGGGCAGGGTGGCAGAAGAGAGAATGGGCAGTGGATGGGCGAGGCGCTCGCGGTTGGGGAATTGGAGAGAGGGTGGAATTGGCTAGACGGCGTCTTGGAGGTGGTGGCTGCGGCATGCACCTTGTTTGGGCGTCTTCTCATTTTTAAGAGAGCCATGGAGTCGGCGGGGATGGAATGGGTGGTGAGAGGAAGTCTTGAGGAAATGGTATGTGGAGGAAGGTGCAAAGAAAAAATCGGCGGAAGGACGGATGAAGGGAGAAATGTGGGAATGGACGATAAGGTGGGAAAGGTGATGGCACGGCCTAGGGCGGGCAGGAGGACCAGGGAAGGAGCGGAAGATGATGAAGCTAATTTAAGGATTGGGGAAAGGAACAAACGGGTGGAGTCATATCGACGAGCAAAATGTCTTTAGGAATCTCTTCCCGATGAAATTCATCGGGAACAATGTGAAACACGTGCGTTTTAAAACGTATCGCCTTATCGTAAAAGAAAACACTCCGAAATTTTTATGTTTTTGATTTGCCGTTTATACGAATTATTTTCTAATGTTTGAGAGTTTAAACGAATTACTTCAATTTTTATCGATGAACAGCAATTTCCAAGCAGAGATACACGGAAGAAGGGGACTCACAAAGCCAATAAACTTGTAAAATTAGTGAGATATGCTACTCTTTTGTTCGTTACTTAAGGAAAGATTATATTGGGGATCCTACCGCTCAAATGTAAGCCTGCAAGGGCATGTATGAATGGATTGTAAGTGAATCAGATGCAACTGAAGTTTAAACTCTTTATTGCAATCTACTTTTAATTGAACCAAGACACTTGAAAATTATGTGTAAGTTAGTTAACTATGATGAAGTAATGCAAATATATTCAAATTGACAATAAATTTAACGCATAAATTGTAAAAATGGTCAAAATTGATATAAATGGACTTCTCAATCACGAAAGGAGAAGAATTCTATGCAGTTTTTCACTCGTTGAAGCTTATTGTCCGACCAGTTCCAATGCTTTACTTCATTCTCAAGACTTGAGAATGAGGTAGTCAAAATTGGTCGTGTAGTGAACCTTGAAAAGTGGAAATTGCAAGGAATTCTTATTATATCATTCGTAAATGATATTTTATGGAGGTTTATAATTTCGATGTACTAATTGACCTCTTCAATATCAACTGTAATTGTGGTTTCAAAATGTTTGCTATCATTCTGCTGGGAAAAACTTTGTAATTATAAGCTTAAATTTACCTTTTAAGCCGAAACGGAACAGTATAGGATAGTGTTTGTATGTATGCACGTGCTACATGTAATCCAATGTCAAAGCAGAATTCCAATGTCACACAGCTGCCAAGTGCAACTGTAAAGAAAGGAGGGAGTGGGATAAAAGAGGCTGTAGGGCGTGGGGGTCAAAAACGCTTGAATTTAACTGCGCCACGCTCCATCCCTCCCTATTCTTTTTCTCTCTCCTTCTCTCATTGCCCTCTTCTCCCTCCAGAGCCCTTCCCGTCGCCTCTTTCCCCACCTGCGGGTCCTACCACCCAAAACCCCCTCGGGGTGGTCGAGACTTTTAAGTGAGTCTGGGATTATGGTGCGCATACCCTCTTTAACTCTCGTGCGCCTACTCCCTTTCGTCTCCCTACCACCCACCTCTTCCTCTCATATCTGGACTTCCCCGCTCAAATTCCCTTCACCCTCTAAGGTCGGGGAGGTTGCTTGCCACCTTTTCTGCTTCCAACTTCCTTCGTTCCCCTCAGTCTGACTCGGCGTCTCCCTTCGAAAGATGAAGTGACAACTTTTCCCATCGTCCCGCGCGCTTGTTTAGCTGATTTTTTCAGTTCTTATTGCCCGATTTATTAGAGTTGAGTTATAAAATATATAATTGATAGAATTGACCTGGAACAAATGAAGTTCAAGGGTTGATATACTCAGAAAGGGCTTGTAGAAAGTCGACTTAGGTTACATTAAAGCGAAGTGAGAGTAGGGTTAATGAGTATTACAAGAAACGTCTACAAGGAGGTTGTAGGGCTGCATAAAGAGTAGAAAATACAATAGAAAATTGATTAATTTAGATTATTTTTCACACGTACTCGTTAGGGAGCTGGAGTAAAGTGAGATAACGATTGAGAAGTAAGTTAGGACCGAATTGGTCTAAATCGGTCTAAATCGAATTCAGTGGCATTCCTAACAGTTTCTTGGCATCAGTAATTAAGTTCACTGTTTTGACTTTTTAGATGCTTTGAAAGGTTTAAATGTGAAAGAATATGGCATCCATTGTATTTATGCTGCAGGATTTTAATACGAGTTACTAATCAGAATCACATCGTTCATTGTCATCGTTATGTTATTATTTATAGAATGCCGAGAATGACAAAAATCGGTTAGTTTTATGATGGGGAATTGATTTTATTTTTACGAAAACTTGCCAAAAAATCCCTCATAGATGTGAAGTATACATACTTAGTTTTTACAGTACGTTTCAATGAAGTGAATTCTTCGAACTCATCCATAACGGAGAGATCTGCGATTTCCTCATGATAATGATGTCAACCCATTTCTTTTCTATACAGTCGGTTTCAAGAACCGTACCTAGTGTATAAGAGTTAACTTTATGCTTCTTTTTTTGAGAAGAGGAGTTCATCAAAAAGTATGCAAATAATGTGCTAATTGATGATGAATTTTGTCATAACTCAGATAAATTATGGTTCTCATCATAGAAACTAAGTTTTAGCTTCTAAAAATGAAAAGAGTAAGTTGGATGGATACTACATGATTTTATTGCATTCAATCGTTTTCCCAGGGGATTGTATTGCCATTACGGTAATTTCATTTGGTTTACTAATTTTTACTGACGATGACTGCTATGTGAGATTATATAATATACTTGTGCATGGTATTCTACTAGCCAACGCAATTGTGTGTGGCAGGAAGTGACTCTACACCACGCATTCATTCCATCGACACAATATTAGTAGGTAGCTTTATTATCGAACTTCATGTTAAGTTACATAAATCCACCTAATAGAATCGCTATGTATCTAATGTTAAATCCTTATTGAGATTAAGAATCTTCTTTGTTTAGGATATGAGCCTAAGTGAGGCTAGAAAAAGACAATTTTAAGTCGCAGTAGATGTTTATAAGCCGCGGTATGGAACGCGGAAATCATCCCAGACTTACATTAGTGCAATTGGTGAGATCGTTTGGATTAGCTCTCAGACGCGATCATTACAGAAATGAATCAGCCGAATTTTGGGGGAGACGACGCAATGCTTCAGAACCCGCAGTGAGAGGCATGATGTGAAAAGTGAAGTGGGAAGGAATGACACTGAAAGATAAGAGGCGAGGGAAATGGTGGGAGACGAGTACTGTCTGTTTACTTTTCTCGGGTGAAGGTCAGCAGGCTCATTTTCCCTTAGTTACAGGGTATGAGGAGCCGTGGAGTACCATAAGCTTGCATCATCCGCGGCTTGCATGCAGCAGAAAGAGAGAGATAGAGAAGGGAAAGAGGTTCAATGGATCGTATGGGAGAGTGTCGCATTAAGAAGAAACAAAGCACTTTCAGGGAGCGGCGTTCCAGCCATGGGGGAATAAAAAAGGGTTCATTTCCAAGGGAAGCTACCCAGAATACTTTCGTCGCATTAGGAATGCGGAGAAATTCCGGACAGGGGAAATGATTATCCGAAATGACTTATAAAATAATGCACCGTAATCCTGTGCATCCGCCATGGGATTTTACAGCACGCATTTTGTTGTGTGCAACCCAGCTTTTATAAGTAGACGTGATGGTAATTTCTCTGTATAGTACATGAAAATGACTACATATTTAGTATATAACTTTGTACAGAATTCCAGTCATATCCCGCTGGCTTCATTACCTCCATCTTATATATTTTTAATCACAGCCCTATCCATTTCCACCCCCTTCCTTGCCTCCCGTCCTGAGAGAGCCATTACAGCAGACGTCTGTTTCTTTCCATTGTCTCGTCTCACGGGAGGATATTGTTATCCCTGTGTGAACCTGGGAAGCCTTAACCAGCAGGCAAATCCCATCCCAAAGAGTGTATGCTCTTCTTTCCTACTCGTCCTCCTTCCCCCTCAACCTCTCAAGTCTCCACCGACCCCTCCCCGAGACTCATCTCATCCCCTCCCACCTCCTCTCTGGCTGTTCCGACCATTTCCCTCCCGCATCTCCTCGTCCGATGTCGGCCGTTGGGAGCGTTACGACTTAGTGTAGTCTCGCTAGCTCTTCGCAGTAGAGTCCAAACGTTGTCTGTTGGTAGTCTGCTGGTAGTCGGCCGTGTCTCTCGTCTAGTGCCAAATTTCCTTTCCCTTTTTTTTTTTTTTCAACCTCCCTTTCAAAGGACGCTCCCGACTCTTTTTCTGCCTTTGCCATCTCCCGATTCCCTCTCTGCTATCTCTCAACGTACTCCATTTTTACTTTCATCCCTCGTTTTTGCGATTTTTCCCGCCCTGATTTAAATTAAAAATCACGGCCCAGCGCGTTTTCTGGCCGCCTGCCCTCTTGAGCTCCCGCTGATTACGGTCGTATTTATGAACTAAAGTAATTAATGGGCTCACGATTGGACCTGGGTCGACGCCCCAGGGCCGTGGACCAAACAACTTTACCCTATCGACCTGCCTGGCGTTGGAAAAATTCCAAAAAGAGTTCTCTTTGCTGGACTCTTTTTGGAATTTGGACTTTCTGGCAGGTCATTCCGCCTCGAAAGCTCCTCTTAACTTTCACGTTTCTGCCTCTGTTTATTGCAAAAGCTTATTTTACTTCACTTAATTTAAATCATATGAGGGTATAATTGGAGAGTATTAAGTGTAGGATTAATACACACTGTTTCCTATACGAAACGATTATTTAACGCCAAAAACATTGCTAGCAAGTACGTTCTAAGGCGATCGTAGGTACCTTTGAATGATATCTTAAAAGGAACTGGAGACACTCAAAACGATATTTTCGGGAAAATATCGGCCATTTTTGAAGTAAGTACAGTAGTTATTTGGGGGAGGCGATCGACAACTTAGGTCATTAATTCCGCCATGAGATTGAGTTAACTTTTGCTATTTAGTAATGGTGTTTTTTTTCCCAGCAACAGTTAAAGTTTATTGCCGGTGTTCCCTCTAAGGGGTTTTGTCAAGACTACTGATAATTTTTATAAGTTTTGGCATTTTATTGCACCATAAAAATAAAGCCTTTCCATTTTGAGATAGTATCATTAATCCGTAGACTCCATTAAAAGCTGTGGAGGATATTTGTCTCTTGAAACAGATTCATCCCTTAAAACAGTTATGCTGCAACAAATAAGGGTGTGTATGGCAACAGTTCGTTGCTGCAAAATCGCTAGCCTCACGAGGCCCGCCCACTTATATTCTTTACTTTTCAACTTCACTCCACGAATTATTGTAGACCTTTTTCCATTAGGAGTGGAAAATTTAATTTAATCTATTTCCTTGAGACCTGTGTGAATGAAAGAATATATCGCTATCTTCACCAACAGCCATTCGGTCCACTCCTTACCAGTGATAGCTCAGGTTGCATTTCATCAACATGTACACTGTACCTACGGAGTACTTACCCTGCAAGAGACTTCGAAGGTGTGTGTCAGGGGGTCAATAATCTCTAAATGTTCTCTACGAGCATGAAATTAATAGGTGTAATACTTAGAGGAACGTTTAAGCTATGCTATATTATTAGAGACGTTTTGACCTATGCATCCTAGAGAAAAGAGCAAGCAAATAATTAGTGTTTTTATAGGAATATATTCACCGAAAATTGGATTGGCATTTTTTAAAATGTATTATGTTATTATTCACATAAAGTATGCAAGGGTGCTGTTATCATGAATTAATAGTGTTTAAACATATATCAAACCACCAGGGACTATTCAAATTTCACGTACCTATCGAGTTACTATTTTGCCTAGTTTTGCTTCTTAAAACTAAAAATAATTGAGAAATGAAGGCATATATGCTAAAAAATTATTGAAATGCCTTTACCACAGTGAACTTTTTTCCGTATTTATCTCAGTCTTTATTTTTTTAATCACTCTTTTCTAAGCTTATAATGTACCTACATACTCATTCTGAATTGGCTGAAAGTGAGAAATTTATGATCATTTGGTTAAGCCGATTCCGTCAAGAAGATAATGTGGCTGCGAAGTATTTGAGGATCTAATTTTTAATTTGTTTAATAATTTCATCGAAAAGTACCTATTTCAAAAAAGAAGAAAATTGATGGTTTACTAATGAAAACTCACGGTTAAGTATGATTTTCGAGGTTTCCTGCGAGACGGCGTGGCATTCATAGCGAGCCGTAATTCATGATAAATAACCAATAATGCTGAAACATATTTTTTCCTATCATAGTCATAACATGAAGAAATAATAAGATTCATGACATTAACCAGAAGGTCATTACCACGGGTCATAACTGGTGTAGAATTATAATTAAACATGATGAAAGCTATTACATCTCTTAATGCAACGTACAGTTTACAGAGAAGTGTAAATAAATATGAATATTGAAAATTGCCTTCTGTTTTCGGTGGTTGTGTATCACTCGTTTGTACCGTATAATTATTTGCTTCTGCGTTTCTCTTTTCTTGAATGAAGCTCCTCTCATCCATTCTTTCTAATGACCCTCGAACACGCACGTCTCTAATTAATGTCTGCAACATCATCATAAATCTTTTTGCTGTCTTCTTACTCCTTAACCGATCCGAAATTTGTCTGATTGATGAAATATGGTAGTGAGAATTAAATGTGTGGAGCAAAAAGCTCAAAATATAGAATATTTTGTCACCTAAAACATATCTATCTTTATGGTCTACATGTTTATCATACACATAAGCATTGGGCTTTCGCGTATTAGGTGAAACTTGGCTGCTCAAGTCTTAAGGCCCACATGATTGATGATGTATTCGTAATTATGGAAGAGAATTTGAACACAATTTTGTTGCATCTATACTATTTGGGTTATTGGGCCTTAAGGAAAACTGATCATGATCGCTCGTTTATATCTCACTCAACGTTTAAAAGTATTGAGTGGAGATTGCGATCAAAGCAATGAGCTCTCGGATCGGATTAGATGTGACAAGGAAGGCGAATGGAAATCCATTTACGCCGGGTGGAAAAAGATCAGGCTCTCAAGAGAACGGGGAATGTGCCCGCGATTTAGGCACTTCACCCCACTCGTAATTAACCTTTCATTGTTGTTCCGAACCTTTCTTTTTCTTTCCCTCCGCCCCAGTCAGATCTAGCACTTCTTCACCTGGCCAAGTGGAAGAAAGTTTTGCCGACGGAACTCATCCTCGCCTCGTCTCCCAGGGTATTTCCGTCGGCCGCCTGCTCTCTCTCCGGGGCACCTCCTTACCACCGTCAGACCTCCCTTCCCCCTAAACACCCTCGCATTCTTCCCTCTGGGTCCCATGGCACTACTCCCCCGCTCAAGCCCTTAGCCCTTAACTTTCTCCTGAACCACCGCTCTCATCCTTCTCATTCGCCCCTGACCGTTGTTCCACCCCATCTCATTTCCCTAACCCTTTTTTTTTCCTTTGTTTCCCATTCAATCGTCTTATCTATTACCATTCCGTGCATCCGATCTTAAACTACTTTCAGTTTCGATCCCTGGCGTTCAAATTTTTTTAGCTGGGCTTTTTTCTTGTCTACTGTTTCAACTGGTGTAAATTACATTGATATAGGCGCAAGAAAGTGGAAATGAACTGAAATCTTCTAGAATAATATTTTTTAATCTGATCTGATCTTTACCCCCTTAAAGCCGCTTATGTCACCGCGGTCTCTATGCCATAATTCTGCTGTTTGATAGCTCTTATTTTATTTAGAGTTATATTGCTTTGGAGAAGTTGTGTGATGTAGTAATGATGAAATGCCATTTCATAATAACCGAAGGAAATAAGCGTGACTTTCAATTTATTTTTCATTCTTAGCAACTTTTTCTTGAAAGAACAACTCATTCGGTCGCTATGCCATTGGTACTCAATAATTTTCTATGACAAAGCTAACGAGAAAATAAAAAATGATATAACGTGTAACTAAATAGGTTGCCTGTTGTATATAACGTGTAACTAGATAGGTCTGCGAGTAACTCCTATGAGCTTCAGGGCTATCCAAACCATAAAGCGTCTAATCTGTTTCCAAATTGGATGGTTTTTATTTCGTCCTGCTTTCTGAGAGGATAAAATAATTAATATTCATCAGATGGAATCAAACGTTGGTGACCTTTTATGTACTTACGTCATTTCGCGAGAATAGTTGCAAAAATATTATGTTTTTGATGATATTCTGCTGTTATAAAACTTTATATTCATAACAGTCTTACAACACCTGCGAATGGCATACACTTTGACGAATTACCTGACTACAATAATAATATTAGCATTTTTAAAACAATACGGGAAAACTTTTGGTAGGTTACTATTTAGTGAGGCTTTTAACGATATTCTGAGAATTAACAACGGGCATCGTTTGGGAATGTTTTGCCATTAAAATGTTCATATCTTAAGGATATAACAGTGAAAAAATAAATAGACATCTGACGAAAGCATTCAGAGGGAAGGCAGCATGCGTATGAAAATGAGAATTTTTTTAACCTATCCATTATTGACGGATATTAAATTAAAACCATGATTTATTTCCGCATTTCTGTAGATAAATTAATAATGGTTCTTTATTTCTAGTTGTGGATATATTTTCACCAAGACAGCCCCATGATCCGTGTCAATAATTCGCCATTCTATCAATGAGACACTCCACGCGGGTCACACGTTCGTTTCTCACGTCAGCTATCGTGGGTATTGTGTTTGTATTTGAATTAATCTTGGATATAATTTGGGTTGGTTGATGAGATGGTTTATTTACCGCAAAGGAACCTGAAACGTAAATTTGCCATTCATTTTGAATATTAAATCAAATTGAAATTCTGTCTTACCAAATGCCAAATATCTGTTTCAGTAGTGTAGTGAAAGCGACGTTTATTATATCCTGCATATATATTTGCGCGATACGTCTCCAGTGGGATATTTTTAACTCATCATCCGTATTGTTATCATGCCATTTAAATGCCTTGATTAGAAATCAATTTATTAGTATGTGATATTTCCCAAGGGAATAATTGTAATCCATCACTCGAATTGTATTTATTTCCCATTTGCATATCTTGATTAGAATCCAATGTTTACACGCTTATATGTCTAATTAGATGGGGTGTTTTTGCCCCTCAGGGAACACCTCACAGTAGTGGTGTGTGATATCGTGTTATTATTTAATATTTCTTCAGAGATACATTTTTGTGAATATATCTCTGAATGAAACTTTTTTTCGAGGGACTGCGCTTTTGTCTGATATCAATAACTTTACTTGTACTGCAACTGTGTCTGGTTTTTAATGGGGACGATTACTCGGAACCGAAATCGCTATTTTGTACACGAAATCGTTAGATGGAAACGAAAATGAATTTTAGTGAAGAAATTAATCTTCTAACCAGAGCCATTCACTCATAAATCATAAATTAAAAGAAGCAAAAGGTGACGTCCACCGAACAAGCTGCTTTGAGACTATTGACGTCATCCACCTCCCGTCCTTGACTGCTTTTAGGGAAAGGGAAGGGTGTGGAGGGGGGTCGGGAGGTTTTCCTGAAGAGATCCTGTCGCAACCACTTACATTGGCAGAGTCAGCTGTGTGTCCCCATAGTGATAAGGCGGAGTAGCTTCGCGGGCTTAGTTGTGATTGGACGGAGGGGATGACGTACTAAGTCGCATGGACGCCCACTTTTCCGAAAGGGTTAAACACATCAGTTTTTCGCCGCTTTTAACTCAAGAACTAATTGACGGATCGAAAAATGGAAAAGTACGGCTCTTCTTATTTTAAAAAACTCGGATCAGATTCGGCAATTAAAAATATGGTAAACGACCCCATTGAGACAACTCTGTGAATTACTCATGCCAATCGCATTATTGTTGGCTCAGTTAATGGCCCAATAAAATGTTTTTCATCTCTCTGGCACTGATTTATCGCAGCTGCGCATGTGAATGTACCACCTTTCTGTAAAAAGAATAGCCTACACCTACGCATATTATGTACTTGGAAGAGGTATTTAGAAACTTACTGAAGGCTGCTATTAAATTTAAGTCAAAGGCTCTAGCGTAAAGAGGGCGATGTTGGGCATTTTGACGGAATAAAGTGTTATGGCAAATGTGATGAGCTAACGGGAGAGTAATGTTACGGAAAAATATAGGATAACCTGGCAGAAGATCCATAAAATTTCTTATGGATATGTGATAATATTTCCGAATGATACCACCAAAAACCATCTAATATTCCTTTCGATACGTGAAATAGGATTTTGTGTTTTAAATTTTTCTATCATTCTCATCCAGCTTCAGATTTGCTGGGCCTTTTTAATTCCTGTTTTTTTACAGCAAAGCCTTTCGCATACCTGGTAAAGAAATTGTTCGAAGTTATATTTAGTTTTGATTGTTTGATTCGTGCAGTAGGAATTCTTTAATTCACTGTCACACGTCTGCGTGCATGCTATGAAGTGAAATTCCTGTGAAACCACTCGAAATCTTAAATACGCGTGACGCGCATATTCTCTTCGTTTTCCTACAGCTGGGAAGGGATCATGGATCCTTCTTACGCGTTATCCCTATCGTAATGAATGCCAGAAAATCCTCCTGATGCACTATGCTCATAGAAGCCGTCCCAAGTAGTAGTTATTTTCATAGAGATGGAAGTAATTTGTAGCAGGAAATAAAATGTGGGCGAATCACGAACTGTCTTCTCTACCCTAAGCGAGTTAAAAAAAAATGCCATAGTGAGAGTGTGAGTTTTATGAAAGTTGCGAAAATTCCAAAGGCTACCTCTTTTCACGTACCCTTTGAGTCGTCTTTCCTCGCATCTCCCAGTCCTTACTGCGCTCACTTCTCTTCAATACTTCCAACCTCTTTTCACTCCTTTTCTCGCAGACTCCTCCGGATTCCCTCGCATCGGCAAAATTCACCTTTCTCTGCCGACATCTCTTTCTTCTGGTATTCCGTGCAAACTGGCAAATTCCTCCTTTCTATCCATTCCTGGAAGGGAAGCGGACTGAAGGAGAAAAAGGAACCGCATCAGAGCATATGGTTTTACGTTGGCTGGGCGAAGTATATTTAGAAATAAGTCACCGCGGTGGATAGGCGGCTACATGAAAAGGCGAGGTCCTTGCCGTACGTTAAAGGACTCATGTCTAACGACGAGATTTGGTAGTAAAATAGTATCAGGGTTAAGTGATCTGCCCAAACCGGACTGAACCATAAAAAATTATCAATTGCTCTATGAATAGTAGAGGCTGGTATTTTTCAGCGAAGAAACTTCCATATTCCTGAGACGTTTGCTGGCATCTACATTGTACTCTAGAGGCCACCGAAAAAGTGCTTCCAAATTAAATCAATTAAAGAAGTATAATGTTTGCCAAATGAAGCATTTGGTAGCCCCTAAGGCGCACCGGTTGTGTGGATACCATCTGTTAAACAATGTGACAGCAGTAATTATAAACAATATAAGTATATATAGTGAAGAATTTTACTGGAATAAAAGAAAAGAGAAATATACTGAGCAAAACCAACAAAAAAGCCATAATTACATTTTTGATCTCATATATCTATATAAAACATATATAAATATTCATATGTTTATGCATTCGTACCTATAGGTACATATTGCAACTCATTCTCATATACATACTACTTTTATATATATGCGTAAATAAGTCAAATATTTAAGAATTACTTTCTGTTAAGCATAACACTAATTACACGGAGATTTCTAAATAAAAGTTAAATGTCACTTACGCTAAATAGACAGTTTTTAACATCTAGAAAAATTTTTCGTGTTTTCTTTTTTTTATACCATTGGGGATAAAATTTAATATTTTTGGCTGAATGTATGAATAAATCTTTGATATAGTGTTATGCTTGGTTTAGGTAGTAATAATTCATTTTTTCCGGGAAGACCTGGAAGATGATTAAATTGATGCCGTTGGTAGTTAACCAGTTAATTTTTCACGAGTGATTTAAAGTAGGACATAAGTAATAGCCATCGAATATCTAACTCACCTCCGTGGATTTCTGATTCGTGTAGTTAGGCCCTGGTATTTATTTAAAGACGAAATGGTGCTGTCGGTGGCCCTAGCGGGTAGAACTGTGGATCGTGACCCGAAGTACCAGGTTCAAAACCCGGGAGAGAACCTTTCGAACTCTTCTGGCTAAACCCATGCCGAGTGATTTCCTGGATAACAATTATTATTCGGAAACCATGTTTGGTAAGCAAAGGTATTGTCCTGAAGTGTGAGTCTCATGCTACATTAGGCTTAGTAGGTACTTGATGAGTTCGGTTGTAACCGATCACCATACACCAAACCTGGGAATGTAATTTTTACATGTACTATGAATTTTCGTCATATACTACTTTTCAATGCTAAATATATCTTTCTGGTAAAGAGTCATAGTTTTACGTATAATGATTCAGTTACTCACCCCTCCACTTCTCAAGCCCAAAAACTTTCTAATTCTGTTCATGACTACTAAAACAACCTTTTCTTTCTCTTCTCTGCTCTCCAAGCATTCTCCCGTCCGTCGTAGCCTTCAGCATCTCGTTGCCTTTTATCATCTACTTCATCCACCCATACTGTCGCCTCCAAATTACTCTCAAAAACTTCTCCTCCTAACTTTTTTCCTCGACGACACCTTGCACCACCTCTTCATCCTTTCTCTCTGCCTACACCTCACCGCGCCCACCCTCTGCAGATCCTTGCTTTGAAGGCCTCCAATCTAATCTTATACACCTTCCTCAGAGTCCAGGTTTCGGCATGAGGAGGACACGACGGAAAAATAAAAAAAAGGGGCTAGCTGTGCCGGGCGAACGGGCCTCGGTTCACGTGGAGGAGAAGTGAGGAGAGAGAGAGAGAGGATGAAGGAGGATGGAGAGGGATGCTTGGAAGGCGAAGGGAGAAAGGGTGGTAAGTGAGAGTGAGTTGGTTCGTGGGAGGTGGGTGGAGGAGTCGGGATGCTTTCCCCGACCAAAGTTCCTTATTCGCACAGTTTGTATGTGTTGGCGCGGAGGAGTGTATGTGTGTGCAATAACTTGGTTTTCGAGATCCCTTGAGGAGTTCGGAGGTCGGCCTTGGGAGGCAAGAATAAGGCAGCTTGCTGGTGGCGGATTGCGGGGCGTCGAGGAAGCAGGCGCAGGGTTTTTTTGAAGGGGAAAGAGGTATGCGTGCCTGTGGGGGCCGTGTGCGCGTCTTTGTGTGTTCCGTGGGGGCCGGGAGAGTAGAGGGGTTCGGAGGCAGGTCTTGGGGTGTTGGAAGGAAGGAAGCAAGGTGCTGAAAGGGCAGAAAGTGGGGAGGAGTCGGAGGAAGGCGTTTAGGAAGAGTGAGGACGCAACGCGAGGTGCGGCCCAGCGAAATTGAATTCCCCGCCCCCAAAGCCGGACTCCCGACAACTCCCCATCCCAAAATCCCCTACAATGGGGCTGTTGGATATTGCGATGCATTGTTCGCGATATGCGACACACATGCGGTTTGGCAATGTGATTCTGAGACGCCTCATCACACATATAGCTTTCCGATTCTGCAGCTATGCGATAGACGTCGAAAATGAAACGTGCGAATGAATGCTGTGAGCGATTTTTACAAAATCTCCACGGATATTGGTAGATTTAATGAATATGAGAATTTTCTGAAAGTTTTCAAGCAGCCGAATGTGGATGGCTAACTGTCATTGGGGTTTCAATATGCATCCACTTCGTCCCGAGTTTCTTATACCTTTCCCTCGGAATACATATTAAAGCTACTGGTAATAATTGGTAGCATTTTATCCCCTTACTTTAGTGCACATCCTACTACCTCCTACTTGGAATCTGTACCCCTTGCCTTCACATGCGCCTTGTATGCCATGTGTACATTTCGGATATTTTTCTTTTTCCAATCTACTCCTAGTTTCTATTTATCTACATCCACACGATACCCTGCAAGCCACCGCGAGGGTGTGAGGCAGGGGGTGAAGATAACCAAGCATGCACTATTGACATGAAAACAAGCAACTATACGGTCTCATGCAACTAGATTGTTAGTATCCATTGTATTTAAGGGATTAATGCATGCATCATGCACTACAGACTACTCTAAAATAATTTCCCCTACCTATCCCTATACTATGCTGCCTATTCTGTTCTTTTATAGTACGGAGGAAAAATGCCATTTTGAATCTATCAGTACGACAATCTATCTCTCTAATCTTATTTATCTGGTTGAATCTAGCATAATACACTGGTGTTTTTAATATGTGCCTAACATCTTCAGTAAAGCTATCCGATTGAAATTTCTCTAATAGATTTAATCTGTACTTTAACCCGCTCTGATAATGATTCCCACCCTAATACTTGTATTAATTCTGAAACACTGCATAACCTATCGTAGCACCTTTTAACGAACCTAGCTGCTCTACGCTGCACACTGTCTAGTTCTCTGATCAAACCTAATTCATTCGGATCCTATACACTGGCTGCATACTCAAGGTGGGGCCTAACTAGTGAAAATAACTTCGCTCTTTTTGCTTCTCATCACATTTCCCAAGTACTCTTTTTATAAATCCTAGCTTTCTCTTGGATAGGACGCATATTTTCCGCATGTGTCTTCCCCACGATAAATCTTTAGTGATTGTTACACCTAAATACGTTATGGTGTCAACGCTTTCGATTTTCGTGTTACTAATTTTATAGGATCGCTCTATCGAATTATTTCTCCTCCAAAAATTGATAGCTATACACTTTTTAAGGTTAAGTTCTAGCTGCCATTTGTCGCACCACTCTTGAATTGCATCTAAATCCTTGCTAAGCGATTTCCTGTCTTCTTCTTTTGATCTACCCCTATACAATACCGCATCGTCTGCAAAAACTCTTAAGCTTACTACTAACTACGGTACCCAAATCGTTTATGTATAAAAGAAATAGAAGCGGACCTACTACGCTACCCTAGGGAACTCTCGATGTGACTTTGATTGTGTCCGACATGATACCATCTATGACAACCCTCTGCTCTCGCCCACTTAAGAATTTTTTTACCCAACATACAACGTCGTTATTTATACCAAAACTCTCTAACTTCAAGATTAATTTATAATGAGGAACTTTATCGAATGCCTTTTTAAAATCTAAAAATATCGCATCAACTTCAGTACTGTTTTCGCCGTGGACTAAAATATCGTGTACGAATAAAGCTAATTGTGTCTCGCAAGATCTACCTTTCCGGAACCCATGTTGGCTGTTTATGAGTAATCCCTGACTATCCAAATGCCCCATGATTGAACTGACTACAATGTGCTCAAATACCTTACAAGAGATTGACGTGAGTGAAATGGGTCTGTAGTTACTAGGTTCTTCCCTATCACTGCTTTTAAAAATACGTGTAATGTTAGCTACTTTCCAATTCTTGGGTACTGTGTGGTTCTTTAGTGTTTTATTGAATATTATTTCTAGATAGGGGGCTATTTCAGAAGGTAATGTTTTATATACTTTGGAAGGAATTTGATCGGGACCTGGTGATTTGTTTTTACTTATGTTTTTTTTAACTGATTTTCTATTCCGCGACATGAAATTTTTATTTCGGGCATTTATTCACTGAATGTATTCGGCGGTGGTTCCATTACGTTGTGTGATTATGAGTTGAATACGCTTTCGAAGAAGGTGTTAAAGAATTGGCTTTTTCTACGCTGCTGGTGACTCTAATTCCTTTATCGTTTTTAAGTATGTGCACTGTGGACCTATTTCCCTGAAGCTCTCTCACATATGACCAAAACGCTTTAGGATTGCTATCTAAATATTCTCATAACATTTTGCTCTTGAAATGTGATAACGCTTGCCGACACGATTTCCTTGCCAGTGTTCTCGATTTTTATAGTTTTGAATTAACTCATTTTTTTCCTCTACCGATAGACCCCGTCCTGCATGTATCATCTTAGCGTGGCATACCCTTTGTCGCTTTAGTGATTTCCTAACCTCCGCGTTACACCACCTTGTCTCTGTATTATCACTTATCAATTTACTGGGTATGTATTTATTAATTGCTTTACGGGTGGCCTCAAGAAATTCTCTCCACGAATCCTCTGTACCTAATCCTTTGCTTTCTTCGCTAAATACATTAAACGATTCCCTTAATTCCTCTTTCATTCCGTCTTAATTAGCCTTGCCAAATAAGTATACCCTCCTCCTTGGTTTATAATGTCTTTCAACGCCTACCATAAATTTCGCATGCACTATACTATGATCACTAATTCCTGTGTCTGTAACTGTATTTAGAACACTCGGGTATATTTATTGCTAGTAAATCTAGAATTTTTGCCCCCTAGTTGGTTCTGTTACTAGCTGTTGTAAAGAATGTGACGTAAAGGTATTCAACAGTGATTCGCAGAGTTCCTTATCCTTACCTCCTGTTATGAAACTACACGTATTCCAGTCTATCAAAGGGAGATTGAAGTCTCCGCCTACTATTATTCCTCTATCATTGTTCCTAGAAAGTAATTTACCTATCTCTGACTCTAGTTCCATTATAGAATTGACGTCTGCATCTGGTGGCCTGTAAAATGCACCTACATATATCTTTTTTGCGTTACCTACTACGTTTACTTTTAGCGGAACACCAAATACTTTCTACATTTCGTTCTGAAATAAGTTCTCTTCTACTGACTTACGGGTCCTTAACAGCTATAAATATTCCTCCTCTGTTTCTGCTTACTCTATCCTTTCTGTATACGGTAACACATTTCGGGAATACTTCATAATCTGATATGACCTTCGAAAGCCAGCTTTCTGTACCTACGATTTTATCTGCATCAGTACTTTTTATGAGGTGGTGAAATTCTGCTACTTTATTTCTTAAACTACGACAATTCATTGCTATCACTGAAATTCTTTCTTCCAGTCTGTTTCTTTCTTGGTGCATTTTTCCAACTAAAATTTTCCTCGATAATTTTTTAACGGACCCATTATTTGATCTTACCTTTGATCTTTTGGCATGTTCGTCCTTTTTATGTGTTTTTCTGTGACCTCTGTTTCTCCAATCTTCTCTTATTAACTCTGTCTAAAGCCTTCTAAAAATCAGTAAAAAATACCGAAACAGTCTTGTCACATTCCAGTAAGTATGTAAGTATTCCAGTAAGTATCAGTAATATGCGTTATATTCTAATCGTCGCAATCCTCTCACGAATTCCAAACTGATAAGAAGACGATCGCCCGTCTCTATTTTCCTACTTTAAATATTTTAAGTTTTAAAATTATCAAATTCGAAATTATCGTTATCATTACTCTGCATTGTTCACATGCATGTGCAGAAAAACTGTTTTCATCTCTGGTTCAAGTCCTTCTTGCATCCTTCGTGCTAGTACGGAAAATCTCCTTTTGATGTTTTCCAAAGGTTTTCAGCACTCTATTGTTATATTATAAATTCACCCTGTTTCTCCGACTACATTGCCTATCATGTCATCTAGTCATCATTGAAAAAGGTCTACCATATTCCCATCGTAGTAGTGGTCTTTATGAAATGGTAAAAATGTTACCGGGTTGTTAGAGTAAAAGCAATGTCATTATTGTTCTATTCTTGAAAGGTCACATCGTTTTCAACTCTTGCTCTGAACAAATTATTGCAATTGAGTAAAACGCGACTATATTACCCTCTGTATGTTACTTCTTCATCTCGTCTTCATCTTGCATTCTTCTTAGCATCTTTTGTCCTGATTTTTTTCCTACTGTCTGTTTTTATTTCCTTTTACCCTTTTTCGGCCTACTAACGTGCTCATTACCAACGTGCCCCACATTCTTTTTCCTAAATCCCTCCAATCATTTCATTGTTAAAATTTATTTTGATCCATTTGGTGTCTACCGTCACTGTAATTATTTTTGATGCTATTGTGATACGCGATTTTAAGATACCTCATTTTTTCTCGATTGTATTCCTCAACTTTTGGAGCAGTTTTTAGTTTGCCTTTTCATATGCCTAAAATTTCTCATAACAAAGCAGGAAACGTTTCCATTACCGCCTTGCTATATGGGTCCCCTCAGCTTTTTATTTATTATCTATGCAGTGTTCCTGCATAAGGACTGCCTAAAATAGAACACTTTAATTAAAAACAAAAATTGATACATAATGGATGTTTTTAATGAAGATACAAAAAGATAAAACCCCATGACAACTAAACTGAAAAAATCAACAAGATATTGTTTTCGGTTTACTAGGAATAAACCAGTTAAAGCGGAAACTACCCGTTGATAGAGAACAGTGTTCTCAAGGCACTATGACGTGGACGACTTTTTGTGCATTCTTGGAATGCTTAAAGTACTTCCCATTTACCTGAAAGCTTTTATCTCAAAATCCCGCAGCGGGAATGAGTAATCCTTTTTTTCATTTCGGTCCTTGTACTATCCTTTCCGCACATATGGGTTCAAACTGCGACCTGGTGCTTGCATAAAATCCTCGTAAGTGCTTGCGATTTCCAAATTAATTTCTCCTGCACAGCTCTAGTCTTCTCTGGTAGCGAACGTTCTCTAAACTTTACTACTACTCTTCTACCACAGTTTCTTCCTCCCTCCACCTATTATTGTCACGCTGTACGTTATTCTCAGTTTTTTCATGCTTTTGTTGAAAACTTCACCAATCTATGTTTAAATAGTACCCATGTAAAAACCAACGAACCGGTGTGTGGTGAACAGTGGCTCCAGTCATGCCACAAAGTAGAAAAATTTTTTATTTCAGTGATAATTACTTCGGTTTGACTGTTGAGTTGAATATTCATTCATCCTTGAAATGAAGTACAGCCACTTTCGACTTCTAATAGCAAACCTAATATCATAATGACCGTGGTAGCCTTGTCGATAACGCGCCGGATCGGAAAATCTCGGGATGCATGTCCCAAATCGAGCGTTATTATTGTATATATCTTAGGAGACAGCTATTCAATGGGGTAGAGCAGATCAGGGATCGACAAACCGCAAAACACATCCGGTACTCGCTCGTTAGGTACGCACCTGCATGTTTTCTGAAAGCTCTGCTCTGAAGAAAAATTCAAAATGAAAATAAATTATTATATTTAATTCGTAAAAGCACGTTAATTGGCCTCTCTTGTGAAATTCAGTAAATAACTTTAGTTTCAGTAAGATGTCAACATTTAATCGTGCCCCAATGCCCCAAATAATAAATAACTGTTTACAAACTGGACACACGGGAACTTACCCAGGGCATGAAAGGTCACTGTTCTCACAGATGAGAGCATTTTTGTGCTTTTTCTTATTTTTATTAGATACAATTTATAGTATAACTTGCTATATTTATATTAATTTTCGTTATTTGCTAAGATATATTTCTGATCTGACAAACATACAATTCTGACACCCAAATGATTAAAGAAATATAATATAGGTTTGGCTGTTTGTTTTAAAAGCTTGCGGACGCCTGATTTGGATAATCCAAGATAACCGTAACTTTTGAAACCTTATACTTCTATCTATACTATCTTCGTAGTGAAATATGTTGCGCAAAACCTTGCACAAAGGTATCACTTGATGATGTCGACTACTCGAAGTAACGTGTTCTGTCAAATATACTTGTTTGAAATTCCGGAAGTTTATTTATTCTGTAACAAATGAAGTTTTCATACTTGTAATTGACGCTTATTGTACGTGGAGGAAATGACGTTTTATATGTGCTCATTAAACTACCAATCTCTCTTATTTGTTTTTTAGTGACTTATCCTACACTTTTTCTGTTCTTTTTTCATATTTCTTTACCACTTACAGTCTTACTTACTTACCACTAAATCCTCCTTAAATTTCCGCATGTTATGTAATCAATACCTGCCATAATAATCTTGTATATTCATAACTTGCCATCTGATCTACTTATATTGATTATAATCAGCAGTATTTCAGTAAATTAAAACATACTGGATTAAATAAAATATTTGCTGGATTGCATATAAAATCATTTTATGGCAGAGGATAATAGCTTTAGAAAATAACTGGAGTGCTGGAAAAAGCGTATTGGAGCTTCATTTTTCACGTTATACTAATTCTAAATTTAATTGGAAATAGCTAAAAACTCCTATTCTCCTTCGATTGATGAAATTCATGGGATTGCTTAGAGCAAACGGCAGCTCCTCAGCTGAAAATATTTACAAAATGTTCGCAGAAACTAATTATTTTGAATATCAACTCTATTCAAGCATTTGAATTATGTTATGATATGAAAAATTCACTTACATCACTTTTCAAATGCACAAATTAGATTTTTATCAACTTCCTTCATAGGTTTCGTCATTGAGTAACTATTGAGAATTCTCGGGCGAACGGATGTGTCCTACTACGTATCACACAAAGGCTGCGTTTTTATGTAATATTTCATCGTTATAGTGTAATGGATAAGTTCAAAGATTAATCTGCAAAAAAGTTATTTTAAGTTAATCGTTGACAGCATAAATTCATATCTTTTGTTATTCATGAAAGGTAAAAAAAATCCTCTTTATCCTTAAACAGGAAAAATGAATGCGAACTACGAGTGATTTCCACCTTATTGATTTCCGATATATGTCTCGCTGATGGCATAATGTTTCAGCACCCCCTTAAATCCACTGAAACATATCGTGCACCCATGCATCCGGAGAATCCTTTTCGAATTCCCCTCTTGTCTCAAACGTTTGCTTTCTCAAGGGCTCTGCGAATATCTTGGGGGTAATTGTTAACCACCGCGCGGGAATGCCGGGGCCGATTCACTTCTAGCCAATGTTACCCTTACTCCCGCACCTGGCTTGTTGTTTCACAGCGTGGGATTCACCCCGGTGTTAAGATGCCGAGCCGCCCACGGCTAATCACCCCTCTTACCGCCCACGGCCCACCCCCAGAACGTGCTCACTCTCCCCAGCGATCAAACCTCTTCCTTGCCCCAATTTCCGGTTCGTCTCCCCTTCCTATTCCCTCCCCTTTCTGTTCAAACTCACCCACTTTTGCATTCTCCAACTCCTTTTTTACCCGCTTTCTCCTCTGCCTCTCCTTATACCTTTACTCTTCCTCCCTCTCTCCGTCATCAAAAAAATACGCTGACAAATTCCTTCCCTTGAATATGCACAGTGTTCTTCCGCTGTTTTGTCAACACTCGAAAACCTTCCGGAAGGGTTGTTGACGCGCTGGGTGCCATCACTGCTTGCGCATGCGTGGGAAGAGGTGTTTTTTTTCTTGCTTCGGTTTTGGCTTTGGAGCATTCGAGGAAATGAATCGGAGTGCATCACATGTGACGTATCTTTGTCCTCAGGAGTGGGTTGCATTACATAAGGTCTGAGGCACCAATGATTACCCCATTGCCCGACAGAAAACTTAACACATTTGCCCTATGCGTGACTTTTCAATAGTTTTCACTGTACACAATTCTCATGTGTGCTCTCTAGCATAAATATGATCTAAGGTTCAGGTGTGTTAAATTCAGTTTGTAACTCCAATCCGGACACATTAATTGGCTTCAAAATATCGGTAACATTTATCTGAAGGCGTTCGAGCGAAAAACTCTAATATTTAAAACAATGCCTCTCAAACTTTTAAGCCTCAACCATAGTTGTCGTTTTACTGCTGGAAACGCAAGAGCAATAGCGATTAACATTCATTTGATTATATTATATTAGTTTGCTTCCAAATAGATATAAACAAAGTTGCATGACTTTTTGCAGTTAAGTATAAGATAGCAGTGCTACTTCTTTTGGCCGAATAAAACACCTTGATCGCTAAATTTAAGCCATATTATTTTCACGTATATATTCTTTTATATTCTGATCTGCTATTCTTTTTAAATTATTCGTAATTTCTCTATTCAAAAGAGGACCATGAAATAGGTGTTTAAAGGACTATTTATTATTGGGCTTACATTGGAAAGACTACATCATGTTGTATATAAAAAAACGACCATTGCAGGAATCATTTACATTATTATTTTTCTGCAAAGACCATTAAAATGCAAAAATTAAGTGACCGAATTAAATCGGTGTATTATCTGTGGTATCCACGGTCTCTCGGAATTATGGCAGGAAATATTTACCTTCCAGCGGCTGAAAATTCCAGGGGGCGATTGCGAGCCATTTACCAGAAAAGGGTAGGTTATAATTAGGGCTGCCAACCCTCTCTCGTATCTCCTCGCGGACCCACCCGTTTGGGATCTTTTATTTTTTATTAATCTTCCACACCCGGTATTTATCCGGCACTAAAGCGTTTCCTCCCTCTGCTTTTTATAAAATTAAATACTTAATAACATGCTTTTAATTTTGCTGTTGAACCACCTAAATTTATGAAAAAACATAGCGAGGGTGGAAGTTAAACGTAAAATGTACAAAGCTCGTAATTAGTCTCCAGTGCACATGAAAATCCGCAATCCGAGGCTGTAATATTTGTGAAGTGAGCGATGGAGGGAAAGGGAAATCCTGATTTCTAATCAACATAGTTTTCTGGAAAGACTATATAACTAATGCAGTTATTAACGATAAAATGTTTTCGAGCATAAATGGTAACTAAGTGTGGAACCGTAGTAAGTGATTTCGTAGTATGAATGATTGCAGATTATTGGCGAGCAGGCTTGATTAGGACACAATGATGTCCATCAAAAGCCTACCTTAACTGGTAAAACAATAAAGATAATAAAATAAGTTACGAGCCAATGTGCTTGGTATATACCTTACTACTCTATTCCACAACAGCTAAACTTTTATCTTATCGTCCACTACCACTGTCACCACCAATGCCAATGTGTTGGGTGGGAGAAGGATATGTAGTCTCAATCTCGTCAAAAATATAGTCAGTTCATTATTATTATTCTCCCGGAGAAATGTTTTCGGAGAGCGATGTTTGGGGAGAGTAAACATAATTTTATTGTGCTAGCAACATGCCGAAATCTTATCAGATTTGGGAATTCAGTTATATTAATTAGAATTCAGAGAATATCGTAAGCGATTGAATAGAAATGGCGAGCGAAATTCATATTTTTCTTGCCACAAAAATTATTTAATCATTTACAATAACAAATCACCTTGAAACTAATTAATCAATTCCATGTCTTTAATTGATGCATACAAAAGTACATCTACTACAACAGTAAGTATTTAAGTCCACAAAGCTTATTCATCATGTTCTAGGAGGAAGTCTCTTAATCTAGGCACGCAGTGTCATCATTAAATTTCATTTAGATGGTATCATCTACATCTACATAATACCCTGCAAGCCACCATTAAGGTGTGTAGCAGGGGGTGAATTCTCACCAAACATGCACTACGTATTATGCATAAAAAATAATTAGTATTTATAAACTGTTCTAAACTTCACTATTTAAAAAAAGATAAAAATAGCAAAGCAAACATGCAAAAACATGCTGTTAGTTGGGTTAGCTTTAAGTGCTCATACCAAGTTACAGCTACCAATGTTATCCATTGCTACACTCGTATTGGATATATTTACCGTTATTCATATCCCTAATAGCACGAGGAAAAAAGGACATTTTGAATCTGTCAGTTCGGCAATAAATTTCTCTAATTTTGTGATTATGGTCCAGTCTACCATAGTAAGTTGGGGTCCGCAAAATATTTTTAACATCATAACTGAAAATATGGTCTTGGAATTTGTTTAAGATTTTAAGTCTAAATTTCAACCTGCGATCTGAAAATGATTCCCAATGTAATTAATTTAATAGACTGGTTATGCTAATTAGGTTATCGTACCGTCCCTTTACAAATCTTGCCGATCTTCGCTGCACACGTTCAAGTTCATTATTTAGACCGATTTCGTAGAGATCCCATACACTGGCAGCATATTCCAATGAGGTTTAACGAGGGAAAAGTATCTGATTTCTCGTTTATGATCGTCACATTTACCCAGTGCTCTTTTGATGAATCCCAGTTTACGATTCGCTTGACCCATTATTTCTCGTATGTGTTTACCCCAGGAAAGATCATGTGTCCTTCTTATTCCAAGAAAATCATCAGTCATCAATCAATCAGTATCAATCAGACTAATGAATTAATGTATAACTACCTTGCTTATCTTACCTTCTACCTTACTTAATACCGTACTTATCTTCCTATGACCTGCCTTACTGCGAGATAAATTCACCGGAGTGTAGGGCTACAAGAAGTTTAAAGCAACTGCGTTCCGCGGTTCCCGGTAATGCCGATGATACTTAGCTAGCTGCCCTACTTGCTGGTGGCTTAAATGTATAAATTTGATGAAGCTTAAATCAATTGGGCGGAAAATTGATGTTACCTGAGGTATGTGCTTAGTGCACCGGTTCCCTTGGCTTCGGTGGGTGGATGATATGCTGTGGAGGGGGTGGGGGCGTCCTCTTACTCTTGGCGGGGCCCCCGCTCTCTTCTTCTTCCGGGAGGAAACTTGTCTGGCTTACGCTGGGGGAGAGGGGGCAGAGGGGGTGGTGGCGGCGGAGATGAGATAGGGAGGCCGGAGACGGAATCAACGGTGAACGTAGTAGTAATGAAATTTAGAGGAAAAATATTCTAGCAAAACAAGTATTTACCGTCAGGATAAACATGATGGTGGGGTCTCTTGCGTAGGTGCGAAAAAAGTTTAGTACATAGCAATTAATGGAGCATAGATTTACACGATAGTGACATAGTCTATAGACTATGCAGGAATATGAAGGCATATTAGACGTTGATTCGCATGCACAAGCGACAGAAAGGCGACAAATGGTAATACTTTAAGTACGGAGGAGAAGAAACTGGGCGTAATCAATTCTATAGCGTGGGTGAATGGTATATGTAATTAAGTACCACAAGAACTCAGGTATTCTGTCATGCTTGCGGAATTTTAAATTTTTTGTAAATTGTTGGAGAAATAATCAATTGGACCAACCTCATTGGACTCACTGGACACACATTTTTTTTCTTTTTTTTTCATGGGTGTTTTCAAGTCTGTTTCCGCACTAATAGGCGCTTCATACCGGGAGGAAAGGCATAAGGATAGGTATGGAAGGGATGGGGATGAGGCAATCCACACATTTTTATTGACTTCAGCAATGCTATAATTCGTTAACGACAGTACGTGTAACTGGTGGCTAATAAATAGTTTTTAAGTTTATTTTTGATAAAAAAATGAAATTGAAATACACCTCACCTTTTCCATTTTTACTAACTCTCACGTATGAAAGCATCCTAACCGGGCGAAAACTGATAATAATAATGAAATGAATATGGTATATGTAAAAGTTTATTCCCTTCCTTTGGGATGTCTGGCGACATCTGTCGGAGTGAAAATGTTTGCAAGAGCAGGATACCGAAAAACTACAAGACATTAAAAAAAAAAATCACTTTTAGTATTGGTCATCCCTTTTCCCTCTCTAAGCTTTCCCCTGCAACCGTTCCTTCCCCCAGCCTCCAACCCTCTCCTCGACCCGTCCCTCCCCTGTGCGGTTCCACAACCCTTGAAGCCCAGTTACCCCAAGTAGAACACACCCGAACCCCTTATTGGTCCTTCCTCCCCCGAGGGAAGACCTCGTTGATTTCGTCTCCGGCCTCCCTACCTCATCTCCGCCACCACTACCTCCCGCTGCCCCCCCCCCCCTCCCAGCGTACGCCAGACAAGTTTCCTCCCGGAAGAAGAAGAGAGCGGGGGTCCCCGCCAAGAGTAGGAGAGCCCCCCCCCTCCCTCCCCCTCCATCTCATCCATCCTCCGAAACCAAGGGAAACGGTGCATTTCCCTCTGGTGGATAAACGTCCGCTCCAATTTATGTATATGCAGTAACGCATATGCAGGTCGGACTGGGAGTCGGATCTGGCGAGGGGACGGGCATTCCTGGCTCCGGGAAATTTATTTTCCCCTAAAACTCGTTCGAGAGGTTTCAAACCTTTTCTCTTTTTTTCGTGCTTCGGAGACACCACTTCGCACTAAACTTCGCTCATAGTTTTCGTCCTCCCCCGTGCACTTACCGGAATTGAAACTGTGACTGAGCCACTTGACCTGGAAATCCCGACAAATTCCCCGATGACGCTTGCCCTGGGTGCGCTCGGCAGAATGTATCTGCGGCGTCATTCCCGCGGGAATGGTGCGGCTGGTGTTGTTCTTTTTTAATCCCTACAATACAGGAAGATACGGAAGACGTCGGGGAGATGAGAGGAGAGGGGGTATGTGCACTTTTCGGTGCATATCAGAGAACGAATTCGATGGAACATTATTGAAAAGCTAGCCCCGATCGTTTCCCTGTCGCAGACCATAGAGGTGAACGATAAAACTTTTGGTGCTTCTACTTTCGAGGAGATTTGATCTTGTATTTCAGAATCTATTATGCTGATGATATTTTGATTTCATTGCGAATGAGTATAGAAAGGTAATATGCATTATGAAATATTTTTAGACGCAAACAGAATGACTGTTTACGTACGGCGTGAACGATACGTTAGAATTCAATAAGAAGATGAATGACTCAACGAGGTCATACTTGACACCCACGTAGAGTCGGATCCGACTTAAAATAATGTTCTTCTTTGATATCCTTATGATGAATAATTTCTCAGGTAAAACTGGAGCAGGTCACCCAGCTAGTCGTCAAAGTAATTATGTCATTTTGATTTAATTTTTAATTTTTCTGATACCTCTATTAATGGTGAGGAAAAATCCGACTGGCTTCCATTGTGGCTTAATCTAAATATCCCTACCTCGTATTATTAAAAGAGACAACAAATGAGATTAAGCCCTTTTCACACCTGCTCTATTCATTCAGCGCATATAATACGCACATACTAGTGTATTACTATATGCTAAAATGATGGTAAGTTGTCTTAAAATATACAATATAAATTATATATTGTAAATTTAAACCCAAAACATACAGGTTCAGGCTTTATTTGGGAAATTTCTCCTTGATGGATAAAATAAACTAACTTTGAAAATCTCCCTGAGTTATTTTATTCTCGACCCGGGTTTCAACAATTTCTCTCATCTTCAACATTTTTGAAACCCGGTTTGTGAATAACACAACTCATAAGAGATTAGAAAAGGTAGTTTCCTTTTTCTATTTTACTGTCACAGTTCCTCTTGGATAGAAAAATGATTTTTCTGCTACAATAGAGCACAACTATTTTTACTTTAAATTTAAATTTCTGGGTCTGGGTATAAAAACAAATTCATGAGCTACCGAAGAAGTATTCTTCTTCGTTAAAACCATCCAAAATAATTCATCAACTTATTATTGGAAGTATATGACTCTTGAAATAAATATGTTCATCCCGTTTAGTCAGTTCATTCGGTTGCGTGAGGATACTTCCTCCATTATGTTGCTCACTTTAGATTAATGTAATGATTTACTTTAATAAGTATGGATTATTTATACGCTAGCAATTATTTAGATATTTTTTAAAAGTGTGGTGGTAATACTTTCCCATTGGCATCGCATTATAGAGAACGGAATCAAGTACTATTAAATGATTAATGTGCAAAACTGTTAAAATGAGATCGAGCTGCAGAACCTTTATCAAAACTTACTAATTTATGAGAGAAAATGGGACACTCTACTTAAATTATTATTTAAATCTATCATTGTTGTATTATATTATTTTTCTTGATGATCTGATGGAGACAATCGTTGCAGAACAAGTGAAATAGAAATATGGGAAAGCAAGTCCTCGTTTGAATTATGTAGAGCAAGTAGTGAAGTACGTTAAACAAGAATTATATAAATATGCAGACTAGCTGACAGGAGAATTGAGTGGAGATCTATGCTACCTCAACCTAAAGATTGTTAAATAATGATGATGATGACTGTTATTCACCAAATTATGTTACATATCCCTGTAAATTAGATAAACTTAACCAGGAATTTTGAGTAGAGGGAAGTGTCTTACCCTTTGCTCTCATTTGAGCCTGATTTCCTTTGATGGGATGCTTCCTTTCTTTTTCCTCCCAACTTCAGAAATATTGTTGATTATCAGCATGATGCAAAGCCAAATTGTGATCATTAGAGCAAATATTAAACGCTATGCGCCAAAGAAAAAAAAGATCAACTCTCATAGGAACCTAACTTTAGTTTTGGCAGTGGATGGGTTTCGAAATAGCTAGGTACAGTCGCTTCCAATTGTGGCTGATTGTGCAACCAGTAGGAAGACACACTAACGACCATCGCAACTAGCCACGCTCTCAAATCATACATATTTAAGAACGTCTGTCTCTCAGTTGCCAAATGCTACTGGATGCGACTGCAAGAGATAGCGCGGCCCCCGGAACACAATTTGGGAGCACCATCCCCCGCGGCTTTCGTGTACCTCCGAGAAACTCATACGAAAGCTCCACCAAACTCACTTTCCTTCCTGCCACGCTTCCTACGTGGTGACCTTTTCGACCCTTCTCTCCCATTGCTACCGCCCTACGTCCCGACAACACCACCCTCATTCCCTTCCTGCACTAACCTTCCATCTCTACCTTCCTTATCCCCCGTCCTCTCCATCATCGCTCAAACCCCTCTGAGATCCTCCTCCATCCCCCTCACCATCCGGAAACCACTTTACCCTTTCGCCACGGTCCTCCATTTTCCGCACCCCTCCCGGAACCCTAAGCGCTCCTGCTGTTCCCCTGAGGCCATGCGAGCCCTTCGTCCCGTCAGACCCTACCGTTTCTCCCTCCTTCCCTCTTCGCTACCTTGCCTCTCCCCTCCGCTAATCACGTCTGGGTCTCCACCGCACGCTTTTCCTCCCACGCGCCCACCTTCTCTCAACCTCTCCCCTCCTGCCCCTCCCCTCCCCTAGGCCAACTTTCCCCACTTTGACTCCATCCCTCCTTCCTCGTCCCGTATGAATGCGAATTTCTTCCCTTGCCTCTCGCCCCCATCCTCCATATCTCTCGGCCGGAAAGCGAAAGTAATGACGTCCTCGGGAAGTATGAAGGCTTAAGTTTTGAGCATTAAAATGTGAGGGCGCGAATTAGAGTTGGTGACGCGGTCGCCAGGTTTCGGCGGCGTTTTAGATGTAGTTGGGGAGAGCTGTGAGTAAATTAGGGGAAGATGTGCGCTGGAACATTTTCCATTAACTAGGACGGGAGGACTCGAGGAGTTTGAGGGATAAGGAAGAAAGTGGATATTCGTCTGAGATATTTGAGTTTGATGGAAGAAAGGGAGTAAGATGGAGAGGTAAGTAAGAAAGGGAACACTACACACATAATAGGTAAGGAGTTGAAGCTTCCTGTTGTAAAGAGGTAAACTACATTGATTGAGTAGGTAAGCAGAGGAACGGCGGTTACTATGTAAAAAAGTAGGTAAGGGGGAAGGAAGAGGTTAGGAGTCATAGAATGAAGGCAGAAAATGCGCATAGCGGAAGAATGACACAGCGTAAGAATAAAGGCGGTTACGAGTGAGTCGGAATGTTTTTTGCCCATCCAAGCATAATTTCCTGTCCAAAAATTTAGATCTTAGGGAAAGAATGCGGAAAATCAGCGAGTTAGGTAAAGGGTAGCGTTGGGAAAATTTTCTTCAAATTGAGCCGTTTTCAGAGTATAATTTAATTAGTAAAGCGTTTTTTTCAGGTAGGCTGATACTAGGAAAAGGAGTAGGTTTATTTCCGTCCTGGCTTCCGCATATGTGCGATTAAATGAGTACGTGACAGGGTATTCGCTTCGGGTAGTCCGTCAAGAATGGCCGTATTCCAATGGATGCACCCTATTTCCCGAGGTCGCTGAATGTCTTGGCTTCATTGATAAATCGATGTCTCAGGCTCATCTCTTTCCATTCATGCCATCCCATTTTTCTTATTTCGTCCTTCCTTCGAAGTTTGGGAAGTAATTTAAGTTTATTCAATACTTTTTATGGCTTCCAAAATTGATGGATCAAAGCTGACTGCTCGGGAGAGATATTTGAGAGGCCTATCGGGAAAAATATTTATGAAATCCCTCTCTTTTTAATGACGAGTTTATTCATAAGGAGTGTGTGCCGGTGGATAAAAATTTTATCGCAAAAAAGGACGTTCGAGAACTTCTCCCTCGGTGCGATTTCCATGAGAAAAGAAGTGAATCATCACATTTCGGTTCCACCTTCTCGGCCGTGCCTTGGGTAACTCAAAAAAAGAAAAAAAAACTTGGACGCCCCCTTCTTCTCGAGGCTCACAACTTTATATTGCCCGCACTTTTAACCTTTGCTCTTGCCCACGTCCACTTCTCATCCCTTCCACCACCCTCGTGGATAATTCTGTAGGAAATTGACTTTTGACTCCGTGGTGCGCAAAGAAGCCATATTGACAGCCGCCCCGCCGTCAAGCAGAGCCATTCTCCCGTCTTAATTTCCGCCTTCCCCCACTTTCCCTCTCCCACATTCCCACACCCCCATTTGACTGGGGCACCAAGCTAACCCTCTGATATCCACTCACTTGCCTTCGGAATACGCAACGCTCGGATTTTGCCAGTGGAGGTACGAGTTCCATGTTGCGGATGTATTTGAAGGGATTATCGTAAGGCACCTCATAAACCAAGTGACCTGAAGGCACAAACTCGAATTCATATCGCTAATTTAATTAAAAAGTAAGGCATGGCGAAGTAATACCTCGTATGAAAAGTATATAGCTCACAGAAAAGGATAAAACAGAGAAGAACTATATAATTCTTCTAAGAGGTTAACTACCTGGAGAACTGAGTTGAGAGCAGCGTCAAAACAATTTCATCATTCACGTCTGGTTGGAATGACTAATCTTGTTGTTATGAAGATGATTGGATATCATGGAATTCGAATCTTCTTCTTTAATTTCTCTTTCTAACTGTTATACACCCAGTGATTTATTAACTACAGTTTGGTTCCTTGGTGACATTGATACATATTGTTCAGGAATACTAGCCTTCCTAGGTGACTTGTGTTGTCGTACGAGGTAATGGTGACCGTAAAATTGCGTCATGTTTGGTGAAAAGTGACTTAAAAGATCTATGCAGTATTTGAAACCCGGATCATGTGATCTTCTCGTGGATCCAAGATCTTTTCAAGAATCTTCGTCCTGGACGATCTAGTCACTGGACTACCGTATCCTAAGAATAAATAAATAATCTTTACAAACGGCTTCAAAATTATTTTATCGATGAGAAGAAATGGTTGGAGATTCTATAGGGTTGTAGCGACTCGGTAATCATTTTCAATGATGGGTTTGAAAGGAAAATTACAGGTTGTGTTTTGGTCCTATCTTGGTTCGGTAGAAAAGTTTCAAGAATCGTCCATCATTTATGAAGCTGCTAAGTTGTTGACTGCCCACTGATAATTCTGGGAATATACCACCTGTGTTGTACGTGCAGACCCTGTGTGACTAAGGGGTATTTTTTCATTATTTTCTTCCATTCTGTATCCTGAACTAATGGAGTTAAAAAAATCCACCTGAGCTTTATGCGTGTTCTTGATCCCACTGGTATACGTGACAACGGAGAGGTGAGCTCAAGAGCAACAGATGCTGCGCAAGAAGAGGCTCTAAACTTTGAAGGAGATATATTTATAATTATATATTCTCATAAGCGTAATTTGAGTCCTAGAATTTAGAGAAATGTACTTTGATTTCTGGATGTTTTTGTTTAAATTCAACATAAAGTTCATTTAGATCAGGGGTTCCCAAACTTTTTTTGTACTACGCCCCCTCTAGTTAAAATGGAAACCTTCCATGACCCCCTTCACAGTAAATTATGTGGGTATGTGAAAAAAAGGTATTGCTGGCCCAGAGACTAATTTCAAACTTTCAAAAAATGATGAAGCATGGGTGCCGCATTGTAATATTGTACGAGTTACATCGGCAAACGAACTGACTACATCTACTGGACAGTCACACAGCATATCATATGAGCATAGCCTACAAATCAGCACCATGATGAATGCCCATTGGACACGTATCCACAAACCTGTGAGTTACTAGTAATAGGTCTCTTTAAAACACTGACGTAGTGGTATGAATCTATGGATCAAACTACATATGCACCATTGCCGTCAAATTTTGGAAGGCTGTCACACCTAAACGGCTTTGAGTATCAACTCCAAATTTGAAGTCCGTGTAGGTTATGATGATAAGTTAGTTTTCTAAGAATATCACATTTTTACTAGGTCCCTCTTTTGAGATATGTGACCTTGAAAATGTCAAATATTAATTGTCCACCCATATTGGATTTGTTTTGGGGGGTAAAGGGGATTCAGGATCAAAACAAAATATTTTTTTTGTGATACATGTGTACCTAGAGTATTTTCCCAAAAGGATCTGTTTTGATATCTGGTCCCTATTTTGAATGATTGGCCTTCAAAAAGTGAAAAAAACAAAATTTTGATGCGGAAATTTGACACCGTCGTTTATGCCTAAATATTTTTTAAATTTATTTTTTCTTGCATATTTATATAGAGCAATACTTTTAAAAAGTATTAATATAATTATGGTTTCTGTAACATTAAAAACATGCAAATAGTAGCAATAATCGCTAACGTCAAAAAGTGACATGTTTACTCTACCGGTACATGCGATAATGCCCGTATTTCGGACATGGTTTGCTCTAAAAATATAACGAAAACTGATTTGTATTCTAAATATAAGCACCTATCTATGTACAAAATATAAAAAAAAATAAAAATGGGTCAGCAACCACTTTCATAAAAATTGGTTGATTTCTGGTGGAATTACCCAAAATCGTAACTGCCCAAAACAGCTTGGGGGGTTATCCTAGCCAAATGTTTGGTGACGTGCAAGTGAGATTCGACGGAGACATGATATTTTATCAGCCGTTAGAGGCACCATTAGCTTGCGCTGAAACATTCGTAGTTTTAATTATAGCTTAAGTAGGATAATATTTATGTTTTTTGGAAAAAGGGTTTGCCGTTCTCATATTGCCAACATGCCTTGCCAAAAATAATCCATTAAAGTAACGAACAAACTAAGAGGAAGAATAATGTAACAAAATTTAACGTTAATACAAAAAATTTTAATAATGAGCGCTTTAGACGATTTTTTAACCCATTAGCAGATGAAGATTCCATTAAGAGTAGTATGGTGTAGATGAGATGAATAAAAGAGTGCTGCCGTGTTGTGAATGGGGAAAAAGTATTCGAACTCGTCATTTGGAGATGCAGTACGAAATTAGATGCACCAAGAGATATGGATGGAAAATAGTGGGAAGTCACTTCTCTCTACATAGCGTGAGGAAAAATATTCTGGAAATCTCCTCTGAAAAGCGAGCTTCATCTTTCATCGTATTCGATTGTGGTAAGACGAGAAATGGAACGTGCTTTACTTCCGAGAATTCGAGACTGGGAGGATCTAAAAATATCAAGGGACGAATAAAATTATTTTTACCAAGGACCATTTAAGGCCACTTTCGTTTTGAAGCATTTGCGCGTGCCATCCCTTCCACAATGGTTTGCTGCGAAGAAAAAAAAATGCAAGTGGTATTCGAAATGGATTCTTGCCGAGTTTCTCCGTTTCATTGTTTTTTTTGTGAGGACCCCACTTTTAATGGACTCATCTCTCTTAAATTTCGTTCTTCTTTATTTTCAATTGCCGCTGGGATTTCGTCCTCTCTGTCTTCGCTTCCATACCTTATAAGCAAGAGCTTTCTCCTCTCTAAGCTCTACACCACCCCACTCTTAAATGCACCCTCCCTGCTGCGCTGCAGACCCTGAACCCCTGTTCACCACCAGTCATTTCGGCTACCACCTCCTCCTTATCGTACTCCTGGTATTCTTTTTTACGACTCTTATTTTCATGGCTCCCATTTCACTGTCCAGCCACCTGTTGTCCGTCCGGATCTCCCGTTGAAATACTAATTTCCTTCAAATCAGTGGAGACGAAGTGACTTTGCTCATCGGCTAAAGATTCCGAAAAAAGGGGGAGCAATTTCTCAGGATGCACAGGCACTAGGTGAAGTTTGGAATTTTATCCTCAAAGAAAAGAGAACATTTCGTAAAACCTTCTAGTTAATTCCAACAATTTTTATTTCAGTAGTCGAATGTCCGACATTCCTTCTATCACCAGCCGAAATACCTCACTTATGATTCTATCCGATGAAATTCTTACTTTCAGTCATTTTCTCTTCCTCAGTGTAGACTACTCTTTATACCTGAACATAGTTTTAGGGGAAAAGCAAGTAGAAGCGTCAGCAAAGATACAAATCTAAAAAAATCTAATGATTTCTTTTGCAATTTTGGGGTGTGGTTCAACCCATTCCCTGAAAACGTAAAATTCGATCACCTTGCCGCTCAGCAACTTAATGCCTGAACGAATTAGGTATAGGAATATTACGCATGGTATGCCTAGCTCTCGGAAATAATAATTGGAGATAAGAATCATTAAGTAGTTACCTATATTGCTTACTCAAAATATCATTGATCAGGTTATAAAAACGACGTTATTGTATTTTTACTGTTTACTGATCGGGTGAGCAGTAATATTTCCGTATAGATAACCCTTTTAGCAATGTGTAGATTCTTTTCCCAGCTCTCTGCATAACTTCCCCTTGTAGACCCTCGTATCCTTCACCTAGCTGCATACATTTGAGATATTCATTTATCTCTTTCTCCATTCATGCGTATTCACTATCGACATCTACATATACGTAATACCCTTCGAACCACCGCGAGGGTGTGAGGCAGGGGGTGAAGATCACCAAACATGCACAATTGACATGCAACTAGGATATATAATGGAGACATGCTAAATAATAGGTATCACGTGCAGCTAGATGCAACCAATAATCCCATTCTTATCATGTAGACATGATAAGAATGGGATTATTGGTTGTTATTACGTGCATCATACACTACAAGCTACTCTGACTATATTTCACCTACATATCCCTTTGCTACGCTGCCTTTTGTTCTCTCTTATGATACGCGGGAAAAATGACATTTTAAATCTATCGATTTTGCGATAGATTTAAAATGTCATTTAAAATAGATAAAATTAAATACACACGAGATAGATAAAATTCTTTAAACACACGAGCTGGAATTTCATCAGGACCTGAGGACTTGTTCGGGCTAAAGTTTTTTGGTAAGAATATGATTCCGCTACAAGATATATCTATCGGGGGCATTGGTTGGTGAAATCGATCTGGAATGGTTTCGTGCATACTACGCTTAAATTCATTGAAAACGCTCTGGAAAAAATAATTCAACAAATTAGCCGTATCTAAACTGGAAGTTACTATTTCGCCCCTATCGTTTTTCAAGGAATTAACTGTTGACTTTTTAGTTCCCTGTACTTTCTTAACATATGACCAAAATGCTATTGGATTTCCCTCTAGTTATTCTCCGTGTACTTTTCTCTTGAATTCACTAAACGCTTTTCTAAGGGCTGTTTTTGCGGCTGCTTTACAAATTTTATAATGTTCGATAATATTGTTTAGATCACTGTTACCTACATTTTTATTCATTTTTCTTAGTTTCGCGTGGCTAACTCGTTGACGTTTTAAACATTTTCTAACCTCCGCGTTTTGCCACCTTGGTTATCTATTCTCTCTCTTTTACTTATGAAGTATACATCTGTTCACAAGTGACCGCGTAATTTGGAGGAACTCTTTCCATGTATTATCTGTATCATTATTTTTGCTGATGTTCACGAATTTTTCAAAAGAAGTTTGTAAGTCATGCCCAAATCCGTTAAAATCTGCTTTAATAAAAAGGTAAATATTTCTTTTTATTAGCGAGCGGAGCGTCCGTCGGACGGAGGTCAACGAAGTTGGCTCCAATATCCGCGCAGAGTTGACGGAGACTCTCGTTTATGCCTTCCACTCGGCTGCAAACGAGAGGTCCCCGATCAATCCTCGGGACAAGACTGCAGATCGATAGCGCCATAGATACGAACAAATTTTAATGCACTAATACGAATAAATTAAAGCTGGGCCAGTGACTAAGGAGAGCAATATAAAAGTAACTGTCCTATGAACTGAGAAAAAATTTAAACAACCCCGCGAGAACTACGGTGATGATAAAATATAAATATGTAAACACTATAAAATATAGTACGCTCAAAACGATTAGACTAAATGAGGCTCGGTATCTAAAGGAGGCGACAATATTATAACTCAGCGGTAATATTTTCTGATTAGTGGTTAAAAGAAGAAAATGAATTAGATCTACTTAGCACTATCAGCGAACACACGAACGCAGCGCAAACCACACACCAAAGACCTCGTTTGGGACGGCACCACGGCGGGACACCAAGCACCCACACAAGCACTCACATTACCTTAATATTATTTTAAAGCAGGCGCAGAAGCACAAACTACTAAACACTCACTACTTAATACACTTCTACACTAGGAGATAGAGGTAAATCAAGGACAACACAATTAAGAAATGAACTACGAGCCCAGTTAGGCAACGTTAGCTGCTGGCGAGCTGGTAAAAAGTGAAAGGCAGGACCCAAGACCGGGGCTCTCTGACCACACGTACGTATTCTCCGAGCGCAGGTAGAAGAATGATTAATCCAGCCTACCATCATTTTTTCTTTCTGTTGCACAGCATATTATTTTTTTATCCAGTGTTGTAGCCTTCTCTAATTTATGCAATCGATTTTCACTTCTCTTTTGCCACTTTAAACTTTTTTGAAGCACTACGTTTCCTTCTCCGTTCTCCTCCTCTCCCGCATCTTAAAAACCTATCTTCGATCATCCTCGTGTTGCGAAAATATAGATTCTGAATCCGAAAATGTCTCGCTACTGTTTAAATTTTTACATGTTTTTTCTCAAGCGCGGTCAAGATGCCATTCTTGCCTCTCTCCATGATGAACGCATGTTCAACGAACGAAATTCGTATGCTCTCTCTATCAAATTCATTTTCTGATCAAAAATAAAATCCCCTCTACCAGTGCTGCTCTGTTGCTGTTTCCAGGATACAATGTGGATGAAGATTGGTTTTCTCTAGCTTTATTTATCATTCCTATAGTTTATTGTTAAACATATATATTTAAAGTACACCAGAATAGTTCATAAAATTCAAGATGACGCGCTAATTTATATAATTCATATCATTGCTGAAAATTTAGGCCATAGATGAAGTCTCTGATTTGATGACGTAATGAGAATAGGATTTTTTTCTCTTGAAGGACAATTTGATTTCTTTAAAAGACTGCTCTTCTTTTGAAAGCGTTTTTATTCTGTATTTCCTGAACTATGTCTATCCAATAGCAGGACACGAAAGGGCTAGAAAATTTTATATGGCCTTAACTTGAAAGAGGAAATTCCGTGGTCAGGTCGCATTTCGGCAGGAAATTTTAGTTTCCAACGCTTTTATTAATTTTTACGAAGCAGGAGGTGGGTGGTGATGGTTGAATACGGAGAGGGAAAAAAGATTCTGAAATTACTTCCTCGTTTCTTATTTCCAATTCCCCTTCAGCCGTCAGGATAATAAAGGATTTAAAAAACAGGTTGAAGAAGATAAGAGATGCGCATGATATGGAAATGCATTGGTTGGGAACCAAGTAGAGGGAAAATAAAATGAAACATCCATGAGCGAGACGAAGAGACAAAAGTCAATCTCCGTAGAAAGGGGAATATCAGAGATGAAAGCTAACTTTGCCAGAAAATGTGCGTCGGATGGGGGAAGAATGGGGAACGTTACTCAACCAAAGTCTGTAGAGGACGACTAATGAATGAATGAATTTGTTTTGATGACAAAGGCGCGCTAACAGCCTTTTCCCGCGGGGCATAAAAGGAAAGAGACGTGAATACCGAGGTTCTATGGCACCACCACCCCGCAATGCGGATTTCTAACCCCTCGGCTAGGGCTACAAGGACTCCGATAACATTGAATTTCGGGTGGCGTTTGCATTGGCCCCATTTTGCGGAGGGGCGGTCGCTAAGCCATATCTCCGAGCGCTCATGCCGGTCAAACGAATTCCCCACACATCTTTCACCGAGGAATATTTGGGAAAGCTGTCCGTTATGGTCGCCACCGTGCAGTTGCCGGCGGTGTCAAACTTCGCCGTTTCGATGACGGTGTGTGCCCTCCAACGCCCACTCTCCGGCCCTCATCAAATTCCCCCACTTTTGCTCGCTTTCCTCCTCGGCCAGCAGCAAACTCTCATTCTTCAGCCCCTCGTTGACCGCCGCCCCCGCTCCCCTCCTTCCCTAATCCTTCCCAGTATCCCGACATTTCAATCGACCTTACGCGTTTCTCCTCTCCTCATGAATTTTATTATGAAAATATGCCGGTGCTCAGGAGTCTCGCGGTTATTCCCTCTTTTATCTGAAAAGTTGTCACGCGGACGGATTCGTGAATTGCCGTCTGCCACCATTGCGGGCGATTTACTTGAAGGGCAGCCGGACATTGTGAGAGGAAAATAGCGCCTACGTACTCTGCTTTTGATGGGGTCCGTCCTGGAATGAAAACGGACGCACAATCCCAAGAGTGCGAATATGCCAGATGGAATTTCGCCCTTCAATTCCATGCGAATAATGACGAATTCTTCGAAGTTTTACTCGCTTCATTTTAACGTTATGAAAAATCCTGGGATTAAAGGTTGTATTTTCTATACTTGGAATATACTTTTTTGTATTTTTTGGAGCATAAATGTGATTTTTCTTTCTCCAGCTGCTCCTGTGACTGGGTATATCAACCGTAATGTATTTAGATGGACAGATTTATGAAGCATGTGAATTGACCATGAGAAAAATAAATCTTTGTTTTTGCGATGAACTTCTGGATACATATGTATAGGATTTAATAGATAATTATCTATTAAATTAATTTTAATTAATAAGTAACAGCGGTAATATTTGAATTATGAGATTTCTCTGTGAATTGTGAATATAGGTAATTAGATTATTGCATTGGAGGCATATGTTATGGCATGAGTAAAAGTGTAGTTTGCCAAAGTAACTGTGGGTGAGAAATTGCAACGACCCGTAGTGTTTTAGATAGGCCAAAAAGCACGCTCGTATTCCGTTTTGTGGTACATAAAACGGAAAATATTACCATTCAATATTCACCTACCATGAAAAAATATAATACGAGCGAATATTTGCTCATGGTGGACATGGCTATCTATCTGAATGTTTATGCACTTGTGCTCAAATCAGGAGGTTGGGGTTTAATGTAAGGGAAAACGTTTCATACGAATTAGACAAATATGCCAGAAGATGATGGAAAGAAATGATACTCGAGTTTCCGAATATCACTTGTTCTGCTTTCATGCTGGAATTATTTCCGAATTTCTTCGGATAGCCATTAGAGGGACGGGGGGGCCAAGTACTGTTATCCATAGCTTTCAGAAGACAGAATCGTCTCCTTTTAGTCGCCATATTTTCCTGGATTCTGGATTCAGGATCCAGACTAAATCATGGCTACTTTAACTGAGCAGTTTCATTAATTGAAAATGAATAAGTATATTTATCAATATGATTGGGATACGGATTGTTAAAACATCAAACAAAAAATTAAAGAATTAGGTCACAAGGTGATTAAAACTCAGGTTGTCCGGAATCAGCCCTCAGGTCATCGGAGATTGTCCCGGACTAGGTCAGTTCCTGACAGATGCAGCCTTTCAATCGATCCTCTTAAAACCCCTTACTTTGTACAGGATCGACCTTTCATGAGTGTCATATTGAAGAGTAAGGTTTATACGTAAAGGCCAAAAGAAAGAAGTTGATGAAAGTGGCATCTGCTAGCTAGCAGAGCGAAAATGAAAAAACCCGTACGGAATTTCCCCACCCTCCCCTGCTGATGAAAAACTATCACCTTCTAGAATGGGCACTTCACATGCACAAATATTTGAAATAACTCGGAAATCACACAAAAAAATACAATGGTATACATAGAGGTCACGCAGGAAAGCAATCTGGATCACCTATCACCCACCTGGTAGCTTCGATGTAATATATTATTGTCCCTTATTGTAAGCGCAAAATGGCTATATATGCCTCTTTGCCTAACTATCTATTTAACTAGCTATCTAATTTTATCTATATGATCTAGTCTACCATGATACGCTGAAGGTTTAAGTATATTTTTAAAATCTTCAAAGGACTTGTCCACTTTAAATTTCTGAGGGAGATTTAGTCTGTAGCCCCTTACAAGGTGTATCCCGTCATACGCTTTCCTTTATCTACCCCCTGGCTGCAACTCCCATCTCTTTCTCAGGCTCCACTGCCCTTGATTTTCGAACGAAGAGCGTTCCTTACTTTGTCTACCATCTCTCAACCTCTCCACTCATCTCTACTCCTTTCCTTTCCTTTCTCCAAACTCCCCATCTTTACCCTCCAGATCAGGAGTCCCCACTGCGGTGACTCCTCCACCAGGGAGAAAAATCCATCCAGCTCCTCATCTTGAATCGGTACGCCACTCATACCACGCTCAAACTTCCCTCGCCACTCCAACTTCTCCCTCGCCTTCCGTCTCAAACTTCTCACTCTCAAACCCCTGCCCAGGATTTTGCCTGAACGTCATAAGTGAGCGATGCCCACGAACAACATCCGCCTTCGACGTTCGCGATGGCCTTGACGGATGGCTTTTGCACGTACCGATATCTCAGTTCTATGTGGTTTGAACGGATACTTGATTATTTTGTCGGAAAGGATATGATGCAGGAAGCACTCGCTGTCGTTTAGCCACGCAAGTGGCGCTATTTTGTCGTCGGAGAGTAGAGATTTAAAAAAAAAATTATGGTTTCTGTACCGTGTTCGTCGGCAGTTTGGAGTGCAGCATCTTTCGTATCGAGGTTATGGAATCGCGAGTCCTTTTCAGTCAGGATTTCGGTCGAAACTGTAAAATTCTCTTGGACTCCTAGCGCCCAAAGGGCTTTAGCACTAACACTGAAATTTTCTATTGGTTGGAGTAAGCTGTGATGGAGTTTTCCCTTTCTTCTTCGCCTTAGTTTTTCCTGACGGCTCCTCTAAGCTATTTATTTTGTCAAGTATCTGTATTTTCCTACCGATCTCTATGTTATTCAAAATACTTCTTCTCTGCTTAACTAGAATTGTAGCATTATAATGGTTTTAGTGTCCCATTTCTTCTAATTACTTGTTCCATTCCAAGCGTTTCAATCTAATATGGGTAAAGGTGTACTCAACTGGTTCACATTAAGTACGTAGCAGTAATGAAAGATAACTGCTGTTGCTAATTCTTCTGCAAAGGTAATGAAGCACCACGTAATTTAAGACTAATTCTATGACAAACACCGCATCCATAAATGGAGCATGATTAGAATGCTTTTTCATTTTCCAAACTCGTGCGATAACTTCTGACTGCCGCGGTGGTGTAAGGGCTGTGAGTAAATAATATATACTGCACTATTTTTAATCCTGACTATATCAACAACTGTGGCGTTAAAGGTTAGAGGTAAGAAAACTGAAGAATAGCTCGGCTTAGCATTTCAAATAAAGTGATTTGATTCTCATTTTCTTTGATAATTAGATGCTATTCGCTTTTAGAATCATCGACTAAATTTATAAAGCCTCGGAAATCCGAACACCCGAGAAAAGGTTATACTTAGCATTTCCAGGTTACTTGGGGATATCCGCAATGTTTTTTGGAATCACCTGACAGATGGTGCTTAGAACTTAAACGTGCATTTGTATTGGAAATCGGATGTAGATAGTCAGTGGACTTGTCTTAATATTATGGCACAATGTAATGCCATGTTCGTGGTGTGAATTATGCCTATTGTCTCTCTGCGTCTATTGCCATGCTATCACGCGTAATCGTCCCTTATTTCGTCCATTTTTCGGAAGTTACCTCTGGATTTTCGTCTTTCCACAAAAACTAGTGTGTATTTTGATTTATCTGCTGAGAGTTAAGTAACAGTTAATGACGGCGAACTTAATTGGTTTTTAGTGGCAGCAGTTTTTCGAGGAGGTGACCGGTAGCTCACGTCATTGGAATGGAGGAATGTAGGTCGAGGTAGTTCGGAGTTGAGGAATGGTGGTTAGCAACCCGACCTCGATATTAGACAACCTCGAACGAAAATGCCCCCGGGATTGAGTTTAACTCTCCATCTAAAGGAATTAGTGATTATTACGGGTCATAAATCCTGCGTTTATTTTGGTGCAGCTCTTCATTTGATTCTCCTATCGGATAATCCCTGCTTATCATCGCATTTCCCTTTTACATCCCTCATACTATTTCCAAGCGTCTTCCAATGTTTCCCATTATATTTTTATAGACCTGCATTTTTAAATGTCCCTCAAAAAATGCCTTAATGAGGACATCATGTCTTAATATTTGTCCGATTAGATTTCTGCACCTTGGTCTTTCATTTTGATCTTTCACCGCCTCAGTACTGACTCTAAGCGCACTCCACGCAGCAACGAATGAAGTCACGTTAACCCTTCTATAAATCACTACCGTTGTCCAAATTTTAACCCGAACCTCGGGTAATACAGCCAGGCGCGTAAATCTCTGTTGCTATCCGATTAACGCCTTGTCCTTGTTTTATGAGACTGAACTATAGTCTCCTTGTGGGGTAAGAGCAAAACAGTTGACTAAATACTTTATTCGCATACCTAAAGTCAATGGCTTGGTACCCCAATGGATAGAGTGTTTTGGTAATTACCGAAATGCCCGAGTCGAACCTTCGATGCTTCTCGGGACCCAGACAGTCAAATCAGATCTGAGTGATTTTCTGAGCATTAAACCTTTCGGGGAAACCACAAGTGGCACGTTGCAAGTAATTTGCCTCCATACACTGATGTTCAAATGTCTCGCGCCGTTGAGCTCAGTACTTGGTGTGATTGCCGGCGAGACAGACCTGGTTGAACACTGTTGTTATATTATTATCAAACATTGAACTGAACCTGCTCACCGCACTCTTACTTACGCTCGTACAACCTTTCATCCTTCCCCGAACCTCTGGGAACGTTCTCGTCCCATTCTCGTCTCACCACCTGGTAAACCACAGCTCAAAACTGCTTCCCGAAGGATGTTGCTCACGGCTCCCGACACCTAATCTCCTGCGGTTCGACCTCTGGTTATTGGGTGCCCACCACCCTCTGAGACCGCCCACGCTCTCGTCCGTTAAGGCCACTCTCCGCCCTCCCTCTCTCCCCCCTCCCAAGCTCCTCGGTAGGAATTCTCTCAGGGTCTCACGTCATCAATTTTCCTCCCACTCCTGGATCCCCTCCCCTTTACCATTCCTTCCCTCTTCCTCCTGCTTCATTCTCCCTTTATTTTCTGAACCTCATCATTTCCTCTTCGCTTATTTCGTTCACGGTGTTAGGAAACGAGACAGGCGGGGTGATAGACAAACGAGGATGTGAAATGGGTGGCTGGGGAAGAGAGGACGTCTCCGGAGGAAATACGAATTGAACTGAATCAGATGTTGGAGGAGATTAAAATAGTGAATAGAATGCTAGAAGGGTGAATTTAGAACCAAACGACAGAATTCAGTTGCGCGAAGTGGTGTGATAGGAGGCATGTCTTAATAATGTATGGCATTGAGGCATCCGCTGGAGAAATACAACTTTTTTGATCGGTTTAATCGAATCCGATTGATTTTTATTTATCTATCATTGACCCAAAAACAACACATGTAGTATTTATATCGGGTACTTCAACTAATAGCAATTACACATCCACATATATCCATGTCCTGGGCAGTGAAAAACCTCCCCGGGCGGGATTGGAACCCGCGACCTTGGGATCGACATTGTGGAATTTTGGATATGTATCTGATAGGGTATGCTCGTGAATTTCTTAAGGATACGAGGAAGTGTGGCAAAAAAACCGGGGCTGAAATGACTTTTAAAATCCATGAAAAATCTTGACCACTGATGGGAATGATATGTACAGGTTTGCGGTGTTTTCTGCGATTATAGCAATTTTTGCGCATTTCTACACCGGAGTGGGTACCGGTATACCAATAAAAAATCTCTGCCGATTTCCATTTGAATTGGAATTCAGTGTGAGAGCCTCGTTGAAAAACCAACCTGAGAATCTCGGGTCAAATGAGTAGAAATACTTTATGATTTGAAAAATAGATTTCTGCAGGTTTGGAGAAAATTTATGAAAGGCTGTTAGAAAAATCTGTCGGATTGATGAATGGAAATATCATACACCCTCGTAAAAAATGTTATTGGGCTATTTAAACTCGGCGAAAAACTTTGGGGTCCACTCAATGGATAGTGTTTTGGAAGGATAAAATTTTCCAAGTGTCGCTTTTTATGGCGCTCTTACTTATTGATAATCCGTTTCACATTCGTTATGCATTTAACTTGCATGTGAGGATCAAAGGTGTTTTAAAAGAATGGAATCTTTTTAAAATGTGTAATTCCAAGGACTATTACTAAGGATAACTGGCCTAGGATAATGTATTTAATATATTTTTACGTTCCGTTTTTGCAAAATAGGTAGGTATCATTTATTTTTTTAAACGAAGCTCACGGTCATTAGATACAGTGACATTGCCAACACTATTTAAGAGATCACGTTAAACTTCCATTTAATAGCAGATAGTATTTTCTAGGCGTGTATATAACGTGCATTATTTATTTAATAAGAATGGATTATTTTAGTGCATAAAATGGATTCAAGTTATAATGCTAGATATGCATAATTTCAACTTAGAATACATTAAAAAAAATGTTTTGCCATGAATTACCGTCCTATAATTTTTTACTGCTACTTCCATATATTATGCGCAAATGAAAAATAACACCCATATGCTTATATGCTTTTCCCTTTGTATCTCAACTCTATCCGGAATCTCTCCAGAGCACTACAGCCTCCTGCACTACGTGTGTAGATTATCACTTCTCTGACCGTGTGGATTTCTTTGAGCACATATTCTACATTAGTAACAGCTTTCTTCCGATCTAACTCCTTACAAGCATATCACACCTGAGCTGCCCTTCAGTATCCTGGCGAGGTGACAATTTTTATGGAATGAGAACAAACTGTTTTCTGATGGCATACAGGTAAAAAAACAGCAGAGAAAATATTTTTTTTAAATTGTTATCATCCTCTTCACTTAATTATTATTTTAACACCTGCTCATTCATTATGTAGAAAACATATTCAGTAATTAATAATAATAATGTATTTTATTCCATTTCAAACATATAAATATAGTAGAGGGTCTTTTTTTTTTTAACTATTCATCGTTTAAGTGGAACTTAAATAAGAACATTACATGAGCTACGAAATTTTGAAATCGAGGAGTGATTTGATAGCAGAACTGTTGAAATATGAAGTGGTGCACAATGATCGTATGCATAGTCGTAATACAAAACTTGCCTGGAAGCTCAAACGGATAGGAATTTTATTAATCATATCGTATGGCAAGTTGCATGAATACGTAACGTTTTACATAGAGTGACAACATGAGAAAAACTGAGGGTAAATTAAAGGATTAACTTCATTAGGAGTTATTCCCAGACGAGGGATAATTGCTATTTCCAATTACGTGCTTCGGCTGTTTTGATCTTAGAGATTTTAATGATGCAAACCTTAGATGCCTTTAAACGGAGAGGTATGTTAGCGTGGTCGTTAATCCATTTATGTGGCATATATATGTATAAAAAAAGCAAGTACGTATATGAATTTAATAACGACTATAAAGCTAGCTAATATCTGAAAAAAATTGGTGTCAAATTTATCCAATTAAATTTGAAACTTTTGAACTGGAAACTTACGACAAAATTGAAACTTCACCGGCAACTTTCTTTCCTTAAAAATGAAAAAAAATAAAGAAAACTCATTCTAAAGCCTCGTACCACAATTGAGCCCTCTTCAAAGAAAAGTGGAATAACGACCATGTGAGACCGTGACTATCTGGGAATCAAGCGGCTCCTTTTGTTAAAAAAATAAACAAGTGCAAAGTAAAGAATCAAAGAGGCAAAGAACAATCATCCTTATCTCCAAGACTGAAGGGGAGATAAAGGGATGAGCAGCAGGGAAGGAGCCAGCTGGGTTAAGAGGGTAGGAGGCGGGTGGAGGGTGGGACTTGTTTTATTTTTTTTTAGTTTTCATTGTACGTGCCTTTCATTTCCCTTTCATGGATTCATGTTCCTTAATTTGGGCCCTCTCTAGATTTGCTTTTGAGAGTCTACATTCAATTCATTTCCATCGGATCCTGGCGTCCTCCTGCTACTCATATTATTCTCCGCACCCACTCCACGTATGACACCCGTTCTCAGTTCACTTGTATTTCCATTGTTTTTTATTTCCTGCGTCTCTCCTGGCTTTCATTTCCTCTGCAAATGTCTTAAATTTCTTCTCTATGGTAACCAACTCCTCTCTTTCCGGGCTTTTTTCCTTGTTCTTTCCCTCGCTCTCGCTCACATGGCGGTGTGGTTTGCTGAATGATTTGCATTCTCAAACAGCTAATCTATGTATATTATTGAATATGAAAGTTTCCTTGATGATAAGACGCTTTGGCCGTATTAAAAATGGTAAAAACGCAATGAGAATAGCTTGATACGGCGAGTATACTCAGTAAAAACGCCGTAACTATATCCCGCTAAGCTCGTTTATTGAAAATACATTCAGAGTATTCGTTGCTCTTTGGTCTGATAATGCTTACAGGTTCCAAAAAATGCTTTAGAAAAAAATAACCACTACTAATTAAAGATTTTAAAGCAAATGTGATCCATCAAAATTACCCACCTATGCTTTAAAGAGCCAGTTGATTCTGAGAATATTTTAAATCGTCCTTTATCATTTTCGGGGGAGAAAGTGCTGAATGATGATTTGTGGACCAATATTGTCCAACAAAGTTTTTCTCTCTATGATGTGCTAACTTTGTGCCAAATTACATGGTCTTGAAGGCCGCGTCCTGGACGCGTTGTCTTAGACTGACAAAATAGAATTTTGTTGCGATCTTTGGAAACCTATGCCCGCCATCGGTGAATTCCTAGGCACGCTCTCGTTGTAAACATTTTTATCACTAGGACAATTGAATTCACGTTGATCATGTGATTTCATATCACGTCAATTGTTTTCAAGCTAGGGTAGGTTTTGCTGAAGTGTTCCACCTAAGTATAGCACCGCAACTTCCGAATGGCGCCTTTCCTCAGGTCGGCATATTTCGTACATTACTTTATGCTACCCAAAATATCTTAACCTCCCTCTTCCTCGATTGACCATCTTTCCACCGTTATAAACGGAATTCAGCCGCGTTTTTCTCTAATAATATGTTCCATTAACCCACTCTGCTTCCTAATTTTCACTAACCACTATTTATTCCCTCAAAAATCTCAAAAATTCGTCACTCTACCATATTTCCTACCATAACCAAAAGAATTGCGGGGAGAAGGAAATTGGTCTAGAGACTATGTCACTCGCAGCAACTAAAGATGGAAAATAGTGAACAAAGTAAAATTTTAGTGACGATAGGGATTACTCATGGACGATAGATACTAGCGTTTTGATTTATTTAAATTCCTGAAGCACTGATAGTTTCTACCAGAAGACAGTGAGCGAGGACGTTGAATATAGAGGTAGTAGAGACCTAACAGTTTTGAGATAATAACTGCTTTAAATGTGAAAATTCATAGCTAAATATTGATCGCGAACGAATTTAGATTCGGCAAATTAGAAGGCAAACGCTAATGTAACCATTCTGCTAGGATGCACTGGATCCCTTTTTTTCTCCGGCTTCTAGTAAAACATAGCGAGCGATCTAACATTCATTATGTTCATTTTTTTATCCGTTGTGTGTAGAAACGTAATGAAATAGCTTATTGCAGCGGTTAATTTTCTAATGCAAGATATACTGTGATGAATAAAAGAACATTATGACATTCGTAAAAAAGAAATGATTGAAAGTATTTTCCATGTATCGAAGTAAAGCATTTGAGAAAAGTATTGAGCACGTTAATCCTCACACTAAAATCCCCAAATTACTTATCATTTAGCTCCGTAATCACCTTCAATCTTCTAACACATGTATGTAAATGCAATGGAGAAACAGATGGCATTCAACTAAAACTATCGATTCACAATTTTGTCTACATCAATTCCTGATCCATATCCTAACCTTTTACTTTTAAAGCGTGTAATTACGGCTTTTATGGTTTTAACTTGAAATATAGCGTCGTGAAACGTATTTTTTGAGAGTTTCCGTGAGCTGTTGCGACGACTTTTTTTTGGGAGTGTTCTAATTACCTGGCACGCGTTGATTTAATGGTGGTACTAAGACTCAATGATGAAACTAATCCTTTATCAGAGGTAATCAACATGTAGGCTTATACCGTTCATTATGGGGGCGTAAACTCTCTCTCTCGTAAATCTATGATCGTTCGAATAGCACGATCGCGTCTCAAAAAGCATCGCGGTAGTCATAAAGCGTAATGGGAAAATCGATTTGTTGAAATTATTTTCTTCATTCGGAGAGAAAAGGTTTAATGGGCCAGAATTACCGAGGCAACGTCAATATCACTATTTAAACTATTAAACCTGGAACCAAAAAAATAACTAAAACAATCAAATGTTACCCCATAAAAATCTTAATTTTTTCCTGGAATTGGTATAGTACGTTAATGTAAATCGAAAAGACTTGTAGATGTTATTGAATAAAGTGCTATTTTTTCGTGTGAGACGATTCGAGGAAAAAAAACTAATCCATGAATTGAAACGGCATTTACCACTCTAATATAGCGCTGAAATCAAAAATATCTTTGCGCCAGAAATTTTGCATAGCATAGATATGAAACTTAGCATGAAAAATTTTTTTAATGATGATACATATGCGTGCACATATATTCACAATTTTTACTAATGAAATGCATTTTAACGTCATACAGTCCAGGCTCTCCTTCGTCATTCCTCTATTTCGTATGCGTTTATCTTCACAAGAATTGATGTTATTGCTGTCGTTAAAGTTTCAACACTGCAATAAAGTTAGTTGATGATTAGGCGTCCATTGCCAAGAAATGGAACATTAAAAGCGTTTGATCTAGTTTGATAGTCGTAAACCGAGTACGTGAAAGTGCGGCGGTATCTTCATGAACCCAGACTTGTGAATTATTATAAGCATAATTATTTTCCATCATCAAACCATTAATCCAGTATTCATAGTTTTTTTGATGCAATATCAGCAAATGTTTTTGTTTTGTTAATAATCACGATTATTTTTATCTTTAATACTTCCAGAAAGAATAATGTGCCTTGTAAGAGCATCAAACAAGTGGGTGTTTGAAATTATCAGTCATTGAACTATTATACTATTGAACTATATTATATGCTACATTTTGCATGGCAGACAATTGAAAATGATTTTGGTCAATAGATAAAATAAGGAACCAGATACCATGTGGACATTAAAAAACATCTCAGAATGATTAAGTGGGTTCAAAACACGTAGCTGGTCATCAATGAAGTTGCTTGAAAAGAATAGTTTTAGATTGCAGTGTGTTGGAAGCACTTCATATGTGGGCGGGACAAATTCAAATTTTACTTTGACATCTTGAAGGTGGCAATTGAAGACTTAATTTTAGAGCTTAAACTTCTGCTTTTTGTGTGTTACTGATTGAGAATAACGTGAGAACCATTACCAATAATTGTTATTCTGCCCCGGCCTTAACGACTCATACTCGAGTGATAAGTGTCTCGACGGAATTGGGAAGGAAATGAGACGGGAAAACCGTCGTTGGCAATAACAGAAGTCCCCTAGATACCCACATTTTAGCGTCCCATCCAACGGGTGAAGTTCTGAACTTGTTATGCCTTCCATAGGGTACTCAAGTGGGGATTCGGAATATCCGCCGTAATTTGAACCCAGGTCCAAATGTTGAGAAGCCAGTTCTCTTTCTATCAATTTTTCATCAAATAATTTCATTCCCGCCATTTCCGGACTCTTATGTTTTGAAGTATAATCTGACACCGAGAATGGAATCGATACCATCAGTAGCCAGTATGATCTTCACTGACATCAATTGTCGAATGTGTGTAGATAACTTCGTAGTCTCTAATCTCATTTTATTTTTATGGTTTCATTGACGATTCTGGGTGCGGATGTACAAAGGGACCTCTCCATAATTTGAGCCTTTAACGCTTCGATCCGTATCTGTGCTCTCCACCCAATTGAATAATATATGATATATTTTTCAGTTTTTATTGTAGCGGATCAACAAACGCTTCGTAGGAATCCTAACCAGGCAAGAACTATCCTAGGATTGGTTTGACGCAGCCCTCCTTCTTCTATCGGCCAACCGCTTCATATTGACGTAGCTCCTCTCTTTTACAACCTTCACAACTTGCTCCATATACCTCGTACGAGGCCTGCCTTTTCCATTCTTCCCGTTCACTTTTCCCTCGACAATTGTCTTCATCAGGCCATCGTGTCTCAAGATGTGGCCTATTAAGTTGTCCCGTCTTGTATTAAAGGTTTTCAGTAGACATCTTTTCTCTCCCTCTCTTCTTAAGACTCATTCGTTTGTCACTCGTTCGATCCATTTTATCATCGTCATTCTTCGGTAGCACAACATTTCAAATGCTTCCTGCCTGGACTTCTCTGCTGTTGTTATTGTCCATGATTCGCTGCCGTATAGTAGAATGTTCCAGATGTATGTTCTAATGAATTGTTCCCTCACTTCCACGCTTGTATTTGCAGCTGTAAACAGAATCTTCTTCTGGTAAAATGCCCTTCTCGCTTGGGCAATAATTCTACTGGCAATTCCTCTTTTACTTCGTCCATCGCTGGTTACTCGGCTTCTCAGGAAGCAGAACTCTTCCACCTCCTCGATTTTTTGTTTTCCTAGTTTAACATTGATCCTGGCTTCCTTTCTTCTTCTGCATACCAATACCTTAGTTTTCTATAAGATCTAGTGTTTTCCCGGCAAATAGTATGAAGAAATGTTTCTCGGGCTTGGCACCGGTTAATAGGCTCCATTACTGCCAACGTTTCAAAAAGCGACTCGCTCTTCATCATCAGAAGCCCTGATGATGAAGAGCGAGTCGCTCTTTGAAACATTGGCAGTAATGGAGCCTATTAACCGGTGTCAAGCCCGAGAAGCTTTTCTTCACCTTAGTTTTCTTTTTATTGATATTCAGATGATATCTGGTCATTGTTCTTTCCATTATTCCTAGTGTCTTCTTTAAATCTCCTTCTGTTTCCCCATGACTGCTATGTCATCGGCGAATCGTTGGATGCTAATTTTCTTCCCGTGGATATTCACTCCCGGAGACCTTTCTTTGAATTCTTGGATGGCTCTCTCGATGTAGACATTGAATAATTCGAGAGACAGTGCGCAGACTTGTCTCACTCCTTACTTTATGCTTGCTTCTGTACTGCTGGGTCCTGATTTGCTTATGGCCACCTGGTGTTTACACAACCTGTGGATAACTCTTCGGTCATTGTATGATACTTCAATTTCTTTCTGAATCTGTAGCATCATATTCAAATCCACGTCGTCAAATGTCTTCTCCAAATCTGCAAATGCAACAAACGTCGGTAGAATAGTCTCTATTTTCTTCTCTATAAGTAGCCTGAGGGCCAAAATTGCTTCTCTTGTGCCCTTGTTTCTTCTGAACCCGAATTGGTCCTCACCCAGGAACTCCTCAGATTTTCGCTCTATTCTTCTATAGATGATTCTCATCAGTATCTTCGAGGCATGTGTCCTCAGGATTATGGTAATAAAATGTTCACAGTTCTCAACTCTCTTTTTGGCAATAGGGATGATGATGTTCTTCTCAAAGTCCGCAAGATGTATAGTCTCCTCTAAAGTAGCTGCTAGATTTCGTCTCTTTCCGCCATTTATTTTGCATTCGTGCAATTCTCGCTCACCTTACATCATGTTCATAGTTTAAAAAATATTTTTTCACCCGCCTTCACATTTTTAAGACCCTTATGATCTATAAAATTTCTATATAATCCACTAAAATATTCACTCACCCTGAGACATTTTTATCAGGCTCTTAGGCCGTGATGGCCTCTGTCGTTTTCTCCCCGAACCCACTTACTTTCCTTCAATGTCCTCCATTCTATAATCCCTTTTCATCCTCTCTTGACGCCACCTTGAGTCCCATTTCCTCAATCCCTCGATTCCCGACTGTGGACCATATTAGGCTTAGGGATGGTGTGGGGTTTGTGCAGTATGAAATCCCTATTAAATTACCTTAATTTCGTTTTTAGCTCCGTTTTTCCTTCTATTTTCACGGGTGATTAAATGTGCGTGTTAACCCTATTCCTTCTTCTCACAACCCTTCCCCCACCCCTCTCTCAAATCTCTCCCAGCGCCACAGGAATCACTTCCTTTTCTCCAAGGAGTCGTTTCTTCTTCAAATTGAATGCGGGAAGGCTTTCAAAAACCCCTCTTCTCAATTTCAGGATCGTCTTTTCCCGCTCTGTCGTAAAACCCGACTCCCCCTGGCAATACCATCCCTTCGTGAGCATGCGTTACATGTATTTATGCATGTATATATATATATACATAATTGCGTACATACACATACAAATCCCTTTTTCGCGGCTCCATACCCGAATACTTCCTCTCAACCTCCACCCCTCCACTGCCATTCACCACGGACGCCCGCGCGCTCTTCACGAGTGGCCATTCAACAGTTTTAGTGGCAATTAATTTGCTGAGAAGTAATGAAAGCCGTCCCCCCATCCCCTTCTCTCGCACACCCACCCCCATCGTCGCTTTCAGAAATCCCTTTCAGGAATATTCGAGGGGCGTGCTTATCACTTTTATTCCCAGCAACTCGCTCTCCAGTCTACTCACCTACTTAAGATTGCTCGCATGATTAAGTAGATAGGGGTACTCGGTGTAAGTTTGGAGCTCGGGATCCTATTTCTTTCTTAAATGAAATCGAGTGTCTCCTCAAACGCGAGGCTAGTTTCTGGGACCGATTTTGGGTGAAGTCACATCGTGTCCGATGGAATTTTATCCATTGTTAATACGTAGTCACGCCATCGAGCTGTCAGAAACTCATCAAGGTGTTGCCGTCTTTTTTTAAAGGGGCATTCAAAGGTGAAGTGCGTTTCATGAAATCTTATGCTTTTATTTAGTTTTTGTAATTTAAGTGGCGGAGAATCAACCGAAGAAATTTTATGAAAGTTTCACCTAAGTCTACTTGTGGTTGAGTATTTAAAATTTTCGACAACGCCTGTGGTCATAACGCTCACGCAATATCCTCGTCCGGTCAAAATATTTGTAATTGCAATATTTTCTTGGATTGCATTCATTTGGAAATGTCATTCAATCGAATAAGAAGAGGGTAGTGAAATTGGAAATGTCATTCAATCGAATAAGAAGATGGTAGTGAAATCATGATTTCGTAATACCTGTATAGTTGAATTCTTCCGGTAAAGTTCGGTACTGATAGACAAGAAACATAAATACTTGAAATTCATTTACTTTTTATTTTTTGATTTTCCCAATTAACCCTTGTATTATTTCCAGCACTTTCTCCTTCATCTATCTCTTCGTCTACCTTGCCTTCTCAGTTCTTATCCACACCCATCGCAAACGTCGACAGTCTTTTCAGCCTCTTTCCTTGTAGCCCACGTTTCCGTAATCTACTACAATGACACACTCCAAACTAGACTCATAAACAGATTAACTTCCTTCCTCAGTTGTTATGTATTTAGTTGTTTATCATACTAATATATAAAAATGCAGTGGTGTCCTACTGTACGTTCTATGTTCGTTACGCCTCTCCTCAAAAACTACTGAACCGATTGAGATGAAATTTTGTGGGATTCTAGCGTATACACTAGAAGGTTCCATAGGCTATATAAAACCCATAAGCGGGCCCTGTTCCCGATTTTCTCAAGTCCCGGATTCTATTCCTGTTGCCAATTATATGCTTGTATTGACTTCATCAATTTATGGAAGCGCAAGAGTTTTTTCTTTCGCTCAGTAAAGTAACATAAATGGCAATCGATTTCTTTAATTCTTTCTGTTTTTAACGGGAAGATGTTTAAACTTATTCTTTTAATCGATTAACACTTTGCCCTCGAAGTTACTGGGCAATTTGTAATTTACGTCGAAATTTACCGTTTTTTCGGATCTTTTCATAGCGTTGCTAAGGCCTTTGCCATTGTCGTCTCCGAAATGAAAACATCGTTGATGCTTAAAAAATTCGTCGTACAGGGATGCTGTAAACGGCACTGTGCTTTTCGAAAGGATATAGGAGGGTACTGAAAGAATGGTAGACTATTCGTGAAGCAAGGTGTGCCATAATTTCTCGCACAAATACGTGCTGACTGCTAGCGCTACTCACGGATTTAGAAGGTTCGCATTCGGTGAAAATTAGGAGTATTTAAATGGATTCTTCAGAATTGTTCAAATTGTGAATGTTTTTTTAAAAATTACTTTACGGTTTTGTGCATTTGAACCGACCGGGGACATGAAGAGAAGAGATTGAACGCTTTCTAAATCGTCGTCGATTGAAATAGCTTGAGATTTGGGATAGTTTAACAAAAGTCAGGGAATAAAATTCAAATCCCAATGGAAAATAATGGTTCATTACGTATCCATGTGATGTTCATTTATGCCTTGCAATGATGCTGAAAAGGTTCGTCCAAAAGAGATGCCGTAAACTGCTTTGCTCTTTTCGTGAAAGATATTGAAAGGTACTAAAAAGGTATCGCAGCTAATCGCAGCTTGAATCTAGATCGGCCATTTCATTCGGAAAAATCATACGAGCTAACTTTTCGCGCTACTCACAGATTAAGTAGGTTTGCATTCAGTAAAATTAAAAGTATTTAAATGAAAGTTTCTGTGGGGTTCAAAAGGTGAATATTTCATAGATTTATACCGTATTTCTAGGTAGACAGCTTTCAAAATCGTTGTAATTTGAGACACAAGAACGTGATAAGGAACGTAAATGAGCTATAACGAAAAATAAGAGTAGCAAGATGAAAACAGTGTAATATAGTTACCTATATGTCAAATATAAAGTAGAAGGTGCGTATATACGTACCCGAGCGACAAGTAGGTACCTGGTATAAGTAGAATAAATCCGTACTAGGTTATAAGAATAGAATGTACTCTAATAGGAATAAAATGCATCAATACGTATCCATAGGAAGTTCTTTGACGCCACTGTCATGAAGTTGGCAAATTGAGACGAACATAGCATGCATAAAAGGCCAGAGAAAATTTTTTTTGCCGACGAGGTGGGTCCTACCATTCCCAAAAACCTAAATCTGGCCTCATTGTCAACAATAGACAGACATTCGTATGCACCCCCTCCTTCTAACCTCCTTTGTCTCTTTAGCCAGAAAGTTTCTAAATAACATTCTTATTTTTGTAAATGGCCAGGTATGAGTCCAGGCAGTTATTTTATGTGTAAATTGGTTTAAATTATATTTATGGTTCCGATACTGACTTGGAACCATAGCTAACTCCATAACACAAGTTTGTTTTCGCCCCTTCTTAAAAATGTTTAAATTTCTTAATACGATTTGTATTTAATATATTTCTATCTCCCGTTGAATTTCAACTGGCACCTTAAGCTGGTTACGTATAAACGCCTCTCTATGGAACGTTGCTATTGTCATACCATTTTCCCTATGGTATGCTACTCATGTATGTATTTCACCTGCTCTATGTATTGTCTTTCGTGTTTTCAAATTTAATCCTCCCTATATTGTTTCGAGGAAACCAAGCTTTTTTCCGGTATCTATTCCATCCCACGCCTCTCTCACCATTTCCTTGGAAAGTATATTAAAATATACCGGTGACAAAAGGCAGCTCGGTTTAACCTCCATCCTGTTACTGAGCACCCGGGAGTTTCCATAGCTACCTTCACTTAGGCTTGTGCGATGACCGATTTTGGTCAGCGATATTCGATGAAATAATTTCATCGAAATGCTTCGATGACGATGGCTGTCATCGATCATCGAATAGAGTGTACACGATGATCGATGACTATCGATGAATATCGATGATCGATGAATGTCGATGATCGATGAATTACGATGATCGATGAATTACGATGATCGATGACTATCAATGATCGATGCAGATGTCTCGGTTGGCAGTTTGTGGTTATTAAGTGAAGATTGAATTGGGTCAAAGTTAATTGAGAAGGACAAGACGTATTTATTAAAGAGCGAAACAAGCACCAAGTTACAAATTAAGCAACAACTCTTTGTTGTGGTATAATACAATTCTCATATCCGCATTTTCATCGTTGAGTACCAGTCGGTCGTCCAACACAACGTTTCCTGCATCGCTGAAGAACCGCTCTGATGACGTTGAAGTGGCAAAATACAGAGGTATTTCCTCGCGTACTTCTTAAGGCGGGGATACACATCCTTTCTGCCCCTATACCAATGTAGGACGTCATAAGATTTAGATAAGGCTGGGACCTCCTCGTACTTGTGGAGCTCCGCCAGGAAGGGGTCGTCAGCAGAGGTAGCGTTTCTCGTGTCTGCAGCACATCACGACTAATCGACATCAATGATTCGCATCAAGTCATCGATATCGATGATTCGCATCAACTTATCGACATCGATGATTCGCATCGACTCATCGACATCGATGATTCTCACCGACTCATCGACATCGATGATTCTCACCGACTCATCGACATCGATGATTCTCATCGACTCATCGCAGTCGATGGTCGATGACATTCATCGTCATCGATTTCAGTCATCGCGGTGCGATGGCTGAAATCATCGTCGATGACTTCGATTAATCGACTCATCGCACAAGCCTACCTTCACTTGTGCCTGCTTGACCGCGCATTAATTTTAGTGCCATCTCGTGTTTCTCTATCTGTGGCTATCTCTGTAACAATTTCATTAAATCTTGACCCCGTCGAAAACCTAGTTGAAATCAACAAAACGTAAACGCAAAAACTATTTATTGCATTCTGTTTACCTCTTCACTATAGCAGTAGATGAAAAATTGCACAGTGGAATGAATCATCCTGAATTTTACCGTGAAGAATAATTTTATGAACAGACATGCATGCAGGAAAATGTACAAAGTATGTTCAAAATATCTATACCGTGGCTCACAGCTGCTTTTGAAATTGGAGCTGAAAACTGGATGCAGGCCATTAATAAGTATACTCATTTCCGTAATTCGTTCAGAAACCTAGAAACACTTCCGTGTAATCCGTATTAGCTATTGAAATATCTTCCTAGTTTCGTATCCATTTTCCTATATATAAGCTCGCCAAAAATTGAATATATGTTTGCCTATGGCTCTCTACTTTTGAATTAACGTAATTCATTGCATGTCTCGATATATTATCTTTACTGTCATTTAGTTTTTAGTAGCTGTGGAAGTACATTAAAAAGGTATTCTACGACGTCTTCATTAGGCGTAAAACATTTTACACAAGAAAAAAGGGAAATATTTATCGTTTATTAGAGATGAGGATGTAAATCTGCATGCGTGGAGATTCGTAGAAGGAAAGAATCCGGTTTAGAATGGGGAGTCAAAAAGTCGCGCCCAAAAGAATAAAGAAAACAGCGGGAGTGATTTCAGCACTGCAAGACTTCGGGGCTACTCTAGAATTATCAGGGTGGCGATCGCCAGGGAAAACCGGGAAAACCTGGAATTGTCAGGGACTTTTGTAAATCTGGAAAAGTCAGAGAATTCTCGTAACAGTCAGGGAGAAACTGGGATAGGAAATTCTCGTTGTTTATCTACCATTACTTTTACCGGGGCAGTCTTTCCCGCCCTTTATTTTACCAAAACATTTCACCAACTAAAACTAATGTCCGTCGCCGAAGTGCATAGAATAATCCCCGTCAATTCGTTGAACATTCAGTTGTGAATCTTAGTTATTTAGTTGTGAATCAGTCGTACAGTGTATTCCATTTGTATATCCTCAATGCGATATTTGCCTAGCAGTGTTAAATTCATAATCACCATGTATTCTGCTCATCACAAGGAGTCCGAGGCTATGTTTTTCGGAAGATTTTACCTCGCGTTTTTCTTTAACTTCCGATACTCAGATCAAGAGGTAGTTGTAGCACACTAGCTTGTAGTAAATACGTGCTTGCAGTTCTAAAAATACGAGACGATGATTATTAAAATAGTAATACAAGTACTATCACACGTGTAAACAAAATCTTACGTGAGATCGTCTTCGATTTCCATACCCCCCTTCTCGAGACCATAAGAAGAGTTCTCCTCCCCTCCCCACCTTTCACGCTCGACGCAATTATTGTATGGCCCCCTTAGCCCCCTCTCGAAGCAATTTAGTCAGGTCCTAAACCACCTCAAATATGATATTCCTAAATATGACGCTGCCGATGCTAATTGCCTCCTGTTTTCGCTCGCAGTAGCGCGATTACGTTTTGTTGATTTATGCAAATATTTTTACATTTTTGGTTCCCTATTACAATCAAAGGGTTATGACCACGTTAATCAAATTGTTATTCGCTTCTAAAACTTGTGCCATCCGATTTTGATCCAGTCTAAGAACTTGGCTTTGGTTTCTTTTTTTCGCGTAGCTTAGTGATACCTGTGCCGGAGTCCGCCAGTAAATTGGCCATTAACTTTCCCTTCGATGGCTTTTCAGGCTTTTCAGTAATCATCAACTTCCCAGAACTACCGCGACACGCCATCTCTTCCTTGAAGAATTAGACATTATCAATTTGTAATTTTACCGAAGGAAACATACACGGCCACGAAAAATATATTTAAAGTGAGTACAATTTGTGTGAGGGCTTGTGAATGTTTAATAAATGTTTTCAATAGGGCGGAGGTTCCATGTATTTATTCATTCTTATAGCTTTTAATGTATTGATTTCAGCTTTTAACATTTTCTGAGTTTTGGCGAAAATTTAATTCAGCAGAAATAAAATATTCCGATATAAGAGACCTTTTGGCGATCGGTCAGGGAAATTGGCAAAGCCATCAGGGAAAAATCAGGGAATTTGAAAATTGGTTATCAGTAGCCATCCTGATTATGTTTTGGCGCTAAAAGTAAAAATTAAATGAGAAGTTGTGAGCCCAAATTGAGGTAATGTAAATAAGGTTGATGGATTGTGAGACGTGAGAACAACATCACAGGATCCCGCCTGTATGCTTGTGTTGATTTTGGAATCGGCAGAGGGACTAAAATGAATTTTTAGCCTCTCAATTTATTTTTTTGACTGCAATCAGAATGAGCTCGACCGCTCTGAGTAAAAATAATACTCTTGGTGAGAAGGAAAACGTTTATTCGCATTCCATTTCATGTACTGTTCAAAGCATTACTTAACAAGAATATCTTTTTTTGTATTGACTCATTTTAAGGATAAAATACTTGGCAATGATTTCCACTAGAGGAAAAAAAGATCGCAGATGCAACCGTGAAAATGAAAAGCTACGACCTTGCGAATACCCGGAAGATTTTATCGTGCAGCTAAACTGTTTACGACAAATTCGTTCGGCGTTGAACGGGAGCGTCAAACTCATTGGATTTTCATAGAATCATTCGTTTTAATTGGAAGCAGTGGCGGAGCGGTCCCGGTGTTTGACGCAGAGGTGATTTCTATGCTTTTGGACTCCTGTGCGTTGTGCAAAACGTGAAAGTTTAATCCCGGAGTGCGCGTACTCCAGCGGAGTTCCGTCCGTACTTTTCGGTCTCTTCCTCCCAGGACTCTCCGTTGGGATTGTCCGACTGTGTCGTTCGGCGCGAAGGGACTTAATGGACCCCTGAGAGAGATAGGGAGAGAGAGAGAAATATCCCGCGGCAGACAGGCATGATGGCTTCTCTAGAGGAGTGGGACGAGGGAGCGACGGTCCCAGTTGTTGAAAGCGAGCGGGATGTGGTGTCCAACGGAGTTCAGGGAGCAAATAGTTTTACAGCTGGGAGTGCTGGCTCCCGGGGAAAAATACGACAGACGTCGTAGGTCGGGCCACGTCTGTATGAGGCCGTTGGCCCATACCGAAGTGACCGCTTGAGTTCCGTCTCCGGGTGCATCGTGCACAGTCCCTATTTTCACGGCTGGTGACTTAAAATCCCCTTGCCACCTTTCCATGTGGTGACTCACGGGATGATTTGTAGTTTTAGGTCGCGTGTACTACCTGGTAAGCACAGGCAACCTGAATTAATAATAAGCCCGACCATTGGTGATGAGCCGAGAAGATTGAAGCTGAGATGACATCGTTCACTTTTTATTAGGAGGTTTGTTATGCGTAATATTTAGGGATTTCAGTGTATTCGAGTACAGCTACATGCTCTGTTTAAGAGATTTCAGCATGAGATTTGTGGTTGTTTGGTTAGAAATTTTCTCAAAATTTGAATATAACTATTGAATCAACTTAATATGATGCTAAGAGTGTTGAAATTACTTACTACAAATTTCCAGGTTTGAATCCCGGCAGTGATCGAGATTATCCAGTGATTTCCCCGTCCATACCTAACTTTCCGAAGAGTGCATTTTGTAACCGTGTGGAGAATACTCAAAGTTCAGTACTTCGTCCGTTGGATGGGACGCTGAACTGTGCACCTCTCAGCTGTTTTCTTAAGAGTAGTAAGACACTGCCCACGTTGGCTTTCACTCCATCCAACCTTCTTTCCTTGAAACAAAACATGTTTATCTTTTTTGCCTCAAACACCCTCTGCTGTCGATTGTTATCCCATAATAACTACGACTACTGCCGAATTACACTATTCACATTTGGCGATCGTACTTCACCGTCACGAAATATTTGTCGTGTGAAACAAATTTTTAGCATTTGCATTCAGATAATTGCCGTTTTTCCTTGTAAATTGAACAAAATAGCATTCAGTAATCACATGCACTACTAATTTCGAAAATTTGGTTGAAAAAAATGAACCTCAATGTCCCCATTTTCGGTGACAAAAGTCCTCTGCAAAATTGGAAGAGGAAAAGTAAGGAACGAATGAAGTTTTGAGGACGGCGTAAGACTCCTAATTCACTCCGAAAACACAGTAACTTCTTACTGCTGACTAGGCCATGCAAAAGTTTTGTGAAACTTGTATCTGATGAAGAGAAGATTTTTAAAAAATATTTAATTGTGCGAATTGCATCCAAAATGCAGTATAGAATTTGTGATTTTTTCTTAATTGCACGGATATTCAGCAAGGGTGTAGACTAAATCTTATTAGGTCCGTTAGGGGATTACGTTACTAGTCTATTAGATGTCTGGGGTATCGTTTATGTCCCTGGCCAAGAGCGGTTATAATTGAAAACTCTCAACTCTCTCACACGAAGACCAAGCGGTGCGACACCGGTCACCAAACCATCATATAGCCTCGACACGATGGTGGATCGCACGCCAGGACATTGCTCAGCCAATGGGTAACAAAACAGACACAGAATCCCCCCGGATTACGTAGCAGTGTTACATTATTTATAGCGATTGGGTAGAGTTTCATGCTTTCTTTCGTTTTCATTTTACGAAATCGATGGTAACAAAATAAAACAGTTCTTCACTAAAGATAACTTTATGAACCCGTACACCTAATATTTGAATAAAATTGAGCTTTTGCTTCCGAGCAAACGGCTACTCTCGATTTAAATAGGCGGTTAGAAAAAGCCGAGCTTAATTGAACCCATCCGTGGGTCATTAACCCGCAGCTGTCCAGTCGGTCATTAGTGCCTCACGTTACTGCCTCAATCAGTGACATACGGGTGAAATTTCCCATCACGCTTTCATCCATGTTTTGCGGACTAAATGGCTATCACAGTGATATGCATCGGCAACGATTACTTGTTTACTGACTCGGAAATACATTAGGGAGCTATTAACTGATGTTTTATGTTAAAACAAGGGGGAAAGAAGATATTACATATATGTATCCGGCGGAAAAAAAGAGTGACCTTAAACGTGCTAAAATCGGTGAGTATTTTTTCGTTGAGCAATTTTTGCCTCGCATTATTCACGTTGAGCCCTCCATGAATAACGAAACACCTTTTAGGGTACTTAATCACCTCTTTCTCCTGTTCACGCAACACGAGAACACTCAGTTGACTGCCCTCTTCCCCGTTACATTCGGACCAGTTCAAATTGCATCCCAAAGGAAATGCTATAATCCTCGCTGTTTTGCCAAAGTTTAAAAATGGTGATAAAGGACTGAAATGGGATATTTATGTTAGCTCCCATGCTACGTATATTTCAAAATGCAAAAGTTATGATACTTGATATGTTAGGCCATTTGTAGAACAATTTGTTCGAGGTTGTAGACCAATGAAATTGAATTATTTTAAAGCAGCGATCCCTCTATTGCTGGTAGTATCATGGCTGAGTTTGTGCATTGAAATATGTTTGACACCTAGTTTTGGGTTTGTATTCTTTTTTTAAAATTATTTTACATACCAATATTAAAATGAAGATCCAAACTTTGGGGACATTTAAACTGGTTTTAAGCATTGCAAAGGACCCACACAATACCTACTCCACTCACCCACAACTCTGCACAAAATATTGCTTGGGACATCACTACCGAGATACCATAAGTTATTTATGTCATTCATAGCCAGATCATCTGTATAGCTGAAGCCTCAAGTGTCCGTAATAAATTTAAACAAATTTCTAAAAAAATTATTCAAGGAAGTGGAAAAAATATTTTTGTACTAAGAGTTGCAGTTAAATTTTGAAAGCGTTTTGTCTCTATAGTTAAATTTTTACTGTGTAAGTGAATGCCGAAAATTCATTTCCCATCTTCTTAAAATGTTTGGCGTCGTTACACGGTTTAAGTTATATATTTTGAAATTTCTTGAGAAATTGTATGCGTTGTTTTGGTCACCGTTCTCACCGTTTTGGCATTTTATTTTCCTAAGTGTAAATATTTTGGCATATATAAGGTGTTTCGATTACCCCTACTCAAAAATATTCCAATGGCGAAAAAATAATTTTATCGACAAAAATTTCTTTCAATTCGGAGTAAACAGTTTGGAGGAGGAATAAGGGAATGGCGGGTGAGTGAGAGTTTATGCTGCTTATCACAACCATTATCTCGGCATCGACGGAATTTCCTTTTCTCCCCTTCTTCTGCCCAGGACGACCCCCCGCAATGCACCTCTTTCCTCCCTCCCGTGGAATCGAAAATCTTTTCCCCCACCGCATTAATCTTTCTCTTTCTTATCTCGCACACTCCATCTCCCATCTCTTTTTTCACTTTGAGACCTCCCTCCACGCTCACTCCTCCCACATTGCCCAACTATGTCCACCCCATCACATCTCTCCCGATCTCGTCCTCCCCCTCTCTCTTCCTTTCTCCCCAATTTTTTCCACTCGCACTCTGCCCGTATCTCCGATCCTGTCGCTCTCTCCCTCTCCTTTTCATTCAATTGGACCTATTCAGAAGAAGGGAGAGAAGGAGACAAGAATTGGGAGAGTGGAAGAGAGTATTTTTTTATTCCATCCCTTTCCTGTGCTTTAACTCAGTCCTCTTCCCCCCTAAAAAAAATCAATAAATGTCTTACTCACTATTTCGAAAAAATCCCTCGCGTCCTGTTCTTCCATCTCCTATATCTACGTACTTTCCCATCAATGCTATATTTATGCGATTCCTTTCTCGCCTTTCCCTCTCCTTGCTATTCTCGTGGGCTCGCTTCCCTCTAAGCCTGCCGTTATTATTTGTTTCGCTCTGCCCCTCACCGCGCATCGGAAGGCGGCTGGGGATGGAGAGCGAGCCTGTGAATTTTTGACGAAACTGTTGGCTGGGGAGGGAGGGACTCGTTTGAGGGTGTTTGCTGGAGAGCTGCCATAGCACTTTCACTTTGGCCAGTTTTTAGTCACACACGTTGCGATATGAACACAAAATGCCATTACTATGTGGGCACGAATGCTATGTTTTCCTTATCTCTGCTCTAACATGAATGGGTAACCATAAAATGGCAATCGTGAAAGAGTAGAGCCTGAAGCCCCTCTCTCATCAGTCCATCTTTTTTACCGAAATAATCGAAAGAATAATTCTGAGGAATATTATCGTGACAGCTATAAAAACGGCAATTCTATGTTTTTTCTCGACTTAAGGGGGGTACAGTGATGGATGTTATGTAAAACACATTTATAAATGGTGTGAAAAGTAGGGAAGAGTGTATAAGCAGAAGAGAGAGGAATTTTGTAACAACATATTTTCTAAAGAAATTTACTTGACGATATTTCAGCCATCAGCGATTAGAATGGGCACTAATAGGTAGCAGTTTTTGTAAAAATTAAATCCAGATGGTGATATTGCATCGATATTTAAAAAAAAAAAAAAAATTGTCACTATGAAATGGATTTTAGATGCTATCTTAATTTTCCGTAATGTAGGTTATTATCGTAGTAAAAATACGAATTCTACAAGGCCTTTTTAATCGTTCAAATTAGTAATGGCCATTTATTTCTTTATTAAATACATATTGATTAATCAACAAAACAATGATAAAATATATGGTTGAATTATTGCATGCATAAAAGTTAGATTTCTGTAGCTATAAATGGAATATACGATTGCCAACTTCCCAATCGGCTCTCAAGCTACTAGGAATCGTAACCTGAGACCAACTTGTTTACTGTGAAGTTCTTCATTGTATGGTCAGTTTTTCTGAAATTACCGTCAGAGGATACGAAGGAAGATTACTTGTTACTTTAAATAAATACTGAATTCACATAAATGGGGAATTATTCATGTTGTTGGACTAATTTAGTAATATTTAATATACATTAACGATTAATGAAGAAAACATTTTTGCCCTTAACAGTTTCACCGAAACCTTTTTGAACATCATTATCAGTTCTTTATTTACAGGCTTTCTATGATTTGGGTTTATAATTAGGTTAGGTATTCTTCAGCCAAACTAGTGTTGTGCCATGACATCGGTCCGTATTTTGTCGGGAAGTGACTCCAGTCTATGCTGAAAGCGGATATCATGGGGGCACGAAAAGCACATGGAGAGTTTTGAAGTGGGCACTTTTTACATTTGCGATGAAGTTCCCTTTGACGTGCCTTTATAGCCTACTCTGAGATGCGTTGCGCGGGCAATAATATACTGATCTTCTTTTAGGGGCGGGGGATTTCTGGAAAGGAAAGGCGACTGGGAAGTTTTAGGAGAAAGGAGGGTAAATGTTACAAAGCAGTGCGACATCGAGGGCCTAGGCTTCGTAGACCTTCCTCTGGGGTTCCTTCGCCTCAAGATCTCATATTTTGCCATCCTGTCTGTCCCTAGATTTTCCCTCTTCTCCCTCTTTCCCCATTATTTCTCCTTATTCTCTCGCCTTTATCCAGTGAGTCGGCCCGTAGCACCTTCCCAACTCCTGTGACCGGAAACCCTGTCGTGCCCTCTCGAAATAAAACGGCGCGTTTTCCAATAATGTATCAGCATCCCATGGCATACATATCTCTCACGCTGCAGGTGGTGGTGGGAGGAGGGGGAGGGGGGGGGGGGGCGGCAGTGTATCTTATATTCCTTCCATTTCGTATCCTCCGCGCTGACCACGCCAATTCCTTTTTTCCTTTCTCCTTTCGCCTCGAAATATTTCCATCTTGCCCTCCTCTTCCGTACACGCAAGCGTCCTCTAAATTACTCCCACGTCGTTCCTTGCTCCCTCTCTTTCGATTTTCTTCCTCTTCTTCTTTCATCCATTGCGTTCTCACACTTCGCCACGGTTCCCATCCTCCCTTTGTATTATTCCCTCCTCTTTCGCATGCTGGCTGGCATTCGCCCATTTCTTTCAACTCCCAGCCTTCTATTCCGGGACTATTTCATAACGTCGCCGTTCACGTTCCAGGACTACGCCATGAGAGGCGAGCACTCGGTTTTCCTATTCCCTAAAGTAACAGGTTTCCAGACCTGGCGCGGGTCGTAGTACCAGGGTCGGTTGTATCACCAAAGCCAAGTGACCAATAGCCCGGAGCCTCAACTTAGTAGGAATCGCTGCCGGCACCTTTTCAGGTTTGACGGTGGCAAAAGTTGAAAGGGTTTGTAAAATTTAGATTATGCTGGCTCGGGAATAGTGGCTCAAAAATACAAGTTTTCCTGAGGCGTGGAAAAGGTCATCAGTGTGTTGAGTAGATTCACGGTGAGGCTTGGTTAGCTCAAGAATACCCTAAGGGTGCTAAAAGTAGGTACTCATGGACGGATCTGGCTGTGTGCGAGCCTCAAGCGTTTGTATTTGCGGCACACCCTTCGGGGAGTTGAAATGCGTGACCCTCGTGCGCGCGTTTGAGGCTTGGCGAAAAAATGAGGGTAGCTCTAGGCCGTAAATGTCCTTCTCCTTCAGCTAACCCAATAAAGGGAAGAAATGCAGAATATCAGATGGTGAATTATTCTCTAAAAAGGGTGAGTAAGGTTGACTCGAAATACCAAGGCAATTTTTAAATTTCATCGATTTGAGGGGTATGTAAACCTCTCTTGAGTACACACTTTCAATTAAATTATACATATATCGGTATTCGCAACGTAACTCTATGGTTAGTTAAAGTGGGGATGTGAAAATGTAACCAATTTTAAATATAACTGATAAACATATATCGATGAGATTGCAGACGTATCTCTACTGCACCCTAAAATTCTCAATGCTTCGGGAAGATAATGATTTTAAATTTGCAATGATATATGTTCGGGGTAACGAAATACCTTTGTCGCGTATATTATAAAACTTTGAACTTCACTTGCCATATTGATATATTTCATATTATAAACACTGGATTCCATTGATGAATTCAGATAGCAAATGCATGAACCCTTCCTATTTAACTTCTTTAAAATACTTTTTTATTCTTTTGCCCTTGATAAAAATATATACAGGTTTGGAAAACTTAAATCGATTCCTGAATAGAATGTTATAGCGGTTAAATTTTATTACGTTCACGTCGTGATTACCAATACAAATGCTTCCGCCGTTATTCCCAGAGGGAGAATTTATTGTTTGCTCTCTTAGCTGTTTCTCTCTTCGTCTGCTCTCTTTGCTATCTTCCTCTTCTGCACCTATTTTACAAACTCGCGATCTTATTCCCTCTTCCCCATTCCAGCCTCCCTCACCACCTCCTCCACCTCACCCCCTTACAGCCTCCTCCTCGCTCCCTCGACACTTCTCACCGTCTCTAATCCTTCTCTTCTTCGCTCCCCTACTCCCTCCCTCCTCCCCATTCCTCCTTCCTCTCCTCCCGCACCTACTCCCCCAGCCACACACAACTCCGCTCTCCAACCTCGCCTCGCCCTCTATACCGTCCGCCCCCCCCTCCCTCAAAGCATTTCCCCTCGGCAGCAAAACTTGCTTCATCAATATTCGAGGCACAGACTCTCCAAGGGCCAATGAGTGCGGTTTTCGGGTGAGGGTGAGAGAAAGAGAGAGAGGGTTGAGGAATAGCTGGAGGGGGAAGAAAAAGGCCGGGGGGGAATGGAAAGAGGAGAAAGAGCCGACGACAGGGAAAGTGTGAGAAGAAGTGAGGGATAGCGTGTTCCGAAACTCGCTCGCTCACTCCCTCCTATTCTGGGACTCGGCACGAAAAGGATATGAAGAGGTCGGAACGAGAGAAATGGGGTGGGGGAGAGTGGGGTTGGGAGAGATGGGAAGAAGAAACTGTTGTACAAAGGCGTAAAGGGGGTTAAAGTAGGCGCCGTTTTGGGTCCGAAGGAAAGGGATTATGAAATAAGGACGAGGTGAATGTTGGCAGCGACACGCCAGCTCGGCGATGCCCCAGCGATTTCTCTCCACCCACTGACATCTCCCCGTTATTCTCTCCACGCGACTAGAACGCACATACTGCATTTCCGTCTCCTTTCCGTGAAGGGAAGGGATTACGTTAGCGAGGTTTCCCCTAGGGGATCGGTGCGCACCAAGGATTTTGAGCGAATGCGCTATATCTCTTGAAGGATTGGGCAGAGTTGGCACAGGAGTGGAGACCGGGAACTAAGACAAAACCCTCCATTAAGGGCTGTCGGACAAACACGTTTAGGCTGAGTTGTTTTTTAGCAGGGGAAAGGTGGAGAAACACCGGCGTCCGCATTTGCGTATCCCCCAAGACATACCCAAAGGGACTCAATATAACGCTTCAGCAGAGGGACGGAGACCCAACCTTGAAGTACTTAGCACACAGTGACTTGGGGATGCTACTTTATTGAAAGATATATTTCTACCGGAATTCAAACATTCTTCCTTAACATGAATGGAAGGCGAGGAAAATCAGACACTATTTCGGAAATAAATAGTTCTAACTCACACAAATATTGAGTAGGGAAATAAATAAACGCAGGCCGCAGTATTCAGATGGGTAGCATGCCACCCTATTAACTTCGAAGCCGATGGTTAGAATCCCGCCTAGGGTATAGATATTTTATGACTATCCTAAAATTAAGATATTAAGTTATAGGATACGAAATAACTTAACCGTTGAGGTTCCAAAAAACCGAAGTCTACGTCTTCTATTGAATAAAGAAACCTTGTACTATTTCTCAGTTAATTAGTGTGGAATAGTGTTTGTTATAATAACCTTTGTTATAATAACATACCCCCGGAAATAGAAGTTAGTACTCGAGCCGTCACATTACTTTGATTCCGATTTCTCTCCCTTTATTCTAAAGTAATGTTTTTTCCCATGCAGAGACTTTAGGTAGGTGTAGACTTCCCCCCTTCTTCTATATCTCCACCTAAAAATCTCAAAAGAAGAATGGGCTGCAGCAGGTCTTTGTTCTTGTATCTCCGCCCTATTTCATCATTTCTTGAGCATTTCTCAAAAATTAGTTCCCAATTGACTATTTTTGTTTTATTTGAAGGAATATATTCCGTATAATTTTTTTAGTTCTTCCATCAGCGTATTTTATAGGCCACAATCTCAACTACCTCTCACAATTCATGATTTCGAAGTTTCCAATTAGCAATTTTTGTACTTCCTTGGAGCGGCACTAGAGTACGATGTTATTCATTTCCCATTAGCATCTTCTTGCTGAAGGCGTCTCTTATACCTCGGTATAAGAGATCAACAAGCCAGCAGTTAAGGAATAGGGCTGGTACTGTGGCTAGAGCTCAGGCCTTTTATCTTCAGGGGCCGAGTTCGAATCCCGTCAATGACATATATTTCATTCATGTACCAGCTCCCTTTTTAAGATTGTGAAAAGAGTACTTCAAAGTCAGTACCCCGTCCGTCGGATGGTACATTGAACCGTTGACCCCCTGTTGCAGTTTGTAAGGAGTAGGCTAATGCCACCATCGGGTTTTTCTACCCTTCCTCCATTCCCTGAAAAATCCCTTCCCTTAAACCAATGAGCTCCCTATCCTAAATGGCGGAAATGATCTAAGCCGTCAGTCACATCCTTCGAGTAGCTGCTACTTATTATGGCTAAATTTCAAAAGAAATACCGAGATGAACTTTTAGATTTCTTTTTTCGTTGAAATTTCTGTAAAAAAGCTATGCCTATGAATATTTTATCTAAGTATGTTGAAAGAAATCCTGGATCATTAATAACGTATTTATTTTTTATGCATGTCTACCAGTATAATTTTTTCAATTAGCGCTCCCATAAGTTCGAGTTATACATCAAAATTCTAATTTGGGTTTATTGAGGAGAAACCTTTGGCCATTTCAGCCGCACAAATATTTTTTGGTAAAACTATTATTACACTATCAGCGGAATTTTTCCTTCGGACCTATTAAGTACACAGTGAAAGGATACTGCCGCATAATATTTATTGCTGTGAGGAAAAGGAAATTTGACATTATTGTCAAATATCCATTGGGGTTGCAAAATTGGAAGTTGCCCATAAAAAATAACAATATATTTTAGTATATTTAAAGGGTTTTAATTAAGAAACCTCATATCAAATTCTTGTTCCTAATTATTTAACTTCATGCCTTAATTGGATCGCCAGTTGAGGAAAACATTTTATCTTTTCCGTGGATCGCAAAATATATAGCAGTGAAAGTTAGTCAATTATTTAATAGCCGAAACACATGAATAAAGTGAAGAGTTCGGTAAAACCGCAGTCATGGTATTCAATTTGGGTTCAAATTTATTGGATTGAAAGTTTTTTTAACAGACGTAAACGTTTTATTATTCAAGAAACATTGAACGAGTTTCACCGAGCCCATTGATGTGAAAACCCAACTTGTCGCGTTCGCTTACCCATAGTTTTAATTGACTTTGGAGCATCTTTTTTCCCTCTACACTCCCTCACGTCAATGGAATATCATCTCATTTATATCATTGTATTGGTTCCACTACTTTGATAGGAATACTTTTTCAAATTTGGAAATTCAGATCTCTCTTTCGCTCAAATAATTTCATTGCTATCAGGAAAGTCCTAATAAACATGGGGACTGTTAAGGTAGTATAGCATCATTATTTTTCGTGATTATGATGTTACGTATGTTACAGATTTAAATCTGTATTTTGTTTTACCTTTACACCCTTTGCTGAATCCCATATACAGAATTTCTTCTGCACTGAACTGATTGACAGACCAGTTAAGCTACCGAGGCCTCGGTAGCTTAACTGGTAGAGTAACTGGCTGGAAATCAGGGGTTCCGGGGTCGAATTCCGGTTGAGGTTGATTTTTTTCCTTGTAGAAAATTCAGATATTGTGCATTTTCAGCGGGTGACTCCGCTAAGGCATTCGCGGCTAGTTTGCAGTCGTTGACTTGGACAGATTGTTAAATCGCTGTAATTATTCAAATATATTCAACGGGACAATTAAAATAAATTGACATATCAAGTCACGTGCGTGAATTTCACTGCACTGCTCGGTAATCATTGAGATATTGTCTCGGTACATTTGGATAGCATGTATTTTTGCTGTTAAAATGTGAGAAGCTTATGCTTTTGGCGAAAGCTTATGCTTTTATCAAGCACTATTTTAGATTTCAATGGCGCATATACTATTATAATTAATTTTGATTTGTTATATTACCTGTATCAGAACAATTTATCGACGCACATGAAAATAAATCACCTATACATTTTCTAATTTCGAGCACAAGGGCTTTTTGGTATTCATCGTCATCAGTCAATAAGCTCTAAGATTGGGTTGACGAGCTCTAAGATGGTGTAATTACGAGGGTGATGAATAATAAACCTTACCGTAATTCTAACTCAACTAATTCACATGAATTGTTCCTTTTCAGGTTCAGCGTCAGCTCGATACGCCCCAAAACAATAAGAATTTAAGAACTACGCCTTGCAGTTTCGGCGGACGCAGTAGACTTTACTCTGAAGTCCTTCCTTCATCTTCAAACGGCATTTGTACAAAAGCCATATATTCAAAAGAATACAGGTAAAAAAATTTTCCATAATGTTCTAGTGCATGAATCTTATATTTAATTGCCATTGGTCTCATTATTTCTCCCCGAACAATTTCAAGAGCACTAATGAGAAATAATTTGAGGTCGAGCCCTAAACATTTGATTGCATGAGAACCTTACGGTATTATACTCTTCACTCTATTCTCTATTTGCGATTAATGTTTAAAAAGGACTAGTGAGTCTTAAGTATGATAGAGTTCTAGAAATATGCAAGTTTGTAGGAAATCATGCGTTATATCTCCTTCCCCTGTACTCTTCTCAGTGTCTCCCGTAGTTATATTATTAGTACTTCGGAAATTTCTATGTAAAATTCGGTCCTATTTTATCCCTCCAACCAATGTTTTAGGCAAAGGTCAAACTTTGAAAACTTTCGAGGCTTTTATCAGAGTAGAGGTTCGCTCTGGAGTGATTTTGCTGTTGATTACAATAACAGTCTGAAACATTTTCATAGGATTTTGATTGTGTCTATTTATCTGGACCCACCCATATCTAAAGATATTTAGTGTACCTACCCTAACTAAGAGTTACTCTTAAACGTAAAAAATACATTGAAGCATTGATCCCGAAATGAACTCCCGATGGAATCTAATTTTCATGGATATAACTCCACAATCTTCATATTTTTTGAGGAATCAATTATTGAAACAGTTTTAAAAGTGGCCAATCTTTTCCTATACCAACCTCCGAGCTTTAAATACGAGACTGCTTCGTGACACCATCCCAGTTCTAATAATTATATCCCGGAGCCAACTCTGGAATTACGAGCTATCATAAAATCGGGTGGTCTATCTTTTCAACATCTTCTTACTTCAGATTCTCACGATACTCAATTTCATTCCTTTTGGTTCGAGTACGTGGGGTTTCAATTTAATTCTTCCGTATTATAGGGTGTAGCCGTCTGTATGCAGAGTTAATTCACCGGCATCTACCAAAGGAGAAGGTGAATCTCACTTACGTTCAGATGGGAAATCATTAGAATCCAGTAATGCTTAATTAATCATCAACTATAATCAATATAACTTAATGCCGCTTATCACGTAAAATATAGTTTTGCACGGAATTTTCTTGGGGATTTCAAAGATTATTAAAGCAATTTTCATGATTGGACGATTAGGTAAGTGTAGGAGATAATGAGTCCTTTGTGAATGGATGTAATACGAATTTGCGATTCTGTCAGTAGAAATTGTTGAAAATTAATAAATTATTCTAGTTTTTATTTCGTCCGAGACAATTGCCAATGAAAATCTTTTTGGCTACTTCGAGGTACTCTGCTAATGGTGAGCTGTTTGTGGCTTTCCTCCGGGATACACCTCGTCTGCTGGGTTCAAGTTTAATTTTGACATGAATTCCTTGCCATAAATTAACCTCGAGCGATGATTGCTTGCTGATAATGAAAATAAAAGAAAGGTTATCAAGGAATCAAGAAGGAAGTATGGGTATAACACTATTTACTAGTAGCCCGTAGCTCCTCCGGATTTATTATTTAGTTGAGGTATCATCGAGGAAGAGAGTGAGAGTCGAATATTTATGGGAATCTTGAAAGTAGAGGGGGTGTATCGGAAAGAATATAGCGTAGAAAAATTATGATTAAACGAGGTAAAAAGGCAGGTAGTATTGTATTTTTAGCCATTTATATCAGTGCAGAAGTTCTTTTTACACGAAAATGTGTAGAAGACAGAAATTGAAAATTTATAAAGTAGGTATTGCATGGCGAGATTTTGGAGTAAGGATATTATCCCTATTAATAGTAAAAATTGGTTTCAAAGAAGCAAAATGGGCATTCATTACTAAATATCTCGAAAAGGCATGGGCGATGAAGAGGCAACAGCTTTGTTCTAGGAAAACATAGATAGAATCAAGAAAACATTACTTGGAGGTATGGTTTAAAGAAATATGTGATAGACGGGGTTGATAGATTGGAAGAAACTCAGCTTTCAGCCCGAAGGTTGGCCTTTTTGATAAGGGTTTAGCTCCTCAAGTCAAATCCTGACGGCGTGTTAACTTCGCACGTCAGGGTAGGGGGACAGTTTATTTACCTACTCCCTTAACGGTTTCCCAGCAAGATCTAGTGCTCAGAAAATCTCTCGGCTTGTTTTAAGTTTGGGGTGTGCAAAGACTTTTTCCGGATATAAACTAAGTCCTCCCGTCAGTTTATCATCAAGGTTACCTCGCCTTCGACAGGCTTGGCAATCTGATGTTGTAGGGGAATGCTGAGGATCAAAAATGACCTCAATAAAGAGAGTATACAAAAGAGGAAGGGAGGTGAGAAAGCTAAAATTCCTATATACTCTGTAAGGTATCATGAATTTAGTAGGACAAAAGAAAATGGGAAAATAAGTGAGGATTTCCACAAGTAAGATTAAGGGACATATTCAGAATTTCAACTACAGAGTCGCTTCTACTACTTACGTCCGAAAACCCCTACAACGAGTCGAATTGGTGCACAGATTCTACTTGCAAAAGTGGTATTACTTATCAGCGTTACGCTGAGAACAGAGTTGAGATTCTGAATGTGGCTGGATCATATGCAGAATCTCAAATACAGTCTCATTTCTGCTGCTCTCATCATAACATCTCTATTGCGAGCTTTAAAGGGTATAAAGATTCCCCTCGATATGGTTTGAAGGGGTATAAAGCGTGGTAATACCAACTTTACAGGATAAATTTGCGCACCAATTTGGCTCGAATTAGAGGTTTTAGGACGTAGGTAATCAGTGGAAGAGAGACTAGATTCTGAATATGGTCCTAAGGCGCAAATAGACCAAGTGAATAGGAATGTGAGGAAGATCAGGTGTGAGAGAAGATTGATGTGGAGCAGGAAACCAAAATTGGGCTTAAAGTACCACACCTATGTTTTCACGAGGCAATGTCACATCCACCCTGCATAAGAAATACGAAAGGATCGTGTGTAGACCTCTTCACCACAGTTTTTGGAGAACGTAGCTATGAGATCGTAGCATGAAAGTGCTTTGTAACAATATGCTGTAATGCCGCGCTCCCTTCAGGAGTGGTGTCTGCTCTTTCATGGGTCCTGCACTCCGTTTTCAGCGGGAGCGACTTGGCCTGTTGGCCAAGTTTCTCTCTACCATCCGTTCTCTATAACTCCTAGGTCTACCCAACTACCAATCCTTTGAGGTAAATATAATCTTACCTGTCGCTTGCCTTCCCTAATAGCAGTAAAATAATCGTTATCATCAAATACCTTTCTTTTATACCATCTTGCTTGTAGTCTTTTTCCATAAAACAAGCTTTCTCTCCTTATCTTTGGCATTAAAACTCCGTAGCCATTAAAATGCTTGAGCCTTGTGAGAATTGCCGGGGCTAAAATATTCCGTCCGCGTCACGAGATGGCAACAGAGTGCTTTAAACCCCGTAACCGCCGAGATGACGTGCGCAGTTCCGGACTGCGCCTGTAACTTCGGGAGATGAAGCACCTCGATACCTAATTCTCTCACAACTACTCGACTCCATCACCAAAATGAGGCTGGTGACAAAATCATGGTCTTTTGTCGCAATGACTGAAGTGCAGCTGTCACAGCTGGAGATAATGCGCGAAAAAAAAATTTCGCGTCCATCCCACGACCGTACTCGGGATCCAGGAGCGAAAAACCGCAAACAAAACATGCAAACGAGGTTTAAAATTTCGGTTTCGGATCCCGCAGTGTCACTTGCGGGCCAGTTATTCGTCGCTGCGGTTTTCGGACGCCGCGGTTAACAGTGCGGTGTCCACCGCGCCCTTCGTCGCTTCGCTTGGGGGACCGTAGTTCATGCCGGGGGTGAATCTGACGTGAACATCGCTCACCGAGGAGATATTTTGGCTCCCGCGGACGCTCCGCTGTCTCCGGCCGAGAGCGTCGTCGCCGGAGCGTTACGGGAGGAAGTTTATGCCCGCGTTCTAGTTTTTCGATCGGTACATTCCAGAAATAATGATAATAGGCCGTCATTGGGGAAATCGAGACAAAACTATGCCTCATCACCCCACTTCTAATATATTTACTAATAGGTAGGAGCGTCTTTGATAAAACATGAAAGGATACCAAAATTAAAGGATAAAGGCCTGAATGGTTACAAGAAGGTATCAATGAAATTGTTTATTACCTTTCTCGGAGCGATTTTTGGACATGAACGCGAGAGAAAGAATTTCCTATAAATTTTCTTTATTCCGCCATGGTGGATTTGATATGCATCATCATCAGTCAGCAATACTAAGATTAGTTTGACGAAGGTCCGGAGGCCTGCATTTTTCATTGTTTCCGTTCAATTGCCCCTCGACGATTGTCTTCATCAGGCCATCATGTCTCGAGATATGGCCAATTAAGTTGTCCCGTCTTCTTTTTAAAGCTTTCAGAAGGCTGCATGGAGATATCGACTAAAAGAAGCACGAAATATAACAGTATATGCAAAGTAGGGAAATATTATGAACATAAGATTGCTAAATGTAAGCATGTAAATTAGTGGTAAAAGAGTGAGGAAAATTATATTTCAATATTTAAAGAAAAACCCCACTGTAGGAAAACATCAGTACAAAGAGGGAGCGTGAGAAAATTCTGTGAAAACCTGCGGATTGTATGGCTAATATTTTACTACAGGAAATGAAACGAAAAAATGGGTTGCATAGGAAGCTGAGAGGAAAGTAGAAAATTTATGTGAAAAGAACTACAGAGAAAGAGAGAGAGAGTGCGAATGAGTGGAAATGAAAAATGAATGAGAGAGAGCGAGGGTGATGGCCGTGCGGTGGTAGAGTCAAAAGGAGAAAGAGGAAGAGGGGGTGTGGGGGAAATTTCGCGGATCGTGGATTTTCGGGGGCGGGGAGGTACTCGTTTGGTTGTGGGAACGTGGAGTGCGGTGAGGGGGGGGGAGGAGTATTTTAGGTGGTGTGTGTGGGAGGGGGGAAGGATCCATCCCTTCCTCCCTTCACTTTGTTTGAACTCTACTATCGACCCGAAGAGCGGGAGTGTGTTTCTTCCTTGCCCCACTACTCTTTCGTTTCGTTACCTTCCCCATCCCATCACCTCACATTGGTTCTGCCGAAACCACTCCCCCCTTTCCTAAACCGTTTCCCTTGACATCCTACCACCTCCCGCTTTAACGGAGCACATTTTGACGGCGGAGGGCTCGAAGGAAATCGCCGCGGCATCCTTCAAACGCCTACCCGTGTCAAACTGTGAACATTTTTCGTGAATCCGCGCGCTTCCCAAGGAGGTTAAAACATGCAAAAGGGGGCATCGTAGCTGATTAGAGAATCCAGTGTCCGTTTTGGCAGGTACGGACTTACAGGCCGAACATTTTACATTACAGACATACATTTCGTCAAAGTAACAGAGGAAAGTGCGCGATCATGCAAACAAGCATCAAATAGTTGAGTTTTTTAAATAAGTTAAATTTGAACCAGTTGTAGTTATAAAATTAACTCCCAGAGGAATTGATGGAATTACTACCTTCATTGAATACCTTTAGAAACAATACTTATTGCTGCTCTGATTACATTTGGGAATTGTTTCTTTGCTATTAATGTTTCAAATCATGCAAACGCAATTTTTTGGACGGAGTAGGTGGGGCCTAATCGTTCCCAAGCATCCACATTCTGGCATCATTGTCACCATAGGCTTGCATGGCAATGCCTCCTCCAGTACATTCTAACCTCCTCTCTATGCTGGGCTGTACACCACGTAGGAAGCAAAGGTAGTCATGTCAGCCCACCGTAAAGAGCATTCGGCTATGGAGTGATGATTTCCGGGTTTATGTACATATTCCCTAGGCTGCAAAACACCTTTATGGTGTGTAGTAGACGGTGAAAAAATCACTGTATATACACTAACAGTTACACTACTATATTCAAGGGGAGGGAAGTCTTTGATTAAACGTTGCGATATAGCCTCAAGTGCACCTCAAAATCTTTTCTTACTGCTTTTACTATGTTGCTGTGTAGAGTAATGGAAAGAAAATAATTAATCATCAATTTAATAGAGTTATTTACGTTTTCTTATTTACTTTGTCATTATAAGCTTACATTAAAATGATCAAAAACCAACGTCTTTAATGAAGTGCTACAATATTTCGCTAGGTTCGTGGAAAAGAGTGATCGAAGCCGACTTGAAAGCTATACGAGATTACATTAATTGTTAATTAATCATGGGAATAGAAAACAGCATTGAAATAAGACTAAACTCATCAGATGCTCCGTGGTCCAATTTGGGAATCGTGGCTCATCTACGATGGAATTAGATTCATCTCTGATATCACGTTAGTTAATGCGAAGAACTGGATAATTCGGATCAACGTATTTTCCTCATTACATTACCTCTATCATTAGTTGCCTTCCTTTAATTAAAATCTGATTGTGCTATAATTTTAGGTTGATGATCAACCCCTACCTATAAATTACTCCTCCTAAACCGCTAGGGACATAAATATACTTTCGTCATTTATCTTCCATCTCTCATCAAGTCCTCTAAAATCCCTTTTCTTTGCTTTTCTCTTACCCGATCATGGCAAATACTCCGTTAGATCTATATCGTCCTCAACCTATGTATGGCTACTTCATCCAATTTTCTATCTTCCTCAAATCTCCATTAACAAGCTCCTTCCTTCCTTCACATCTCACATGTTGACTGAAAATCCTTAAGAATAAATAGTGCTGAGCTCATTTCAATAGTCTACATGCTATACACTAGTACTTAAAAGAATGCTCGGTGTCTAAATGTTTAGATAGAGGTAGTCAGCATCAGGCCCCATTTTACTAATTCATTGCTCAAGAAATTAATCATTAACTGAGGAAATGTTTTCAGGCATGATATGTTACTTCACGTAAATTCTTTAGGTGTTTAGACCAGATGATGGCACAAAGTGTCGAAACCTGGGTCGTTCGAATAAAGCTCTCTGTGGAGTTCACTGATTTATTTTCATTATCCAAAATGAATCATTCATAAATCTTGCTCTTTATGGCATTCTTAATTTTCTCTATCTTTGTTCCCTTTTTATGACATACTGATTTTGACCTTCGGCGTCTTCAACAAAATGAGGTGCTAAAGTCGTTTCATATTTGATGAGTGCAAGGCCATGTTAAGAAATCAACAGATTTTTGCTGTATGTATGTCGTACCTACATGAGCATAAGCCTTAAAATTCGTTTGACGCATTCCATTCGACCCGATAATCTTTACAGAAATGCTCTCCTTATCAGCATAAATTTTCTCTTTTACGTGTTTCAATGACTACTCCATAGAGCTCATCGAGGCTTTCCATTGCAAATCCACATGCATCATTTTCCTTTCATGTTCAATCCTTTCATTAGGCCGTAATTTTTTTAAATGTGTCTGATTAGGTCGTCCCATTATCGTTTAATTTTTTTAAAAATAGGTTAACTCTTTCCTCATACTCCTCATAGCACTGATTCGTTACTCGCCTAAACTATCCATTTGATCTTCGTCATTACTCCCTAAGGTTTTCTCATTCCGAGAGAAAAAATGTACAATTGAATTTGCAGCATGCCTAGAGGGAATAAATGTATGATATGCAAAAAACTTAATACTGCGAAGAAAAGTGGTTTTCTTGTGCAAACGTCGTCGCTTTTGCTGTAGTAACAGCAGTGGTTCTTCGGGGGAGACGACGGACAGCTTTTTGCCATGCGGGTCATTTAGATCATACGTTCTATATAGAATGTTAGATAATAAGTCAGTAGGCAAGAATTTGTCAGACAACGGGGAAAGGGTGGACGGGAAACCGGAGTTAGAAATAGCCATTAGCTTTTGCCGAAAGCCGCCGAGGGGTTCACGATTTAACGTACCATTCAACGGACAGAGTACTCTACTCGAAGTTCTCACCACAGAACACAAAAGTGGGTAAGCCAATGAATAATCTCTGTTATTGTCGGATTTCTAACCCGAGCCCTTGGAATGGAGGACAGTACTCTGACCACCGCACCAAAGTAATTCTCCCTATCTCCGCCTTTAAATTAATTATGAGTCATGATGTCACTCAAATTTAATCCAACGATGCGGTATTATTAAGGTGATGCGTAAAAGAAGAGGTTTTCGATAATTTGGTTTAAGCCAAGCCCGATTCATCAGGGATAAATTTTAGGTTTGAGGTACATACCTAAAACCGTTGCCGTTGAAGGTACCTCAAATCTTTGATAAGTAAAAAAATCGAATAAGCGAATATTGAGGTGATGGAAGCTATCTTTCATTAGAAAAAAATTTCATGATTGCGTTTTTTGTGTATTATATTTTTCCCGTGTCTAGGGTTTTGCAGCATTTTTGGTATTTGCGCGCACGATTTGAAGTGTATTATTTTTCTCTTAAATTAGGAGGAAAAACAGATTAATGATAATTTGAACTATAAGTTACAAAATTGAATCGCAAGGCGATACACTCGTTTCCCTCATCCTTTAAGGCATCAATTGTTTCCTGAAAAGAACCCAAACGAATTCGGACATTCTTCAAGGCGGCTCCCTACCTACGAAGGTCCAGCATCCAGGCACCAGATTTACAGACTTTCAACAAGGATTTCGATCTATGGTGTGGGAAATATGTATTATAGTCTTTTAAAAGTATTACCCGAGCCCCGAATGAGTTGTTTATAAATTTACCTAAGTAGAGCCATTAAGTTGGGGGCTGTCTATTCTATTTTTGAACTATTTAATTCATGGATTTTTATCTTTATTGGATGCTCTACGCTGAGATTTAGTATTAAAAATACAGTGATGAGATATATTGCGCAACACAAGATAAAAATACTCGTCACAACTGTGTGCATCTATCATTTTAGGTGATGCAAATCGCTTGCCATGCATCAAAGTATCGTCTTTTGTTTTCTAGGGTTAATTCAGCGCATTACAGCTGACCTCTCTGCTTATTTAACTTAGTGAAAGGTCTGGTGCGAAATATTCAGTGCTGCTGGATCACGGTGGTGTTTAGTAAATGGTGGCTCTCATTCCCGCATCTGGCATCAAATGGACCCCATTAATGTTAATATTTACTTATTCCTCACCAAATTATCTTTCAGGAATGCTACCTTGCATCTAACATGATTGGGCGGCCGGCGGAAATTCGGTTTTAGCAATGTCCCTTACACAAACTAATGACGCTTGAATAAACTTACAACGAGCTAGAATTGTGTTCAAGCCTTTGTTAGACTCTTGCGAGCATCTTTGACCAATAACAAAGCTGATTTCAAATATGATCTCGTTTTCAATAATAGTTTTATGAAGGAATGATCCCATGTCTGCATCCGCTTGATTGCCGTTTCGGATAAATTGGTTTTATAGGTCATTTTCCTGGTAGTTAACGACAATTTTTATACAATTAAAAATGCATTCTTACTATTATAAATTTCGGGTAGAATGGTGTCTGGTACCTCAGTTAATTGGATTTGCCATAAATATATTTACTAAATTAGGAAAAATTTTTTATTCTCGAATTAGTCGTTAGTAATATCGTTTAGTTTCAATTTCTGGTTAAAATCGAGGAAGAACATCCGTAATATAACTACCTTCAGGGGCTTGAATCTGTTTTGAATTAATACGTACTCTATGACTAAACTCATTCCCTTAAGAATGTCTAATGCCTCTCTCGTGGGTGTGTATTTGATGCTTTTTTATCATTTCTTTTAAACTTTTAAAATATACAATTGGTATAATTTTCATCTTTGGAGTGAAAATCTTTTGCGACAGAATTATACGCAGAAGAAACTTGCCTTCGTTCCGCGATCAAGGTCAAGGTTACTTTTCTCCGATTTCCAACACGCAAAAGTCGAGTTTAGGACACGCGATATTTATCTTATTAATCTGAGCGTGTAATTTCAAAATATCGGCTTTCGAGCTTGAAAGGACTGCTTTTCAGGAACGACAAAAACTTTCTTTTCGTCGATATCAGCTTTAATTCATCAATGTAATCTGTGTGGCATTACTTTTTATTTTAAATATTTTCCAAATCCTGAATCTTTGCGTAAAAAAATATTGCTTTCAAGTTAATCGGATGCCTACTTTACGACTAGTGCAAGTACTTCAACTAATTTTCAATTTGCAAGGATAGATCTGTAATTAAAATTTTAAGAAAAGGTTCTAAATAGCCAATTCTAGTCATTCATTTGAGTTTGCGAGTTAGTAGTGCATGCTTGGTGACCTTCACCCCCTGCCACACACCCTAGCGGTGGCTTGCAGGGTATCGTGTAGATGTAGATTCATGTAGCCGACCATAAGGCTTGAACTATCTGTCCTTCACGCAATGATTCCGTATGCGTAATATTTATTGCACCACCAAGGATATAATGTAAATCACTAGTTTCCGCTGGGGTATAGCAGTTAAAAATGGTGATAACTCGAATTCGGTGTGAGCGATGAGTAGTAACGATTTTAATTAAATAAATAGCATGGCGAAAACGAAATTACTCCTGAATGGAGCTTTTGTGGACTGTACAGGGAAAAGCGAGTTGTGGGTCGAGAATGCTGCTTTCTTATTCCTTACATGACCTTTCAATTGTTTGTGAAGAGATATGCAAATGTCACTTTAAAATATTGAGGTAGAATTGGGTTTTACTAATAAAGTGATTAAGGTAATCCTACTGCTGAGGTTATGTATCATAATTTAACGTGCCTCAATCCCAAGACAAATATAATGAACTACACTTGAGGCAGAAATCCGTGACCTGTGCCTGGCCGGCACTTAACGGACCTGACTCTCCTGGCTGGCTTAACCGTGAAGCTTCTTTATATATTTTCAGCTGATTGGAGGACAACTTTAAAATTCAGAAAAATAGCAGCACATTCTAGCCATCAGTTAATTTAAGAGCTGCTATCATCAGTAATGTGTCAAAACGGAATGAAACGTACCTATACGGTCAAGAAAATAATATATTTCAATGTGTTTCAATGTGTTTTGAACTACAAATGGCCAAACTAGAACGAGACGAATGGGCCTTTTATATTTTCTCTTTGTCCTTCAAATATAAACTGACATAAATTTCTTGTCATTATTAATGAAATCAGCATAGTTGTGGCTAAGAATGCGTAGGAATTCAAAGATATTGTTTGTTGCATGCTGGTTAATTTTTCATGTTAATGTTTTCCGTTGCAATAAATTTACTAAAAAATTTCCTCTCATTTGCTTCGGAATGTATAATGTTCATTTATTCAGGTGAATTTGACGTCAGAAGAGAGCATTTTCTTATCGCTCGAGGTACTTTGCGACTTCTACGTCACGAATATGTTTCTTTAACGTAGACACGAAGGATTTATAATGAACTGCGGTGCTCGTATTCTCCTATGTGGCTAATTGTATATAGGAACCGGCCTTTTGAGTGATTGCCGCATATCGTGCGCAAAACTCCGAGGAGAAAGAAAAATCGCTATTTGTTCTCCAGATTTCTCAAATATAATTTTATATATATGTCTGATGAAAACAATAGTTTTCGTGTTCTTGCTTAAAAATTTTTCCGGCCTTCAGCGATGGTCTACTACCCTTGCAAGCCAAGATGAACCTGAACACAGATGCCTTTTATGGTCATATCCCATTTACAGTCGCAGAAAAGCTAGATTATTTTTTACAGTTCAAGGTGAAAGTGTCTTCCAGAGTGGCACCTTCGTTGCCATGTACATATTTATTTTAAATTTTTGTTGCAAATGCTAATATCGTATTTTGAATTAGTGAGGATAATTGTTCAAGCACAAATATCGTCGTGTTTTTCACTGGACTAAGTGATCTTCAAGAGGTGTGATGCGAATAAAAATGGATGAACGGGTATTTGAAAAACAGGTTCACGTTCCTCCAATAGAGCCTTTAAAAGCTCATTTGTTTTCATTAGTTTATATTTTAGTACATCACAATGAAGGAATGATCCTAATAGCATTTATGTCCAAATTGTCTTTACCTTTATTGACCCCCAATATTGCGACAGGTTTAACATTCTTTGGTTGTTTCTGCAGCAGTGATGGTTTGGCCCGACAATCAAACTGAATCTCAACTTTGTCCTATCATCCTCATCTCCATAATCCCTTTCTTCTTCTGCCTCACACAGCCATTTGTTAAAAGGATCAGCTTTCATGTGGCTTATTTTAAAGATAAATATTGTTTGAAGCCAATACATCATTAGGATATTAATAATACCAGAACACGAGGGAAAGTTAGGCGACCTTTTGATACTAAGTCTCTGAAACTTTGATACTAAGATACTGAGTCTCTGGTCAAAACCAAGTCTTTGGTCCATATTGTGAGGGGATACATAAGCTATCAAACATCATCATCAGTCAACAATCCAAAGATTGGTTTTACGCAGCTTTCCACCCGATTCCACCTTCTATTGGCTAACCTCTTCACCATAATCCTCAATAGCGATATATATTCAACATGAGAAATGTTGAAGGCCAAAAGAAATTGAGCTGTTTGTTGGGGAGACAAAATTTCATCTTGAGTAAATGTGGAAATGGACGTTAGTGATATTATAATACACACCATACATTTAAGAGATACCATTAGGCCTGAGGTCTTTTGTAGTAGGTTCGGCATTCATGGCATGATTTTTTTAGACAACTGTAAAATGAGAATGGTGGCAATAATTTGCGCTTACTCCATGCTCAAAGATACCGTTTGCTTGAGTCTGTGATGAACCTCATATGAGCTCTTTTTGCCTCTTTAAGTATTGATCATAAGCGCGCCCATCCGGATCGAGGAATGAAATACGAGAGGGAGATAGGTGCATGGGAACTGGGAGTAGAATTTTGCTAAAGCCAGATGACTGTCTCTCTACCATCGCTTCTACTCGCCTTTCTATATGAATTGTGAGCGTCCATGTAAAGATATTTCCATGAAAGCAGTCGATAAGTTTTTTTTTGGAAAAGGTTTAGGCTAGGAAAATAACCTTCCTAATATTTCTGCTGATTCAGTTCTCAAATTATCCCAGTTTGCATTCCTTCTGGTGACTGAATTTCTAGCCTGAGGCGGTGTGTTTGAAACCGTCGGGATTATCTCGAATAGGTAACCAAGGACTCACGTGGTACAAACACGAATGGGTCACACATTTGGGTGTTTTTTAATCGCTCTTAACAATCTCACTCATTGTTTTCACTTGAGGTTTTGTCATCCGTCTCAAGCATTGGTTCTCGGATGAGAAAAACTCAATTGAAATCAATGAGGTAACTGTAGTGAGCGATGCAAATGCACTAGAATTTGCGAAACATTCTTGTTTGTACCACGTTACTCCTTGGTTAACTATTCGAGTTAATCTACATGGTTTCAAAGAGTCCCCCAGTTTTGTCAACTATAAAGTAGAAGTCAGATGGAAGAATATTCCATTGCACAAAAATTAAATTAATGGGGCCAATAAAAAAAGAAAGGAAAAGACTATTTCGATTGCATGCTCATGGAGAATGGCGAACTTATTTCGGGTTGAAACAAAATTACTTTTGTGACTTACACAGTTTAATAAAACATACGACCTGTTTCGGCTCTTAGGCCATCATCAGGTGTGCCTAAACACCTGATTGTGTGTGTATTGACGTGTGTAGGTATTAAACTGGGGAAGTCACAAAACGGTCTTTATTTGTTTCAATGATGACTCTTCCACCACGAACAAGCTTCGCGATTATAATCATATTTCCGGTACTGACGTTAACTGAATTTACGTTTAATGTTGACTTTTTCTCCAAAAATGTCCTCAATTACACATGGTTTCTCCACGAGAACCTCTATTAAACGTATGTAATGTTATTAATAAAATAGGGGAAAAGCTAATAATGATAATAAATTGTAATTTCTGGGTCTATATTGGCGATGCTAACGAGCTACCATTGTACAAATTCAGAGGTTTCAGGCGTGATTGAGTGGAAACGTAACATAATAGTAAGTGAAAAATGAGCAAATTCCACAGAGAAAAAGGTTTATAGATTTACGCCTGAAGATGCTGTAAAAAGCGAAACCCGGTCGCAATAAACGTTTTTCTCCGTGGAAGTTGCTCATTTTTCAGTTACTATTATGAGCTACCATTATGTTGTTAATTTATAATGTCGCTCTAACAGTAAATCTTAGGCAGTAAATGAGGGATTGGGTACGAGTAGTGGCAAGGGTACTTGCCGCTCATCCCGAGGGCCCTAGTTCAACCCTCGGCAGTTATAGGGATTTATCGGTGATACACGCTGAGGGAAGCGCTGTGCGGAGAGTAATTAAAGGTCAGTGCGCCGTCCCCCGGATATCTACGTCATCAAACCGTGGACCCCTTAGCACCTTTCGTCAATAGTAGGTTAATGCGGATGCTGTATTTATTTTTTCCCTTGCTCCGTTCTTTGCAGCAATGCAATATTCCTATATCTGACTCCCGATAGTAAATTACCCTCCTATCTTAAATTGTACAAAGGACCTTGGCTATCGGTCGCTCCCTCCGAATAACTTCTTCTCGTAATGGAAGCACAGCATTTTTATTTTTAAGAACCGATTACGGACAATCGTTAATGATGACGCACGATAACTGAGAAGCTGAATTGAAGCAAAGAAGTCGAATTCGTATTGCTCTCTCCCAGGGAATAACATGAGTGTCATCAGATCTTTGAAAATCTTAGCCCTTGCCCGCCCGGGGGTTGGTATGTTGTGTGCAGGCAAAGGGGAATGAGACAAGGAAGTTGAGGCACACCCACGGTCAGCTCTCCACAATTGGGGCCAAGGAGTTAAGCGTCGCTGAGCAACCTCCAGGAAACAAGGAGCGACGCACTCGAGATGCCCTCTTTACCGCTAGGAATGGATCTCCTCGAGTACAATCGGCCTCTCCGGAAATCCAACCTCGGGCCATTTGAACGGGAGGCCATTACGTTCGGAAACGTCCATTTGATTCACCTGTAAAATGTGGAGTTTCGCAATGACGGCTATGGCTTAAAAAGATGTACTCGTAACTGTTTCAGGTGTACTTCGCAGAGTTTTACGTTTACCACAGGTCATATTTTTCAACTCTCATTTCAGTGCATCTTTGATTTTTGAAAACGGTGTGACTTATGAACTAATCACTAGCCTATGATGATAGTTAGCGATTTGAATAAGTGAAACTCTGTCTTAGTAACATAAAATCACAGCTTTTTATTGTTACATACTTTACAGCTTCGGCCTGATTTTAGCATATATCAGGTCATATTCTCAAGAACATTAACCCTTGATGCTTAGTGGTGCATTCTCCGAATGAGTGAGGTCATTTAAATTTGAGTGAGGACTAGGAGATCAACTCAATCTCAAATTAACCAAAACTAAACGACTCATGAAAGAATGACTCGCAAAATGACAGGTAACGATTTATCATCAGGTCTTAGGTCTAGTCTACGTAATCCTGGGTTAGTGTACTAGTAGCATCGTTTATCTATGACTTTCTCGCAAGTTCACAAGAGTGTTTAAAGGTTTCAATCTTTGGTGTGAAGCTATTTTTCAAGTATTCTTTAACTGAAATTTTCAAATTGTTTACTATAGTGATATAATCCTATGTTGAATTTAAAATCATTAATTTCAAATACTGTTTCAAAACTTTGGGTAATATGTGAGGGAAGAAAACAAAAAAAAAGTATTAACAGTGAGTATTTCTGCACGCGACACAGCAGATTAAGTGATATGACGTCGAAGGAAATGGCCAGGTAAAGCAACTGAATTTCAGCCGCGTCTACAATCATTACAAGCCAATTAGTTTACATCGCAGTTATTGCGGTTAAAATATTTCCCCAGGAATTCCAAGGGAAAGGAAAGAACTTCACTTAGGTTCAAAATCAATAAATATTCATGTGTACTACTTCAGATACGAGTAAATAAATTATTCCACTATATTCTTAATCTTAAAGCAGACGTGCGGATTTAAAAAAGGGTGAGTATTTTGTTCATTTTGAAACAATATATGATTCTTTGGATCAATATATTATAGCATGGTGACATAAGAAGCTCCCTTCTGATCCTCATTAACATTTCAATTAGTTTTATTCATTCAGCTTATCCTTTGGAATAATCATCAAAGACTTTTGTTTCACCCAAAAGCTTCCTCAGATTTCTTCGCTTTTTTTGACATTGCTAATCCCTTCCTTGATTATTTCTAACTCTCGATCTGTTTTTTTTATTACTTTAATTCAGCATGGCATGCACGTGTCTCGATTGCTGGTTAAGTAAAGGAAGGCGCTTGAAATCCGACGTCTCGAGGTGAAGAGCCGGAATGGAAAGCAAATGAAATACTTTCGTCATTTCGTTCCCTGAACTACCCCTCAACCGTTTTGAGGGAGGTCCTCAGCCCCAGGGCCCCTTCACTCATCCCACCTCCAATTTGAATCCTTTTACTTCTCACCTCGCATTCAGTTCGATGGGATCCTTTCGCTTCAAACTCGTCCTCAGCCATCATTCCACCTCTTCTTTCCCATTACCGGGAAAAAAATTTCCCTTTTCTCTCCGAGCCCTACGCTCCCTCTCCATGAGGCCCTTACCACCCCATAACCCTTCCCCTGACCTCCGTAACCTCCCTTCTTCGACATCTCTCGAGGCTCCATCCTCTCTTCGAGGATCCGTTCGATATCGCTGCTTTACAATTCCATCTGGGGACGTCCCAGCGGTCTCTCTCACCTCCCCACCTCTTGAGGTTTTTTTTAAATTAATGGAAAATGAATTTACATGGCGAGGTCGTCCGCGTGGAGTCGTATCGGAAATCGCCCGGTTTGGTGTGAAAGGGAATTTGCGCGTTGCAGGGCGCTTTGAGGAGGGGCTGGAGTGGCTATTGTATTATGTTATATGCTGATATATCGACATGATCATCATCATCACTACCAGTCCCTCACTCCTCCGTCATCCACCTACTCCACCACCAGACCATCACCCCTCATGTTGGTTGGACACAGCTCTCCACTTGATTCTCCCTTGATCACACTTTCATATTAAAACATTCTTCTCATTTACATGCTTCACTACACTGCCGGAAATAAATGCAGAATCTCGTAAAAATAACTTCTTGGCATAAAATATGGATTGAGACCTGGTTGATATGGTGGTTATAGTGCTGGCTTCCCACCCTAAGGGGGTCGGGTTTGAATACCTGTAATAGCAGAAATTTATCTTCGATATACCGGTCCCTGCTTGAGTGCTCTGTGAGGACTACTTCAAGCATAGTGCTCGTCCATCAAATGGGACAATAAACCTAGGACATCTTCCTCCATTAACTCAATATATATTAATGCAAGGTTAACCTTTGCCATTCTTCCCATTCACTTCCCAGGACGACTTCTCTTTTCTCCCACACATCCTCGGATTTCTACCTTTGTCACTTAGACTATCCATTTGATAGTCACCTTTCCTCCATAATGCCATTTTCAGAATGCTTCTAGTCTTTTTTTCATCGGCTGTTGCTGCATGCTACCAAATAGGAGTATAATCCAATAAATTCTTATGACGTTTTATTACTTACTGGCTCGCATTTTTGATATATCGTCACCTGCCAATATTTAGTACAAATATCAATCCATTGGAATGGCGTAATTTTAGGAAAGAAAGTTTTCCAAAAATTTTAACAAGAAATGAACTGTTGAACTAATTGGGGTAAGAAATAAGATTTACGGAAAGTTTGAGAGCATTGAGTGCGTTGATAGAAGAGGTAATTAGGTACAATGGGACCACGGATTCCATTTTTGGAGTTCTAATGCTTGATGAGCAAAAAAAAGGTAGGGAGAGAAAATGATTTTTTAAAAATATTTCAGAGACAGTTGTGAATATGCTTAGGTGAGGACAGAAACAGCATCGGGGAGGAGCATTCATAAAAAATGCTATCTTAAGGATAGTAAAAACACTATCTAAGTCATACAAAAATATCTTGTCGTCCAATCATAAGGGGTGACGGGGGTAATAATTTCGTAACTATGCGTCAGTATCAGTGGCGGATCCAGGCCCATATCTCGGGGGGGGTCTCACCCAGAAAATTGTAAAAATATGAAAAAAATGGTGAATTTGCATGCAAGTTTTTCTGGTTTTCAGCATATTTTCACATTTAAAATTTTTATACTATTTGACTATTGCCTTTTGACTTAGGCAGCAAAAAAACTTTGGTTTACCTTCGTTCAGAGACATTTTGATTTCTTTCCTGACAATCTTACTCTTACTGGTATTTAATACATATGACCAAACCACTACACTGTTTTACGCTACTCTGAACTACTTAAAAAGGTATTGTCATCGACAGTAAAGTAGTTTGAATTTTGGAAAGTTGAGCTTAATCAACGCCCTTTGCGATATTCACTAAAAAGCGAAATAGCATGATTATGAGAATACTTTGTAGTTAATAAGAACTTAGGACAAAGGTTCTGATATAAGTAATAAGCCTATCCTACAACGATAATTTATAATTATGCCCAAATTCATGAAAGACTAAGAAAATAAAAGTACAAAATAATTAGTATTCAGAAATTTAATTACAACTCTTTTACAAACTACATACTACATTCTAAATAATTACTTGTAACTGTAATCTTCTTTTTCCTCCTTTAGCGTAACGTTCAAGCACATTGTCAACATTTACATCAATATCTTTGTGCATAAATAAAAGACTTAAGCCATTCAATCTTTCCTCAACCATTCGGGTTCGTGGCCATGATTTAACAAAATTAAGGTTGCCGAATGACCTTGCAGCACTTGCAACACTGATTGGCAGTGTGATAAGAATTTTCAATAAATTTCTTACGGTGGGAAAAAAAAATCTTCATCACAGCTCTTCACCCACTTACAGTAACCGGAATTTTCTTTCCTTCCTCTTTATCTCTCAACCACTTTGTTTTCCAAATATTTATATCCCCATCGATTACAGCTCCAGATTGAACAGGAAGAAGATGTTCAAGTTCCTAACAACTTTCTGAAGCTTATCTTTGACATTTACTTTTTCATTTGCAGCAGTGGTGTTGGAGTTCAGAATGCATATAGGAAACAACATATTTAGATCAAAACACATTAAGGTGTCTTGGGAAAACCGTGTATTAAGATCAACAATGACATTGCCCAGAAGTGGATTGTACATGAATCTTCTGTAGTAGTCTACAATTGTGTCAGCGTCATGGCTTTCTCTGTGACGTTGCTTCTTCACGATTCTTGGCATTACTAGCTGCACACTCAGATTTTCGGCGGTGGTTTTGGCCTCACAATATATCTCTGTAAAGAACTCATCTCAGTTTTTCCTCCTGTCCTTCAAAGATGTCAGAGTATCTTGTACAGCATTAGAAGCCTTGTTTAGGTCTACGACTGGCATTTGCGGTAACTTACTCAGAGGAAGCTTTCTTTTCAAAATGTCAATCAAACACATGAAAAAATAAAATCTGTGTTAGTCACTGATTTAACGTATAGTGCAGCCTTTTTGGCCGATTCAGACTCTTTCCATTCACTTATTTCTGTGAAGGCATCTACTAATTCCGGTAAGGCAAGTAAAATAAAATGACAGCTTCGTGCCTTTCCACCCACGAGTCTCACAAAGAATAAGAAGCTGACCTCCTAAGAATGAATTCATAATGCCATTTCCTTTGGATGACTTATTGAAAAACGAAATAACTTCTTTTATTATTCCAACAGCATTTTTGATGGTTTGGATTTTGGTTGACTTCGAAAGAGAATTACTCAAGGTATGGTTGTAGCCGTTTTGCATTGACCGCCTGCCTCTCTTTGGATCTCTGTGATACTACCGACTTCTTTCGAAGTCAAAACAGATGCTCCATCTGTACTGATTCCTACACAGAGACTCAAATCTAAACCCAGTTCTTTCACATTTTCTAAAAAGAGTCCTACTAGTAAGTTTTGTTTCTGTCTTTTCTGTCAACCGCACATCATTCATATCTGCAGCAGACTTGTAGGTATCAATGAATGTAATGAAATCTTCCCTTATAGTTTCTTTGTATAATTACCTTACAATTAAGGCAATTTGTTCGTTGAGAGACAGATCAGGTGTTTCGTCAAACAATATTGTCCAATATTTAGCTTCATGAATTCGTTTTAGGATTTCTTCCCTTATTTCTTCCCCACAACATTATATCAATAAATTTGAGTAGTTTTACTAATATAGGTATTACGGGAAGATGCACTTTTTAGGTGTTCCTCAAGTATTTTGTCACCTGCATCTACCCTGAACTGCAACAGGGCTTTGAAATTACCTTGGTTTACAGCTGAGGCCACATGATTAATGGGGCCATCATCCCTATGACCCCTTAGAGGGATGTTCTGACGTCCAAGCGAGATAATGGTTTTAATAATAGGCCTCAGCCTTTCACGATTTTCGGTAACTTGACGAATACATTCAGTACATACTTGATTGACTACCTCTTTGTTTTTTTTTCTCGGGGGGGGCAATTGCCCCCTGTGCCCCCCCCCCCCCTGGATCCGCCACTGGTCAGTATGGTGACATATACGAGGCTATCGATAAATTGATAAGAAAGATATCATCAGTGTAATTATAAGGACGATAATTTAGGAATTCATCGGCTGCTTGATATGTTTGTGGATTGATACGGCTAAATTGGGTGTTCATGTTGTTATTTGTTCTATATCCACCATGTAGGTAGTAATTAAAATGACCGTCGGCTCTAAAAGTATTAGGTGATGTTTCAAAAAATTTATAACTAAACTAGCAGTATGAGCACGTCAGTATGGGGTGAAATACAATTATATTGATCAATTCGGTGGAAGTTATCGTAAAGTTTGTGCCAATGTTTTTCCAAATGGCAGCATTAACAGTATTACCTGAGAATATAATAGTAAAAGACATTTAAACAACACACTTAGTTTTGAGCAGTATGCACAATGTACGAAGTCTCAAAGTTAACCGTGGAAATTAAATTTAAAAAAGTTTTTTCTAAATAGCGTTTTTTTAGGAAAGCATTAATTTCATGTTTTCCTTTGTCAAGCCAATTCTCCTAAAACTCTGAATTCCCAGGAGCATTTTTCGGCCTTATACGTAGTTTTCTTTAAAACGTTTTTTTTTTTCTGCACGACACTTTAAGAAATATGGTTACGTTTTGTCCTTGAGCAATAACGGAAAATCCAAGGGAAGATCAAAACGTGAATCATTGTTTAATCGTAGTAGGTATTGTTTATGCGATGAAATTTGGTACTTGTAGCCTATCTCTAAGTATGCGGAACTACTATTCTTCACTTCGCGTACTCTCTCGCCTTCTTCCTTAACAAGGTTTGCTAGTGTATGAATACGTCATGTACAAACACTGACCTTTTCCCGCGAAACCTTAGGCTTTAATGTGAAGGAATCTGAAACTTTTGTCACGAGACATTCATGTTTAAGTCATTATTTCGTTATGTTGACATCTATGCGTCGTCATCTCTTCGATACATATGGCATCTAAGGTCAGTATTGAAAATCGAAAATCGCTCAGCCCGTAGGGATATTCGCTCTCTCTCTCTTTGCTCCCTTCCCACCTTTTTCGAATGCTGGCAATCGTGGAAAGGAGTTGAGAGGGGTGAAAGTGCGGAGTTTGAAAAAAAGATAATCCTCCCTCGCCACCTTCGCATCGCTTCCTGAGCAAATGAGGAAGATCTTTTATCTCTCGCTTAACTTATCGTCTGGCGGGCAAACACAGCTGGCGGAGTCTTTAGGGAACCCGCGCCCTTTCTCACGCTGGCGCCGGGAACGCGGGAATCCTACCCGGCGCCATGTGGGTGGGCGAAAATAAAAATCTTTTCCCGTCCACACGCGTAAGAATTCATTTTTTTTCTCCCCAAGAAGTTCTCGAAATGAATGCGTATCAGAGTCTCGCGTGAATGAGCTCTCGGCAATCGCTGGGTAATTCCTTCGGCTTCCGTTGAAAGAATAAAAACTGCGGGTGCGCGTTTATTATGGCCGACATGACTTCTTGTTATGTGGGTTTAATCCTCGAACTTAAAGATCCTCTTCCTTCCTCCTATGGAAGTGAGCTCATTGCTCCCTTAAAATCATGTAAAGCGAGCAATGTGGGACTCGGAAACGTCTCAAGGATTCCCATTATTGCGTGTCTCATGTCTCAGACGACTTCAAATCCACTCCACCTCGGCACTTTTAAGGATATCTGGGTGATTTTGGCGAGATAGGACAGGGAGCGGTGTAAAAAAGGAGGTGGAGGTTAAGAAATTTCAGCTTGCTATCGCTTCATTTGCTTGTAATAACCATTTTTTCGTTTCATTCATTGAGGCCCTTTCCAGGCGGCCAAATATTGCATAATAATCTTTTCTTTTATTTCAAATACTGTTTGCTTATGCGGAAACCGTTACAAGATTACAGAACTTCCCGAAGGAGAGATAACGAGATTTTGCCACGATATGAAACGAGTTTCTTCTCAGGCTCACGGGCGCGGCGTTATTTTTCCTAAATCAAGCACCTATGCAGCTCTCGTTGAAGATTAAAAGAGCAGTGGAAGTTAAAAGCATCAGGTCTTTAACAGCGTCAAGTTTTTTAGATCAATGTTTAAAGTACTCATGTCAGAAGTGCAGTAAATACTATGGAGGAAAAATTTAATAAAAGTATATTGTCTCGATTAGCTCCATTCATCTCTTAATGTGGTATTGAAATCTTCGTAAAGGACCGAGAAAACTAATTAAGCGTTTTAAAGTTTACTGTGAAAAACTACTTTTCTCTGGCTTTTAGTATGTTTTAATTCTACCAAGTAACACCTGAACTCTTTCGAAAGCTTTCTTAAAGACCGCAATGTTTTTTTCGTGCCTTATATCCAAAGTTATTTTCTTAATAGCAACACTATCACCTAATTCTCGTTCATCATCCTCATTGACTTAGTCTTAAGGGTACGAAAATATTTTCATCAAAGAAACCTCTCTAAATATAGCGCCTGATCAGTACTTCAACATTATTTACGATACTTTTTCTGTCAGTGTATGATCTTGAGCACATTAATACTCTCACCTAAAAGAGGAATTGTTCGCTGAAAAGTTTGCCAGCTATGGAAAGGAATTCCTGCTGGATAAATAGTGGTGTTTCCGAATTTATCCAAAAACATTTTTTTAATTCTTCTTGCAAGAATAAGAAAGTATTTGGAACATTTCAAGTTATATTATGAAGTACATTGAGCCAATTGTGGATGCATATGCCTTTTTTATCATACATTTCATGGGTTTTGAAAAGCATATACTTAGCTGGATAAAATATTTGAGGCAATATATCTTTCCAAAATGTTTATTGGAAGATAGCGAAACAAGGCAGTAGCAATTTTCCGCGCCTGGCATTATTTCTTTTCAAAGAAGGATTCTTCCGTAAATAGATTTTGATTGTTATTGTGTCGAAATATGTTTTTGGAATAAGTGTAACGTCGACTTGTTTCCAAACGAGATTTCTCTGAGGGATTATGACTGCAATAGCACAAACTAAGATTAAAATTTCCCTACATTAATACCCAAAAACCTGTATTTTTTCTCCTTTCAGGAATTTATAAACTCTCTTCCAGGTTTTACGTGATATGTGGTATAGTATCGAGTCCTTGCTCACAAAGAAACACATTTTTGATCAGAATAGGCCTTTTTTCAATTTCTCTATTCTCCACTCAGATCTAACAGTTTGTCGACAAAAGTCCTGCAAGTTCAAATATCAAGAAAAATTATCGTTGGCGAGAGAAATATACATATGTAACCTTGCCAATTTTGAATTTCTCTAACGTTAACCCATAATTGAATTGATGCCATCCACCGCTAAATTAGATCTAAATCGTCAGTCCATAGCTTTCAGATTAACACTTACGTGTTATACCTTAATTAGTTGGGACACAGGAGATCTTGGAAGTTTGTATAATCAGTGTAATGCAATAGGCGCAAAACATGGAAAACATACCCAATCTCATGTCACTGAGTGAATTCAGGTATTTCTTCAAAGAAAAAACTTGTGAGGTCAACAGCGGAGGAAAATTAAGATATGTGCTAAAGGATGTTTCTAATTGGAAAAACGCAGTTATATTTATACTCTCTCATTCCCTCCTCTTTTTTCCTTCTTTACTTTCCGTCTTTCTTGCGTCTCTTTCAACATCCTCTCCTTCTCTCCCTCTCTCTGTTAATTTATTTCATCCTACCAAACCGATGGAATTTTAGCTATTTTCACTTTATCCCCTCTCCTCCTCAGCCACTCTCTCCCCTCGCCTTCCTTCCCCCGCCTCTTCCCTTATTACTGCTACTCTCCTCTTCGCTCTTTGTCCCCCCCCTGCATCTACACAACCATCCTCTCCCACCCCCCCTCCCGTCGCCCAACTCTCCCCCAACCCATTCCGCCAAGCCGAGACTCTCCCGAGACACAATAAACGCCGCTCAGCTGAGTTCTATAATGAATGACGAGATGGGAATCGTTCTGCCGGAAAGGTGTCGGGCGCTTTGAGATTTTAATTGAAAAGTACCGCAGGCAGTCGGATGCGACGCGTGGTTTGCTCGCAAATTGTGTATCTGCTTACTCGCCTGTTCCGATTGTAATAGATTCTCGAGAGTGATCGGTTGAAATGCGGAGCGGGACGAGCTGATTTAATTGCTGTCACTCGCCGGAATTGAAAAAAAGATAACGACCGCCCTTTCTCTCTCTCTCTCTCGCCGTTTCCACCTTTATGTCTCATTTGGATGGATTAAATAATTGCAAAAGATTTCATAATTTCATCTTCGCTAGATTGCTGTCCTCTCTAGTGCTCTGTTCGAAAACTTGAGCAGTAATCTTGATTTCTTCGTCTGATGAATGCGGCAGGTGTAGAATTGCGACACAAAATTATTTATCATTCTCCAATTTAAAAATTATATTAGGTGTATACAATTTTATTTCTAAAGAAATATGTTATAAATTTAATTTTCCGCCAAAAGGTTTGACTATTAAGAAATTAATTTCATGGTAAAATTAATTTTGATCATATTTATTCTCTTCATCCACCTTTTTATTGAGCGCTTTATCATTTTTGTCTCTTATTTCGTATGCTGATTGTTATGCTGATAATTAACTTTAGCGCGGAAGAAATTTAATATTTTTTTCGTGAAATTGTATCCAATACTTCTCGTAGATGGAAGGACAAGAAGCAAGAGACAAGAACAAGTCCAGAAAAAATATAAAACAGTACGGAAACACACCATCAAAACTACCCTAAGATCGTACTGAGGCTTTCACGGGTCAAGTGATCACTGTAGTAAAATTAGATCCGTATGCGTATTTACGTAACTATGAGACTGTTTTTTAATTAAAAGTGTAATTTTCCACTAAAATGATACTTTACGAGCAATGATGAAGAATATCATCATCATCAAGTAATACAGCCACTACAAAACCGCCTGTAAAAAGTTACCCCTCTGAAAAACTAATCGCCACTTGGCGAAGTAGATTAGTCCCTAGGTCCGCACATTACGATGCCCATTCAAACTTAACAACGCGATTTATTTTCTCTGTTTAGAGTCCTAAGAGCTCCACTCAAGAGAGATAGCCATCAGTAAGAGAGCCCAAATTCGTCAGCCATCTTTTCGACACACAATGATAGCCATTTTTTCTGCTTATTAGAAATAATTAGGCATTTACTCGCGTTAATGTGATGAATTCTTCGTAAAAACACGTCATTGCATACTGTATTTTGAAAAATTCTATCTTATCAAATTTAATCAAGGTCTAGGTGAAAGGCCCTCGAGAATCTACTTCAAACTACATGAATTGTGTCTGAATCATCTAGTATGATTTTTCATGGTATTTGATATTTTAAAGTGACGTGAAATATTCTACTCACGCTCAACTTGTCCACTAAGTTCGTTGTAAGATTTTGCTTCGCCGTTATGCACGGTAAACGTGATGAAAATCGCCGGTTCTTGCATCAGGAATGGAAAGGTAAACTGCTAAGATTGTGTCGTACCGCCTTGCCGAAATTAATCCTAACATAAATATAATACCCATTTTCGAGGCAGGATTCTAGCCAGCAACATTCGGGCTGCCCGGTTAGCGTTTTTTCGACCAGGATACCGCGTCCAGTATGAATATATTCGCTATAGTGCGTCTCACATCCTTATTCAACATTTCCGATATTTCATATTTTATTTTCATATTTTCATTTCAGTATTTTAACTGTGTGTGACGAAGTTTCACCAACAGCCAAGTGCCTAAAGGAGTAGATTTTTGAATTAATTTTATCACTATAGAATCAATCAATAACATTTCTTTTTATGGATAGGTTACCTCCATTATATCGCCGACAACAATGTGGAGATCGCTGAATCTGGAGACTACGATCGGGGTAAAAATGATTTGCCGCTGTACTTGAAAAACTTACACCTGGGTTAGCAAGCATGCGTCTGTGATGTAATATGCAGTTCAAAATATTTTCCTTGCTATTGAAGTAATTTTTATTTCATAATAAATAAAAATTATAGATGCCATCATCATCATCATCAGCATTTCAATCCTAGGATTGGTTTACTGCAGCCCTCCATTCTGCCCTATTCAGTGTTAATGTAGATGCCATAATGCAGTAATTAACTCCGTGCACCCTAATATTAGCACATTAATGAACTTTGTAACTCACGCTAAGGAAAACCTCGAAATTTACTCCAATAAAATATGGCCAAAAGTTGCGAAGATAAATAAGGATGCATTTAAATGCAAATTCACATTTATGAAACTTTTTTTTGTTTTCAATAAATAAAAACTTTACACATTTTTCTACAAATAAATCTAAATCGAGAATTTTAAGTTATGGTTACAATGTAATTTTTCTATCATCGTAAATATATGAGTTACACGTGGCATATTATATTGTGAAATTTTGAAAATACTCATGACTGTTTGCTGCGTTGCCACGTCTGGCGCGTGGAACAACAAATTAAGAATTGTTAACGCATGTAATTTGCACGTGTGTATGTACTTGTAAATTGTGTAATTTGAGCTTCACAAATTTGCACTTTAACTCCAGCGTACTGCATGCAAGACAGACAGTCCCGACAAGTTATGAAAGGTCAACTGTCAGATGGAATGAATCAAGTGCTCAGACTTCCCCAGCAAATTCACCACCAGAATGCTAATGTGCGAACGAATAATGGTTTCTGTGAAAAAATAGTTATCTCCCTTTTAGTTGTTTACTTTCCCCCTTAGTCTTATATATCGGAAGCTCATTTTTCTCCTTAACAGTGGCTCGCACGAAAAATGATGTAACTCAATAATAAACCGTAAAAAAAACCTTATCATCAGAACAAGCTTTTCTTTTCACCAGCATTTGTTAGATTTGCTTCCGTATTATATGGATGGCGGTCCGCGCCGTTACCAAGCTATCGCAGTGCATATTCCACTGAAGGGGGCAGATTCGCAGCATGTGCGGCCCCAAAATTCATCCCCCCACTTTGGCGTCCACCATACGGTGCGAACCATATTAGGCCATGCCGTGGAACACGGACGGGTTGAAGAATTCGGAGCAGATATCGGGACGAAACGGTAGGCGTGCCGAGACGTGTGGCTTGGGAGGGGTTACGATGGCTAGGAGGAGAGGGTGAGAAAGACAGGGAAAGGGGTCGGATAAAAATGACCGCCATTTATAAGACGGGAGAGAGATGAGGAGGAGAACGACAGAGCGCGTGAAGAATACGAAATGGGTCGGTAACGAGGCGTGATTGGGAAGAGGGATGGGAGAAATTGCGAGGGTGGAGGGTGCGGGGGTAGGGCGGTGTGGGTAGCGAAGGAGATGGGAGGAAAGAGACAAGAAGGAGCTCAATAAAGAAAAGGCCATGAGGAGAAGGAGGAGAGGCGTGATTTAGGAGATCGAGAGCGGCGGGGAGGTGTGTCGAGGCGGCGCCGGGTCAAGTGGGGAAGTCTTGAAAGGGATTGTTAGAAGGTTGGACCGCAGGAGGAGGACGGTGAAAAAATAAGGACTTGTGGATTGGGAGACAAACGGGTTTTATTCGACCGGAATTGAGACTTTTGATTCTTTTCTCACATTCTACTCCCTGAGAGGTTTTTTCTTGTATGATAGATGGAAGCCGTTGCCGCTAATGGATGGGTCGGAGAAAATGACGCGGGCCCTTTTGCTTTGGCCTGACTTTGACGCGCCCAGTTGACTTCTGCTGAAATATTTCCAAACGCGACTTTGACGAACGAGACGATTCATTGGAGATTTTTTCCGCTTTGGGTCCAAAACTGGTGAAAGTAAATTTTCAAAGTTCATGTGTAAATTTTTGGGAGGTAAATCAAATGACCGTTGCGATTGTGGCTAGGATTCATTGGGGTAATTATGAGAATATAAGCGAATTTTAAAAGGCGATCGAAGCTTGGAAAGCCCTGATTTTAATGATTGATCTGATATGCTGCATTTTTAACGTCCTTCAACTATAGGAACGCAGTAATAATATAATTATTTTTTTCTTTATCTTTATGGAGATATTAAATCTCTGGCCCACGCTTATGTAATTTTTTACTTATAACCATCATACATTTTCTAGTAGAAATTCTTCAGTAGTACAATTCTTATATTGGGTTGGCACAGCTCTTCTTACAATTTTCATATCGGATAGACTCGGATATTCATATAATTCTCCTCTTTAAAATTCATAATTACTTGCTCAATATATCTCATGCGAGGCCTTACTTTGCCATTCTTCCCATTAACTTGTCTCTCGTATATGTGGTTTTCAAGTCTGTACCTGCAGTAACAGGTACTTCAGACCGGAAGAAAAGGTACAAGGATAGGAATGGAAGAGTAGGGAAAAAGGGTAGATAGAAACCCTGCGAAGATGTAGCCTGCTCTCAACAGAAGGGACCAAGGAGACCAATACTTAACGTCTCATCCGACGGACGGAGTACTGAACTCAAATGCTCCCTACCAAGATCTCAAGTAGAGGCTGGATAGCCAATGAAAAATATCTCCTACTGCCGGGATTCGAAGTTTCAGGTGAGAGGCCAGAACTCTAATCACTACACTTATCTGATCCCCTTGCATTTCATTTGTTTTTATTTGTATTATTTGTTTTTATCATTAATTTTCAACTAGATTTCATCGTTTTTGGTAAGAACAAAACTTAAGGCATTACATTCAAAGTACCCTGCAAACCACCTCGGCAGTGGGTGACATTAGGAAAAATACTTAATTAGTCATTTCTTACTTCCATCATATGGAATAGGTAGTGCTACGTTCACTTGCTCACAGAATGCAATGAGATGCCTGAATAAAATAACAGCATGTGGACCCCGCACATATGTGACCTTCACGCGTGAAATTACGCACAGACGCATGCGGAACTGCACTTTGAAAAGTAATCCACCCAAGTGCCAAAATTTTGCGCGAGTCTTTTTCGGAAGGGTGATAATATGAGAGAGAATAGACCTCTCGGACTATAGTGGGACGGGAGGTTAGCTGAACTCGACGAGACCGGGTAACTCAAGAGGGTCGAAGGGAATGTGACGATTGGGGAGTGGTCCACAGGAGGGATTGAGAAGGTGAGACATGGACGAAATGAGCAGGCGGACAACGCGGAGGGATGCGCCGGGCAGAGTGGTCCATGGGGGGTACGGAGGATGGGGAGGGTACGCAGGGGAACGATAGAGGTCGTAGTAATTGAGATGATGAGGGGAAGTGAAGGGAGTTGGTCGTGATTAAGGGACGTGAGAAAAACGGGAGGAGAGAGGACGGTTGGTGGCGGACGTGATAATGAGGAGAGTCGGGCTGCTGAATCGAGTCTAGCTCGAGTAATTATGGGGAGTGTAAGAGGTTCGTGAGTATCCACATTGAAATAATGGGGACGTCTGAGTCTTTAATGCGGGATACGTGAAATTCTCGCGTTGTCGTGTCCTCGCAAATGCGTCGGATTTGGCAACTCGTCGAGGACAGCCTTCACCGTGGCATTTTGTTTACGGGATTGACCTTCAGTGGGATCAATTGACGCCGGTCGCCTCAAAATTTAGAGGAAGAAGCAAATATGTGCACTGCCCAACAATGGGGCAAGTATGGGTCGACAAGTCTGTTAGAGTCGAACCGAAAGCCTTCAGCCTAAAGGGCCAAGGTATACTAAGCATAGGAAGTCTCTGCTAAGGCCAAAGGTTCGTAGTTGTAATCGTAATCTGGAAGGCTTTTTCTATTTACAATTTTCAACTCATTACCTTGTCATCCAGCTGCTCTCGAATGCAGCTTTGCATTAGAGGGAATTCCTTTTGAAATAATTTTGCATTTAATCAGTGCTTTACAGAATGTTGCTATGGCCAAAGTTTCCAAAATATGGCCTTTGGCACTAATCCAAATTTTGGTACTACCCTCGATGTCAGGCACTTTATTTTTTTAAATCAAGATCTTAGTACTGTATTTGAGGTTTAAGTACTTGTCCAAGAGTTATTCAACGTCAAGAGTTCAAGAGTTATTATATGTCTTCGTTTTCGTGACCACACGTTACGATAGGTTTTGTTGGAAAAATGCAAATTTCTTATGGAATTTTTTCTTTGAACACTCCATATCCTCTCCATCATTGCTCTCTTCAGCTCATCACGTTACCTACCTATCATTTGCCGTCAAAAAGCTCAGACATCTCCTTTTCTTCGTCTCCTCAATGCATTACCTCCTGTAATGATCCTCAGCATCTTGCTATTGTTAATCGCTTGCTCCATGCACATTCTCTGCCTTTTCGTTACTTCCTCCATCAACTTCCTTTCTTCTTCCACTAGTTCAAGAACTTCCTCGTTCGTCACCATTTCCGTCCATTGCTGTCTCGCTCTCACTCCCACGCCTGAAAATACTGGCGTCCTTTAATCATCCTGATGTCTTTTACACAGGATTAAGGTCTCTGTTCATGTAACACAACTCCCATGTAACATTATTCTCTAACGTGTTCTTGACACCTACGCTCAAGGTTTTAACTCTCTTAGGTGTAAATAAGCGTCACTTTTACCATTGCTGAATTCTACGTTTAATGTCTTCAGTATTTTGCCCGAATTTTCTTTTGAAATAAATAACTATTAATAACACCTTTCTAACTCTCCTTTTCTGTGCCGATTTTGTTTATCTGCGACTTAATATTTAGAAAATATCGTTTATATAGTATTTAATGCGTCGAAAAATCACTGTATAAATCTTGAGTGACTGACCATTAGCAAATATTGCAGCTATTATGCAGTTATATATAATCGATGGTCGGCAAGTTGACTTGGTGGAATTTAGACATAACGAAAAAGAAAATACTTAGTTAATTCCACGATTTATTTTGAATGACTCGACCGGTTTCAACCTTTGCAGGTCGAATCATTCAAAATAAATCGTGGAATTAACTAAGTACTTTCTTTTTCGTTATTATGCAGTTGTCTGCCAATTTTTATATTAGATGATATGTATATCTGATTCCTCTCACAGCATATACTCCGCGTTTATATGTACTTGCACCATCAATAATGGAGCATCGTTGCCTCACTTCATGCCTTAATTTGTTGCCCACTCCGATTCTACATGCCTATTATTACCTGTACGTGATGGGCTCAAGTATAACTCATCTATTTGTATAGTTCTGTATTTATTGAACGTAATGCATGCACTGTGCTTATGCTATCGTACCTCGTCAAATACCTTCTCGAATTTGATAAATCAAGCTATCTATCAATTTTGATTATACTCTAGATTATATTCACTACCATTGCTTTCATTAAGGCAATGAGTTTATTAGTCTTCCCTCCCTCACTTGCTCCAGGCTGATTATCATCCAATGCCCTCCACGTATCTTCAGCCATCTTTTTACATTCATTTAGGTGCTTCATTAACTTGAAATCTTGGAAATTCAAAGAATCATTCCATAGCCCTCACAAATTTACGCTCATCACTTTTTTGAGAAAGGGATTAATGTTGTTTCATAAAATAACTACCGTAAAACTCGATGAAAATGAAACTGTCAAAACTATTAGACTTTACCTTTTGCATATTTCCTTCAGCGGTTCCATGTGGGATAATAATATTTTCCTACTACCCTTCTCGTGTTCATTGACTGGCCGCGGTAGTTAGGCTGGAAACGAGCCACCTTGACAACTCACTCGAGGGTTCGAATAACGCCTCGGTCAATTCTGATGTCTGAACACTCAGACTATGCGATAAGAAGTTGAAACATTTCAAGCTTCGATTGTAGGCAGCGATTAGTAGGTGAAGTATCGTTCCTCTTTCGTCTTATTTTGCTGCAGTGCCTTATCAATCTCACTATATTATACTCATTGTCCCGTATTATGCGAACAGATACATTTAGATACATAAGTTCATAATTTTACTTTTTGTAGAAATGAATAACTACTCCAAAACCATTGTAATATTTTTTATTAACCCACAATATTTTGTAATCCATAACCAACATTTATTTTGTCGGTTATCGGAATAGTATTTTTTTGCATGCCTGCGTGGTAGTAAGGGTTAAATGTGATTGATAACGCATGCCTGCTGATGATTCACCCCATGCCACTCACCCCTGCGCTGGCTTATATGGCATTCTGTTGATGTAAATGTTCAGAGTGTTAAAAGAGGAATCATTCCTCGCATATTCAACCAAAATTCAGGATGATGTAGCGCAAGTGGATTATGATGAAGCCTTAAGTTCTAGGAACGCAGTCCTTTGCTTTGTTTTCATAAATGTTTTTTTACCCTCCGACTGGGATACTAGGCTTACTTTATACTACGGTACCAACACTTTGGCTTTGCCCGAAAAGGATATTCGAGGGATCGTATAACTGTCATCATTGGGGAATATATACGACATGGCGGAGCCACTCCATTTCAGCCGCCTTCCCCTGAGTGCAGCGGAAGTGGAAGAATGTCCAGCCCGCGAGATATGAAATATTTTTGCCATAAGGCAAGAAGGGGAAGGCATCGAACTGTCATTATGAAAATGGAAGCCCGAATATGATATTGGGATTCTCTGGGATTGAAAGTGGCTGGAGGAGCGCATTTTTCGAGATGTTCCCTGCCTCTCACCCCTGAACACCTTTCGATAAATGACAGGGGAGAGTGGATGGCTCAGGGGGTTGGGCGTGTGTGTGATAGAAGCAAGGATGGTGAACGGGAATTGTAGGGGGATGTAGCTGGGAGGGTTCAGTTTACGAGTGAATGCCACACGTATTCAGTGCAGCGGCCGAGTGCGGAGAATTGGCTGTGTCGTGCATTTTACGATAAAAGCATGCTATTTGACGCACCATTGAAGGTCATCAAAGATCCTCCTTTTTTTATTCCTCACTTTTTTTTAGGGAATGGCCCGCCGGGGATTTTTGCCCTCCTGCGTTTGACAGCTGTTAACGAAATTCCGGGGCAATATCCCTGATGAGATTTTTTTGCGATTCATTTACTTCTTTGAAACTAAATCTCTACTCTTTATCCGGCTGATTAAAAGCAGCTAGGTAATTATTCTTTATAAGGATAACTAAGGGCCATCCCTGTTTAAAGGTACAACATTTTTGCTATTTCACTTATATATTGCGTAATTTTTCCTTATTTGACGTAATTTTCTTGTGTTGCGTACTATGTGACGCTTTCTCATTCTTCAGAAATTTATTATCTACGATAGTGTTTTGTGCCAATCAATGAGGAAGTAGTAAAATATTTAATGCAAATATGCTAAATTAAGAAGTTCAATAATACATGATAGCAGAAAATATCATTCTGAAAAAGAGAATATAAAATAAAATAAATTTAGAAATAGAGCGCTCCGGTATTTCAAGCACATAAATCTTTGGGATGATTAATCACAGTAATCTGCTGCTCTGTTTGAAGGGAAGCTATTATTCTAGAAAAGAAGATAAAATTTATTGCATTTTAAAGCAGAAAAATATATATTTTGTTAGTACTAGGATAAATATAAATAATTGGAGTGAGAACGATTCCTTTCCCTAATGGTTGTGATGTACCTCTATAAACTTCCTGGTAATGCAGGAAATGCCTTTTATATCGCAGTATGGCAGTATGTACAGGGCGAAATGTAAAAAAAAATATTAATACTATTTTGTTGTGTAAATATGATTTCGTTACCCTCCGTTTGCATCCTTTCACCGCCGTGGCCGCTTGTTTCGTTAATGTTCTGACATAGCCTCACGCAGATCAAATACCAAACCTCTGTAAGAATGGAATATATTTTTATCATAGGCATACGATTAATGTATTAACATTTATCTGGAGGTTCTGGGGGTTGTCGAGTTTAGTCATAATAATTTGTGTCCCTTCTATGTACTTACAGCTTTTAAGTAATAAATACACCTAAATAACTTTCTCACACATTTCATTCAGCTCGTTTCAGCGCTTCAGCTTATAATAGTGTCAACAACTCTGAAGTTGTTTCAGGTCGTTTAGTAGCAGGTTAAAATTTGTGGAGCGGCGATAAATAATTCATTACATGATGTCAGTAAATCACATAGTGCAGCAGAAGCCAGTTGACGTTACTTCTTTCGTTTATTTCTTAGAGTTCCTGAGTTTCGCTGATTCTGTTACAGAGATAAGCATCAGGTTATGTCATGCCACTCCCTTCTTCGAATCCGTCTCGAGCGATGTTTTTTCGTCATCTTCTCCTCCGTGTTCTCCCACTAGTTCCATCCATCCTCCTTCAACTCGATGGATTCATCCACTTTCCACCCTCTGTGATCCGTGAGGGGAGATCTTCGACAAAGTTTAATCGCCACGTGGCAGCTGCAGGCCTCGATTGAGCCAGAAGGCCTTCGTCTCGTAAAGAGATTCTCCCTTCCTCCCATTTCTCTCTGTCACGGAGAGCAGTGGAAGGATCTTTGTGCTCTTCCTCGCAGCTGTGGGATCAACTTTTTCTTTTGCGACGCCGCCGCTCCTTGAGCGATTCATTTCATTCCTTTCCCAGGGAACTAGCGCTTTGAATGCCGGTCGGAATGGGAACAGGTATACATAGCCATTGTCACGTAATGCACGTGTGGTCCTCAATTTTTTATTTGCCTTAGATGGAAGCATATGGTTTGCAGCATAAGGAGAGCGTAGGCTAAAATGTGGGGAATCTCGGCTATCGGGTTAACGGGTTATCGATTGTCTTCCGACATTGTAGATTAATACATAAGAAAATGGCGTAAAGAGAAAATTTACACAAACTTTAGCGAAATTTATTTTAACTGTGTACTGAAATGAATATTTTTATTTGCTTTGCTTATTTTTTTAGTACTTCCACCCAGCTCTTTGTACAGCTAATGAATTCACTTTTGCTTCACCCATCATTCAATGATACTTCGACTTCTGGAAAAAATAAAAAAGTTTTACATTTAACAAAATCAATTTTAATATTTTCACTAATATTTATGCAATATCGCATTTATATCCTCATTAGACGACGAATGTATATAGAAGATATAGTGTATAGTTCTGAACGGCTGACGGTTTACAGCGTGAAATAATTTCTTTTATTTTCCTCTAAAAATTTGTAGCTCTATGATGACCATAATTTTAGTTAAAATTTGGACACAATATTTGTGTAGCTAAATTTTAGTCCGATAGTGTGTTTTTACCAACTATATGGAATATATGTTGTCTTTGAAGTCATCGGCATTTTTTTATTTGTTTTGCAACTTGATTTGGGGATCGGTTCGTTGCGTGTGACTAGGGCACTGGAGTTCTATTCTAAGAGCACGGGTCCACATCCCATGAGGGCATGATTTTTCATTGATACATCCTTAAGTGTTTCGTGAAATACTTAAGGATGTAAGGATGAATACAGAATTCCGACTGCCGTATAGAAATTAAACCTGGGACCCCTTGGCGTCAGTCGTTATGGGTAGGCTAATGCCGTCGCCGGCTTTCTCTCCACTATTCCTCCGTTCCAAGAAAAAATCCTACCTACCTAACCACTCACCTGTCCTAAAATACAAATCACTTAATTGTCGGTTGCTTCCTTCAGATAACTGTTAAATCTCTCGTTTTAATCAGCAATACGCCATTGTTTCAAATCCAATCATTCCCATAGGAACAGAGAATCAAGCAATATTTTTATACTACCCGATTTTAATGGAGATAATCAGTCAAATAGGTTAATAAATCTCGTCGATGATTTGATAAGTTGGAAGTGAAGCGGAATGCCAGTTACGGAACTCGTTATTTCTGGAGGAAGAAGATTAATTAATAAGGCACAGGCGATGGACTCTCTCTTTCTCTTCTTGCGTGACAGCCCATGGGCAGGGTAAGAAAACTTACCACAACAACAAAGGCTCACATTAGCTGTTTATAATGAATCGTGTTGGCTTCCATGGTTATGGTTGTTAGTCGTTATTCGTGATTCCCAGTTTTTTTTGGGTAAAGGAACTACTGTATTCTGTGTCTTACAGTCGATAGTGAGGGTGAAATATTTATCACTCGGAGTCGTAAAAATTTCTCGTTCAAAAGCTCACACTTCTTTTCAGACTTAGACTAATCGAAATTTCACTATAAGGACCCTGCATGTTTCTATTAATGAATGAACGCTCTTTTGAGTACGTTCAAATTCTCTATAGGTCTATTTCACCTTTTGGAAGAGTTAATCTTCTTGGCCTGCGAATCTCAGCAATATTTCTTATAGCGATGAGGGTAAGATGATTTGCATAAGTAAAAGCTAACTATTGGTAGATGCTGATATTGATATTCTTTACTTCAATATCATCGTCAGTTATGTAATACTTTCACCAGACCATAGGTTACGTCTCGGCATGTGGCCGATATGGTTTTCCCGTCTTCTCATCAGCGTTTTTATGTGACTCCTCTATTCTCCCAACCTTAGTACTTCTTCTTTTGCTTTTAGTCGATCCATTTTGATCTACATCATGCTGTATGGCATTTATAATTCTGTTATCGACCATTCTGCACTGCCATAAAGAGCAACACTCCAGATTTACGTACTGAAAAAGCATTTCCTTACTCCCAAGCATGTATTTCCAGTTGTAAATATACTTTTCTCAGGGTAGAATACCCTCTTTGCCTGTGATTCTTTACTACATATTTTTTTATTTATTCGTTCATCGCTAGTGACTTGACTTTCGAAATAGCACTACTTTTCCACTTCTTCAAACTTTTGTTGGCTGAGTTTAATATTTATCTTGGCCTTAAAGAGATTGTAGGTGAGGATGATGTAATGTATCGAAACCGGTCGCATATAATTTTACTTTTTGTGAAATTGGCAATTTTGTGAAAAATTGCCAATCTTCTTCAATTATGTTATTCCACCATATCACACCTGAAACGAATATTTTTATAAATATATCCTCCTTCTACATTCTTCTCTTATGGGACAAATGTTCCTTTTCTGCTAGTATCAATGTAGTTCACCTGTTGAGGGTTTAGGTTCCTCTGTAGCGGTTCGATTTTCCCCAAAGTCTGATTCCTTAAAGGTATTGGGCTTATATTTGTTCTGAGAAGTAATCTCTTCATTCCAAATTTCCTTGTCCCAAAATTCTGGCTCTCGAATTCGAGCGATCTTTCCTCCATCATCTTCGCATCACCTGTTCCTATCTTTCCCTCTCTCCTCTCCATCCATTTACTCAACCCTTAAGGTCGTGAAAAAATATTCATTTCCCGTAGGCGTGACAGTCGAAAAAAAAACCTTTTGAAGGCCTCCTGAATAGTGTATTTCCATGGCTTTCTGTCCTTCCGTATTCAACGATGGAGCAGGGTTTCGTTGAGGTCGGAAAGGTAACGGAACAAGGTGAAAGGAAGTTGTGCCGGTGTGGGGAGAAAGGTGGTGGAGGAGAAGAGGGAGAAACTAAACAAAGGGAGTGAAAGGAAGAATGAGAAAAGGAGGAAATGAGCAGAGAAAGAAATGAGGAACAGAGAAAGAGGGATAGGGAGCCTCCACAATCTCTTTAAGGGCTTCTGACGGCTATTCGCTTTGTTTACAGACATTCTCACACACTCCTCTCCCTTTCCATATTTCGGCATTCGAAACCAAGCCTCCAGCATCCTCCCCTCCTGTATCCCTTGGTGGTCCACGAATTCGTGGGATTCGGGAGTGTTTTGAGTAGTGGGGAGGAATTCCCAAATGACCGGAAGCCTTTTATCATCTCACAGATAGAGTGAGTTAGCGAGACACTCGGGAATGTGAGCCGGGGAGCAATGGACTGCTTTTTAAGTGGAATATCGAATGTAGAGCTCTCGGGGCAAGTCCTCGCTCGTTCTGGTGTAACATAACACCCTTGGTGTCCCTAATGGATACACTGCTTGGGGATGGAGCATCGCTAAGGAGCTGTGGGTCCAATCGTATCTAAATATATCATGTTTTTACTGGACGGAGTCTGTAAAGTTATCCTCTAAGAGGAAGTTTTGATGCGGTAATTAATGGGACGATGACGACGACGTTAGGAAGGGTGTGCATATTGAATTCATGAGGGTCCTTCTTCGGCTGAAAGGTTAACCTGCAAGAATTTCACCACCAAGGTAAATAAATATTTAATGTAAGGTTAACGCGCCATCCGACAAGCCTCAATTCCGATAACCTCTTTTAATAGCTGTAAAATTGTCATATTAACTAAAGCATAGGTTTGCGTGGGATAGGGAGAGACATTGAAAAATAATTGAAGCATATATAATGGCATTTATTCACCAGACTGTGTACCATCGAACGACAAGAATTGTTTTATCCTTGAAGAAATAAGTGGAAAAAACATTCGTAGGATATTCATGTTTTTGAGGAAAAATTGGAAACAATAGTAATTATAAAGCCGCTTTTATTAATGCGAAGTATGCTAAGTATAATACTGATTTGTCATAATAAAATATGAGATTAGGTAAAAAAAATAATTTTTACACAACGAAAAAATGGATTTTACATCAGAATACGACTTAAAAATTATCTTAGATGGCCTGCTCTGTCAAGTCTCTCAACTGATAGAGGTGATTTAATGAAGAAGGGTACATGCACTTTATAATAAATACCTTTAATGGAGATGTTGAGAATAGGGTTGTAAGGCTGTCTTCGATGAATATAAGGGAGTGAAAAATCAAGATTACTGTGATCCATGCTATATTTGCCATTTAGTTCGTAATGAAGGCCTAATACTCTTCAGAGTTGATAGACATACACTCTGTGTTTAAATTTGTACGCTGTATGACCCATGTTCATAATAATCAAGAATAAACTACTGGTTTTGAAGAATTTTATTTTTACCGAAGAAGTTACTCAATCAAAATATTGTGTCCCATTATATTATAATTCTGGAGGAGACATACACATATTAATAACCCGTCCAATTATTTAATTTCACCAAGAGTGAAGCATTTTCACTTCAACTATGTACTTAATTATCTTGACGGATGGTATATTATTTGTAAGTCAATTAATATTGACAAAATAATTTAAATTTTAGCCATCTCGGAATTTAATACGTACGAAACTTCATTTATGGTGGGGTCCATGGCCTGGAAAGTTCGAGTTTTTCGAGAATTATAGAGAAAGGCTAACCTTAATAGAAATAGATATGATTGATGAAATAAGGGTTGATGACCTTTATTGTGACTCACTCCAGATATTAGGAAAAATAATAATTTCTCTGTGGAAGTCTGAAACAATGCTAATCATTTTATATTACTTCCGTGTTTTGAAAATAGCTGGTGGTAAACTCTAACATTTGAGAAGTCAAATAACCTTATAAACAGTTAAGAATTTATTATTATTCTTCAAGTTATGACTAGAAAGAATAGAGTATATATTCTATGAGCATGGACCATATATTTCTTGCTTAATTTCATTTATTGACAGTAAACGATTAATCAAAAAATGATTTATATGGATAAAGCGGTTTTAGGTAACTTCTAAACGAGCTAATTATAAGCAAAATGTTCTTATTTAGTGCAGAGGATATTTTACCATCTTGAAAATTTCAAACGCTTTGAGCCGATGTGCTTCTCGAATAACTAGGTTAGGAAGAACTAGGTGGGATCACCATCATAGCATGGATTATGATTTAGACTGCGTCTTTTGAGTAAACATGAAGTTAGCCACGTTTCAGATGGCGTGAGCTCCTTCGTGATACGGGCAATTTGATCACGAAAATAAGGTAAGGCAGACTGCCGCATGTTAAAAATCGTAACACCTTTCTCCCGGGAAACAATCATGGAACAGAATGAAACAACCAACCCCGAATAGGCTGAAGTAAATTAGAACCTAATTTTTGCACTATATATTTATAGTGTGTACATCTTACCCAAAAAATTATATTTTAATACTCATAATTCCATCTATATATTATTATATAGATGGATATAGAATACTATATAATATTATTATTATATATTATATAGTATTCTTGCTGTAAGAAATATCATAGTGGATGCAAATTAATCCTTTAACCTTTTATGTATCTGTATTTATTCTTAGGTAAATTTTTAGGTGGATGTAGTGAGTGCAAAGTAAATATCTCTAAAACGCATGCTTTCATCTCAAGTAAAAAATTCTTTCGCATGCACCAAATACGGTTCCTTTCATGGTTCACTTTTCGCTACGCAGCCGCGAGGTATTTTGCGCTGAAGTTGTTCACACGACTTGAAAATAAGAATCCATTGTCTCGCTGACCGGTTGGGAGCCCATATTTGTCTTTCAGACCCTGAGCGCTGAAGAATATGCTGATCTACCGCGCTTCCCAAGGTTAAGGTAAACAAAATTTCTTCATCCTGGTGGCCTATTTTAAAAAGGTCACGGTGACTTCAATGGGAAATTAAGGTAGGAAACGGCCCTAATGGCCTCAGATTTAGGCAGACAAATAGCAAAATGTCCTGCTACTTGCACGAAATCTCTTCTAAGGGGATATGTTTTCCTGTTAATGCGAGAGCAGGAAATGTTCTTCTGGCGGCCACTAGCTGCTGCGGCGCTCGGCGAGGCTCTGTTATTAGCCTAGTCTGGAGTAATTGAGGTAGAAATAAGTTGTGGGTGAGAGCGCGGGAGAGTCTTGCAATTAGGACTTATTCTCCTCCTCCTCCTCCCCTCCCAGTTGGCATACCGAGAGTGAAAATGACCACCGCATAGCAGAAGAGCGCCATAACTGAACTCCATTTAATTTCCTTCCATCCGGTATTCTTGATAGCCTCATTCCTTAGTAATATTCACCTTAATATTTCCAGCCGCTCCGTCATTCCTACCGCTCATTTTTGGCTGAAGTGGAACTCGTATAACTTTTTAATTAATGACAGGAAATACTTTTCTACCGCTGAAAAAAACCATCGCGGGTCGTTGACATACCAGTTGTGAATTGGTAGTCTCAATGATAGGCATAATAGTCGAGATATTATCATCCGGTAAAATTCATAATGTGAAGGCCTTGTGATAGCGGTATTCGTATCTTAAGGCAAAGGTTTCTCTACTTTGCGAAGTTGATTACCATAATCATCTAATTGTGTGGATAATTTGTGTTCAAGATCCAACATAAAATTCCGTTGGGTTATGTAAAACCATGCCAGTTTATTGCCCAAATGTTTTGTTCGTTTCAGAGGTTGACACTTATTGAAATGGCGTAAATTAATTGTACAAATAAATGCAGCGGCTTTGTCATTATAAAGCAAACTCATTCAATCTGAATCACTGATGGAGTACTAAATACTTTAACCGATCCAAATGAAAAGTAATATGGTGGTACATGAACATACATTACATTCGAAGTGTTAATACTCATAAATACCTTCTGCTCAGTAACCTTACAGAGTAGGTAGTGTCTAGTAACCTGAATAGCTGTACACGGTTTGAAAACGTTTTTCTCGCAGTAAAATCTTCCTTATCGCCTGATTCCTGCGGTTTAGTGTGGCTTATAACTAATTTATTTCTTCATACATCCTGTCATTATCCTGAAACTCATATTTCTTTTTCTTATTGTTGTACTTTCCCCATAATTCACCAATTTGAGATCAACGAAGTGGAAAATATTCAAAAATTATTATTTATATGAGCAATGCATGGCTTTCGCTATTAATGTTTTTACACTTCAATTTTACAATTTATATGCATTTGTGTTTTCGATTTCTATGAATTCTTCCATCATAAGTAAACCTGCGAAATTAAGTTCCCTCATGCATTTTTAATGGACATATTACATTCCACACTTTTCATCTCCTCTGCTTTTACCACTAATTCTATTCACTAGAAGGTCTATTATGCTATCTGTATGTCTGCCTCCATTAGCTCGGAGGCAAGTGCGACTTGGTGTTAGATCACTTTGAAAGCCCGAACCTCATTGACTTAGTGCTAGGTCAACTCTTGAGTAAATTAGGTCGACTTCTTTGCTGATAAGTTCGCCATGGGTCTTTATTAACGGTGCACCGTATCTTAGATTAACACCTCTCTGCAGTCACGATAATAATTGAGGGAAAATGATTGCGCGGTTTGTCATCGGTAGACTTAACACCTTATGAATATTCATCACAAAATTACGGTAGAGCACAATCAGCACATTCAGGGAAATTGGTATTGGATGAGTGTATTTTCACGAGTGAAATGTTCAGAGCGAATACTGGAGGGTGCAAAAACGAAGAAATTTGTAATTTTGAAAAGAACAGCCGACAGAAGGATCGAGGGGAATTTTTCCTCAAACCCATCTTCAGATTGAAGACTGCTGTGGTGAAGGATCGTTGCATCATTTTGAGAGTCAATTTAACATTGCGATCAATTTTTCACTCTCGTATTAGCTGCTGTAACTGAAGAACTAAACATGAAGAAAGAAATGAGATCGTAGAAAGGTGCGAATATTTTGCATTCTATGTGTCGTGCTGTGCTGATCAAATTTAAAAATAGATGCGAATGCGTGGTTACATAGAATCGAATATCGATTATATGTATCGTGAAGTTGCTAGGTGGCATTATCTAAATCACAGTGTCGTCTAAGATTTGACTTCGATTAGTTATGCTACACATGAATGTTTTTCGGAGTTATCGTTGACTTGAAAGTTTTTGGATACGTGTAGAAACAATACGACCAGTAAATCTTAATTTTAAGAGACAACTGGTTTTGTTACAGAACTATTACCGTAGCCATACCATTGTGATTGCTTTGACAAATGGAAGTCAGGCTCTTAAACACTAATAAAGTTTTATGATGAGATACAAGCTGCCAGAGCGCTGGTTTGGGCTCCAGATCGCTGGGGCAATTCCAACTTTGGTAATTTATGTTGTTGTTCTTGTAGGTAGAGTTATTAACGGCATATTATGCAAATTACCTCTTGATTTTGAAGATTATTCCCTTAAAAACATATTTCTCGGCATAAAGGTGTACATTTTATTTAACCAAATTGTGACGACATTTAAGGCATTTGAGAAAATGTACATTATGAGCCACACGAGACAATTTTTAAGATCCAGGAGATCAATTGTAATATTCACAAGCCAAATTGTGTGACAATGAAACAATTTTGGGATGGAAGCTTATCAGAAAATATGGAAGTCAAGTAATTTATTTTTGTTTTTCAATTTTGGAGAATGTGTTATCGAACTGCTGAAAACTGTATAATGGAAGTCCAATATTTTATTTTGTTGCTTTGTTGGTGAGCACACAAATTAGTAAGCCTTTGTAAATGTGCTCATCGTTTATGATATGCTCCGAGGATATCTTTTGACTGAAATTCGCCGGGCGCTTAATTGAATCCAAGCCCATATTTTGCTCTCTCTGATTTGGTATTAATTAAATATTCTTCATTTTTACTTTCAATTGAGTACACAGGAATATTCCCGTCATTGAAATGAACTATTCAATTCTCATCCTTATTTTTTATCCCGCCGTCCTTTGAGATTTTTTTTACGCGCTGAATTCGTTTTGTTGTTTATTTGCGAGAGAGCTGAGGTTGGGCATTCTGAAAAAGTCTTACAGGCTCCGAGTTGATATCATTTCATGAATATTGGCGTCGTTTAATTCGAAAGAAGAAATTGCCTCGGAATGCATTATTTTTCTTGATATAATAGAAAGTGTGAACCATATGTATGTACCTAAATCTGAAATAGTCTAAACACTACTGCAGTTGTGTTGCAGGAAGGTAAAAAGGAGAAAAAATAACATGTTACATAGTAAGAAATATAATGTCAGTCTCACAAATCATCTGGTTGGGTAATGTCGCGTACAGCGTATGCCAAACGATATATCACCAAAACAAATATTTGCATGGAATGAACGCGGTAGAAAAAATAGAGGAAGCCCCAGAAGAGGATGGAGAGAAGTATTAGACAGTTCAACTAGAGAGATAGAGACAGCTATGGGGATATTTTTGAATTGATGGAGAGCGATGGTGGTAAAGAATAAGATAATGTATAGATATAAAAAAATATGAATTATGGAGAGTAAATATAACGACAATAGAGACGTGGTAGTAGTGGGACGTTTGGTGACCGAATTGATTTCAGACCCTGCCCAGCAGGGGTGTTTTTAACCATCGGGATTATCTCGAATAGGTAACCAAGGAGTGTTGCGAACATGAATGTTTCGCAAATTTCGTAATCTTGCATTTGAATGGCTTATAACAATCTCAATCATTGTTTTCACTTGATATTTTCTCATTAGATGACTCTATGGGTAAAATGGACCCCTCCAGGCATGTAGATACTCCTGGTAACCTCAGGTTTGACATTTCCTAGTAAAATAGCAATTAGGTATTCCTTGGGCTAAGCATAGACAGAAAAAAATCCTCAGCTTTGACGTTATAGATTGTTACGCATGAGATGTCAATATTGGGCAGGAATTTGTCCCATTTACCGGCCTTGGCTTAAAAGACGAGAGTTTGGGGCCAAAAGTTAAGGTGGTGAATGCGTTAACGAGCTCCACCCTCACTGTGGACTTGATTTAGAAGAGATAACTACAATGGGGAACATGCACTATTTTTTATAACTATTTGAGTGTGAAGTTTAGCTTTAGCTAAAATGTGCTTGATGAAATTTTGCTGAAGAATTAAGTTGTGTTACAAATATATTACTCTTTGAAAAGTGTACCATTTCGTAAGCCTTAAAACAGGACGGCTTCGAATGACGTCACGGCACGTTATCACTCTGGGCGTTGTTTATCTGTTCATGCGTGGAGGTAAGTTGTTAAATGAATACTTTGCGAAAACGTATATATTTATCTCATTTGTTTAATGTAATGCGCGATTGTATTTCGATTTTTTATTTGCGTAGTATGGATGGCAACGAGCAAATCGTCCATAAATTATATGATGCCGTCATAGTGCCCAAGAATTTCTGCTATGTTTAAGCAATCGCTGGCTTTTTTTAATAAGAACGCCACCATAAGGGAGTGAACCAAAGTAAATTGTAGGAATTTATTTTTTTAAAGTATTTTTTCAGTCATCTTTTCGTTCGAGAAACGGCTAAAAACCTCAAAACAATATATTCGCTTCGTTTTCTTTTAAAAATAAGTGTCTGTCTCCGTAGCAATATGGAACCTATACCGTGCAGTGACGTCATAAGGCGTTTCAGGTCACGTGACTTTCGTCAATTTTCGGGAACATTTTAATATCATTTAATAATCTTTGTGGTTGGCATAGAAAATTTTAGCTTATATATTTTAATTTGTGAGAAAATTTCGCATCAGGTACATCATTAGTCTTCGATTAATAAATTTCATGCATATTCCGCATTAGGAGAAACAAAAAGCACGCTCATAGGAGTTTTGAATGCACAAAATAAGTTATTATATGATTCTCAGCGCTCATGTCTGATTCGTTGTAAATATATCTGCGATGGGAATATTGAGGGCATGATATCAAAGATTTGTAGCTCAGAATTATATGCAATGCCAAAATATACATTAGAGAGAAGTTGTAATGATTATTCTGGTTCAAATTATTTACCACTAGTTTTAAACTCGTTAAAAATTACGGGAATAATACCATCTCTTTTTCGTTGAGTTTTTATTTATACGATTCGTTTGTATAGAAGTTTATGCATATTATTGAACTGTTAATAGAATAATAAATATTATTTAAATTCTAACTACCGATACACACAGCTGTGTCCAACGCCATCCTATAGAAGTCTATACTTTATAGAAGTTTATGCATATTATTAAACTGTTAATAGAATAATAAATATTATTTAAATTCTTAACTACTGTTACACACAGCTGTGTCATACGCCATCCTATTTTGTAAATGCATAAAGACACTGCGTCTGTAACCATGGTCTAAATTTGATACGGGAGGTAACAACTCTAAAATAGTTTGTTCCATCATTATTTTCGTAATTTTTAGACCAGATGGTCCAACTCGGGTGCCAGAAAACTAAAATGTTGTACTTTATTCACAATTTAGTGTAAGTTTCATTGTTTTAAATGTATTTCATCGTGTTTTAGAGTCGTAAAATAAAACTCTACCTTGAAGTTGGTGGTTTCACTAATCGGTTAGGAAATATCGGTTCTCAAACTCAGACTTTAGTCAGGTTTTTGAATCAGACCCTAAGATCAGAGTGATATTTATCGATTATTGCTGTAGAAAATATCTTTTTGACAGCTCTTATTACATACAAAATATAAATCTCTGTGCTTAAGTGACTATAGAGCTATGTTGTTGACGTAGCTGCGTGATTGCTATGCAAAATTTACATGGGTCTCTTGAATCAGTGAGTACCTACTTTTTCATTTTACAGCTCATCTGGGCCAAAATGGAAATTCAGGGATTTTTTCATATGTATGTAAAGGAATACAAAATAACGATTCCAAAACCAACACTTTCTGTTTTGGCATTTTCTCCATCATTACCATCGCCCCGTCCGGTCACTGGCTTTTATTAGTGTAGATTGGGTAAGTTAAACCCTACATGAATTGCGAGGCATTGGCCATTATTAAGAAGAGCAAAACAATGCTCTGTGGGATAAAAGCATGTTTTTAATGCAAACTATGCTAGACTTGCGTTGCTTGCATCCGCAGAAAGAATGATTTTTATATTTTATCGAATTGAGATTCGCAGACGCAGTTCATTGTAATCCAAATCATTTTTTTAGAATGGGGAATGTAATTATTCATCGCCAAATAAGCAGCTCATCGTAGAAATACGCAGACGCTCGCGAAATATCTTGATAAAAAATAAACGTGGGCGTAATCCTTTTGTTTCATGATCAAAAATTTTTCCTCGCGACGGAATGCCGGCGGAAATAAAAAAAATAACGGAAAGTCGGAAAAACCCTTTAAATCCACTCGATTTCAACGGATTTTCTTGCCATTCTTTGCCTTTGCAACCCAACTTTCATCAAAGCCTTAAAAAACTAGGGGAATAAAATCTCTTCGTCTCTCGTATGCACCCCACCACCATTGGACGGGTTACCTTCTCATCCTCCACATTTTGCCACTCAACCAGTAATTCACAAAAAGCACACGCACATATATATGTATACGTTCCCAGCCGTCTTCCGGACGTAGAGAGAGAGATCTAGAGAGAGACAGATAAGCAGGAATACAGAGAGAGAAATGGAGAGGGAGCGAGCCCTTCTGGCACCGCACCGTGTTCCTCGCAATTCCGCTTCGACTCTCACAACCGCTTTCCCTCTCCCCGAGCTGCCAACCCCACTTTCTCCTCAGCCCTCTCGGTTTGCGAAGCGTACGCGCAAGTTCCTCTTATCTCGTTCCCTCCTTTGTCGTTCATCTTCACCGTTCTTGATTTTAAGCCCTTATAATGCCTTTTTCCATCCTGTCCAATCCACATATTCCCCTCTCCAATGAAACCTTTTCTCTCGATAATTTTTCGCGCATATTTCTCTGCGACATTCACGGCACAAGTCATATAAAATGGACTCCCCTCGAATAGAAGAAGAAAGACGTGAAATGTCGTCAATGAATCATTTTCGAATATAGTCAATCAGCTCTATACTCCTCCTGGCTGGAGCAAGGAGGGAGGCCCTAGTGCAAGTGGCATCACCTAAATGTATTCATTCCGAACAAACACACGATATTTGACGTAAAGCATCAAGGTATAATGACTTTAGAAAATAATTGTTCCTTTTACAGAGATGAATCCAAGTCCCGGGCCATGTAATACCAAAAAATTAGGAGAAAAAAAAACATTCCGGAAACATTGCCGTCTTTAATCTTCATCTTTTAATGCCATTTTATGTGACTGGTAACGTACCATCTATATGACGTACTATTCTCTTGAGATGGCGTGTAGGGTAATCCGTTATTCATGGAACGCGACCGCCAGCTCTAAGTATTTGTACTATTCAAGAAAGGTTAGTGATAGGATAGAGAGACATTTTTAAGGTACAGAGAAAGAGTGAGGTGAAGACCTGGCGTAGGTGATAACCTACTCTCGTAAGGGGATGGGGATTCCACGGTTTAACGTTCCATCCGACGGACTGAGTACTGATTTCGAGCTACGTCGGGATCAGAACCCGATCTCTAAGAATGGGAGCCAGTGCTTCCATCCCGAGCGTTCATACCTACAGGGTGGCGATCGTCAGAGAAAACCGGGAAAACCTGGAATTGTTAGGGACTTTTGGAAATCTGGAAAAGTCAGGAAATTATCGTAAGTCAGGGAGAAACTGGGATAGGAAAAATTCTTGTTATTTTTCTACCATTACGTTTACCGGTCAGTCTTTCCCGCCCTTTATTTCACCAAAAAATTTGACCAATTAAACTAATGTCCGTCGCCAAAGCGCCAGGAATAAGCCCCGTCAATTCGTTGAACATTCAGTTGTGAATCTTAGTTAATTAGTTGTGAATCACTCGTAAAATCTATCTCTTTTGTATATCCTTAATGCGATATTGGTCTAGTAGTGTTAACATTCATGATCACAGTATATTCTGCTCATCACAAGGAATCCGATGCTATGTTTATCGGAAGATTTTACCTCGCGTTCCTTTTTTTAACTTCCGAGACTCAGTTCCAGAGGTAGTTGTAGCACACTAGCTTGTAGTAAATACGTGCTTGCAGTTATAAAAATACGAGACGATGATTATTAAAACGGTAATACAAGTACGATCAAACGTACGTATACGTGTAAACAAAATCTTTCGTGAGATAATCTTTGATTCCCATACCCCCCTTATCGAGACCATAAGAAGAGCTCCTCCCCTCCCCACCTCTCACTCTCGACGTAATTATTGAATGGCCCCCTTAGCCATTCAATAATTGCTCCCTCTCGAAGCAATTTAGTCAGGTCACAAACCACCTCAAATATGACGTTCCTGAATATGACGCTGCCGTTGCTAATTGCCTCCTGTTTTCGCTCGCAGTGGCGCGATTACGTTTTTTTTGTTTACACAAATATTTATACATTTTTGGTTCCCTCTTGCAATCAAGGAGTTATGACAACGTTAATCAAATTGTTATTCGCTTCTAAAACTCGTGCCATCTGATTTTGATCCAGTCCAAGAACTTGGCTTTTGTTTGTATTTTTCGTGTAGCTTAGTGATAACTGTGCTGTAGTCCGCCAGTAAATTGGCCATTAACTTTCCCTTCGATGCCTTTTCAGTAATCTTAAACTTCCCGGAACTACCACGACACGCCACCTCTTCCTTGAAGAATTAGACATTGTCAATTTGTAATTTTACCGAAGGAAACATACACGGCCACGGAAATACGATAGACGGCCGCGTATCCGCGGTCGCGAAAAATATATTTAAAGTGTGTACAATTTGTGTGAGGGCTTAACTTGTGAAGGTTTAATATATTTTTTCATTAGGGCGGAGGTCCAATATATTTTTTCATTCTTATAGCTTTGAATTTATTGATTTCAGCTTTTAACATTCTCTGAGTTTTGACGAAAATTTAATTCAGTAGAAATAAAATATTCCGATAATAGGAGACCTTTTGGCGATCGGTCAGGGAAATTGGTAAAGCCATCAGGGAAAAATCAGGGAAAAGTCAGGGAATTTGAAAATTGGTTATCAGTAGCCACCCTGTACCTACCCAAACCCCATGGTAATGTGAAGACGCAGAGGATGCCGAGAGAACATTCTCGGAAAATCATACCCCCCTCGGAACTAGAAGACAGAACTTTTGGCATCGATGCTCTCCCATTTCCTCACCTTAAGGATATACAGAACACGACGACGATTGATGCGCGCTGCGTGCTTGACGAAGAAGTTTCGAAATTGTTTTTTAGCATCACTCTGGACTTCCAAACTACTGTAACCCACCCATGTAAAAAATTTGGAGAATTTAAAAAATTTGCGGCTTTAATTTTATGTTAAATCATTTTTCGTTCATTTTGAGTTATCAGGTTTGATTCCCTCTAGCGATTCTCACTCCAAGAGATTATTGTGCGTGTCTACATAATTATGCTTGTTTATACTAGAACCGAATCATTAGATAAATGTGTATTTGACATAATACTTAGCCGTGGCAAAGATTGCATTCGTTCTTGCTCCCCACTTTTGGTGTTCTATTATGCAACCATTTTCAGCAAGACAAGAGCACTACATCTGGAAGTCATGCATGCAGGTACTTGTACTCTCAGGCAACCTGTGCCGTCATTTCCCAATAAATTCCCTTTTTTCAAATGAAATAAATGCTCGTTCTTGATAACGTGACCTCCTTTCGGGAGAGATGTTGAACAGTGATAAAATAAATAAAATGGGCGGAATATTTATTTCACGGTGGCAGATTTCTGCGCAAGTGTTCTCTTCTCTTGTGCCCTAGAGATTTTTTAAGTGACCCCTTTCTCGAGGAAGCTGAGGAGGAAAATTAGTGACCCTGGTACCAGGAAACATAAACGCGGGCATGAGAGTTGTGTGCATTGAAGAGGGGGCAGGGGGATGGAAAAAGGAGATTCAGATTTCAATGGCTATAATTGTGAGTCATATTCATGCATACCGCACTTTATTGCGATTCCCCCTCAACCTCTAACCACTTTCATTGATACTTCAAACAACATCGCTTTGCTTTTAATATTCCAAGTGAGAGCTCTTCTTATGAATATTTGATAACAATTGTTTCAACTGCTGAAAAAATTATTCACAAATTTATTTATTCAAATATGCGAGCAAGTTATTAATGCATGCATATATTGTCACACACCCTCGATTTGGCTCACTGAATACTCTGAAGGTGTGAAAAATGAAGGAATAGATTCTCCTCTGTTTAAATCAGGTCGATTTTTCCTCGAAATGCTTTTGTATCCAAACATGGAATCGGCTAAGCACCTTGATAAAAAGCATTTTCATTCCGTTAGAATGAAAGTTCTCTACATTAGATGACTCTTCATTAGGGGTGGCATTACAGAATCTACAGAGCTTGCATTTGAATTGTTCTTACCACCAGATTTTTCAGTGACACTAATAAGGTTATCACTTTTGTCAAAATTACTCATTTACGAATTCCAACTTATGTATTCTCTGTCTCGGTTGGTATGAAAACTCATAGAAAGCATTGGACGTACAATGGAAGGAATTGAACCATGAATGAACTTACATTTGTGTTGCGTTAAAAGGTTATATATTTATTTTTTTAAGGCTAGGTGACAGGTTTTTTACTTACTTTTATAGCTCAGGACATGTTCAATTCTGTGAAACAAAAAGTATGAGTAGGAAGTTGATACATAAGCTTCCGCGATTCTCTTGTGAAACTTTATTTCGCCAGCAGACTTCAGCAGACCTGAGGAAGCCTTCAGGAACGCTAGTGAAATATAGTAATAAAACGTACAAACGCGTAATAAATCGCAAAATAATACAAATTGCACATAAGTAGAATATACCTCACTTAAATCCACTTATTACCCTAGGACGGGGGTGGCGAACCTAAGGCACGCTTGCCCAAAGTGGCACGCGGAGCTCGATCGATACCTCTATCTCACTCGATGGGTTAGCACGCGAGTCGAGCGAGTATACTCTTATTTCATATACTTTGGCACTCAGTCGCCAAAAGGTTCGCCACCCCTGCCCTAGGAATTGGCGTAAGACCTGTGGCAGGCAGGAGGTGTTAGGTCACCTGCCTAACGTGAGAAGTGGACTTTGAGAGAGAAGGCGATCAAAAGATTATTTTGAAGCCATTATCGTTTTAAGCGAAAAAGCATAGTCTATGCCCATTCTGGAGCGGGAACTCTGGCTTGCAGTCTCTTGAAACTTCCGTTCTATGGTGGACTACCTTGGCTCGCTACTTTTTTTCGGAGAGCTCTCTGTGGACTCTTTTCTTCATTGCTCGATAGGGAACATATGTTTTATTCTCCTTAAGCAAAGTGATCATCATAAAGTTTTTTTGCGATGCTCTTTAATTAGTCTTGAAATTCTGAGTGCCGACTACGGCGTGTATGCCACCTTGACGATCAAAGGCATTGTTAAAGTTGACTCCTATGAGAATTCATAGAGAAGATACGCCTATGCAAGGACATGAAGCTGTTATTTTAGCTGTTTCGTGAAAACGATTATTGGTTTGGATTGAATTGTAACAATGGTGAAGTGAGCGAAAGGAGAAGGGGAGAATGGCTTCGGCCCCTCAAATCCAAAGTTGTGGGTTTGAATGCCGCGTGAAGAGTGGAAGTTGCATTTTTATTTATGTAAAGTTGAGGTTAAACAGTGCGTTATGACCCTGAGAAATTGGAGAACCTAAAAATAATATGCCTCTAATTCTGATTCCAAAAATCGTTCGATTGATACTTCTTATCATAGGTCAAGTGAATGTTGGACTAGTAAAGTTTCACTACTCGTTCAATGCGGGAGAAAAGCCAGCACAATCCATGCAGGGTTAAGCCTCTTTCCTCTGCAGGTTTTTACCTCAGCAAAATGTCATGCGTAGCAGGATCAGCGGGTGTTGTGTGGCCTTCGTTTAGCCTCTTTCAAGGTTGTGTTTGCAGGAAGTTTTGGGTTCTCTGTGACCTGTGGCCGGCAGGCTTGGGTGTGAATATGCCATTTAGCTTCGCGGCCTCGTGTTGAGGCCATGTCCTTGGAGGCCTTCGTAAAAGACCCCCGAAGCAACTCATAAAGTGGTAAAATAATGCTTTGGTATTTCCTTTCATCTCTCGCTGCTTGACCCCTTTATTTCTCCTGCCCTTGATTCAACTTCCTTTTAGGAAACTAGGGAGGCCTATGAAGAGAATCAATCTTATTATGGCCTGTCAATTATTAATTTATTTGCTCAACATCCCCTTTTATCCTAATTAGAAGTCGTAAGTAATGCATTATTTTATTTTCATCGCAATTAAGGACGTTTCAAAACTTCAGAAAGCATGATTTATGCGAAAAGCGTAAGATTAAAATGATTGTACTAGGCATACATTTATGATTACAGCATCTAATTATCAGAAGGGACCAAAATTCCGCTTGCCTCTTCTTTATGCTTTAGCGGAAAGGATCTATAAAGCGACACTGAATATTGCGGTGGAGCAACATATTAGAACATCGGCCTGCAAGATGATTGTAGTCCACTCCAAATGATGAGGCATAAAATTGTTATCAATTTATTACATTTCAGCGTTTTCGACTAAATACGCTGAATAGGAAACAATGAAAAATCATCTCAATATTCCTATAAAAGAGTTTTGCGGTCAAAAAGTGTTAGGATATTAGATTGCCGGGAAGGTGCTCATGTCGGACACTCGCTGTACTACGCTACTGTTATATGTCAGGTTATATTCACATTATTCCGTTTTTTGGTCCATCGAGAACCATTATCAAATCGTTTTTCATTAAACTTCGTTTGCCATCAACGTTGTAAGTATTTTTACACTAGGTAAATAATTTTGCGTGACATTTTCTGTTCTTCTAATAATTCTGCGAATTTTTCTGGTCTCAATATCGTAGACGTACTAATGAAAATAAATTATTTTCGGCATTCGAGATATGGTTACGCCCAAATACTTATAGAGACATGCCGTCATCAACTTCGAGTAATTGAAATGATTACCAAATATTTTTGCGTATCAATAGAAACTGCTCATCGTAAATTATTGCTACTGGTCTGATATTCTGTACTACACGCCTGTTGGTTGAATGTTAGAACTTGTTTTGTTTTAAATTCTACAGAGGATGGGTAATCCCATTGTGAAACATTGGCAATTGACTTTAAAGACCAAATTCTGAAGATTCAGGCGATATGGAGTGGAAGCAAAACATGATAACACAGAAAGAAAAACACGAGCCAAATCCACAAAAAGAAACTTTACTACGACCCGGGTTTCACTGTATTGCAGCATCGTCAGGCCGACGATGTCACCTGACCGCCCGATCGTCACCTGACGATGCTGTAATACAGTGAAACCCGGGTCGTAGTAAAGTTTATTTTTGTGGATTTGGCTCGTGTTTTTCTTTCTGTGACTTTAAAGAATTATGTAAACCCTGGGTTTATAACAGCAGAGATTAGTTATTCACAAATTTATTTTACGTGATTTTAAAATAGGTTCAAATACACTATCATATATAAAGCTGCTCTATGGACGTCTACGAGTAAATAACAACGTAAATACCTCGTATAAAGCATTAGCAGTTTCGTGTAATGGAACCCAGGTGCGTTTTAATTATGGACTGATTTATACGGTAGATACGAGTCATCTCATGTTACTTCATGTCTTTGAGAAAATATTTTATTAGATACAGGCTCTTCAAACACCTAAGCAACATGCGTGATGACTTACTCGCAAACGCTATCCTCCGGCATTTATAATTTCGTTGGATGTTTATTCTCTGTCGCTTTTATTCATGCATGCGCCTTCATAACCTGAATTTTATTTCTTCGACCGCTGCTTTTGGACACATTGCTTCCATTTCCCGTTGCAGCAGGCATTTGTGCGCCTCTTGCTTTCCCTCTACAAATTCATTCGTCCTCACACCTCCACTCTTTCCCTTCGTCTGCTTTTCTCTCTCTCCCTCCCTCCCACCGCGCTCCTGTTCTGAGTACGAATTCAAAGAGAGCGCTAACCCATGTGCTGAGAGGGTATGTTAAAGTCAAAGCCTTCCATGAGCTTGCCTCCCCCCCCCCTTCCTATGACTTGCGGCGAAGGGAGTGTTTTCTGTTTCAAATGCAGTTCTTTTTTAACCCTCGCCCTCCCCGCTTCATAAAAGGCACAAAAGTGTATTCTCTCCCTCTCTCTTTGAAGGAAAAGTGTGTTACACAGTGTGTTTGTGAAAACACCACCTCTCTCTGGTGGTTTTCAATTTGCAACGAATTCCTGCCGACGCCATTCTGGAATTTCCGAGAATAATAATTGAGGCGTTTAAGGACTGAGGCTTTTCCGCCCGCATGACTTGTATTGTCCCTCCAACGGTTAAGTAAAAGTTGAGTTAACCATTTATTTCTTATTCACAAGTTACGAGGCAGGAGATATTCTTCGAAAGTTTAGTGAGGTGAAGGTTTTTAATCCCAAAATACTGGTTATCACTTTGACTAGTAACGGTAGAATTGCGTGTTAAGGTACTACTGCTAAATTTTGAGACAGTGATTTTTTAATCATATTATTGCTGGGGATAATGAAAGGAAAAGTCCCACGAGGAAGACAGAGGGGAAAAAATAATGGAACATACCTCAGAGAGGTTGCTGGAAATTTTCGGGAACTAAAATTGTGAGAATGGTTCAGTAAAGAATGGACGGTAAACATTAATATAGTGTTGATGAAACGCCACTAAATTTATATCGCACCATCTGTCCTAATTTAATCATTAGGCTAATCATGAGGCAACACACCATCCGAACAAAATTCAAACCCGCATGAGTTGCCAAGACGGAATGTTACCGATTCGGCCACCTCAATAGACTTTACGAAAATTTCTTTCCAGAATTTCATAAATAGAAATAAACGAAATTACTCTTAACTTTGCGACCTCTCAATTTAATTGGCGTTTACATTCGCTAGTACATATTTCCTTTTTTTATCGGTAAAGCAGTTTCAACATAATCAGGCGTTGGAAACTGATTATTGTGAGGGTAAATATTTCGTAAGAGTAGACCCTAAGAATGTTCGGGTTAATCGGTAATGGTTGGAAATAAGTGTGAGAATTGGCCAAGAGACACAGAGTACTTGATCCACGAGCATATTGTCGACCTAACCTCAGTGGCTAGCGCTATGTCTTTTCATTTGAGCACGGCTGAAAAATGAGAAGATTCAATTTCCTTCACATATTTGTTCCCGCAAAAATGAATGGAGCAGTCGAATCCACTAAAGAACGAAAGCTATGCAAGTCTTTAACACTGCCTTTATAATTGAATATTCTAAAATAAAAAAATGAAAATGTAATTTATGCAAATTACGGATGTAATATTCCGGATATTGTACTTAGCATGCTATTTCAGCTAAAATTAGAATTCCGAGTCCTTGGCTTTTCTCTTAAAATAAATGTGAAATGCGATGTAGACGCTGCAAATTTTCCCCAAGCATACTAAAATTTTACAAGGAAAAAACTTGCGTAAAATAATTTGCCTGATACAGATGCATCTCCGTAAGTTAATAAATTCTCTCATTGATGAAACTCCGTATGCTATATAACCTCGCTAGCTAAAATAAAATAGTTTATAGCTTCGCGTTATTAATTTTACGATATTAAATTCTAAAATATTAAGGTTACAATTCTTAACCAACCGTTTTTGCATCCAAATTTTATTAAAAATCCATTTGAATATTGATTATTGCAGATGAAATACGAGTTATATTAGAATTTAACGACGAACAATTTCAAATTCTTCTATTTATATCTGAATAGCATAGATAAAAGGTCAGTTGTTAGCAAATCTGTATCTAATGAATCTGTAATCAAAAATGTGCATCATGAGAAATGACGTGTGTGGTCTAATTAGCCATAAATTGCAATTTTTTAATTCCTCGTAGGTATTAATTAGGTAATATACCCATAGAGTCAATATTTCTTTTTTCCATTCCAACCCCTCGTGGAGACTTTTCGCTTAGACAGGCATCTTATGAATTTTTATTTTTTAACTAGCGGAAGGTGCCCGATGACTTTCAAAGAGGGGTGGAGGGGGGGGGGTGAAAATATTTCAGCATGATATATTAAACCAGTAAAATATTTTTTATTTAAAACGTAAGACCAAGTGCCAAGTAACTTACAGGACTTGGAACGGTTATTAAATTAACCACAGCATGGAAGGTGAAAACACCGAGTTCTCCATTCTAGTGTAACAAAATATTTATGTATTTTAATATCCATACCTATGCACATAGTCCCATTTGTGTAGTAGCCTATAAAATTCATCGCTGGCACAGCTAATGCAGATGTACGCAAAATAAAAGCCAGTAATGGTACAGTAAGGTATCACCCAGTGTTATTAAATTTCTAACGATTATCAAAACTTTTAGAATTATTTCAATGCACGCTTGATGCTAGCAATTTTTAATGTATACCATGCGAAAAGAGAAGGGTGAAAATTATCAATCCTAAGTTATTCTACAGCTTATTTAAAAAACGTAATAAAGAAACATTTACACCGAATTCAATGATTTCCCTACGAGAGTAAAAGTTAACTATAAAGGATAAAAACAACCCATTCATTGTGAGTGAGTACGCATACTGCTGGATACATACAACGTGTTTATAAATTACTGATAATGATTCATTAAATGCAACCTTTTGACTGCCTCACCTTTTTTCCTTGTATGTGAAAACCTTGTGACTCGCGATATCCCTTTGCAATGTTAGGATCGGCAACGGAGAACCCTGACGATTCGATGTAATTCCGATAGTGATATGAAACCCTATCCCTTCGGTCTATGGGGAATACGGCTCATTCATAAGAAACCCGGGACAAACCGCGAGAATCTGAATTTCACAATGACACGAGTGTAAGCTTTGCATATCCAGGCATCATGCTCACGCCGTAAGCACTCCAATTAAGGGTGATCTTTTTCTGACAAAGGTAAGGCGGGATATTATGTGAGATAACGGACAAAGGAGAGAGGCTAAGGGATCGCTCGCCTTGTGAGCAAACAAAGAGGCAGTCGGGGATTTGGTCGTTGACCAAACGCTCTCCGAATGTAATGCCCCCTTTCGGGCCGAAACGGCAACGGTGAAAATCTGGACCGACTAAAGCACTAAAGATTACTCACCGCATACAAATGGTGGGATAGATGGGATCTTACCTCTATCATATCTCAAGTAGGGGAAATGTTTTTCTGCGCCATTCATCGATTATCTAATAAGAAAGGGAAAATCTAAATAGCTATATTGGTATGTTAGCACGATGGCAGAAAGAAATATGCTCGAGAGTAAATTGAAATAAATACGTACTGCATAGGATCTTAAAATTTGTTTCATTTTTTTTGATAATTTTAAAAAGTGTTGTTAGTATCATTAAATTGGTTTTAATTAAGTTGTTCTTAAGCTTTTTCGTGTTAAATGGAGTCGAATCAGCTCAGAAACATAAAACTTAATCGTAACGCCTTTGTGTTAATTACACTTACGTTAAATAACATCAAAATTGACATTTTTTGGTTTAAAAAACGAATCTTTTTCTTCGAATACCAGCAATTAATTCTTCCTCAATTTTAAATATTAGATTCATCAAGTAAAGTAGCGGGGTAAATTAAAATTAAATACAGATTAATAATTTTTTCAGTGAGTTCTGAAATGCTAACAACCAATGTGATGAAGAGATGATATTACTATGATTTTCAACCCAAAACAAAGACGTTTAGTGCAATTTATTGTACGGAACATAATGGCCGTTCCCAAAAGAATGATTATTCATGAGTGCTTCGTCCGATTTAGGCAAAGAAATGTAGTTTGAATTAAAGTGCAGTAATATCATTACCTAATGTTGATGATTTTTCCATACATTTATTGCCTATTGTCTAATTATTTCGGCATAAAGAAACTTTAAAAGTGTGAGCTAGTGTTGACTGTCGCTTTTGGATAGTTATAATTATTATTACTCCTGTCCAGTAGGTTTTCCTAAATACCTAATTCTGGCGCTTTTTCATCCCACCTGGACGATTTGGCCCATCTGGACTACTGCAGCCCTTATTAAGGGTACGATTTCCCTTAAGCGAGGTTTATTCACTTTTTTTTTTTGGCTCAGATGCTGCTGGAAAAACTCGTTCAACTCACAACTTTCCGGAGAGTGTGGCCACCGGACCTTAGAAGGTGACCTAATACGAGAGGCCTACATTCTTTTATACCTGATAATACTGTTTTCTTAGGGGGTCTGCCGAAGTCCACGGTCCCAAAAGTAACAGCTTCTCCTGCTCGGTTGAACGTTTTTAAGGACGGGATTCCTAACGGTGGAAATTTCTAGGGACATTATCCGTGATATTTCGCCCACGGCACGTTGCCCTAAAACTCACTTTGCAATAAGTCCTAAACGGGCCCCCGAGGCTTCGATTTCGCCACAAGATCCCCGTCGGGGGAACGGCCCATCCACGGAGCTTTGCTGCGCAGGGCCTGATACCATCCAACCCCTACCGCCGAAACTCAGCCCGTCCCACACCCCTCAGGAATCCTCGTTCTATGCTTCTATGAACGGCCGCTCCTTCGGCGGGAGCTAAAGGGAGAGGAGCACAGCTTCCATCCCCCCGAAAGCCTCCCATCCCCCGTGGGCCTCAGACCCTTAGCCCTTGCCCCAGTGGCGGCACAAACCACCCCCTCCACAGTTCACCCCATCTCCTCCGCGTCCACAAGGCTGCCGTACCTCCCTCCTCAGCCCCGCCACCCTTTCTCCCCATGCCTTTGGATTTCACATCACGTTCCTCGGGTTCTGCCAACCATGAGATGAGGTTCACTTTGTCTCCCACCCTCTCTCACTCCCTTCTCCAGGCTCCCCCCCACCAAGCCCTCTTTGCAGATCCCTCGGCCTCTTCCTTTCTCTCTCTTCATTCTCCCTATCTCCTTCCTCCTCCTCTCTCCCTTCATCTCCCTAAACCCAGCGGTCTTCCCCACGCCGGCTCATCGGGGAACTCTCCCCACCCCCGCCCGCCCGCTTGACTCGCCACCCACCGGGCAAAACTCTCCGCCAAGCATCCGTATAAACCAGTGCCTTTGTTCTCCCGCCTTCACCCTCTCTCCTCCACCCGCCAACCCACTTCCTCCACCCATTTTCTCCTCGGCGTTTCCACTCCCCAAAACTACCTCCCTCGCTCCCTCTACTACGCCTTTCCAGCCGTCTCTCCCTCTTCCTCCCCCAGCCAAAAACTCTCGCAGAGGTCTGCTCCGTCGCTGTATTAAATACGGCAGTTTATTCTGCTATATTTTAGCCCCTTTCCCGGCGTTATTAACGGGGAAGGGAGTATTTTTTTACGAGAATGGCCCTCAGCCGCACTTTGTCACACTCCCACCCCTCGTCCACCCCTGGAAAACGCCTCCCATCCCCTCCTTCCGGATGTCCCACGCTCCCGCCCCCCCTCCCGCGCGCCTATGACTCTGTACCCTTCCCCCTTCCTCCTCCTATCCATCTCTGTCTCCAGACTACCCTCCCTCCCCCTACCTCCCGGCTATTCTAACCCGTACACGCGCACTCCAACCTATTTTTTCGGCGTTTAATAACGCTGCTAACTAGCCGTGACGTCTCTAACTAAATTGTTCCTCCTCTGCGGCATTACGAGGAATACGCGCTAATTGGTTGATGTTTCACTGCATCGTGCATTCCGTTTCAGTTTTAATGAAGTGTGCCCAGTGGAATACGTTTAGCGAATCCGAGTGATGTCTTCTTTTTTCTCTTAACGGAAGGAGGAAGTCGAATTGCATTCCGGGGAGCACAATGCAAGACTTCGTATGTATATTTTCCTGATCATTGGGAGAACTTATTGATTTTAATCCTTGTATTACTCAATTTTCCCGCCATTTTTCGCTTAGCGTGACGTTTCAACTCCATTTGTGGATATATTTGGTCAAGGTTGCCAAATAAAATGAAGAGCCATTCACCTCTGTAACTTATAGAAGCGTGAGAGTGGAAAATGGCTTTCTAAACTTTTCCCAATTATTTTCCAACAAGTTGAAACACAAAAAGCAGAGATTATTATGTGTCACCCTAGTAGATGTTTACATAACTGGTAGTTCAGGAGGTAAAGCGCTGGGCTACTGACCGGAGATGGCGGGTTCAGATGCGGAAGAGGAAATTTGTGGTTTTCAATTCTTTCTAATAGGCTCACATTGGAATGTTTACCGACAATTGCTAATTAGTGTGACCAGAAATGGGTTAGTTATATTTTATGATGTGTAGAAATAGCTGTGTGTGAACTCGCTGTTTTAAGAAAATGATTCTTTTGTTTTAAGCAGTCAACTCGTCTAATAATGAGATAATATTCGGACAATGGGGTCGTTTACCATATTTTTTTTATTGCCGAATCTGATAGAGTTTGTAAAATAAAAGGACCCGTATTTTTCCGCTTTCTGATCCGACAATTATTTCCCGAGTTATAAGCGGCGAAAAACTGATGTTTTTAACCCTTTCGGAAAAGTGGGTGTGGTGAAACCTCTGACGTATATCGACTTCGTCCAATCACAACTGAGCCCGCGAAGCTACTTCGCCTTATCGCAAAGGGGGGGACACAGCTGACTCGGCCAATGGGAATGATTGCGACAGCATCTGTGCGAGCAGACCTTCCGAGAATCCTCCTCCACTCCCTTCCTCCCCCCTGAAAGCAGTCAAGGACGGGAGGAAAATGACGTCAATGTTATCACAGCAGTATTTTCGGTGGGCGTCACCTTTTGCTTATTTTAATTTTTGATTTATGAGTGAATGGTTGTGGTTAGAAGATTAATTTTTTCATTAAAATTCGTTTTTCGTTTCCATGTAACGATTTCGTGTACAAAATTGCGATTTCGGTTCCGAGTAAACGCCCCCATTGTGCTTAATGAGGGAGTGAAAAATACAGTCTGGGCACATATTTTTCGTAAGCCAGTTTGTTTGGAAACATGAAAACGCTTTTGGTCACCAGTTTCGATTAGGCTTCTTTATCTCTCATTATGATGATTATATGTATTCATTAAAATCTATCTTGCCTAATTGATTTTTCAGTGCAGAATATATTTTTAGGGTGGCCAGGTAAATACACAAAATATTATTGTTTTTATTATTCTTCCAAGTTATGGTAGATTTATATGGTAATTAAAATACTTCTAGATACTTTCTAATACTCTTTTGATGCCAGTTACACCTGGTCACATCTTTCACGTGCTCTTCTTTAGCTCAACATAATTCTTTCCTCTAATCATTCCATCCCGAAAGGCTACTTTTTTCCTGCATTTTCCCCGATATCTAATATCCTACCCTCTATCACGTTTGTCAAATCAACATCACCCTTTATCACCTATTCCATCCTCTCCATATTCTAGTTTCCTCAATCACTTTTTCCTCTCTTTTGTCATTCCAACAGCACATTTGCTTTTCTTTATTTTCATCTACTCTACAATGAAATGCTCAATAGCAGAAAACTAATCAACGGTTTCAAGTTTATCCCACACTTGAAGGACCTGGAAGACATGGTATGAGGATGGGAATAGAAGTGAAAGGTGGAAGTGTGAAAAAAAACCCGACGTTTGCATTTATTTGTCCTTCACAAAATGCGCCAAGGGGTCTACAGCTTTAAATCACATCTATTAAACGGAGTACTGAACTCTGAATGCCCTCCACACAGCATCTATCCTGGGATTCCCTTGACGTTACTGCCGGGATTCGATCCCTGTCCCCAAGGTCGGATGGCCAGTACTCTTGCTAATCACTCTGTTTTGTATCTTTCAATATCATACTCATAACCAGTCTCATCCGAACGTCCGTGCTAAGAGTCCATGCTATTAATTGTTCACTACCATAAACCTTCCATGGGCTTTCGGGGATGTTTTTCAATCAGTCATTAAGTACTTTCAGTCAGTGGGGGAGGCTGAGCTAATTTTAACTGAGATGTGGGCACTCGCGTGAGAAATATATCAGAATCCTCATCCTTTTCCGTCGGAGAGAGAAAAAAGAAGTTCCCCACCGTCGGACTCCATCCCAGATCCGATTCCACGGGCACCGCATTAACTTCTGCGCGCGGAAGGTTTTGAGGGCAAAGGGCCGGCGGACCAATCCGCGCGGGCCCATCACGTCCTCGCGATTCCACTGCGCTGACCCGCGGAATCGGCCGCCCTGGCAATTGAATCAATCACCGCCACCTCCGGTTGCCGTCGTGCTGGGACCATCCGTAGGGCGTGGGTCCGATCTTCTCCACCCGCCCCTCCCGGCCCTCGCCCCTTCGGAGAGTAATCCACGTAGGGGGACTACCGCGTCGCACTGCGCCTGGTGGAGCCCACGGATGACTTCCCCGCCCCCTTTTTTCACCCTTCCCCCCTCACACTCTTCCCTGGGTGGTCGACTCCTCCGCGAGAATACCTCCCATCTTGTTACCCGAGCCAGACTCTTCCCACGGCTTTTATCCCCGGCGTGTGTGATCCCTTCAATTGTGTCTATTCGTCGCTGGAAAGAGAAAGAGGGTGGGGGGTCGAATCGGGGGAAGACCTCGCTGCCTCCCTTTTTTTTTCTCTTTTGTTTTTCCCTTTTTCTTTTTAAACGCCGATTGGAGCGATCTTCCGCGCGAATCTTCATCGCTCCCGAAACCCCTTTTGCCCTTTGGCGCTTTCGGATACCTACTCCGCCGTCTGCGAGGACGGCAACTTATTCCGTACGAACACTTTTCGGTGTTGGGCGCCCCGTTCCCCGCCGCCATCCTATCCTAAAGGGTCCCCATCCCCTGCCCCTGTTATTTCCCTCCTCATCTCCTACCTTTACGCCCTTCCCCTCCCTCCCCCGCCCACCTATCCCGGCCCGCCGCGGTCTTAATTTCGTGGCTTCATCCCGAGGAGCCACCCCGAAGGAGGAAATCGGTTTCCGGGCCAGGGACTCTCTTAATGTATGCAGCCAGCAGCAGCGGGATAAAAGGGAGCCTTTTTCCTCTTATCCTATCCACAATCCCTTCGACTCTTCCCGCCCGCCCACATTGCCTCCTTTATTGCTTCCATTTTCTCTCTCCCCCTCTCGTTTTCCCTCTTTCTTTCCACTCCACCTCAAAATCTCCATCGTCCTACATTCTCCGTTTCCACCCCCTTCCCAAACTCCCCTTCATTCTGCACCATACCACACTCCTAGTTCTGACGTTTCGCCTGCTCACGATCGCCTGCTTAGGACAACAATTGAAACAGCCATAAGAATTATCCTGAATGTGCCTCCACCCTTTTCTCTGTTCCCACCTGACGACGATACTGCAATGAGAATGGGAGTAAACTTTGGGATTTTCCTCCGCTTACAGTGCATTCGATTTATCTTCCTTTCTAGCTTCCAACAGATCTGCAATGGTTCATTTAATGGCAAGGTCACAAAGTTATCACCCTCACTGCCGAAGGTATCAAAGGAATGTTGACCCTCTGTAATGACTCTGAACGATTATAAATGAGATGCAAGTAAAAATGGAGATTTGTACCTCTCCTAACTTCCCTACTTGTTGCAGCATATTTTAATATTCATTTTTGAAACAATGTAACAAGGTTTTCAATGATATCTTCCCTGTAAAATTTCACTCTCGTGGTTGGAAGTATGAGCGACTTTATTCGGAAATAATCCTTAGGTTTGTTTTGGCTTTTTAAGGTGATTAAACAGTGCTGTCTGGTGTCGTGCCATGACCGTTAACAAAGTGAAATTATCTAAGTACTCAGGAAGGTACGAAGACAAGAAGCCAGTGGTGTATGATTAGGGTTAAAAGAGAAATGGAACGTATCAATAAGCTATTAGAGGTTATGGGTGCTTTTTAGTACATACATTACTTATGTACATAGATAGTACTAGCACCTAATACAGAGCGCTTCGTTCGTAATACGATTGAGGTACTTCCAATAGGCCCATTTGTTAATGAAAGTGTTAGAAGTAATAATTGTGCTTTTTAATGTATAAAATAAAATATTTAGCTCCCATTTCGATGGTGTCCAATTTTTAATCAGCAAAACATTTTGGAGTATTTGAATGGAGAAATTCTACATTATGTGTTTTTTTTCTGTACTAATCCTAAAATAGACAAAGTTAAAGATTTTTTTCTCGACTTTTCACAAATGCTTAACGTTGCTCCCTTAAATTTTTAAATAATTATAGACTGCTGGTGTAATATTTTTGACTCAGCTTTTGTAGTTATGGCATACAGGAATAAATAACTGTGTTACCCTTTAATGAATGTTTAATTTAGAGGGTAACTCAAGCATGGAATGGGTATTTTTATATCCTTAGAGACCCAAGATATTACATTTTTTCCTCCTCGAAGAAAGCAAACTAGGCGGCAGGAAAAGACTAGCTTTCGTTATTTACAAATGGTATGGTACAAAGAGAACAAAGGAATAGTATTTACCTAATTAACGGGGTTTTCCTTTACTACTTCTTCATTCCCCTTATCCTTTACTTTCCCTTCTTTAAACAGCGATTTTTACTCTTATATGAATATAGAAATATGCCCTCTTGTGAGCCAAAGCCGCTCTGCCCTCCTCTTCCCTTCTTATCCCAGGCCCCGTCCTTTGGGCCTTCAGTCTTTCCTTCCTTCACGGTTCCTACGTTTACGTACCAAGTCATTAGTGGCCATCTTATTCCGAAAAAATACCTCCGCAATCCCATTTTATACGGTGGAGACCTCCTCCCACCGCCCCACCGACCATTTACCCCCCTCCCCCCACATCTTCCTCCCACCTAATGTCTACTTAACTTTATGTCTCTTCAGTCCCTTTCTCTCAGCTCGCTATCAAAATCAACGCCAAATATGCCCTCTCCTTCTCCCCCGCCCGGCTCTTCGCTCTTTCCCTTCGCAACATTCCCCTCCTTCTGAAAATCCGTCTCCTCCGAGTTGAGGGGAAAGGACCCTTCCTAAACCCCTTCTGTCGCTCCACGAAATCCCTGCCTACTCTCTCTCTCTCTCTTTAGTTTCTTCCTCCCAACCCTTCAAACCGTCGAACAAAAAAATCCCCACCCACCGACCGCCGCCATCACCCCCTCTTCCCCGAAGCCACCCATTCTAAGCTTCAATTTACCGTGATGCATTGGGCTCCTGACCTTCCCCGCCATCATCTCTTTTCCCGGCGCCACCTCGGGTGTTATTCGGCTTCGTCGCGGGCAAACGATCTCTTCAGGGGCTGGGGGGAGGGGAAGGAGAGTGGGCGGGGATAGTAGAGAGGAAGGAATAAATGCAGAGGGGAAGGTAGGATTTAAGGATAAAAAAAATGGCACCGGCCCATCTGCATCAGCGCCGTGTTATCCGGGAATTTGCCTTCGCGTGATGCATGGTATGTGGCGCAGAGCACAGCTTCTTCAGCCGGTACTTCGGTCCGGGGAAGAATGGGGCGCGGCCGTTTCAGTTTGTGATCGGGACGATAGTGGTGGTGAGAGTCTAGTTTTCTTGCGAGCAGCGAGATTTGCTCAGATGAGCATTAATTTCCATCCACCATTCTGAAAGCGCATTTGGCCGTAACTGATCTCGCCTTTAATTTCTTGCGCGTGTATTAAAGCGACAAAATATGGCGAGTGGTGCGAGAAATCGTGTATTGTAGAAGCAATATAATGGGTATAAAGGAGAGAAAAGATAGAGATAATGAGGGGTGAATGACGATGAACTTTCATTTGCTCATTTAAATAGGAAAAGGGGAGGGACTCATTCAGATATAAAAAGGGGGAGTTCGATTTTAATTTCGGGTGAAACTGGGTGAGATTAGGGGTGAATGGAGGATATTAAATGGGGAAGAAATATTGATATGAGGCATGGTAACTGATAGTTAAAAAGTCTAAGAGTATTATTATAAATGGAAAGTATTAGTGAAATCGAAGCAGTTTCAATGACAACGTATACTTAGTACGTCACGCATAATTAGTGTTACTCAATTACTGCTTTATCTGCAAGAACGTCAGGCTCAAACAGAGGGAGGAGATTATCCTGCTTTTTCGTCCCCAAAGATGCTTCTGAGCTGGGCCCCACCCGAATGAAATCACGCCCGCTTCAACCGGAGTAGGGAAGAAGGATATTTACGTCCTAAAACGAGACGGGGATGGGGCGGTGGCGTCCCGTTAGCCGAAATGGGAGAGGACGGGACAAAGCTACCTACATACTTCATGAAATCCGCTTTTATTCAATTACCTCGTGGTCCCTTTGAAGTGTCTCTCTCCCAAACCCATCAGGAAGAAACGAACCCGACGGAACCTACGGGGGTTACCGAAAACACTTGTTTGCCGTTGGCAGGATGATTGATTCACTATATTAATTTGATTGATTGAAATAATGATTCCAGGAAGTAGACACTTTGACACAAGTTTGACACTTCATCTTCTTCTGTAAAATATCACGTATTTTCTATATATAATACTAGGGAAACCTGACAGGGCTGACGTCGAGTTTAAGTCGGAAATCTGAATCCGAATTATTATCCGAACTCATTCCATAGATTCGTAGTTCTTATTATATTCAAACCCACTCGTTGGAGGTTGAAGGACTAATGCAAATCTCTGAAAATTATCATTTCCATTTCATTCTCTGACCTAGTTTTACCCCATGCGTATGAAATGGAATATTAGTTTGAATGTTCCCTTTGCTCGCGCATTGGTTTCGAGAGAAGAGAAATAGCACACTTCAGTCACCGATTATTTGATTACCTCTGCTTCCTCGGTATTGGCTCCTGAACTTTGACACTGGATGGAAAAAGGTATTTTCCATGTTCCAGCTCGCTGCAGAAGTTTTTATCTTTATTCATGTACGCGTCTCTGAAAAATGCGGAAACCATTCCTTTTTACAGCCTATTTAACTGTAAAATTGACGCGGGGAATGACATCTTTGGCAGATTTTGAGAGGGTAATCCAGTTTATGTCCTTCCTCCACGCGAATATAGCGCCCCCGATGTGGAGTCCTCTAGGATGGGTACTAGCGTGAACGGCCATATCTCCACCCTCCGTGTTTTCCGAGCTGTAGGTAAGGCATTACCCCCACCCTAGTCCATCCCGATCTCTCCTTTTTCCCATCCCCATCCCAGCTGCTCGCTGAATCTAACTTGGACTGAGAGATAGCAGAATTTTCAATCTATAGTCGGTGTTTTAAGAGCGTTAAGCACAACTGTAGATGCACAGATATTAGCATATAATGCGATGGATTCCAGCCAACTGCATAGCCTACAATTCCTCTGCCGAATTCATGCGGCCTATATAATGTTATCGCAAATTGTTGACTAGCAAAATATAACATTTTATCTATGGCTATTGTCAAATCACAGTGCTTACGTAACTTTTCAAGCAGCATTTGAAGGGATACTTTATCAGTATATGTTTATAATATGAGTAACCTCTAGGGAATAAATATGTACTTTATTTATTTTATATACCTACTTGCATTGTACTTGTATATTTGCAATATAGGTTTTCATGGCTGTCTTGAATGTTGATCCATGTTCCTCGATGACAGTTCAGTTTCGCCAGCATTTCAGCTAGCTTCTTTAGTACTGAAAGTGATAAAATAGTCGATGCATATCGATATACATTGCTCAGATCGGCTTTGGGTGTTCGCCCTTGTTCATCCAATGCCATTGGGGCCAGGGCAATTTCGCCAGCATTCAAACTGGAGAGAATTGACTAGGATCATCAAGAATGAACCTGCAAAATAGATCTGAGCATTTGAGAGGGTGGATGATTCTATGAAAGCCCTCACTCTGACTAAGTGCTTTATTACACGCAGTTGACCACTTTTGGAGCGGTTAGAAGAGAGACGCCTCTTCCCATAATGTGATCCCAAATCATTATCCGTTAGCTTAGCTTAATAGTACTTAATTTAAATAAGATTTCCAATTCGGTGGAGATTATAAATAAATGTAATATTACGCTAGTTTAGATAGTATTGAGTGATATAATCCTTTATGCAGCATGAATTCGCTGGGTAAACGTTTTAAAATACGAGAAATGTTGACAGATGTATATTATGGTAGTTGCCTGCTATTTCCTGGACTCGTATTGGTGGTCAATCTACGGGGCCAGGATTGGTTTTGCCTTGATTTGATAGAATTGATTGAACAAAATGAATCCATTAGCATAGTCTTAGCTCTTCTACTTGTAAGAAATGTGAAAAATGTATTTTTAGCACAAACCCCTGGGTTTACACAATACTCGGTTTACTTGTTCCTACGCGTGATAGGATACTGGTAGCAGCTCTTTTGTTGGCACAATAGGTTTAAAGAACTTGTTCCATTCTATGTGATTCAGGTACTTTGTACCATTTATTTCCTTTTTCCCCTTTCAATACAGAATAACGCATCGTCTTTTCCAATAGACGTATCCAAAACGCCTACAATCTGTTCTCATTCTTTCTCCTCATAGACGCGCTTGAGATAGCATTCAACTTCGTGTTACATCAATGCATGACATACTGAATCTCCCAGGCATTTATTAATTTCCTGGTGAATGTAGATTTGTGTGTAAATAGGATGCTGGGAGAGGAATATTAATTCGGTACATTCGTAGAAGGCTTAATAACTTGGTGATGCCTATCGCTGTAGCCTGTCAGCTTACCAAATATGCTGGAGCCATGTACTGTGGGTCCAAATTTGGGAAAAAGTATGATGCTTTTAAAGTATACACTGCAGTATATTAAATATTTAAAGTATACATGCACTGCCTTATCGAAATGTTATAGTGCAAAAATGTCTTGGAGGTGTTGATGAATACTGATGTATTAAACCATAGTGATGATGACAACAAGAAAAATGCGAGGAAAGTATTACATCGAAAGAGAAAAACTGAGCCATCAGAAATAAAAAGCCATGAAACAAATCAATATCAGGAATCAGAAAACGGTGAATACTTGTGTTAAATCTGGATTGGTCTCGAAGGACTTACCTCATCATCATCTGGCAACAACCTAAAGATTGGTTTACGCTGCTCTCCACTCATTTCTCCTATCAGATGACCTACTCCTATTGACGTAACTATTCTCTTTCACATCGTTTACAAGTTTTTTTTCGTTATATCTTCTTCTGTGATGGCTATTAAATAATGTGATAGCCAACACCAAATTGTGTTGCGCGCAGAATTATAGTGGTTTTCCCCCTCTCTCATTCCATTCCCCAATTCATATTTTCCAGTTATTATTCCTTTCTGCTCTTTGCCGATGGTAGCGTTTCAATATTCTGGAATCAAATATTTTTTCTTCCCTCACTTGCTTCACTTCTTCCGTGATATTATCATAGAAATCTTTCACTTCTTCTTAGTCCGACGTAGGTATGTAAACTTGTAGCTACTAAGGAAAGTTAAACATTATTACGATCTTCTTTTCTTGTGGGTAGCAGTATATGCATCAATAACGTAAGATCAAAAGTCATAGGGGAGGTATGACAAGACGAGAAGAGCTTGTGGTAAAACGTCCTACTCTACTTTTGAAAGAACCCATGCTTTGTAGAAAGTTACGATGTTAAAAGACATATGGAGTTCCTTCCCTACATTTATATATTGAAGGATCGTTCTTGCTAAGTTATTGCATGGATGTCAATATTTTTTGGGTTCCTTAGATAAAACGAGGTCAGGAATATCCTAAATGTAGATGGAGAGTTAAATTAAAGGCAATAATTAGTGATTTTCTTGGAGATAACCTAAAGTCAAAGAATACCAGTCATACTTTTGGAAAAATAAATCGAAAGCTACCAGCCGTGACTCTCATTGTGCTAGTGTTATTCGATCGTTTCTTGAAGTGGAAATATATTTATGAAACCAGTGTTCACTCCGAATGTATAATTTTTTACAGAGGTGATTACTTTTGCTGCTTAAGACTCTCCATTATATAAAAAGCAACTACTTCACACAGCATTTGCTTCGATTATAATTCTCATGCATCCAACGTTTTTCCTCTAAATCACTGTTTTGTGACTCTCCTGTGACATTAAATATGGCTAATACGGTGTGAAAGTTACGCTGGTGAGGTATTTATTCTCAGGATTGTCCCCTTTCAACAAAACGCGTGCTAACAGCAAGTAACCACTTTGATATGTTAAAACATTTACCTGCCAATCATATAGCATCATACATAAGATTGAGAATGAAATTGAAATGAATCTTGTAAATATTCCATAAATCTGCATTTGATGGAGCGGAGGCTGTCAACATGCTTTAGTCGTAAAATGTGCAATGTAGCACACAAGAAAGAGATTGCTCTTGGATCTTGTATATGGAATTTATTAAAGAATTTAGCAATTGTTACGAATGTTTTAATGATTTTCTAAAGTCTGCGCTGAATGTTTCGGTTACTTGCCTAGCCAGATTTATGTTTTTATGAGAAATAAATCTCTAGGTATAAGCTGAGCTCAGTGTTTCTCACCGCCCTATATTTTTACTCTAATGTAGAGATGAAGAATTTGACTAATTCGCGAAGCGAAATGAAAAAATCATTTTCAGTAGATAAGGTTGTATCAAAATTTGGTTTCTATGTTAGCACAGTTCTGAGCCCTCACTTTAACTTGTGAAATCCACGCATTTAGGTTGGGATGGTCCATTCATCGAAACAAATCCGTTTTTCCAAGAAGTTCTCAAACTCAGCTGTTCGCTCTGTGAGGATGTAATGTAGAATAGGTTCTTACGGCTGAAGGTTTTTTTCTGAATTTAAGCTAATATCCGAGTAGATACTAAGCCAAAAGGAGTAGCACTTCAAATTGAGCAATTAGGCTCTTTAATATCAAATTTGTCTAAAAAATCTGATTTTATTCAGCTGTTCCTTTTCGTTAAACCCATATACATTCCTTGTGTAGAGATACATTTTAAATTCTGAGAAAAGTGTCCAGAACCATTTATTGGAACTTATTAAAACAAATGCTACGATTTGCATTGATGATAATTTTTGCATTAACATAACATTTTGGCATAAATATTAAATTTATGCATGTAGGCTGCTTTAAAACTTGGCCTGTCATCCTGGTGGATGGTTCCCAAATTTTTCTCGTTTATGCAAGATTATCATAAACCTCTTCCATAGATTGTTTTGAAAATGTTAGAAAAGAAATGGTTCTTTTCGGCCGAAATAAATAAATGGTAATATTAAATGCCAAGCTTATTAAAAGAAAATGTTTTCGGAAATGACAATTCGAGGCTTCACCATATAAAAAGGCAACGTCTCAAGAGAAAAATCTTTGATATTTCCACCTATCCAAGCCTGTATCAATGAGTCACATAGTTCGAAGATTGTGTCCGTGTATTTTATATTTTAATCATCACCTTGAGAGTGAAGTCCAGGGCAAGATATTAAATTGTTTTTCTGTTAAGGTCTTCATGATTTGATTATATTACCTATATACCTTTTTAGGTAGGGGGGTAGGGGTCAATTACTCCCATGTTCTGCGTCATACGAATTCAATTGCTACAGGCCCTATTTTAACGCTATGAAATGTAATTACTCAGGACATTTAAAACAAAGGAAAGTAAAAAAGAGCGTTGTTGGAGACTAATATCATTATTGCCAGTTATTTGTGATTATGCCACACAAAATGAGGAATAGTTTTAAATACGGGAAAGCAATTTTCTAATACAATAAATGTAGTAATGTGTAGTGTATAGGCATGGCCGGAAAGCACCATTAATACGGAATCGTTCATTAGCAGCTATATGAGAAAGCGGTATCTTGAATACTATCAAGCTTGATAATTGAAAGGTGAGTAAAGTTCTATTTCATACTAAAATATAACTGGTAAATTTTTTTCAACGTGGCATGGAAAACTACGCTGCATCAAATGACAAAGTAGGAATCGAAAAATGGTAGTAATAAGATCTCACCCGCCAGGGAAGGAGGCGTATTGTTCTGAATAAAGACTACATTCCACACTATGATGGCCAAAATACTTAGGACAACCTTTATAATATTCTTTGAAATTTCGTTCAGTAAGACAAAATTCAATTAGGACTATTTGGTCATAAGTGGAATTCCTCTTCTATAAACGGACTGGATCTCGTCAAATACATAATATTTGAAGGAAAATTGTAAAATTTTTCTTCTCCATAACGTAATTTAAGATGCCACAGCCCCTTTAGATCAGGCCGGTGTATTTTTAATTTAGAATACTGTCTCTGAAATAAGGATATCAGTGAGATAATTAATTCTTTCTCTTTTTGCTCAATCAGGAATCTCCTTAACTGATTGCAGTGGAATGATAGACAGTCACGGTTATTTCACCAAATTTCATTTCACCTTTAACAGATCTTTTAGATCCCTTTTATTATTTTTTAACGAAAATCCGAAGTAAATGAGAAACATGAAATACACCGCCGGTGTTTGCCATTCAAACAAGGGAGTCGGATTTTTTTCCACCCCGAAAGAAAGGGAGTGAGCCGACACAAGAGAAAAATCCGCTCCGGTCCGTAAAGGAATTCCCTTCGTTATTCAACCACCCACCTCTCTCCCCCGACTTCCAAAAATCTCTTATTCCTTTCGTTCTCTCTCCCTCTTTTCTTCCTTTTCCGATCGCATCGTTCTCGCCTTGGTTCCACACGCACTCACGCGCCCAGTCGAACTCACGCACGCACGCAAGTACTCGAGCGCACCCATCCCTTCTGCACAATGCCCCCCACACCCCCACGGCAGTGGCAGTTTCCTAAAATAAAAACCTTTTCCACCCCAAAAACCTCTACGAACCCGAAAAAAAACCCTCTCCTCCTCAGCCCCCGTCCACGTTGGATCTCTCTGCTTCTGCATCCCTCCTCCCACCCACTTCACTCCAGAGGGGGTAGGGAAGAAAAAAAAATCTCGCCCACATGGCATTCCTACAACCCTTTTCCCGTTTTATCGCTTCCTCTCTCGTCCGCTTCCTTCCCTTTCTCCGTCGGTGTTCTTCCTCCCTTCGGCCGCTCTCCACATCGTCCCCCTACGTCTATTCTTCCTATCCGGGACCTCTGCCATATTTATATATGCCGTCTCCACCCCCATCGATCCCACCAGCCGTCTTGCATTCTCTCCTCGATCACCTCATAGCCGTTTTATATTTTCACGCAGGCGATGAGACGAGAGGAGACGAGGAGGGGACACGAAAGAGGGAAGTATGATACGCTGATTAAATTCGCCGTTTCCGCAAAGCCTCGCCGTAGTGAGGTAAAAAGCAACAAACTATGTATTTAAAAATAAAAGACACGAATGGACGGAGGCATTCCTTCTTCATATTTCTCCTTAAAAATCCAGGAAAGAGGCATGATATGGAGTAATGTGCTCAGTATTTACACCACCATAACTGAGAGTAGTGATAAGATTTTGTTTTTCCGGGCCAGAATATATTTTAAAATGCACAATATAAGCCAGATAAGGCATACTACTCTCAAAGGGCAGCGCAGCCTTTGACATTCAACTACTTCCATTTCGACCCTGAATATATTACGCCTGGACTCAGTAGTGGAAAATAATTGTTATGCCTTTAATTATCCGGTGTCAAATAGCTACAGCAACAATATAAAAGTCAAATTTGGAGGTACTCAAATGTAGTATGATGGAAAAATTATGAATATAAAAAGGATAGACTGAGTAACAATCGAATTACTTGACACAGTGGGCGAAAAGAGAAGTCTGCTGAAAACTTGGAAAAGAAGTTAGGGCAACTTAATCGGCCGTATCTTGAGATATATGTATTAAACCATATATGCATGCATGTGACCATGCATGAGACGTACCATGGAAGATCAATCAAGACTTTTGTGGAGGAAAAAGTGAATGGTAACGATGGATAAGGAAAGCCTCGAATTAGATATTTGGAGAAATTAGTGAAGGATGTGAAAGAGAAGAATGATAATAACCGATTTCTTCAATTGATAAGAATAATGATAATGCGAAAAGGTCAGACGATAGGAAAATTATACAGTGGAGGGCTACATCAAACCAATATTTGGATCGTTGACTTATGATGATGTTGAAAAATATTCCAAATTAAAGAAAATAATGCTGTTATGACTGGAGACAGTCGGATAGAACCTGTCATATTCAAAGATCCGCGGTTCTTTCATTGAATTTGCTACTGAAATCGGATCTGAAGTAGAAGGCAAGTTTGGGGATTTTAAAAATTTGCTGCTTAGCGATCGTAGGCCCCGTGAATGGAATTTAGGTACGGTAGATACTGACAAGGAGAAGTTGGGTGTCTCGGCTCACGGAAAGAGATGAAAATTTTTCCTTGCGACTGAAAATGAATTTCAGCAAAATTTAGGAAAACGTGTGCCGGATTTTTCTCTATAGCCCTGGCTTCGTAAGAAAAAAATGAAGTAGAATGCCACGCGGGAAGCCTTATTCGGGTGCTCTTCAAGCGCGTTCGCCGGTATGATTGGTATAACATGCTATCTCCGAAGGCTACTTATAGTCTCTCAAAGGCATAGTAAAATATGACCATGAGATATCGGTGTCCGATTCCGAATCGCTCCAGAAAAAACCATCCTTTATGCCAAGTACATTAACATACGATATCGTTGTCTACAGTATCAGACAAATCAATATACCTGTAGTATCTTCATGAAAGCATCTACGAAGAGCATTTTCAATAGGCTGACCATAAAAATAATCGTAGTGTAGTTTGTAGCACCATTACACATCAGAATACACCGACAACTGGGAATGCACTTTGACGGTGCATTCCTAGTTATCGTCGGGCAGAAGTGGGCCACGTAGAGCGATCGAAAATTCGATTTCATTTTCGGTGTCTAAGAATTACTCAGAGTATTCTAAATCAATATAATTTGTGGAATCTAGTGATATAAGTACTGTTTTGTAGTTTCATGTAGTTTTCAACTATTTCCCTGCATGAAAAAAATGACAAAATAAGATCCGCCATTGTGTTCGATATACATACTTGATAAATAGTACAATCGAGTCATAAAAAATACATGTAATTGAAGAAAGAGAACGGCTTTACAGCACAGTATAAAATTCAGAAGCAAATTTTAATCTTCTAAGTATCAGCAGCTGCTTTATTTTCTAGATTAACAGGAAAAATTAAAGAAGGCCGTTTTCTTGAAAAAAATGATCAACGTTGGCCCCATATAAATTATTAATGCGTGAAAAAATGCGTTTAAAATATTTCCGACGTTTCTGTTTTTATAAAGAACACTCAGCATCTGGGAATCGCCGAAATGCAGAAATCATTTCCGATGTGAAGCGCGCTAAAAGTCGAACTTTCTGTGCAGTAAGTGCCATTATAGGTACTTAGACGATCTTTATAGAGAAAAATAATTACAATAAATTCTAATAAAATATTTTGTAAAATATATAAATTATTTACATTTTTCTTGCATAGTTTTACTTTAAGTTACGTATTCTTTTTAATCTCATATGTGGGTTGATTATTTTAATGTTGATAGACACCCAAATGTAGTATTCTGAATTAGAGATTCCTCGGGATCTGGAACATCGACTCTTTAGTGGTTCAACAAGTGTTGTCTATAGTATCAGATAAATCGATACACCTGTAGTATCTTCATGAAAGCATCTACAAAGGTCATTTTCAATGGGTAGACATGAAAAAAATGGGTAGACCCATCTAGAGGATACCTTTCCTGCACCACGGATTAGATGGGCAGATAAGGAGCATAAAACTACTGGGAGATGTCGGGTGGGGTAGGAAGGAAAAGAGGAAAATATAGAGCGGGACTTTAAGGAAACTGGAAGGAGGTAGATATTGAAATCGCCAGTATGAGAATGGTGGCGATAAATTTCACGCACAATACTCAGGAGCTTAAAAGGGGTAGGTAATTTGGGCGACTTTCGTAAGAGTATTATAAAGCCTTACGTTAACTACAGAGGAAACTATTTTCCTTGGGGGTTTCAAATAATTCCCAGCGAAATTCGCTCTTAAATGAATTTATTTCGATTCTTTTTCAGTGGCAGCGTTCCTTCTCCACCACCGCTCTGCTCCGAGTCTTTTTGCTCACCCTTTTCTCTATCTTTAAATCTCTACCACTCTCCCTGTCCCCCTTTCCCTGCTCAGAGACTGCCTCAGCTTACGCTATCCCCTTTCTAAACTCTCCCGAAACTCATCATCATAGTCCCATCCCACTCTCCCTTCCAACCCTATCCTCCACCTCTCACCCCTGCCCTGTGTGTGTGTATATATATATATATACATATGTGTGTGTGTGTGTATGTATGTACGTATATATGTATTTCTCTCTCCAGATCTTTCCCTTCGACTTGGATTTAACTCTCTTCAATCCGTTTCCTCATCCCTCTCTCTCGTGCCACCCCACCAAGACCCCTTTACTCTCTTCAGCCTGCCCATTCCCAATTGACCCCTACTCTTCTTACCCTCCACATCCCCTCCCCATTTACCCAACTCCCCTTCCCCCCCCACCACGCATAATCCCCTTCATCTTGCCACTCGTATTTCTCATTTAACTTCCCATGCATCCCATTACCATGAGTCTCACCCCTTTGAGCACTTTTTTATTTTGCCACCAAAATCACCGCCGAATGCTTCGTGCGAAAAAAGCATAAAATGAAATCATTTCGAGGGGAAATGTGGGAGGAAAATTCTTTTTAACCTATTTAACATTCCGGGATTTCGATTATTCTCTCTTCTGCTCACTCTCTAACGGAAGCTGTAACTTCTAGAAAATTTTCATTATGCTTCTCGGGACAAATTTGCCGGTATATTTCCTGGAGAATTACAAGAGGTTTTGGAATTTATAATTAGACCAGTGCCGTTTCTGGGATAAAAGTAAATACAGAAAAATATTACGGATCGTGAAATAATAATAGTGCTGGAAAACATGGAATGCATGTTTTGATCGAAGCAAAACTAAATTTTAACGCCTGAAACGGGATGAAGCATTCATTTCCATTGCCTGGGAATGGGAATTTTGTTTACTTATCGTAAAATAATAGCCTCTAAATTGAAAATAATTTTTATACGAGGTCACACTTTGATCTATTGCGGCTGCATGCAGTGTGCTGGGATATGTCTCATTAAATTATACTTATATCAGTTTCCCTTAGGCCATTATCATCCGTAGTATTCGCTAGTTTAGGATAAACACTCATCTCGTAGTAGCCTGTTTGTTTGCTGAAAGAGGAAAATATATTCTTTAGAGGGAAAATAATTATAAAAAATATTATTTTCATAAAATTCATTGACAGTGAGAGGAAGAATGAAATGAATTCCCTGATAAATTTGCATAAAAATATATACAAAAGTAAACCCAAACGGTTTTATATTTTGTCGTATTCAATCCAAAATAACTTATTTTGGAAGAAAATTTCCACCATGAAAGATTATTTTTGTTCTCTTCTTATACAAATAATATACTTTATCTTTGTGTCATGTGCCCGGATACGTAGGTTTCAAAAGAAATAAAAGTTTTATTTCATATTAATAAAAACGTTATCTATTCTTGTTCATTCGGGAGAGCCACCAGAGGATGGATCCCTTCTAACATTATATTCATATATATTATCCAAATGGCATTATATATCCATACATAGCCGCTGCTGCTATCCATATATAGCTACTGACATTATATATCCATGTATTACTATCATATTTTCACCATACTACCATTTTCGGGTGCTTTGCTATTTTTAAAATAGTGAAGACACGAGGTGGCCGTGACATTCATCTTACATTACGTTGTATTGCATATTTACGCGAAATTTTTGTTCATTGGATTTTTAAACTTATTATACAGAAATTTTGCTCATGCATAATTTTAAATCATTTATCATTTTCGTTGTAAATAAAAGATAAGTGGCATATAATTAATAATAATTGTGTATTTATATTTTACATCATTAAACATGGAATTTTTTTGATCCTTCATATTCTTTCCCTTTAAATCAGTAGTATTCTTGCAATTATTCATCATACTTGCGGATATTTTGCTATTGGCATTATATAAATAATAAAGAGCCAGGTGGGCAATAACTTAATTAAGGATTACTTTCCTGTACATTCATTTCTATCCATATTTAGATCACGCTCCCCAAAATTAAGGATGTGCATAAACACATATTTTGTCATATATTTCGTTGTTTTGCGGCATTTTTCTGTGTAAAATTTATAAAAATCCATGTTTATCTATAAATAGAAGAAGGAAATATTAATGGAATAAGGTACTCTCACGTTATAAAATGTTGACTAATGAAGAAAACATTTTTAGGCATACCGTAAACCGGGGTTACTTTGAACACATGGGGTAACTTTATAAAAAGACGTTTTTAAATTTAAATTGATTTGGCGGGGGCTTATTTTTGGTTCGCGTAACCTTCTGTAGGTGACATTCTTTCAAGGAGAGATGGCAGACTATGTTGCATTCTTGAAAAATGCTCCATATGGACAAATTGTCTCATTCACGTGCACCTTTAACTTATCACCGATTTTGGCGCGCAAATAAACATTGTCACAACCTCAACTGGTGTGACTCTGTGGACGGTGGTGGTGCGTGAGGTAAGTTCAATTCTATTTAAGCATTTAAAAAGGAATATATACCAGATTTTTCCTTCGATGTAACTTAATTACATGATTTTCGACTAATTAAAAATAAAAAATAGTGCGTTTGACGGGGTAACATTGTAACACCTTTATTTTAACGCTGATTGAAGGGTATCTTTCGTACATGGTGTTTAGATGCTTTATTTTACAGTCTATCGACGCTAAAAATGCCACGGAAGTATATTCGCAAGCTAGGGGCACGTCCCTACCAAAATTATTCGCCCCAAACCCTCAAGGAGGCAGCTGATGGATGCCTAAAAAAACAAACCACCATCCGAGCCGCAGCTGAGAAGTAAGTTTTATGTCATTGTTGGAGTGGTTTACAGTTGCTATTTGTATTGACTATTGAATTCACGTTTCTTTCTTAATCTTTTGTTTTTTTCTGATACCGCATATCGATAGGAATCTTGGTAAACCATATGAAGGCTAAGCGTTAAACCCCAGAGGGTCTTTCAGTTCATAAAAAGAGGCCAGGATGTCCAACAGTAATTTCGCCAGAAGAAGAGGATCTTCTCTGCAGAGAATGCGCATGCGCTCACATCGTGGCCCTGGCCACTTACGGTTTCATAGTTGTCATAAAGGACTTGAGGGTAACTGTTAAGTCTTATTTGGAAAAATTAGGAAGAAGTGTACCTATTTTTAAAAATAATACCCCTGGAAATGACTGGGTTGAACTATTTTTGAAATGGCATGCAGTTACTTCGCATATGATTGCAAAAATCTTATCACTGAGTAGGGCCAGCATAAACAAGCCGGCAATTGAAGAGTTTTTCTCAAATTTGGAGAGAGAGTTAGAGGATGTACCTCCCTGCAACATCTACATCTTTGATCAAACCAATTTTGTCGATGATCCTGGCAACACAAAGGTGCTTGTCAAAAGAGGTACCAAGTACCCGGAAACAATCAAAAACGCCACAAAAGATTGTACAACTGTGATGATGTGTGGCAATGCAGCTGGAGAATTGATACCTCCTTACGTCATCTATTTAAAAGGCCAATGGCGAAGAGTATTGACTGAGTGGAAAAAAGTCCCTTGGGCAGAAGATGTGAAACCATCCCTAAAGATCAATTCCCCAAACTTCTTAAATCTGTAATGGACGATTTACAAAATAGGATCCCTGACAACTTGAAATCTGGATTTCGCAAATGCAGAATCTATCCCTTGAATCCACATGTTGTCCTCGACAAATTTTGCGACTCAATTTTGGAGCAACAGCCTGAATACCGAGACGCGCTAAGCAGCAGCTTCGTTGAGCACCTCAATACCGTTCGATCCAAATCTGTCGCACGAAAACAGCGTAAAAAAAAGCTTATAATACCTCCGGGAAAAGGAATCACAGCTGATAACCTTCAGGATGCCGCAGTTACTTTAACAAAAAAAGGAAAAGTAATGCCCCTAGTGTAAATAAAACATAAACCAGCCAGGCGTGCCTCTTGATGATACCAAATCCTCAGGCTCTGAAAGTGGCTTTAATGTGCCCTACACTGAAAGCGACGATACCCCGTTGCCAATAAACCCCTCTGACATTCAATAACAGCAACCATCAATCTCCAAAGCACCTTGTGAAGAGACATCGCAGCCACTAAGTAATAGCAATTGTCCAATATTACGAACTTTGGAAAAGAAACTACTTTTTGAGGGAGACTACGTCATAGTTGTATACTGTGGGCGTCGATGTCCGGGAAGAGTCATCAAGGAAGATGCTGGTGAGTATGAAGTAACCTGAATTGCTAGAGCTGGGAAGTGGTGGACCTGGCCAAAGGAAGAGGATAGACTATGGTTCAGTCCACGTAGTGTTGTTAGACGGATGCATGAACCGACGCCAAGAGATGGGGGAAATATGTTATTTGCCCTTGACATGAAGCACTAGACGTTTGGAGCTAAGGCTGCCTTTAGCAGTGATTGAATTCTTGTAATTGTATGACATGCTGTTTTCACAATTTGAGACACGTTTTTAGGTGGTACTTAGCAATGTCACCAATTATTTGAAATGTTTGACTTCTATATTGTGAATAAAATTAAAGTTTAAATTTTCCGAGTTTAATTTGTCCTTCTACCTTCCCTGAGAGTGAAATAGGTAAAGTTTTATGAAACTCTTTTAAGATATTTTCTTAGGTTTGTGCAAAAAACATTTTTGCTGATCTGGGGAAGATTGTGCACCACAGAGTAAGTTCAATAGACCACCAATGCCAAATTTGAAATTTTAAAATAATAACAGCTTTTATTTTTGGGATAACAATCGTACAAGAGGCATAGGAAGCGGTTAAGAGTGAAAAATATGGATGTACTAAAGTTACCCCAAAACATGGGGTAACATTAGTACAAAAATAATAATAAATTCCTCTCTTCCTATTTCACCTAATGAAATTGTTGAAACGATGACTTAAAGGCGAGATATGTATCTTTACTTTTAAGCAAGAACATTTAAAATATTTCAATAGTTAAAGAAGATAAAGTTGAAAATACACCTATCCTGTTACAAAGTAACCCCGTTTTACGGTATTCCTTTTCAGAGATTTGTACTCTCAATTGACCTGACGAGGCTGTAATACAGTGTAACCCGGGTCGTAGTAAATTTTATTTTTTTGGGATTTGGCTCGTGTTTTTTCTTTCTGTGTTATCATGTTTCGTTTCCACTCCATATCGCTTGAATCTTCAGAATTAGTTCCATACTGTGACTCAACCAAAGCCTTAAACTTTCTTTTCCGGCAAAGATGAATGATTAACTGTGTTTTCGATGCTCATCCCATTGGGTTACCTTTCCTTGCTGTTAAATAGAAAGCTTTTTAGTCCATTGATTTTGGGTAGTTAGTAGTTGATCGACTGAGCCAAGGCGTCATCGCTTTTATCCTGCAAGAATGAGTCTGTACATTTAAATCATTACCATATATGCCAAATTACAGGAGAAACCTCCCTCCAGCTGGTTTATGCCTCTTCTCTTTTGCTTCACACCAAATATATGAATAAAGGAAGAGCTATATGATGCTTATAAACTGTTTATTTAAGTTTATTAGCAAATGGCATAAAGATTTACTAACAGATAAATTTTTCTCATAGGAATAATTATCTATATTACCTGCCAGGAACTAAACATTTTTTCTTTGTTTTCACATCATCATCATTAGTCAGCAATCCTGGGATTGGTTTGACGTCGCTCTCCACTGAATTCTCCGATCGGCAAATCTTTTAATATTTCGTATTTATTCTCTTTGACATCCTGCATCACTTATTCCATGTATCTCACATCTTCCTCTGCCGTTTTTCTTGTCCACTTGTCCTTCAACAATGATCTTCATCAGGCCATCACGTCTCCTGATGTGGGCTATTAAGTTGTCCCGTCTTCTTCTTAGGGTATTCAGAAGACTTCCCTATGGGCCGATTGTGTAACTAGGCTTACGTTCGATCGTTAGTGACCCGTTCACTCTCGATCGAGCTCACCGTCTACGAACGAGGATGAAAAGTGCGATTGTATAAGGGCGATCGTCAGCAGCTAATTGAACGTTACGGTGTTGTCAGATTTCCAGCATAATTCGCACTTGTTTCTTTTGTGCGCATGCGCAAAAAGATTTAATTTGAAGTGTTTGCATTTGTTTTCAATCATTTTGAATATTAAGAATTAATAATAAACATTACAATGCCAGCAAATTGAAGATAACTTCCTCACGAGTATTATACACTGGCCTCAATGCGTTCTCATTTGATAAATTAATTCATAATGACTTGTCAGACCAAGGATTTTAAGGAGAAATAAAAATATCTGCTTAAATAGCCCTTCATAATATTCCATTTCACTCAAATCGTATTCTCTATATCTGAGAGTGCATAAAAAAATGCTACATCATGTTGAAATTCTATTTTATCACTCCGGATTTTCTCGTCATCTAATTTAACTAATTTTCTACGGTTCACTTTAAATATCATTTACCAACACTACGCTCAAAACGTATTGGCATATATATAGGTACAACTTCAGACATACATTGATTAGGTTATTCATTGATACACGATTGAATACTATCCTCAAGCTAGTAACCAGCATTAAAGCAATAATCACCCTTTATTACTATTGAAAGACTTTCACAGCCCATCACAAGATAATTGCCTTATGAAACTCACTTCCCCAAGTCCGTTTTCCGCCTGTCTTTCGTGGTGTTTCTTGTAGCATGTATGATAACCTACCGTGAGATATATAAGGCAGCATTAAATAATTTCCAATAATTCTCCAGGCACGCACAGCGGCACACAAATAAAGGAACAATCCTGTAGCTAATGACATCAAAGCGAGTGAATGAAAAGATAATCTTTTGAGGTGGCAAAATTTACTGAGTATAGCATAATGAGACAATATACATAGCATTAGTAGACAAAAATCATTACCCTTTCACCTGGACGTAAACAACCACACTCACAATTTTAACGGCTCTCAAGCAACACATTAACCCCTTACGAGGGCAAATCCTAATTCCTATTCCTAATTAGACATTACCTGCCTTAAACGTATGAATTTATTATTTAAACAATCACATTGGACACCACAATGCAATGAAACGAAAAGATGACCCTTGGGGTGGAAAACTTCACTGAATGAAGAATACTAAAGCACAACACTGCATATCCTTTCACTGGAACGTAAACCACACTTACAAGACAAGAGCAATCCACCAAATTCACTTCAATTCACATATATTCCAAATACTAATTTAAGACAATGGTTGAACCAACGAAATAATGGCTGACAAAAATTTTCCCTGACATCTGTAAAGATACCATAAACAGACATCCAATCCATCACAGTTCATTAAAAACATTGTTAATAGTTGAATTGCCGCAATGTGTAGTCACAACACACGCCATCTCTTCATTATGTAATATTCTCACCGTAAGTGGCATTGCTCAAGTGAAACTGTTGATGCCAATGCTGATATTAAAAGTTGAAATTGTATGTAACAGTCCGATACTTTGTTTTAAATTGCTATTCATTAATTAACAAGGCACTTTGATATCATCCCTATTCATTGCTATAACATGGAAAACATTGACTCACTCAACGTTGCTATAATTATTCTTATTAAGTCTCTCTGTCATCATACACAGCTTTTTAAGAAATTTGATTGTTTAAATTACATTCTTAATCCCTAGTAGTTTAAAGAAAGATCTTCACTAAGATAATTCTTTAATTATACATTAAATTTCAAACAAAAACAAACCCCTGTAACAATTGAAAATGGCCTTAACGTCAAGTACTTAGCAGCCGGCGTCTTTCCTTCGATCATGAGCTGGAAAACCTTCGAACGTAAAGTTACACAATCGCGCCTTCAATTGTTTTCGACGAATTACCCACAACACCACGGAAACCGGCTCTTTACGTTCGATCGTAAAGTTACACAATCGACCCCCTGTTCTCCGACTCTTCTTTTGAGCTAATCGTTACTTACTCGGCCTATCCATTTTATCTTCTTCATTCTTCGGTAGCACCACATTTCGAATGCTTCCACTCTTTTCTTCTCCACTGCTGTCATCGTTTATTACTCTCTACGGAAAGAAATATGCTCCAAATGTCCGTTCTGATGAATTGCTTCCTTACTTTTAAGCTTGCATTTCCAGATGCCAGTAGATTTTCTTTTGATAGAATGCCCTCTTTGCCTGAACTTATCTATTGACTGTTTCTTTCTTGCTTCGACCATCGTTGGTTAATGGGCTTCCCAGGTAACAGAAATATTTCACCTCTTCAAGTTTTTGTTTTCCTAGTTTAACGTTGGTTTTGGCCTCTTTTCTTTTGCTCCACACCAATATCTTACTTAGTCTTTTTCTTATTCATCTCCAGCTTACATCTGGCCAATGTCTTTTCCGTGGTTATCAGCATCTTATTCAGACCCCTCTCTGTCTCTGCTTAGAGTCATCGGTGAATCGCACGCTTATTTTTTCTCCGTGGATATTCACTCCAGAAGACTCCTCCATGATTTTATTGATTACCCTCTCGATGTAAACATTAAAAAATCACAAGAGAAAGTGCGCAGCCCTGTCTCTCTCCTTTCCTTATTCTTGCTTATTTTCTGGTGGGCCAATATTTAATCACTGTTACCTACTTGATTTTTATACAAACCGTGGATAATTTTTCGGTAATTTTAGGAAACTTTAATTCCTGTCAGCATTCCAGTTATTGAATTCCAATCCATGGTGTCCAAAGCCTTCACTAAATCCACGAACGCAATGAACGCCGGAGTCAGAGTGGTTCACATTTACGTGGGTTATCATGAGTAAAATAAATATATTGTTATTTAAATACCTAATCAAAAAAGTAAATACCCATGGGTGTTTTCAAGTCTGTTTCCGCACTAATAGGCGCTTCAGACCGGGAGGAAAGGTATAAGGATAGGGATGGAAGGGATAGGGATCGGTCCCGGGACTAGGTTATTAGTGACATGAAAATGATATCCAAGACCTTCGTATACTTCTAACAGGAATCTTAAATAATACGAGAATATTATGCTGTATTCAAGGACATAATCGGAACTCTTTTTTAGCTTAATTTGTGATTCGGCCGGATGCAATATAAGCTGATTTACCAAATTATAATAACCTGAGAAATAAATTTTGTTAATAGTCCTATTTTGTTATCAGTGGAGTTGAATCTATACCGGTTAGTCTTGAAAATAAATTCCAATTGACGTAACTCAGTTAAAAATGTATTTAATGAAAGCTTGAGTTACGGATTTCATTTTTTATATACGTTTTTACTCAATCATTATGCGTGAATTTTTGGATTTTGAGTTGAATTAAATGTCAAGTTTTAAATTGAAATTCATATTACTGCTTGGAATCTTTGATTCACCTATATAAGAGAGCATTAAGCACGTTTATGATATCATTTTCTATTACTTGAACAGCTGCCTAATAACACTTTAAATTATTTGTAGATCATTTGCAACCGGCAACGTTTTGGGATGATAACGTGCCACCTCGAAATTATAATTGCTTTCTATCACCCACGTTATTTTACATAGGGCGGGAAATCCAGAAATGCAATGAACGCCAGTTTCACTTTGGTTCACGTTCACGTGGTTTCACAAGGTGATGTTGTGGTTGTATACCGGGTTCGAGCTATTTTTTTTAAACGGATACCTCCTAATACAGCAATGTGGATTAAGTGCAAAACCCTAATTTACATGTATCACAGTAGCTTGCAGTAATAAAAATGCAGTCCAAGCCAAATCATAGACGAGAGACTGGCTGCGGAGTAGACATAAAAGGGTGGAAAAATGAGCGCTCATGAAGAGAGGAAGAGGATTGGACCCACAGTTTTCCCATTTTTATCCGTTCACTCTGCACCACACATGTAAGGGATGCCATTTAGTCGAGAATATCACAAATTTATCCGTCGCTCAAGTGACCTCGCCATTCCATTTATTCCCGTCGTCACTCAGAAAGGAGATGGGGTGGGGAGGGAGAGGGTTAAAATGGAGAGTAAAATGGACAGTGGAATGGGAACGCGCATGTGCTTTATATAAGGTAAAGACGCCAAATTTCGTCCCCGTGCCTAATTTCGTCCCCCCTAGGTTTTCTGTTCTGACGAAAGGGGCGCCATCGGTGATATTTGTCGTTAGTTGTGCTCATGGCCACCAGTTAGTACTGAAAGTTTCATGCGTCTAGTCGGCTGCGTTCCCCTTTGAGAAAACTTATTCTGATTTTTGGGAAGGTGAGTTGTCGAAATACTATTTGTAAGTGCTCTTTTCGAATGACTTTTAATGTGATTATTTAGCTGCATTTTACATATTTGTTTAGGGTAAGCTATAAACTGAATGATCTGAGCGTTTTACCGTGTTTGGTTCACTTCACGTGGTGTAGGAAACGTCCGTATTGGCAAGTGGAATGTTCCTATTTTCGTCCCCCCATCTGTTCATAATTCCGTCCAGGGGACGAAATTTAGAACAAATATTTTTATTTTGTTTTAGATGCCACCTAGGAAGAAGTGGGACAGAGAGGCGATGAAATCGGCAATAAGTGCGGTGAGAAACAAGGAAATGGGATATAAAGCTGCGAGTAAGACATTTAGTGTGCCTAGGGCAACTCTTAAGGATTACACAAAGAAAGGAAAAGGTAAAGGTGCTGATGAGTTAATTGGAAAAGCTATCGGTAGAAAACCAGTTTTTTCACGTGAGTTAGAGGCTGAGTTAGTGACTTATTGTAAGGACATGGAGAACCATTACTATGGCCTTACTCTGAATGATCTTAGGCGAATGGCCTTTCAGCTTGCTATTCGCAACAATGTTGCTCACCCATTTTCGGTCGGGAAAAAAACAGCTGGACGAAAGTGGTTGCGTCTGTTTCTCCAGAGACATCCCACACTTTCTACACGAATCGTTATCACTAGCTAGGGTACAAGGTTTCAACGAGGAAAGTGTTAAGCTCTTTTTCTCTATTTTGAAGCCCGAGTTGTAGAAAATACAATTTAATCCAGTTAAAGTGTTCAACGTCGATGAGACCGGCATCACAGTGGTACAACACAAAGTATGAAAGATTCTTGCTATGATAGGGAAGAAGTCTGTGCACAAACTGTCGTCTGCAGAGAGAGGTGCACTAGTCACGGTTGTTATGTGCATGTCGGCATCAGGTACATTTGTGCCTCCTCTTATGATTTTTACCAGAAAGATGATGAAGAACGAACTCATGGATGAAGCTCCACCTGGGTCAATTGGAGCAGCGAATGAGTCTGGGTGGATAACGAGTGATCTTTTTGAAAAATGGTTTCGGCATTTCATTTCAATTGTAAAGCCATCAAAGGAAGATACTATTGTGTTGATAATGGACGGACACTATTCACATTCTCGCAATATGAATCTTATTAACATTGCTCGTGATAATGGTGTTTCCATAGTCTGCTTGCCTCCTCACTCCACTTCAAAACTGCAGCCTCTCGATGTGTCGTTCATGTTTCCTTTTAAAACATCTTATGCGCAGGCTATAGAAAATAGGCTTTCTAACCATCCTGGCAGGATTGTTGGTAACTTGCAGATTGCACAGCTTTTCAATGAAGCCTATGAAAAGGCAGCAGTCGTAAAAACTGCCAGTGACTCTGATGACGACTGTGATGTCCCATACCAAGATTCAAGTGAAAGCGAGAATAATGAAGATGATGCGGAGTGCCCCATTTGCCTAAAACTTTTTTCTCAAGACAATCATGGGGAAAAATGGGTGCGTTGCATTCAATGTTCCTTGTGGCGACACGAAATGTGCTCTAGAGGAAAGAACAAAAAAAATTCACTTGCGACTCTTGTTTGGAAGGGTAAAAAATAATCTTACAGTTACTAAAAAGTATTTTTTGTACAAAAATGAACGTTAACATGTATAAATAAATATTGTAACATGTCTTTATTATAATTACCTTGTTTTTAAACTGTTAATACCTTTTCTACAAGATGTATTGGTAGGGGACGAAAATAGGACCACTTTTTCAATTTTGGTAAAAGTACATTGTTTTTTGAACTTTTTTCTTTAAAGATAACAAATCGCTTCTGATATATTTTGAGCTAAATATCATGTGTAGGCTTAGTTGGTGGTATTATGTAATTTTTTGGGGAATGATTGATTTTAAAATATTGTATCCAGAGGCCAAAAACAGACTGGGGGACGAAATTTGGCGCCTTTACCTTATGTATGTATGTATGTATGTAGACAGAGATGCCATCATCCGGACGCTTCCAGGAAAATGTTAGCCCAAGGTCTAATTTCGTGTTCGGAGCTGCATAAAACGGAACAGCCCGCCATCATTGCGGATTAGGCGTTTTTCATTTCATGGCGCCGGTTAGGGAGGGATGTCTTCGGGGGGATTTTCAGCAGGGGGTTGACTCAAAGAGGGCTGGAAAGGTTCTGAGTGTGCGCGCAGTCGAGATTGGAAGGAGGTACCACACGTCACCGGTTCCGTCACCCTGCGTCTTTGCCCTCGTCCTTTTCCTATCCTGGTCCTTCCACCCTTCGTCGTCTGTCGCTTCTCTCGCCTTCCGCCTGTCTCGAAGATACGGGAGTCGTTATCTCCGAAAATCTTCGGGGCACGCATACATTTTCCAACTTCTCCCGGTCACCTGATTGCCCGCTTTTCTCCCTATCCCGCTTTCACTCTCATCCATTACCTCGATAACGCTGGTCAGGAAGGAGCTAAGGCTTTTAAAGACGCGCGGGAATGCCAGCGTTGGGCAAATATCGTTCATTCGGTGGTCCACAGGGGATTTTTTATTTACTAGGTGTCGCTGCTCAAATAAAAACCTTCCTCATTCTTTATCTGCTGTTGAATATATGCTCGCATTCTATCTTCAGTGCGTATACGATACCCAAAGAGGTGTCTAAAATTAGGTCCTGTGGTGAACCATGCATGGTGACCGAACATGATTAGAATACATGAGGGATAGGGAAGGAAATAGGACGTTTTTCTTGATAATGAATCCATGTTTTTGTGCACTGGTCTCTGATAAAATGAATAAAATGAAACAATTCTCCAATTCATCCGTCCAGTGGTCTTTCTACCCTAATTTATCTTGCCTAAACCTTTCGATACATTATTTCCTAATAATAAGTTATTGATTTGTGTATAAGGGTATTTGAGAAGAAAATAAAATTATTTTAGTTGGTTAATAGTTGGGAATAGACGAAATGTTTTTCTCTGACAGCAATTTTTGTATGATCGTTCTATAAACTATGGTAAAAATGAGAACCGAATTATTTTTTCGCACTATTTTATTTTGGCGCTTTAACTGAATCATATGTAAGGGAAGTTGTAATCTCATGAATTTTAATATTAGAACTTATGGTAGGGAATGCACGAGTAGTAGTATATAGGCATGAGAAGCTTTGGCCCGTCTAATCATATATATTATTACAGAAAGGTCTTTTTCTGTCATTCCGTATATGCTTCGTTAATACTGCACCTACAGTGATAAATGAGGTATCATTTTAAACGTTGAATCACCGGCTTCTGACGAAAAATACAATCTCAATCTCAAATTTCACTATCTACCCATTAATTTGACTTAAAAGTTTCGATTTTTCCATGTCGATTACTCGCTCGAGGTATATCGACTCCACACATTTTTTTCAATTCTAAACTTCAAAAAAAGGTTTAAAATGAAAATAGTAAGAAATGCACATAGTGATTGTACATGGGTGAATGGTCATCCTGTAAGTCAATTCAAAACCAAATTACACCGTTTCCTTAACATACCTATTCCCTGATAGTGTGAAAGTGCGAAATTTTCGCACGGGTTACCTAGTCTAATTAATATACCCTAGAAGGAGTTTCACCATAATGACGAAGTTCGGATTCGAACTCACGACTAATCGGTTGCCAGATCAACGCGAAGCGAATCTGGATGCTACAGCCGGCTCAAAGTGAATCACTGCATCACATCGGACATTACGTTAAACCAGGCCCTATCCTCAATGCCTCCATCAATTGATTTTGGAGATGGATGCGCTGTTCCCACACGCAGCCCGGATTGATCTGGCGGTTGTTGATTTTTTTCTAAGATAGATAAAAAATAAGATGCATATGCCTCTCGGAAAAGTTTCAAGCGTTAAGGAAGAATTCGCGAGCACCACCAACCTGCAGAACCGCTGCCCTTGCAGAATAGAAAGGCGGATGCAATCTCAATATATGGCTCAAAGCTTTACCCTTAGGCAAGATTCCAAGGTTGGAATTTCCAAAAGGTAGATGTGACGCCTTAGCTTAAAGCCGGAAGCGCACAACCCTATGTCTTGTTCGATTCGGGTGACATTTGGCCAAGAGCCGCGTTTGGCAGGCTTGCTCGGGGTCGATTTAGGTCACGAAGCCCACTCCTGGGGTGCCTCTAATGATCCAAAAAATGTATTTTGGGTGAATCAGCATTATTAGCTCTTCATGAATTAAGATTTTTTCATCTCTCCAACCATACATTTTTCAGAAAATTCAATTTATTTGGCCGGAATACGGGGTTATGAAAATTAGCAAATTTTAGGGATTCTTTTTGGTATAAATGCTTTTTGGTGCATATAAATGACGAAAATAACATACGGAGTTTTTGAGAGTAGTGAAAGCAGAAAATAATATTCTTCCATGAATAAAAAAATGAATTAAGAAACAGAAAAATTGATACGAAAGATGATCAAAATGAATGAAACTGAATTAAGTACATTTTCCATTGGGATAATTTTGTTCCTATTGTTAATATATAATGGTATTTAGTAGTGACGGACCCGTCAATAAATCACGCCAGAAAATTAAAAAAATCACTTTTTTCTGTATATAATTGCCTGTATTCAACCTGAATAAGTTTAACGTGTGCTATCCACATTTTCACATCCTGTTGATCCGCAAATATTTATTTAAATGAATCATACGTACATAATCTTCATTTTGAATTATCCCCTGAAAATTTCTATGCAGTTCCTGTGAGTTACAAACAAGAGGATGGGTTGGGAGTAATTAAAAACTTATTTCCGAGAATATGACACATCCTGTGGTTGACGTTGCTAGGAAGGACTCGGGAAGGAAGAGTGTTATTCACCTGTCATTTGATCTACGACCCCGACGTCATTACTCAAGTCTAGTCATCCATCACTTTTTCAAACCCATGTCAAGAGATGAGGCCATTTTATAAACTCCATGTTTTCTCAAGCTGCCCCAAAGTGATTTACGTTTGTTTTTCATCTCGCGCTACTGTATATGCAAATGGGAATTTCAAAAATTTCTCACGAGTTTGAGTGGTAAATGCTGGCCTCAGAATTAATTAATTAAAGTGGCTAGCAATGGCCTAATGGATATATGATGAGGCTTCGAGTTGCGCCATGAATTATTAACTTCGTTCTGTACATTTTTATCCAATCCCTTGTTATAATAGTTCATTAAATACACAGAGAAATGTTAGAAGAGAAAAGCTCCGTGTATGGTTTAGTATCCTTTAAATTGATATGTTTTAATTTTTTATTTTACTTAATGTATATTTCCCCTCTTTTGAGATGATATTGTAATTGCGAATTAGGATATTGGAAACTTTTCTCACATTTCAGAACCATACAGAAGTTCTTCATTTCCACTTGTTTCATTTTTAATTTTAAAAGCTCCCATCACCTAAGTTACCCTTCCTAGATTCCTGGAGAAATAAACAAGAAAAAAGATAAGAATTGAATGTTTTGCCAACAATTCTTGACGTGGTACATAAGCTCCCTAATCTTATAATCATGTTAGAATAAGGTGACATTAATAAACTGGTTGACTAATTTGGGTTTATTGGATGTTGTCTTATGTAATGCATTTTCTGTGTTGTATGTAATGTTGAATTCGATGATTGATTGACTGCTAAGAATTTTACCGAGGTCCTGAATTTTGAAATCTGAGCCTTATTGCCGTACTTAGTAACCCATACTATACTACTACTACACATACTACTGTAATATCGGATTCAAACAACAAATGAACGGGGATGAACGCTATCCTTCTGTCGACTTGAAGGTTCTTTGAAGGGTCTTATGAAATAATCAAAAGACCTAAATAAAATCCCAGTAAACCAATTTTTTTAGTTTAATTCAAGGTTAAGTCAAGCACATTGTAAATTATTAGGTTATATTTTAGTATTTTTACTAGAATTGGAATGAAAAACTGCCTTTTTTTACATGTTCAAGAATTACGGTGATTTTACCCGTCAGACGATTAAATTCAAACCGTATGAAAAAGTAAACATATTTTATACGTTTTACATGAATTTCAGAAAATTTTCTGTCTTAAAAATATACTATTACCATTTTTATCAGAAGATATTTCTCGGCACTGGGTAGTCGAACAAATGCACCAAACATCTTAATCTCGTTGCAATTCTTGGATAACCAAATGTTATGATACATCATCGTTAATAACATAGCTTAATCGACATTTTAAAATAAGTATGGGCTAGAATGAGGAGGCTATTTGTTTCTGGGAAAGCGATGCGACGTTGCCTCAATTACACTGAACTCCGCGCCACGACATATCTCTCTCACAGTTTCAAACGTCTTTTGCTAGTAAAATTCTTTATTTCTTTATTCACCTATCGGTTTCTCTTCTTTCAGGACTTTTGCAGACAGTGATTCTCCCGATAAGTCTCTTACACTGCTGGTATTCAGCTCAGACCTAGGAATAGGAGGCCACTTCTTTAGCAACCGTACTAACCCATACTCACTTGTCTTTTCTCCAGCCAGCTAACCTTGTAATTTTCGCTAACTTTAGATTTTGTCAATTAAAAAAATAGTCCTCTAGGTTGTGCTTACTGAAGGAATTGAAGAACGTAATTAGGTGCGAGTAAATATTTATGGGATTAGGAGTTCAAATACAGGCAATTTCATTTTTCCACAAGTGATTGTCTAGAAATGTCAAATATTTAAATATTTGTTTGACTACGCGCGCCATCTGTCACAGAGGTTTATGACCAAATTAATGCTTCATAACAGGGTAAACAGTGAACTTTACCAGTGAGAAAAGATAGAAATGGGCATTGTGAAAGTAAATACAAAGCGCTGAAAATTAAGGGAAGAGATTTTTAACATGTCGGCACGGAACGGGCAAATTTGATTTGATTCAAGTTATGCAACACTGGACTTAGCCCCACTCCCCCGAAGCAAATTTCTGGCTACATGCCTGTTTCTTATTGCAACTGAAATCTACAACTTTCAAGGCACTAGTTTGATAATATTGTTGTCACTATTATTTGGATTTAAATCTGGCAACATTTAATTATATGCATCAATCTGTACATTGCTTCTACAAAGTGAGCGAGAGAAAATATTTTGCAAATTCAGTTTGATGTTACTTCTAAACGAGCCAATACACATACTCCAATTTTTTTGCGCATTCTTAATAGCATCAAAGCTTATTATACTGAAAATTTCAACTTTTTAACAAGTCCCCCACCAGAGATGCAGGGGCACAAAAATGGCAAACTTTCAATTTTTCTTATTTGCGGAAGCTTGTTAATGGCTTAACAAACACACAACTTTTTTATTACACACATCTAGTATGGTACCCAAAATATACTATACAAAAATATAGACCTTGTAATCACAACCCTTCTATGAGAAAATGAATAGCAAAAGTTGTAAATAACATCAATTTGTATCAAAACTTTGTACTCATCGTTCTCATAGATTTTACATAGTAAGGTTTTTAAAAACTATGTAAAATGAAAGGTCAATTTATCACCATCAAAATGGAATTTGAAACATTCTACTAAAACCTGCAGTTTCCGAGTAACTCTAATTACAAATACTCGCGGAAATTATCATTTTTACAGTGCGCTGTGACCTTCACGGCCCTGTAAGTCCTTGAGGTCATGGAAAAAAATCAACAAAAATTGGTTTTGTGCCTTACAGACATGTAGTAAGTGAGTTAAATCTGAATTTTTTCTGAAATGGTGCTGCAACAACTTTTTTAAAAATCTGGTGAAATGATACGGAATGATCGTAATATTTTTGCGGAATTTATTTTTGCCGAGCATGAAAAACATGTCATGGTTCACGCAGCCACTGGCCACGTACAGGCAGCGAATAATGAGTACACTAAACCGTTCGAAACTGGTGCATTAGGAGCCATAGCTAACGTAAAAAGTCTAGCACAATCGCTCGGTTATTGGGAGAGTAATCTCTTCTATTGAGATTAATATGGACCGGCGTTTGGTGTCAAAGAGAAATTTTTAGTGTAAATATTTCAGATTCGTTTCAAAATTATCGTGTTTTTGGTTTAGTACTTGTCAAGGTAGCATGACTGGCAGAACCGATGACATCATTGAAAAAATCACTTTGCAAATAACGGATCTGATCAAAAAAACATTTCTAGGTTCACACAAAAAAATTTTATTATTGGGACCAAAATCCTGGAGCCGTCTTCAACTCAGTTCTAGCTAATTACATGCTAATTAGCACATGATTTTTTCATTTCAATGTTTCTTACCTTTGTGGATTTGTAATATTTTATATTTGACGTTAGGTATTTTGCTATTTATCTCATCTCTCCTTCTGCTGAACATTTTATCTTTTAAAGTGTTTCTTTAGTGTCACGTAAAAGTTTTTTCATAGAGGAAACCCTTTATGTAATAACCCTTCATGTGAATCGAGTGAGCATTTGACACTTCACTGCACCTTATTTTGAATCGAAAGTCTACAGGGAGACGTAAAGGGACGCTATCGCCTGTATTAATTACCATGTTCACCACATACATTCCAAGCTATGTGACTATCCCTTGCGCCCAGATAATATCCAGCCACTCAAGTAGATAAGGGTTTTACGCTGGTCTTATCACTCTGCGAATGCCTTTCACCAATCCGGAATTTCATCGCTTTATAGCCTTTGTTCTCACTCATTCCCTAGACACCACTAATTTCATCTCCCTCCCCGACGGGCACCCTTATCTCAGCCTTACCTTTCCTCTCCTTCCACAATCCTCTCTTTTCACTAAGTCCATGACTCATGTCTTTCATTGCAGCCCCCTGGGAAAGAGCGGGGATTATACTTCAGTGAGTGAGGAGACACTTCAGTAGAGCGTATACATTAGGGACCGAATATTGTTGGAGTTCATTATAGCTCGTAGCATATATTGTCAAATACACATGTAAGACCATATAAGTATGCGTACAATTGTATTGAGTTCTTATGTACATTAAATTTAATACAAGTGTGTTGAAATGTAAATAAGGGTTTCACCCAAATGGACGTGGAGCAAATAAATAAATTTAGAGGATGAAAATATCTCATTCATGATAAAGAAAAGGTTTTATTCTACCGGATATTGACAAGAATTTCATTTATGCGGTAGAATCCGGTTTAATATCCCGCCAAAATGGAAAGTAATGCAGGATAATCGGAAATACTATGTGTTCAGAAAAATGAGCTATCGGTGCACATTTCTACAATGAATCCCTCGAACTTTATGTCATCGATCTGGCTATCACTGACTGTTAATTATTTCCTTTTTGTTATTGTTTCATTATATTCATGCAAGGGTTCTAGCTGAAGTTTCCGAAACAAATGCTACATGTATTGCTTTATTGGTATATCATTTGCACTTACCGAAGTAAATGTAGTAATAGTCTTCGATTTAATTGTTTATCATTAAAAGTAGTCCCGGTACAGCTGAGTTTTAGGGGTCCCCAATATCCAATGTCATATTCACACATACTTTTGAACTGTAGCCGATCTATATATTAATAGGAACTATGTATTCATGTCCAAGCCCAAATTAGGACATGGGACCTTTGTGCCATCGATATGTCAATCGTAATCTACCACGTAGACTTAGTGCGTAGCACATCCTTGCAGTGGCTCACAGAGTAACATGCAGACGTAGTGTTTTCATGTACCCCTTCCCATTTTTCCTGAAAGCAAGGATTTGGACGTAAGGCAATATTTATTATTGTTCTTGTGCATACATTCATGTATAGTAGCTGGAATTAATTCCGGCAGAGCAGTAAGTTATATTTTTATGGGTGTTAAAGCCTCGACGGTGTGTGGGTATACTCACAGAAAAATATCTACATTTCAAAATTTTTGAAATTTTGTATTTGGAGTCATTGCATTGACGCGTATCACAAAGTATAACATACATAATTACCCATATACTGAGATATGTTCTTTGACTCTTTATTTCTTTCCATTATTATTTTCAATGTTCCATCTTCCTAACGATCCCAGCCTTGAAAGAGTGATCTCTTAACCATTTCCCAGGGGTGGAGAACGGTCGGGAAGTCTTACCAACCGACTCTTAAATTTAAAACGCCTTATCATCCTTTGTCTCGCCTCTTTGGATGACGCCCGGATAAGAAATACGTCCCTTTACTCTCTCTCATCCTCTCCTCCCTTCACCCTCTAATTCTCTCTTTCTTCCTCTGCAGCGCTCTTTCAGACAAACATTCTTTGACTCCTCCGCCTCATAAGACGGCCTCCTGCCCCCTCCCACACCGAAGACCCCTCTATAGACTCCTCGTTTCGGTACCTAATTGAGTGCTGGATGACTCCGTTTGAGCGCTGAGATAAGGGTTGAAGCGGGAGGGGGTGGTTTGTGGGGCATGGAGGGGTGAAAGGAGGTCTCGTTTTGGGGAGTGTGGGTGTCGGTTGGGATTTCAAGAGCGGATGTAGCCGTTGGGAAATGGGGAGTGTGGATGCTTGAGAGTTGCGTGCCCATCTTACACCTCGGTTATAACCGCTCCCACATTCAGTTGGATCACTGCGTGATTGTTCACGTTCGTGCACATCTACTGGTTTCCCTGTGAGTTGCCGTTAGGGTATTGGGCAGGGAATGGTTATTTGTCGGCCACAAAAATAACTTTTAAAGACACAAAAGGTATTTTTGCCGCAAAAAAAGCTTTGGAGAATAGTTATTTTAGATAGGAGATAGTTAGTATTTTTTTCAAGAATGAGTTTTTGTTTGCGTTTTATTGTGTGGAAAAAAAACGATTTCTTGCATCCCTCTATCCAGTTTTATTTCTTTCTTAATTTATTGATTCTTTATGTCCTGCTGATGGAGTGTCGGGATAGAAGTATGTTTGCAGTATTAGTATAGATCTCGTTAGATTTAAAATTTCAAGTAATTTAAATATTGCAAACAACCATGTAGGTTTAAAGTTTTCTCAATCAATTCCTTCCTGTAGGCAAGTGACACTTTTAGTACGTTCATAGAATTATATTACGAAACTCGCTGCTTTCCTTAGGATTTTATTTAGCTACAGAATCAAATATTTAGTCGTTGAATGCCATAGCTCGGTGCATACTCTGAGTGAGGAGTTATTGGTACTAAATAATATTTTTTGTTTACTTTCGAGAATTTTTTTGCTAATTACTCCCATAACTGGAAGATATTAAAATGTTCTGATGAGCATTCATCAACAACCATCGTAGGGTACCACAAAGTGACTCCTCAAAAATATGATAAAAATATACAAATATTAAAATTGGACTTTTTAGCCCTACACTCATCCATTTAAAACTTACATTTAGAGTTCTTTGATTGAATATTCATGGAAATTTAATAATGGATTAATGTTGGGTCCATATTTCGATTTAAAAAGAGTTGATATTGTCCCTTTATTTCCATTTCTGAATTGGTTGTGCATCAGGAACTATTACATGAAATATTCCTTCACGTTGACGTGAATCTTATTTTTTTATGCGGCTTATCGTGTTAGAAATTTTAGCAGCTTTACTGCAAGATAGCATGTACCTCTGAAGAAATGCATGATAATAATTGAGGTGAATTGTTGTTATTGAATTCTATTTTAATTGAGGCAATTAAAATAGAATGGTACAGTTTTAGTAAAGGAGGAAGAGGGTATTGCCTATTATAAATGATAGTATGAATATTATGTCTCACCCTAAAGAAAACACGAAGTTGCTTTCTTGTCAAATTGATAACTACGTTTGGACTTCACTTGCACACTTTCCCTACGCGGAGGTGAAATATATGCATGGTGAATGTCAAAAAAATACCTGAGAATTACGAGTAAATTTCCGCCTTGTTATTACTCGACGATTCGTAAATCAATTTTTAAATTGTTTATTTAGTTTAACCAACTCTTCCGTATAATTACCGCAATAAAGCTCATGCTTAATCCATTGTCCGCTGATAATCTGGTAATGCGTGTTACCTGATCCCTTACTCTCTCCTTCCCTCCGAATGTAAATTTCATCCTCTCTTTATCTGCCATCCTCGGTGTGATGCCACAAAGTATTGAATCCGATAATGCACCATAATTGAAAGTGGGACATAACGCAAATTTTTATTCCTGTCATTTCATCATAAACATTCTCTCGACGTCAAGCATTCAGGCAATATCATTTCCGATGTTAATTTATCTACCTTCAGCCAACATTTCGGTCTACATTTCAAACTCCTTTCCGTTAAATTGATATTCTATCTGCCACAAAGAGTGTTTCGATTTTCTGATGCGAGAAATTAACACTTGGTTGAATATATGATGACTGGCAATGTTTCCGTTCCTGCAGAGGTATTGTAATTTGCCAATTTTGAAAACTTAATAATATTTGTGATCGCACAACTTTTGTTCGTTATTTTTATAAATCAAGTAAATAGGTGAAATGTAGCAGACGTGATGATAAGTGTTGTAGCAGTGGTTCCTAGTTGCTATGCAAACAAATTTACCGTCACTGCGAGCTAATATGTTTAGTGTATATGTGAAATGAAGGTAAGGAGATTTTTTCATAAGAATAATTTTGGAGCCAATTAAAGAGGAGTAATAAATACTAATACATCTTATAGTCCATCTATGGGGGGGGGGGAGCGTTTGTGGAAGTGGTTTTTGACGAAATACACGATAAGACGTGACAATCAAAGCAGAGCTATTGTGAATATACTTCCTTCTGCGGGTGATGTCATTACTTTTGGCGGGAGAATTTTTGCAAAGATCGCAATTATTAGAAGCATTATGAAGGCTGGAATGACTATCATATCGTCGGTTAACGTACAGGATAAATCTTCTGCATGAATTTAAGACTATCAGGTTCTTTGAAGATACCTTCTATATATATTAATTTTGTAGCGTGTCAGTCAGTCCGTCATTCTGTATCCGTTTTGTTTCGTTCTATCCCAAATTTTGAGCTAAAAGAATCAGGTTTGGTGCGTTGAGTGTGGATTCTCTGTCTGTATGATTTGGTAGTATTTCTGGATTTTTTGCAGTTTGGGGTGCAGAGAAAAATGCAACAGAAAAATTGGTGTATTCCCTATCTTTTAACATGGGAAACCAGTTGCTATGCATATTTGTTTCCGTTGCTAAATAAATGTGTTTGAGTTTTTGGTAAAGGGACAAAAATTGGATGGAAGAATAGAGTATTGGCGTAAGTGAGGTATTTTGTTGAAATTTATTGCAGTGGGTAATGTTTGCTTTTGAAATGCCACGTTTAAAATTCCAAAGTATAATTCCAACTAATTAATTTAAGAAATAACTTTTAATATGCATTGTTTTAGCATCGGAAATGCCTAGGTCTTAACGCCCAACCATTGGCTCTTCGTAGTATGACGTCATCTCCCATACTAGCAGTAGCGAAATAGCCTAGCTTTGCATTGAGGGTGAAAATATTCTTAGCCTTTTTGAAATTTTTTTCGTTATTTGACACAAAATTGAGTTTGTGTTCATGGAAGTTGGATTCGCAGACGCAAGTTACAACAATCCTCCGGTCGTGGACGCGATAATGAACGGACATTTTCTTTGCAAAAACACAGACAGTCCATGTAGGATGTGAGCAGCGAGGCGTAAAATTATCACGGTCTTCGTATTATTATTATTTTTCTTGCGTTGTATTATGTAGTAAACATGAATTATGCCTTCTGTTATGTATTCGCCGTATTAAAGCCTTAAATTTTACTGAGGCTCTACTATATAACTAATTAAGCTGTTCTGAACAGCGTACTACTAAACCTTGAGGTAGCTGTATTAGAGTAATACCGCTTGACGTGAAGGACATTCATTTCAATTTCATTTATTAGTAATGGAATAGTTCTTGCTTTTGTGACTACCGATGAACGAAGTTCATATCCTTCATTTTTGTATTTTACAGGAAGTGCCCTTTGTTTTATTAAAGAAACCTTCGTTTTAGTACAACTTTAATGTGTTTTACAGATGAAATGAATGGTGGAGGCTGATACTTTGTGGAACTCCATAGTAGGACATGAGTTAACGATACTTTGCACTATTCCACATAAAAAATTTATTTCGAAAGAGTCAACATGTTTCACTGCACCGCAGAATCATCAGGACTAACATAGAAGTTAAACATGCCAGAATATATAGTCACGTAAGGAGGGTGGGTATAGCGGGTGAATATTGTCCTATTCCTGGGTTATAAGGGTGGGGGAGAGAGTTGAAGGAAGGGGTGAGGAGAGGTTTGGGAATTTTGAGCTGAGCGTTGGTTTGTAGTGAGGAAGGGGAGGTGGGACGGGTGACGGACTTCAGGTGCTGGGACAGGTGTTTTACAGAGTTGTGATCACTAAATATATAACTCATATTTCCCCGCAGGTTTATGCTTCCCTTTTCCTTAAGTATTAGGAAACTTTTACATTTAGAATCATTTAGCATAAAAGGAAAGCGAATCAAGTTAAGAAGAGGGATAAGGAGAGCGCGTTTGAATACTATCAGCAATCGGTAGGTAACGGTAGTGAGTTGTATGTTCTGTTGGTGCCTAACTGGAGTGGATGCGTCTTCATTTGGAGGAAAGTCAAAATACTCTACAGCTATCGTAGTTGAATTGCTGGCATTGGAAACAGTTCTAAGTTAGTACTCAAACACACTTACCACAAACATATTTAACACTTTTTTTGATTCGGAGTAGGTCACCATTTCCCATCTCATATAATTGTCAGCATCCGCTTCCAACTGAAAATGGAATAATATGTATTTAACAAACGAAATGTAATTACTTTTACCCAAGTCTTAGCCGTTGTCACTAGTCTTAATATAAATTTATCAATCGGCTAATATCGCACATCTGTATCAAATAAATACATATATTATCGTTATTTTTAGAAAAGTAAATGTAACACTTTAAGTATGAGAATAATTTAGTAATAAAACATTATGACCTGTTTTCATAGGACATTATTAACCATTTGAATATGAAATTAGTTGCAATGATATCATAAGGGTAGTAATACGATATTTTTAACCACTTTAAAAGGAAAAGATATAATGCAAACCGTTCAAAAATGACAAGTAAAAGATATACGACCTAATTCTCGTAAAACAGCATAATAAACCGTTTAAATACGGCATAGGAAACCTAAATAAAACCATCGGTCCAAACGATACTGATCAGTTTAATCAGCCGCAATAATATTTTCATGTACGATTAAAAGTATTAAATGTTCCGCAATTTCAATTAGAACAACAAAAGTAGAGCACAAAAAGTTTAGAATTACAATTTAAGCAAAGTATCGCCTAAAAACGAATTGTGTTACACAATTATGCCTATAAAACTACTAACAACTTATTTCTTAAGTAAATTTGCTACATTTAAGTTAAAGTAATCAGCACAACACCGCAGATGAGATGATCTAGAAATAACATGGTTTTCAGGTATCTTTGAGCGGAAATTAACCAGTTTCTACTTCATACAGGATTATCTGGAGCATTTACGAAAATCTTTTCAGGTTTTGTCAGTCTCGAACTCCTAACACAGCGAAACAAAGCCTCATCGTCTCTCATCTTTCTAGCTGTAATTTCATTGCTAGAATAACTACCTTCTTTCATTGCAATGTATTTCACACAGCAACAGAAATCGTCCCAATAAAGTTAGCAGGATATACATATATCAAAACAGTCGCACGCCAAGACTACAATGGGTGCTTTCCATTCAAGCGACTCATGCGTCGTCTTGAGTTAACTCGCGGAAACTCAAGTCGACTTGTGTCTTCGCGAATGGAAAGCAAGTTTCAGTGCGCAGAAGCTGATGCGCTAAGGACTTTCACGGGGACTCGTGATTGGTGCGTTTTTGTGGGAAGGAAATTGAATCCACAGATGTTTCCTTCTTGTTATAGCAAGATCGTTACCAATAAACAAAAAAATGAGTTGTAGGATGATTAATTAAGAAAATACTTAACTTAAACATTTGTTCTGATTTATCGGTTATTTTCAATATGCCTCTTGCAGACGTATTGCGATTTAGAGCTTGCGCCGTCCTTCTTTCTTTTTTCAGTAACTCACCATTACCGGTGTGTCACCGTGTGTCGACTCGCGTTTGACACAACAGCGACACACACTGATTGGAAAGCACTACACGCGACACAAGTTGACTTGTGTCGACTTGCGTCGATGATTGGAAAGCACCCAATGTCACACTATTTCCAAATCAACAAATGGTTGAGAATGGGAGATGACGTCAGAGCCCACTAAACATGGCGGACTAGTGTTTCGGCGCAATAATAATGTATTAGACTTTTGTTTGCTGATAAAAATTAACGATAAGGCTATCGAACGTCAGAATGAAAATTTAGTGTCTGAAGTATCGATAGATTTTTTGACGTCTCTTCCCAAAAGTATGCAAATACTGTATTTGAAGAAAGTGTAATTAGTTTCATCAATCAATTTTGTACGAAACAAAGTACGAAAATATTAATTGACGTTTTCGATGTGCAGATAGTGAAATAAAACAATTTTTGCCTACCGGCCCTGATCTTGTCTATGAAATGTGAATATCAAAGCTAGCTGTTTTGAAGTACTTTTCTAATAGTTGAAAGAAGGTTATAAAACGTTTATTAGGTATGTATTAATGTTCGAAGCTAACGTTCTAAAATACACCCACCATTTTAAAATTATCAATGTCTGACCTATACCCAAACTATTCCGTTTTTTATTAATTTAAAATAAAGAATTCACTTATATCTAATATTATATCATATATAATCTATATTACCTAATTTTGTAGCGTGTCAATCAGTCCGTCATTTGGTATCCGTTTTGTTTCGTTCTCTCCCAAATTTTGAACTAGAAGAATGAGGTTTGGTACGTTGAGTGTGGATTCTCTGTCTTTATGATTTGGTAGAAGTTAGGATTTTTAGCAGTTTGTGGTGCAGAGAAAAATGCAAAAGAAAAATTGGTGTTTTCCCTATATTTTAACATGGGAATGCAGTTGCTATGCATATTTGTTTACGTTGCTAGGTAAATATGTTTACGTTTTTTGTAAAGGGGCAAATATTGGATTGAAGAATTTGAAGGAAGTGGAATTAGTTACATCTATCAAATTTTGTAAGTACGAAAAAATTAATTGACGTTTTCGATGTGCAGATATTGAAATAAAACAATTTTTGCCTACCGGCCTCGATCTTGTGTAAGAAATGTAAATATCAAAGCTAGGCGTTTTGAAGTACTTTTCTAATAGTTGATAGAAGCTTATAAAACGTTTATTATGCATTAATGTTCGTTGATAAAGTTCGAAAATACACCCTCCAATTTAAAATTAACAATGGGTCTCCTACACACAATCCATTCCGTTTTTATCAGTTAAAAATAAAACATTCACTTTTATCTCCACCTAAAAGATAGTCATTCCGCACATTTAATAAACCAGATTAATAAAAAGTGTTAAAAAAATACTTGGTAACTCTGTACATTACTTAGAAATAGTATAAAATATGAGTGGACACGATAGGCTCAACTCTGTGTTAGTCATATGGAAAAAGAGTTGCATTTAGAGCTGTTGGGCATATTACAATGCGTCTTAAATTTGGGTAGTAAATTCACTTCATGAAGAAATTTTAGAACGCAATCATCACGTTTGAAATTGTCACCCAATATATTATTCAGATCCCCAAATATTTTGTGGTGTTTGGGTTCCATCCCATATTTTACACACAAGACAAGCAGGCGTCTCACCAAAAATATTTCCAAAAGCTCAAAAACCAATTCTAAATTTTATCTATCAATTCGATTCCAGAAATATATTACACCAACCTTTACATCGCTTTGGGTATAATAATTTCCAAATATTACTTGAAAACCATTCGATCGACTATATTATAACCTCCTAGAATATTCCATTTTTCATCAATTTTAAAAAAGACATTCACTTACATACCCACCTAAAATATTTAAAAAGGGTAAAAGGACCAATCTATTTTTAAACTACCCAGACGATCCCAGAAAAATTTCACAGCCACCTTTGCATCGGTTTGGGTGTAATTTGGATGTAATTTTGTAGCGTGTCAGTCAGTCAGTCATTCTGTATCCGTTTTGTTTTGTTCTCTCCCATGTTGAAAGGGTGAATTTTGGTGCGTTGAGTGTGGATATTCTGTCTGCATGATTTGGTAGTAGTTTTGGATTATTAGCAGTTTGTAGTGCAGAGAAAAATGCAAAAATACGTGGTTTTTGAGAGTGGGAGACAACATGAAAATAGGGTTAGGAAAAAGTACAAAAACATATAGAATAATTAGAGTGGGACACATTTCTCTATTTATAAAGTAGCCATTTCTTTCTCTCTGCATACGAAATGCTTATGAAAAGTTGGTACTCAAAAGTAAAAAAATGCCAAGACTATTTTGATTAGTTAAGCAGTAACTGCCTGCACGAAGCACAAGCACTACTGCCACTTATTGGTAATGTGTCATCAGTAGTTTCCAAACTTTGTAAAAGCTCATTTGATACTAGAACACTAAGTTCACCTCAAGAGCACACGAACAGAGACTGCCTGCAAAGCAGGTCGCAGTTGTGCTAGTAGAAATATTAAAAACACCAGCATGCAATGACAGGCTTAATCATTTTGTTTCTGGATGCCTGAGTCCTTCCTACCATTTCATAACTATCCTTGCCACTTTCCTACTGGTATAAAGTGTCTCAAGTGCTGGCACAGACTTGAAAACTACAGATAGGAATTCCTTTTTCTGTACACAAATAGGGGACGTAATTCTGCAGCAATGAATCATGGGTAAATTACAATAGGTGTTGAATATATTGGTGTAGATGAGCAGCCTGTAGTGATACCTTTTACCATGCTCATCTTTTAAAACCACTTATTCGTGTATGCTTTCCCAAATATCTCTCATTTTGCATGTAAGCAGTACAAGCCCGAACTAGCATATTCCTGGTGATGGTTCATCCTCTGTTTCATCCCATCGCAAAACCTTGCAGTAGCTTGCAGGGTATCATGTAGTTGTAGATGAATATATAGTGTGTGGAGTGGCGATGAGTTACCTTACACCAGCGGCTGATGGAAGTTGTGCGCGGTTTTTAATTCAGTATAGAATTCTTTCGTTGTTAGTTCACGAATAGGCCTTCAAACCCGTATTTTACATTGTTGTGAATAGAGTGAGACCTTTTAAAGTGATTTGATTCCTTGTTTCAAGTATGCATTTGGTAACTGCTGTGTTGCGTTTTTGTGGTGGACCAGGTATCCTTAAAATCGTAAGGTGAGATTACGTACAGTTTGCTCGTAATAAGAGTGCTCGCAATTGTTAACATTTTGTTTGGTAGGTATCTTCCTGAAGTTTCTTACGGAGGAGTTTGGTTCCGGGATTTCAGAGTAACTTTCTAGTGCTGTGGTTGGTGAAAGATACGTTTGTGTAATCTTACTTTGCATATATAATATTGACTTTTTGGTAATTTGCTCTGATATTGGGGTACTTACCTTTGCCTTTGGATTTGTGAAGCTAAGGTCGTACTTATAGTGCTAATATACTTTCTTCTGTTCGTTATCATTTTTTGTGATGATTGGTTTGTATCCGTCGTTTATTGATATTTGTGTTCATGCTTTTTTCGCTCGCGTAGCGTTGTTCATTGGTGTTACCAGGAGTGGAATGTGTGCTAAAACGTTGAAAATGGTCCCTGTTGTTCACTAGGGTCTTGTAAATCATTATTTATGTATTTTTCGGTATTTGTACCTCTTTCTCAAAACCCTGAACTCTAAGGTTCCTTGGCTTTTAATTACGGTAGGAAATAATATTCTTTTTGAAAAAGAATATTTTTAGGATAGCGTAAAAGCATACCTTACAGATACTGGAGACTCGGTTGATATTTTCAACTATTCACTGCAACTAATATTTAGATAGGATAGATTCATACAATTTTCATAACTCATTTATAATGATAATATTTTCTTCCAGGTGACTTGTTCTTCCGAAACTCTAATTCTGTTATGCTCCCCAGTGCCATTCAACATTGATGAGGGTAAGTGTTAATAGTTAAATACTTAGAAAAATGTAGTTAATGTTGCCATAGAAGGGGAATAAATCAGTTTATTAAGTGTATCTGAGTTGAGCAAGCATGTTAAGAAATGGCTATTACGTGTGATAGAAAGTCCTCACTAAGACGAAGCGATGAGCATTAACACTGCCCTGGAAATCGTACACCACCACCGTAAATCTTCAGTAAATCTTTGTTTATTTAAAACTGTACTAATTTTGGCAACATTATAGCCTAAAAAAGTTCAAAATTTGATTTACGACTCGTTGAATAACACCGAGGCAGAAATCCACGCGTACTTTTCTTGTATTTTTTGAAACCCAATTTATATTGAATTCCGCGTAGAGAAAAGTATTTTTTTTTTCAAAAAGTATTTTGATTTTATTCTTAGTGGAAATGCTGGTATGGTGCTATAAATGGGGTAACGTGGCTATTCCGCAAAGTTTGAATTTCTTCCTCTGATATTAATTATACTGGAGTCCTACATCCTTTAAGATGAAAAAATACAATGGTGTAAGTACCTACTTCTCAGGTAGATGTCTTTAAGGTAGCAATCTGGTTTATACTGACACGGTGGCTTAGCTAGTTTATCTACACTCTTTTGCCTTCTCTAGAGTATCTTCTATTTTTCTTGTGCCATAGGGGAAACTTCAAAGCTAGTGACACCAAACTTTGTATTGTTATTGCTAATTGTAAGCGTTATTTTATCTCCTTACTATATGACCAAAGATAATATGAATCACTTTTTAAATGGGCATCCGAATATTGAATCTGGGGATCGGGTTGCTGTAGTGGCAAGAGTACTGGCCTTTCACTTTGGGGCCCGGGTCCGTATCCCGGCAGTGAATTATATTTTTCTTTCGTTAACACCAGTGTCCCAGCACCTTGGAGGGCATTCGACTACACTGCTCTTGCCGTCGGATGGCAAGGTAAGCCTTCATTCCCTTGACACCTATCGTTAAGAGCATGATGTTACCGACACCAAGTTTCTCTTCACCTTTTATTCCTATCCTGTACCTTTCCTCCGAGTCTCAAACGCCTATTTGTGCGGGTACAGACTTAAAAACACAATTGAGGAATTTATGCTCAAAATGATACAGTTGAAATACATTGTACACACGTGCTGGCTCAAACTGCGGAAAGGAAAGCTTGGACACAGTCACGGCACTATAGTTGCTGGGGTTGTAGGATCCGTGACATTGACGAGCTCTAGGAAGAAGTGGCTGGTAAGAATCCACATTCTCGCCGCAGAGATTTAGATCGAATATTCAAGTCCGGGCACAGGTTCAATGCGCAGTTCGCTCATCTCTCAGTAAGATTAGTGCGAAGTGTATTGAAATTGTTATATATATATAAAATATAGTGGTGGAATTAGGTTTACAGCTGCTAAGATCACTTTGCCCAGCCCATCCTAAGACTAAGGCCGTGTTCCAATCCCAAGGGCGTGCACTACGCTCTTGCACCCTTACGCTCTTTCTTGCACTTTCACCCTTTTCTGCACTTACTTGCTCTATTCCGACATTAGCGCCATGGACACTTTGTGGCAGTGGTGTTTACTACAAAAAAATTGACGAGCATGTATCGTGTAGTTTCGGACACATGTGCAGGGATCACATGTGTATATCTGTGGTTTCGGAAGACATTTCGTAAGCACAATCGAGATATGAAAGTAAACGACTTTTCTGTGCTGTTTCTGCATGTAATAATAAACCCTATTTTTGAGGCGTTGTTCATGGTGTTTGGTAATCTTATGGTATTCTTCGTATCCTTTGATACGAAGTCGCAACGGTGTTAAGATTATGTCAACAAATGTTGGTGCCCAAAATAATAAACAGGCGCAATTCACAACGCATATTATTACTTAACAAGGCATTGATTGAAATATCCAAGAACAGCTTAACATGCTGTGTATTTCTCATTAAACAAATTTTATCAATGTAGGATCCATTGCGAATATATCAATACTGTCCAGTTATGAAATCCGGAGAAATTTACATAAATGATTGTATGCATGAAATTTTAATAATAACTAAGTAAATAAAGATTTACATTCATTGAAAATTACGAGCATGATTAGTTGTACCCTATACTGCTCTTGATAAAGTACAGACGGTACAGAGCATCAGTATAAACTACGTACCTACCTGTAAGTAATATTGAATTTGATGCCTGGATATGGACTTTTTACATCAAATACTCTGTTTTCTCTTCTTTCGTATTGTCAATTACTAATCCATGGACATACAATTGTATGGCTAGTTAACTTTCAATTCTTAAGATGGTCCGGCATTCATTTACCAATGAGTAAGAACCTAATAATTATTTCAGCATGTAAAACATGAAGTTCCACTTCGCTGCCGTAGTCCTCACACCATAGAAAGTAATAAATACTCTTTCATTTAGTGAGCACCATTTCTGCCGTACGTTAACGTCATTTTACACTAAAATACTTCTTAAATACATTACAAATTACTATTCATAACTTCCTTCGCCTTAGAAAGTTTATCTGCAACCATGTCGTTTACTTTCATTAGAACTATTCTATTTCGTTAAAAATTTACTCGTGTTCCCGAAATATATGAAGCTCACATGACATACAAACGTCAAATAATAGTAGTTTGCATAATAGAAATCCGTTTCCGCATCCATTCTTAACAATTTTGTCTCCTGAATCTCCTCTGTTATTATCGTAGTGCGCCAAAGGGAGCATGGACATACCCTACGTGCACTAGGCCCTGGCGCTCTTCTTGATGCGCTCTGAAACGGATTGGAACCGCACTACGTGACGTCACATCCGAAAGTTGACAATCGAAACGAGCGGGTAAGAGTTTGAAGGGTGCATAATGACGAATTGGAACACGGCCTAAGAAAGCATGGCGTATCGCGAGATTTGAACCTGCAACCGCTGAGTTGGCCGGCGGCCGGATACGGCTGCACGGCCAGTATTACGGCCAGCTGCAAGCGTATGGGCCAGGCTTAAGGAGGAAGAGTAGAGGAATATAAATTACGGTTAGGACTGCTGAATAGTTAAATTATAACTTCTTGAAAGAAAAGTTAACATTTTCAGAAACTGTTAAAGCAGTTCTGCTTCAAGACGATTTTCAAAAATAGATCGGAATCTCATTAAAATTCAAATGAGGAGGGTCACAGATGTAGATATGGTAGACTATATGAACATCTAGGTACCCAATGCTTTGAAAGCCACTACTCTTGTTTACTGGTACTCACTCAAGGATTAGAAGGAAATATTTTCAGCTGAACGTTATTCAATGTCAAAATTCGGAAATGAATATTAAAATATGGTGTAGCGTAATTTTATTTGCTGAAATTGGGAGCGTACAAATGATTTTTAACTTTTAAAATACTCATTATAGCAATGATAAATGTAGCGCTCAATTAATGCGTAGATACCGAGGCGATTGTGTAATGTGCAGGCAGAATTGGTGGCGAGGGGCGGGTAATAACCATTCCTTAGTCCCCCGCGTCCCTTTATCACGATCTCCACTTCCCGGGACTCACCTCTCGCCCCCAGGAAGGTGGATGGGAGAGAGATGAACGGAGGACAGGGACCCGTTGCCGCAATGTATCCTCCGGGATGCGTCTCCGGTCCCGGAGGCGCTCTTCACCCCTTCACTCCCACCCCTGTCGCGTGCACCACTCCCAACTCCACTACCCACGACATATATTCCCTTTGATAACTGAGGGAGTACGTTAACGCCGCCGGGAGGGGTGCTGACGGTCTCTGCAACGTGCGTTGTGATACGCGGGGGATGGGAATGTAGGCGGGTGCCGGCGGTGCCGGAAGAATGGAGACTGGCCAGGTGAGGGGAAAGAGAGGTAGTGTGGCAGGGAGTGCGAGTTGGGGAAGGGAGAGATCGCTGACTTCGGAGCCATCATGTTGCGTGCGAGATTGCAGTTTGTTTTTCCGTACTTTGGCTTCTGAGGGAGACCTGCACAGCAGACGCGGGAGCGTATAATTGGAGTTTTATTGGTTTAATTGCTTTGTTTAATTGCGCGAGGTGTTCTCGCCGCTCGTCTTTCAACCCTCATCGTCTCTCTCCCTCTCTGCCTGACTATATCTCCTTCTCCTCGCCGTCTTGTTCTTGTTTGTTGTTCCGGCCGCGAGGCTTGTTGTACGCTGCTCGTTTGTGGGTACAAGCGGCCGTTTTCGACTCGCGGTTTAATTGAGGAAATAATGGTGGTGCAGGATAAAGGATGTTTCCATTTTGGGATCAACGATATTTCCCTTTCCCTTGAAATAACTGTCGCCTTTACTCGAGAAATATGCCCTCCCGGGATGACTCGCGAAGGGTTTTGATGCTCATTTCCAGGTCAGATGATACGTGTGTTGGGATTAGGAGAGACAGAGATTCGTTAATTACGCGCTGTAGTATTTGATGAAAATCTATGGTTTATGTCGATATTTTGGAGTGATGTGACGATTTCATCCGTACTGCATTGAGAATGAATTCATAGATTGTTTGAATTTGGCACGGCTTTAATGGTGCATGATTGCAGCTTCACTTGGAGTCATTGGAATTCTTTTCTGCAGAAGGTAGAAAGATTTTTTTTAGTATAAAATGTATTTTTAGCTTTGTTAAATCAGCGTAGACCAGATAAGTAGGTAATTGTATGGAAAAATATGTGCAAATGAATTTAAAAAAAAGTTCATTTCGGTTGACTTGCTAGCTGGTATTCATTGGCATGACATTTACTTTATTATACGCTGTATGCTTTGATACTGTTGAATAACCTTATAATATGCTTAAGTTCGTACTGGATAGAAAAATATTGGAATATTCAAACATATTTGTTGTAAGCGTGACTTTCTTTAAACTATCTCTTATTTCATTAAAAAAGTGTAAGCTAATTTTAGCGTAATTTTAGCTAGTCCACTCCAGTCGTCAAATCAGCAATATGATAAACCATTCACTGAGTGAATTTTTGTCACTAGGTACGCTCTTAAGAATCTTGATGATATACCACTCTAAAATTAAGTTTAGTTATTTTTTTTTATTTCCAGGAATGAATGCTAAAATAAAGTCAGTCAGGTGATCACGATTTTGAGAAGTAATCATCGGTTCCATTTTATGGATAAATATAGCAGATTAATTATAAAATTATACTCATACGCCATATTTTTGAAGAATATTGAGTATCATATACGATAACATAAAATAAAGTTAGGTACTCGGGTCTAAAACTTTTGAAAATCAACCATTATTTTGACTCCCAGATTGTGGATGTATTGCGCAAATTTACGAAGCTAGCGAAAGCGGAATAGCTAGTATCTGTTGAATCCTCTCAATGGAATTCTAAAATATTATTTCAGATAAGATAAGCTCCAGTGTCAGGATATTAACCTCTTCTTGATGTCGTTCACCCCTTGTCCGAAAAGTTTTGCCCAGCTCTATCATTCTCGGAAAGTTTCCCGTATCAAATTACTCGCTACATAAATTTTTACGATGAGTGTTTTACCAACTTTGAGGAAACCTTAACGTGAGTCCAAATTGGCTGAAAACAAGTGAAATATTAAAAAAATGTCTTTTCCGGTAGTCCCTATGCTTTAGCGCTAAAAAAAACTAAACATCAATACACTCTTCGTGGGCCCGTAGAAAGCTCTTGTTCACCCTATAACCGTCTTTTATCAATATTCCAGCCTCTACTCCTCAACCTACGATATGGCTCAGGGACTTTAATCGGCATGACATTAATCATAAGGAGCGTAGCCCAATGTGGATTGGAGGTAAGTAAAGGTTAAAATCCTGTGAAACGTTATAATGGCTCAAATTTCGATGCATCTTGTTTCTTAGAGAAATCCTCTATTGCGTTATCCAGACAAATTTTTCTTCAAAACATCAATTAAGTAGTTTCGTATTAAACTACATTTCCCTTGGGAATCAGGTTGTGCGATTTGTTGTTCTTCCGGTCGCTTTTACGAATGTGGAGAGGTGTAAAGAATGAGCTCGCAATGTCTCGGGGTTGCGGAAGAGAGAGAGTGAGGCATGGAGGGATTTTGGTTTGGCAAATGTTTTACCCACCCTTTTCCTCCACATCGCACTCACTCTCCTCCCGTGCTCGCGGTTTCTTAAGTGGTTTCGCTGAACAAGCGAAGAAATGTGTAGCCGGAGAAGCGGGTGGAGGGAGGAGGGGTGTTTTACTCAGCGGGAGGGTGTGGGCGGGTTGAGTTGAGAGGAGGTTTAGAGCGCGTTAGAACGGCAGGGCGTGGAGTTTGCCGTTACGGGGAAGAGGGATGAGAGGGAGAGAAGTGAGGAGGGGTGAGCATTTTAAAAGAACCAGTTCCGTCGAAGATAATTACTTTCTCCAAACTGCCTTCAACCCTTACTCCTCCTCCACTCTCTGCCTCCCACTTTCCCTCTCCGTCCATCCCCTGAGGACTCCTCCCATCCTTACCCGCACGTTACACCCCCGACCATTTGTCTCCGTCTGAGGAAATGCGTGAGCACGAGAAATTCTACCCTCGCGAGCGTCTTCCCTTCTCCTAAACCCCACACCTCTTCAACAAGCTATCTCGGGAATGGATTGTTTTTCACCGTTTTCTTATCCCTCCACCCAACCCATCCTCTCTCCCTTTCGATTGAGACGCCCCGGCTGTGATTTGAAAGTAAATCGGCAGTCCGTCTTCCGTGGGTGGATTGGCGTCGTCTCCTCCGATATGGGATTTCACCGCATTGCCTCACGGACTCAAACCGGCGTCGGCCCCGGAGAAGGGGATGGGTGCGACGCGCGTTTTCCCACGGCTGGGCGAGTTATACGGGGCCCCGACGTCCGTTTTCGCGTCGGGAAATGGCGGATTTATGCACTTTACCGACGGAATATTCGTAAAAATAAAATTGCTAGCCTTGCAAGCTCGCTGAGAAGCCTTTGTCTCTTTGTCCTCCGGTGATTTGAAGATTTACGAGCACGATTCCGGTAGCAAAAACCACAAGAAGAAGACTTTTTACGATCTGACAGGGTCAGTATCGTCGTGTATAGTCAAATGGTTGATTCGTAAACGTAGGACATTCAAATCTGAGTGTTTATGACTTTTCTTTTTCAATGAGTGGCATTTATAGATTTCCAAGATTATGGCCCTTTTCCGTTCCTTCACCCTCTCTGATGACGGATTTTCAGGGCTCTGTAATCTAAAATGTTGCTCAAAAGCTTTCAAATAATTTACTTTCGCATAGATAAATTAGATACCTATGCATCAATGCTCAAGAAAATAACTAGCCATAGATAATGGTTTTTAAATTGCGGGACAAGTGACAGCCAAGGTAATTTTCTTATCACATTCATCCCGATTTTTACAGGCTAATTTTTAAAATTAGCGGACAGTTCAATAATTGGTCACAACGGTCACAACTTATGTTGCTTAAAATATCATTGATTAACATTTTAATTTTCATAAATTGTACTTTTACAAATATATATTGGCCCAGGAATGGTTAGTATAAAGAAAATAAAACGAATCCATTAACGAAGGGACATCAGATTTATAATTCATTTAAAAACAAATAATTCCCTGAAATTTACACAATGTATTTTTAAGTGAATCGAGACTGAATGCCACTCAAAGAATGAGATATTTCTTCACCATTTTTATAAATATTTTAAAAAAGATTCATTATCGAGTCATACAAAATAAATAGTGGGATAATGGAGGGAAAAAAGATTTATAGACTTTACTTCGTATTTAACCCTGTTCTACTGAGTGTGAAAACACTGTTATTGTGAAGAAGCGATAAGAATTCTTTCGATTCCAAGAAATTATTTTTGTCTTAAGTCATAATCAAGCTTTTACAATATTTTACAAGATTGTGCTAAGGAAATCGGAATTATAAACATCCAAGGAATGTTATTTACTCAGTGAATGAAATTGAAACTATTATGAACAGGGTAATTATTCATTGCAACAGGTTAAAGTTTTTTTTAAGCTTTAATTAATAGTTTTAGGAAAAGGTTAAGATCTGGTATTCATTAATAAGCTTTCCATTAAAGATATTTGCAGTCGAGTCTTTAAATCATTCTTGATACGTAAAATTTTTCCATTTACAAAGCTCTGTTGTATTTAGGGACTTTGTACGTATTCAATATTTGAATATTATTAATATCAGTTGTCTATCATATATCATGATGTAAGTCCTTAAAATTTTATCATGAGAACCAGAGTGATTGCGATATTGAAGCCTTAAGTTGAAGAACGGGGTTGAGTGGGAAATTTTAACCTCCGGTAATTAATGCCCGATGCGCGGTGAAAAATCAGTGTTGAACGTCCTAACTCTTTGAAATACATCTTATCGGTCAATAGCTTTTCCCTTAATGTGACGTAATATCGCGGTAATAATTGAAGATTATGCCCCATTGATCTGCTTGGACGTCTAATGCGTTTCCACTGTACATGCAAATGATGGGATTATCGAGATGTGAATTAATAGGCCAATGATACCGAGAGTGTCGGTCGATGTGTATTTCTGAATGAGGATTCTTCGGGTAATGAATGAGGGTGGCGCACGGCAAGGATTTTCTGGCGTACTCGGGAAATGAATCCCATCCCTTTGCAGTTCCCCTTAAAGCCTCCTTTACTGCTTGCGGAAACGGTATTCGAATGCAAGGTATAAATAGCGATTTATTTAAGGTTTCACCATTATTCGTTCTCCCATTGCAGAGGAACTTAAGCGTATATCTCTTACGTTTCAACAAGTCAGTTTATCAGTAATGGGTTACTGTTATGCACCTAATTTTTCTCAATTTCTTGATTATTTTTAAGCGCATGATTAAATCAAAGCATTAATATTTTTGAAATGTTATTACGAGAATTTCTCATGTTTCACTGTCGAGAAATAGGAATTGGAATTTTTGACATGTTCTTTGTTCTTTCAATGATAGGTTTTCCTCAAATGTGAATTGGCATTGATATTTATTAAAGGTATTTGTTGCCTTTTGTTTATTCGGATTTTTCCGCGTTGATTCATTTGGAGGACTACAGTTTCGCTGGCGTTCCAGCTAATGACTTCAGGTCAGAAAAACCTATACGAGCTCAAGCTCGTATGGGGGTATTGAACACTACTGTACACTGACAAGTCGAATATTTTGTGGTTGCAAAGTTAATTTTAAATCACCATGAATTTGCATACATTTGTATCATTAAATGATAAATTTTCCTCTATAATAATTAAGACGACCCATAGGTATGATTTTAAGCTGAAAGAATTCAAAATATGTTTTATTTACTAAGGAAGGAATTGATTTTGTAGTTATTTCGGGGACAGTTAGTGGGCAGTGGATGAACGTGAAATTAGTGGATGAGTGGCGTACTATTCTCTGTGAAATTCAAGAAAATGAACGCGTATAATTGGTCCTATATTCCTAGGGTTTCCTGGTAATACATGGTGGGACAAAGACAGCTCGCACTTTTTGTGTAAAATATGCCCAGTTTTAAGGCTGATTACGGTGTCGTAGCCCACTGAGTACGGCTTTTGGACCCTGACTTGAGTGTCCGGATTCGAATCCAGAATATTGTTGGAAACGGTTAATTTGCCGGCCTCGGTGGCGGCGGGGTTAAGTCCTCGCCTGTCATTCCGAAGGTCGCGGGTTCGAGTCCCGCCTGGGTAAAAGTCAACTGTCCAGGGCATGGGTGTTTTTAAATGTGTTGTCCATATATATATATATATATATACTCAATTGAAGAAAGCTCAGCGGAGCAAGTACACAAGTTCTCGACGAGCGAGGATAAATCACAGATCACAAAAAACACAGGCACAAAAAATAAAATAAGGACACTCACAATTGCTTGGAACTGTTTCGGCGCGTCAAGCGCCTTCTTCGGCCAAGAGACGACTGATGGTTTTAAGGTGTGCTGTGGAAGGGGTGGGGTGGGGAGAGGGGTAAACGAAAAAGGAAAATGGCGGAGTTCTAGTGGGAAATGTTAATGCCAGGGGGTCTGAATGCTTTTAAGGCCCATATGTGCGCAATTTCTCTGGTTTTAACCTCTAGGGAAGAAGCAGTTTCAGGGAGGGTTTCAAGGATGGTGAGTGAGAAGCAGCTGTCAAAAGAAAGATGGTGATTTGCTGAGTGGATGGAGACAGGAAAGTTGCATCCGGATTTTGTGGAAGAGCGGTGATTATTGATTCGGATTGAGAGTGGAGTAGTGCAGTGACCTACATAGAAGGACGGGCAGTGATTACAAGTGAGCATGTAGACTACGTTTTTAGAAGAGCAGTTGGATTCGTATTTAAGTCGGCGGGTGGTAAGCGGGTGCAGATTGTTAGGGGATTGGTTAAAGTTACTGATCAGGGTGCATGTTTTGCAGCGGGGGCGGTTGCATGGCGAAGGTCTGTGATTTATCCTCGCTCGTCGAGAACTTATATATATATATATATATATATATATATATATATATATATATATATATATTAAAATGATAGTAATTGGGGTCACCTGTGATCATTATAGAAATTATTATTATTATAACCCAAGATGTGTCCTTTTTGGGATACTAGATCATTCTAGGAAGCCGTAGGTGGTAGGGGGAAAAATTGATGAAATTATGGTTTACAATACTGCTCATTTTAATGTACTAAAAATAACTGCAGCTAAATTATTTTCTAGGACCCTGATTCTTTACTTAAGGCACATACTCCATGAAATAGGTACAATTCAATTCTCAAAAGTAATTTATAGCAACATCATAGTGGCTCATATCTCAGTACTTCATTCTTCAGTACTCAGTCCTTTCGTTCTTTTCCTATTTTTTATGGTGATGTTCTATAATGGTGTTAATTGCCAATTAATCGGCCTAGGTGTAAGCGCTCCCATAACAGTCGTCTGTTATGTGTGTTGAATATATATTTCACATGAATGCTATAGACCCCTGGAGTATTTCTGGTGTATGACTTGACCACGACTGTTGTCCACCCGTCCATCATGTGTCGCAGGATCGGAGATGCTTATAATAGGAAGGGCATATCCAAAATTAGTTTGGGAACCATTGGTGTAGGATCATTTTTGTGACTGTATCCGACAGACACAAGCGAAAACTCACGGTCTCGACTATGTATTTTAACAGATCACACGATCTCACACCACATCCTGCCTCCGAGTCCTCTCCTAACTCACCCCTTTCCATCTCTCTCCTCATTAATGCTCTCGTGGTCCCTCCACCATTATATCGCCCTTCAAACACACACGCGTGAGTTATGCTCTCGAGAAATTCCCCTAAAGAGCCGTTGCCGTGACGACTCCCATACCACCAAAGCCCCCTCTCTCTCTTACACCGTTGCTAATAAACCTTTCAACCATTCCTTTGAGTCCCGGACGCGGGCGGATCTGGATGGTGTTGCGTGTCATTGCTGAACGTAGGGCGAGTTGGCCGCATAGAAAAATGGGTCATTAGGCCGTCTTTCGGACGACAGAAAGGGCATCATCTGCATCCATGTCTACACAATCCCTGGCAAGTCACCACAAGGGTGTGTGGCAGGAGTTGAGACATCACCAAGAATTAATTTTGAATCAAGACCCAACGGCCGTGAAAATTTTACAAAAGCATGGACGCGCTGGTATGCGCTCATAAATAGTCCTCCGAAAAGGTCGCCCTCTCAAGAGAAGGAAGGATCCAATGTAAATTGTTCTTTCATTGCTATGGATGTTTGGCATTTTTTCCTATTGCCTTCGTCTTCCGGTTTTCATCTACGAAGAATATTCGACTCCCCTCAACTCTAATCCCTGATATTGGGATCACCTTAGTCAGTCCCCTTTGTGATTTGATACCTAAACAGTACTTCAGTTACTTAGTTCCATAGGAGTGGTGTGAAAGTGCAGTACAATCTAGTGGTGGTTGCAATTGGTTTTACATGAAAAAGCGTAACTTGTAGGAGATCCTTAATGCATATTGCATCTATGATGAAGCCAATGGTAAAATTCACTCTACTCGCATGGGGGTAGAATTATGTTTTAGTTTAACTGAGCTGCTGAGCTCATACTCCCTGCAAACCGGTTCCTACGACAAACTCGACAAGCGTGATCGAGGCCAGAATGGGGGCACCGTCACGAAGGATACTTAGCTGACTTGTTGAAAACCTGGATCCAGCTCCGGCTTCGCTACACCTTTTTAAGGACATTCAGGAATCCAGTCTCAAAAGTTTCCATAGTAAGAAAAGATGAATGAAGCGGTTATATTGCGACAATATCTCAAAATTTAAAATCAAATATAAATAGATATTTGAAAAAAAATATATTTTGATGGAGACCTGTCTTCATAAGTTCCTCTACGGAGCTTCATGAGTACCTATAAATGAAAAAAGAGAATGAAAATATACCTGGTTGATTTCACAATTTATTTTGATTCTACCGGTTTCAAACTTATAGATCATCCTCAGGAGTTGTGGATTCAACAAAGTATATTTTTTCATTACTATATCTATATTCCACGAAATAAGCTTGCCGACCATCGATTTTTTTGGTTTTATGTGCCCGTGTAAGGGTTTTAACGCTAAATGGCTGTGTACTTGAAATTAGGTCGGGGTTGTGCATGTAAATGTATACTTTCCTAGTGATGAATCAGGTTGTAGTGGTGACTAGGGTGTTTGCTTCATATCTTGATGGCTCAGTCAATTGCAGACCGTGGCGTAGATTTTTTTGGAGAATCCACGGTGATCACATCGTGATTGAAGTCAAAAGTTATTACTATTTCTGTCAGATAGGACATTAAGAATTTAAGTCTTGACCGCTATTAGTCATAATAGGAAAGAAGAAATAACATTGCAATTTACCACAGTTTAAAAGCAAATTTAGTACGATCTAGGTTTCAGTGGCACTGCATCTTCAGGTGACACTGCATTATCTTCACTGCAGAATGACAGTGCATCATCTTCACTGCAGAATGACAAAGCATCATCTGAGCCTTAAAATGTTGCAGTGTCATTGAATCCTAGGTCGTATTAAGTTTGTTTTTAAACTGTGGTAAATTGCAATTTTGTTTCTTTTTTCCTGCCATGACTGCCATGTCTTTTTGTCCATTTAATGCTTAGTATTACTTATCTACATGCTGGATTCTTTTTCCATTGTACTCTTTTTAAACATTTTCAATACTACAACCATAAAAAACAAAATGTCTGGGCCAAATAAAAGCGCGTGACCATAAAAGCGCGTGCCGGAAAAGTCAAATGGAATAAATTCCATTTAAATCAAATCATGGATTACCGATGTTTAAAATTTAATACGAATTAATGTGTTGATGTGAATCAAGCGATCACTGATTTCAGACAAATGAAATGTACTCTGGAGAAATAGCCAATGACGATCGCAACGGTTTCGAATGGTAAGGTGCGTGGCCGGGAATAGGGTGGAGTGCCGGGGTGTGGAAAGTCTTCAGAGCGGGAGGGGGTGTTCACATTGTGTGTGGAATTGAGGGAAGGGCTGGAAAGGTGTGGAGGATGATGAGTTGCCGTCGGTATAAGTGTTCATCCATCATCCGCATTCATTTAGAGCCGTCATCACTCCAATTAGCGTGACGCTGTGTTACCGAGTGGATTTCCGAGAACACGGGCTTCCCCTCCCCACCAACTTTAAACATCCCCCTTCTCTCGGCCCAGCCCCTTCCCCACATGACGCCGAAACGTTTTAAGGGCGATGCATCTTCCTGCTTAAGAAGGCCGCGCCAACTTTCTGCGAACTTTCTGAACTGGGGGAGGGGGGGGGGGGGGGGGGGGGGAGGGCTGGGGAAAGATTTTCTGTGCATGCGGATACTCCTCAATTTTGTCGCGGGCCATTAATGAATTGGTGCCGGGAGATGAACTCGGTCGCGGGGGATAATGGTCCTTCCGTCCCATTCGGTGGCAGGTGGGTGTTTCCGCGTATTTTATGAGCGGTGGCGGCGCGTTGGAAGTTCCCGCCAGGCTAATGTGCTCAGGTGATTGGTCGCCTTTTGCGTGAGAACTCCTTTTTCCCAATGTCTCTCCTACCTCCAAGCGTTCAGAGCATGAGCCCGTCGGGACATTCATCCGATCTTGTCACCACGTTCCCGGAAGATAACCAGATTACCCTAATATCCGCGCATATATATCTTCACTGGATATAGTTCTGGAGGGTAACAAAGTTCCTTTCGTATGTCCCAGGAGTCGCTCTGATTCCTTCCGAGGATAGGGGCCTGATCTGTCTCACCATGAGTGACTTGCATTTGGAAGAAACGTGTATGTTTTGTTTCAGTCTGCTTTGCGCGGAACGATTAATCACGAAGAGGCATTCGATAACATTGTTCCATGAAGGAAACGTTTCTGCACCAGAACTCTTGTCATGGTTAGTAACGTGTTACTCACCTCCCTTTATCACTTCGCACGTCTCTTTAAGTTCATTTGTTTTGGTTGTTGGAGGAGTGATAGAAAATGTAATAAACCACGGGGAATTCGCTCTTCAGGTTTATTCACCAACATTTATAGAGATTAGCTGAAGTGTTCGCGACACAGTGTCGTCATCGATATTGTTGCCAATATCGGTTCTGAGGTTGGATATTTTTACCGTTGGGTCACGTATCGCAGGAAATAATACCTTAACATAAAAATCACTTTAAATAAAATACCTTTGCATAAAATTATATCATATTCGATGAAAATATGCTAATGAATTTTATGTGGATAAAAATTTACGAACAACTTTTAGAATCCTTGGAAAAGTGGTTACATTTCACAATAAAATGCAAACATTAAAATTTCACATAAGAAGGCATCCTCTTCCTTTAATCTGAAACATCTAGTTACATATCAGCTTACTTTCACTGCATATTTTATAATTTCATTTCTCTTGAAGCAATAGTTATATATTTTTTCAACATTTCAACAATTCCAACAATTTTAAGCACTAGTGAGGAATATCCTTGTCTTAGAAAATTTCCGTTATTGACATGGACTTACGCTTAACGTTTCCGTTTTCCCTTACTTATTGTAAAATTACTGTTTTCGCATGCAAATGATTTGAGACCTTATGGGGGTGAAATTAGATGAAATAACAGGGAAGGCGTTTGATTTTATCTACGAGAAAAGAAAACGAAAAAGGTCATCCCGCCTTGACGATAGAGAAAAAGGGTAAAAGGCGTAATTTTTAATCATTTGCATCGGGTTCATAGATGCCCGAGGGTATCTTCAGGGAGGAGAAAAAAAAGATGCATCTCGGGAGGAATAGGATACGAGATGAGTAAATATGAGATTTGAAGAAAAACGAGTGGCTCAAAATACCTGCCATGCCTGCGTTAGGATCGGGCGACGTGGGAACCATTTGTCTCCTATTCCTGTCATGGTGCTAGGCGAGGGAGAATTTGCTCCCATTTCATCTAATCCCGAAGCAGCAGGCACGTTCCTAGAATCATTCTATTTGTCTTATAGGCTACGCGAGTGCTCCACCGTATACCAGCGCCAAGCGTAGGAAGAGAGAAGCTCCTGGCGTGATAATGGCGTGTGACTCGACGGTTCGCGTGTGGGGAAGCTATATCAATGGCTCCACGTAATTAAAAACGTGATGTCATTGCTTGCGTATGCCGGAATTCGGTGCCGGATTCGCTCGCTGGAGGGGAAATAATTTCTCCGACTAATACTCGCAAATTTTCCGTTAAACTGACCGTTTTATTTCCTTACACGTGCGAAGTTAATCATATAATACACTCCTTTGACTTTAATCCGATGTTCTCTCCTTCTCTCTTTTATGTCAGGAGTGGTGTTCTTGTAACTTTCATATGATGTGCTCGTTATGCTATTTTTATGAGAACTGGCGTGAAAAATTGTAAGATGCGTGGGTGAGCATTTCACTATAATTTCGAGTTATTTCTTGTTGCTAATTTTCGCAAAATAAAATGTGAAAAATATCTCTTTTTATGGTAAAATATATGATGTGCTGCTAAATGAAGACAAATTAAATTGAGATGGCGAGAACATTCTATTCTTGTCTCTTTTCAGCGCAGATTTGTGAACTAGCCTTTTAGTATTTATTAAGTCTTTCCCTATTATCTTCGGCTCTTCTTGTTAAAAATCGGGAAAACGTTAATTATACACTAAATGCTCTTTTCGGTGGTACCTCACAGCTTTTTTAATATGTGTTCGCACTGTTTTCATTCGTTCCTTGTCTGAGAGTATATTTCTCAGAGTAAATGGATATGAGTTGAGAGGACTGATATAATTGTTCGTATAAATAGCTATTTTATAGATATATGCCTTTAGCATTTTTAGACTTTCATTTCCTGTAAGTAAAATATTTATTTGTTTTATTAAGCACCGAAATATTTCTGTAAAGCATATCCGAGGCATACAAATTTTTAATCGGAAAAAAACCTTGCAGATTATGCATTAATTTCCATATGTTTACTAAAATGCACCGTAGAGTTGAAGCAATACAAAGAAATATGGATTCTGTGTTTAAATTCAAATGACTGTTTTGATTTTAATGCTTGCGATTTGAAACCGGCCTTGAGAAACTATCAGTGTTATATGGACATGTTCTTTAATTAGAGTTAATTCATTCCATGCCAAACAAGAGAATATATTTCTCTTGAAATCGTTTCTGAATAATTGTTTGAATATTGTAATTCGAACTATTGGTAGGCACAATGTCAGGCTTTAAACATCAAAGAAATTTAGCCCACCAGGAAACGAGAAAACTCTAGCGGGAGATTTATTTTTGATGTGGTTAAAAGAGTATACTTAACATCGTTCTGATAGTGAATAGGAGGATGGAGAAAAGAAAGTATGGTTAACTTTTCCTATAATTTCCATTCGCCCGGATACTCAAAGCGATTGCTAAACGAACTCGTAACAGGATATGGGAGGGAGTAAATGAACCGAGAGAGGCAGGTGCCGTCTCAGTCGGCGCTTCGAAAACTAATAGACTGCCAAAACTAAGGATTGCTTGACGTTCGAATTTTGAGGTCTTGTAAGAAAACGCATCGGATTTGGCTTGCTTCGGAAATGACCAATCGCTGAGCTCGATACATTTCATGTAGGCCAACGTTGATGAAGCCAATGCATTGGTTAGTTAAAATTTTATCTCTGACATTTTTTTAAGAAATCAATTTAAAAATGCTATTTTCTCGCTGCTTCTGAGAGTAACAAGTCGCCTAACAAATAAGTACTAAATTTTTCCGACTTTATCTTGTCTTTTTCATCTACAGAAGAATTATATATACACTTGGTAAAACACAATGAGGTATTAAAAAAATATAATTATTATAAATTAATATTCCTTTGGGGTAAATCTTGTATTTTTGTTAACCACATAAGGAGTAAGGTGGATGTGGTTGGATCAGAATAAGAAGGGGTTAAGAAATTACCTCGTGAATGTTAATCTTCCACCCATACTAAATTAATGTCCTTTGATGTTACCACTTTATTTACTAGTGTGCCAGTACAGTTCCTACTGAGAAAGCTTTTATAGCCGTGGAACTTGTAAGGAAATCTAAAGTTGACGGTCGTGGATTTTAATTTAGTGATCTCTCACTTGTGTGATAAACAGAATCGTTTCATCTTTAACGGAACATTTTACCGCAGCACCATAGCCCTGCCATAGGGTCCCCTCTTTCCCCTATATTCGCTATTATTTTCATGGTCCATTTGGAAATTTCTTATTTTAAAAGTAAGCATCCTCTTTTGAAAACTGTATTTTATTGGCATCGTTACGTCGACGATATTTTATGCCTTGGGTTAGGTAGTGAACGTCAATTAGATAACGTTACTTTCCTTTTCAACAATTTGCTTAAAAATATTCATTTCACTGTGGAAGGGAAGAAGGAAATCAATTTTTTATATTTGACGATTAGGTAAGTTGGAAGTAAACATGACCTTGCAATTTTCAGGACACGAACTTATGCGGATGTAATAAATTCGCTAGATTCGTGTTACCACTGTCCTGATAAACTTTCCGCTTTAATTCAGTGCCGGGTCAGGGAGTTAATAATACCATGTTACAAAATATATAAATGCAAAAAATATTTTACGTTGATTTATCTATCATTGTATGTATAGCTGAAAATATTGGCTAAAATAAATATTTGATTTTTTTTGTCACTAGACAGAATACGTAAAAAGTAGGCAATTGTTTTCTCCCCTTCCATGATATAACTTTGCCTGACGTGCCCAATCCTTGGTGCATGTCATATTTGACAGGGAAGTGAAAAAGTTACGTAAAAACTAGGTTAAATGTTCATTTTACAGTCCTACTGAACCCTACTTGCCTATTTTAAACCTTATACTATACACTTTGAAAGTATGGGAGAAAAGTTAGCTTTCTGGCAATTTTTGAAATTGCTAATTCAAAAGAAAATATTTTATGAAATGGCTACTTGTATTGTTTTCATTTTCCTTCGGTGTACGTTGACCTCCCTGTAGGAGGTTCAACACGAGTGATTCACTCCCATCCTTCCATCTTTTTTTTTCCATTTACTGGGTTTTTTATTCGACTTTTATATATTTATTGCATTTATTATTCTTATTATGTTTATCATTTTATTGGCTTTATTCGGCTTGCTTCGTTAGTGTTTTTTTCAACCTTCACCACACCACCTACACCAATCTACGTTAGCAGGTTTTCTCTACTAAACGTCTTCGCAGAGGTGCATTCCTGGTGAACGACCTTGAAGATGACGGTGATTCTTAAAACCTTGGTCAGTGGTAGTATTAAATTTAGGTAAATCCAAAACCGCTATTCCATCCGGCTGCTTGTGTTGAACTACAGAACCACTAATCAGCGGCTGAATTCTTCAATCTCATTGTGTCACCTGTTTAAATGTAATAACCTTTGTATATAAATGCGATATCACTTATATATAACGAATAGTTTGCTGACAAGTATGAAGTCAGTGTGGAAAGATGGCCTAATGCACAGTAAACACCTATTATCGAGTCACTTGCTCATGTCCATTCCACATGAGACTTTTTTCACGGACATTTCAATGAATTTATATGCTGCTATTAAATTGTTGGCAAGACAGCGTCAGCTTGGGAACTGGTTGGAAAACATACGTGTCGGGAGTTTTACGAGGTAAAAAACCTCTATCTGAACGCAGACGTCGCTCAAAGAATTTGATGTTCGATTTTTAGCATTTCTATTACCTGGAGTCGCCCGCCGTTATCAAATAAAGCGTCATTGAAAAGGTTTTCCCCAGTCCTTTTACCTCCGCAAAAGTTCAACAGAGACGCTGCCTTGTTAAGCGGATGCGTAAAGAACTGGCTTCATTCATTTATTCAGTTTGTTTTCACAGTTCCATCCAACGGTGCGGATGGCGCACGAGTAATTGAATCACGCCGTCGCTCTTCCTGTATCCATGGACAACGTGTGCTTCATTGTTTACCTTTCTCGTTTCGGAAACAGAATCGATACGTGGATTTCCTCAGCCTCCCCCGCCTCTTTTTCATGCCGTCGAAACTAACGCCCTACTACCCGTACTTCCTCCTCCCCATACCTACCCCATAGTCCCACGAACACATCCGTCTTCCGAGCTCTTCCTTGACTACCCTCACCATCCGTATTCTTTCCTCCCCATCCACTCGCCCAACCACCCCTCAGCCTTCTCCCTCCCCTCGCTCCGTTGACTTCCCCAGCGCCGACCTCGGTCTAATATGATTACATTCATCGACGGCCGAGGCGAGGGCATTATCAGCCGAGTTCTTTCTGGCTTGTTTCCGCAATGGTTGGCTTGAAAAGGCGTCCTAGATATCTGGCAGAGGAAGAGGAGGTGTACAGAGCTTTCAGGTTTTTATCCGGGGAGTTGGCTGGGAGGGTAAACATAAGCTGTTGAAGATTGGAAAACACGAAGTGCGAAAAAACTTACATGGTATGAAAAAATTCTAATCCTTGCATCATACGCTGAGGCGCGCGCTTTAGTTCACTTTGCTTGGTACAAAGTTTAAGAGTTTTAATTGATGTTTAAGCTGCATACGTTATTGAGAATCAAACTGAGTAAAATCATAAACTCTCGACTTTAAACGATCTAATGGATTCCTTAAACTGTTTTCGGAGAGATCTCCATTAATTTATTAGGCTTTAGTCGTTGAGTTGTAAGCTTTTCGTTTTTACCATAGATTCTATAAGCCATGTAAAGTGCTAAAGTGAGTGTTTTTTTATGCTTTCCTTATGCGTCTGGGTTTAGCCGTTTTAAATTCCCATTATGTAACTATCTTTAACTACGTAAAAGTATTTTTATTTCATGAGTTTCACTATAAATTTTATGAAATATATCTGTGTGGGAAAGTGATCAAGATAAATCAACAGGAGTTTGAGTTAGATAATTGTTTGCTGCCTTTATCAAATGTATGATATTTGCCTACAGAAACATCAGCATTTCTGCATACTCTTTGCGGACGGCCTCATTTATCACTTTCGCTATTTTAACTCTAGGAGAATATTTGTTTCGAGTTTGAAAAACAAACATCTGGCAGTGATTCCTGGATATATTACTTGGATAAATTTTAATAAATTTTTTTGAGACCTGAAAATCTATTGGTTAATAGATTTCAATGTGTCCATTGATAGAACTGCTATTATTTCTAATGCAGTAAAAATAATATTGAATTACTGCTTTGTTATATGTAAACAACGCAGAAATTGATGATGAAATGTTTCTGAAGATGGTCAAGTATTAAACTATAATGCATTGGTGAATTGACTATGGAGACATCTCCCAGTTTTTTCCATCTGTCCAGGGCAAGGTATCTAAACAAAGAGCTAGGTGCTCAAACTTTTTCATACTTGTTAGGGATAAAGTATGGGCAAGGAACTGGAAGAGGACGTATGGTTTTAGCAACATACGGTCAAGTGGAATAATACTGAATCCTTAATGGAAAATATCTTAATTTTAATTTCAGTTACTTCCTTTGATTGCGGAATTGTAATCACGACGTGCGATTCACTCCTTTTTTTCCCGATTTGCCAATACAAGGGCTCAATAACTATCTTGCCGACTTACCTATACTGCCGTCTCTGGTTCCCTTTGAGTCCCCGGAAACAAAGACCGCAAAGACATTGACGGTAGGATTTAAATCACGACCTCCGACGCTTAACTCGTCGCATGCAAGAAACTTGCTTGGCGTCTACATAGAAGAGAATTTCGAGGCGCATAAGTAACCGGGCGTTTGGCAGATAAAGTGGTGTGCCGGCCATTAATGACGTCATGCACGCTAGGAGAGGGATAGTGGAGTCGCCTCGCGGTACCTCTCCTTGTTTATCTTGGAGGGATAAGTTGCTCTATCGGTGGTTGCGGCTATGCCAAATTAATCACCAGTGATAACCACGCTAATTATCTAGTTATAACGCTGGAAATGTAACTCGAAGTCTAGTTATAACGCTGGAAATGTAGCTGGCATCTACCCTGTATCTTGATGAATTTTTTAATATTTGCCATTACTCTCCTTATTTTTTGCAGTTTGCCCTTTTATGGTTCTCCTTCTTGCCGCATAACCTACGGGAATCACATAAAAATTTGCCAGGAGAATAAAAATCTGACTGTATTTAGTGTTGTGGATGGTGCCGAGGGTCAGAATGGATAATTAAGCGATTAATAAATTAACGATTTAGGAGTTAAGGAAACTGGCGGAAGTGGAAGTGTCACTTTACTTAGTTTTATGTTGCTAGTATAGCCTCAAGGGCTAGAACTTGGTCACCTATTCTGCTCTATGTATTTCGTGCCCGCAGTGCTACAGCTCCTCTAGTGTCTTATTTTATCCGTCATCTCTACTTCATCTTGCAATTTCCTTTTCTCCTCTATCATTACAAATACTTTTTGGCGTATTTTCCTTGCAGGCCACCGCACCTTTGGTCTCCCAATTGTAAAAAAAAGTGATCATTGCTAACCATGGACGTAATCGATTGGTGGAAAACTTCAACAAAGTTGAAAGGATAAGGGACATCTTTGAGGAAAAACAAGGGCAAAATAGAATATTTAATTCTAAAGCAGAAGAATGTTGGCATTAGCTCCCGGGGAGAAACGCATTTGATTGGATAGGGAAGGACCGAAGTTAGCTAGTTTTTGCATGGAAAGGAATTTCGCGATGCATTAAGGGAACGGACGGTTGCATTAAGTTGCAGAGTTAGTGGTGGTACCGGATGTTAATGACGTCATGCACGCTACGAGAGGGACAGTGGAGTTTCCTCTCCCCTTACCCCCGTGGGAATGTTTCTTTATCTCTTGAATCGTTCACTTTTTCCTCAGGATTATTTTACTGATGATATGTCTGCTTGAAATTCCTACTTTAATGCTATAAATACTGAAATTTAGAGCGAAAATATCAAGGAAAATTCAGAAAAATATGTTAGGTTGTTGAAAAAATTTTACTTGTGGTTTCTGTGATGATATGGAACTCGTTTTGGAAACTTCTTTGGCTAAAGTAATGACATATTCTTGAAATATAGGTCAAAACTGCGCGGCGTTGTTCATTGACCGAGCCAAAGACTTCTAAGGACTAGTTGACGTCAGAAAAACGGAATGATATCGATGAACCAGCAATCGGACGTGCTTTCATCATCCACCGAGAAGTTTCCATGCATCCCTCTCCCCTAGGGGCCTCTACAATCCGCAACCCCTCTGGAATTCATCACCTTTATTCCCCTCGACTCATGCACTCCTTGCCCATGCACCCCTCAACGCTCTTCTTCCTCTTTCGACTCGCTCAAACGTCCACATACAACCGCTCGCTATCCACTCTACAAGTCCTCATCCTGACCCTCACTCAAGGATAATTCTCCCTGCCCCGGATGGAAACGCTGAAGTGCTGAAGTTGCATGAGAGGAGCTGTAGCTCCTCGAGTTGGATGACGGAAAAATGATAGATCCCCGTCTTTATGTAAAGTTCGAAAGCTATGTTTCGGTTTTCGGTTTGTCGGTAATTGTATAACCTTCATTTCTTCTTCAGTGACATTCTTAATTAGCTGGTGGAATTTTTGAAATTATAATCGCTGAACGATTATATCTCTTCCGTTTAAGGGTGTAGGTACAGCACAGAAGACCCCAATATTTGTTTCGTTGAAGTTTTTAACAGTTTGAATTGTCTATTTTTCTATTCTCTTTGTTAGATTTGAGTGATGCATCTAAAAAACTAAAGGCATGGTTATCTGGTACCTCATTGTTGTGCAAAAATTGAGGTTTTAAATACCTTATCAATGTAAGCTAGCAGACTAGTCCTTCATTTTCTTAAAAAGAGAACTCTCATGGATGCTCAAAAACTTTCACTTTTCTTTGGCTTTCAAACACCCTGATGTTGTATGTTTTGTAAAAGTTATAGATAGCTTAAAAATTTAATGATAGGTCAAAACCACATGGTTTCTAGAAAAACACATTATACACGTTTCTACTGTCACACTACATCAGTATGACTGAGAAAAGGTACATATACTATTGAGAGAGAATAAATGTCTTGTCGAATAGTTTAAGAATTCCTTTTTCCCACGCACAATCCACGACCACAGTATGTAATTACAAACAAAACTTAAAACACCCTCATGTTTCAATTCCACTACTTTTCATCTCTGCATTGTTTTCATGGCTAGAGGCCTACCAGTCAGCACATGCCTTCGTGGTGGCTCGTAGGGAGAGCATGAAGTGTAGTTGTCAGAACCATTGGAGTGGTATGACCCTTCAAGGTGCCTCGAAAAGTTCTCTGGTGGTACTTTTGTGAATGTCAGGGGAAATTATCATCAAAAAGTAAAATGGAAAATAGCTATTTTACTTTAAAAGTCAACTATATATTTAAATAATGTAAAGTAAACTACGTATGAATACATATTTATCATCATCATCATGGGTCAACAATCGTAGGATTGGTTTGACGCAGCCCTCCGCTCGATTCTTCTATCGGCCAACCTCTTCATATTAACGTAATTCCTCTCTTTCACCTCTTTCACTACCTGTTCCATTTAACTTATACGACGCCTGCCTTTTCCATTCTTTCCGTTAACCTTTCCCTCGACGATTGTCTTCATCGGGCCATCGTGTCTAAGATATGGCCGATTAAGTTGTCCCGTCGTCTTCGTAGGGTATTTAGAAGGCTTCTCCTTTCTCCCACTCTTCTTAAGACTTAGAAAGATATTCCACAGAGCAAAAAATCATTCGCCTTGACCGAGACTCGAACCCGGACCCCCTGATTTTCGGCCAGGTGCTCTACCAGTTGAGATACAAAGACGTCCTCTTTCTCTGTGTGAATTCTAGAGGCTTTAAAGGAACATAATCTTACCGGACTGATGGACATATTATGCCACTAAGCAGCCAAAGTCGTGCGCATGGCTCGCGAGCTTTGAATTTGTTATAAGTAGGGACAGGAAAAAATTGCATTCATATTTTGCAAATATAGCATCTATTTTTTTACGAAATTAGCATTTATTTTCCTGAAATTAGTATCTATTTTTTATCATTGCATTACCTAGAATTAAATATCCCTTTTATAGCAAATTAATCTGACGCTGTAACCAATTTTTCTAACATTAGAAAATGAGTTAAACAATTGTAATCAAGTTTTTAGGTAATTAAATTAAGAAACAAATGATTATTTAAAACAATTTTCACCTAGTCTACGGCTGATTTATTTTGGAATTCAATACGACTTAAAAGTAATACCTACTGTTCATATCAAAGATTGTATCCACGTTCAAATGTCTACTTAAAAAGCAAGCCAGTCATCGGGAAGGGGAACTTGTGCAAGTGAAAAGAAGGGAAACTTTTAAAAGTCTATTTATTAACAGTATATGCGGGCTTGGACTCGAATGATGCTATGAATCAAGAACATGCTAAAAAAAGCATTATCATCTTTTAAATTAACTCTTCTGTCATTCACAACTGTCTTATAGGGCGTAAAAAGCTCTCACTGTCCACGTTATTAGTAACTGTACGTCTAGCATGTTTCTGAATCACATCCCGATTTTTCATAATTATATCTATCGTAGAGAACGGTAATCCGATATTACCTTACATCAGCGCGAGTTACATCATGAGAATCCACAAATTTTACTTACGCATAAGTTACAAATATTTTATTTGCTGCGAAGGCTTCCACGGTGATTAGAAGATGACTCGAGAATTGTTTCATCTTTAACGAAACATTTTACCGCAGCACCATGGCCCTGCCATAGGGTCCCATCTTTCCCCTATATTTGCTGATATTTTTTTTGGATCATTTGGAAATTTCTTAGTTAAAAAGTAAGCATCTTCTTTTGAAAACTGTATTTTATTGGCATCGTTACGTTAACGATATTTAATGCCTTTGGTTGAGTAGAGGACGGCAATTAGATAACTTTACTTCCCTTTAAAACAATTTGCATAAAAATATTCATTTCACTGTGAAAGGGAAGAAGGAAATCAATTTTTTATATTTGACGATTAGGTAAGTTGAAAGTAAATATGACCTTGTAATTTTTAGGACACACTTATGCGGATGTAGTAAACTCGCTGGATTCGTTTTACCACTGTCCTGATAAACTTTCCGCTTTAATTCAGTGCCAAGTCAGGTACTTAATAATACCATGTTGCAAAATATATAAATACAAAAAATATTTTACGTTGAATTATCTATCATTGTATGTATAGCTGAAAATAATGGCTAAAATAAATATTTGATTTTTATTGTCACTAGACAGAATGCGTAAAAAGTAGGCAATTGTTTTCTCCTCTTCCTTGATATTATCTTTGCCTGACGTGCCCAATCCTTGGTGAATGTCATCTTTGACAGGGAAGTGAAAAAGTTACGTAAAAACTAGGGTAAATATTCATTTTACAGTCCTACTGTACCCTACTTCCCTATTTTAAACCTTATACTATACACTTTGAAAGCATGGGAGAAAAGTTAGCTTTCTGGCAATTTAGGAATTTGCTAATTCAAAAGAAAATATTTTATGGAATGGCTACATATATGGTTTTTATTTTCCTTCGGTGTACGTTGACCTCCCTGTAGGAGGTTCAACACTAGTGACTTACTCCCATTTTTCTTTCTTTTTTTTCCATTTACTGGGTTTTTTATTTGACTTTTACATATGTATTGCATTTATTATTCTTATTATGTTTATCGTTCTATTGGCTTTATTCGGCTTGCTTCGTTAGTGTTTTTTCAACCTTCACCACTCCACCTACACCAATCTACGTTAGACGGTTTTCCCTACTAAACTCCGTCGCAGAGGTGCATTGCTGGTGTGAGTGACCTTGAAAATGACGGTGATCCTTAAAACCTTGGTTAGTGGTAGCAATAAATTGTGTTGAATGTAGTATTTCAAGTTCTCTTTCTTTTTCAACATGATAGAGTTCCGCAAAGTAAATCCTGAAACTGCTATTCTATCCGTATGCTTGTGTTGAACTGTAGAACCACTAATCAGCTGTTGAATTCTTTATTCTCATTGAGTAACCATTTAAATAAAATAACTTTTGTATACAAATGGGATATCACTTAAATGTAACGGATAGGTTGCTGACAAGTATGAAGTTAGTGTGGAAAAATGGATGGCCTAATGCACAGTAAACACCTACTCTCTATAGAATGGACTTGTTGGTAATTCAACTGATAGACCACCTGGCCGGAGCACAGGGGGTCCGGGTTGGAGTTCCGGTCAAGGAGAATGACTTTTTCTCTTTGGAATATCTTGCTATCGTGCAATTCGGGGGGTAATTACGCTAAAGTTTCGCAGCTAGCCGCGAGCTTTGAATTTTTTTCTTAAGACTTCTTCATTTGTCACTCTGTCGATCCATTTTATCTCCATCATTCTTCGGTAGCACCATATTTAGAATGCTTCCACCCTTTTCTTCTCCGCTGCTGTCATCGTCCATGCCTTACCGGCGTAAAGAAACATGTTCCAGATGTACGTTATGATGAATTTCTTCCTTATATCTAAGCTTGTATTTCCAGCTGTAAGTAGATTCTTCTTTTTATAGAATACCCTCTTAGCCTGAGCTATTCTACTGACTAATTCTTTCTTGCTTCCTCCATCGTTGGCTACTCAGCTTTCCAGGTAACAGAACTCTTTCATCCCTTCCAGTTTTTGTTTTCCTATTAACGTTGGTTTTGGCATCTTCTCTCTTACTGCACACCAATATCTTTGTCTTCTTCTTATTGATCTTCAGCTAATCTGGCCATTGTCCTTTCCATGGTTGTTAGCATCTTATTTACATATTTTATATATGTATTTTAAATGATAAAAATACATATACTTTTTATTTCTCAAGGATTTTCACCATCAGTAGTTTGGATTCTTGATTTGTGATTGAGTTTAGGAATTATTCATTATCATCGGCCAACAATCCTAGGATTGGTTTGACGAAGCCCTCCACTTGATTCTTCTGTTGGCCAACCTTTTCATATTGATGTGTAGGAATTATTATTTAATTATTATATTACGGAAATTCTGGTATCCTCAATATCTCAAAGATTTCGAATGTTTCTAGAAAAACCTCCTGGCAATAGCAAATTGCATAATAAATGGAGAAAGCCGCAATGAAGTCGTTGATACTATTATTTTAGCTTACTTGTAGGTCTCAAGACTCAGGAATCGTGAAACCTATTTTTTCACGTCTTGTGCAGAATAAATTACTAATAGAGGATTCGAAAATCACATGTTGTGTGGAAACCATGGAGATTATGCTACTGTCAAGGATAAGTGATAAGTCTCCTTTAAAATTAATTAGGTTGCACATTGGCAGTGAACCATAGAATTAAACTTACTCATATTCCTTCGTGTGTCTGTTGGAACGAGCTTTTGGTCAAAAAATATTCCTCACTCATAATACAATTTCAGCAATTTTAGTAAATGCGGCGGTCAATATGATATTAGCAAAATACGACAGTAAGCATAATGCAAAGAGTTCAGTGGAAACACCTGGGGACAAATTTTATGTCAATTTGGTATAAACTTTGACCTCATGTTCTTGCTAATGAGCTGGGGTGTCAATCTTTTTTCCCTCCGCTTTGTAAGAGCCATGTAGAAACAAATAGTTTAAGCTGCCAAATCATTCAGCTAAGGTGGTTCTAGTGAAAGGTTTCCGAAGTTTCTGGAAAACAATTCCCGGGGTATCAGGCCCCGAGCTATCGAGTGCACTCGATAAACTTTGATTTATCAAAGTTGGCCGAGGATCTCTCTCCTCTCAACTTGAGCACTTTTCTTCATCCTCGGACTCCCCTCTCAAACTTCCTGCCCTTATGCAATCAAAATTTTCGTGGTGCGTCAGAAGGAGATCTTAGAGAACGCTTAAGTAAGCATTTATTTCCTGTTTAACTTTTTCATTGGCAGGGAAAGAACAAAAGATTTACTGAGAAAAACAATATCGTGGGACATATTTAAATATATGGATTTGCTGCAATGTGAATTGCTCGTTTAATATGACCATAGTTATGTATCTCCCAACTCTTTTGCCGAAGTATATAAAATTACTGTGAATTTTTATCATGAAATAGTGCCATGGAAATTATTTTGTTTGTGATCGTACCTAGTTTTTATTTCGACAGGAAAAATTTGAAGCCTAAGAATAAATTATGGGGAAATGAGATAACTAACGTAGTATTAATAAATAGATAAATCTATTTAAACGTACTGCCTTTTATAAGAATTAGGGAAAGAATATAAGTTTGGCATAGTAGTAAATGCTTTCGTAGAAACGATTTTTCTATTCTGATCTATATCTATTCGGCAATTCAAAGATTTCGACCTTGCTGCGGATACCTTAGCAGAATGACCTCCTTGTAATGCACAGTACCAGAATTTCCACAGTGAAAATATCCACCTTGAATGGGACCTGAACCTTAGTGTTTCTTGCTACCCTAATATTTAAAGTTGGCATTCACCGCGTAAACCTCGAAATTTTCCGTGTCCGAGTCCCGGTCAAGGTGAATTGTTTATTATTAAAATTTGGCTATTGCGCTCTTCGCTAATCCTGGACATCTTGGATTTACGGAGTCATTTGCCGAGAAAAAAATGCTGATATGAGGAAATTAATGTGAGCGATGCAATGTCGCTAAGTGTACATAATACAAATATGCAATAACTCAGTCGACGGCTTTCTTAGTGGAACACGAATCCGAATGAGAGGAGGTGGTCAGGAGGGCTAAGGGGGGGACCCTAAGTGTTGGGTAGGGAGGGTGCAAAGTGAAAGTCAAGAGCCGGCGCTTCGCAAATGCTGACGTCGCGCCTCGGCGCACCCCCTCGCGTTTTGACTGCTCGATGATCGCGACATTGTGGATCAAGTGTGGCGGGAGCGCTCTGCATCAATTTCGGAATCCGCTGCTGCAGCAGATTAAATATACAGTGGGGACGGTGTTTAGTGATCGTTCACTCGTGGGTATTACAGTCAATTACTGCCTTGCTCTGAGCCACATGGCCACGGGTCGTTCAAAGCGCTTTACCCCTCAGAGGTGAATTGCACTTCAAATTATTCTCGACAAAACAATGTCGATTTCAACAGTTTCGCTAAGTAAAATCCTTAAATGGTGAATACTTCTCCTCCTCCGACCTCTTTTACATTTCTAAGATTGTAAATCTTTTCCTTGCACATTGACCATATCTGTGCGAGAAATATTTCCAAAATTTTTATCAGCCAATGGTAGTATTAATTTAAAATGTCACAGTAAATATTCTGCTTGTATTTGCATATTTACCATCGTGGAACTTAACATTTATTCAGTAATACGTCTTATGACATATTAAGGGCCACTTTAAGGCTGTACTTCAGAGAATTCCCATGGCGCATTTATTTACGATGATGACTATAACATTTACTCAAAAATAACCCAAGTTATTAATTTTTTTAATGACTTAGGGAATGATTGATGTAAAATGAGATATTTGCACTCTTGTATTCATGATACAATCCGTTGTACACATATCCATTTGGAATACTGGATTACAATATCTCATAGTATTAAAAAGACATTAACGTATACGTGTTCAGCAGATACATATCATCTTGTTATTGTGAAAATATAACCCACTATAAAGTATTAAACGATATATTCGACCTCGTCAAAAATTAATAGGCTTCGAATTAACTTGAAATATTCAGTCTTTTGCTTCGGTCTGACAGTGATGAGTATCCGAATACTTTATGCTAAATGATTGTGATTTAACTTCCTTTTACAAACCTCGCCCATCTTCGCAGATCTCAGTGTTTGTTCGGGTGTAGGTACAGCAATCACATTAACCTCGTTCGAACGGAATATTCCAGTGGCATCTTTGTATAAACTGTGCGGTTGATAGATATCTTTCCCACAGCAGGCCATTGCATTCAGCAGATCTGCTTCCCTTCATAGCCTAGATGTTGATCATGAATCAGAAGATTGTGTGTCAAACTTTTTCATTTGATTCTTCTCTCATCTTTCCTTTTCATAATCATACTATCCCTTTTTAATCTATTCATTACTTGCTCAATGTTCTATATTCATAATTTTTTCCTATGTTATTTTCCCATTTACGTTTCCTTCTTCAACTACCGGTATAAAAAAATGACCTCAGATTTAGTTTAAGTTTGTAAATCTTCCATACGTTAATATTTATGATTTAAATAGTTACTATAACGTAACTTCCTCCTCCGAGTATACGGCTAGCATCAGGTTTCGTTGCCGTGATAATTGCCGGAGACTCGAGAGGGGTCGTGCCTAAGGGTAGCCACGTCCGCCACCATCGGATAGGTGGCTGCCAGCATTAGGGTCATTGCACGAAGCAGGTGGAGGGACCCGAGAAGTACAGCCTTCTGCATTGCACTTGCAAGTGCATCCGCTCGCAGCCTACACGCTGGGTTGCTCTTGAGATTCTCAACCAGTGAGCTCCTGACACCACCAAGCACGCCCACGATGAGGACTACCAGTTTCACAGAGTAGCCTGCGTACATTTGCCGGAGTTCGCACAGCAGATCTTGATACTTAGTCCTTTTTTCTATCTCCTTCGCTGCCAAGTTCGTTTCGGCCGGTGCCGTATACTCGATCACGAACATGGCATGCGAGAGATTGTCGAGGAGAACGATATCAAGCTTCGTCGCCTCCAACTGCTTGGTGGTTCCAAGGAATAATTCCACCAGATCTTTCACTTATCGTTCTCCACGACGGACTCGATGTCTCCAGGGGCGTAAGGCAGCATCGGATTTGCGTCTATGCCGTAATGGTGTCTTAGGTGGTAGTACAACACCCGCAGAGCCGAGTTGTGCCGATTTATGTATGCGTTCTTCGCATAAAGGCTGCAGCCGGAGAGTAGATGACCTAAAGTATTCGGCTGCCTTCGGCACGCTCTGCAGCTCGTGTCCGTCGTGTTTGCCCCAAAGATGAGGCGACGGTACACGACGGTGTTGATGATACCATCTTGGCACGCGAGCTCGAATCCCTCGGTTTCGGACTTCAGACCTGTGGAGCGCAGGAAGGCGAACGTGAGATTCATCGAAAGCCCATACGTTTCCAAGTTTCGATAAAAACTTCCATCTATAGGCTTCTCGGTATTCTTGCGGAGCAGGGTCTTTTGTTCCGCATTTTTTATTTCGAGCTTAAACACGTCCGCCTTCAGCGACAAGATTAATTTGTCGCACGCTTCTCCGCTGGAAGTAAGGTCCAAGTCCAAACCTAGGCCGTCTGCTGCCCTTATCGCCGCCTGGAATAGGAACACCCCTTCGGAGACACTCTCGTGTTTCTTTACGAGCAGCATAAGGGGGTCCGTGCTGTGGAACATGCGGCACGTGGTATTGAGGACTACTCTGTCGTGATGGCACTCCAGGCTTATCAGCCCTCTACCACCTAGCTTTCTCAGGAGATACAATCTGGCGACGGAAGACTTCGGGTGAAGACTACGATATATGGTCATCATTTTCCTCGTTCCCCTGTCGAGGTTTTGCAGCTCGTTGACATTCCAACCGCAGCAATTTTTGATGCAACCGCAGGTGTAGAGCAGTGTCGGAACCGCGAAGGTGTTGGTCGCAAGATCCTTGTTCTTGCCAGACAGATCAGAGCTCCAGATTCTCCTGAGAGTCTGTCTGTATTTGGCTGTAAGCCTTTACTTCACTGCTCTCACCTTCTGAATCCGGCTCTGGGGGACGCCAAGATATTCATACGCTTCGTCATCATCAAGATGACGAATAGCGTTTCCGTCAACGAGCTGCACGTCTTCCTGGTCTTCTGAAATCTTTCCTTTCGCCAAATGGATGGTCGCGCACTTGTCCAATCCTAATTCCACTCCTATATCCTCACTGTATCTGCGTACGGTGTCCAACGCCAAGCACAGGTCATTCGCTCTTGAAGCATAAAGCTTCAGGTCATCCATCTAGAAAAGATAGGTGACCATATGCACCCTTTTTGATGGGACACCGCACATATATCCCCTACCTCGTCTCAACTGAGCGGATAATGGTAGGAGAGATAAACAGAACAGGAGGGGACCAAGGCTATCGCCTTGAAAAACGCCACGGTGGTATGTTAACAAATCCGTGTCGACGGTCTTCTTGCCAGATGGTATGGCGAAGCGCGTCTACCACAGTGGTAACAGGCGTTCGATGCAGGACACAACCTCTGGGTGGACTTTCATGTATCTCAGCATGGCTATTCAGCTCATGGGAGGTGGTATCAAAAGCCTTCTTGTAGTTCACCCAGCCCATTGACAGGTTACGCTTGCATTGACAAGCGTCCTGGCTCACACACCTATCAATGTGCATCCCACGTCCTTGGAACATCCGGTTGTCCTTGAATCCCGCGATGTCTTTCTTCGAGCCCCTCTGCTCGTACACTTCCTACCTTATCGGTTGGACGTGGCGGAGGATAAGGTCGTTCAAGATGGAAGTGAACGCCTTATATACAGTGTTGAGACAGGTTATAGGGCGGTAGTTCTTCGAATCGGACAAGTCTCCCTTTTTCGGTATTAAAAAACCGTTCTCCCCTCAGTCAGCCAGGACGGAATTGGCTCCGTCCCTGAAAGGAACGATGTGAAGATTCTGGCAAGGTGTTCGTATATGGAAGGGAACTTTTTCCATCAGAAGTTATTCACTGCATGCATTCGAGGAGCAGTGAACTTCTTCTTGCCAGAGAAGGCCTTCTTTACATCACTTTCTGTGACTGAGAAGGGACGATCCATATCCGCTATGTGGCGGTCACAGACCTCTTTAAAGTGCGCAATGGCTGGAGTGCCTTTGATGAATGGCTTCGTGGTCTCGTAGATATCCTTCCAGAAACGTTCCACTTCCAGTACAGTTGGTGGTGTTTGGACAACAGGTGGAGGGGGTCGGAAGAGACGGGACGGGTGATTGTAGAAGGTGGAGTTCTCCTTCCTGGTGTTGATCCTCTTGACCAACTTATTCTTCGGCGTTGTAGGTTCCCGCACTCTATCCACTCGTGCTGCTTAAGGATGAGCAGCACTCTTTTGTTCAGTGTGTGATGTGCTCTCGGGATCGTAGGAGCAATGCGCTTGACCTTCGGCGTAAAGGCCCGACCGGAGGAAAGGTAATCCATCGCACACTGAAATCTCGACACCTGTTGTCTTGCCAGCGTGATTTTGGCATTAAGCTGTTTAAGCCTATTTGCTGCTTTTGTCTCCCTAGTGGCAGACACTTGGGGAGAGGCCAACAGTGTGGCCAATATTTATGTATTATTTTTCCTTTTATTTCTTGTATGTATGTATGGATGTTAGGGTATTTTTAATAACCTACCTGGAAGTGTACATTACATATCCCTGATTCTCTGCTTATACCAATTATCTAAAACTTTCTTCATATCTGATGACAAAATGAGCAATTATGGCACTCAAGTTTGCCGAATTCGGAGATCAATAGATGCTCATGTTTTAAACTGATGGGATTGGTGTCTTTGCCAATCTCTCGGAGAGTTTGGGTGCAAGGTATAGTATGGCCGTATAGTTCATCGACTAAACACTGGAAAAGGCTATATTGAACGGTTTTGTCTTACTGAATCTTTGTTATCCGCATGAAAATACCACCTTGTAGCTATGAAATCTTGGAGAGACTTAAACGATGCGGCTACTATTAAGTCGGTCTTTGCAGCATTAAAGTGCCACCCCGCTGAAGAGGCATTGCGAATACTTACGGGGGAATCCACGTTCATTTGTGCCGCGATAGAGATATCTCCGGCACGCGATACATTTGAAGTAATCTCGCTCTCAGCTTTCCCTTATATGCATGCGACTACAGGTGAATTATGCCGTTCGTGTGATTCTCCTACGTGTATATGTATACATGGGGCACCCGACGGAGAGAGCGAAGAAGGGGAAGTTGGTGTGTAGAGTGGAGGGGGAGAGAAAGGTGGGAGAGAGAAGGGCTCTGGCAGGGGTTTATGAGGAAAGGACTCGGCGGGCGAAGATCCGGCGAGTCTGGAGTAGGGGTTGTGCGGGGGGTTGGGGAGTTGGTCGGAGCAAGTGGGGTAGTGGGTTGGGGAGAGTAGTAGTGTGGGTGGGGATGGTTGAAGAGAAGGGGGAAGGTCGGTTGTTTTCCGTTTGGAATGGAAACGTGCTGGTCCTGGGAGTCGAGGAGTTCCAACCGGAAGGAAGCAACGAGAGTGTGTGGGGATGGGGTTTCAGTGGTGGTGGGTAGGGAGAAGCAATGGCTTTTGGAGGGGGTTAGGGGACTCGGAAATGGGTGGGAAGAGGGGTGGGAACGCTTGGATATGGAAATGAGGAGAGAGAGAACGAGAGGACTCACCCACACACATACGCACGCGCCAGCAAACGCACCGGCGTATAGTACACACAAGAGTCAGTCAACAGCACTCGTGGCCATTAACCGTGTCTCTACCGCGTTTTTATGCTTCGAGTGGCGCCGGAAGATGGCGTTAATTTGGGGAACATTTCGTGTGATTGTCCAAGGGATGGAACGAGTCAGGAGGAAAGGGGTGAGTACACATGCGTAACCACGCTCGCACTGGTACGCACATCTGTGTGCGTACGATCGCAACCACACGCCGAACACATCCGAGTGGAAAAAAGAAAGGGGCGAAGGCGGACGGGGATGAATACAGTCAGCTGAAGATTACGCAAATAGCCATAATTTATTTTTCGGTTCTAGATTCTCTGTAGGACATGAATTTCATTTGTGACCGTCCAAATAAGGATGAGCGATATCGTAAAAAATGTCGCTTTTTCTAAGTCATGTATTGAAACTTAAATATCGCCTGTGCAAAAAATGCATTTGAATATCCTCCCATGAGATATGTGGCGAAAGTCTCTAAGGATGTAACATGGAAGAATTAACTATCTGATATGGAGCCGATATAAGAGTCGAGTGGAGTGGAGCATCAACCCAACAGGATAGGATAAATAGGATAATTGGATAGTGGTGATGTATATTTGTAAAAAATAAATTTAATTTCTGGTATATCAGCATATGGGTGCTTTACGAGCTCCACTGTACGTACTTGGTCATTAACTATGCCAGGTAAGGTGCAATAAAGTTAGTGAATGTTGAAAATAGCTACAATTACGGCTCACTATTATTCCTTGATTTATCTTCACCCAGTAGGTACTTAACGTTTCATTACCTAGCTTTTATCTTTAGATTTAGCCCTGGACGATAAGTAATAGGTTGTGGAGTGATACGAAGTTATCATAATTATCATTATTAATTGATATATCATTCACTGAAGCTTACAAATTAAGTGGTAGTATAAATTGACTGATTCCTTATAAAAATCTAAGGGTTTTTTTATAAATGATAATAATTACGGCAAAAAGTTTTTATCTTAGTCAGATTAAACCTGTGATTTTTTAACCTCATTTGTGAAGTTCGGACTATCTAACGGAAGCAAAGGCTTATTTCTTGATGTTCTTGGATCTGGTTTTAAAAATACCAACGCGTGATAATATCGCGTGTCAATTCCTAATTCATGCATTAAATTACAATGAGTCATAGTATTGCATCCGTTTGTTCCTCATAGGTACTTTATAGTACATTGGATCACTGCGTATCCTTTCGGCATGGGAATATACCTATTACCACGATCAGTACACGCTCCACAATGTCCCTTGAGCCACTAACAGGGAATAGCAAACAGTTTGAAGTATGCTCGGTGTTGCCACATGACAAATGGTGATCAAACTCATGAAAGAGTTTAATGAAGCCTTCTAATTTCCTTGTCGGTGTTGCTGCGTCTGTTACTTGCACTTAATGGTGACATCGGAAACAGAATTCCGTTCTGCAGGTATCAAACCGTTGAAACATGTGATGATAAGGTAGCTAATTGGTTTCTCATCCAAGTAGGCACCTCTAATTCCTCTGACAGAAATATCCAATTGCCAGTGTGTCATGAACATTACAGCATGCATAAATCGAATATACATCGTCAGTTGGAGAAGCATTGGAAATTTTAACCTGGTGAAACAGCGGCCACATTAATAGCACGTGTTCCCGAACTTAATTGTACGCGGAAATTAACTGCTGCACCTACGAAATAATTACAGTTGCATTCAAATCGTTTGCATATGAGGAGATATGAACTGATGCACATTCAAGTAGGTCGCTGAATTACTCGCCTCTTGTTAACCTGGTCGCAAAGGTCAGGGTTATGAGACGTTAGCGGGAGTTAGTCGAGTTTTGAGTTCCGAACGTGAACTTTCTCTTTTGCATATTGAGCTTGGAACAGATTTTTATTGGACTTATAGCACAGTTTTTGCCTATCCGCTCATAAATATCGATAATGTAATAATCTGGACGCTAGATGAGATTTTTAGGCCTACAATATTACCATAATGAATTTTATAAAAAAAATGCAATGGGTCATGGATTGGGTTGATATCGTGACTGGTGGCTATTCTGACATCTCAATCCAAAGGCCTGGGTTCTAGCCCCTGCAGTGGCAGGCGCGTTTCATTGGTATTGAAATGCCCCCCACTTGACTGGTGTGAGAAGGGTTTTTGAAGCTCATCTTCGTTCGTCGTTTGGAGTGCTAAACTGTGGACTCCTGGGTACCTTTCGTGGAGATCAGGCGAACGCCGTAGACGGGTTTCTCACCACTTTCCCTCCGTTTGTTGAAAATGCTCTTACTTCAGTTGCTTTTCTCAAATACCGACAAATTTTGTAGCTGTATAAACTTATCAATGAACGCGATGTAGGTGTATGTTGACGGCTGTACTTAGTGTAGTATTTCTTTAAAAATGTCATTTCTTTGGTTACCACCAAAGCGATATGGAATCCGACTTAAATTCCATAATATGACTTAGATTCAATAATTTTCCATGTAAATACCTGGGAAAATTATTTTCGTGATCTAATGGCTGAGATAACAACCTGGAAAGCGAATAAGAATTTAAAATTATCCGATGGTTCAAAGTGTAATGTGATTTAAAAATACGAGTTATTACTCGCATAATGGGTGCGATAGTCTGCGTACTGCGAGGAAGTAGGAATTGCAAAGTCACCTTAGAGATATATTTTGAATGAATGAGAGGGTAGAGGCATACTAAGAATAAGAATGAAGGCTGTACATTTATGCCAAATATTACAAATTTATTGAATCGACACGTTTCTGTAACCTGTAGCATCATCAGGACTACATACAAAGTTAACCACAAGTGAATATATAGTCACACGGGAAGTGGGAGTGGGTATAGCTGGAGGGAGGTAGGGTTGACGGAGTCTTGGGTGTGCAGAGGGGAGATGGGAGTAGGGATTGGAGGGTGGGGCAGTGGTAAGGTTTGGGATCAGGCACAAAAATGGAGCAATAGAGCTGGTATATTTGTAAAATGAATTTCCGGAGATTTAATGGCTAAACGAATCCTACCGCATAGCTCAGACATGCATAATATGCAATTTTGGAGGAATAGGAATAATCAAATAAGTAGGTGGAATTTGCCGAACATTCGTAACAATGTAGATTGATTGGGTGTGCCCCCCTGGCACTTAGACCCCTTTGGATCCATTGTGCCGACTCACATCACCTTTACCTCACCACCGCTTGCAGACAGGGGACAAGAGCACCGCGGTAGAGGCATGGAGGAGGGTCACCCATCCAACCACCGTCTGTGCCCAACGTTGCTTATCTTTGGTGATCTGTCGGGAATCGGCGGTTCAACGGGTCTAAGCATTCCTAAAGTAATACCGTAAAATTACTATGGTATTTGGCACACGAAGTTTCATGCTAATGCTCAGCATAGGTTGGTAGAGGTGGTGACGATAAGGTAAGATGGTGGACTCTTTTACGTGGGGAGGAAACCCGACTCCAAGTCTAGTGCCACATAAAAGATATTTTTGAGGTGTAGAGCGCAGGGTGTCGGCTGAGACGATGAGGGTATATCCCTTGGCGCTGTTCTTTAAGTGCAAGCTAATGGCAAAGCCTCACTAACCTTTTTTGGATAACGAGAATCGATTTATCGAGATTTATATCGATTTTAAACGAGATATCGATTTAAAAAATGTGTTACTTGTGCGGACCTGATGTTTTACCCACAGAGTAGGAGGAGAGTCTATAAATTAGCTCGTCACTGCTAACCTTACAGTCGAGTATCGTTGAGTATTCGAGTAGCTAACCTACTTCACTCATACCGCGCGTATATGGGCATGCTGACCGAGTCCCGCTAGCATCGTACGGCCTAAAATTGACGAAAATACATATATCTTCTTCGTAGGCCTTGAACGACATGTCTATTCTCTCGAAAGCTTTTCCGCCTGTATTCTTGCTGATTCTACTGACACCCACACGCGCACATACTCTCTCGACTGGATCGTAGCCTAGCCCGTTGGCCGATTTAATACACCCTCTGGTCCCTATCACCCAGAAGAAAGAAATTTTTGCGGCCCGCTCCGAGTTCCTCCCCTCCCTTCCTCTCAGTGGGGTAACGGCGGCTGGATGGTGAAGGAGAAAAAGGGTGGGCATTCAATTTGTGTACCCCGACGCACTAGCGCCTCGTTCTGTTGACGCGGGAAATTATTCACGTCCACATCCGCTCGCAACGCATTGAACCTGAGAGAGGGACGCCGCCCTATTCCTCCGTCCTTCCTATCCCCGTGTCCTACATTGCCTCCATCACCTCGCACGCTTCCCTCTCTTCCTTATCATTTACGTGTTGCTGATGCAAGCATGGCACTCCCGCCCCGAATCCTTTTGGTCCCCAAATACTCCCACCGTCGAAGTGCGATGGTCGCGCGAAATGTTTGCCGTCCTCGTCGATCCCATTGCGGGTTTAATAGTGAAAACCTATCTCTCATATTTATACGTTCATCCTGGAAGTCTCACTCATAGAATTCTTTTAATTACCTTTGTCTCATGAATGTTCCTTCCAGACCATGCTTTGAATGCTGTTATTAGAAACATTTGAGCGCACGGAAATCGTAGACCAATAAAAAAATTGAGTTTAAAAATTCAGATACCTCTTTTTGAAAAATGCCACGGAGTGCTGAAACCTGGGTTGGTTTTGAATAAAACGTGTGGATTTTTTTTTACCGATTTTGATCTTTTTCAATATGAATATTCGTAATCTCCGCCAGTTTACGCCAGTAACTATTTCCTATATTAGTATAGGATATATTCTGAGTGTCAAATAGAACAACTTCCGAACTAGCTAGAGAGCTAATAGCCGATTCTGTATCATTAAATCATGTTAAATAGTTTAACGGGATGGAGTAAATGTTTATAAGGTAGGCATCGAACGAGAGGACCACTTTGGAGAAGTGGAAACGTATTCGTTAATTGAAGGAAATGTGTCACAAATGGCGACGAATGTGAGGGTTCTCAGGGATAGGTTACCAGTGTTCGTGTGAAATCCAGGCTCGTTCCATGGTTTTACGCTTTTATCTCTCTTAGCCTATTGTACCATCTCCTTCTCGCTAATAAGTGGCTATATTATTTCCGGGCCTTCCTACCTATGCCTAAATCAACCACAATAAATGTATGTTTTTGGCGGTGGTTGGACGTAGGTAAGGACGCTTAGTCCTCAGATATAATGTGTATTCATCCAAGAGATACATTGCCCAGTACTGACAAGTGCATAGGACATGTGATATAGGTACACACAAGTTATATTACAAAGTTTGCAAAGAGAAAACATTAGAAATTTGGCATCAAGTATTCTTTGATGCTATAAAAACACTTGTCAGTAAGGTATTGATGGGCAATTTTATTAAATGCTGGTATTCTCTTCTTTTTTATACGATCCGGTAGTTGTTATACAATTTTACGCACATAGACCTCGGACCATTTGCTGCCATGGATAGATTGGCTGGCTTTACATGTAAGTTGTTACTTTGTCTGGTATCGCAGAAGTGGATACTACTATTCATTTCAAAATCAGCACTCTGATTTTTACAAATAATACAGAATGGTAAATATGAATACAAGGAACAAATAAGAGTTTTATGTTTTTGAAGAGAGGTCGACAGTGGGCATAATAATTTTTGCAACACGTCACTCTTTCATCCTTTTCTGAATCTTCAATACACTCTGATGGTGAGACGGCAGTCCCCACAACACAATACCATGCGAAATTCTCGAATAAAATAATCCATAATATAACATTAACAAAATCTTTCTGCTAATGGAATGTCTTACGATAGATAGTGAGTAGAACGCTGAATTTAGCTTTTTCATTAAAAACAGTACATATTCATTCCATTTCAGGCTATTGTCAACATTAAGGAATGCAATCCCGGAGAGATTTTTTAATCATGGGATTACGTGATTGTGATTTCCTCAATCCCGGGATCCCGGGATTTAACTGAAGTATCACCTGCACATATGGAATTAAAATTCAAAATCAACTAAAATATCACCTGCACAAATGGAATCCATATTAATATTACTCAAATTTTAATCAACATTGATTAATAAAAAGGTTATAATTATTATAAACAACGCCACACAAAGTTTAGAAACAGAGGAGTATCTTCACTGATGATGATGATACTGAAGCATTGAAATTCGGGTCGTGCGTTTGTTTTAATTTGTTTGTGTTTTTTTATTTTTTTATCTTTGGTATCAAAATTGTAAAACCCTCTAAAGTTACTAAAGAATAGGTTTTACTAAAACGTAAAACAAAACAGTTTTTCTTGGGAGATAAAAAATGAAGCACCAAGAGCAATAGCAATTGCTCTTAAATTGAAAGAAATTGTAGACTTTAAAAAAAAATCAAACAGAAACTCTAGAATTAGGTTATCCTCAATGAAAAGTCACTTACAATTTTTGTTATGTTTTCTTAAGTGTTACAATGTTTTCTTAAATAGGCCCTTAAAAAACAAAGTGCAATGCCTTGTCACTCATTCTTGACCTATATTTATTGCAAAGAAAACCCGCTGATGGAAAAGCTCTTTCTGATTCAACACTAGTGGGAGCAATAGACAGTAAGTGCTCGTAATTAATTTGCATATTTTCTCCTCTCCGTCCACTTTCGCGGCAATTCTCTAGCTTTTGAACTGTTGATAATTCTAGGTCCTTTGAACTGCAGCTGGGATAATATTGTTTGGGAGGAATCAAACCTTGGGTAATGACCGAATCAAGTTCCTTCTTAAGGAGGAACTTGCGCATCAAAGAACTGCATCCTTATGATTTATATCATTTGCGATAATGAGTGAATTTAGGTTTAGTGATACCATTTGTATTTCAAAATATGTATTCAAACGATCCATAGGGTAAAATATCATGCAACAATATGTTAAATAAAAGTTTTAGGTACGCAAAGAAAACTAAACATAGCAATATTTTTACACCATTCGTTAGGGAAAACGATGAACAATAATGTATGTTAAAATCAGGGGAGGTTATCGGGCATGCCTTCAATGATGATTCCTCCTTAAGCTCATCCGAACATAGTGAACCACTCTCTGATTATTTAGCAGCTGACTCTCTCTCTCTCACTATTAAAGCCGTCAGTATATCGACTTTTTCATATTAAAGAAGCTTGTTCTTCTTCTAAAATTTTAATGGCATCATCATTACGAATTCTAAGCAAGTTTTATTTCAGCATTTTTTTTAGGTTCGTTAGTGTTAACACAATATAAATTCCCCAAATCATGGCCCCTAGCCCATGAGCCACAAAGACGGTTCCGTAAAAACCCCTGATGAATCAGTTCGTGTCTTCAGTACTCGATTCTGATAGGAAGATTTCATTATTCCCCAACTCAATATTCACATATTTCAGATTTTGCATCAAGAATTCCAACACAGCCTCACACTTCAAAAGATTTGGATACCTTCGCCAAAGCGCCTCCACAGTAATTTTCACTGGCGGCAGTGTTGCAAAAATGGAAGAAGCAAGCTCATATTCACACTCATTAAATGATATTTCGGAATTGAGATTAATAAAGGCCTTCATCTCGCAAGTTTTTAGTATTCGAAAACGTAACATCCTGTCAAATTAAGTTGTCCCATTGAGTTTTCACGTCAATGACAAGAGCTCTTTCCTCAACAAATTTTTCAATCACATATTTTTGTAGGAATCTGTCGTTTTTTGAGAGTGATTTTTTTGAAGAGAGGTAAGTACTACTTTCTTCATATTTTTGGATCAAAATCTTAATGTTTTGTTCTGTTTGTTTACTCGCGCCTCCATCTTAAATAGGATCATCCACGTCTGTTTCATCACTCGACGGAATTTCATCGCTGTATAGGTCTTCATCGCTGAATTTACTTTCTTCAGATTCGACTTCTTGTCCTACTTCAAATCAATCTTTCTTTGTTACATTTTCCACCATCAGATTTGTACATTCATACCGTTAACGACTGCAAGGTGTTTACCATGAGGAAAACAAAGGTGATGAATTGGTATTTACCTACCAACCTTTGGCGTAACACTTGCACCGTCAGTGATGATTGCGAAAATGTCTTTTTATAAAGAAATTTCATACTCTCTCAATTTACTTTTTTAAGTTCAATATACACTTCTGCGGGCATATTTCCATTAATTCAGATAAGCTCCAAGTTCCAGATATTTTATTCTCTTTCAGAGGAGTGAACTTTAATATTAATATAGCTTCTGTTGCGTGGCGAAGTCCATTCATCGAAAGTTAGACAAAATTTTCTGGTATTTAGTCCATCTTGTTTAATACTGGCAATCACTGTCTTTAAGTAGCGCACCGTAAGCTCATTTCCATTTTTCTTATGTATTGCAAATTATGAAAAATTACTTTTTGCAATAAAATGTATTAGTTAATGAACTCAGACGTCTAACATGTTGCATTTTATATCCAAGAAAACTTACTTACTAGCGCTGCCTGTTAGCAAAAAGGTGTACGGAATCCCGGAATACCGGGATTTGTATATACTAAATCCCGGGATTTCGGGATTGTCATTTCATCCGGGATCCCGGGATCTCGAATCCTGGGATTGCAATCCTTAGTAAACATGGAGTCCTAAGAACTTAAAATAATAAACAGTATTTAAAAGACTACCCTTTGTCTGAAAAGAGTCAATATCAATTAAGGTGTGGAAGTAGAAAAAAATATTGCTTGTGTTTCTTCTATGCTTAGAACTAAATAATTGCCTTCACACCAAGAAGTCATACATTTCAACGACATTTCACCAGATAAAACCTGATCACGTCATGTTTACTAGATGCCATAATACTCGCATCATCTGCGTATATAACACATTTATTAGAGGCATTTATCTGTAGCTGCCCAGGTTGATCATTAATAAAAGTCAAGAGCAATACAGGGCCAAGCACTGACCCCTGAGGTACTCTGTTTTTCCTCCGGCGGAGAGATGGATATTCCCGTCACTTTGGTAGGCAACCCTTTGAGTCGATTTACAAGATAGGACTTCAGCAAGCTTAATGCCACACCCCTCATGCCCAGCAACTTACATTTTGCAATCAACTTACTGTGGACAAAGGCATCAATTACCCTGTTCAAATGGAAAAATATGCTCTTAACCTTACACTTTGAGTCAATATCTTGAATTACATAATCTACAGCTTCGAAAAGAGCAAGATTTGTTGACTTTCCCATACAGAAGCCAAATTCGTGATCTGAAAGGACATTTGAATATCAATATATTCTAACAGTCTTTTACAGATAACACATTCGAGAATTTTACTAATTTGGGGAATCATAGATATCGGTCTGTAATCATTTAAAATTTTCCGGTCACTTTTGTTCTTGTAGAGATACCTTCGCCGTAGTTAAGGCATCCGGGTACATGCCTTTGGTCAGGGACTGATTCACAAGCATTTGCCATGGGGTTAGTATAAGGTCTTGCAGTCTTTCATTAATTTACCTGATACACCATCAATGTCAACAGATTTTTTCCCAATCTTATCAAGATAAGTGCATAATTCTCTTTCACTACAGGGTTTTAGATACATAAGACTCTGTTGGTTGGCGTTTGCCCATAAGGCACAGGATGAGATGTATTTGGCAGAGACAAAGAAAACTTTGTTAAATAGTTTGTTATGGATATTTAACCTGGGTCATTGATTATATTATCATTACCATCATTTACCTGAGGAGGCGATGAGGCAGTATTTAAGGAGATATTACTTTTTATGACGGAACTTTTGAAAAATTTGAGGCATACGTACTCCGCCTATCATTATACTCCTTTTTTATCGCTTCAGCGAATACCTAAATTCCCTTTTCTGCTGGGTGTAATGCTGGTATGATGTGCCATCACTAGAATATTCAATATATGAGATTACATTGCATACAATTTCTTAGACATAGTGCGAATTTCAGGAGTTATCGAGTTTTTCATGTTACCACTCCTAAATTTCACCGGTCGATACGGAAAAGCAATGTTTAAATAATGGAAGAAATTACTATAAAAAGCTTTGAGATTCTCATTCAGATTGACCAACTGAAAGATCCTCAACCAGTCATGTTGTTTTAATAACACACGAAAATAATTAACTTTGGATTCACTAAAGAACCTCTGATATTTTAAGGCATTGGATGGTTTAACATTTTTGCATTGACAAAAAGTGGACGTAACTTCTGAATGATCAGACATTGCAGGATCAAACACCAGGATCAGGATTAGTGTTTGATGTGATGACTCATGATGCAACCGAGGTGATTCATGGGCGTTTAAGGAGCATCTACTGACCGGCTGAGGATTCATTATTTTTCTGAAGATATTTCTGCACTAATACAGGATGATCGAGGTCGGTGTAATATTTCTTTAATATGAAAATATTTATAGAGGGCAATACTTTCTGCCAGGCATTTGAAGCAGCAAGTTTAATTATATGAGCTCATTCTTTTATCTTCGAAAACTGAAATTAACGGCTATGTAGACTGCGTTGATACTAATTATTTTTAGGGAAAAAGTTAGTTTGGCTGAAGTCATCGTAAAGTTTTCCTTTTCCTACAAGAATGAAATAGAATGATACTAGAAATTTATGGCGCACTTGCTCTTTCGCAAAAGTATTCCTTGCTATAATGTAAGTACCTACTCCGCCTCCATTGGCCCAGAAATATATCCTCCGGAGTGATTTCATCTAGAGGCGATTGTTTTCTAAGAAAACCACTAAGGTATTGAAAAAACTTTTAACAATTATTTGAATTGAAGATAAAACCTTTTATGACTTAATCACGCCGCTTATTACAAAAAATCCGTTCCAGCATATTTCTAACGTAATTGCAAATTCAGGGGAAAAGTCGTGATTTTCGGTTCTGTAATTCTGATGTGGTTTTCTGTTATATGATACAGCGTTGGCTTCCAGTACACTATGTGGGTATGAATGAAAACGTATGAACGAAATGAGGCATTGGGTTTTGGAGGGCTGAGTACACGACAACCGAACGTAAATAATACTCTGCATAGAAACCTAGGAAAGAATATACATATCAGTTCGTTTATGCCACCCCGGAAAATATCAAATGCACTTTCAAAATTTTAACATTTTTCATGCGTTGAATACATTTCGGAAGCAGCCTCTTCAAATATGGACGCAATTCTAATTACGCGATTGAATGAAATAATGTATAACTTATGGCTATAATTGTTAAATAAAACCAAGAGTACATTTCGGTGAAGACTTGCACTTAGCTTTTTATGCAATGTAAGAGAGGGGTGATTCAGTAAACCTAGAGACATACTTCATTGTCTCCTTCCGCGTATCCTAGGGTTTTTGTATTGGCTTGAACATCGTTATGTGTCGCTGATTATACTCAGTTTTGATTGATGACGTGGATGATAGTCTCGCTTAGATAGCTCAGTGACTATTTTTCTACCCGTTCCTCGCTATTTCGGAGCACTCACACCAATTAGCAAAGCGGCTGGGCCCATCTCATCGCCGGGGTGTTAATATGGCGGGTGATTAAAGTTTCGTCCGTGAGGAGTGGATGCTTCCTGCCTCTGTTGACACGCTCCCGATGTATTCGATCCGGTAGGGAAAACGCCTCGCCTTCTTGGTTCCCCCCGTACTATGTTAAATCCTGGTATCTGTTTCCTCCGCCCACACAGCCACTTCTTCGCCACTGTCAGCGGTATTCTCCTCCTTTCGTGCCATCCACATCAACCCTCTTTCGTCAGAAGCACCCTTTCCACCGTCCCAAGCTACTGAGGGTGTTGCGTCAATGTTATCCCAATCCACTCCTCTGAATAGTCCTTTAGTTTAGATACTACCCCTTTCTCTCTATACCATGTCATACGAACAGCATCATCCTGCAAAAATCGTTAGATTTTTGGTTACTTCACATGCTACAAGAATAATTTTATGAGTATGCTTAATTGGAATTAAAGCTATCTCTTTAACCAATACGTTATTCCAAGAATAGGATGATGGAAAATGGGCATTGTATATTTTTAATTTAAGATTTATTTTTCTCTTTAAAATTTTGTGCATTGTTTGCAGTAATTTTATCAAAAATGTTAAATGTATTCTATGCTAGTTCTTAGCATGCAATATCATAGAATCACAATTACAGACACATCACATCATGTGTCCGTATTTTTTACCGCCTCCAATTCATCGTAGAATGGATAAAAATATTCGAGGCTTGAATCCCCGGGTCGAATCAGATTTTTCTGTAGTTTGACGGTCCTCACTTGATTGCTGCTTTGAGGATACTTAAAGTTCAATGCTCCGTCAGTTGGATGAAATGTAACACAGTGGGTCCTACGTCGCATCGCTTTTATTTACGAATAGGTTAATGTCAATGTCAAGTTGTGTCAAGTTTATCTACACCATTCTTCCCACGCTCCCTGAATTTTCCTCTCTTTCCTCGTACACAGTTATCCTCATTGGCCCGAACAACCTTAGCTATCGGTCACCTCTCCTCATGACAAAACAAACAAATGTATCCCCCATTATCAAGTGGAGAGTGATAACGTTTTCTTCATGAATGTGAGGCGACTGTGAATATTTTTTGTGATGGAATAAGCAAGTGTAAATCCTAAAAAACATTTCCGGTCGATTCTGGCAGGGAGAGCTGTGCTCCAGGGGTAGCTGAAATCCACCCCTCTAAATAATTTCTCAGTCCCAACCACCTCTCTTTCCCCTTTTACACCTCCCAGGTCCTATCAAAATCCTTTTAACGTCCGAGCCCTCCCCGGGAAACTTTTCAGGAGGGCGCGATGACGGGGTGTACCCGCTCACACATTCCCGCCCATTGCCGGTGAGGGAGCTGTTTTACAAAAAGGGAGAGGGCTCTTGCTCCCTCCCCCCCCCCCTGCCGCCGTAGCGAGAGACCTGTGCCGTACAAAATAACGTCGTCCCGTCCTTGTCGTCGCGGATCATTGTTCCTCGCTTAAGTCCCCCGCGTCGCAAAGTTACCAAATTTGTGTCGTCGCCCCGCGGTTGGGACAGTTGGGGGAGCGGATGTGGACGCTTTGAAAGGGAAGGCCTGCCAACCAAAATGTGACGCCGCTCTCGAGGGGTTGCCGGGATGTACGTCAGCCTTGCGGGCTGGGGACGGTTGCGTTCAACTCTCGCGGGCGACAAATGTTTCCGCAGTTACCGATATCGGGGTAAACAGCGCTCGGGCAAACTATGATCGTGTGTTTTAGCAATAAAATTCACCGCGAGGAAGCTACCCTTGAAAGTTATCTACATGAGTGAGAGCGAAGTTTGGTCCTCGAAATATTTTGTGGCTGGTAAGTTTACGTATTACATAACTTTGCGTATTCCCTCAACCTTTAGTTTCTTCAAAAATTAGTTTGGCATTGGTTGAAGCGTAATTAGAGTAACGCGTTTGGGGATTAGTTTGTGATTGTTTATAAAATGTTCTGATAGTTAGACTACTGAAACTTTTTTCGATTAATATCATCAAGTTGCCTATTATTTTTTTGATTCTTTGACTGAAAATAGTAGATATGTGTTTTATTTCCCAACCCACAAAATGTTGAGTATGGAATTAGTAGTTCTACTTACCTCTTACATAGCTAGCCGACATAATTCTCAATGAAAGTTCATCCAAAAAAAATTATTCATTTCTCCTCAATGTGATATGTATTTTCAGCACTGTGGAAACGAAGATTCTTACTTTATTGCCAACAAAGAGAAAAACTTCTGGCAGAAGTATTAGCTATTCATTTTTACTTTTAAAGCAATTTTCAAGGCTTTCATGGCCAAAATAACATTTTACAACGCGTAAGATGCGACGTATATGTTTGACTTCCTAAGCTTAAACATTCGAGACTTATTAGTGCTACAACCTGGCGTTATTTCGATCAACAAAAACCGATCTTCGCGGCTCCTAACGCAAATCATAGTGAGATTCTTGCAAAGGCCATAATCTCCTGAATCCGATCCGTCTGCTTGCAGAGTTTTCGTCCTATCCCGGCCGCTAGAAAAGTTGCCCATTCTTCCCTCAAGACCTCAAGCAGTGAGAAACAGGCCTCGGTGGAAGCGGTGTTCCTTCTCCTCCTTTTCCTCCGGCCCGCTTTGACTTCTACTTCTTCCCACTCCGTTCTCCTTTTTGGACCGACCAGAAGCGGCGGCAACGGGAGGAAGTGGCAGCCTTCGTCTCTCCCAACCCACCCACCACGTCTCCGCGCCCCCCTAACCCCCTCCTACATCCAGCTCCTGGCCCATAAATCAACCTCAATGGGAGTGCCACCGTGACAGGTGGCCCGCGAGGGTGAAACGGTGCGGGTGGTGAGGGGAAGTTGGAGGAAAGGGGAGAAAGGAGATGGTTGAAGGGGGGTTAGGGGAGGTTTTTAAGGGGGAGAGAATCGCGGGAAGGAGGTTAGCGTTTGCCTTTCGGTTACCTTGCTAGGGAGGTTATGGTTTTGGGTAGGATATGTGGCTGGATATGTGCTATGCGACTTCTGTGGGCAGGGTGAGACATGGGAAGAAATGGTTAGGGCCTTAGAATGACCTTCAAAAAGTGGCGTGCTAAGTGGTGGGGGGGGGGGGGGGAGGGTAGGAGCAGGAATACTAGTCGAGGGTTTCAGGAAGTAAGTATCGCGGGGCGTAGTGGGGCTCCGTTGAGAATGAGGCCTTGAAGAGGGGACGTGGATAAGGCGGGCGTTGTCGGCCGTTGGAGGTGAAGAACGATTTTCTCGTGCAGTACGTGACTCGGAGGCACGTTTCTGGATCGCACTCGGGAGAAATAGAGTGAGTGTGCCATTATTTTCGTGTCTCGGTGTTGGTTTAATAAAAATATAAACGCCCACTTTTGTTTCCAGAAAATGATTGAGATATGTTTGCGTGAGCTTCTTCGCAACTTATCAGAGTTTCAGTGTGATCTATTTGAAGAAAAATTATGTGATAAAATGACGGTGACTCCGCAGACGAAATTTTAAACACCACCATTATAAATAGAAAATAGAGTATCCACGTATGCTGAAATGCTTTGCGGTGCTTTGGTGGAAGGAAATATTTTAATTTGCCGAGAAACCATTTTCCTAAATGAATCCATTTTCAAAAAGAAAAAATGAATACATGCGGTAACTTAAAGTTTATTAAGCAAAAATCACAAATGAAAAATAAATATTTCAAAGAAAGACTTAATTCTTAAATTACTAAATAATGCAGTACGACGCATATTAATGCGCTGTTAATTTGATAATTTATTCGTCAATCAATAGTTAAATGTTTGTAAACTGTGTCCATATATTTCCTTCTTGCAAAGGCATGCATTTCAATTACAAAATTTAACTCTCTGACTTCTAATGCTAAATTATGACAGTGCCTCCATTGTAGAAAACATATGCGTGGAAATATACGAAGAGATTAAATAAGTGTGTTTCCTTTTATGAAAGATATATGACCAAGAGTAAGATCCGTATACTGAGAACTACTTCCACATAGAATCGCAAATAGATACGACCGATGGATTGGCCTGCATGATAAATGAAGAAGGTTTGTTGCAGAAATTTACATGCACCTAAATGTCCTCAATATGTTCCTGATAATTGCTCACATTCACCATGTTTCGTCTACCTTTTATTGAATCCATATGAACCATTAGCATCTGACTTGCGAATGTTTTCAGCAATAAGTGTCATTTGAAATTTTTGGCTCATGAAAGAAAAATCAACGAATGGGTTTGGATAGACGAAAAACATAAATTCTTCCTGAATAAAGCAAAAAAAGGGTTTTTTAAATTTGCCATGCAACCCTTATTTTAGCGAGAATGCTAGGAAAGCCAATAGCTAAAATAATTGGTTCTGCGGCTGCAACTTGAATGAAATGAATGAAATTTGGGTATCATGGTTTTCACTGTATAATCTGAAGTTTGAGAATCATTTAGGTTCAAGTACCTTTTACAGCTCAACTGTATTCCAGAATGTGTTAAATTTATTGTAAACGAGCTTAGTTTCATAGTTACTTTGCCAAAAGGAGGTGATTTTTTTCAAACGTGTATCCTAACGTCACAACTACCCTGGAAATCTGAGTTCAATCAATTCAGCCACCCTCTTCCTCAACCACGTTCATCATTCACAACTGGGGGCGCACGTTGGTTTCCTTATTGCAGAAGGAGACGGTTGGTTGTAAAAGAGAAGGGCAGATAAATTTTTTTTTGTCGGTGGGAGGTGCGTTTTCGAGTGTGGGGTAAGGGGAGGCTGAGTTGGCGCGTGAGGCCGGTGGAATCTGGGGTCCTGGAGAGCGCGCATTTGCGTCCGCTTGGTATGCATTGCGTGTGGCGTGGGCACTCATTTAGCCGGAGGATCTCCTCCTACGCTGAAGAACTCGGCCCGTCTGACTCTACCCTCTTTTTTTCCCCTTCCCCCATCCCTCCCCCCTTTGCCCTCCCACCGCCAGGTCTCCACCACTGGACCCTTCGCATCTCATGCGTCGCATTTTTTGTGTGCTGGAGTGTCCACTAACTCTGCGTCGCGCTCCTCGTTGCCCTCCACTCCAACCCCCGTACTGACCCTTAGGAAAGCGTCCTTTTGACTCTCTCCCTTTCCCGGTGCCGAGTCAAGTACCCTCCTAACTTTACCCTTAAGCTTCACCAGTTTTTCCCTCCAATATCTCCCTCTGCTAATGGCTATTGGCAAAACCTTTAACCGGGTGGGGATTTTGTGTAAAGATCCCCTCCCGAACTTCGTCGCGGTCAAGAATGACAATTATACTCTCGGTGTTTCTTTAGCGTTATGGCCAATGGGGTTTGGATAGTATTTTTTACCGTTTCCCTGTATGAGTGGAACATAAGGGCCTCCGATAAAGATGCAAGTGGATTGTAATGGGGCCTGCGGAGGTATTTCCGATGGCTTAAACGTTTTTGCTTTGAAATCCCACAGCAGGGATCCGCAGATTGCATGCTTTGGATATCAAGGCATATGAAATATTTTGTTGACGCCCATGGAAGATAAAAAATCGCTTTATGCATAATTTGTACCCTTTTGGAGCTTCAGGAGAAAGATATTGTCACGGGAGATTGAAGAATGTAATTTATGTCCTGATGCATGAATTTTCCTTTCCTTCAAATTTTTTGTGAAAGCTGTAGGCATAAGCGACGGTGTTGTTTCCTAAAACGATTATTTAAACTTTCTAGTCTCAGTATGCTAAATATAACGTCGTAGTGTTGCTGATTCATGTAATAACGACGAGAACGTGGATTATTATTCTCAGCAATTAACGCCGTAATTTTTCTTTAGGAAATTTTTACTATTTAAAGAAATAATGTATTCGGTTTAACCACTACCTCCATCTGAAAATACTGTAGATTTTATTCGATTTTTCCGATAACACCTGGTAAAGATACTTCTTATATCCAAAATGACTACGGATTACGTAGTATTTATCCATTAACTGTATTGAGCCAGGTAGCCTTGCAGAACTCAGGGTGTGAATCATGACATGCAAGGCGTTGATTAGCATAATATCAAAGATCTTAATGGTTAACGGTGAAGAAAATGAGTAAGATGAGTAATCAAAAAGAGAACGAATGAGAAAAGGAGATTTAGTTTGCATGAATTTCGGTTTTTATGGAAATAAAATTTGTTAAGGAAATTCAGTTAGCACGGTTACCTATGTAGGAATATGCCCAGTTCAGGAAGGAAATTTTGTGAAGATATATGCCTCTCATACCTGGTCATGTTTAAGTACTTTAATTCCTGTGATCTACACTAATGGACTGTAACTTGTAATTTCCAAAAGGTCATGAAATTTTTGATTAACACTGTAGTAGTCCACAGAAGTAGGTTGGCGTCATTGATCGGTGTGGTCAGTGTCAAATCCGTCTCTTGTACATACCTTTGTACTGCCGTAAACACCTCAAGTTAGAAACAAGGCCATGGTTTCATTGGAATCCAGTCTTTTTGCTGAATTTCAAGGACCATAGAGAATTTTAATAACTTTCTTTAGTCAGATAATGTATTTGAAAACGTACTGCCACGTAAAAGATTATTTTTTGTTGATTGCTATAATGTAAGTATAATTATGCGTGGTGCAAAATGACCTTAGTTGTCGACGCAGCCTTAACTCCTAAACCGACATACCTACCTGTTGTTGCTTGCCCCGAATGGTACATTTTCCGTAAAATTACCGGTAAGACTACGTTAAAAAGCTCTTTCGAAGTATAAGTTCCCCAATGACGTATTACCAGTATAGGCACACTTTAATCATTCTACTTTCACATATGCAAACGGATTTCAAATCTAAATAGGGTCCTTGTTGCCATATCAGTCTGTTTCTGTGCGTGCGAGCGAGTTTTTAAACCAGACGTTCTAATTTTGTTTAATTTTTAACCATTAACAATGTTTTTGTTGGTAAACACTGATAGAACTGTGTCCCTTCCAAGGGAACATCTAATGCAGAACTCAATTCGAATTGCGTTTGAGACTATCATCGAATTTCCTTCGTCATTCATCAAAATAGGAAACTTGTTACAGAACATCCTGACAAATAGGCAACATTTCATCTCATGTGTATTGCTATATTGCATAATGCAATCGGATAACGTACAATCTCGTACGCATTAAATGCAATGGATTATACGATAGATTATTCTCAGCGTTCTCAGCCAACCCTTCGGGAAGAATAAAATTCTGAGTTAATAGTTATCGCTCAGCATTAGCACTGTAGTTATTATATGAGTTCTAGTTTATGTAGTCAGTTAATATCGCATGAAATTGACACTGATTGACACTAAAAATAATTAGCAATTTTGTTTATGCTTACCTAGAAGGAACACAACACCTATCGTAGCGTAGCATCCGTGTGAGTTTTTAGTTTGATGAAGGCATTATGCTGCGCCTTTTGTGTGCTAATTGAATAGAGTTATCGCCGATATCAGGTCTTAAATGATAGGTGACAGTCAATTAGAACTGCTTCAATTGGCGGTTGTTATTTCCTATAGTTAGGTTTGGAGTATCTTCTTCGATATCTGATCCTTGTGCGCACATTTTATTTCGGAAAGTTGTGTGTCGGAAACAGCATACACCATTTACCTCTGATTCCTCAAATGTTTCATTGCGTTTCTCATTTTAAATCCGAGTTTCAGTGAACTCTCTTTGGAAAACCATTAGGCCGATAGGTTTCGTCGTTTCTCAACTTAAATTAAATGCAAACCAAATAGAAATTTCACCTTGACCTCATTTTCATTGCTCCGCGACTCTAGTTCGATTTTTTACCCTGACTCCTCCAGCCGTCAATATCTTCTGGCAGTTCAAGGGGTATGGGTTTGACGAAAATGTACTCTTCCTCAGTCAGTTTTTCTCTTTATCCTTTGTCACTTTAGTATTCGCCTTACATATTTCTACGTAATTTGCCATTTGCAAATATGGCAATGTTTATTATTTTGTCTGCGGAATGTAGTGACAATATCATGACCTATTCCCTCTCTGATACGCATCGTTCAACCCAACGGTTGGTTCCGTTGGTCTGGGTCACTCTGTACTCCGAATAATATATGCAAAGGCGTTTAGAATATAGAAATTAGGATTTAGGGGGTACCCTGAGTCACTTGTACTGGTCGTTTTACTCTTGTCATTTTGCTGTGAAGCCTGATGCATTGAGCATGCATCATGTTAAGCAACGAATCGCCTGCATGCAAAACTTTCCAAATGGTGGATGACTATGGAAAATATACTATTTATAATATATCCATGCTTTCGTTCATACAGTTACTTAAATTGCCGCTGCCTTAAAAGTTTCAATGCCTCACTCAGTGAGTAACATACTTAAAGAGTATTTCCAAGATTTTAACTTTGAATTAAGAACAGTGACCCAACGGTCTGGCCCTAGGCTTTCATTCACTTCTATTTCCATAACAACTTTCGATATATTTTGAGTTAAAACTACGTGGTAAGTGTAGTCCTCGGAGCACTTAACCGTTCTGTGAGCTTATCGACACCCTCATTTCAGCAGTTTTCTTGCTTGTCGCGACGTTACTGCATCGCTCGTGAACTCTTCTCTGACGTAATCCAAGGATTAACTTCCTCTCCCCTTTTTTTACACCTTAACCCCCCTTCCATCCCTTCGAACATCTGCCTCCTTGCTTGAATATTTTACCCGCTTCATGAGCGAGGCTCGTTGACCGAACAAGTGTTTACTCGTCTAAAAGTCACACTGCTCCGCGGTGTGCTCGGCTTGCTCCACATGTGGCGATAATTCCACTTTGTCTCGTAAATTACGCAAACACACAGAGGGAGGGAGGCCTGGTTTGGGAAAGGAGGCCGAAAAACGTTCGTCGTAAGCATTCGACGGCGCTTAGAGACTGCGACTCTCACTGCTCACGTTCTACTTTGTCATTTATCCTCTTCCGCCACCTCCTCGTTTAACACTGGCACCCATATCTGGGGCAATAGCTCACCAAATACACCGAAGCAAAGATAATTTGCGCATGAGTATTGAGAACGCGTTTCTTGGATGGGAAGATTAGCTCACGGCCCAAGTTGCTAAGTTACTCTGCATCGAAGTGAATGTGAAATTCTAGCACCAACGTAATAACAGTGGTACCACTTTAGGTGGATGTGATTTGATATTTAATTACTTTACAATTTTTTCTTGGAATTGGATACCTTATCTTTTTGGATGCAAACAGAATTTTTTGTTGGTGCTTACATTCCGTGGAAAATCGTTGTTTACGTACTGATATTACTGTTTTTGGTGAAAATTGATGAAGTCCGTTCTCATGACAAAAAATATTCTTCCATGTGATGAATAATTTCTCCCTGACGTAATAGATTTTAGAATTTAATTAATTTCATCAAATGTGCATTCCAATTTCTTTGCTTCCCTCCGTAAATTATCGTTCAAAAGTTAATGAATTGTCGGTAACATAAAAAATACATTAATCTAAGGAATGTTATATAGCATAGTAATCACACCCTGTCGCATTTTAATGACTTGCTGAATATGTTCTAAATTTAACCAAAATTTTTCGCATTATATTTATATAAATTTTACTCATTTTATGATGCACTACCCAAATACAGTTTTTTTACATTAAAGTCGCTTCCACTACAGCTGAACAAATTTTACCCTCCAACAGATAGGGACACAGCGGTGCGGGAAATATTTCGCTGGAATCATCGTCTTTACGGAGCCACAGAATGGCTCTTATTTCAGAAATCTCATTCTTGCCCAAACATTCTAGTCTATTTGTGGTTCCTGAAGTAAGAAAATAGCTCTCTTATAGAGTTTTCCATTCAGTCGTCTCATGAAATATGCTCATAAAAAGGGGAACAAATAATTTAAGGAAGGCCTAGTGCGTCTGGGGCGGAAGATTTTCTAACAAGTAGAGATACAAATAGTGTCATTAAGTATTCAGAAAATGACGTTTCCTGTAATTTATACTGTGTGTAATCATCTTGTTATACAATCCGTTTTAGATATTTTCGTACAATTAATTACCTACATGAAATCGATAGATTCGGCTTTCACTTGGTGAAAATTCATGTTGAATAAGAAGATGCAACCTATGTAAATTTTCACAGACTTTTATTTGTTGGTACAACGCGTTTTGACGCTAAGGTGTCATCTTCAAGTAGGTACAAAGTTTTATGCATGACTCCCGGATATATATACACTTTGGTTAGGGGTGAAGGGAGAGGACGGGGGAGGGGAGAGCACGCGTTGTACCAACAAATAAAAGTCTGTGAAAATTTACATAGCTTGCATCTTCTTATTCAATTACCTATATCTTTCGTCGCGACCTCATCTCTCCTCTCAACCCTCGCCAATTCCATGTCTTCTAAATACGTTCCACCTTGGATACGACCTTTCGAAACGTGCTCAAAAATACCTCCGCTGCGTGCTATTAGGCCCCCACATTCACCTCCCATCACCTCGCCCATATGCAATTTGTGAGTGAAGGTTTGGAAAAAATAAGCGCAACCGGGGTCCCCGCGCGCTGGATTTACTTCTCTGGAGGAACCCGCGTGCATTTATCATTCAGATGCAGCACACGACTCTGAGAGTATGTGTGTGTGTGTGCCTGTACTGGGGACTGTGTGTGTAGTTCGAAGGAAGGAATGGGTGGGAACGGGAGAGAGGGTTGGATATAAAGGAGAAAAAAAAGAGCGCCCCCCCCCCCCCCCCTTCCCCATGATGGCCGAGCTCCTGTAGGGCAGCAGGCGCCTTGTTTTGCGACTGCACTAAATGCAAACAAGGCCATTTAAAGTGGGGGTAGGGGAGCTTTTCAAATGTCTCGGTTCTGATGTCACATCCTGCTCGCGGCGCTCACATTTTGTTCTTGTCAAACTTACCTCCGTACCTCCCCCCCCACAAAGCGAGTCCGGCGGCCCTGATGATGAATGCGGGGCCGCGAATTTCAGCAAAATGCGAGGCGAGTTAAAGCCCGGAGAAGGAGAAGGATCTTTGTTATTTCCACCGCTTTTCTGCGCCGTGAAACCTTTCCAAACTGTCGAAAAAATTTCGTTAAAATCCTTGGGGGGACCCGAGGAAATTTATATCTCGTCTTCCCCAGGGCTATGTTGGACAACGCAGGGCTTTTCACTGAAATAAAAAGTTTTTCACGGGAATGTATTTAATATTTACTTGGACGCTAATCTAGGGAATTAAAATTTTACCTCAGGAGCTGTCACTGACGTTAAATAATGGTACTTACAGAATTTCTTCAAAGCCAGAGTAGGTTTGCTGCAAGAAAGGCCAATGAAAAAACCTTTAAAAACGTAAGAAACTGGGAAAATCATCTCGAGATTACGTCAGTACCTCTCGGATCCACAAAGCCTGATTTCTTTTCGATATATTAATTCCTGGTAACTCTTTAGAATTATTCATTTATAATATCCCTTTATATTATTATATGCATTAATTGTATTAAAATTAGATAGTAAAATATTAATTATAATAAAAATATAATTATCTGCGTCTTTTAAAACGTGTCCGTTAAAATGTTATACATTAATTTAGTGTTCAATTGATCAGTAATTCATCAGTCATAAACTATTTATTTTTTCTGAGTAATCGGAAGGAATTTAATTTAATTAATTTATCTTTGTGGATATGCTTGTACTCTACTATTTAATGTATGGAGCTTCAATGTTTATCCTGATTTGAAATAAACTCAGGGAATTGTATTTTTTACCTAATTACAATTGGATTTAATAGCGTTCATTTTTAAGTAACATTTTTATAAACATTTTGAAACAAGAATGATATCAAATATTTAGAACTACTCAAGACACCATATAAAGTTTTATTACTTATTATCAGTGGGAAGATCTGAAAAATTTGATGTAAATTAAAAGGTATGTACTTTTTCGGTGGAGATAATATGTTTGTGTTTCACAAAATTTAAGTAGGCATATTAAATTGGCACTATGTAGAAGTATGGGTGAGAAGATAAGGATCTCATCTCATATTAAGTTCAACTGGATAAAAATTTGGAATATATGTGATGTAAAAATACAGCATAATGTTGAACGAAACCGTTATATTTGCCGGTTCAGGGAAGTTAGTTCGTTCATTTCATTCGAAATTTTAGAATTCAAATAATTTCTCTTCATTGTTATTTAACGAAAAATGTATGGAAAAATGATGAAAATAGGGTGATTAAGAAGCAGAAAAAGTTCGTAGGGTTTTTCGAATAGTTTGGTCCTATGGCGATGATCACTTTGAAAAACGTACAAGTTTTATGAAACAGGTGACTTGTAGTTTTTGACGAGGTTGCATGCCAAGCATAAAGTGAAATTAAGTGCTGTGGTAATTTCACCAATGAGAACTTCTCTTTTCAAGGATTTAACTCCTTATTCCTGTTACGTAAATCTCTCTTTACATCCTTGCTCCGTACATTTCGTTCGAGACCTTTTCTTGGTCCTTTTTGCCGTTCGTTATCCCATTGGCGATTCCTTGACTAGTTTGCATCTTCTGTCGTCCATGCCTAATTGCCTTAAAGGAGCATACTCCAGTTGTTTACTTTAACGAAATATTCTAAGCCTGTATTTCCAGCAGTAGGTAGGCTACTCTTTGGGTATTATGCCCTATTTACCTATTCTATTCTAACATTTCCTTTTTGATTTGCGTATTACTGTCCACTCTTAATTATTCTTATGATTCTGTTATAATTTAATATTATATTGCGCACATATGCAGGCAAAATAATACCCGTTAGTATGGCCCCATACTGAAATGGGACGTATCTGATTGAATGTTTGAATGGAATACGGCTCCATAATCGAGATAAGCCGCGAATCTTATCTCGATAAGGCGAAAACAAAGGCGACCGGATAAATCAAATATTATGATGACAAAAACACCAATTCGTATTCTCACAGGTACCTATCAACAGATACTGCTCATGTTATTTTTTTCCCCAGTTTTTTCTCAAACAGTGGTTACCATTGTGGTAGAAAGGAACGTCTGTATTTGCAGCTCTAGAAATGAAGCCAAAAAAATCTCTTGGAAAAAACAAACCCTGCTCCTTGGATAGGATCAGAATGATGTAGATGGATGCTATATCCGTTTCCAAACCCTCTCCTTTCTCACGTGGTCACGTGACTGCCGTGCTTTCATTCTGTTCCTCTTCCTCTTCTATTTTCTGACCCACCCTCATTACCTTCCTCCCCACACACCCTATCCCTCTCCCCTGCACTCACTTATCGAAGACACGTCCGGGGAGACAGCGGGACCCTCACGTCCCCTCCAATAAAACAGTTGGCCGGCCATTTTGTCCGCTTTCCCTTTGCGCCCTTTTCCCATCCCCTACCCTCCTCCCTTGTACTCCAATCGTCCCTTCTACTTGCCCTCCCTTTGCCTCTTCCTCCTCCTCCTCTTTTTCCCTAACCGGCCTCACCATTTTCCGCCGCCGTTGCCGACGTTACTTCTCTTCAATCTTCGGCAACGGCGTTCTCCCTCCACGTTCCCTTCTCCAAATTAGGCTTCTCATTTCCGAGGGAGATTCCGACCTTGCAAGCTTGAAAGTAGAGGTCCACTCTTCGTCAAGGAATCCACTTCCTTCAGTCTGGTCGATTGCGGAGATAGATCTTGAGATAGTTATCTTTTTTCGTGTAGTCACTATCGTTATCATTAGATCCTTCAAAAGCATCTATGCTCCCAGAAACTGCCAGTAACCCCTCACTCACAGGTAGAGTGCGGTCATTTGAAGCATCGAACAAAAATAATTTTGATCGTGCTTTAGCTCTCTCAGGTGTGATTGCAAAAACAATAGCCCGAGTGAGCCCTCTATCAAATTCTGTTATCGTACCTAATTTTACTTATCCTTGCTTCACTCGTCATTTGTGCATTGAACCTTCATCATCATCAATCGTCAACCCTAAAATTGTTTTGACGTAGTTCTTCACTCAGTTTTTCTATCGCCTTGCCTCTTCATATTAGCGTATTTTGTTTTGCATGAATGAATGAATTTATTTTCTCCAGTAGCATTACATAAAATATAACAAGACATATATGCATACACTTAGCACGTGGAGATAATTTAGGGTGTCAGAAGGGTACCTGTATATGACACCCTTACAAACATTGGCACATGTGAAATCGAAGAAAATGGAAAAAAAATGAAACAATTTTAGTTTTTAACACTGACAGGGAACTTATTCCTCGCAACATAAGGTAAGCAAAAATTTATGAAAATAAAGAACAAGACAACATAAAGTTAATTTTTTTTAACAACAAAAAATCGTAAGTAGAAAAAAAACAGTTATAATCAGCACAAGTATGAATCTACTTCCTCTTTTTGTAACAACCATTTTGTTAATCTTTTAAGAAAGACAGGTGAACTATTTGCATGAATTATATGGTATGGCAGCAAGTTGTACATTTTGGGCCCTAGATACACAAATGATCTTTTGTACATAGATATGTTGGGTTTGGTATACCTTATAAAGTATTTGTCTCTTGTATTATAACCAGTTTTTTGGATAGTCGTTCCAAACAATATAGGCCTATCACCAGATCGGATGAAAAACATCCTTAATGTTCTGTACAAGTACAAATGCCTTATTGGAAGTAAGTTCAATTTTAGGAATAAAGGAAATGAGTGCTCATAGCGGGTTTTTAAAGTTAGAATTCGAACAATCCTCTTTTGTAACACAACAACTGATTGCAAAGCATTTTTATAGGCACTTCCCCAGCAAATCAACCCATATGTCAACTTAGACTGGGCAAGGGCGCAGTAAATCGCCTTGCGAAAGATTAATGGGCATTTATTGCGAATAAAATACATTTTGGATAAGCAGGACCGTAGCACCTTAGTAACATCTTCAATGTGCTTTTTCCATTTTAAACATTGGTCTACGTGTACACCAAGGTATTTATACACCTCTACCTTCTCAATTTTCGGACAGAAACAACATATTTTATCACAATCAGAGTTGTGATAAATTATCTTCCAATTGTGCACACAGCTATTAGATAAATCATAGCATATAAACTTAGTCTTTTCACTTAATTCCAGTCCATTATAGTCGAACCAATCACGTAAGGTACACAAGTCCATGTTCACATTGTTTTCTAGCTGCTTCCACGTCAACGAAGCATAGCAAAAAGCTATGTCGTCCGCAAAAGCAGTTAATTTGCCTTTGAATGTGTGATCACATAAGTCATTAATATATATTAGAAAAAGGATTGGTCCTAATACAGAACCTTGAGGTACACCAGAACAAATCATTTTGTATTCACTGAGATGATCATTTACTCGTACACACTGGGAACGGTCATGTAAATAGCTTTGGAACCATTTTAGTGAGACTCCACGTATACCCAAATGATACAGTTTACTTAAAAGAATGTCATGGTTCAAAGCATCAAATGCTTTCGAAATGTCAATAAATAAACTAATCACCCTCCTATGGGAGTTTATTGCCGAATACACTTGACTGAAGTGTAAGGCAAGTGCATCCTCTGTGCACTTATTAGACATAAAGCCGAACTGATTTTGACTAAAAAAGTTGCACTTGTTCAAGAATTTAATCAACCTAGATTTAACAAGCTTTTCTAATATCTTGGAAAAAATTGACAGCAATGAAATAGGCCTGTAATTCCGTACTTCAGTTTTGTCACCCTTTTTATGAATTGGAATCACAATAGCCTTCTTAAGTGAACTGGGAAATTCTCCATTTAACAGGCTCAGGTTGCATACGTGAGCAAATACTGGTGCAATATCTTGGATGATAACCTTTAACATTTTAGTATTTATCCCGTCAGGACCTGGAGATTTCCTCTGTGGAAGTGATTTGACTATATTAATAATATCAGTGGGTAAAACTGGCTCTAGGAAAAAAGAACCGGGGGGAGATTGTGTAGCACAAGGGTTTTTCAATTGCTTATTGATGTTTATACGGGTTTTACTTGAATCAAAGATACTAATAAAGTAATTATTAAATTCAGACGCTAAATCAAATGAATTCTTTATTGTTTTACCATTTAATTTCAATTCTAAAGTATCAGGACATGCTGTTTTCTCTCCCACCAATTCCTTTAACAAATTCCATTGTTGTCCAACATTACCGCGAAATTCTTGAAATTTGCTCATATAGTATTCATTTCATGGGTAATGAATGGTTAATATCTAACATGAACCAAATTCTAAATTTAGGAAAACATATTTTTTTACGTAATCTTAGTGAAACATTGATGGGAAATATCAGGTTGAAAATTTTTTATCAATTTTTGCGTACCATTTTTATATTTTTTTTGTACATCCATAAGTTGGTGATATAGAGAGGTATTTTAACATATCAAACTGATAATGTTGAAATGAAAGACTTGGTGATGATCAAATGAAAGACCTGATGATGATGTAGTGTCAACAAAACCCGGGTCGAATTAAAGTTATTCTTTAATTTGTTTCAATTGGAAATTTTTGTTTTTATTTCGATATATATTTTCCGTTTGTGGGCTAAGGTAATGTGTTTTAAGTAATCTAAATCAAATATTCACTTTAGTGATTTCATCACACTGTTTCACTGATCGGAATATTTTTTTAATTTACTCGCAGTACTATTTCTCTTTCCGACGCATAATTTTTATATTCTAGGTTATGTCCCTGGCCCTGTTAGCTAATAGATGCTCAGTTGACAGATACTGGACATTTTTTTGGTTTTCAATGCGAGCTATGGTAGCCACGTGGGTGACGCGCTAGAATGGTTACCCTAGGTTCGTCGGTTCGAGTCTGGCCTCAAGGATGACTGTTGTGTTTTACTAAGGCTTAAGATTAGTATTAAATTTGTTTGGATGCTACGGTATGATGTTAGCATTTGGAACACTTTGAAACCTAATTTTGCTGCTTCTATTTTAAATTGGCCCTGGGATACGTTCTTTGAAAACTCTAGCGAAGGACTGTGGTTTAGTCATCCATTTCCTTTAAAACAAAAAATTCTAAAATATGCTCCAGTTACGGCAAAAACCTGCCCTAGGCTTGCAGGGTATACGATACTCTCCGATTCTTTTCGTATTTTCTTCAACATACTGATTCATATTGTGTCCAATCGCTAAATTAGTCCCTGCATTGCCTAACGTCGCTCCCTTTACTAATTTACCTGGTCATTTGATTTGGACTCCTTGGGTCGTGGAATTGTTGATTCTACGGATTAACCTTCGCCTGAGATGAATTGCTAAATTCACCTGCCCAGCGAATATCGCGAACACCACAGGGTAGGTCTCTTTCCACTGGTAGAGTCGAAGTCTAGTGACTGCATTTCTAGGATTAACTACTTCCCGATGTTTCGCCATGGTCAACTCCCACCTTTGAGATAAGCTGTCCCAGTCCCATTTATCATCCAATCGGTAAAAACGCTACTAATGACCTCGAGTAAGCGACTACGCATATTTCTCCGTTTCTACTAAGTTGGTTTTGATTGCGGAAGTAAGGAAAAGTCTGTATTCCGACGATCAGGTGTGACTTCATAGTAATACATATTACTCGTAGTGCTCCAATGTTTATCGCTGTTCCAAATCAATAGGAATTCATACCCTTGTATACATCTCTGCATGAGTTTCAAAGGTTGGAACAAAATAGTTCCTCTGGATGCATGTGCGGGGCCTTGCAAGGCTTGAGGTTATTCGCTTTTGTATTGACACAGTCCTTCTCATTACACCTCGGCACCTTTATGCTTTCGGAATGTCATGCTAGGGAAGGGAAAGCAAATTCATGCCGTAATGAAAATTGTTGTTTCCGTCGTTCTGATTGTAACGCTTATTACAATAATGTGCAATAGACTTATCCGCTATGCAAGATTGAAAGGCAGATTATTATCGATATTGCTTTTAGGGTGATCAGGGCATAAAGATTATTATTTTATGGTTGACTGATATTCCCAGAAATTCAAACTTTCTTTATTCTAAACTCACTTTATTTAAATGGACAGCAAGCTTAATCACAAACCGCTATGAAGAAAAAGTTGAAATTATTTAATAATTGGTATATAGCTTGTACACATTGTTAATTATTTTGTTCGGGTTTTTTATGCAACAAAACAATTTTCTTATGAAAGTTAGTAGCAATCAGTCGTTTAGGTATCTGTGCTTTGTGCTGCAATCGTATTCTCTAAAAAGGAAGTAGTATAGAAAAATATTTGCCATTACTGGTGCTTAAATAATTAACCTAAATCCATCAGAAACTGAGGAGTTTTCTGTGGTAAACTTTTCATTCTTTTAAGGATAAGGAAGTGACTATACAGGTGACGACGCATATTTAAAGCAATTGAGCTAGCGTTCTAGTAAAATGTTTCACCTGTCCCACCACATGATTCCACGAGTTAGAGGCATATTCAAATTTGGGACGATAAAATAGGTATCTGTACTATTGAAGTAACGATGGTAGTAAAAAAAAACCTACTCGTCAGCCCTATCTCCAACGCTGGCGCCGTAAACAACAACACAATCATTGATTGCGGGGAAGGAAAATATCGCGGGGTAAAGAAAAAAAAGCTGCAAAAACATGGGACGGGATGTGAACCGAATTGTTCGCGAGACAAGTCCGCATTATAACTTTAACGGGAGGAGTTGGAAAGGGAGGAGGCGAGGGAGAGTGGATGAGGGAAGGAGGGAGGTCATTTTGGGGTCGGTGTGCGATCCCTATCTTATCAGTTACACGTTTATTCAGAGCTGTGTGTGATGTGTACGCTCCATCCGCTTCTTGCGTGTCCTGGTCCAACCCCTGTCCACCGTTTCCATTACTGCCTTTTGTCTATTTTTGGACTCCGCGGCTTCCTTTGGTTTTTGAAGGACGCCGGTTGAATCAGGGGTGAGTGGCGGGGGAGTTAATGGAAAGCCATCCTCTCTCTCTCGCGTCCCATACTACACCCATGCATTTCTCCCTCAGCCGACTCTTTCACTGCCGTCGCCGACGACCCCGCCACCTCTCTCCACACCCCCCGCACCCTCCTGTGGTACTCCAAAGAGGGAGCGAGATGCCTCCCCTGCCCCTCATTCCCGGACCTGCCCGGTCCTCTGAGGGCCTTTCCTCCTCAACACCGCGCCCCGGAACCCTCACCCCTCTCCCCCCCCCCCTCGCGAACCACCGTCCTCCCCTCTGGTCTCCGTGTTAACCCTTCCCTGTGTGTGAGCGCGAGCAAAAACCCTCAACCTGCATAAATTTGAACAGAGTGTCACTTGGAAGTGGTTGTTTGCCTTTTCGCTCTCTCTCTTTCTCCCCCTCTTCCCGAGAGTGACGCACAAAGGGGAAGATGGTGCTCGCAAGGGGTGAGAGTATTGGGTCGGGGAAAGGGGGTAGGTGGAATATAGGAAATGGGGGTAGGAGCGGGGGTGGTGTGGGGAAAAACACCACCTAACTCTCCCTCACCCGCAACGCCGCATCCGAAATTGGTGCGTGTAAAGAGGGGGAGAGTGAAGGAACGAAGTCGGAAGGGCACGATGTCGGATGGTGGGAATTTTAAGAAGGAAGGAGATTTAAGGCTATGTCGGAGTCATCTACGGTTACGATTCCCAAATTGAATTCTATTCTGGCAGCCGCATATATGATATTTTGTGACATTTTTGATCTATACCCTCCTCATGAACATATATTACGCTGGTTATCATGTAAAACGTTCGAAGTTGCTGATATTATCCAGGCATATCATGAATTGCGTACTATATCGTGAAGTATTTTATAAGTTTCATGTTTTATTGTTATCATAATTAGTTAGTTAATGTCTATGGCGCTTCGACATCCAGAGTCATTCAGCTTATTATTATTATCATCATCCTTATAATTTTTGGTCATCAATCAAAACTCTTGGCGACACTGGTCTCCTCTTTTACTTTTTCCCCGGCTAAACAATATCAGTATACTTATACTACACTACCATCTTTATTTTAACACAAGAGAAGTTTTTAGAACTGCTATGATCTTTATATTGTTCAACGTTGTTATGTGTTTTGAATGTTAGATCTCTGCGCATCAATCATATGACACTATCCAGAACAGCCATCATTTCATTTTTACATTTTTGGAATGAGACACGAGCAAGACATTTATGCACCTGCTCTGAAAAAATCCTGGTTTTGATGACGCATGTACTATAGCGAGTTATCACGGACGGCAGCTAGAATTCATAAAATATAGGTGTGTATTCAACCAACTTCTGTTGCAGCGTGGAGATACCATTGACTACGAAATTGGAGGTTTAAATTTCAAATTAATTTAAGAGATTAAATTGCGCAGCACACAAATATATCCACCTTTTATGCGTGAAATTATCATATATACCTTTGAAAATCACTAGTCCTGGATTACTACAAACATACATTTTCTTTGATTAGTCTTAAACCACTTTTGTCTTTCCTATTGGAAGGGAAAGGAAAAAGAATGAAAATCGAAGCTTACGTACATATATGCTCGCATAGTGTTAATTAAATATCCTTCGTAGCGTTGTCATCTATTCACTATTTATATTAACTCCTCCTAACATGTAGGTACTGTTGTAATTAGGCCCTACAGAAAGGTGAAAATTTTACGGGACATTTCTGTCGGGAATTTAAAAGTTCCACCTCAAAAATGATTCCTACATATCAATTAGCTTAACTTTAGAAGTATTTAGGGATTTTATGAAGGCTAAATACTTTATTTGCATTTAGAAATAAACTTAGGGCATTAACTGCGCAACGAATTTGGCAAAAAATTCAATATGCTGTGTTTCTGTTCTCCAAGAATTAAAAAAAAAGTCATTTGCATGGAATTAGACATTTTATCTGATATTAAGGCTGATATTTGCGTGCTAATAAGTTTAAAGCTCCTAGAATTGGTTACTTCGTTACTTTATCTTTTACTCTTATTTAACGTTTATCTTATGCAATACGGGAATGTAACGACATGATTGCTGAACACTTTTCACATTCCATAGTTCATGCATTAAATCTTGCTCCAGGTTCGAATTTAAAGGAATAGTTGACACTATTGCTAATTTCCTTCCATAGGATGCGATATAGCCTGTAAATGTCAAATTATCCAGCAAAATTATAGAATTTTTTACTGTTCCCTTTTATCTATGGTGATATATGATTTATGGTCTTACAGTAGAACCATAATACCAGACTTAAGAAGTTTATAGGTAGCATGGTAGACTATCATTTGTGATTAATTTTAATCTTAGACCCTGTAACCATATTATTGGTATCTTGCAATAATTTATTACCTACATGGAATAAGTACAGAATACTTACTAATATATATACGTAATAATAAATAGAATACAATAGTAACGCGTGTAAAAAGAGAGTGGAATAGTCATATTAACAGGATGGACAGCGATAGAATGGTAATGATATGTTGAGATAATATCCCAGGTGGACAAAGAAGGAATGTAAGTCCTTGGAATAGGTGGACGGCTCCTATGGAAATGGTAAAATGAGCATGCTGATTTACCAAAATGAAGAAGACTCATTCACGCAATTTATTCTGTCACCTATCATAATAATTGTACCATTCATTTTTTATCATCCCTTTTCTTTAATCTGTGCCTTATCTGCTCTTCCTACAGTTTTGTGAACCACTAACATAGGCTTATCCTAGGAGGTTACTGAAATAATGCTTTTGGATTCAAAATTAAAATGGTTTATTTGTTGCGAATCACAACACTCCAATCTCCTTCACGTATACTCTATTTTCGTGATACTGTACATATTGGTATGAATTTTTCGTTTTTTTTTACTCTGTCCTTGAAAGTGATCATCATAATTTCCACATTTTATAATATTTTTGATCTTTCATGTAGTATAATATTTACGATTACTTTCTATATATTACACCAAAAATACTTTCAATGTTGGTGTAATATAATGATGATTAGTCACAAAATCCATTCGCAGTACGACATTCGACATTCCATACGACAATAACAGAGATCTTTAACAGCAAAAGTAAGGCATATCGTTGATGAGGGGGCATTAAAATGAGTGAAATTGCTGTATGCCAGCGCAAGGTACTGATTGTGTCGATCCAGGATATTTAATTATTGTTCAAAACATGTACAACGGAAAGAGGCCGGAGACCCAATTCTAAGGCTTTGGTCACATTTACTGCCTGTACTAGTATTACGAACCTAAATAACTTTAAGAGCGAAACTCCAAATATTCAACTTCTAACCATTTTGATGCCTTTTGTTTCGAATCTGTAAACACTACGTTACTTATCACTCATATCTTGTTGAAGAAGCTCCCATTTACCCCTAGCAGCCTAACCGAAACAAGAATATATGAAGGACATTCATTAGCTTCGCTGAGCAAATTCCACAGAGAACATCGCCTTCATGCACCGGTCGAAATTAGCATCCTGCTCATCCATCCAAATTTTCAAACATTTCCCTCCTAATTTGTGTATTTTTAGTTTTTCCTACGAATTAAAAAAAAAGATTATTTGAATTTTTGCCCTTCCAAAATATGGGACCCGAGGCGAGGAAACATAAGCGGGCCGGAAGGGATGAAAAAAAAAACTTAATGGACTGTGAACGCATGATCAAAACCCAAGGATCCGGAATGCGAAATATTCCACGGAGAAAAAAAAACCTCCGGCGTCAAGTTCACAGGCTTTAAAAAGTTCGGCCAGCCGCCGCGCGCCAGTGGGAAATGGGGATGAGGTTTCGGGAAGGGGTCACAGGGTTCGGAGGGCTCGGAGCTGGTGGGTTAGGGTTTGTGGGCACGGAAGTGTGAGCAAAGGCTTCATTTATTTTTTTTCCGGAGGAGCGATGGGGGAGACGCGTTGGATGAGAACAGAGTGTAGGCTGTTTGAGTGAAGATGAATGGAAAGGGGTTAGCGAAGGAGTGAATACAAGTATTTCCATGGGGTATGATGATATATCGTCTCGAAGTCGATATGTTTAAATCGGTAAGGTTCCGATGCATCGATACAACAATTTTCGTCGTTATGGCGACAAGGCAAGTGAAAGTAAGCTTGCATTGACAGTTTTTTTTCGACTAGGTAATATGACCCAATTTCGACATGATATTATAATTTCTTGTGAGACGACATTATGATTCTAACTGATAAGCTGATGACTGTTATCAACAAAGTAGACACGATGGTTGATGATGAGATAAATTTTCAATTGTCATAGTCAATAGGAGGGCATGCGTGATTTGGTGATATTCCAAGATTAAATGAGTGATAAAACATTAAAATTTTAACGATGCTATGCACGATAATGCGACCTCGAAAACAATTACGACATGATATAACCCATAATTGTCGAGTATCAATTGATATAGGACGGTTTTTTCCAGGTGGCAATACGTCCGTATATACATGTATTCAACACGACTAGTGCCGTTATAGGTATACCGTTGTCTTCTTGGTAGTTTTTTGTATCGAAGTACCAATGCCGTGAGTAGAGTATCTTGCAGCCTTGGAAGCAGGCTTCCCTTCGCAGTCCCCCTCTCCCCTATGTCTCTCCGCTTCCGCACTCTTCTTCCCTTGACTCCCCTTCCCAAACATCCCTTTGCTGTATCGGTTTGATCTCCGGGGACCGTGTTGCGGCGTCACCAGAGGCGAAGGGATCCCTTTCGCAAGCCGACCACGGACTGACTGTGCGCACATAGGTGGCCGCACCGGACACTGAACTTTGAGCCGCCTCGCAACCCACCCTCCAATGAAGCAACCCCCGACCCTCCCCTAACCATCCCCGGCTCCCTCTGAAAACGGTTGGTCAACTCCCCCACCATCTCGTTTTGACTCCAGCTAAAGACGCCATTAGTCCGAAAAGTAAATAAACAGCCGTTCTCTGCCCCCCTTCCTAACCTCCATCCCCCCTCATTCCTACCCACTTCCTCCTTTCGAGGGAGAGAAACAGCTTGCAATGGAAGCGGAAAGAAGAGAAGGACGGAAGGGTGGAGTGGTATCGCTGGAAATATCACCCTGGGACGAAAGGTCACGCTAATTCTATGCATACTAAAATTTGACGCACGGATGGACTCTTCTCGTCGTTTCGTTTGCTCGTAAAGGTTGGTAAAAGCGGTAAAAGGGAGAAGAAGCGGTGTAGAGAGATAGATACTACCCTCGTCAGCGCTCGGGACAAGGAGATGCGGGAGTTCCAAGTTATTGTACAAAGCGGCAAAGAGAGAAGATTGGGTCAGACCGGGAACTTGTTCATCAGTAAATGCTCTCTATGCAGCGCGAACCTAGTGGGAAGGAATTATCTGCCGTCTCCACGTCTTTCAGAGTAAACTTCAGCGAGGAGAGATACAAATATTTTCGGCACCGGCTTCCGCATAGTTGCATTTAAATTTTTTCGGTTCGTTCATAACTCAAGTAATATCCTCGACAGATGAAAGCATTACTTTCTCGCTACAATACAGCATTCATTCCTTTGCTAATGGCATCTTCTGCAAAGCAGTAATATAAAGATAAATAGGAATGTGTCGACATCGTGATATCCGGCGTGTGGATGGGGAAATAAAATCGGTTGTCAAAAAAGTTAAAGCTAATGGAACAAAATAAATGTTATCGGTTATCTAGCACCTGGTTTCATACTACAGCCAAGGAGCACTAAAATACTGGACGTTGATTATGTATACATCTACTAGAAAAAACATTGACACATAAAATTAAATGCATGGTTTTTTTGGTTTTGAAAAAAAAAAATGATCGATTTTTCCAGATTCAGTAGGTCCTTTTTCTTCGTAAAGGTTTCGGCTTCCATTTGTTATGACGCCTATAATTCCTGATTATTTATGCTACATAATGTCGCAAGGTATTGAATAATCATTTCATTTCTTCTGGAAAATTATGAATTCCATAAGCAGATGATATATTTAGCAACCTTATTGTGCATGTGTTACTTTATTTGATCCTCTGAAGACTGAAATTTTCAGGTACCACGACACTTCATTTAAAAAATGATTGAAGAGAGCCCACCATGAAACGGGAGCTTTTGCCTCTCCTCTTAGCGACATCAGTCGAATAAAACGTGACCTGTGATGGTGTAAGCGGTCGTCACCACAGACCGGTATAGCTTATTACAAAGAGTGAAAATCAATACCTTTTTGGACGGCTTTGAATGTGATCGCGGTGTCTGGAGCTTGAGTGGACTTGGTCAAATGTGAGGCACTGCGAGAGAGGTGGTGGCGTCGAAATAGAACGGAGAGGGAAGAGAACGGAGTGCCTAAGCGTTGTGCTGTGGATTTGGTGGGGGGAAAAGAAAAAGGTGGTTGCCCCGTGTGAAACGGCGCTGAAAACGGTTGCCGAACTCTGCTCATTTTTTATTCTCATTGAGAAAGGCGTAGGGCTGCTGGCGTGCCCGGAGTGGAGTTGAAAGGGGAGCGAAAAAGGTTAGTGTGTTTGGTGAGGCGTTGTACCGGGAGGCATTGCGACATGGTGGGCGTGTCGTTTTAGACCTCTGTATGGCGGATTAGAGAATGGGAACGGATTAACCTGAAAGGGGAACGTTCCCGCGGCAGGAGAGCGTTTGCAGTGAACCAGAAGGTCGTAAACTACCGGGTAGTTGGGTCGGAAAGGAGAATTTAATCTTTCCTTTGTTGATGGTGAACTATTCCTGATCTCAATTACTTTTCGCATGCCTCAATCCAAACACTCCAATAATTTGAAGCTTGGAGATGGTTTTTGTGTGAAATGGCCGAACGATGGAAACAGGAACGAGTCGCGAAATTAGTAATCGTGCGGGATGATACGGATAGGACTTATGACTCGGCCAGGGTCGTTCAGTGAATAATTATTCGCAGCTAGCAGCCCAGTTTACTTTGAAAGAGGAGAATATCATTCTATTTCTAACACTTGAGGATCTGTGCTTAGCTGTATTTGGTAAAGTCAGAATACTGCGTCTAAAATACAAAGTGTGATGTTGCCTGGACATATTTGATAAGGCTGAGGGAGAGCAAAAATCTTACAATATGAAATAAAACTTTGTACTATTCCTCAACAATTATTATCACAGACCGCTAGACCGGTTTCGGCCACGTCAGATGAGAGTAGAATAACATAGAATGTAAACTTGACAGTATATTGGAGGAATACAAGGAGAAGGGGGAAAAGGAATCCAAAAAGGAAGAGAAGTAAGGAGTAACTGAGGAGAGGGGGTGGGCGGTAGGCAAGGCCATGGGAGGGAGAATACAGCCAAACAATTAGTCAAAGGCAAATTATCGGACTATGGAGCTGGTGGTGGGGGAAACAGGTACTGAATAAAAGTGGAAAGGTTGGAAGGGACTAGGTCATTTAAAAAGTCTTCATAAACACTAAAATTCCAAGGTTTTCATAAAATCAAGGTTTCTGCCCTTGTTGTATGCATGTAAAATATTAGGAGTAAAATCTGAAGAGTGATCATTATTAATTAAGTGTTCAGAAATTAAATATTTTTGATCAGATGAAAACTGATCATCTTTAACAAAAGATTTAATGTGTTCAGATTTGCGAATGCGTATTTTCATTACGGTCTGTCCGACGTGTAAGCAATTACAACGAGGGGTGTCACAATTCAACATATATAACCCCTCGGCACACTAACCCGGCTGAGTGGAGTTTTATTTATGATTGCAACATTTAGGTTTTCGTCTTTATTTTGAAATTATGACATTTTTCCGGTTATTATAGTAACAAATGCAGAGATATAAACACCAGCGTAATGTACTTCACCTTAGTGCCAACATCTTTCATCAGGTCTATACCAAACTAGAGATTCATAAGAGTTGTTTGATCTTAGAATTTCAATTACTATGCAGAGAAAACAAGAACCACGGGAATAAGAATTCTGTATTTTGTTAAATATCCAGTCTGTGTGATGCAACTGCATGTAAAGTAATTAAGGAATTCCACTCATAATATTTCAACCAAAATTTCATGAACTGAAAGTGAAACCAGGATGAAAACCTTTTTTATAGTACGGAAAGGAATTTGAATAGGTAGGAGAATATTTTAGAAACTATTTTAATTTGTGCATTGAGTGCAAGAAAGAACAACAGGTGGACTCTTTTGCAAACACTGAAACTCGGCACAGGCATTCATGACCAAATGAAAGCTTGGTGGGGGAAATAGTGAAATTTAAAGAGCCGCAAGAAAATTAAATTGTAGTTAACATGCAATAAAACTATTTTTGTCCTTAGGGATATTCACTTTGAACGCGGATAAAGTTACTTGGGAAACATAGAAAAAAATAATTACTGTAATCCTATTGAAACAAATTTAGAAGGAAATATTTGCGTTGACCGAGTGAATAACTTGTTGGATTAATTGAAGGAAAATATTTACATTTTTCGCCTATCTGGGTCAATAATAATAACTTGACGTAACGCGCAAATAAAAAAAATGAGAATTTAAATCTAGTGCTTCTTGCAAAGCCTTTTCCCTGTTTTAAAATATGCAAGCATAAGTCACGCAAGCAAAGTAAATGAAAGAATTTCCCTGCATGAAAGGGATGTTTCGCAAAATCAATTACGCGATGGATATTAAGTGATTCGCCGTATTATTTAGTGATTTTTTTAAAGGAGGTGTTGGAGAATAAATTTTCTGCCTCTCTTTAGAAAGGTTTGAATTCAATCTAGAGTTAGAAGAAATATTTAATGGTTTCAAAAACTTCGGAATCATTATTGTATAAAAATATCCTATCAGTCTAAAAGAAGTGATCAGGTTGTGTGATCGTTAGAGTTCTAGCTTCCAGTACTGAGGGCCTAGATTTGAAGCCTGTTAGTAGCAAATTTTTCAGTAGAATCCTGGATTGTTCCTTAATTGTGGTATGGAGAACACTTTGGTACTCAGTCCGTCAGGAGCGCCATTTAACTGCGGACTTCTTGTGGCCAGCAGTTAAGAGCATTGCTAGCATTAAAGCCGATACCGGGTTTCTTCTCATTTTTCTCCAACTCCTAAACATTGCTACATACTCCCAACTACCAGCCACTTTTTAATGACGCAATTTGCTTTGGGTTTTTGTATCCTTCCTTACTGGCAATAATAAGATTATTCAGATTATGTTGTATATGACTGCGTGAATAATGAAAATAGATATATATAAGCGTACATTCAAGTACTCCCAGTTTCCATAGTAATTCCCTAATTACTATCTTAAAATTATAGGGGAAAAGCAATTAAAAATGGTTCACATTATATTATACTTATATATATTATATTATAAATATTTATACTTGAAGTTTATTAAAGATTAACCTGTGGTAGTAGCTTTTACTTAAATATTCTATTTTCATTGTCTATATGAAGTCGATGAATCATCGTATTACGACCATTGATGGTATATTGAGGTTCTGCATGATTTAGCTCGATTCACTGTCAGTATTTATCAACATCACAGTATTGTCATTAGTCATCGTTCCTGGGATTGGTCGTGGCGCAGCTGGCAACTCAAGTCTTTTATCAGTTCAGCAATTCATTTTTTTCAGAATTGTTCCCTTTTACGTGCCTTGCGATTTGTTCTATATATTTTCCATTCCTATTAACTTTTCATGCGTTGACTCCTCTCATCAGTAGCGGTTCTGACTTGGCAACATGTGGTCTATTGTTAGAATACCTCAATTGTGAAGCATAACGGAAATAAATGAGAACGCTAAATCCAATTCGTAGCAGAAATGGAAATCCAATCTGAAAAGTCAAGTCCAGTGAGGGACATATGTTATACGTCATGACCCGGAAGAGCTAAATATCACATGTGTCAATTGGAAATAAATGAAATAATCTGGAATTCAATTTTTATAATTCAAATGATACTTTGGGCATGAAAATTCTCTGGAAATGATAAGTGGAAGAGTTGAGAAAAAATATCTACGTAAACGAATATGCAACACATTTAGGCATCAGATGACTATGACAATACTGGAAATACGATTTATGTACCTTGCATAATGTGCCTAGCAATTCATGAAAATTGTCATTCCCTGTCAAGCAACGCATTAGTCATCATTCCAATCTAATCACCAATTCAGTGACCTGTATTTTAGTTATTTTTTAAGCTTTTGGAAATATGCTCAATTGAAGTTTTCAAAGAGAAAAATATCAACCTCAGCCGGGAGTCAATCCAGCCGGGGTTCAATCCATGATTTTCTGGCCAGGTACAATGTGAAAACTTTGCTATTGTAACATAACAGCGGGTAACTCTTAAAGATATTATATAATAAAATATGCATGGTGGAGGAGTTTATCGTCTTGCGTGATTCATGCAATTTGCAGTCGTAAAGTTAGGTTATATTGTGGTTTAACTGCTTAGGATGTATCGCTCCGCATAACATCTCTGGCTGAATCCTATGGCAAGTACAAAACCTATTCCCAAGGTGGGATTCGAGGCCTCGACGTTTGAGTTGTCAGGCCTCCGTATTAACCTCTTGATCATCTTGGCCGGCGCGATAAAAATAATGAGCTGGAACCGGTTGATGCATGGAAAAATGACTCTAAAAAATTGTTAAAGCGAGGAACACAAATTTTGGCCACCACTTAAGCGTCTCGAGCATCTAGTTCACCTTCATTCGAATGGGTGGGACTTTAATATTGTGGAGAGAAGGGGGTTGAAAGAGAATAGAAGGGATGGAAGGGTGGGCGAAAGGAGAGCTCGGGCACGAGATTATCCCGAGAGGTTGGACGTAGGGGTACACGCGAGGGTGCCAGTGAGGGTAGAAGGGTCAAGAGAGACAGGGGAGGAAGAAGGAAAGGCGGGAGAGTGTGAAGAGGTTTGCCTCGTAGACGTGGAGGGAATCAAACCCGAGTGGCGGTTGTGTTCTGGCTCCGAGCGGCAAACGAGGATTTATGGGCGTATAAGGGGAGGGAAGGCTAAGGTTTTTTTTTCACGTGACAAAGGGAAGGAGAAGGAGGGGAGCGATTCAGCACAGGACCAGGGAGGCTGAGTAGTTAAGGGGAAACGTGGTAGTAGTGGAGTGGGGAAGAGAAAAAGGGGTAGTCTTTTTTTTCTCACCCTCTAACGTTTTTTTTATAGAATTGGGGTTGGGATGTGCGGAAGGCTATTCTGGGGACGAGGGTGAACTGGAGCGAGACGTCGAAGTACGGGGTGGAAAGTATGGAGTGAGGAAATGGACGCGGGCTCAGGCCGTATAGAGGTGAAAGGATAACGCAAGGCAGAATACACACATGGGGAGAAAAACCCGGGAGAAATAGTCGGAACTGAAAATTCTAGCTCACTTGCGGAAAAATTCAAGCGCTCGAAAAGGATGATAAACCACGAAATTACCCTCGTCGAAAAATGGACAAATAAATGCCACGTGGGCTCAGTGACGTTCATGGTGGGGTTCAAGAGGACCACCTCCTCCCTTTTTTGATGAGAATTTACCGATGAAATAATAACTGACTGGAAAGCGCTTCAATGTAAGATACGGACGGCACTTATGTCCACTTCCATATCGGCATATGCCATGTGCTTTCTGATAGATGACCGTGTATTTGTGATCCGTGTTTTTCATGGAAGCGAGGGACGAGAATATTCCGAGTTTGAGTGCTATTTAAAAGTTTAAAATGTAAATTTCAAAGGATAAGAGAGCTAAAGTCAGGAATAGTTACTGTGCGGGAGATATAGGAGATAAATAGTACGAGTACGAGAGTAAGGAGAGCGTTAAAATACTGAGTTATTGTATCATCTAATTAATGTGGAATCGGAAAGATAATCAGTCGCTCTAGCTACTAGTAGCAAACTTTTAGTATTTACCATATCGTAAAAACCAGTTTATAAAAGTCAAAATGGAGAATTCGTATATATTTCAATAATTTATTGTTTATTACATTTTTCAACTATGAAATACTCAATTCTATATACATTAGTACTCCTTATTTGATATTTAGTTGCTAAGTTTAGTTTATTGTTATCTGAAAGATCCAAATGTTGACGCCTAGCGGTACCATTTGGTACCTTTCGGTAGTGTATTCCTAAAGTTAGATTTTTTTAACTTCACATCAATTTACATACGTTGAAGCATATGATTTTGAAGATTACGCTCTTACTGAAGCACAATTAACACGCATACAGATGTTTGAAATAGGGGATTTTTTAATGATCGCCAAAATACGATTTTTGTCGTGCATTCATTCCGATTAAAAAAAAATTATTTATTCATATCCTTATCTGCGCGAGTTTTTCAAGTAATATCAAATCTCAATTCATGTAGCTATGAGCTAGAGTAGATTGTTTGGATTTCGATGTATTCATTGAAAAGTTACAATGTGTAATATATCTGTGGTACCATATGGTACCGCTAGGCGCTTCCCATGCTATTTTTATGTGGGGAGCGAATTCCTTTCGCGTTTGTATTTCCACCCGATTCTTTTGCGATATTATATTTTTAACACTTTTTATCAATGTATTTATTTATTTTATTATTATTATAATTATTTAAATTGTTTATTTTTATTGATGCATTATTATAGCGTGTGTTTAATGTATGTACACCTCGAAAATGTCCGTAGATCGCAATAACAGTCCGCATGTGGTGAACCTGGTCTGAGCCGTAAACCACACAAGAGACTTCAGATACACGAGAAATTGATCATTTGGGATGATAAAGAAATTACTGTACGTGACAAGATTTGCCATAGTTCTGATTATTCCTCGTTTCGTGAAATGTCCTCTACCACCATTTTTGAACTGTTTTTTGAAGAAGTCATTTCTCACCTAGTGCTGGAATCGAATAATTATGCCCTGTTCTGCAAATGTATTAATCCAAATATAAGACCCAAAGAAGTGAAAGTGTATGTTGCTGTTCTTTTCCTTCGTGGGCATAATACGGTTCCTAGTAGAGCCGTATTTTATTGGGAGGAGCACACGACATGAGAAATGAGATTGTGTGTCATTCAATGAGGTGAGACAGGTCCTTACTGATAAATATATTTATTTATCGTTGTGACAATACTTCTGTAAATACCTCGGATGAAATGTGGAAAATGCGCACTCTTATGGACATACCGAAGAAAAAATTTGGCCAGAATTTCAAAGAAGAGCAGTGCTTGAGTTTCGATGGTATTATATTTTTGGAGACAAGGATGTAAGCAATTCATCCGGGGTAAGCCAATAAGATTTGGCTATAAAGTTTGGTGTCTCAGTAGCCCAGATGGCTACCTGCCAAATTTCGACGTATTCCAAGGTAATAACCCGAGGAAAGTGGAAAGTTACAAAAATAATTTGGTTAGGCAGCAGCATCTCTAATAGGAATGTTAGATGAGCTACAAAAGAAAGAACCACCTTACCGGTTCCATTTTGATAATTATTATACAGGTGACAGCTTAGTGAAATATCTCCACAGAAGGAAATACGTTGCAACTGGCACGGTGAGGGAAAATAGAATACCTAAAGACTGTCCTCTGAAGTCCAATAAGGAATTGGCTAAGATGAAACGAGGATCTTTTGAAGCTAGAAGATGCGTGAAAAAGAACATTGCTGTAGTGCAGGGGGGGAAAATGCAGTTTTATCAGCTATATCATCATCCCACGATATATATCCGTTATCTGGTGTGGGCAGATTCTCTAAAAGTGAGAACAAGAGAATCCTTGTGCCACGACCCGATATTTTTGGGAAATATAATGCATCTATGAGGGGCATCGATCGAATGGACTGGAATATATCCCTTTATCGTGTAGGTGTTGGGGAAAGAAATGATGATGGCTCATTTTTACGTGGATACTAGATGCAATGATGCACAATGCATGGTTGTTGATGAGGAAGCCAAAAAGAGGTATAACCCTGCTAGAGTTCCGTCGGGCAGTTGTGCAGACAACCTGGAAAGATTCTAGTAGGTATCCCCCAAAATCTGTGAGACGTGCATCTGCATCTAGACGACGTGAAACTGAATGATTTTAATAAACACATCATCAGATAGCATATGATTTTCAATAGATTGCATTTGATTGCTATCGGTAGATTTTCTTTTCATTGTCTCCGATGAAGTAAAGTACGATGGGTAAAACTACCTCGTGATATCAACTCCCCCGTGGCGAAGGTGTGCCCATGAAAATTGCATATGTAGGATACGAACAATAGTTTGAAATGTGAAATGTAACGTAGGATTATGTATTGTCTGTTTTGCGCCATTCCATGTACGGCTGTGATTTATTTTCGCATTGAAATTAATTTGTTTTTACCTTGGGCAAATTTATTTTTTAAAGATATTATTAGGTTATTATTAAATTGTTTACATACTTCTTGGTATTTCAAGGACATTTCAATGTAAAAATTCATATTCGGGTGATCAAATATAAAATAATAAGGATTTTCGACAGCTACAGTTTAATTTCAGGAGATTCTCCTAATCGGTTATTTTTTATACCCTCAAGCGCCTAGCGGTACTGTTTGGTACCAGGCTCTATCTCCATAAATACCAATGTTTTAAGAATAAAAGTTACACGTTATATCTCAGAAAATGATTTACATTGAAATATAAGTTAATCACTGAATCCTAAGAAACATTTTTTTCCAGTCGTTACCGGGTTAACGTAGTAAGATGTTGTTGGCAATTATTTGGCTGTCAGTAATAGTTCCATCATCGCTGAATATGCTTCCGTTTCAGCAAATGCACGAAATGGAGTTCCTTCCATTTTTCGCTCTCAAGTCACGGGCATACTTTCTCTTCCTCCTCACTTTATGAAATTAATGTCCCGTTGTGTGGCTGCTAGCAGTAGTTGTTATGGGAGAAATAATGCACTTAGAAATTATTTTACAGTTTTATTTTAAACCCAACCGGTTTCTATGTTAGCACGTCATTCTTATGGGTACAATCGCATTATTTCTCTCATTATGCCATAATTCCACGTAGAGCAAGTAGAGCCTACAACAGTTGAAGTAGTTGTTAGTTATCGAGAAGGAAATAATGACGAACGCACGCTGTATGCTTAAAACTTAATGTAATTCTGTAGATATTACTATCGATGTGACATTCCGATTTATAAGAAGCTTTGATTATCCCTCAAAAAACAAAGGATATTAATCAATGGTGGTGAAACGACCGATTCAAGTTCACGCTTGACGCGCTTTCTCTTAAAGTTAACGTTATCACGTGTAGCAATCAATTAAAAGTAGTGCGCATTAGAAATTGGTTTTTATGGTACACCAACTAACTGACGCCATGTCTCACTGCATAATATTTCTTAAGTCTAAAGACAAAGATAGTACTGAACCGGGAACCGACCTTCGGGTTTTCAGGTCGGTATGCTTATCACCTGACTACCACTGCAGCCATTAACGAGAAGCATTAGTGAGAAAATCTCACGCAGATCAAAACCAGCAAGAGAAAACAAAGGAATCGGGATGAGCCAAGGGTAGGAGGAAGGGAAGGAGAAAGAAGAATGGAATTAAAAGTGGACTGAAGGGAGAGAAAGCGAGAGGAAGAGAGGATAATCTTCCCTTCCCCGCTCTACCTCACCGTCCCTCATTTCATTCCCTTGAATTTCTACCCTCCCCACACCACACGAAGTACAAACACGTGGTGTAGAGAGCGCCTTCATTTTTCATTCTCACTCAGTCTCCTCCTCAATAATCTCCCCGTTTCTCCTCTTACGCCTTCATACTACTCTTGCCCCTAAACTCAATGCAACCTCGTCCTTCATATAGCCTCCTCTCTCACCCAAGCCGCCGCCGAGTGTTGGCGTATTTGCCCAAGATATTAAAAAAGGGGATGGACTCGGCGCTTTACGATACTAACGTTTCATATAGCATTCGATATTTTGATATCCATGTATTGCTATATCGTTATATCGAGGTTTGGACGTGAGTAACACGGATCTCATGTCTTTTCGGTAGGTATTCCTAAAAGTAAATAGTATCATAATGCCCACTATAATTATATAACATTCGATATGATATCCTCATGTGTAATATCTTTTATTGGTTGATTCTGGGTCACATATTGATACTAAATGCTGGAGAATTCAAGTTCGTCTTTAATCATCGCAATCGTAAGATTCGTATTTACGCACAGTAAACTCCCGATTATCCATGAATCGCCAACCTATTTAGTGTATCGGCAGTGGTCTGAAAGGTAAGTAACCCTTTGTTATTTCCCTCCAATTGTGGCTTTCACAACAGCCCTACCGACTGCTCCGATGTCTTACGCCAGGCTTCGTGCCGCCACCCGAGGCTTGCGAGCATTTTATTGCGGCCGGGGTAGCTCTACTATATTCTTTTTTGTAATGAAATGCTATCATGTACAGAGAGGGTATTTTCATTGGCAGGTTGCGTTATTTTCTTTGGTATATTATTTAATTTGGCGGCGCAACGTAGAGAAATGAATCCGGAAAGAACCAAACAGCGGATTATCCGTGTTTCCCGATTATCCGTGCACCCTTTACCAGTCATTAGCACGGAAAATCGGGATTTGACTGTAGTTACATTTCAAGTTTCCATCTATCCGTTTTAGCTGCCTATCGTATTATACCGATTTTTTAACGGGCCTAAACTTTGGGTTAAAATGCTATATGATATTCTCACACTACATTTGATGCATTGCAGTCTCTTAAAGACTCAGGCGGGGTCAAATAGTCTCGACTTATCCAAGACCGAAAATATTTTAATTTCAGAAAATATGACTACTTATGTAGTGTGTATTTATGAGGATATTCATTTTGTATATCTTACGTAATAACATACTGGTATCCATTGAACAAAAAAAGCTACCGAATTGAGCAGAATAAATAGAAGAAAATACAAATTATTTAATAAATAAAATGCTCCAACATTTCGGCAGCTTTTTTAATTTAATTAATAATTATACGTGTCCTGGTGTCCGATTTGTAAACGTGGCTTTCATTATATTTTTATCCAAACATTCGAATTTGTTCAGCAGAGAAAAATACACTACGCTCTCAGATAAATAGGTTGTCATTCATTGTATTAAGATAGTCAAACAAGATCCAAAATATACCTAAAAACCTTCTTAGGTCTCACAGTTTGTGATTTCATTTGTAAGCAAATATTAATTCGGTTGGCCAGTTAAAATGAAATAATTTATGAATGATCTTTCACACCTTAGGTACATATGAGGTTACATTTTGCAATGGAATCTACGTATATCACCTCGAAATTACCTGGGCAGTTTGATGATACAAAATGGAAAGGAGTGTAAAGAAAAGGTTCCTAATTAATGATGCATGTTGAACCAATTACTTATTCCGGGTGATTTATTCCATATAAGTAGGAAATGACAAGTGTAATTCTGAAAGTTTTTAGAAGCACATATGAATTATATTCTTGTATTATTTACATAATAAGTATTTTTATGAGTTTGGGCTCATTTTTCAACATCAATTACACACTAGTCTGCAAAAATTGGCCAAGGGAACAAAACTTTTCAAAAAAAGAATGAGTGAGACCTAGAATTGGTTTTCCTTGTACTTCAGCTCCAAATTATCTCAATAACTGCCGAATAAATATGTTTAATCAAAAAGACTCTCGGTTGTTTAAACATAAAGGGTAAACTATGTCGAATCGTAAACCAGGAGGCTTAAACACCAATAAATTTATCCTCGAAATTCAGCCGACGGGTTCTAATTAATGTTTTTCAGCAAATAACTAAGTGATTATCTTCTCATTTTCTAGGAACAATCGGAGATGGCAAGCAAGTGCCAAGCGTTGAGGAGAGGCGCATTCAGCGAGAGTCAGCTCATTCACCAGGACACCTGGTGGAGGCACGGAGCCAAAAGCGACCCTGCTGTGTAAGTTTGTTTTTTAAAAGTCTCTCTGTCGGGGGCCCGGATGTCTGATTTCGACACATAACCGACGTCACTGGAGTTATTGGAGGACGGAGACGGGAAGGAGAATTGCTGGAACGCCGTGGTGTTTAAACCCCGCATGCGAAACTTTTCTAATTAGCCGACATCGCCGTCGCAGAAATATTCATTTACATATTACGGAGCGCGGGTGTTTTGTGCGGGGCGGCTGAGTCCAAGGAATGGATTTCCTGCCTCACTTCTGCATGACGGAATTTCGAGCGGCATACTGCGTCGCCTGAACGAATGCACATGGCACTTCATTTTAAAATTTCGGCGACTAACGCGACTGCATCCGTCCTCTACCAATATATCCTCTTCCAATTTCGTTATTACCAGATTAACAGATTTTGGGCAAATGCTTTTGCAAATTCATTTCCTCTCTCTCCAATTTTTATGTTTGCTTATGGTACTTGAGTCTCGCATATTTTTTACAAATAATTTACATATCATAGTGAACCAACAATGGAATCAAGTAAAAGCGTTTTGTAAATCTCCTTAAAAGCAGACTGAATTTGTAGTGATTCTTGTTCAATCATCGTTGGAGGTGGTGTTTTATTTCGCGTCTATGACTTTGGGTTGAACACGAGAGAGCTTTGAGCTTGTACAAATATGCATCCATTTTCGATATCACTGCGATCATCTGTGACGGTTAAGTCAATAATTGTTTTCATCTTCAATATGAATATTGCCATTTTCACGCACTAACTCACTCAAACCTGCTTATATTTCCAATTGTTTTAGCTTTTCGGTAAGAGATGAAAGTAGTTAACTCTTACATGGTGGGATGTTTTTCTACGATAAAAAGAGCTTCAGTGTTCAGCTCGAAGGATGGTTTCACTACTTCAGTTCACCTTGTATTTTACAATGTGATTGTTATAAATCATTCAGGCATAAATACCGTATGGTTTTATAAACACTAGAGTCGTCAAGCGTAAAATTCCACCATATGCTATTTTATTTAGAGGTATCATTCATTGTCATGATCATTTTCTTAGCTTTTACTCTCGAAGTTAAAGATTCTCCAGGGATTGTCTTGCAGAATTTGTTGACAGAAAGTTTCAGCTTCAGTGGGTGCCGTTTTTCAAGAAATGATAAATGATCTATAATACTCTACCGAGATCTATTGAGTTAGCAGCGACGAAAATTCAACAATTACAAGTGTTTTGCTCAAATTATTTTAAAAAAATATCTCATAGTTTTCAGTTCTCTTAGCTGCAATCTCGCCCTCGCTCAATATGTATACCATTCCATCTCTTTCTTACAGAGTTAATTAGTTTTGCTCTGGTACAGGAAAACACTCTCTATTACCTTTTTTCCCACGCTTTCAATCCTTATAACCTGTGCGACTCAACATTTTCCGCCCTCTTAGTTTCACTGTGTGTTTTCTATGCGTCCGATTTATTTCGCTCCTAAAGTTCCGTGCAACCCAGAATCTGGTATGGTTGGTTGGGGTAGAGTCTTCGTACTCGAAGGAGTGTATAATTGTACAAAGTCGTGTATAATTCGCACTCCATGGCTAGTGGGGACCAGATCTTTTTCTTTTTGACGCATGCGTTTTCCCAGAAAGATTTGACACATTATTACATCCTGGGTTTGATTCGAAATTCCTGAAGGCATCCCCGAGACTCGAACCTGTGATCTCCGTTTCTGCAGCCCAACACTCTTCCAAATGGACTACCACGCTGTTCGTTTCAGTTCTCCTCGTAGGAGAACACGTTCATTGCTTAATGTTGAGGGTAATGATTCGATGACCAGTGACTATTTCCCTTGAAAGTAGTATATCCTATTTCTTATTCTGCTCAGTTCGGCTAAATCATATACCCGTAAATCGACGCGGAAGAGAGATATCTCATATTTCTCCTTATTGCTTCCTCCAATAAGTTGAAGGTATTATGCCATAAAATGACAATGGCTGGGCGACTTAAAGAGGTTTTTGTTCGTATATTCTACGACTCAAGAAAATATTACATGGCCATATCAACACTGAAGACTATTTTCCAGCATAAACACTGCATCAAAGATAATATTACCGTATTTGATTGTTTTTAAATGTCATGGATGGTGACTCGGAGTCTGCTAAGAATATCTCTTGTCAATGCTAATAAAATATTGACAATGGCCTATTGCAGATGCTATGATGTAAATAATCGGCTACGCTCCTGGTTACTTTGAGATTAGGCTATAAATAGTTTGCCTTTGAAAGAAAGCTGAAAAGTGGAACTATAAAAGCACGAGGAAAATTTTCCCTGGAAATTTGTAGGAAGTTTTTAAATTTTCTTAAATAGTTTTCTAGCAATTCTTAAATATGTTTTGATAAGATATGGCCGCTGAAGTTTAGATACAGCTATGTAATATCATCAATGTCTTTTATTCCTAAATATTAATGAGCAATTTTTTCTTTAGCAGTGTGTTAGCAGATACAAAAATTTTTGCAATAGTAGCTTAATTTGCTACATTAAAATTTCTTCCCCATTTAAAAAAGAGAAAGCATGAAAAATGTGAATTCGTAAAATTGGCAAAACATTGGAAAGTAGCTTCAATTTCCTATGGTTACAGCTGGCTCTAGCTATGGAGGGAGTTGAACAGTGGCTTACGCTTGCTAAGGTATAAAAATGATTATCTCTTAAGGGCCAACTACAGAACGTGAAAAAATGCAGCCAAATAATTTCGATGGAGTGACGAAATTTATGTTTAAATAATGTTTTATTCATGGTCTGTAAAACGGGAAAAATGAGTGATACCCTGGGGAAAGGATATAAGCAACAGCTTGAGTTGATTCGTATTAATGCGTGGAGGGACTCCGGGAATATTCATCAATAAGGATTCTTGCCACGAGAGAACGTCAACTATATCACGGCACAGGGTCCAGGCGGAAGCACATAACTGTTCGGGTGATGTATAGCCTATATAAACTTCATGATGCCTGAGATGGAGTCATATCCGTTTGTTACATTTTCGCGTCATTAGTATGCGCATATCCGCTCCATACTGTTGCACTCGTGTCACAGATTTTTGTCCGTTTTATCTCTCTGTTATAATGTACATTTGTTTCATTCACGACTCTGATGCCAAAAAATGAAATAAATGCCCTCAGTTTTAGTTTTAAATACGAGACCATACCTTTCATTATTCAAAAGAGTGTGATGATTTTTGCAAAAAAATTGAACTGGGGTCATATTGATCATGAACTCTTGGCTTGAAATAAATATTTTGTCAAAGAATATGACCAAGAAAACTTATACCTATTTATGATGAGCATGGAGGTAATTCTCTAGTCCTATTTCAATTAGCATTCATTTCTTTGTGATCACTCTAAGTACTATATTTTACCTCTATAATTTTGTAGATTACTTAATAATTTTCGATCTATTTGCATACATTTAGTGGCAAGAAAAAAGTATGATCTCTTTTTAGGGCCGTGAAAAAATTACTTAAAATACAAAGAACCGGGATTTGAGATAAAAATTTGATGATTTTAAGTCAAGTTTTTGAATTATTTGAAACAGTTGAAGATAGTTTGGTAATAGGAGATTATTTTATAGCCATAGATGATTGCTTTCAATTTCCGGTCTGCATCTCAGAAAAAATATTGTTATTAATACCTACAAGCTACCTCGATAGATGTAATTTTTGGACGGATAAAAGCCAATTGTTAGGAAAACATCATCACTCTCATTATATTATAATGTCGAATATGAAGCAGAAATTTTCCCGGGGTGAGAAAATTACTCCCACAATGACTGCAATGATTTATCATGAAAATAACAGTGCCGAAATATCCATTACCTTTTCCCCGTTGACTTAGAGCTCTCCCGTCGTTGAACACACTTGATACGCTGACGCCATTTCAAATAATGTTTTGCTGCCTCCTCTTCTATCCACCTCTCAACATCTCTCTTTCCTCCTCCCTTTCTCCTTTTAACCCTCCCTCTCACTCCCCGTACAAATATTTCTCACCCCGGGCTCTCTCTCCCCCCACCCAATCAGGAAGGGCCTTGTTCTCGTTGACCTCTGCCTTATGCGGCCCCCGGAGCACCAAGGACAACAAACACAGAGGACCAGGTCGTACCCTACCTCCATCCGACACACTCACACAAGTGCACCCATTCCCTCTCTCACCTCCCATTTCAAGGCCTCTCGAGAATAGCTGACATCATCCCAGCTGATCATTTCCAATCCTGTCGCCTACCCTCAAATCCCCCGGTCTTCACCCCCCTCCCTTATTCCATACAGATCTCCGGGCCTCGTTCGCTCTCCCGTCCTTCACTTTCCCATATTCTCCTCAATCTCCCGTTCCACCTCTCCCCCCATTCGTCCCTCGCCGTTCTGTCCAATCCTCTCGCTTTCCCACCCCTTCTTCTCCCTCATCCCCATCAACCTCTTTCATCCCACCTCCTCACATCCCTGGGAATCGGAGAGGGCGACACCGCTACCTCCGCCGGGAAAGTTGACACAAGAGGTACCGCTGCCGCGCCATTGACGAGATCGAAAGGCTATACACCTGGCCCGCTTGTCGGATCTGCAATAAGGCGCGATACGCCTCCTCATAGGCTGGGGACAAACATTGTTGAGGTGCCGGGAAATACTCTTTCACCGTCAGTCCTAGAGTGGGCAAGTGAAAATTACTCTGCCGCAGTTTCATGAAAAGCTCTCAACGTTTATTCACCAGGACTAAATATCGCGTTGTTTGACAGTTTGTTTACTCCTAGAAGAACATGACGAAATATTTCCGAGATAACAAATCACTTTCCAATCACAATGAGGCGTTAGGGAAACATTTTAAAATGCAAAACAATGGAATTATAATAAAAATATATTTATCGGCAGAAGATTGAGAAAAATATTATTTTTCTGTCATATGACCCCTGAATGATGTATGCACTCTCATATCTACCCATTTGCATCAAATACAATCTCGTAATATAGTTAGTGAATCATCTGGTTTTGTTAGTTGTACAGGTTAACCGACGTTATTAATTAACATTAACAATATCAAGTTTTGCATAAAAGAAAAATACTAATTGACGATCAACAACGACAACAACCAGGAGTTTTAGCATCTGTAGGTGGAGTATGTGTAATATCAATGCAAGAGAATTATGAATTGTGAGTGTTTTAGCTGATAAATTGAATTTTCATTCATGTTTATGTGATATCATGGGTTTACCAAACACTCCATATTATATAAGAATAATCCAAGAGAAGGTTAGGTTTAAACGCTTTTATGGGACGTGACGACATTCGAAGTGTCAAATGTGATGGCAAAAAAATGATTTTTCTTAAAATCAGTGTCAATCGGGGATAAAAAAATTTCATGATAAATGGAGACCAAGAGTGAAAATAATATGCGGGGCTAAGCATTGACATAATCAACTATATGGCTCTTTTGTATTTTTTAAATTTGATATACTGCGCGTTCTTTCTGGACATGCTCTTATTTCTCATTTCTCAGAGATTTTTAGCATCAGGATCTAATATTGCTGAAAAGAGTCTTGGCTGTTAGGCTGGAAAGGAAAGCAGATTTTGCACTTTTTTCTATAACCATTCGTTCATGATTAATCCAATTTTAGGACTGCTGTCCAGATTAGACGTAAAAACTAGAAAACAGTCTGGTCATTTGTAACCATTGCGTAGTAATTAAGGTAGGTAAATCTAGTATAGTTGACCATAAGTGCTGAAAACCTAAAAGCACTTTATTCAAAAAAAGAACTAAAATTTGCCTCACAATTCACCTTTTATATGTATCTGTGTTTAATTGAGGTTGCTAAATGTTTTACCTGATCTGGTATTCCTGTGTCTTTGATATTCATGAAGAGAAAAAAACGCATACACATTTTGCTCTCGAGCGAGATATCATTAAATTCATATTTGAGTACAATAATTTGAAATTTTCGTCAGCATGGACAAGGGAACCATTTTTGAGTCTTGAGGGTCAAGATACTAAGCGTTTACTCTCACGTAATTTCTCAAAGAGATCTTAAATTTCTCATTGGGTAATTGATTTTTTCGAACCAATGTATTTAATGAAATGCATTGGTTCTATTTATATTGCTTGAATCAATACAATTTTTTAATCTTTAATTATCAACAAGTTCTCTCATATACGAATAAAGTTTGTGGGGAGAGCTCACGTCGACTTTTATTTATTAAAGCAAGATTTTTTCTTGCCAAACTTTTGTCGTACGGGTTATCAGAGAATGTATCAAAGAATGAGGGAAATTTCATCTCAAAGGAATTGAATTTGAGTAATGATTGAATTACAGCTAGAGGCAAGAACTTGTCCCATTATTATTTCGTATGCATGATCCCGATATTCTCCTTATGGCCTTGTTTCCTAAATTGTTTCACGCATGCCTAATTGAAACCCTGCACATACGCTATTTGAGTAGTAAGCGGAAGATCTTCAGGCTATATTTGGTAAAAGCTAACTTACATATGCATGATAAAAACGGTTATTCAGCTCTAAATTACAGCGTCGCCTGATAAAATATCACAAAGCTAGTGCCTGGTAATATATAATTGGCAATTGCCGTTGAACTCGAATTCACGTAAACTGGTTCAGTAATTCACTAGCATATTTTTATAACAATAAAAATTATTATAATTTGACAAAGACTATTGTCTTAGAAAATAATACTAGTATCTAGCTCAGAAAAAGTTGGACATTTCATTGAGACCAATAATACATTCGCAGACATAATGGGAATAATGTTGCAAAATATAATATAGGAGTGGATGAATAAATTCTCCGTTGCAATTTATGTAGTATAAATAACAAGAAAAGGGAATTAAGATTCTACTCCATGTCATTCCGTTGCCGCGCTATTACAGCCGAATAGCACCACTGTAAGCATTAATAAAATAATGATTTTTAGAAGAACAAAGAAATGTTTAATTGAAATTTACTCTTTCTTCTACAAAATGATTAATTTGAAAATATATACCGATGTCTAAAAATTTCTAATGGCATTGTTATTTAAAGAGAAAATATGCTTTATGGACGCAATGAAAATTTTCGCGCCTGTGTGTTTCTTTTCCATAATTCAACCAAGCAATGTGTGATAACGATTTTTCCGAGTCACTTGGACCTCCTTTCGGAAATTCTCCTCGCTTCCCAAGTCTGCCAAACAAGCATTGGCGCGGAAGGAATGGGATAGGTTTGAGGAAGGGAGGAGAGGGAGATGGGATTGAATGGAGAAGAATGGGAGGTGATGAGGTGGGGAAGGGATCGGGGGAAGGCGGAGGAATAGGGGCAGTAATGAGGAGAGAGTGTGAGGAGTGGATAGGGAGCCGAATTTGAGTTTAACGGACTCGAAGTAAGATTGGACGTGGATTTGGAGGCGGATTACAAGGCTATATCGATGGTGTTGGTGCGGACGGTGGACGGCAGAGGGCTGTAGCGACCCAAGTGGCTCGCCTAGCCTTCAATTCCTCATCCGACGAGGCGAACGCTTCTGCATTCGACCGTTGGAAAATCTCTTATACCGTCTCGTGGCCGGACGTCCCATTTTGAGGTCTGGAGGAACCCTTTCTAGCAATATTAAAGGAATTTGTGGATAATGCCTCCTCGTGATTCAGGGATGATCTTCTCTCCGCTCTTATTTCCCCTGCTCCTTCCAACAAGATCCTCCATCCCTTCCCTAAGTTTCGTCGGCGATAACTATAAATGTCTGGATTACTTCGTCCCAGTGAGCTCTTACGATGAGGATATAGGGAAATAGTTGTTCTGGAGAGAGGAACATTGCATTGGGCCCAATGATGAGTCCAGTCGTAATATGTGTCGTGAAAATTCTGGAAATCCCGGTTTCCTGTGCGATTCCTTTCGCTTCAGCTTTCAAGAGAAGCGAGCATTAACCACAATGTCCACATTTATTTTATATTTCAAGTGGCCGTTCTCAATGAGGTAGTCATTCAATGCTCTCATTCCCTTCCTAGAAAGAAGGTGTCATAATATTCTAAAAGCTTTTGCATTAACCCCTAAACATTTAAACCAAATGAATTTCAGTATTAATTTTATCGCCGATGAAGACTCGAATGAATGAATGTAACTGTTCACTGTTCACTTCCAAAAGAATATTACACCCATATTGGCTCATTTTTTCCCGAAAATAGCCTCTTTCCCTATCAAACCACTAGTCAAACTTCCCTTTGCCATGTTTATAAATCTTAGTTAATTTAATTATAGACTTCGTCATTATACTGCTTTGGTGAAGGCGATCGTTTATGCGGCCAAGGTTTATTGAATTTAATATCTCTTCGTGTTAAAAATTTTACCTCACACCAATGTAATGCTTAATTAGTTCTTTGGCTTGTCGCTTAAGCGTTACCACTTGATGTTCAATTAAGTTTATCAAGTTGGCTTTTAAAAGTAAACAGTATTTATATGATCGTTGAAATTTGAATGAATTTCTGATTTAAGTCAAGAGGATATCAAATCGTAAATGACTGTCATTAAGCTCTAGTGCTGAATTTCATCTTTCCGCGAGCAGTAATTACTCAAAATAAATATCGTTTCAGCCATAGGTAAAATAAAAATAAAAGCTAACATATTGTAAAATAAATGTTTAATTCACGCAGTTTGATCAGTTTATTTTCATGCTGAAGAAGGATATTAATGGCGGTTATGGTGGAGACATCTCTTGGAATGACGTGGTTGAAATAAATATCTCCACATCTAAAATACGTAATATTAAGCATTGGTAATAGTGCTTACCGAAGGCGTGTATAAAAATTCCCGATCGAGTGCTGTGACTGTGGAATGAAGAAGTTCATATAGGTTAGGCAATGACTTGAATCCCGGTGGACTGGTTCATGGAGTACTCTTCGTTGACAAGAAGACAAGAAAGAATCAGAATATGGCATAAATATTGAATAATTTATACGCTAGCCGTCATGTTTTTTGCCTCAAATTAGGTGAAAAAACTACGGCAAAATTTTGGGGATTAAATTGTATTGAACGCTCCACGTGGATAAATTATTATACCAATACTTGTCATTTTCAGTCATTAAATTTATAATTTTGAATCGGTAGCAGTGTGACAAAGCCGTGAAATGATCGTGGGTCTGATATGCGGAGGAAATTGAATCTTTTTCAATGAAATATAAGAAACTACGTTGGTAGTGGTTCCTTATCACCACCTTCATTACCATCTTGTTAAATTGCCCTCTTGGAAAACTTTCTTTCTCTTATTTTCTGCTCTTTCCTTCCACCCTTTACTCTCTTATCGCGGCAATTAAAGAAGGGAATGTGGGGATTATGATTAAGACACGGTTGCGATGCCTTCGACATGTCATCGTTTCACCATTGGGGGGTGGGGGGGGGGGGGGGAGAGGGAAAGTCGAGTCGTCACAAAATGATATCCCTTCCCCGGCTTCAGGCACAAATCTCATCACCTACCCAGTCATATCATTTCAACAACCAACCCTTCCGAACCCCCCGAAGAACAATCCCTTCCCTCCTACGCGAAACGCTCCCTTTCCCCAGGGTGCCAGATCCCTCTCCCTTATTTCTCGATCCCCACCCCTACGGAAAACGTCCTTGTCCATCCTTCCCTCAGCGTGAGGCTCCCATGCGTATAAGCTCCCCGTAACTGGTGACCTTACTCTTATCATGTAGTCCTCCCCTCCTCTTAAGCCACTCAACGGTCACATTCCGACCACGCTTACAAAGGGATTATCTGCTTCACGCACCCTCTCATGAGGCGATTAAAGAGGGATGAGGGGGGAGGGGAAATAGGGAAGGGAGTATGGAAGGAGGAAAGGGTGCGGGCACAATTGGAGAACGTGCGGAAATGGGAGTGATGACATAAGAACTCTTGCCGAAACATTAATGGCTTCGGCTACGGGTAGAAGGCCTGCTTCCACATCTACGTGATACGCTGCAAGCCGCCTCAAAAGCGTGTAGAGTGTGTTATATTTCACCAGTTGTTTTATTGATATTTCTTTGAAGAAAGGAAGCAAAAAACTTAGGAAAATGATAATGAATTGCGACTTATATCTTATTGAGAGGATTAGACTTCGTGTGCGTTGTATTTTACGTGGGTAAAATGTATTCTTGCAGCACCAGATCCGACAGTTAATAGACTCGCTTCTGCATGCCCCGGCTGAATTGGAAAGGGATAGAAATATGTCTGCTGTGTCAGCCTCGTCGCAAATATCGTGACTTTTATTTCAGATAACTTCATTCTTCCGAACCCGCAAGATCCGTGACCCACAAAAATTTTCCTGCCATAAACGAAAGGCGTCAGGGGGTCTACGATTAATCTTTTCCACGATATGATACGCCAGTACTTAGGCCTCAGTAATGCTTAACTCTCTTGGTCTTATTGTGACTGAGATTTGTCATTAAAAAAGTGAATGTGAAATATATATGATCATTCAGTCATTCGAAAGCATTTTTTTACGGTGACTGAACGAAGAACATTTTGTAAGTTGTTGGTATTGGTACTATGTAGTATTCATGGGTTTTAGGTTCTTCTGCGGCTGAGGTCATATCGTACCATCTAGCTAGGCTTTCATACCCGAGGAACCTAATCCGACGAAGGTATGAGGTTTGATTTCAGGTGAAGGTGAATTTTACCATTAGGATATTTGCCTCGCACCGCGAGCCATATGTGATATGGAATCTGAAACATTGCAGTTTGAAACAAAAAAAGATATCAATGTTAGCATATAAATGAATATGATGTAGAATAGATGTTGACATAATTTGAAGCATGACGTGGTAATTTTACCATCCATATGAAGCTTGGAAAATTCACATTCCTTTGAGAAAGTCATCTAGAACCATGAAATGGCGAATTTAATTAAATGGATCCTTTCATACACAGGAGTATGCTATTAAGGCAGTCTTTGCATTGCTCAAAGGGGTAATTAGTGACTCTATTGTCTGCATTGCACCTAAGCTTTTGCCGAGGTAATGTTTTGGAAAGTAAGCTGTTAACTATGGTGAAACGTGGATGACAGTTCAGGCGTAGAAAAGATAAGATAGAGTGCTATATTCAACACGTGGTGTGTTGACGTGGCATCTGCGTTGACATGGCAGTTTCACATGTAATACATGTAGAGAAATTTTAGATGGTGTAAGTTTTTTGCATTAATTCCGTGGAGAAAACTGGTTCCTCTTGGTTGAATATTTCTTTATTTTCATTTTCAGCTACCTTGTCACATATTTTCGAATACCATCTCTTGCGTGAGGTTAGTTTAAGAACATACCATTTATGGGTGTTCTGAATTGTTAATACTTGAACATTCGAAGCAAGGTGTGATAAAAAATATGTTCATACCAGATTTAAGAGTGCTAATATATAAATGTGCTTGTCTTATACTTTGAATATGAATAACAGCAATAAGTAATGTTAAATAATATCGGCTGTCTCCCCCATATACGTGGATCTAACTTTAAACATCAAGGAAGAAGAAAAGAACCCTTGTTTTTTCAGTTAAGCACGCATGGAATTTTAAAAAATGGGAACATTAACTATTCCTTCAGATTCATTTATGTAGCGTCGTATCTGCATGTAAAAGTTTGATGCAAAAATACCGAGGGTTTTGCAATCTAGAAAGCAGCAGGCATGAGTTTGAATATCAGAGCTGGGATCATAATAACAACGTACACTTATCAGAAACTTAAGGCCACAACGGAAGAAACATTTTGGGATTATTAAAATTTGTGAATACAAATGAATAATATATTACTAGGAATGATGCAAAAAAGTCTGGGCAGGATGCGGAGAGAATTAGTAGGATATGGAGATTTTTTTCTCTCAGATGAATGCTCCACAACAGAAGAAGAAAGTTTCTCAATTCCCTGGAATCATTATTTATTTCCTCTGCGTACACCAAAAGAGAGTATTTCCGAAAAATGCTTTAATCTTTCATTTGGCGTTGGCCGTTAAAACATGTGGCTCTCAAAGTTTAATTTCATAGAGTTGTAAATAATAATAAAGTAACTATGAATATTTTTTATACAATTTGAAACGCAGTATCATCTAAAAAAATCCCTCATATGCCTTGCTTTTATGATTCTCTAGCTAGTGTTGATGTGTGTGTTCTAGTGTTGATGCTTTAGTTGAATTAAAATTAGGTTGTATATTAAATACCATTGACTTATCTCAGTTTCTCCCGTGAAGGTTGACATATAAATATGGTGTTTATAACTAAAAATATAAGTAACAATTTGTTTACCCTTGGTATTCATGCGCTTATTCTTATGCATGTGCAATTTATGCCAAATCATAATAAAACATAGGTAGCCATTTGTTTTTATGAACACGATGGTAAGCGTACACAAATTTCTGTGCCAACATTTTGTGTACGCTTTGTACATTTGATTGTGTGGGATGTCTATAAGGTACAACCCACCATCATAATATATAGTTACAAATATGAAATTTATGGTTATTTAGGAAGTGTTTTGAGTTTTTCAAGGTGCTCTTGAAGCAAAGGACGTTAGGGAGAAGGATTTTAGAGCTGCGTTTCCTGGAGAGAACGCCTCTTGCATTCGTTGGTTGGTGCTCCTCTTCGTCAGAAGCGACTCTCGGAGCCCGGCTTTCAATCTGCGCGTGGCAGCCTGTGTACGTACCACGACTAGGAGGAGGCGATCGCTCAGTCGACTCTGTAGTGAATACGGACTTTGCTTCATAGATGCCCCGTCGGAGGCGCTATTCCGACAACTTCACAGGGTCATGTTCCCATAACGACGCACCACAGCGTATGTGTACACCTGTCGTTACCGTGCGTTCCCAAAGTGGCTTTGAATTGATACAAACTATTTTCTTCAAGTGGTAAGTTTTAATAATTCTTAGGCCTTGCAATAGTCGTTTTCATGCGACGCTTTCGACCTTATTTGAAAATGAGGACTCATATGGTTCCATTTGAGAGCCATTTTCATATAATCTAGGTGACGCCTAAAAATGATGTTTATATTTAAATAATACTCTTATAATTAAATATTTTTTCTAGGTATGCGTATCGATGTCAAATTTACTGTAGGTTGGTGATTATATCAAAAACTTTTCAGGATAATTGATAGATTGCAGCCAAGATTTATTTGTGTGTAGCAATGTACTAATTTGGTTAGCAATGTACTAATAAGTTACGTGCATTAAAAAATTTTTGACTCCAGTCGTCTAGCCATACAAAGAGAATGAAAGTGGTGATATATCTGAAAATGAGAAAAAATGAAGAAAAGCTGAAGAAAAAGAAACCGAACTTAAATTTTTAGATCTCCAGAACGCGGCATAAAAGCCACGGATCGTCGAAAACTTGATCTTGGTAACAGAAACTTAATAAGAGTGGGAAGGAATGGATGCGGGCTTTTATGATGCAGGAAGGGAAGCTTGGGTCTTGGGCGTGAACTGGAGGGTTCGATGATTGGGAAGAGGAATTTCCCTGTGCGGCCGATCCAATTCCCTGCGCGCGTCCAATGCTTTAAGGGTCGATGACGGTCAGGGGTCCTGGGCAGTTATTGAGAATGTCGACGCCGGCGTCCAAATTGCCCCAGAATTCCGCTCACTGACGTAGCGAGCGACGCCGGGCGGACCTCTGTTTGTCTTCTGCGCCTCCGACCCCAGGGTCACACTCATTCCTCGGTAGCACTTCAATCGTGAGCTTTCGGCGGAATGGTGTCCTCATTCTGCCCTCGCAAATTTCCCTCTCGTGCTTCTCGTCATAGCTCGCCCCACCAATCCCATCCAGGAATTTACTCGATATTTCATCTTCGACGTGGCTTTGTTACAGTAAATAATCCATAGTATTATAGTAACCATATTGAAAAGGTATATATGTATAAAATTTTATAAGTTATGCAAGGGTTTCTCCAACAATTGGTAGTAATGCCTTTAAAAGCCTTCTTTTGTGATTTGATAATTTCATTTTTTGTTTAATAATTTACTGTTATGAACTTACATGCATTATACTGAAACAGTAATTACAAGAATTCTTATTACATGTTCGCAGATTTTCTTGTGATGTGTTTTCTTAGTTTGAAGTTTGTATGGTGAATTATAAATTTATCTTATAGAATTTATTTATTCTTTCATTAAAATCGTAAATAATAATTACAATAGCGTGTAAAATAGTCGCGCTTACTCTATATGTCATTGGCCACAAATGTAGGTAATGGGTAGGCGGGGATAGGCCAGGGGACACTAAGAGTATGCCAGCCATGGATTCACCACTTGTCCCGCGTCCCGGTAGCTTAGCGGCTTTTGGTGGTTTGTAAGGCACTGTTGAGAATCGAGGAATAAGATTAATATTTGATGAATTTAATTAATTTTTGGTATGTGCTGATTAAAACCGTATGGTTATATTTTTATGAATGGCTTGGTTTTGAATAGATTTTGGTTAACATGTGATTCAAGGGCCAAGGTTATATCTTAAAGTAACAGGTTATCACTCAGTTACTTATCCTAAGACAAAGACAACATGAATGACCTAAGTAGTCGGGATTCGAACCGTGATCCTTGGGTTACGAGATAAAGAAGAACATAAAAAATTTCATTAATTTATTATCCCTTTCATCTCTCTCTCGTTCTATTTTATGTCACTCTCCGATAGTTGCTACCTTTGTCTCTAAACGGCGAGAAGGAAAGTAATAAGAGGGTAAGATTCTCGGAAACTGCGACGTTTGTTGGGGTCGATTCCATCCGCCTGGCATACATCGAATGTATCGTAGCGTATCTTTGAGGTCAAGCGAACGCGATGGGTGAGCGCGTATTTTCATACTACGTGCGGTACGCTATATGCCTTGAGCTTATATGACGTTGCACAGAAAGCACCGGGTAGCTAACGAAGAATGCCATTCTAAGAGCGTGAAAATGAGGAAGCGTGGTGAATTATAATATTGAGACCTACTTGGCAGGTCGAAAATTAGGGGCAGAATCGGATCCACTCCGTCGGAAACCCTTTTTTTACTCGTCCGCGTGCTTAGCTTTCTCTGAAATATGCCGTGAAGGAGTGTTTCCGGCGAAAACGTATACATATGGACGCTAACTCTTATTTTCACATGCTCCTTACCTTTCTGCTAGAGCAGACATAGTTACCATAAATACTTTCCCTTAATATCGTTGCTACTGAATTATAATCTCAAACTCTAACGCAGTACTTAAACGATATTGTTGTATTTTTTCTGAATGATCTGATGCAAGGCAAGAGGAAGGTAAACTGATGTCATTAACATCTACGTAATACCCTGCGAGCCACCAGGAGGGTGTGTGGCAGGGGGCGATATTTGGAGCAATGTCAGGACATACAAGTTCAATACGAGACGCTATGAGGAGCCGGATGATGATGTAATTGTAGCAGGTCCTTTCTGGGTGCACTATGGAACTCAACATAGGATTGCATTTTCCCTTTTGCCAGCCAATTACAGTGCTCAGTCCGAAATTCCATTTGTTTCGAGTGGGTAGAATAAACTAAGCCTACTGGCGTGTGATATTCTTTTACCAAGGTGTAGGTATCAATGCAGCTATCATATAAGTAGAGTATGCCATTTTACTCTTTCGCCTGGGTGTTCTGGTGTTGTCACTCGTTTAAATTGTTTTGCTTTTTTGTGAAATTATACCTTAAGTCAATACTCTCGATCAACGCTTCTCTTCAATCTCATCTTACTAATGCACTGAAATTTTACTGTTGATTTTTAAACCCGTCTTAAGTGATATTAAGTGTTAAGTGGTCATTGAGATACATGATTGCATCCAGTATTTGATCTTCTATTCTGTTGTAATGTTAGTCTACTCCTATGCCCATGTTATGCCATGAACTTTCAATCGTATTGATACTATCTAACCTTTATGATTATCTTCCACAGGAATAAAATTAGGCATTTCATAGATTTCTTGTTAATTGCTCTTTGAGTCATATCGTAAATTCAGCATTTATCTAATTTGGTATATCATTTCTCTTGCCTTAAATATCGTAGCTATGAAGGAATTGATAGCAAATTCTGTATTCAGATGATAATACTTGCCTCACACATATTTTCCTTCATGAGAGGTAATTTAAAACACTTTAATGCGATCAGTGGCGATAATGGCTCATTTCATTTACGCCATATTGTGACATTCTTTCGGTTTGCTCTCGCCGGCAGTTTCATTGCTTGAAGACCGGTAATTGCTTGCGCAATCATGCTATATCGTCGCTCAGGGTGGATGCTGTGGGATCGTTTATTGTGCCACCACTCCAGTACATCTGTCTCTCGGAAGTTCGACCCCACTGATTGTCTTTTTTAAATGCAAATCGACAGCGGGTGCCATTGTTAATAAAAACCATCGCGCACAGTCGTTACCCGTCGTCCTGTCGATCACTATTAACGCATATCCGTGAAAAGCTATCTCTCGTGCCTCTTTGCGAGCACCTACAGCTCAGCCCAGTGAAAGAGGGCCTGCTCAAATGCAGAGAGGGAATCATTTTTGCTGGAGAAGCAATGTGAAGCTGTAAAATTTCCAGAGGATATAGCAATGTAATTATTATTAAGGTTCGATAGGTCGATAGCTGATATGGTTTTCTCTGTTTAGGTAAATTTCATCATTTAGGATGAGTGCCCATTTCCGGTAGTTATACAAGACCTAAGATTTAAAGTTCCATCTCTCAAACGTAAAGCACAACAGCTATTTGAATACAAATTATATCATGCTAAGTTCTTAGCATAAAAGCAGTGAAGATGGGTAAAAAGTTGATGCATTATTTCAGAGCTGAATACTCCTCTCTAGTCATCAATCATTAAATTGTTTGGACTCAGGTCTGTTTTGGGTTCTTCTATCAGCCCCATCACTTTTGGTGTTATTAGGGGGAAGCGATCGACACCTGAGTTTATTTCTGCCATGAATGGATGATTGGGAAGAGGTAGCATAATTCTGGAAACTAGGAGGAAGGATGGAGAGAAACTTGGTGTCGGTATAGTGAACTGTGTCAAAACTAACTTTTTGGAACTGCTTCACAATAGAAATATTACGTAACTTAGTTTCCTCCATATAAAATTTAATACACAATCCGATTTCGTCAAAGGTCGACATTATCAACTCATCGACGGAACCCGATTCATGCGTCAAATTTTATATGAAATGTTTTCTTGACCTCTTTTATCATATGCTATTTTTTAAATGTCAGGAGTTTAGGTCAATCAAAATTCAAAAACTTTCGCCAACATTTCGGATATATTATATTTCCATCTTCAGGGCTATCGTGGTGTAAGATAATAATGAATTATAGTTTACATCCATTTTGAAAACACTATGGTTCACAGTATATAATAAACAGTAAGTTTTACTTATATTGAAACGTATGTTCTTTTATTGCAACTTTTTTGTTTTTGGAAAAATGAAACGTTTATTTGTATAACCTATTTGATAAAATTTGTTCTCAAAACTAAACTTCTGATATTTAAAAAAAACCAATACATTTTATGTGGGAGACTCTGAGTTACGTTTCATTTCTATTGGTATAGTATCCGAATTAATTAGCTAGCTCTCTACGGAAGACGCGAAAGGGTCCACGGTTTAACGTCTAATCCGACGACTAAGTATTGTATTTGAAACGCTCTTCTCAAAGCAGTAAAGTAGCGACCGGAATGTTAATGAAAATCTGCCACTGCCCGGATTCAAAATCAACTCCTCGGGTAGGGAGGGAAGTAGTATATATGTACCTCAAAAACCAGTTCCCTCGACCCCTTCGTGCATGCATATTATTATTTTTTTTTTACATCTTTCGATACTATCATTCTCGACTAATCATATTTCAACGATCAAAAGGTAATGTGAGGACAAATATTTGGGGTTGTAATTGTTCTTGATCACTAACCTTATTGCCAGTATTCTAGAAAAAAATCAGTATTTTTCTCACGTGATTATAATGACAAGACAATGTTTCGCCTGTGTGTCAAATACTCATTTGCTGGAAGACGAGGTTTAGTGGTCAATATATTGCTAAATGTCTGAGTGAAGGTCGAGTGGCTGTTATGGAAAGCGGAAGGTCCAGAAAGATGAAGACAAAGGATTTGGGAACTTGGAGCCAACAGGAAGTATAGTTACCTATTTTTAAACAAACTTAATTGACCGGTTTCTCAAAGGCCACCTGTGGCGGAGGCTGGGAGGCGTATGTAAAACATTCTTTTTTAACAAATAAAAGAAAGGTTCGTGATGATGATCGGAAACTTCACGGAACTCTATTCTTGATCATTTTGCATATATCACATCTACATTTAATGGAAAATTAAATCAAACAAAGTGAACGTAAAGATCAGTTACAAAAAGATATTATATATATGTAAATATATCATATAGATATACATAAACGTGATAAATAATTATAAGGAATTCCTTCCAGATTCTTTCACGCCTCGAAAAATGACTTGTGAGAACTCAAAATATATTTTTTAACGCTCGCTTTGCTCTTTTTAACCTCGTGTGATGAACTACTACACAGTAGGCACGTCATCTCTTGGATGAGTGATCTTCAAAAGGGAGAGGATCACCCGTTACTGTTCTTATTCATAATGCTCACGTTCAAATTCAATTCCGTTCAACACCAAACGAATGTTTCCCCACCCATTCCGTATCTTTCCAGTACCGATCTTCCCATCCATGTTTCTAGAGCTCCATCGAAGCTGGGAGGATCTTATTCAAAACAAATGCGTGCGAAACCACCGACGGCATTGAATGCGAGCGAGAACGGCGGGTGAGTTCCCAAACGATGGGACGTCAACGCGACAAAACATTTGAAAAGGAGCGAACGCTGTGCTGACGGATGAATACTCTGGAAACTAACGGATTATGCGTTGGCGGGAGGAAATTAAAAAAAATAACGTCAAAGGAAAAAAAAGGGTGGAGAGAATCCATTCCATTTGGTCCACCCCGTTCATTAATTTCATCCACTTTCACTTTCTCTTCATCACACTTCCTTCTCTCCTCGCCCACCGTCTTGCAAAACCCTCCCGCCCACCTACGCCACCCTCGGAGAAAGCAACCCTTTTGTCCCCTTGTTCCTGAAAACCCCTTCCTCACGTCCTCTTTCTCTCTGTCTCCCTCTCTCAAGTCTTAATCTCCTCTTCGCTATCCTTCCTCAAGCCTGGCGCCCTTGTGACGCTATCGTCCCGGTCTGGAAAAACCTCCCTTCCTCTCCCTCTCATATCCTAATCGTTCTCGTCTCCTCGTTAATTCCTCCTCCCTCCTCTTCCTCTCCGTGTCCCCTCCCTCATCTTCTCCATCCTCGCTTGCGTCACAATCTCTCCGCAAAACGTATCCCACAACCGGTGCTGCTGTTATAGCCCTTTTCGTGGTGGATTTTAGCACCTTTTTGAGTCCGCCTAGCGCCCACTTTATTGTCTCGAGTGCGATGCTGTTATTTTCTTTTTTTTTGCGACTTCTTGCGCCAAAATTGCCGTATTTCTGGAATTTCTTGATAGTACCTTATCTCCGACCAGTAGTTTTCAATCTTTAAGGGCGGTAGGATATTTAGGCAAAGCTGGAATAAGCATTGAGAACTACGCATACCGACGACAAAAAAATGTCATCTGAACATCAGTGAACTTTGGCTTTTTATTCTAGGTTTATAATATAATCAAAGCCATCATTCACTTTGAAAACGGTTGCCCATCTCTGCCGCAGAACAAATAAAATTCTAATTTAGTCCATGGAAAGCGAAAAATGAGTACTACATCACATAAGGGAAATTACATGTCAAAAAATGCGGGGGCTGACTGGGTACCCAAGGGCCTCGGCGGCGACGTGATCAAAGGTCCCCAAGACACAAACAACCCCTCCCCAAAAAAAAAAGATTAAAAGAACACATTTAGGGTGGCATGAAGGTATATTGATTTAAGCAAAACAACTCAATTAACAATTAAAAACTACAGTCTTTTCGGTTCTTCTGATATTTGCATGTCTGCCATTTTATTTTTGTCTTCATCAAAAACTAACAATCATTCAACACACATAAAAAACTATGCACGTCCTTTCATTTAGCCGTTCACATACTTGCTGGGTCTTAGGAAAACTGAAGGCGTTGAACGGGCCTTAGGCTATCCGAGGCAGTCCGGGGCCCCCGCGGCGGGGATTCCCGCCCGCCCGCCCGCCCTGGGGGGTTATTCTCTATCTCCGAATTTGCCCATTCACGGGACACGACGTCATGGCTTTCACCTTATATGGGTATGAAACGTCATCATTGGTAGTTCCATAGGTGCTCCCTTGGGGCGCGCGCGTAACGGCTCACGGCGACGGGAGTGGTTCGTTTCTCCGAAAAATGCGAGCTTCAGGGTCCGCCTGCTACGAGGCAGGCGGACTGGCGCTATTGTTCTTGCGAACGAAAGGTGAGGGTGGTGAGGGTTGAAGGTTGTTATTGTTGTTATGGTAGACTGAATTTTGTAGAATTTAATGCCTATTACCATCTTTTCAATGTCATTATATTTATTGTGATAGTGGGATAATACTGTAGCCTGTGTGATAAATGTCATTTAAGTGCAATGGGCTATTCTGGCTTATTCGAAGGTTGACAAAGGTTTAGTGAAATATCGGTTTGGGATTGCGACAATTTTTTATCTCTAATGTGCAGGTAACGTAAATAGTTATAGTTGCGGATGTGTATATCGTGGTGATGTTTGTGATGCATAATCTAGTTAATGCCATGCTTCATACTGTCAATGCTGTCGATGAATTTGAGGCGAAGCACAAGGATATATCGTATTTCATACTTTTGGCGTTTATTTGTGGAGTTGGTGTGCTGACCTTTGCTTCAAATAAAATATGGACGATGTTTCAATTCTAGTGCAACTCGGGTTTAAACAACCATAATTTGCCTGTGAGAGTCGTGCTTGTTGATACTTGCTTGAAACGTCAACACTTTATTATTATTTGATACATTGCAACAGCTTCATTTTTGCTAGCATGTTGGAAAATTGTTGATGGGTATAGCAAAAGTAATGCTGACAAACACTAGTGATATTTATATTGTTATCGTCATAAGATATTCTGTTTTCGTCATTGTTTGCTTATTTGATGGTGTTTCTTAAAGTTTCTTACCTGATATTCTTGAATATCAATCGCAAGAACCGGCTACTGATATTTTGCTTAACTTGGTGTGATTTAATCTTCAGTTATGTGTGTTTATTCAGGTTATTTCGCGTACTTCACCGTGCGTTACTAAATTAGTTGTTACCTACTTCCGCGATCAATGTCTTAATGTTTTTCGACGCATGTGTGCTGTATTGTTCGACGGAAATTCTCTTCATTTAACGTTGAGGTTTGTCCCGGCATATGATTTACCCTTGCGGTTATTGAAAATTTATAAAAGTGATGTCAGTATTTCGCACGTTGAACACCCATATGTTTGAACGAGTACGTACCACAAGTTGCATGTCTTTACAAAGCAGTGAATAAAGTTTTGTTTTTATTTCCATCTAAACGACGGCTTTGTTTGCTTATAAAAATAGACTGACAGATAAGTTATTCCTACTGGTAGTGTGAATACAATAAACAAATACATTTTAATGATTAAACCTATATGTAGTGCAGTTTTAACTTAAATAGCCTATTACAAGCCTACCATTGCTAGGCCTGCCAGGAAATCAATAACTATCCAAGACTGAACTGTCTAAATGCTAAATTATCCATGAGTCAAAGCATTATTTTCTAGATTGATTGGTGTAGGCCTGAGTCTTTTGTAACCACTTAATGTCATTTTTAAAATTTTCTATGGCAAGTACTTGCATTTACTTATATATGCAGTAGGCTAGATTAAGGATTATATTTACTGGTATTTTAATTGAAGTGAAATTATGTCCATTGCCACTAAGTGAAACATTATAGGAAGTATATTACTGCACCTCTATCAAGGTCAAGAGAAAGTTATCATCAAAAAACAACTTTAGAGCTGTATGTTTACTTATTGTTTCAGGGCTTACTGCTCCCTTTAGTGCTGGTCATTGCTCTTTCAGACAGAGGAAAGACCTCTATTGTTTTAAAACTACAATTATGATGTATTTTTGGAAGTTCTACAGAATGATTACAACATGATACAATTAGAAATGTCAATAATAAGACTACAATAAAGCCACATGGAGAAAAGAGTAGTCTCTAAGTTGTAAGATTAAAACAATAAAACTATAATTTTTGGTTGTGTTAAGTCTCATCTTTGACAAGTTGGCATTTAGTATTTTTTATAGTATTAAATTTGGAGATGTTGTATAGGACATTGTAGGCTTACTTAGTTTTTAATGCCTATCTTGAGTTATGTGGGATATAGATATTCAGCTGGAAACACTAGGGCCATGCATATATATGTTCCTTGAGTAGGCTTAAATGTTTTCATTTCTAATTCTATGAACATAAATGATTGACACTCACCCCCTTTTGAGATGTAGGCCTACCTATCTGAAATCTCATCTAAATTAACAAAGTAAAAGATGTTTTTGAGCATATTGTTAAATACCAGCTACTGTTAGTAGAATAATAATGAAAAATACTGGTAAGTAGGGATTAGATATGCTCCCCTAATCAATTAAAAGAATTTACTGTCTATTAATGTTTTTATTTTCCAGTGGCTAATATTCATCAATTTGGCATCTTTGAGTTTAAGTGTATGGTAGACATGTAGTAACCTTTTAGATCTTTCAAATGTAAGCCTGTTCCTTAATGGGCAATGTATGTATGACCAATTACTAAACACTTTTTCAAGTTGTGCAGAAGATGCAGGGATATTAAGTAATTTATTTGCAAGATTGCATAAACCTGGATGCTTGCATTTAGCAAGCTCCCAAAAGATTGATGGACTTTTGATGCCCTGATTTCTCAGCACACGAAAAACACTGTCTTTGCTATCTCTGATGAATTTCACTAGGTCTTCCAACCCATCTCCATCACCAGGGACCCTCCGATCAGTAGCTCAGGACTCGACCCACTAGGCTACCACAACACCTTATCAATGTAATACTGTACTTTAATTTTTTTATTGTAATTTTCTACATTTTATTAAACGTAAAACATTATTTTATAGACACAAAGATAATCAACATAATATTCTACATAATCTACGCAATATTCTACATAATCTATATTATCTACACTATTTTCTACGTGTATATAGAAAAATAATATTTGACGCGTAATGACCCAACCCTGTGTAGCAGTATAGTCCCCCCTTGTCTCTGACAGCAGGAACAATGATGGGTAAGGGACAATTTATTATTTGTCGCCTGCCATAATAGATGTTTATATGTGTAATAGGTGTCACCTGTGTAGTAAACAATTCACATAAATTTTTTTGTTTTGCTTTTTGATAGTTGAATGCAACATTTCACAAATTATATTTTCATAAGGAATTTCAGATCACAGCCTACATATATATTCCCTCATCAACGCTCACCATATTCCAAATGCTCCCAATCTTTCCCTTTCTATGGTCATGATTGTCCATTCATCAATCACATAAGGAGCATACTCTGAATACATGATATGATTGAATATTTCCTCATCTTCTGGCTAGCGTTCCCTTGTGACATAGACAATAAATTCGTAGTCCCTGAATTGGTCTGGCAAAACTGGGGGAGTCAGGGCCATAAAATAAACACACAAACAGCCTTTGAATTGGACAACTCTCCCACAAGGGAATGTATAGGTACATTGCATTAAAATAAGATTACAACAGAAGAAAATGCCTCCTCACAGCCTGGGCATGGCCTTCCAATCATTATTGTCTCCTATCAATGGTAATTCTGCTTCCCAGACTGAATTTTCATCCAGTTCTTTAAACATTTTTCTCCCATACGTGCTACCCTCCTGTCTCATGAGAAATGTCATGATTTCTCTTTGTTAATATTTGTTAATGGTTATGAATGTGAAATAAAAGGACAATCATTACAGCCAACTATTACCAATAAAGGATTTAAAGAATAATACAATGAATACACAGTAATAACAACAAAGTGCATTGGACCATAAATAAGAGGAAAAAGTATTAAAAGCAATAAATGACATATTGAGAGAACTAGCTAGGAAAACTTACTCTTACAGTTGCTCACTGGTAGGCAGAAAGTTGAATTAACAAATTTTAAAATTCAGGAGGAATAAACTGCAATAAGTAGAAAATAGCACATTTATCAGCCCAACGGAAGTAGAATTCTATATGTGCTTCATTCTGCAGTAGTGGTTTTTTATACATAGAATGGGGGAAATTTTTTTATGATGAGGGTGTATAGAGGAATAATAATAGGATAAAAAGGTGATTTCATGTATCATGGCTGAAGGAAAGTGGCTGGTAAAGGGTACAATACAGCCTGGCATGAATGTTTGTCTTAGGAAGCAGAAACTGCTATATAAAAAAGTGTTCACCTCCTGTCATTTATTGTATGACAGGGAAATCTGGGTAAGCCAAACCAACAAATATTAAACTTCAAAAGGTGGTTATTGATGCCAACAAATATATTTTTGAAAAACCTACCACCAGAGAAGTATATGAAGGATTATAATTACGCTATGAGTACCTCACAAATTTATTCACAGTTGTGGCTTATGTTAGTGAAGATGTTGACAAAGTTGATCACCATAAGTTTCTGAACGATGCACAGCAATATGTAAAAAAGCATCTTACATGCGCCGACATCAGTAAAATAAAGGCAAATGGTCATTAGCAAAATTTATGATTTTATTTTGAATGTAATTTTGTGAGCATAACTTCCACAGTTTAAAGTGTTCCCTTTCCACCGCGATTGGAGGGCGTCTTCCTAAGTTAAGATTGACGACGACTAGAACAAATGGTAATAAGGTGTGCATATTGTAAGTCAAAGTACCGATTAAAAAACGATTAGTGAATATAGTACATAATATACGCTTGGAGGTATTTGGTCACTAAACTGAAATATAAATGAAGTTACCGGTTTCTAAACAAAAAACTTGACAAAATAACTTTAGACACAGCTAAAATATCGGCTTCTATTGTAACACCGCACGTAGTATCATGCGTTTATCGGATGAATTTACCTTTGAAAGATTTAATATTTGTATTACGCATGACATCTATTGTCTAACACCTTCATTTCACAATATTTTGGCTGAAATTATGCATCGGCTATTATAATTACTTCCCTCGACTAGTTCCTTCCATTTCAATTGCGGCGGTAGGTCCTTTCGCTATTCGTCACTCAACTGTTTCTACGTCATCATCATTCCTCTGCGACGCGAATGAGTCCTAAGAGCCGTTCTTTTGAAGAGTCGTCAGTTCTCCGAAATAGTTCACGGTCTTTCGGAGATAGCGAATAACCCCCCTGGCCTGTCCGTCCGGGTCTAGTACAACTCGGCGCGGCCACTTCGGCGCGGCCACCTCGGCGCGGCCGTCTCGGCGCAAGCCACCTCGGCGCATGCCCATCTCGGCGCAGGCCCACCTCGGCGCAAGCCACCTCGGCGCAGGTGACCTCGGTGCCACATTTAAAATGAAGTGTAGGAGTTAGTTTGTTTACTTTGGTTTATATCCCCCGGCCCTGACCAAATTCCAGCACGCGTTTATAAGACACTAGCATCAGAAATATCACCGTACTTAGAAATAATATATCGTAAATCGTTATCTGATCATGTGGTTCCCAAGGACTGGAAAATGGCTAATATTACAACTTTATTCAAATCCGGCGATAGAGAAGATCCTAGCAACTACAGACCTATCTCACTAACATCGATATCGTGTAAGATAATGGAACATATAATAGTTAGTTCGATTATGGGACACTTGGATAGAGAAAATTTGTTATTTAATAACCAACACGGTTTCCGAAAATCTAAGTCATGCGAAACGCAATTGGTACTCTTTGTACACGACTTATTAGTTTCGGGAGAAAATAATGCTCAGGTTGATGCGATATTCCTCGATTTTAAAAAAGCCTTTGATAGGGTACCTCATGACAGATTGCTCTTAAAGCTAGAAAGTTACGGTATAGATAAACACGTAGTATGCTGGATTAATCAATTCTTAGTTGGCCGCGAACAGAGAGTTACTATAGACGGCATCATGTCCAATATAGTTAGTGTCACATCAGGTGTTCCCCAGGGAAGTGTGATAGGCCCACTTTTATTTCTTTTATATATATCAATGACCTCGCGCTGTTGTAGTAAATAGTAGAATTCGGCTTTTTGCAGATGATGCAGTAGTGTATAGAGAAATCAGTAGTCCGGGAGACAAGCCATCGTTAGAAAAGTACCTCGTAGCGATTCAGGCGTGGTGCGATAAATGGAAACTAGAACTGAACATAAAAAAGTGCGTGACAGTAAATTTTTGGAGAAGAGAAACTCGATAGAAAGAAACTTTATGATTCAAGGAACGGAATTAGTAAACGTGGAATCAGTTAAGTACTTAGGTGTAACACTTTCATCTACATCTACATAAAACCCTGCAAGCCAGCACAAAGGTGTGTGGCAGGGGGTGAACTCTTACCAAACATGCACTATATATCATGCATAAAATTTGTAATTAAAAATTAAAATAGCAAAGCATACATGCAAAAACATGCTGTTAGTAGGGTTAGCTTTAAGTCCTTATACCAACATGCAGCTACCAATGTTATCCATTGCTACACTCGTACTGGATACATTTACCGTTATTCACATCCCTAATTGTACGAGGAAAAAAGGACATTTTGAATCTGTCAGTTCGGCAATCTACTAGTCTGTAAAAAAAAGCAAGACACCCGAGTTTGAGAAGCTCTATCGTTTAAACGAAGCGATCAGTTTCAATGCAACAAAAAGTATACAGGAAAGAGTTTATTTTTACGTTGGATCATTTACTTCAAAAAATCTTCGGCTCCATAGTATTTCCTGTATTTAATTTTTTCTCAAAAAAGTACCAGTTTTTTTGCGCGTAAAATCAAGTTGCCCAACTTTGAGCGCTTGGTATTCCCGTAGTTTTCGTTCCAATAACTTGCAATTTTGATATAAAGAAGCCAGATCTAGTAGTTACGGTTTGTAGAAAACAAATAGTTTATACCACTAAAATTGATGGAGTTGTTGTAAATAACGCAAACCTCTGCTAACTTCGAAACCAATGGGTCAATTGAAAATTGATGGGTACTGTTGTATGCCGTAGAATGTAATTAATGCAGGTACGTAGAGCATACACGTTAAATGTCAGCAGTATATTCAATATCGTTTCATAATTATTTTTGTTTGTTGCTTTTTCTCTGCCTATCAAGGCAGGCCAAAACAAAGCAACAGAAAAGAGAAAGTCTCTCGAAGCCGTGCGTAGTTGCCAAATCGTGCATCGTGACGCGCAGTACCCTGGCAGTTTATGAATCATCCACTGGTTGCTTCAAAACGTTTGCTTTTAGTAATGATTAGACTATGGATGCACGGGTACTATTTGAGGAACATGTTTCCTACATTACGCAGGTTGATGGATCACCCCCATCCCATCATCCCCAAATCTTTTAAAATATATAGAAAAGATAGAAATAACAGAGCAGGGGGGCTGTGCTTGAAACGTTCGAGATGGATTCCGGTGCGGAATAATCCCGAACACAATGTAAAAACATACGAGTGAGTCCTTAGTTACGTACCGGTTTCAATCTCGAGCGATTCAAGCACACCCCCAAGGTGGTGGTGTTTTCATTGCAGTCAAGAACACAATAATTAGCAAAGCAGTAAAATTTCCCGACAACCCCTGAGAATGTGTTTGGTGTTCATTAACATGCCCTAAATCCAAACCAATATCTGTCTGCGCTTTCTATAGGCCCCCAAACACTGATGTTGAGTCATTATTAGAACTGGGAAAGCAGATAAATTCTATAACGTCCCGTAACAGTGAGCGTAATATAATAATAGGTGGCGATTTCAATGCACCATCAATAGACTGGAGAACTCACTGCTTCATAGCCGGAGGAAGGGACAAGGACATCTGTGAGACTCTATTAGATGTGTTCTCCAACAACTCCCTGCAACAATTAGCTACAGCACCTAATAGAGGGGATAACATTCTTGATTTACTGGCAACCAACATCCCACAACAAGTGACTAAGATTGACACGGTTGATGAAATCAGTGACCACAGAGTTATAACAGCAAAGTTATGACTAACTTTAGACAAAAATTTTAAACAAAAGAGAAAGATTTATATTTTTAAAAGAGCTGACTTTCCTAGCTTTAAAATGTATTTAAGAGATTCATTATCGGATTTTAAAAAGTCTTCCACCAACTTATGTACGGAGGGATCCTGGAAGTCGTTCATTAATATCATGCGCTCTGGGATCAATAGATATATCCCATGTAAATTTAAAAAAGAAAGCACTGAACCTAGGTGGTACAATGCCGAAGTGAGAAAATCCCTGAGACGGCAGCGAATATGTCATGCTAAAATGAAAAGAAATAGTAAATATATGCCCACTAATGAGCGTAACGTAATAATTGAAAATTATAAAATTTCAAAATCCGCTGCAAAGACAGCCCTTAGTAATGCATTCGCCGAATTCAAAAGAAAAACACTTGGGGAACAATAGAAAGAAAATCCAAAAGTCTTCTGGTCCTACGTCAGGGAGGTGCAAGGCCATAAGTCTACCGTACATTCACTAAAAAATGATAAGGGGGAAATGGCCACAAACACTCTTGACAAAGTTAACTTGCTAAATTCCTTCTTCCAAACCGTTTTTAACCCACCTTCCGGCGATCCAACTCTCGTGTTACCTGACCTCTTTCAGCGGCTGATGCAACCAATAGAAATTTCCTGTAATCGTATTGTATTTATTATGTCATTAATTTCCTTGAGGAAAGTTCACATATATACTTAATTTACTAGGGTAATAAGTTCTTCAGCAATATTCTCCGTAGTCGGAATCAAATAAGACAAGAGCCTATTTTATTGGCAAATATTTTTTGCATAAAATCTGCTAATATTGATCGTAGAATTTCGCTTAAAATTGGTAAATGCACAGTAAAACACAAGGATTTCACTTCAATGTCTATATGTTTCGACCAAGCAACAAATAATTTGTGGTAAAACCAATAAATAAACAATGAGTTGGCCGCGAACTCATGCCGCTGCGTAGGGTGCAAAGCTGCGAAGGGCCACGTTCACCTGTGTATGGATTCCGGGATAATTCCAAGGTCCCCGCTGTGTTCGATCGGAAAAGGTAGGAGCTGAGTGTGTGTGTATACCTGCGAGAACTATCTCAATTATCAACTTCTCAAATGTGCTCCCTACAAAGGCGAAGAGAGAGTCTCTTGGTACTCAGATTAGTATACGCGAATGGCAGTGAATTCTGCCGTCTCGAAAGGGTTAAAACTTACCTCCGGGAATGCGGATTTTCAAATCCCAAAATATGTCCGTTCCTTTCGCTTCGTCATGATTTTCTTCTAAAGCGAAGGCCTAAAAATATCTATAACAAAATGTAAATTTTGGATTTGTGGTGCTCTTCATCCCCTGCCACACACCCTCGAGGTAGCTTGCAGGTATTGAGTAGATGTAGATAGGTCCAAAACGCATGGGGGAAATCCAAACTTTGTAATCGAGGTTTTCAATATCTCCAACTTGGCCGCAGCCCACTTGCCTATTACCATATTTTAACCTATAATGAGATGGATTTCCATTCATTATACATTAACAAACAATACTGCTCGACTTGATGCAGAATAAAAAGGAAATACTTCAGTGATAAGCAAAATACACAGGATAGAAAAACAAAGATGAAGGTTTCATACAGAGCACCCGGAATTATCCAGAGTCTAATTAGAATCTCAATTCAAATTAGATTTGTTGCGGGCTTAGATCATAATTGCATCTAGAGATAAACCACAGAATGTTTAAAGTCTTCTAGGAATACTTCTGATGATAATAGACCATAGACAATATTTATTGAATATCTGTAGACGCATCGTGTGCAACGAAGATCGGCAAGATTTGTAAAGGGACGGTACGATAACTATATTAGCGTAACCAGTCTATTAAATGAATTAAATTGGGAATCATTGTCAAATCGCAGGTTGAAATTTAGACTTAATCACTTAAACAAATTCCAAGACCATATTTTCAGTGATGATGTGAAAAATATTTTGCGAACCCCAACTTACTGTGGTAGACTGGACCATAATCACAAAATTAGAGAAATTGATTGCCGAACTGACAGATTCAAAATGTCCTTTTTTCCTCGTACAATTAGGGATATGAATAACGGTAAATATATCCAGTACGAGTGTAGCAATGGATAACATTGGTAGCTGCATGTTGGTATAAGGACTTAAAGCTAACCCAACTAACAGCATGTTTTTGCATGTATGCTTTGCTATTTTTTCTTTTTTTAAATAGTGCAGTTTAGAAGAGTATATATGAGGCGCTCGGGGCTAGATAATGGTAAGCCACACACTGAAAAATATTGAGATCTGTACGCCTTTCTTATCTGCTAGACGATGGGAATCCACTGGCGGAATATTATTTGAAGAAACCAAGGGATGGCAGTACACACCTTGTTGCTATATATTGCACTTAGGGAATTTTTCGAACCTTCAGATGTCACTCCTGTAAAATGACTCATATATACTAATCCTCTTTAATGCATGATGTGTAGTAAAACACAATATTCCTTTGTTGTAGTATTTTTACATGAGCATCTGTCCCGGTACTTAACATCTCTGTTCTCCGCGCCGAAATGGTCCTGCGCCGAGGTGGCTTGCGCCGAGGTGGGCCTGCGCCGAGATGGGCCTGCGCCGAAGTGGCTTGCGCCGCAACGGCCGCGCCGAGGTGGCCGCGCCGAAGTGGCCGCGCCGAAGTGTCCCATTCCCTGTCCGTCCATGACGAAAATAGTTCAATTTTATTGCATGATGTATTTTAAGTATGATTTTGTGTATCTGTCATGATAAAAAAACATTCGATATTAGAAGAAGGTTATACGGAAGGAAGTGTCATTTTTTCCAACCGTTTCTTTGGCTCAAAAATTTTGATGACTCGGTGTGGCAATTTTCGCGAAGAAGTGTCGGAGAATTTGGATCCCAGCGTATCATTCGACTCCCTCCTTCATTTGGCTCCTTATAAAAGCCCGCATTGCTCAGGATTTGAAATTTTCGCCCGGCAACACTATTCCCAGCCATCCCGGCCTCCCTCGCCACCGCACCCTTGTCTCCTCGCTGCCTCCGCACTCCGCCTTCATCGTCCCGGCACAAGCATATCTCTCCTCCGCCCGACTCATTTTCTCTTCTTCATTCCTCCTTTAAGAACGTTCCCGTGACACCGATGCCTTCCCGACACAGACACACAAAGTACCTCCCTCTCTCCACCATCCGTCTCCCTCTTCCTTTTCTGCCCCATCTTTTGTGTTACAACGGCGTATCTGCCAGATAAATCACGTTTAATATGCTGCTGCGAGAAAAAGGATTACGAACCTTACAAGGATTCATTCTCGCGCAGAAATGCCTCTCTCCTATCTCATTGCCTCCCTCCTCCGCTCCATCCACCAAATATCTTTCCCCTTTCCCTCCCGCGCCCAAATTTCCATCCCCCCAGCCCTTATTCTCTTACGCCCTATTCCCTGCACCCTCGCGAGCTCTCTCCCGACCATCTTCCATTGTACTGGTCTCCGAAGTGACCTTCGTTCGCCGTGCTCTCGAAATTTTAACAGCCTCGGCGCGTAATGATAAGCGTGGTTCTCGTGTGTGGAAGCCTTTGTGGCTCGGCCTATCAGCGCACCGCAGCGGTGCGTACGGTTTACTGGGGCGTACCGCGTGTGGGGTCTATTCATGCTTCTCCAATTTCTATACGTGCCTCTCCTTTATCCTTCATCAGCGTTAATGGCCACGGAGGGGCTGGGCCAGGTTTTATTGGTGGTGAGAATGCGCGTCATAGTTACTTCGCTTCCTCTCAAAATTAATACCATTTTACCATACGATTGCAAAATTGTTGAACAATTGACAATTTTAAAGAATGAAGTGCCTTTAACAAGGACAGTGAATTTATGAATTCCTCCAAATCAAGTACAATTTCGAGTTAAATAAAATATATCAATATCGTCATGCATCTTATGATGATATTCGTCTTCGGGCCATTAAATCATGTTAAATGTTTCTCAATTTGAATGCTTATTACTTTCGATGGTTATGTTGGTTTGGTGGCAAAGGTAATTACTCCTCATCCTGAGAGCCCGAGTTCTAATCCCTGTTGAGGCAGATATTTTATGGCTATTCCGATCCCAAGTTGACTGCTCTGTGGGGAACAATTCAAGCTCAGTATTCCGTCTGTCGGATGGGACGTTAAACCATAGAGCCCTTGGCATCATTCGCTCAGAGTTCGCCATTTGTGAATGCCGACATCGGGTTTCTCTCAACCCATACTCTGTTCCTTGAAAAATTCCTTCCTCTATGCAATTAACGACCTGAGTTAAATTGAGAGGATTGCTCTTGATAACATCCTATACTCCTGCTACTGTTTTCGTTATATTCGTTCCATAAAAATATAATTTTCTGGTGAATATTGTTACAGGTACTCTCCTTCTAATTATGGACCTAATTTTTGCTATACACGAAATATAGAGAAAAAATTATAAATACATGCATCAATTCCACCTACTCCATTAGAGAATGTTTCTAATTTTACGCATGCATTCATAATAATCCTGATATTTGTCGATTTTTTTGTAAGGGAGATTTAGTTTGTAGTTAGCCAAATTTTCTTTTTTTCTGTCTTTTAACTCAAACATTTTCAGGCCCTGAAATAATATTGCATTTGTCTTTTTAGTTTTAAGTTCACTTGACCACTCTGGATATTTTATCCCCATGCATAGTTTATGTGCATTGAAGTGGAAAATACGCTGCTCTAGGAGTTATTTTAGCGGTAATGGTAGTATGAAGAGGAAACGTGCCATCTGTACCGTATCATTTCGAAATGTAGCAGTGCATCCCTTGTATTTATTCTGGAATTGATTACACACAGTAGAGAAGTGAAGCCCGGCAGGACCTTTTCAAAACTGCGTCCGTGTGTGACAAAAACCAGGGTCTACCCTGTCTGGATTATTAGCCACCCGATCATCCGGGAAGGGCTGTAGTAGGCATCCCTCATTTAATTAGATGAAGGCGTGACTGTGTGCGTTGATCTGGACTGCATTATATCTCCCCCTCTGTTGGCATCGCGCTGAGCGCAGAGTATCCGTCGCAGTGTTTGGATTCGGTCGGTGTACATTCCTTATCGGACGCGTATTCCGCTGCCGTGTGACTGCTCCTCCACGCCGTGACCCAGATCCAAGGGGCGAGTGACAGCAGCCGGGCGCCGCGAGTGGCGACGTGAAATGGAATGTTGTTCCGACTGTAAACAACCTCATGCAGCTGGCTCCCGACCTCGTCACCGCCGCAACGCCGAGCAGACTACGCCACCCCTCACAAAACTCTATCCGCGTCTCCTCTCCCCTACCACGATCAATCCATTCAACCCGCCCCACTCCCCTAACCCTCCAAGCAACTCAACCATAGACACACACAAACCCCTTCCCTTCCGGCTCTTCCCTAACAAAACCCTTCCCTTTGATGATTCCTTCAAATCCACCGCCGGTGGAGGTGCCTCGTCGATGAGGTGAGAATCGGTGTGTATTTCCTCAATCCTTCCACCCCGTTTCCCTTCTCTTGCGTCATCTCCCATACACCTCAATATGATCGGGGTTCTCGTGATGCGTTTTGGTTTGATGTGCTCGTTTGGGTTCATCTCCGGCCTTAGCCACCAGCCCCCAGCGAGTGGATTTTCATTGCAACGGGATAGACGCGAAATGGGTTTAGGTTAGCGAGAAGCGGGGAAAATTATCGTTCGATTGGTGCGTCATCGCTAGGGATGAATCGAGTGAATTCTTTTGGTGGATGAGCTAATCACCTTATCATCTCTCTGGGACTGCACGAAGGCTTAGGGGTGTTTGGGATTTCGGGATGCAAGTGAAGCGCAATGTTTATACTAATTTACAATCCGAAAATGCCAGGGATCGACCTGATTTTGCTTACATAAACGGCCTGGTCACCAATGTTTTCGGTTGTGCTAAGCTGTATGTAAGGTTTTCCTGTGAATAATTTTCGGCTTATTGCTTTCTGCCTCTGTGCACTTCCACCATATAGATACTAGTGATCCTTTTCGCCTACCACGACGCAGAGGTAAAGTTGCATCAACATATCCTCCCGATGCTTCTAACTGAGCCCTTTAATGCCATTTTAATAAAGATACCGTATCTAATCTGAATCATGTAAGTGGTGATACCTAATGATAAGAATAGAAGTGAAGTTTGTCCCTGAGTCCCTTGGGTCAACAAACTTTAAGCACTTGGATTTGCCATTAATTAATTCCAAATACAGCTCAATTTCCACAAGATATGGACGTTTGATCTAGAGAAATTGTTTTTCATATATGTTTGTCACTAAAATTTAATTTTTAGTAACTGAAAAAGTAAAAAAAATTAGTAACTGAAAAATCTCTGGGTGGGGACTACAGGGAAGGGTACACCAATCAGAAAGTTGCAAATGCAGGATAGGAACATGGAACGTGAGATCATTAGGGGTGTGCGGGAAATTGGAGAACTTGGAGATGGCCAGAATGGAGTTAGACATCGTAGGAGTGAGCGAGATCAAGTGGACGGGAGCAGACTACTTCTGGAGTGATGGGTATAGAGCGTATAGAGTAATATACTCCGGCGATAACCAGAAGATTGCGGGAGTTGGATTCATTCTGAAGAAAGAATGGGGAAGAAGAGTGAAGGTGTATTGGCGGTACAATGAAAGGATAATGCTAATCAAGATAGAAGGGGAACTGACAGATATAGTAATAGTGCAGGTGTACATGCCAACGTCCAACCATTCGGAAGAAGAAATCGAAGAAATGTACGAGCTACTAGAAGAGGACCTGAGCACAGTCAAAGGGAAGGTAGTAATAGGAGATTGGAATGCCGTGGTTGGAGAGGGAAAAGATGGGAACACAGTAGGAGAGTTTGGGCTGGGAAAACAAAACGAAAGAGGAGAAAGACATGTGGAATTCTGCAGTGAGAAGAGCTTGGTGGTGGCAAACACCCTCTTCATGCAACACCGACGGAGAAGATACACATGGAAGATGCCAGGAGACAGAGACAGATTGACTACATTCTGGTAAGGAGAAGGTACAAGAACCAAGTGAAGCATTGCAAGACACACCGGGGCGGATATCAACAGTGACCACAATCTAGTTGTAATGGAAAGTCAACTGAGATACAAGAAGGTAAGAAGGACGAAACGTGAACAAAGATGAAATCTGAAGCCTCTGTAACAGGAGGAAAGGATAAGAAAATTCGCTGCTGCCATTGGTGAGAAGCTGGAAATAGCAAAGGAATCCATCCAAAGTGGAGTAGAGAGATGGAATAGCCTCAAGAAGACTATCACAGAAGTAGCAGAGGTACAACTGGCGAGCAAGCCGGTCGAAATCAAGAAACTATGGATAACGGAGCACAATATAGCCCTCATAGGAGAAAGAAGAAAGTATAAGAATGCAAGAAATGAAACAGAAGAAGTACTGTATAAAAAGTTAAGGAATCAGGGAAGTCATCAGGAATTGAAAAATTGAAAAAGGCCAAAGAGAAATGAATCGAAAGCTGCTGTGAGAAAATCAACGAAAATATGATGAAGGGGAACTCAGAAACGGCATACAACCTAATCAAGAGGCACTTCGGAAATAGGAAACCAAGATACAAAAACATCAGAGATTCGGATGGGAAACTGCTAATGGAAGAGAGAGAAATCAGTAATAGGTGGAAAAAGTATATTGAAGAGTTATACCGAGGCCCGATTCCCCTAGGAGAAGCATTCACAAATGACCAGAACCAAGTGGAGGAAGACAACCGCGGTCCAGCAATACTAAGAAGCAAATTCGAGAGAGCAGTAAGAGACCTGAAGACTGGAAAGGCGCCTGGAGAAGATAAAATTAGCGGAGAAGTAATCAAAGCACTTTTGAAAACGCGCAAGACGCACTATATGGAATAATCCAAGATTGCTACGAATCCGGAAATCTGCCTGAAGACTTCAAGAGGAGCTCAATGGTGACCATACCGAAGAGTGCAAGAGCTGAGAAATGCGAGGAGCACCGAGCCTAGAATCCAGTGTTACATGCCTCCAAAATCCTTACTCGGATAGTAGGCAGAAGAATTGAAGGAAAAATGGAAGAAAACCTGTCATAAAACCAATTTGGATTTAGGAAGAATAGGGGGACAAGGGAGGCAATACTATACCTGAGACTACTGGTAGAGAAAATGATCCCCGTGAGTAAACCATTGTATACCTTTGTGGACTTGGAAAAGGCATTCGATAATGTCGAATGGAATAAGATGTTCCATACTATGGAAAAACTTGACTTGGACTACAATGTCAGAAGTTTCATCTACCAGCTCTACATGGACCAAGTGGGCGCAATAAGTACGCAAGACGGAAAAAATATAGAGGCAAAAATTAACAAAGGAGTCCGAAAAGGATGTAACCTGTCACCAGCATTCTTCAATATGTACATGGAGGAAGCAATAAAGAAATAGAACAAGGTACCAAAGGAATCAAAGTGAATGGAGAAGAAATTAACATGCTACCTGATGATATCGCTATCGTAGCAGGAAACGGGGAAGACCTACAAACTCACTGAACATGATTGAAAAAATGTTCCAGGAATACCAAATGAAAGTCAAAAAGAAGAAAACCAAGATACTTGCGTGCGGAAGAGAAGAAAGCAGTGGCCGACGTCCACCTCAAAGGAGAAAGATTGGAGCAAGTGGAATCATTCACCTACCTCGGGAGCACCATCACCTGGGATGGAAGAAGCACGACAGACATCAAGCGTCGAATAGCCCAAGCTACCAAGCTAAGACGGCATTCTTGGCCAAAAGGCCACTACTCTGCTCGAAGAGCATAAGAATGGAGACGAGGATACGGTACATGAAAACATTCGTGTGGGCAGTGGCACTCTACGGATCAGAAGCATGGACCATTGGAAAAACTGACACGAAAAGAAAAGAAGCCTTCGAGACCTGGTGCTGGAGAAAGATGCTGAAGATCAAATGGATGGATAGGGTGAGAAACGAGGAGGTATACAGAAGAATTGGAGAAGAAAGAGAACTGTGGAGCACCATACGCCAAAGAAGGGCACGGTGGGTTGGCCATGTCATGAGACACAACAATTACGTGGGAAGCATAATGGAGGGAAAAATTGAAAGGAAAGTCCCCAGAGGAAGACCAAGAGACAAGTACTTGGGGCAAGTCAAGAAGGATACGGGTAAGAAGAACCATAGGGAAATAAAGGAACTGGCATGGGATAGGGAGAAATGGAGGGCTGCAGTATACCAATTCTAGGATTGTAATACTATGTATGTAACTGAAAAATTATCGAGGACCAGTAATCATTTTTCCATTTAGGATAAGCTTAACTAAAAAGAATATGTTCATGAAGAGAAATATATACAAATTTCATAGGGGACTACAGCATGACTCGAGAAAAAAATCAGGTGCAAAAATATAAACATTTTACCTAAAGTAATAATTACACTCAATACATTAGCTACATTTTCAAAAATATCTGTTGGGAACCTATGGTAAATCATTGAATGAATATTGAAGACTATGCATGGTCCCCTGTTGCAGGAAGATATCAGTGTCATCAAAGGTCGGTCCCACCATGGGCCTCATCGTAACTTGCATCCATTAAGAGGTTTGAAAAAGTAAATAGTTCTTGACTGACAACTTTCTAATAAACATCGTAGAAGTAACTATTCCAGGGATCCCTTATGCATTTCGATGCCATTATTGTATCAACGGTTGAATCATTAGACGCGCAATCGACATTAAGTAATAAAGTTGAGATTGCAGCTAAAGAAAATTGCCAGCTATATGGGATTAATGATCCCTCTTAATGTAATTATAAATTTCTCTCAAATATGGTTTCATGTTTTCTGAGCTGAGGATCTTAAATTTTATTGAATTACTGGCTCGTAAGTAAATTATAGCCACATTGTTTCGATACGATTTTTTACTTCAATTTTCCATATTACTTGGGTTGGTAAGCTCATCACCAATCTGCTGACTTTGAGCTTCCCGGTCCAATGCAATTGAATTTTGGTCGGATTGTGATAAATTAGGGAATAATAATGCATTCTGTTTTAAGTCGCTTAAAAATATGCTGTACGATAGAGAATAATCTTGAAACTAAATCAGTAGAAATGAGTTTTAAAAAATTTGAACTTGAGGTAACCATGTCTCATTTAAATCGTATCAATGGGATTTATTCCTCAGTTATAATCGGCAGTGGGAGTTGTTCTTCGACTTAGCTTTTTAATGCAATTTATTTAAATGCCCATTGAATTATATGTATCAAATAGGCTTTGAGGAAATGGAAAACATTTATCATTACGCTAGGAATCAGTTCCATAGTTTGTTGGGCGCAGCTCTACAGTTTTTCGCTATACATTCATCTCAATTTGCATTCTCATCTGCTTGTAACTCATATCTCGATGTTGGCCTTTCGCGCGAGTTATTTCCACTTTCTTTTCCTGACACAGCAATTCTCTTGTTGCCATCTGTGCCCTAAAGTGTCCCCGAATTTCTCATTGTACGTTTTGGACATCTTAATTTCCACAGTCCGATTGATCCTCATTACTTTCTGTAGTAAATCGTTTAAAATGCTTCTCATCATCATAATTATCAAAAAAATTCGAAATTTGTTTTGACATAGCTCTCCAGTCCATTTTCCTGTCAGATAACCTTGTCATATTTGCACAATTCTTCTCTTTTTAATCCCTAACAACTTGCTCTTAAATCCTCATGTCTATCCCTCCTTTTACTATCTTTACATTCAAATTTCCTTTGCAGATTATCTTCATTAGGCTATCACGTCTTAAGATATGGCCAATAAATTTGCCCCGTCCCCTTCTTAACGTTCGGAAGACTTCGCTTTTATCCCGCTCTTCTCAGGACTTCTTCGCTTGTTACTCGGTCTATCCATTGTTATTCCGTCACTCTTCTTGAGCACGACAATTTGAACGCTCCCGTCCTGAATTTTCGGCTGCTGTAATCATCCACGCCTCAACACTAAAGAAGAATCCCCCCGAGATATGATCTAAAGAAGTGTTTCCTGATTTTCAAGTTCGAATAAGCAGATTCATGTTTGGTTAAGCACCTTCTTTGCCTAAACTATTAAACTGACTTTCCTTCTTGCTTAGTCCATCGAGGGTTAGTCGGCTTCCCAGATAGCAGTACTTTTTCACTTCCTCAAGCCTTTGATTTCTTAGTTCACCGTTGGTTTTAGCTTCTTCTCCCCTGCTGCATATAAACACCTCAGTTTTATTTTTATTGATTTTCAGGTGATTAGTGTTCAAATCTTTTCCTTGCTAACAAGAATCTTCCTTAAACCTCTCTGTCTTTACCATGACCGTTTTGTAATATGTGAATGCTTATTTTCCGTCGTGGATGTTTAATCCTGCTCTAATCATTGAAATTGAAGAAATCATAATGTTACGTAAAGAGGAAATTGAGCCATGCCAAATTCTGTGTCGTCTTAGGATTGAGAGCATGTAAAGATAAGCGTGGGCGGTGTCGTATAATTTAAGCAGTTGGATAGTATTGAAATAAATCAGCCACTTATCATCATAATAGATCATATATTAAGATATATGCATCAATCATATATTATAATATATGCATCAAACAATAAGATTGGTTTGATGCATATATTCTCTCGATTACCCTATCGACTAATTATTTTTAAATATAATTCTTCGGTTTAACATCCTCCATTACTTGTTCCATATACCTCATACGTGGACTCCTTGGCAATTCTTCCCATTTAATTGTCCCTCGGCTATCGTCTTTATCAGACCATCATATCTCAGTCTATGGCCGTTCAGGTTATCCAGAGTCATTAATAAATTATTTCACGAATTTTCTCCGAGCTTGCGAGAAATTACGTTACAATTACGCTGAGTGAAATGTTGCTTCCACCCCATTTTCCTAATGATTCCGATGACCTTTGAGAGCGTCGACCGCTTGAAAATTGACTCATCCACCTTTCAGATGTAATTGCGTGCGCACTACTTCATATTTACGCTCGGCCGTGTATCCATGTCCGACCGTGGATCCCAAGGCGGTGACCACCCTGCATAAATTCCGCAGCATTCGTTCGCCATTTGATTGGCCCCGCTTAAAACGGCCATGGGTGGAGCGGGACTGAATGCGGTGCTTCGGCGTGGCCGGTCGGTCGGTCGCGGCGGCAGTAAATCGGGGAGTGACATAATTGCCCATCGGCAAACCCTCCCGGCGGCGGCGGCCGGCCCCTTTCCCTCCCATCGCGCGGACGTCGGCCTTTTAGGTCACGTGAGGGGCAGAGTCGTGGGGAGGAGGCTTATGAGTTTCAGTCGCCCATAAGTCGAGTGCTTCGGTGTATCGGGGAGAGGGTGAGAGAGGGAGAGAGAGAAGTCGCGCACGTAATGCACGGTGGGATTGGGGGAGGCGGCCGAGCGACCGCAAATCATAATCTCGTTTCGCTCCTCGTACGGAATCGTTTGTTCGGATGGGACCCGCTCGTGGGAGGAGTGGGTGAGGTCGGTGTTTTCGGCTTTGGAAACCAGGTTCGTCGAGTCGGAAACTCGGTTTCCGAAACCGATGATTCAGAATCGGAAGTTATCGAATCGTAGGATCCGAAACTAGAGGAACTCCGCCACACCGTTAGAGAGGTACACACATACATGTCGAGGATGGCTACAATGGTTACGAAATGGGAGAGGATAAGGCATTTTTCTAATCGATGTGAACTTTGTCATCATTCATTTTTATTACTCATTATTATGTCTTTATCATTCGTAAAACTACTTAAAAATTCTAATAATATAGGTTTTTTCCTTGACCAAATCATTAGTATGCCAGTCTGGTGACCCAAATGGTTGTGGGCTTGAATTACATCTCCGACAAAAGTTTGTTGAGCTGAGTTTTTAATTAAATTAGTAGGTGAGATATAACATAAACAATATCAGGATTACCGAAACCTCACTTTAGTAATATGTCCGATAGTACACTCACAATAGTTAAAAAAAATATGATATTGAGATAAATGATATTATAGAATGACCAGCTGTTGACCAAAATTAATTATCTTGGCATATTATTCTTCCCAATGTTTGAAGAATTCATATTATTTTTTATTCTAATATATTAATAAACCTTTTTATCCATGTTGCTTTCAAACGCTTGGCGTGCATTTTTTCATATGTGCGTACGTTTTCTTGCCCGTATTATTGGCATATCTGTATTATCATCGATAGACTCAGTGACAGAAAAGAGTAATAGTAATAGAATCTGTAGTAGTTCGACTTGGAATCACTAAACAGCTTTCCAGGAGTGTGTTTTGTTCCCGAAAGGCAGCAAGGGGGCCACTGAGGCGGTTTGTCGGTCACAAATCGAACTGCGAGCAACGGAATTCGGCGCTGCGGGGGGAGGCGTGCTCCTGTAGCAATAGGCTTGCAATCGTTAACGGCAATCGATGGATTTTGGGTTTCAAAGTGGAGAAGGAACAAGGGGAGAGGAGACGTTGTTTATTTCGGGTCGCGTGCCCGCCGGAGGAAGATAAAGTGGTGAGGGGAGGATTCTCTGTCTATTGTCCCGGTGAAAATGTTTCATGTTTACTTTCAATCATGAAGCCGTTGACGCATAATGAAGACCTAAGCGTTGTAAGAAATGAAAGGTGCCGCAAGTTCCTTTTCGAGGAAAGGTTGAAGCCCATTTTGGCCTTGAATCGGTATCAAATTGTTTCATCCAGAATAGTCCTTCCCGTGAGAGAAAATATAGGTTATATTTAAATAGGTTATATTAAATTTAGAGTAAGTACATTTACTCGAAATCTAGCTGAGGAATTTTGTCATTTAAATTTCTAGCGATTTGATGGTGTGGGATCTAAAAATGAATTTCTATAACATCATGTTTGGCAAATGAAATCTGTTGAAGACACATAAATAAGAATCAGATGCATTTAATTTGAATGTATTGGACTATATCAACATCTTATTCTTATAATTCATCCTGAACACCCCAATTAGCCTTAATGCCTCTTTTTTCCCATCTCCTTGTATGGAGATAGGAAGTAAAGTTTACCGCTGTACAGTTTAAGCAGCAATTAATTGGCTAATATTGTAATGGAGAATTGCTTAACATTATTAATGTAAATCAAATAGAGTTTTAGCTCTGTAGCACATCACTAGCTAAATGGTATATTCTGAAAAAAAGCCAACCACAACATATTTGAAGCTGCTATGAAGTATGAGAGTTGTGCATTATTAAAATTTTGTTCCTGGCTGTGAATTCATCTACGTGGCTTTTTGCTGACTCAGTGTGGGGTGATGATTTAGTTGTATTGTGAGAAGTTCAAAGGCTATGATAGGTTTTGATTATCTCTGCTCTGGTTTCCATTTCCCTTTTCCTGAATACCCCTTTCCTACTCTTATTTTATTAAGATCTGTATTCCCTCAAGGATTCCCAATTCCATTCCTACTATCCATAATGTCTCTCCCTTCGTCTTATTTGATTGCCCAGCATTCTACAATCAAGGAGAGCATTCATGTTACCACTATTCCACTTTTACACCATCTTAGTCTCCCTCTCTCCACCTCAAACTCTAGTTCTTCCTCTATCATGTTCAATGTTTCATCATTCATCCTCCTTCTGGTGTATCGTACTTTCTCCATTATCTTAAACTTCCATTACCAAAAGCCTCTAAAGTATTTAAAACTAAACTTCGTATCCTTCCATAGTGTCTAGGTTACAGATCCATGTGATACCTTTTAAATATTTTTCTTTTGATAAGCCATTTACCAAACCTTATGTGAGCATTAGTTTTCGAGAGAATACATTAAAAGAAATTATTTAACAATTAGTTGACATACATTTTGTATATTTTAATATTTTTGTCCATGCAAGGTCAATGGAGAATAATACTACAAAAATGACAATGTAGTATAGTTAATGCCCCCCGCATGAAATAAGAAAATATAATACTGAAACCTTTTCTATAGGAAATAAAAAAACGCTTTATGTAAGTTTTCGACACTTGAACTGACTATGGCAGGAAAATGAAGTGGCAAGTAACTTAGATCTGTTTGTGGAAATAGAATAAAAGATTGCTACCAAGAATTTGGCAGTTAAAAGTAGGTATTCTTTAAATATCTTAGCCTGATACCTAGGGGAATATAAACTTCTGTTGTTAGTGCAAACCACCATGCATCATACCCGCAATGGGGGCGTTTACTCGGAACCGAAATCGCAACTTTTTTCAATAAATCGTTAGATGGAAACGAAAAACGAATTTCAGTGAAAAAAGTAATATTCTAACCACAACCATACACTCATAAATCAAAAATTAAAATAAGCAAAAGGTGACGCCCACCGAAAATGCTGCTGTGATAACATTGACGTCATTTTCCTCCCGTCCTTGACTGCTTTTAGGGGAGGGGAAGGGAGTGGAGGGAGATTCTCGGAAGGCCTCCTCGCACAGATGCTGTCGCAATCGGCTCCCATTGGCCGAGTCAGCTGTATCCCCTTTGCGATAAGGCAAAGTAGCTTCGCGGGCTCAGTTGTGATTGGAAGAAGTCGATATACGTCAGAGGTTTCACCACGCCCACTTTTCCGAAAGGGTTAAAAACATCAGTTTTACGCCGCTTATAACTCGTGAAATAATTGTCGGATCAAAAAACGGAAAAATACTTGTCTTTTTATTTTACAAACTGCATCAGATTCGGCAATAAAAAAATGTGGTAAACGACCCCATTCCTCAGAATGGAATTTTATTATAGTAGAGGGGCGTCGCGAGAGCTCCGTGAAGAGCAACTATTGCGTAGTAGGGGTTCCGTAGGGCAAACAGGGTGTCAAACCGTGGACCGACTTGAGAAGTCTGATGCTGACACAGATATTTTCTACTTTTTTCATTCAAATCATTACGTAGAAAAACAACCTTCCTTTTTTTATGGGTCTTGTGATCTCGACCTTGAGTATGACCCATAATTGAACCTTGATCCATAGTTGCATCAGACTTACAGTGTATCAGAGCACCGCTATTATTACCATAATCATCTCAAGTATTCTACCAATGCTAATGGGGAGTCTCCACCCTCAGCGTCCTCCGTTGTATGTCATCTCCAACCTTCCCTACTAAACGATCCATGTTTCCTCCTTTAAACACTCCTTTAAATCTTCAAATCTTCCTCCTGCCTCCAAGCATTCCAGAACTCCTGTTGTTCCTCCTCTCTCTCCGCTCTCAGCTAACAGCTAACATTCTCTACTCCATCAACCTCTTCAACTTCCTGTTCTCACTCAACACGCCCACAATCCGCTGTGTTTACGTCATTAGAATTTTTCGTACCAACTTATCCAGTCAGCTCCTTCCCTTCTTCCCAAATCCTTAAAGCAGATAATTTACGCGTGGCGAAATTCCATAGGGAAAGTATTCAGAAACCGTCAAGTCCGTGCTAAAGAATCGGTTAATTAATGTTCACATATTTCGTCAAAGGTCCCATGTTCTCGCATATAATCCAATTTTGACCTATATTTTTCTATTCGGTTCTTCCCCTCGTGTCTTCTCAATCAGTTTTCTTTTTTAATTCTCGCAAGACAATTTCCTTCAATTTCCCAAACATTTTTGCTGTTGAATCCTTTTATACATACGATTTATATATACGATTTACTAACCATATGAAGGATGAAACCTATTTTTGCATTATTATTGTATAACAATATAAAACAGGGTGTACAGCACTCTGGAAAACCGGGAAGACCGGGAAATCTTAGGGAATTTTATTTTCACTGGAAATATCAGGGAAATCTCAGGGAAATATGTAATCGACTCTGGAATTTTCGGTGGTGTCAATATGTAAAACAGCGACGGAAATAATGTGCCATTTTGGGCAGTTGCATAGTGAAATGTGCTGTCGTATTTAGCATTTCTGCAATTACCGAGAGTGCAATGATTTCTATACACTGTGTACGATACATAGTCCCGTCCCGTGTATATATAATCTTTGTTCTTAGTGGCCATGTCGTTTCTCGTCGAAGCGCCCGAGTGCTTTCGGCCCGTCGCAAAGGCTTTCAACAACAACAACAAAAACAAAGTAGTTGTTCATGATCTCTATATTTTGACGAAACCCATGGAACATGTAGAGAGTTGCCAGCAATTTATTGTGGGTTTTGATGAAAGCCTCTACAATAGGGTGGAGTGAAAAAAGTCGATATTTTATTTACGAAAACGGGTACCTTTCAATGACTGTGTATGAGACCTAGTAACAATTATCTAAAATATTTAATTTTTACGACGTCATCTTGAGTCTGCACATTTGGCTTAAAGTTTGAAAATTTTTGAAATTTTTTGCATTTTTACAATTTTTTTAAAAGTACTTGAAACAAAAAAAAACCCTGATGGGTAGTCACTAAATAGTTGAACAAGACCTACAATAAGTACAGGATTTAAAAAAATATTTTTAGGCGGTGGTTTTAGTCTGTACATGAGGCTTAAACTTATCCAAATATTCGTAAATTTCTGATATTTTTAACGTTTTATAATTTCTGATATCCTCTTATATTGTTATCAAAACTTGTTATATAGCTTTCGTTAATCAACTTTGCATTGTGCAACTCTTCGCTAGTTCATATTAAACTACGCAGGACTCACCACGGGGAGGTGGTTGCACTTCGAGTCCCACCCATGCCCTCCCAACCACCCAACCATGAGAGCATGTATTTACATCTTTAAGAAAAGTCTTCAACAGGTAAATTGTTTCTTTGTGTCATATATTGGACGGATATTTCTATCAAACATTCTAGTTTTGATTAAGCTTTCTCTTTTCTTTTGATCACAGACCAATTTTGAGGAAGCAGTGACTTCTTTGACGGTTCTTTCTACCGCTTGAGCGTGTGATGGGAGGTCAAAAAGAGTGCACTCAGAAGCTATGTTTACACTCTCGGTTTCCAGTAACCTTTGCAAACCCTGATTTGTCAAATGACTTGTGAGAGGTGGTTCTGTCACTTCCACGTCATCGCAAACAATCATATCGACATACTCTGATACTCAAAAATTTAGTATCGGGATTTCAAATCGTCTTAGTGGTTTACTGGCTTGTTCTTTAGATCCAGCCTTGATGATACGTCTAAAAGCCAGTTTCTTTATGTGACCTCTCTTATCACAATTTTACAATGCCGGAAATAGTTTGCACTGATTGTGATGGATGCCCTACAAACACAGAAAATATAATGGTGTAATTCGCTCGCTAGAAGAGAAACTTGGTAGACCTCTGCAGTTGGTTATTTGCCAATTGCATACAAATGAACTTCCATTACAGCATTTGGTGGAAAATATGGATGGACCTGTCGGTCAAAGTTTGGCAACATGTCATGCATTAAAAATAGTTCAGTCTGAGCCCATATAGTTTATTACTGATATAATCAATCGTGGTGATGAAAAGGGTTTGAGTACTGACCAACAATACCATTATGATATTTGTAAAGTTGTTTCGAGTGGGAAAATATCTCAAGAATTAGAAAACAGAAGTCCAGGAAAGCTCTTCCATGCGAGATGGTTGACTACAGATAAAAGAATTTTAAGATGATACGCAGCTACAAAAACTCCGTCGCAAACATTAAAAGATTTGGCAACCTTCATCGTGAACGTTTATGCACCTAGCTGGTTCAGGATCAAGTGTAATCCAAAAGCTTATAATGGAGCTCAAAACAGTAGGAAACCATAAAGATTTTTCACTTACCTATCTGAGGAAAATCGGAAAATTGTACACAAAGGTATCCAAGACAATGGATACTTTGCTCACCATGAAAACATGCTCATAGCTATGTTGGTTGATAAGAGAGATCATATCAAGAAACTGGCTTTTAGACGTATCATCAAGGCTGGATCTAAAGAACAAGCCAGTAAACCACTAAGACGATTTGAAATCCCGATACTAAATTTTTGAGTATCAGAGTATGTCGATATGATTGTTTGCGATGACGTGGAAGTGACAGAACCACCTCTCACAAGTCATTTGACAAATCAGGGTTTGCAAAGGTTACTGGAAACCGAGAGTGTAAACATAGCTTCTGAGTGCACTCTTTTTGACCTCCCATCACACGCTCAAGCGGTAGAAAGAACCGTCAAAGAAGTCACTGCTTCCTCAAAATTGGTCTGTGATCAAAAGAAAAGAGAAAGCTTAATCAAAACTAGAATGTTTGATAGAAATATCCGTCCAATATATGACACAAAGAAACAATTTACCTGTTGAAGACTTTTCTTAAAGATGTAAATACATGCTCTCATGGTTGGGTGGTTGGGAGGGCATGGGTGGGACTCGAAGTGCAACCACCTCCCCGTGGTGAGTCCTGCGTAGTTTAATATGAACTAGCGAAGAGTTGCACAATGCAAAGTTGATTAACGAAAGCTATATAACAAGTTTTGATAACAATATAAGAGGATATCAGAAATTATAAAACGTTAAAAATATCAGAAATTTACGAATATTTGGATAAGTTTAAGCCTCATGTGCAGACTAAAACCACCGCCTAAAAATATTTTTTTAAATCCTGTACTTATTGTAGGTCTTGTTCAACTATTTAGTGACTACCCATCAGGGTTTTTTTTTGTTTCAAGTACTTAAAAAAAATTTGTAAAAATGCAAAAAATTTCAAAAATTTTCAAACTTTAAGCCAAATGTGCAGACTCAAGATGACGTCGTAAAAATTAAATATTTTAGATAATTGTTACTAGGTCTCATACACAGTCATTGAAAGGTACCCGTTTCCGAAAATAAAATATTGACTTTTTTCACTCCACCCTACTCTACAAGATTGCTAATAAACAGCAAATGGATCTTGGTAAGTCGAAGTTTACGTAAGCCGAAAATTAAGTCCGTTCTCCAAAATTAAATCCGTTTTCCGGAGATTTCAATCGATGCGGATAAATGTGGGGAAATTTTTCGGAAGACTTTCTTCAGTTTTTTCTTGCGAAATTCAATAAATCTTATTTTTATCTTTAATGCATTTGCATAAGTAAACGGTAATGTCGCCTGGAAGTTGCACCCCAAATTGCGTACTATTGTTAGTCCGAATTGACCAATTGCATGGATTTGCGAAAGCACGGTATCTTAAGGTTAATTCACTATAATGACCACTAATATTAATTTTTTATGTTATCATGCCATTGAGGGAGCCATTTAGTATTGTGTTATTTACTAGCCTTTAATAATTACTCTATCTTTTGCCTTTTAAGTTGAGTTTCATTGTCACAGTTTATTCTCATAAGAGGAGGGCAGAGGATTAGGTCGCTGCGACGTCCACATTAACGCTTTACAATCACGTCAACATACACACTTCACCCTGTACGCACGCAGACATTTTATTTCTCTCACTGCGAGGTCGAACGCTGCACTGCTGATGTTAGAATCCGTTTGCTCAAGTTTTTCCACCGCCGAATTAATATACTCGAAGACCTCCAACAATCTTTGAGTTGTAAAGCATTTTTTTGTCCACACACGTCCTTTTGAGATCTCCCATCATCATCTCCATCCCCTACTTCTGCCCAGCGTCACTCCATCTCTATCATTTCTTCGTTTGTCAACTCCTTATGCGAATATGACCGTGAATCGTGGTTACTTTTTCCCAGGATGATGCTATGTTTTTTATTACATAGTGCATATTTGTAGCAGTTCCAAAACTCACTATGTGTCTTTCCACCATCCCCATCTGTGGCAGCAATAGCATCAGTAAATGTCTTGCGCAAGTTATAAGCTTTGAAGGACGCAAAGATTCCCTGATCATTGGGTTGGCGAAGTGCCGTTGTATTTGGAGGCCGAAGAATGTAGTCATTTAAATCCTCCCAATTGTGTGTTGGGTGACCGGGTGCATTATCAAGCAACAACAAGATTTTAAATGGATTTTTTTCTTTAAGGCAATACTACTTGAACTCTGGTATAAAATAGATGCAGTACCAGTCCTCAAATGAGGCAGATGTAATCCGAGATTTTACGTTTGATTTCCAGATGACCGGAATAACGGATTTATCAATATTTTAATGCTTGCTTCTTTTTGCTACTATGCATCATTTTTCTTGCAATACAAATTAAAACGATTTTTAAATCGATTGACCCAGCCGTTACTTGCTTCACCAATTTGTAGAAACTTGTTAAATTGCCAGAAGACTAAGCGGTTCTAATTGAAATTCAGTTTAAGAGTTCAGGACCATGTAGACGTTCGTGGTTGGAGAATGTACGAGTCCATTCCTTCTCAATAAGTCACATTCCAATACTCTGTGGTACAACTGACTGCCGCTTTCATGGTACTTAATATTTAAGAGGTAAATTTTTAAAGTGGATCGTTAATTTCACTTTCTTTACGTAGATCTGGCGTCCTTAGATTTCGTGCTGGCATATAATCATAGCATCTCAATCCAGCGGTTTGCGGTTTACAGCAGCTATCAGTCACAATTCATAAAGTCCTGAAATAAACATGTACGGTACTAACCAAGTGTTTTCTGCAACATAATTTCTGTTCCAACATTTTTTTCTTTTATATCAACATGGCTTTTGGCTGCAATTTAAAAACTGATGACAATCGGGGCCAGTGTATTTACGTAGCTCCGTGCTTCGTAGTAATCCGTATCGTAATGGAGTGAGCGCAATAATTTGATGCAGTCGTAGCGATATCGCTAAGACTGTATGGACTGTTACGAAGATTGGTCAGTTGCGTAGGAGATAAAATGTTTTTTGCGCGACTTTGCGACAAAAATTTATTAATAGCAATGAAAATACTGTAGATGAATGGACCAATTTCTTCTGTGTACCTCTTTAAAACCTGGAAAGCTATTACATATTTTCTCCGCCTGGAAGTATAAAAACGAACATTTTACTTTTTGGTGCTCACGTTCGTAAATCTGCGGCATCCCTTTAGATAAATTTTTCACTTATGTTAGTTCGGATTTTTAGTTAAGTCGAGACGTACGTAACTCGGGAACTGCCTGTAGTTAGGTGTTTAGACAATGTGCTCTCCGAGCCCTCGATATTCTTCAACCCTTGCCAAATTACAGGTATGTCAAGAGCTTTCAGGTTGAAGAGAAGAGCGATGATAACAGCAAGAAATGTAAGCCTATGTGTCACAGTTTCAGATTAATAAAGTTCACCATCCAAGACAAAATGTTGGGTCCTAAACTGGCTTCCTTTGCCACAGCTGCAGCGGAGCTGGAACAATTTTTCTTGGAATTTCAATCCAGCAAGCCTATGGTTTGGTTTCCGTTTTCGGCAATTACTGAATTGTTTAAAACTGTGATGACTAGTTTATTAAAGCCGGAGGTTTTGGCATCTGGAATCGTGAAGCATATTGACTTGAGTAAAGCTGTAACTATGAACACTAAAATATCCTACACCAATAATAATAAGCTTAAACATGTCTTGGGCAACACTAAAGATAAAATTCCCACAACCGAAAAATCTGGTATTTATCGAATCAATTGCGGTAACTGCCAAGCTTCCTATATCGGCCAAACACATCGATCTCTATCAACTAGGTATAAAGAACATTTGGCTCACTACAACAATCCCGACAAATCGAGCATAGTACAACATTTAATCAAAACTGAACACCAAATTACACAAGACAATTTAATATTAATGAAACAGTGCAGTAATAACTTGTTAGACGCTTATGAATCCATTTTCATATCAACAAATAAAGGACAACTTTTGAACAGCGATTCAGGACCCATCACCGATTCCCCTTTGTTCACACTCCTTTAGGTTAACCACATATCAGTTTAAATTTCCCTTCAACAGACCCCGTTATGCGGTACCTGTCATCTATTACTTGCAACAAGGCCACTAAAATCCTCTGTCCCGCTCCTTGGGGTGGCTGTCCCTTCGCTAATACGTAACCCCCCCAAGGTCACTTGGCCGTCATAATGAGTTCAGTTTTCCTCCCCTACTTACTCTTTTCAAATATAAATGGTTTCGGATTCCCCAATTCTTACTCAGTCAACTCCCTGTCGTCCAGAGGTACACACCTTCAGTACGCTGAAGAGGGCCACTTTGTGGCTGAAATACGTATACGTTTATACCTTTCATTCTACCCCTTCTCCCGTTTTATCTTCCCTTGACAAGTGGCGCATGCCAACATCAGTGTTTGTTTGTGCAAGTGCATCAGTGTTCTGGGTAGAAATACAAGAAGTGTTGTGTTTTTTAACAAGACCTCCTTCATACTCCTTGAAGCTTGTTGCTGACCGTAAGACCTTTCTCAGGCCAGAAGAAACACTGAGGTACTCTTGTCATTTCCTGAAAGTTCCCTTCCCTTTATACCACAAACGAAAGGATCACCTATTACGGCTTGGAGACAATTCATTGCAATAGATACGCAAGATTTGGTTTATTTTGCCCTAAATGCAAGATTAGCTATAATACTTACTTTTATTCACACAAAAAACATACAAAACGTTCTCTTATACTTAACGAAAAAAATATCTATTTCCTCTGGAAAAATAAAACTTATGTCTGGAAAACCTGGAAATCTCATGGAATTATCAAATGCCCATGAAACAAATATCAACAAATGCTGCTGGACACCCTGGAAAAATGGGTGAAAAGCACTCATTTGAGTACATGAATTTATCTCTCAGCCCCTCATCAATACGTAACCTAAGCTTTTCGGACTACACAGACACACTGGTACCATGGTCTGTCTACCTACGTTTACCCTGCGAGCCACCGCGAGGGTGTGTGGCAGGGGGTGAAGATCACCATGTGCCTTACTTGCATACAACTAAGAGCTACAATGCTATTACATCAAGGAAACATATTAGATGTACAAGTGACCTGCAACAATATGGTTAGTATCCTCATCATAATTAGTCATCAAAATCCAATAAAGAAATGACGACATTTGAATTTCGTCAATACAAAAGCACGATTCACAGCTGAAATCAGAATAAGAGTAAATATAGGAAATTTTAAATCTTATGTGTATTTAAAATCGTTTAAGCAAGAGCTGAAGTGAAGAGGAGAGAAGGTTATATTCTTCACGCTAACAAGATCGTTTTGCATTGTTTGTAAAGTTACTTTACAATGCAAATCCATTCCAAGATTTGTGCGTTTGATAAAACCGTTCCTTGACATAGTTATAATCACATTTTACCTTTTTTTGATCAGTTTCAACACATGCATCACTATATCAAAGGCTATTTGGATTGTGGATTCTGAATTTTGGCAAAATTGGTCGTAATTTGGCAAGACAGTGAGTTTCAATGCTAGGGAAAAGCAAAAAGCTAACGTATTTCAATAGAAATTAAATTTTTTCTAGGAAATTCAAAATAAAGCAAAGAGTCATTGCATTAAGACAGGTAGTAATGTTTCCGTTGTATAAACATTATCCTATGAAAGCCGAATCCCATGAGGAAATTTAAAAAATGTTAAAGCCCATCAACTCTAAGAAATGTAAATTACATTGATATGTATGGGAAAATCTAATTTGTTCCAGAATTCTAACTTATTCACGTATTTGAAAAGTTAAAAATAGTTTTTAGATTTCCTGGATGCAGGAACATCGGCCTTTACCCCATACCTTTACGTGGAATAGTTTTTTTAAATAGATAATTAGGGAAGGAAAAGGATGATAGCTAGATAGAGTTATATAGAAATATATTTGAGCAACTCATAGATTATCTCAGGTTCTCCTTTATGGTTTATTTATTATCCGTTTTGATGGCATGGAAAGTAATTTAAATTTTAGTTTTCTTCCCTCTTCTCAGTGTACATCATCTTACCGGCCTTTTTAAAAATAAATACCTGGAAGAGCTGTTTGGTTTCCTCCCATTGAGAATTATTTGTTTAGAAAAACGGGAAATTTACTTGGATTTCCCATTCATTTGTTGATTAAAACGACAACCTTCTATTTTTAAAATTTATAGCTTTATTGTCTATTAAAGACAGCTATTAATCGTCATATCTCGGACCCAGAGATGATAGTCCGATCAGAAATACCGTTAATTCCTTCTAACAACGGGTAATCAATATTTCGGCCCTCGTTAAGTGCAAAATCCATCCGTACCCACACTGGGTTAAGTTCCAAGTTGACCGGAGTGACCGACGATGGCATCATGTCACAACCGCAAAACAAGGATTCGGCCTATTTAAGCACCGCATTAGCTGATAAAATGATGTTCTTGAATGCCTGAAGGGGGTAATCCGAGAGTGTAAGTTTCAACCAGATTGGGTAAAAGGTGGGTCACGGATACTCCCGAGTGTGATTATATCCCTTTATAGACTAGATTTTGGCAATTTGTGCTGAACCGTTATCATCTTCTTTCGCATCTGGGTAATTGTAGGAATAACAATTAAAAAAGGAAAACAATTGAGTAGATCCCGAATAAGCTGAGATCTATAGTAGATAACTTAGATGAATTGTATTATAAAGCATAAAAAGTAATTACATGGTAACATTTTTGCAATTAAATCAATGTGCGTGTTTTGCACGCCTAGTTGAAATAACGTTTGCAATCAGTTACAAGCATTGTTTCTTTCGTATTTTATGAAAGGAAATGAATAAACAAAAGATATTCTTTCCACTGTAAAATTCTTTACCTTTCAAAAAATTATGACAGTTTTGGTTCTTTTCAAAGTACTTTCGAGAAAGGATAGAATTTTTAGCAACAGAAGAATCATTCTGTGACGATTTTATTCGTTGGAGATCCTGTGGCATGAGAGGACCATTTAGATAAGAAACGCGCCATACTAAAAATTTCGATCTTATTTCAGAGAAATTAAAGAGTTCCCATAGATAACGTTTTAATATTTAGCCATGGAATACATCGTATCTCGGTCGTCGGTCATCTGAATGACTATGTTTCCACATGGAAGTAGGTTTGGCTCAAGAAAAAAACCGCTATAGCTCAAGGGTACTATTTAGGCGTATTTTATTTGTTATTTATATTTTATGTTATTTTTCATAGGATTAAATTATTTCATTAAATTTTTGCAATGGCATGATCTTTTCTTAAATGTTATCCCATATATCATGAAAGAGTGTGACAAGAAAGATTGATAAATTGCCATTTTTACTCAATATAACGTAGTGCTATCTTATATACAAGCTGATTTTATGGCCCCAGTTGGTTTATTGTATTACTATCAGGCAAAAAATATGTTATGAATCGTTTTGACATGCCTGACCCCGTGTAGTCCATTAAAGATTTTACTCCATTTTAGTACTCACTACAATACGTTTGGGCCCTTCTCTTCTTGTCCTCCTTTTCTAAGAAGATATTTCGTATTTTTAGGATTTGTTTGGTACAAATATACTTATGCATTTTCAGGAAGTACTCGTCATGGAACTTCATTTCAAATTATTATTTTGAAGCACACGTGGCTCAAAATGAAGACGCACTGTAAAAACGTTCTTCGCCTCATATCAGAGTTGTTGCTTTTGGAATTCTCTTCATGTACAGGTGGGAAGAAAGGCACTCAGAGAAAAATATCATCCGTAAATACTCATCTTTGCTGTACATTAGCATGATGCCTTACCAGATCACGTATGCCTCTTCTCTCGTATTGCGTCATCACCATCCGATGAATCTCATTCTTTGCAAAAAAAATTTACATTTCGGCTTAAATCAACATATTTCTTAGAATGTCTGAGGTAAAGAATATGGAATCATTGCGTTTATTGGTAATAAGGGCTGCTGTGATTTGAAGCTCACGGTTTTAGAAATGCGCTAAAGCGACTCTACTCTTTTTACGAATGAGTTATGGAATTAGACCAAGATGTGAAGGAAAATTTGACCACGTTCACGCTACAGAATGTTTGTGAGCTATTTAAATGAAAGAAGAATTTACTTTAATTAGCGTTTTGCGCTATGCATTAGGTAATTATATGGACTGAAACTTGGGGCTGAGGCAAGTGGTTTTACTGTATTCAGTAAAAGATCCTCACTTCTTTTACTGCATGTCTTAGTTTCCATTTGCATTAAACTACAATTACTAGTGTTGGATAAAATTTATAAATTGGAAACTGCCCAAGATTTCAATAAAAATGCGATGAAATCAGGAAATTATAATTTGAAAGTTAAGGCCATGTCTTTAAATTCTGTATGAAACGCATTTTTAAGTATATATCTAGGCATACGCAATGAATTTTTGTGTTTTGCGGTATCTTTATTAGTTTTCGTTCTGTGTTTACCACTTTCTTTTGCTGAAAATCATCTTAATTAATATCCATTTAGTCGATAATGAATTGATCTAAATGCTAATGAGAAACTTAGCTACGCTGTTGTACCACCATATGCTATTCCTGGCATCTTTGTATGATAACCAAGCTTAAACGAGGGAAATGTAGCATTTTCAGGTGTTGTCGGCATGAATCATCAAATTTGAAATCGCTGTTGGGCAGGTAAGACAATTTAATTAGAAAATGCATGAGTACTCAGATGTATATATTAGGGCTAATAAATAGCTTTGTGTAAATGATGAAGGCATTCAACTGAATAAAGATACTTTTGCGTTAATTCTTTAAGAATATATGCAAATTTTGCAATATATTGCGTCACGGGATGTTATTATGCATGGAGATAATTCGAATATTTTTAAATTGAAAAAAGTTGCTCGCCTTTTAAATCGAATATTATCATTCAACACAGAAAGCTGCTATTACTGTCATTTAGAAAAAATGTTTATCTTCTTCTGAGATAAAAGGATATATTGCAGCCACATATATCTGCTATCTTTGCCTACAGCATGATCTCAAAAGTTGTGAAACAGTAAAATTTCACGGATTATTTTTGTTGTCGAAGACTTAAAACTAATATTAAATTATGGTAATATATTTTTTTGAAAACAATATAAGTGAATTAATTTTCCATTTCTCCAGGAAAGTAGTTGCAAATGAGAAAAAAGATCCTTAATCACCAGGCCTAATGCATAAATGGAAGTAAAATTTAGGAAGGATTCTCGCAATAACTACATAGGATTCAAGGAAATGATTCTCAAAATTAACTCGCAACTTTCCGTGGAAGTTTCACTTTTGTAATCTTTATCTGGGTAATACATTTTTTCCGGCGTAATTTCAAATGGCTGCCAGGAGAAAGTTTACAAGACACACCTGCTCGTGACTCTGAAGATGAATTTGATATAAATCTTATTTAGCCTCATGATGACGATGTGGAGCGTTTATGGGCGCAGAGTCCTCTATCGAAACGTATATCAAAAATTTACCTGTACTTGTATTCTGCTTTCAACCTAATGTTTATGCCTACGCTTATCTTGCAATCTGAAGAAAGCTTTAAAAAGTAATTTTAACTAAGTTTTACTAAATTTTAATTAAGTAATTTTAGTATTATCTTGCAAAGCTTCGAAAAATAATTTTGTTTCCCTATTATCTATATTTTTCCAACCTTACTCCAGTATGAGCTGATATATTTTTTTAAATGAGATTCCCTCATCGATTTGAGAGAGAAATTGTTGACATTAGGTACATACAGCTTATAGCTGTTTTTAATGATTTCAAACGCAGAAGTACGCATTGGTAGGTCGGGTAAATGAGTTATTATTCTCTGTTCTCATGCATATCTATATATGTTTGTATGAGTAAATATTAATAAAAATGAATGTGGAATTTAAAGGGACCTTTGAATAATTTTGCGGAATAAAATTGGGTTATTTCTCCATGAAACGTGAAAGAATGACGGCTGAATTCCTCAGTGAATTTGAACCATTTTCGTTCCATTGAACCTGAAATTCAAAACGAGCAAAACCGATGAACGCACCTCGAATACATTAAATTTAATTTTAATTTGGAATGGCAGCTCGAAGTTTATGAATGCAGTTTTTCCGTTAAATAATTCTTTTCGAAATGGAATGCGACAAATGATTCGCTTGGAAAATAAGCTCTCTTGGCGTCGAAAAAAAAAACGTTCTCCCTCTCTCTCTCCGCAAATGAAAGCTATTAGGGACCACTCACAATGGGACACTTTAAAGCTGGAGGAAGTCAAGGTTTAAAACATTTGTTTTTCACCTTAGAGCACCGGAGACAAACTGAGCGCGACGAAACCTTTAAAAAAACGTCACCCGCGGGGTAGCTACGGGCTCGATGCCACCCAGGGTGTGAGCGTGCCTGCATCCCTCTCCTCGCCGCGGAATCCTTAGGCAAAACACTTGGGGCGAACCCCTTCTGTCCCTCCCTTCACAGCAAACTCATCTCTTCCCCTCCCGACTCTTTATCAAACTCATACCCCTCCCCTTCTCGTCCTGTTACACTTTTTCTCCCACCCGTGCCTTTCTCCTGCGCTATTCCCCTCTTACTCCACCCTCATCCCCATCCTGCATCTACCCCCGCCTTTCCTCCCAACTCCTCAGTTTCCCCTATTCTGTTTTTCCCTACTCCTCTCGTGCTGCAACCCTAAATCCTCTCCTCCTCCTCCAAATTTCCTCCGCTCAACCTACTCCACCCTACTTCGTCCCCATCCCTCCATTCCCCTCGTCTTTTCACCTTATATCTCCCCTACATCCCTCTGGCACCCCTCCTTTCAAACCCCTCACTTCATTCCCTCTTCCTCCCCCTCGACTCCCCTTCCAAAATGACACTCTGCCTCTCTCTGTCTCTTAACACACCCTCCCGCCGAGTTGTACGTACGTTGTAAACTCCTCGACGGGATTACAGCCCGCGCATATAGTACACGTCCTCTCGTTCTCTCTCTCCATCCTCTCTCGCATTCACCCCGCTCTCTCCTCCCCTCTCTGCTGCCTTTGCTTCCTACCCACTCTCTTCTCTCTCTCCCTTCCTCTCTCCTCTTGAGGGAGGGGTGAGGGAGCGGATGTACACGAGGAATACACAAGGATGAGTCCTCAAGGGTGGGGACGTGTTGAAGAGGTAGAAAGGATGGAAGCGCGGAATGAGGTGATGGTGCGGTGCGGGTGGATGATGAGGGAATTGTGGGTTGGAATATCCCTACCCTCCGATTTTCCGGTGTGTTCCCCACATTTCAATCGACGTTCACACCATCTCAAAAAATATTTATCACCCATGAGTATTTAAGGAGCACTCCATGGAATAATGTGACAAAATTGTGGGCGTTCGAATCATTAGATTGAGAAAAAGTTGACAATTGTCGTCTCACAGCTCACGTGCCATCATCAGCCCTTTTATTTGGCTCGTTCCGCTGTGTTGGGTTAGGCTTGAGCTAGCTTACATACCATAGTCTGCCCTGGAAAATAAATTTTCCCCATGTATTCCTAGGAGAGTAAACGGCAAAAATGCCTTTGATCGTCAAGGTGAAGGTTTCTCAAAAGGGCAAAATTTGACGGAATTTAAGTATATTTAATGTAATATTTCATGATTTGATGCAGAATGGAAACATGATATTGAATGGTAAGAATTAGTTTTTTATGGTTTTTCCTCTGTTGTGGTTCATATCTCTATTCTGTGGGATGATAAGCAGTAGTTAAATTGTTGAAAAGAAGATATCACTGCATGCCGAAAAACCGATTTAAACGTTTCTTTTTTAATGGCATCAAAAAATTATGCAGACTGACGACTTTATAGATCTACCGAGTTGCAAGTGCGTGCTACTTAGAGTACTCAAAATAATCAAGTGTGGCACTGTCTCGTGACGGTTTTTGGTTTATCATTTTATTTTATAGAATAGGTATATATCTAACATTAGTATAATTTTTTCGTGAAGAAATGTCCCCTAAATCACGTTTTATTACACAGGTTTTATAAGAAGTCCGCTATCTATAAAATTAGATACTTTCTAGTCTGGTGCTCTAGTCTCTTCATTCAGCTAATCGCATTTTGATAGCGATTTGCCTTTAATGTTGTGGGTAAAAAATAAAATTATATTGGCGTGTAAACACAGAATTTCAATTAAAAGATCAAATAAATGTAATGAGCTTAGAATGAAATATTAGTTGAATTGTGTTTTAGGCTTAAGAACTCGAGGTATTTTATGAACTCACAAGTCGTCGTCAATGCCTTTCGAATGATGATGACCGATTAATAGTCTGAATTATGTTATAATTATTTTAAAAGCAAGCTGAGTTTTTTTAATTAGTAAACTGATCAGTGGTATAAAATTAGAGATAAATTTTTCTCAATTTTGATTCATATCAACGAAATGTAATGCGTGAAAAACAAATTATTTTGCAGTATGTTTCTCTAGTGTTTTAGAATTATTCATTAAAATTATGGATACTCTGAATAGGAGAAACATATATTTTGCCAGCTAAATTTCCATGGAATAGTTTTGAAATAATCTCATTGCCTAATTCGATAAATTTGGTCTATCACCTTGACTGGGTAATTATTTCCTTTAAATGTTGTATTCGCGTTTACTACCTATAAAGCGTTGTAGTATGGGGTATTTTTCAACACGGGGGATGGATTAAGAAAAAATAGTGCTATACTCAAGCACATATTTGTGCAACATATTGATATTTTTTCATAAATGCATCCCGTTTATGTATAAAAAATTATCACAATGACAGTTCTGTGTCATTATAAATGGTATTGTCCCTTAATAATGACCCCTAATAATAATCCCTGAAGTGTTGTAACCGTTCGGGCTGTCCCCATTAAACGATGCAGAATAGCAAAATTTACTTCGCTTTACTCTCCAACATTAACTTCTACGAAGCTCGCGAACCATTAATGATTTACTTCGTTTTTTTTTAAATCTGGCAATAGCCATTCCTTTAAGGAAACAACCCAGTAAAGGTATTAGTATTAATGGAGAAACCTAGGTAAACACCTACTTCATCCTTAAACCTCTAAGTTCTCAGAATTTTTCGTATGTCGCTAAGCTAGTATTACTATTTTTCCTTAGAATTTATCTTAGTTTTCCTTTTTTGGGTAACGATCAAGAATGAAACAACTGGTAAGCAGTACTTATCACATTAGTATGTTGTAGATTTTTATCATCAGCATTGTTGTAGATTATCATTAGCTTACTCACATACTGTTGTGATGTAAAAGTTATAGCGTACGTTTGAGTTAAAAATTAAAAAAAAATGTCTTGTTAATTGTTCAGTGGCACTCAGGTTATATGGTACCACTTGAAAAAGAAAGGATGGGAAAAAAGACGGGAAAGACACGAAACATCTTTTTTAATGCTTGAGAAAGTTTCAAACATATCATACTAATCTAGAAATTATTTTTGTCTTACTCTGACAGAAAAAACAGACGCGTTTTACGGTAGGAAGCTAATTAAACTCTCAGTACTATATTTCTGGGACAAATTTTTAATTACGTTATTGGTATTATCTGAAGAAGAATGAAATCATAATGCATTTTTCCTAACATAGCAGATGTCTAGACACCTCCTCTTCCCTCTCGATAGTGCATCGTATGAGGTTGACCTGACCTCTCTCCTCCTATTCGTTACGTACTCATAATATTCGGACGGTACTTGATCCCTTAAGCCGCAGTGTCGAGAGCAATAACTCTGGTCCCCCAACGAGGCCAAAGGGTGGTAGCCAAATGAACGTTAGTTTTCGCAGCTTCTTGTCCACCGTGAACCGGCAGCTAAATTGACACAATCATACTGGAGTGGCCGTTGAAGTGAGCTGCAATGTTAGTCATTCGATGTGGTAAAGCAGTGGTACAATCACCCGTTATGTTTTCTCCCATCACATATTAAAAGATCATTATTACATATTATTGAGATCGGATTCCCATGGGATGAAAGACATCTCAATGACACAGTTCCATCTCAGTGGGACGGAAGTTGGACTAACGTCAGTTATAGAAGGTTAGTGGTAGAAGCTAGGTTTATACATGATTTAGAGGGTGACAGAAGTTTAATAGGGGAGAAATTAGCGGGTCCATGCTGCTGGGGAAATTATGAGTAATATACTTGAAAATGAAGGGTGGACTTTAGGCTTTATAGGGGAAATTAGATATCGAGTCGAAAGTGAAAGACAAGTTTAGACATTTGGAGGAAATTTTTTAGCGCCATTCATAAAAGTTACGTTTGGAGTTTTCGTCAGCATGTAATATCTTTCATATGGGACAGTGAACTAAGTTAATTAATAATGGTAATGACGGTACAAGTGAGTGATTGAATCCTTTGAGTGAAATATTATATAGCATTATCGGGTGGCTATTTAAAGTATTTGTGAAAATAGATAGACGAAAGGGATTTTCCTTACGCCTGGAATCGGTAAAAACATCTTTCAGGGAGTGAAATATTACGAAAATTCATTGAAATGTATTCCAATCTCTTTTCTTGAGAGGCCTTTTTGATCCGGTGTTGTCTCTTCCATACTTTCTTATTCAAGATCCCCTCTTCTATCCAGGCTCCTTCTTCTCAGTTCTCTCCTTTTCTTTCATCGAGCAAGCATCATTGGCATCTGCGGGTCACCTGATTGAGTGTGTGAATGGATAAAACTTCCCTTGGGTGCATGGGAGGGGAAGCAGAGGGTTGGTTGAGTGAGAGAGAGTATGAGGGTATGAATCAGCGGGGGGTGTGTATGAGAAGAATAGGGGATGGAGGTGTACGATGGAAGAGTATACTATAGGGGGTGGAGCGATGGTAGAAATGAGAGAGGCGTTCAGGGAAAGTGTGAGGGGAGGAGTGAGGAAGAGTTGGGTCGAAGAAGAATGGAAGACGAGATGATGCAAAAAGAAAATGCCAATTTTCTTGCCACGAGGGAACTTGAGACTGCTTAGGCACGGGGTCGGTGACCTATGGGAACGCGCTTCTGCCCAAGTAGGTTGAGTAACTTTTCTTCCTTAGCAGTTATTGACGGTCGAAGCCGATAAGGCATACGCGACACGGGCTCGGTTTGAATTTTGAACTATACTGCTTAAATAATATTTAATTAAAAGTAAGGAGAGGAGATGTAAATGATACGCGTGGGACAAATGAGGATTTGCATTTTTGAATCCATATACGCTAACCATACATAATTTATCCGTCATGTAAAATTAGTTTCTCGGGCGTAAAAGCACTCCGACATAGATCCAATATTAGGATTTTTGTTAACATTAGTTACTGGACTTTATATAAGGTTAGGTAACTCACTTTTTATCATGGAAATCTACCTATTTGAAATGGGGAAAAAATAGCGCGATCAATTAAATGCAATGAAACTCTGTAAACCTCTAAAATAGGGCAATTGGGTAATACAATATAATTGTAGGAATCGTTTTGATAATTATGTCCTAAACATTTTACGTCATCGGAAATAGATACTTTCCATTGGTCAAGGGTCAGATTCAACATCTTCGATGATCACCCTTTTTTACTTAAAAGAACCTTAAAATTGCTATTTATATTTTTCTGCATATGCTCCTAAATAACACCCTGCTATCCTTCGCAAGGTAGTGTTTGGCAGAAGGTCGTTGGTCACCCGCTATGAGGATGGCATTTGTTGGTAAAAATAATGAAAGCACTTTGGGAATAAGCGTGTTTTGTATTTTTCATTGTGCCTGTTTCCATTGCATACCTGTAAAATGTGTGGAAAAATGAGTTCATGTTTCAATCAGTCCGACAGTTAATCTCTCTTGTGTTGTAGGTAACTTCTGTTGTCTTCCTGATGATTTGTGGGGGTAGAAATATGCCCGCTGAAGTTTAATTAATTACTAGTTAAGTAGTAGTTAATTACTAGTTAAGGGTAGTTTAAGATATGTACATACAAATCGATAATTCTGACCTAGAATTGTGAATCACTTGTGTAGATTCCAAATAAACCGTATTAGGTGTGTTTTCTGCAGAATCCAGTTGCACCTAAAATTCAAGACGGCATTGATAGAGGAAATAGGTACTGCCAAACCGTGAAGCGTAATTTTTACAGCCATGCGGAATAGTTGGAATTGTGCCTTACTCAGTCCAAACGTTCAAAGAGTTGATGATTGCAATATTATAATGGAATCATGGTTAAACAGATTTTTGAGTTACAAATATTGTGCAATATACCAATCAGCATTTCAGTCAGTTGTTTCATAATTCGTCACTGTTTTTTCTTGACTGTGAGGATAAAATTAATGAAATGAAACTGCCTAGGCTGGCACGGATATAACGGTGTCCATAATAGTTAATATTTTTTAATAAATTTATGATCCTTAAGTCCTTATGAAATTGAGTTAAATTGTAATTGGTGTGACTGAAATAGTAAAATTCAGTCTTTTGCTGGTGTTGTGTAGCTATTGTGTAAAATAATTTATTTATATATGGCATTTTTGCTCTTGAGACAAATGTATAAATTTCTATTTTATTTTTTTGTATTTGTTCCACGGGACATAATGTCCCAGAACATTAAATAAAAAACACTAAACATTAAACTAACGGGTGCGTTTTCGAAATTGAAACGCGGCGACTAGTACGAGGACGAAAGGGACTACTACTCTCCGGGGACGATTAAATGAAAAGCATCGCACACTGATACAATAATAAAATAAATCAAGGAAGAGAATGGTGCGGAGGATAAAAATATTAAATCTAATAATGGGCAGCATCTATTCGCAGGAATCGCACACGGTTTAAGCCACCATGTGTACCGAATGTCATGCACACAAGAGAAAGGAGAAGGAGAAGAGGTAGGGGTGAGTGGTAAAGAGGGAGAGAGAGATAACGGGATCGTTTTCGATTTATTTTTTCCCCCACTTGCGGGGAAATATGCCTCCTAGTCTGCTATCCCAGCGTGTGAGATTTCAAAACACAGCGGAATTGAGCGGTCGGCCTAGAGCGATCTCACCAAAGCGGAGCAAATGCTTTAATCACACCGATTAAAATCCGATTGATCTTGCAGATTCACCCGGCTTTGGCTTGATTAATTGCGGAATGTATATCTTTCATCTGTCTCTCTCTCTCTGAATTGAATACTTAAATACATTACTAATAATGCATCCTTGCCCCTTGTTCTCTCCAAGAGCATCAATTGCTTGAACAAAAATGATAGCGCATGGGTGACTTTTACTATGAAATTCTCGGGGAATGAAGTTTTAAAAGCGAAACAGAATTTGGGCTGCTGGTCCATAGCGATTTCTTTCAGGCGTTAGCCATTTTGATTCATACTTCATAATCAAATTAAAAATGAAATTATTGAAAATGATTTCCCAAAAAAAAACTGGAATTTCATTCCGCCAAGCCTAAAACACATAACCGCATGAAATGTGATGGAATTTACGAAAGGAGTCGTAATTTTTCTTTTTGTTACATTATCCCAGGGAAATGCCAATCGATTGGGTACAGTAGAAAACAGCAGGTTGATTTTCTTTCCAAATTTTCCATGATTTACATCCCTTTAAAAAATTTATATACTTAGTATTCTAGTATTTATCACAAAACATGATATTTTAACCTGTGTTCCCAAGGCAATAAAACCAAATTTTGCCTTAATGTTTTCATGTTTAAACGACTCTATAAATATGCCTCATCTCTAACTTACTATGCTGGACCTAAAAAATCAACTCCAATCCTCTTACCAACACAGCTAGAAATATTCATTTTCATTACGTTAGTAGCTATCAGATTAAATTATAAGCTGCGATAACCTTGCAGGTATTTCCGCCAACCCTTGAGAGATTAATGATTGTTATAAAATAATAAGATCATTATTGGATATTGTATTACTGTCACCAACAAAGAAGAAAAAATATGTGCCTAATTTTCTTTGTCAACCTGGCGTCATTTCTCTTTTGAATCAACTTCTGCCTTACTGCTAAACATTTGAAAAATATAAATTAAAATATCAGAATTTAAGGTTCACCTTTCAGCCATCCAGCTCAACTAAACATGAGCTTTTAAATTGATATTTAAAATTCGGACCACGTTTTTTGAGTTATTTATGATTCATTCATACGGTACTTTTCCAAATTCAAGCATGTCCCCCCCAAAAATTATTCCACCTTCTTAGCATATTTCAGTCCCTTTTAACCTGCCTGAAATATTCATTTTCCTTCTCTGCCTTCCGTTCACCTATCCCAGGATTCTTCCTTCCCAGAGCTATCCCCTGTAATTTATCACATGTTCAACCCATCAACTGTGTCTGATACTTATATCCTTCATCAAGTGTCCACCCTTGTCGGACGTCCCACCTTCATCGCTTTCTGGTTAAAAAAGAAGATAATGTCCGATGTAAAACGACAAGACGATAATGTCGACAGCGGCTGTGTCCAATTACCTCTTATCTGAGGTGATTTAATGGATAAGAAACATCGTTTTCACCCCTGTCACAGTATTCGAATGTTCATAAAACGGTAAAAGTTAACCGATATCATTATAACCAGGCAAAAGAAAAAACTTGGGTTTTTATCCTCCTCCTCCACTTCCTCGTCCTATTTCTTCCCCACACAAACACTCCCTCTCCATCTTCTCACCCTTGTGCATCGTTCTTTTGTTTTCCAAGCCTTCCCGGGGTCCGCTTTCTCATCTCTCCACGCATGCACACAAACAAGCACACACACACACACCTTTCCCCTCCGCTCCTGCGCTAAAAACCCTTTATCGTACGTCATCCTTTTCCCTCTCTCTCCACCTCATCCCACGACAACACCTCACCCTCACTTCGCACAGCTTATCTCATGCCCCGCATTCATCTCCTTGCTTTCAGTAGCTGCGTTGCATCTAAACAGCGACCCATCTATCTTTTGCGGCCGCGCGAATTAAAGCCACAGACACTGCACAACTCTGTTTGATGATATTTTTTTTGCATCACTGCAAACTTTCACGTCGAGATTACACGTTAGTAATTTGGACACTCAAGGCTGCATCTGAAGTCCTCTTAACTCTGAGGAATACGGCTAAGTGCCAACAATGAAAAAGTAATCAGAAGATTCGTTTCAAACTGCAAGCAGGGACTGGGCGGTCTTTTTTATTCCTTTTTCAAAATAAGCAATGTACTCTCTGATACACAAAAGGTTAACTTATTTGAATAATGTCACTATTAAACAAATAAGGGGGAAAATATTCAAATGCTTCAACATTATTCGAAGTCAAAATTTTATGAATGAACTGGCATTTAATGCGCAAATAAGAAGAATATACGTTACGTGTAGACATTCTCGTGCACCTGTTTCTATTTACAGGTACTAATTCCAAATGATAGCTTTCAAGGATGCCAAACATTTGTTTGCGTATGAAACTTTGCCGTTAATCAAAGGTAAAAGTTGAGAAACTACATATTGTTCACATAAATGCGTGACATTTCGAGTATTAGAGGAAGAGAGATAACTCAAACTGCGAATTTCAAGCATAACTGTATTGCATTTATAATAATTATCTATAAGGAGCATTTTGAGAGCATCTTAATTTTTTAGGAAACGTGGCAAACCCTATATGTCCGATATTGATGGAAAAATAACTAATAATTCAATAATTTTGTATTAAATAGGGGAGCTTTTTTAGCTAGAAGTATCAGAAAACTTCGATGGAGCATACTGGCCGTGGCTATGAGCTCCACAAAGAAAAACCGTCTGCTGGTAACTACGTCAAAGTTCTTTGCGTAAAATTCGCAATATTTGAACAAGGCCTTGGTCACATGACTTGGCATATTATACAAACATGATGAATAATATAACCACTCCAATTGTTATAACAATTGGAGTGGTTAGCATGGGAGGAGAATACTTTCACCCTATCCCCGATTCATGTTAGGAATCACATGCTCAGATGAATATTGCGAGAGCTAGAATGCCCCGCGGGTAGGTCACCCTATCTGAATAAGACCTTTATCAAGAAAATTGGCTAGTAAAAGCGATTGAAAGTATAACATTTTTTGCGTACACAATTTGAACGATACTGCCTTAAATGATTCTGTGCCTAATCAGATGCAAAGGAAGATCCATACTAATCAGTTTGAAGGTTACATAATAATTTGTTAGATAGTGAATTAAGGAAACAACCAAAAGTTAAGATGAATTGCGTAATAACGATGAGCGAGTTACTAGTAGGAGAAAGTAATTTTTAAAGTAGGGAGAGAGTGGAGTGATTTACGGCGTTGTAATTTCCCTACCTTTAAGAAAGCGTGCCAAATGGTAGGTTTTTTCAATATTCCAATTCGATAGACAAAGTAGGTTCTGAGTTTGAAGCACTCTGCACATAGTACTAGATTCAAGGCAGTAATACCAATACAAATTTCTCAACCACGACCGGAATTTGATCCCGGGCCCTCCGGGATGTGATTATAGTGGCCAACCACCTCACTAGGCTCATCTCTGGTTAATATAATCGTTGAATGTAGGCCTCTCACTATATTCGAATTCTAGTAAGAATTGTGAGCAAACTGCAAAATATTAACGGAGTTACCCGCTGATATGGGCAATAGCAGTATTTCCACTTAAAAAAATCATTCACCTTGGCCGCAGAGAAAAAACATTCACCTTGACCAAGGTGAATGTTTTTTCTCTGCGGAAATTTTACTACTCTATGTGTTATAATGGATGTAAAAATATATTAAGTGATAGATCTATAGTCAATGGGATATAATACTAAACCATTTCGGTAATTCGAGTGATAGATAAGATTTATATTAACATTTATGGATAAGGTTTTCGGTTTGAAAGTACGGAAATGTAAACGGGGTGCATACAGTGCATTCAGGCATCTACCTTAAGGTTCACGCTTTCTCATGTAAAACCTGTAACGTCCACTATCGATATTCTTGCTATACTTAAGTTAGGAGCGTGTTTCCGTCCCCTAACATCTGTGAAAGGTAGTAAAAAGGAGGTGATTCGGGTAGCCATCTTCAGGGTTCATATCTTGGATGTAAATAATTATGTGCTAATAACTTAGGTGTATCGCCAAATATTGTTCGAGGTTACATTGTTCATACTGAAAAATTGCACAACGGGGTTGCACATCTGAACGGAGCAGAGAATTAAAATAGTTTTAATTCAATTTCATGAATTTCCTATGTTATAAAGCAGAAGGAACTCAGAAGCATTTATCCATCAATCTGACGGTGATAGCTGAAGTAATATGCTATTCATTTGATGTAAGATATCCATTCATTCACCCCTCACTCTAAGTGTCCAAAATAGTCAAACCAAGAACCATAGCAGGTCAAAAATGAATTTTAAACAAAAAATGATGAATGAAAATGGTTCCAAAAAAACTACCCTACAAACATTGTGGCAATTCATGATATATCCATGGTAGAAGGCTCCTAGTCAAATATGAATCAATGTTAAGATATATTTAATAATTACTCGTTTAGGTACAAAGCATTCTCTGAACACCAGATACTGCTCACTGTTGGTCCAATGGAGGGTGGTCAAGACGTTCGGGGTGCTTGCTATTGGGAGAAAAAGTGTGTAGAGAGAATTGAAGTGAGGCAGCCATTGTGAGAGGGGGTGTGTGAGACTGGAGGGTGGGAAGGGGGTTAGCACTGTGGCCGTGATGGATGGCGAGGGCTCAAAAGGGATGCAGATAAATGGACGGAATCTCCTATCTGCTGTGCAACGTCGAGATTGTTATCTTCAGCCATGGTATTTTTTTGTCCTCTCTCGGCCGAGGGGAGTAGGCAGAGAGCATCTAGTAACAGAGAGATGTGGGACGGAGGCATTTACGAATACATATGTATATCTTCCTAATTTCGTATGCGTGTAAGAAAATTCGCCGATGTGCACCTTATCTAAGAGCAAGTGACAAACTAAACTCGCAGAAATAGCATTTATGGACGTACGAAGTATGATCAGAGCCTCCATAATTTCGAGGAGTCTTGTTTCATTAGTTAATTGCAATGCTTAAATATATTTGTTATTAGTAAATTAATGTGTGGAAATATCATTTTTAAGATAAGCGTTCATGCTCTAATTAGATTCATTTGATGTACATTTTTAAAATATAAACTTTTTCTTATGAGATCACAGTTTAAAAATAAAAACAGACTGATTGATTAAAAACATTTCATATCTGAATGAGCTTAAGTTAAGATATATGAAGTGTTCAAAGGTTAATTTGTACTGCCAATCATCTAGATGTGTGTTTTTACGACATTTTATCCGTCTATTTCTTTAAATTGTGAATCACAATTTGAAAGAAAACTTGTTCCCTTTTAGTGTTAGAGCCATGGCGATAATCTTATCCTTTATAAAAATGAATGAGTGTACAAAGTATACAAACTATCTGCTTCCTGTAAGTCAACTTTCATTTGTATTCTCATATATATACATTTAACTACGCAAATCTCTTTGCATCTATATTTTTATTAGTGCGTGAAGTATATTAATGCAATAAAAATAAGTATTTCTAAATAACAGGTATTTTCCGATGCAAATTCATAGTTCTTGTTCATATTTTTAATAAATATAAAAGTAGTTAAAAAAAAAGACTACTATGCGTCAATTATTCGTCAAAATGGATTCAGAAATGTAATTGTTTCCTGTTACCATTTGTATTAATTTATTCTGGCGGCGAGAATGCAATCAAAATTAAACAAATGCCTTTGAGGTGTAATTTTCTCCTCAAGGAAACTCGTTATCACTGTTGTCATGGAAAACAGTCTGAAATAATATTCAATATCCAATATTCTTAGTATAAATAAGGAGGTAAAACAGATTAAAATCATTCATAAATAGACCATAAGCATGAATATTAATTAGAAAAGCGCTTTAATATTCATACGACATTTTAATGAAAGTGTTGAAATGCCTTAATTTTTTAAACATATTTCTGGAAATTGGTGTTTAAAACAGAAACCTTAGACTCAAATATAATATACCTCACACAAAAATATATGTCCTTATTATCGTTTGCCGTCATATCATACAAGGTATATTTTGAAGCTTGATATTTACAATTTATAAGTGAAAGGCACTGTAAAATTCTTCTGAAAACTAGTGGCAGATTATTTCGAAAAATAAGTTAAAACATTAGCATAAAGTTTCATGAATATGCATTTATTTCTTCAGGTTATGGCTTTTCTCATTCGGAAAGATAATTTGCTACTTTTTCCCAAAGACTCGCAATGATGAGGAAAAAATTTAGAGTTCTCTCTTCCTTAGAGAACATGATATCCTGCTGAGGATAGCGTTGGACTAATGACTGGATGTCCCAGGTTCGGATTTGGGGGACAGCATATGAACATGTCCGTCTAAAACCAAACCGCACTATTTTCTGATATCAGACCTTCCTGTGTAACCCAGGGGCACAGGGCAAGGTATGGATTTCACTTACCGTACAACTTAGCTCTTGGCCGACTCCGACCTCACCAACCTTACCTGATCATTGAGCACTGCTATGCTAGCGGCAATAATGCGATGTAAATATATTTAATCTATTTTTTCATTTAATTTTTATTTTCGCATTTAGACATTACCATAAAGTTAAAAACTGTAATGTAACGTAATGAAGATATTTCTTCAATATCTACATTTAATTTTTGAACGCGTCCGAAAAGTTGTCTTTTGTCATGTTGTGCCGGTTGAAACATATACTTAGAGCTAGAGAAAACGTTGGTCAGCCACATTTTCACCAGTTTAAGCTATTTCTCCACCCCCCACATCTCCGCCCTTGGTCCTCCCCGGCACTTCCCCACCTTCCCGCGACTGGTCTCTCCACTAACTCAGCCCTCTCGCTCTTAAACCTTTTTTTTCCTCCTCGCCGGCACAAACCGAGAAGCAAGCATACATAACATGTGCACCCATTTCCATTTGGGCGGTCTTTTTGTGCGCGAGCCGCTCCCTCTCGTCCCTACACCTCTCCCCTTATCTCCTTCCGTACCCTTGCTCTCACGCCCTCCATCCAGCCTTCTCCGCAACGCCTGTATCCCCTTTGCAAATGCCCAAACCCTACCATCCTCCTCCCCCCGGAATGCCTTGGCCTTGTCTCTGTACCCTTATCCCTAAGCCTCCTCCTCCTCTCTTCCCAAACGACGCAAGACGACGTGAAATATTTTCGCCAATTTGCAAACTTCCTTCCCCTCCCCTCGATCGTTCTTCTGTCCAACTTATCCCTTCTCTTCTCCATGTCCTTGTACCTTCCAGAACTCTCCGCTTGAGCTTTCCTTCCCTCATTTCCCTTGCCCCATCCTTCTCTCTCTCTCCCTGACTTAGAAAAAAGCAAGCTGCTTTCCCTCCACCCACCCTCTTGTTTCCATTTGCTAGCTCCTCGCCCCCACCCAGCCGTCTCCCTCACTCCCGTCGCATAGGACTTCCACGAAATCGCCCCCTTTCGAGCTTTCACTGCTGAAGGGTTCCTTTGTCCTCGATCAAAAACTGAATTTCAGTGTTTTGTGGTCCTTTATATTTTTCTTACTGAACTACCACCGGCGAGTGATAAATTGAGACATTGAGAGTTTAGTTCGGAAATGATCAATTTGAATTCTTCAGCGTAAGTACCGGAATCTAAAATATTTTGCTACTGAAATTACATCAAAGTATAAATTGTTAAAAGTGATTACGTAAAAAGGTTCATAGTGAACAAAATGAATTTGCAAAAATTTTTATTTACGGGGCAGGGTGCCACGTATAGTATTTTTTCTAATATTTAATGCAGGAATAATTTCAAATAATTATTTGCCAGCCTTTAAAAAGTCACGTTAGTCTTGTGAGCAAATCGGTTTGGAGTACCTACTTTATGAGACTGAGTAACATATTATGTGTTAAGTACTACTACTTTAGTATGCAATCGAAAACCAAAATCACCTATCGGAGAAATTTGGTTTTCCATTTGCAACCTTTGTTTTTCGGATTGTCTCACGTCAGGCTTAAATTTACTATTCCAAGAAAATTTATGAAGTCCCTTAATCTAATATTTTCCACTTTTTTGTGATGCATATTATGGTCAATGGTTTTTGTAATAGTGCTAGTTCAATCCGGAGTGCGTCGGCTACAGTGAAAGTTTAGATAGCATCTCTCGGTAATCTCGATATTTATGGAAGCCTGTAATTGTATGAGGCAAAGGAAGTTTCAAATCGGACTTCCATCCCGTGACTCACTTATTGGTTAGATTTTAGTTTCCAGGTTAACCTCTATCCGTATAAAATCAATTACACATCTTGGGTTGATTACTATACCAGAATAGAATTTTTTCCTTCATCAAAAATATTTTGATGAAGGAAAACTGTGTCTAGCCATTTAGGACATTCCGTTATTCCAGCCATTCAGTAGACATTCATTTATCGTATTCATAATGTTAGGCAGCATAAGAAAATAGAAAACTATAAAGCATAGTCCCCATTTACGAAGAATAGTGTAGTGTTGCATATGCAGAGGTGATTTAGAATTTGGGGAGATTGAGGATTCCGGCAAAGTATATCTTTCGTTAAACGAGCTCGAAGGCGGCCTGTGCACGATTCCTTAAATAATGAGTTCATCTCCACCAGAGTAGTGGCTGCTTTTTGATTCAACAATGGGGCAGACGCAACAGTATTCTGTCCCGTCCTTGTCTGACTATTTAAGGCTCTAGCGGCCTGAACCCTTGGCATCTCGTCATTCGTCCCAGATGTGTTGTCCAGCTCTTCCCACCTCTGTCCTACCTTCCGTTTTCTCCCTTGAGACAAAAAATGAAGTCTTGACCTTTCGGCAAAAATGTTACGAAGGGAAGGAGCGCGTTTCCGAGCAATCGCGTGCATATAAAGTCTTTTTTTCCTCGCATCTTGCCATTTCCTCGGAAACGCTAAATCCTCGACCTCCGCTCCTCCTCTTTCTTCTACCAGCGTTACGGAGACGTCAAGGGAGCACTCCTTGGCCTCTCTACCTCACCACGCTATACACTCCATTCTGCCACGCCTTGCCGTCCCATCCCGAACACACGGCCTTTCTCTAGCCATCGCCACTCCCCCATATATCTCCCCTCCTCCCTCCCTTATTATTCCCTCCAGCCGTTTTCCACTTTGCACATTCTCCTTCCGCTATCTTTCCTGCTTTCCGAACCCATTTATCTTCATTCTCCACCCATCCCTGTTTCTTCTTTCCGTCTCTCACTCCTCCGCAAGTTTTCTCACACTGTATCCCTACAACCCGTCTCCTTTCTCGACAAACATTCCTTCCCCTCATCTCTCGGACATATTTCTTACTCCTCGTTTGCCCCACCACGTCATCCACGTGCCGACCTTCTGGCGTAAACTAGGGGAATCATGTCCAGAAATACCCTTAATGAAAAACTATATTCAAAAAATGAAGGCGAATTTTTCAACCTGGAAGTTCACTTACGAATAACATTGGAAGGGTTTCACCTCCCGTGCACCAAGTTGCTCTCCGCTGGTTCGGGCTGTATTTCGGTAGGAGGAGCCGGAGAACCTTCTCTTGTGAACTTAGACGAAGGAACTTTCTCATGCACGCGTTTTTAGCCCTAAGTGTTTGCAATGCTATACTCTTCGGTGAAGTGTTTTGTTTTCACTCCAATTCTACGCCACGCGCTAATTAAATTAAAGTAGAAAAACAAAAAAAATTTAAAATTTCTGGTCCTACTCATACGAACCATGTGGATGCAATTGAAAATATATGTAATCATTAGCCTGAGAAAATGTTTAAACGCTATAATTAATGCATTAGCTCTTTGATTTTGTTATAAAAAACAAATATTTAGAAAATATGCCTTCTTTATAAATTTCTGACGATAAATGGATCATTGCTAAATAGGACAATTATCAGATCTTGCAAAATCCATGGCATAAAATGCAAAGCAGAAAAGAAGGCCACAAGTTTGGGTCCGTAACCCTAATTTTTAAACATTAATTGTGCCCAACGTATCAGATTCAACATTAAATTTTAGAAATGATTGTGTATGAAATGTTAGTAAGGTATGCAAGCAGAGATTAAATAACTTTTCTCGTCGGGTAACTTGTCCATGCAAAAGTGTCCATTTTTCATAACTAATGGTATTTTCTGATTACATGGGTCCGTGAAATTTATAATGTTCCAAGAAATAAGTATTCACCACAGGTTTTCCTCTGCTTATCAAACATGTGGATTAATAAGAAAAATTGAAGCTTCCTTATAAAAAGAGGTAAATATGAAAATCTGTGACTGATTTCTATTGAAAGTGGTTTATGCTGATATGTCACAAAATTTATAATTTCTCTTGCCATCGATCATTCTGAATTCGATCATTTGCCATCACGTTGTATTTTAGGTATACATAAATCACTATATTTTTCGGGGCATATGCCGTTGCTGGAAATTGCAATAATTTGAATTATTTTCATTCATGCTCTCTTTCCTTCCCATAAGACCTCGTCTCTATGTTAGGCATTTATTCATATTCACTGTGCGTGTCTTTTGGGACATGGGCATTTTTTTTACTTTATTCTCCCTTCTGTCTCCTTTCCCGCAGACTATACTTTTTTGCAAGCCTTCCTCTCACGTGTTCCCATATTTGAACAATCCTGATCCTCCCCCCGAGGCTGTCTCCATATACGCATTGCGTTAGAGGATAAGTACCGCCTCTTCCACAGTTTCTCCTTTTAATCATCTCGCGCACATAACACACCCTCCCGTCCGTAATTTTGTCCAGACCTTCGTTCCGCCGGTCCCTTTCCGCGCGGGGTTCATTTTTTTGCCCCGGCTACTCATTTGGCATCTCATTCAAACCCCGTGGGACAAAATGCAAGGCAGCCTCTCTCTTCCTCCCTCTCTCTCTCTATACTTGCGCCTTTCTCAGTTATCTCTGAAATGAAGCAGTTAATCCCGCGGAATGAGCTGTTAAAAGCCTGAATTTCCATCGGAATCTTTTTTTTTCCTCTCCCCACTCGGCGCGTGCAAGCCTGTCTTCTCCTCCTGAAAAAATAAGTTTGTTTGGCCTGGATTTTTATCAGCGTCCGTCCGTATTTGAAGAGCGCGTGATTGCGTCGCTCGCTGCGTTATTTAGATTTGGCCTCGAAAACATCATCATTGGAATGCGGGTTGGGTTTACGTTTTAGATTAAATTCCGCGTGATATTGTGAGATCTAGGGAAGAGAGGTGGGGGGGGGGGCGGGGGGGGGGGGGGGGGAGGCACGACGGTGCTTACCACAACGTGGATCATCCGTGAGAGAAATAGGTAAATTAGAAATGGAAGAGCTGCATCAAAATGCTCTGTGGGCATTAAGCAGCAGTAAAAAGTCATATATTGCATAAAAAAAAGTGTATGGCCTTTGAAAGTGCTTTTGTTTGCTTGGTTTCGGTCGGATTTTGGACGGCTAACAAATGTTATTCATTCCAGTGTGGGAAGTTAATGGAAGGGTACTCACTGGGAGTGAAAGATAAAGATGGGCAGGGATGGAGCATATGTTGTGCGCTTTTTTTCTATATTGTGCACCGATGAATGCGAGTGACGTGCAGTGGAATACACCTGCTGTACTCATAGGAGAATAAAGGCGTGCACAACCGCAAATACCCAGGGTATTTTGAAAACCGTACCTGGCTGAAATCGGACCAGCCACCCAATGGATTGAAGATCTGAACCTGCAGCTGCCTCCGCTGGAAATTAGCGGCTAAATCCGGAAAAAATTGAATGTTTTGGATGCAGAGGAACTTTAATTCTGTGGTATAAGTGAAAGAAGGGGAAAGGAAAAAAGATAATTTATTTAGAAAAATAAGAACATTTTTTTCTCGGTTTTCTTTATGAGATTTTTCTTAGGTGGGCAAATTTGGCTTATTTATTTCACATAATCGATATTGCACATTATGGAAATGGTGTCGTTTATTTAAAAAATATTTTTATGGATCTTAATTCAAAAGAAATTGAGACATTCTTATTTTTCTAGAAATGGACTCGGTATGCATCATCAACACCTACTCATCAGGCATCTATCATAAGACTGATTTGATGCAGCTATCCAACGATTCTCCCAACGGCCAACTTATGCTTAAATAAGTCTCCCAGATTCCAGCATAACATTTTCCAGCTGTAAGTAGATTCTTCTTTTAGTAAATTCTTTTCTTCACCTTAACAATTCTGATGGCAGTTTAATTCTTGTTTCGTCTATCACTATTGGCCGTGGTAGCCGGGTCGATAACGTGCCGGTCAGGTAACCTAAAGGTTGTGGGTTTGATTCCCGCCGAGGACATGGTTCTTTTATTTTTCCCAGTATGAAGATCCTAGGTTAGACCTTAGCCTTTGAGGCACCTAAATTCTAAGTCAAATACTACTTCGTCCTCCATTGTTTGTTCAGCTTCCTAGATACCTCTTTCATCTCTTCAAGAATTAACATTGTTCTTGGCCTCTTTTCTCCCACTACGTACCATTTTGTTATTTTTTCATTAATATTTATGGATGTAAATACGCTGCGATATTAGAACTGGTTGTTAAGCTAGATATCTGTCATAATACTAAGCATTTTGAAACCTTATAATCTCATTACTTATATTTGGATATGTTGTATTTTTCATGAGTAGAGTTATTGATCGTAGAAAATTGATAGTTTCGTAAATGATGCCTCGATTTATATCTGTGACCATTCCTCGACTCAGCGAAGCAAACTTCAGAACGGTCTTTAAACGGAAGACCATGGTAAAATCGTTTTCGTGAGTCATGAAAATTGCTATTCGATAGCTCAGTTCTTTCTATGATGACTAACTTGTTTGTTCGTCTTGCCCACTGCACATAAATTGTTCTGATATATCAATATCAATGTTCAAATGATATCAATAAGCTAGTATTTTATACTGCTGCTAGTAATCCGCAGACTCTTCCAGACATAGTTCTGTGTACGATCAGCGCCCAAAGGAAACATATATTTCTGCTTAGTACTGGGAATGCTTTATCATTTTAGAGTGAGTTAATGCTTTTTTGTTTAATATATTTTCTGTTTAAAAAATAGTATTTTAATTTCAGGTTTCAATTGAGAGAAAACTGTTATTTACCTTAACACGATCTAATACGAATCCATCGTTTTCTGGCCGAAAGCTTCAACCTGTTAAGTTACCTAAGCGTGCTTTTTGATTAAAAAATCTAGGAGCTTTAAAGTACATAGTTACATTTTGTGACGAATCGCTGTATTTGGTATGTTACAAAGTAGATGTGATTTCGCGCCCAGTGCCACCGTGCACGGAATGTTAGCCGACACTAAACACTAAACACTAAATCCTATTTTACTAAACACTAGGTTGTCTTATTTTAATAAGTTCAAGGCTGCGAACGATACGTGAAAACCCTTACCAGTGTTACCCTCCGATAGACACAGTAATGCGATTTAAAGAAAATCATTCTCACTGTGACTCCAAAGGGCAGGTACCTCAGTTAAGATTTTTCACCGCTAGCAATCAATTAATTTATATGAGTTAATATTATCGCTTTGCTCTCGATTGCATAATAGCGGAACTGATGAAGAGTGCATTTATAAATTTGTTTATTTATTATACATTTCCATTTTTGCGATTTTATCATAATTAATCTGCATATTATTCATGCTTACAATGAAGAACCTGGCGTCATAACGACGTTAAATATCCTTGCATTAATTTTGCATGGATAATTGTGAGAAGATGATTTTATTTGAAGGCTGAACTGTAGGTGATATGTATAGCATTTATGATGAACGTTATGAATTACGTGGGCTCTGCTGCGCAAAAAGTTCTTGTATGACAGTTACGGAGAGATTTTAATCATAATTTTATAACACTTGTCGTAAGATAGCGGCAACAGTATGCGTTCCGAAATGGCTGTTTATCGTAAGACATTTTGAGGAATAATTGATTATTTTATTTCACTCGTTTTTTCTCTTCGACGAAGTTACTAGCTTTGGGACGTAAAAGAATAGTGACGAATATTTTATTTGGCCAGTTTTTTTTCTATATGATTGTCTATTTAAACTAACGCTCGTTTTCTAAAATGCTGATTCAAAGTATAGTTGAACATTCACTAAAATGAATTGGAAATCTTATGCAGAATCTTATGCTTAGGGAACCTAGGCAGAAAAATTACTTTCTCCTTCTTAAGCAAACTCTCATTACCCCCGGAGAGGTTAGGTATAACAATTAAGGTTTTTTTTTAAACTATGAAACTGTTTTTCTTTATATGACCCCAGCGGTTTATTCAGGTCTTTACCGAAATGCTATAGATATTTTAATAATCATCGTCATCTCATTAATAAAATGCCATCGTTCCTTCCATATTTTAATAAAAGAAATAATGCGAAGATATTTTCTAGTTAAATCTCAAATAAATTTAAATAAGGGGATGAGTTTTTTGTGTTAGTTTTTGCGGTATCCTTATGCTTTTTTACCACTGGATCAAAGCTATATATATGTATATGTAAACATTACTCTATTATAGGCAGAGGACCTGATTGCATGGTTGTTTAAATATATTTTAGTGAGGATCATTGTGGGACGTGAAACCTTTGGGGAGGTAATAATGAAGCCAATTAACTCGGAGAGAGATGACGTTATTGACTCTGTGTTCACTTCATGACTGTATGCTTGGCATGAATCACTAAATAAACCTGTTGATTAATTACCCCAACTAAAAGCTTATCCTTTCAGAGTGGGTAATTCAATATGATCATAGAATTTCCAGTAACCTGATATATTTTATAACAGTAGCTCTCTTAAAATGGGGATGCCGTAACAGGGGACAGGGGAAGTAACGTGCCTGCCAAATCAGGCTTGCTAGTAATTGGAACACGTTTGTTGGAGAAATTTTGACGCAGATATTTCAGCCGAAGCCAGGAATAGGAGTTTTTAATGGAAATTCATTAGAGTGTTTTTTTTTACCAGGTCCATTTAGTGGCGGAATATGGTGAATACTCAGTAGAACATTTACTCATTAGAGTAAAAATTTGCAAATGCCTTGTTTACATGGTTATGCAAAGGAAATTGTGTGCAAATGAAAGGCAATTCCAACTCTTTCACATGAGTACCATTTAAATTAGAATTTTTTTGGGATCCATTTCCTGCTTAGCATTTCATTAGTGTCCTCTTAATAAATGCCTTCACGCATTGGCAGTTGCGCTGAAGTTAAAACAGGTTGCATCACCTGCAGACTATCTCATAAATGGTACTAAGTCTACCAGTGTCAGTTAAATGCATAATTGTAGGCCGAGTGTAAAACTTACTTCAGGGAATAAAAAATTACTTCATTTATTAATTATAATTGTGACCCATTGAGGTTTCTAACCACGTAGTTACATGCACATGTGTATATTAAACAAAAAAGAGTTTTGATCAACTCTATGCTTTAATCATTGGTGTTGCTCACTTAATATTGAGAATACCTAGGAGTCATAGCAGGGTTTATAGGAACCTGGACATCCTGGAAAACCTGTAAAAGTCAAGGAAAATGAAAACGGCCATGGAAATCCTGGAAAGGTCAGGGAATTTTTAGTGTGGTCAGGGAAAAATCGCAAAACGTTCAAATTTTGGAATGTATCACCTGAAAATGCCAAGAGATCAAAAACTGCGCATAGGAGCAGAGGGCGGGGTGAAGGAGGGGACGACTGGCTACTGGCCCTATTCTGGTTCTTTCTGGCTATAGCCTGCACAATTTGGTGAAAAGATTGGTGAAAGGTGTGCGCATCTCATTTTCATTCGCATGATTTTACCAGGAATGCTTCTCTTTGTCCCTCTGGTGACAAAAAAGTTATTCTCAGTCAAATTTGATTTCACTTAGCCAAATTTGTAGAAGGATGTGAGGAAGAAAAAATCAAGATTGATTCAAAGAGCTACTTTAACATGACATTAGGTTTGAAGGAAAAGCCAGGTTAGCCCTCTTTGCATATATTTATTTTTCTACAATTAATACCCTTCTGAATGCATATCAGTGTAAGTAATAATTTTTATTTTGTGGACTTTAAGTTGTTTATCTTTTATTACTGGAAGTTCATATGGTTAATATGAAAATAAACCTACAATTGTTCATAAGTTTAGGCTTCTCTGCTTCCTCGCTACCACTTTTATCTCTATAAATGACCGAAATCTGGAGTTTTCAGGCGCTCAAAAGTCAGGGAAAATCACTAATAATGGTCTGGAAATCCTGGAAAAGTCAGGGAAAATAAAAATGAAAACCCCTATAAACCCCTGCATAGGCTATGATGTATTTGTGGGCCACAGCTCTTTCACAGAACTTGGCGGATTCCGCAGTTTTTTCATGTGGCTCTGAATGGAAGATGTCTGGTTTACATCAATGTGTACAAAATTTAACGATTGGGAGGTAGTGTAGACGTTCTCTTATTTATTTATTACTAGCGGAAGGATCCCGTTGAAATTCAACGGGTGTGAGAAAAGTCAAATTTATGAATAATATTAATATTTATTGCAAAGCACGAATCCCAACTTGGAATATGGAGCTATCTTTCGCTCCAAAACAAAAAAGGCCAACGGAAATACATAAATGCTATCAGTTATGAAACATCACCCTTACAAAAATGGGAATACTGTTCCCATATTCTAGGTGAAGGTGCCCATTGATGTTTAGTGGAAGGAGAAATTTTATAATTACCCATTGTATTTCGACATTTCAACATTTTTCATGAAGGTGCGGAAAAACTTGTGTTACGAAGTTGAGTATGGCTTTAAATCAGTGTCGGAATCATAAATATGATTTAAACCATTGTAAACTTCACATTTCAGCCAGTATTCATATTGTGCCCTATTATAAATATACTTACATGTCGTACCTATCTTAACATATATTTAAGTTCCATATTTACGCGCACCTATAAGACCAATTATGTTTTACGTCAATGCTCAATTTTTGTTAAACTATCTCAAATCTCAAACTACATAAATCCACAACGTTTTCGAAGAAGTTTTATTTTTGCCTTTTATGACTCAGGTCGTTGAAAATGCACAAACACACAAAGAAATTAAAAAATAAAACTATTAAATACTCCTAATTTTAGCGAACGCAAACCTTCCTAAATCTATGAATAGCGCTAGTAGTCAGCACGGATATATGTGCAGAAAGAAATGGCCGACCACGCCTCAAGAATCAGCGGCAAAAACCTACTTTAACATCTTCCATTATCCTCGTCAAAAGCGCAATGCAGTTCACGTCATACGACGCAATGTATAAGCATCCACGATCTCGGGAACGACAATGGAAAAGGCCTTAGCAACGCTCGGAAAAGGACCGAAAAAACAGTAACTTTCAGCGTAAATTACATGATTTACAGAAATCTCGAATATACAGAGTAAATCGGTTGAAAGAATAAGAAAGTTTGAACATTTTTCCGTTAAATACAAAAAGAATTAAAGAAATCGATAAACATTTAGTAATTTTACTGAGCGAAAGAAAAAACCCATGCACTTCCATAAATTGAAAAAGTCCATTTGAACCAAGGTAAACACATTATTGACCTCAGGAATCGAACCCGGGACTTGATAAAAACGGGAATAGTTATTCCGGGGCTTTCAGAGGGCTAGAAACACAATGCAGTTTACGGCATCTCTCTAGGATGAACCGTTTGCGAGATAGAGGGGGGGACGGACGGACAGACAGACGGACAGACGAACGGACAGACGGACACTTCCCAAATTATATATATATAGATATAGATTAATTAATGATAAACAATTCATTGTCATCCTTGTCGTTTAATTGCTATTTTTATCTTATATTAGGTTTTATAATTGTGGTCTATTTAAGCAAATGGGCTTTTGAGGTATGAATATGCCAGTTCATGTCATTTGTTCGTTTTAGGACCAGTCAGAGGTAATAGTCAATGTTTTTTATCTTAATACGACAATTCTCAAATTTTGGTTGGTATAAATGATTTTTTTGTGTAACTTTTCCTTACGCAAGATATAAATATTTCTATGACCTCTATATATTTCTCTCGTTCATAAAAATTAGATCAAGGTATTAGACTCTACTAATGTTATTATGGCTATTAAAAGCATTAATTATGTTTTATTTAAACTTTTATAGTAAAGTGATTTGTATTATGTAAATTAATTCAGAATTTGGATTAATTTTTTTACTCATAGATATCCTACTGATAAATTTCGTGAATATAAGTTTCCCATTCGTGCCCTCAACATTGAATCTACGCGTAGAATTTAGTCCTAAAAAGTAATATGTCCCAGAAAATCAATGAGGGTATGAGAATCGCCAGGCTGTGTGCTTTTTGTATATACTTACTAGAGGTGACGCATGGGTATTCCATTTTCCATTCCATTCCATGTTTTGAATGCCAGATACCCACTAAGGATTTCACGCGGAATAAACCCTACCAGGAAAAATCGAGAAAGTGGCCTGCTCTTCAGCTCATTTGCGAATCACGCAACTTATTCTTGTGGCTTTTTAGATTTTTGGGAGAACATGGTTCATCAAGATGAGGAGGCGGCGTTTGGAGACGAAACTCATCAGACACAAATTATTATTAAGAATGCGTCACCAGGACTCGACAAATTTTGTCCAAGCATCATGGAGACGTTTCAATTTATTATACCCTGTCTTCCCTCCAAACCCCTGGCAGTCATCATTTTAAGTCAAGGATTCACTCGTTCGTGATCGCACGCAGGAAGCCCTGGCCCATTTCAGTAGTACACAAAGGCCCAGGCCGATGCCTTCCCGAGCGGTTTCCGACTGGTAGGCTGCTTTAAGACACTGAACGATCGTAGGCTGAGAACGTCGCCATAGTCGTCCCCTGCGTACCACCCCAACGACCCGTCTTTGAGATCCTTCCACCTAGTATTCTCCCCTCTGTCTTCCCACACAAACACCCGGAGAGAGATGGAAGTGTTCGCTTTCTTCCCTCTGAACCCCTTGCGCTGCGGTATAAAGGTGTTTGATTTTCGAGCTGACCCTGCCGAGCGGAATAGGGAATATTTGGTCGCTTCTGAGGTCCTAAAAAGTCCTCGGGTGTTTTAAGATCCTTCTGTCTCTCCGGTCGTTCAGGAAGAAACGTTCCGACTATCGAAGATTAAGCCTGGGAAACACACCTTCTGGTCTTCTGGTCGAGTGCGCTGAGGCCTAACGGTTTCTTTCGGGGCAATTTAGAATAATTCCGGGAGGAGATTCCGAGAATGAGGAATTGAGATGATGAGGAGGTGATGCTCAAGGACGGGAAAGGAATGGTGTGGAAGAAAGTGATTGGAATGACAGTTGTTCTTTTTTAATCCGATGCCGTCGGCGACCCCATAGAATGCCGAATCAGCTGGGCCCACGCAACGTCAACTCCTCTTTTCGTCTTTGAAGGAAGATTATCTCACAATTTCTGTCAAATTTAGGGTTCTCTTTTCGGAAGAAGGAAGGAAATTGTGTGTCCTTTCCAAAGGAGTGTAGCCGATACCACTGCTGCCCCTCTTTATTCATACCCGTTGTTTGAAATTCCTATGGCAGAAAATTTCTCGTCCAGTTGAAGGATCACTAATAGCAATACTTTTTGGTATTTTAAAGCTTAAAAATATCTTTTGCTTTCTTTTTCTAATTTTTTGTCAGTTTTTAACGCTATGGTACCTTTCTGAAAGATCCAATTACTTTAATCAAATTAGAAGCAAAGTTTTGATATTTTACGGGAATTCAAACGTAGTTGCGTTAAAGATAAGTTAATATTATGGGGATTCAATACCGTAATAATGCGCATATAATTGTTTTTAATTATGAGGTATGACAGTTAAAGTAGTCGTCGAATTTTACTTTATGTAATACAATTTAGAGCTATTCCAGTGCATACTAAATTGTGCATGTTCATAAAATAAACCGAAAAATTACATGCCTTATAATAAAAAAATGACAAAAAAAGATCGAAATGAAAAATTTAACCTATCGATTATTCTGCTATCGAATTCCATGAATAATCACTGATTATTCATGGAATTATATTATCAACCTCTGATGAATAAATTATTACTTAAACATCATAATTGAATTTTAATTAAAGGGTGATAAGTGAGAAAAATCATACGAGGTGACCCTAAATTTGCGGGCATTTAATATATTTAATAAATCCATCCACATAATTGAAAATACCGTTATCTGCTCTTTTTTAATCACACCACGGGTGTCTAGAATTTGTTGCAGATGAGTATTATATAATTTTTCACTGACGCTCTAATTACTCCAACCATTTTTTGCTTGGCATTTTCTTATTTACACCTGCATTAGCAGATTGTGTCCTTCCCCCACTGAAGCTATGAAATATCCTCTGCTGTAAGATAACGTTAAGTGGGATATTTCGGCAATGCCTTCTAACAACAGCTAACTCATAATGAGAAAAAATCTGTACTTTTGTCGTGAAAGATTTTGTTTAAAGAAAGGCATCGAAAATAGTTGAATAGAGAAGTTTACGCACCTGTATGATATCATGGCATCCTTCCTGTGTTTCGTAAGGGCCAAAGGAGATATAATATCGAAAAAGAAAAATGTTTCGGATTTTTCGTCGGTCCTGTTTTTCATTCTAATCAACGTTCCAATGCCTTTATAGAGCATCTAAATGTTGAACAGTATTGACAAGCTGAATGAGTGAAAAATCCAAGACGTTTTTCATCTGCAAGTTCACTGGGAAAGCACGCGATACTATTTCAAATTCGCTACATTAATTCAGTTTACTATCAATGAATACCCAATGAACTTTATGGCTCCGGCCTGGTATATCTAAATTTTCGGGTATGATTTCTTGAAAAAGTCTTTTCAGAACTCAATGAGGCGTATTGAGCTGTCGCTCTTGTAAGTGTAAGTGCGACCCGTGAGGGAAGAGTAACGTTCAAGAGGCAATGCGTACATCCTATAAGGCTTCACACACTTTCCCTCCGTTTCCGGCGCTCGAGTTTATTTCCTGGGATTTACAGCCGCCCGCAGCGATCCTTAATTAACCGTGTGGCACGTAATCCCATTATTATATCGTAATCTCTCCATTAAAAGTCACTTACGACGACGACGCCCGATGCCTCGCGGAGGGATTTCTGTACGTACCGCATCAGCGAGGAGCGACCCTGGTGGGTGGAGTAGCGGGAGTACCCTTACGCACCCGGGGCCACCAACTTCGCTGTGGCACACCGACGTCTACACATTTTAAAAGCTCCATCAAAACATAATCCGCGGGATGAAAAACGACCCCACTCCCCTTCCACCCCCCCTTCCCTCCGAAACTCTCCCGTTGCCTCCCCACCAGAAAACCCTCGAAAATATTGCTCCCAGGGATTAGGCCCGGAGGTGCTTAAAACAGTGGCGCGCGCGCGGTCTTGCCTGCGTAGCCCAGACCCACGGACCGCAGAGGTCGGCTCTGGTGGACTGCGGTGTGGGAAAGAGAGTTCGGCCGGCGGGGTAGAGTTTCGGCGGGGCGATGAAAGGTCGGAGAGCGTGAAGTGGGGGTCCCCGGTGGAATTTTGCGGGGAGGTCCGGGAGGAGTTGGGAGTCAGAGAGGAAGGGTACGCACATTTAGGGCGGGGGGGGGGGGGGGGCGACGGGAGGAAGCAGAGGGAGAAATGAGGTAAGGGCAACTGAGCACGAATTTAGAGAAATTGGAAGGTGACATAGAGATAAGTAAAACTTTTCAAATGGTGACGCACGCTTCATGTGTTCCAGTGAACGTTTAGGCTCATCAGGTGCTATGACAAGGTTAAGTGAAGTGAACACATTTTTCCTCAAGTATTCCGAAATATAGTTTATCAAAATAAAGGCCTTCAGTCTTTTTATTTTCAAGTTTCAGGTAGATCCGGGTGTTAGGAAAATATGAAAAAACAACTGAATGCAGATATATTGGCGCTGTTTTTGACTCTTCATGTAGAAGTGATGAAATTATTTCCAGAATTTTCTATGAAGAGAATTATTTCCAGGTGTTTATATATTGAGAAGAAAATTGTTAGCTTCTCTAGCCAGAGATAATATATTAAGTGTTATTGATGCAAAGTATGGATATTAATATGCTTGTTTGTTACGACTAAAATAATATTTTTGATGGACTTTTTTCTTTCCTTCGGATAATATCATGGCACTTCAATTTTTTTATCTGCATGATACAGGCATTTTATTATCATTTAACACTAATGAGGCTTTATAAGTAATATTTTTAGTAAATCATTATGGGCAGTAAAAATGTTTCAAAAATGATCTGGATAGGTGAACCTATAGGCTTCACCTGGCATAGGTGAAAACTATCGTCAACAAATAAATCTCTTGAATTACAACACAAGTGCATATCTCCACAGTATTTGCGTGGAACATTTAGGTAAAAGTTATTCGTTTAGACATGGTTTACACAGTGTTTCGGGGTGCATTGGCATCAAAGCAGATTGTGTCTTTTATTATGCATACTGGCGAACCCCGAGTGTAGAATAAGTGATTACATTGTAAATGCCTTCTTGATAAAAGTATAGATGTACGTGAATGAATTCATATCAGTTTTTTTTACTTATTTTGTACCCTATATTGAAAAATGATTCATTTTTCATCGGTAAAGTAAATTTTAAAAAATGTATCTAATATTGTGGAATATCAGTTCTTTTGTTAAGCGGAAATGTGTTGATACGGTAGCCATTTTCGTAGTTTTTCAAAATGATTTAATGAACTGCCGGTGGTAAGAGCTCCCAACGGTTCTGTCAAGGTTACAAACAGTCCTGCTCAAGGAACTTTATCGTGACGTGACTTTTTTCTTTGCTGCCGATATGTTTCACTGGTGGGTCAAAGGTTTCTAGTTAATCAGGTGTTATTTCGATACTTAATTTAGTAACTTTGACAAATTAGAGCAGCATACGTCTTTTGATATCGCTTCTAATAGTTCAACTGTCACTATATTAGCAAAGGCTGTGCTGTGGTAGAGTAGGATGAGTAATTTTCACTTGTTTTTTTCCGCGCAAGTAACAAAGTAATTTAATAATAATTGGCCTGAATATCAATCTGGTGATCTCGCTTAACCATGGGAAATAGTCGACTAGTAACCTGTATCACATTAAATGCAACGTTTGTTTCGCATTCATGTGTTGCTCTATTGCATTTTTCTCGATGCTAGTAGCTGTAGGTGCAGAACAAAATGTCACTTTAGCCACACTTACGCAGAAGATAGATAAAAATCACGGATGATCCGTTTATTTCAATATTATTTGACAGGCTGATGCACCTTTGCGGCTCATAGAATCTCTTCCTCCAAACTTAACATTGAAATCATTATGTGATTCAATGAATCGTTTTCATTCTCCATTTCCGGGAGACCTACTTGTCTATTTGTTTAAATATTTAAAAGTCACTAGTCTTGTTTACATCCGCAAGCATTAACATCAGATTACTAACTGCTTGGCTAGCGCGGAAGATATTTTTGGTAGTATGAAGGGTAGTTGGAAATATACGGATTTGAAGTGAGGAAAAAGTCATTAGGTAAAAGCAGTACGAAGAATATTGAGGACTCTATGAAAACGTACGTAAACATAATATACTGTCATTATCATCAGCATTCGACGGAAATTCAGTATCTATTTCTCTACCTTAATTCAGTTTGATAACCGGGAAAAGCTTCAATCCCCAGCGAAAATAATCTCGTGGTTCGGGTTTGTGTGGTGGCTGAGTACTGGCCTCCAATTCTGAAGGCTTAGGTTTGAATTACGGCAAAGGCATATTATTTCACTGGTAAACCAACCCCTAATTGAGTGCTGTGTGGAAATTACTTCGAGTTCAGTACTCCATCCGTCGGATGGGACGTTAAACCTTAGTTCCCTTGGCTCCTTTAGTCAAGAGCAGGTAAATGCAGGCGTCAGTTTTCCCTCCAACCCTTCCATTCCCATCCTTGTACATTTTCTCACAGTCTAAAGTATCTTTAAATACGGGGCAGACCTCAGAACCTCCGATGAGGATCACCGTCTCACTTTTAGTCTCTTCGCTGAATCGATTCAAGTCGTTTTCGATCCACAACGGTTCCTTCCTGATGTTCTCAATTTACGTCGTTCCGCTTTCCTCCGCTTGCCTTCTGGTCGCACTGCTTCCCGACGCAACCTTCGACGGCGAAACTTGGCGAAAGGACAAGGGCTGTTCTGTAAGGATGGAGGACCTAAAGGGTGGTAGATAGAGAGCGCGCTGGAGAGATGAATATGCGGTGAGGAGAGAAATGGTAGGAGAGAGAGAGAACTGAGTAGGGAGAGAGAAAGGGCTTGACGCTGGATGGAGAGAGGAACGGAGGAGGTGGGAGAGGAGGGAATGAGAGATAGTGCGAAGACTGGGAAGGGAGACTGCTCGCGTTGGCAGCAGGTGGCGTCGCCTTAGTTGTACAACGACCAACTTTAGGTCTGGAGACACTTTCGGGTTGTCCCATGTCGCGCTAACTTTCATTCCGCCTTTCAGCCGAGTGCGAGGGGGAGGGAGGGGGATTTTTGGGAGTGCCGAGCTGCGGAGGGGGGAAAAGGAGGAGTTAAAGGACGGAGGATTGGTGCAGGGGTTCGGTAGAGAGGGTTGGGGCAGATTTTTTAGGAAGTCGCGGCGTTTAAAGACGACGCGGAGGGTTTTAGCTCCGGGGGAGATGAGAGACGGCTATGAGGAGGAGGCGGAGGGACTTGTGTAGGACTGAGGGGAGGGAGGAGTGAGAGAGGGGTTAAGGTGGATATTGTACGATAAGGGCCGCGCAACTTCCTCTTTATGTCCTTCGAGGGCGCTGCCTTCATTTTCTCCCCTTTGTGCTCTCCCTCCTCAAAAACCAACTCCTCATCTCCCACCCTTCTCTAACGTGCCCCTCTCCCAGTCTAATATAAAACAAAATTTTGGGGGATCTACACAGTTCTACAGGCTAAAAAAGAGTAAAAAATGCCAGGGAGGGGCTTACGTCAAACTATCAAATATTTAATGAGCCTACCAGAAGCTTTCACTAGGAGGGGGAGCTGTTGAGAGCTTCTGCACCCCCTAGGTCGCATTAACCTTTATTTTATAGGCATTAGAGAGGGGCTGCTAATTAAAGGATTTTGCATGTCAAAACTCTTTCACGGAATAAAACAAATCGTCTAGGTACTGTATCAGATGTTTCTTGCGATTCTACTTGCGCTGTTATAGTATTTTTTTTCATACTTCTTAAATCTCTGAGTGTGTGACAAATTTTAACCATGTACATGGTGATATTGATGCGTACGTCATTCTCATTCATTTTTAATTTTTTAATCCCAGGATAGAAAATCTTTTTATTTAAGTTATTCAAAGTAGTTCTATTATAATTTAATATGTTGGTTTTTATAACCAAAAATATAGCTACCTATTGCTATTACATTATTGTTCATTCGGAACCACTGCCCTTTTGTAAGTATTCAAAGACTTCTCATATCTGTAATTCGAGAAATGCCTCGTAGATAATTGGAGATAATAACTACGCTTAATATTTTTATTAAGGAGTTATTTTATTTTGGACAAGCAACTTACTTGAATATAATTTATTGTGAAAATTCCTATAAAGGGGGAAAAGATTTAACCACATTTCTGCTGAAGGCTTTCGCTGCGATATGATTGTAGGTTTTGAGTTTCCGGGTTTCCCTGCTGCGTTATTCCAATATTCGGAAGATAATTAGATCTGATGATGTATCCTGCAATGGGTACGGAACGTTATTTTCCGAATATTGGAATAACGCACCAGAGAAACCCGGAAACTCAAAATCTTAGATTCGTCGCAATTTATGTACCTACCTATTTTGGTATTATTAGCAAACTCAAGCATTAAAGCTAAATTGGTTCAAAAATTCGTTTTTGGAGTTCTTTTCAACAAAAGATTACAATAGTTGTAAATACCTTCCCAAACCTGAAACAAAAGGTGACCGTGTAGTAATAGTTCAAATTCTTCGACGAAATACTCTCCAATTTCGAAAACAAATTGAAAATCATTTTTCATTGAAAAACTTCACATATTGTCTATTGTATAAAGTTATCATTCAAAGTGTTATTTTTATAAACGTCATTTTAAAGGGGTGTTGAAATGAATGAATGAATGAATGGTTATCACCAACTTTGGTTTCCCATTGTTACTGTTGTACTGTCGAAAAAGTCTGTTTGAAGTCTAATGATTAGATACAACCCCGAGTTATCGTTGTATAATCATCTATGAAATAATTTTCATTAATTTTTTATTTATTTTATTCCATATCTTTTGACAGCAGAAATAAAGAATTGTTTCAATCACGTGAAATTACTGTGCATGAGAAAACTTACGTACTTGATAATCTAGAATCTGAGTTCCATATTGGATTACATAATTCATGCCACCTTAAAACAAATGGTTCAATGTTATATTTTATATTTGAATTGACATACTACCGTTCTGTCCAAAGGCAGTCGATGGCAGGGTGCCCATGTATTTAGAAAAAAATTAAATTCCTCTTTCCAGTCGAAATATTATCGAGAACTGGATCATATGTTGCCTAATATGATTTTGTTTGACTAAATATAATGTAAGGTTAATATACCCACTATTAGTAAGTCTGGATTTACTTTTTAAACATTCAAGACCTGAAATTAAGTTGAAATTGAAGAATTAACCCAAGAATAAGTAATTAGTTGGCCCTTTCAGCTGGCATGAGGCCGTCTTTCTATCTATGCAGCACAAAGAGCCAAAGCTGGGTGGTTAAGCTTCAATTGAGCGAAGCGATACTCGAGGAAAAGCCCGAAAGACTTTCATACTGCATTTTAGGAATCAAAAGATCTCTCAGCCCATGAAGCAAACTGAGAAAACTTCTGGCCGCATCGTGGAAGTGATTCGGTAAAAACTATTCGGACCGCATTCTGAAAGTTATTCAAATGCAGCCATTCATTTTATGAGCACCGTTGGAATCCACGGTGTGGAAAACAGGCGGCCCGAATCTCCGTATCCCTCCGGAATAAATGTGCGTCTTTGTAGCTCCAAAGGATCTTTGCCACCTCGGAAAAGTTCGGGAGGCTCTATTGGAATCTGGCGTTTATGTAAACTCCAGCGTTTGCAAGTCTTATTTAAACAGTTGCGGGAGCGATATCCTGAAGCGATCAAGGTGACCTATTCTAAAGAAATCCGTGGTTGAGAGGGTAAAGGATAGAGCATTCACAAGATATACATTTCGAGTGGGGACGGTGAAGAAGAAATAAAACCACATTGAGCTGGTTGCTTCGGGTTCTATAAATATATTCTATAAATCCATTAAACGATTGCGGGGTAGAGAGTTATGGAGATTTATTCGTAGATTTATTCAAGCTGCATTGCAGCAATTGCCTGTTTAGCAAATGAATGAGTCAAAAATGATTTAAACCAGTAGGATAACAGGCACTTCGCGTTAGACGTTCAAAAATGAGACACCGTATTTTGCTCAAGGTAGAGATGTGTTTAGTAGAGGAGTGTTTTTATATATTATTAATATTTCTTTTTTTAACACTGACGGTCTGTATCTGGATAAATCTATTGATTTTTGGTGCGCAAATACATTTTTGTGATGTACTTGCTGCAGTGCCATTTCGGTCTGTAGAAATGTACCTGTTCGGTATGCACCAAACGAATAGGCAAATGTCATAGTTGAAAAATTGTGGCATTGAATAATCAAAGAATGGAAAATAAGCATAAGGCCAAGACTCTGGTAGAAACACAAATTGCTTCGATATTGCTTTGGAGTGATAGAATAGTGATGACATTCGTTGATTATTTTATCACATGTGGATGAAAACTAGAGAATCAACATGAAGATATGCTAAAAATATGTATCTTTACACTGAATGGATTTCTCATTTCCATAGATATCTAAGCTATTTACAGGTGCCGACGATCTCGCACCATGGTTAACATATGCGTGCTGACATCGAAGGCATCACAGGAGGTGGTCTGAGAGTGGATTAGCCGTCTGCCAATAAGAGGGATTAGGTTTCATTGGTGGTGAAGAGCTGATGGATGCATTTAGGAATCAATTTACAATCACTACCCAGACAATTTTGAGGCGCTAGACGTGCACAGACAAGGCATTTGCAAACACGACGATCGTTTTGATTTGGCAACAAATGAGGTATGCTACCTGTATTCATTTGTTAATTCTAAATACTAAAAAACTAAGTACTGAGCATTTGATAGGTGGGAAGCCAAAGAGTGGTTGCCTACTCTATTCACATGGGTTTTTTTATTTGGTCATGGGTAAAATATATGTTTCATGTCCATTCACCTGTACCTATCGAGTAAGAAACCTCATCCCAGTTGGTACTCATTCTTTCTTTGGAGTAAAATGACGAATATTTAGGTGTTCATTCTACATCAAGTGTCAAAATTTCATACGAACCCAAAAGAGGCAGTTTTGCCTCCCAATAGTATTTTATGCCCCCTCAAATCTCACCCTAAACAATCTTAGAAATCAAGTCTAGTTAATATCTCGGTATTAAGAAAATATCACTCTAGTTTTCTTTCGGATTGACCGTAGTTTTGAACTAACTTATCACATGTTAGCCAGTCAGTCGCAGTTCAGCTGTAATTTTTATGGGCCTAATGTTTTAGAGCTAACATTTCAGTTCAGCTACCGCAACGTATATGCTCGTACCGCAAAGTTATGTTGGTATGTTCTCAAGTATGTTATCAGTAAAGCAGAAGATTCTCTGATTTTCCGCTGTGTTACGATAGGTTTTTAAAATTTTTTTAGCTAAACGTGGACAGTGGTGTAAACTGATTTTTATTGTGTGGTCGAAGTTGGAGCGGTAAATAAGTATTTGAATTCAGGTCACTTTGGATTGTTTGGTGTTTCATCAGTTTAATGCTACGCTGGTTAACTATAGAAAGGCTCACCCGTGTCCCTATCATCGAAGTACGATCAGCGTTTTGATTGTTCACTTGTGCCTCGCTTCTGATTATTACTCGAGGTTAGCTTGAGTTAAATCACGGCGTATACCGAACCTCATACATTGTCCATACGTTCAAGTAAAATTAAACATTTGAGGAGTCATCGTCTGTCTTGATTGTCTTGACTAGCTTGTGAAACCTTAACGTAACAGTAAAAAATGATTGTTTATTTTTATTCTTAGGAATGATAACAATAGAGTACACTAATTAAATGATATCTCTTATTTATCGATCTATGTAAGAAATTATACTATCGGCTGCTGATGATTTTATACCAATAAATTCCTCCGGTAATTTTTTGTTCTTCAGGACCACCAGCTTTTTAAAAAAACATAAGAAAAAGTTTTTGCGTTTTTCTAAATTTCAGTTTTCATCTAACTTCTCTTATCTTTTCCTCTTAGAATGTATTTGTTAGTTACTCTCTCTATCCCTTTCATACTCATTAATTTTCAACAGCACCTCATTGTACACACAGCACCCAACGCCATAACGTTCATGTCTCTTTTAGGTCTGTTATTGTCCTCTTCACTCTGCCATAAAGGGACAGTCTCCAGGTTAAAGACCTAATGAATTGTTTTTTTACTTAAAGGTTTGTATTTTCTGCAGTAAGTGGATTCTTGTTTCGGTAGAATGGCCTCATCGCCTGGGCCATTCTACTGGCTATTTCCTTCATGCTTCGTCCATCGCTGGATTGTCTGTTTCCCACATAGCATTACTCTTTCATCTCTTCAAGCTTTTGTTTTCCAAGATTGGCCTCGCCTTTTTGTCTCTCACGTTATGCCATTACCTTTTTATATTTTATTTTTAATTAACTTGATTACGAAGATGTTTATGATTCTCCTTAAGATGGCAACATTTTAGCGTCATAAAAAGGTTTGATTCCCGTCTAAAAATAATTATCTTAGTAATAACACCGTATTCACATGAATCTCGTTGTAATATGAATCCATTATAAGACAATCCCTTACTTTTTCAAACTCAAACAGCCTTTTACTATGCAATCAGTGAACTTAAACACCTAAATTATGCCAAACTAATCAAAGTCGAGGATTTTGCTAACGTTTGTAAGACAAACCCCTTGGCTTTGAAAGCCTGGGAGGAAAATTAAATCGTTAGCTCGAAGCAAATATGGCAGATTTTGAATGATTTATTACAAATCATTTTTCATGTAATGCTTTCGAAAGAAGTCCCATCTTCCCATCCATAGGGCAAAGGGTGAAACGGAATACTCAGTGCTTACACCTATGCTGAGAGGTTTTGGGGCAACGTACTGGAGGGTTGCGGGAAGACATGTGGATGTGTGGAGGGCGTATCGCGAGGTGAAATGGTCGAGGAGAGGCAAAGGGGAAAGTTCATTGCGGGAGCCGGAGGGTTGCGGGTATTTGTTTGTGTGGGCTGCGCGAGAAAGGCGGGAGAAAATAAGCCGGGCGGATAAGTGGGTGCTGGATGGATGACGCTCTCCGGGAGGCGAGGCGGGAAAGAGTCAGATGTGAATAGAACCGCGGTTTACTCCTCTTCTTTTTTTCTCCTTCGAGGCCCGATCTTTGGTAGGAGGAGAAGAGAAAGGGAGATGGTAATGGAGAGGGAGAGATATTGCAGAGAGGAGAGGGCGGTACCGCACGCTCAAGGTGGTTGAAAGGGGACCCATTACGATTAATGGACTCTTTATTCCCTTTCTCTCTCTCCCTACCGCCGCATCCCCTTCCGTGGGGAGCGAAAAAGGAGAAATTCCCTCCTCAGCCCACGACCGGGAGTGGATGAGAGTTTTTGGAGTGGACATAGGATGGAAGGGGGCGGGGGTGGAGCGGAGTTGGAGCAAAATGGATGCGCGCAGATGTATTTACGCATTTTTGTACTCCGCTAAAGACGCTGTGCCAATGGAAGTGAGCTCGTCGGGCGATTCCATTTGACGTCTCCTCCTCCCCCCTCAGGCTGCAAGTCTTGGGATCAAGAAGATAGGGAAACTCTGGGAGGAATTTGTTCTGAAAGTCCGAAGCTATCGGTTGTGTTCCTGAAAATTTCGTGGTCAGAACTTTCTAAAGTTCTGTGGACTCCCTTTCAACTAAACATCACTCTACTATCACTTTTTTTGTCTTCTGAGGGTAACGGATTGGTGTGGTTGCCTGAGTACCAGCCTTTCATCCTCAGGATACAAGTTTGTATCCTCGCAAAGACAGAGGGAGAAGAGCATTGGGGTGCTTACTGGAAGACCCGGGTTCCAATCCGTGGAAGGCCTTTGGAAATGTCCATTAAAGTTCGAGCTGTGTTATTTTCTGTGTATCTGATCTTTTTGGCCAACTAAAAGAGGCACGGGAAAAGTAACTGCCCTTCCTCTTCCCTAATTTGTGAATTTCTCGCGTTGTTGCGCTCAATATTTGGTTAGCACTACATTTGACTACTAGAACAATCTACGGGTTGAACATAACTTTACCACTTTAGTAAGCGTGAAGAGCACTCCAAATTTATAACACCATCGGTATGTGTTGTTAAACTGCGGGCCATACGGCTAAGTTGAAAGCAGGATAATGCCGACACCGGGTTTCTTCTATTTTTTTGCCATTTCCAATCAATCCTACTCTTAGCCACCTGATATGACTTTGATGGCATAAATATCCTCAGGTGTCAGTCCACTCCTCCCACAAAAATTTAATAGTATTACTTCCGCCACAATTACATTTGCATCGGGAGGGGTGGACGTAAACTTAAATTTAGTTGCAACCATCCAGGAAATGTGAATGAAACTTAGTCATCAAATATGTTTGCAGCTAGCTGTGTTTATGTAATTCCCTTCCATTGAAAATACCACAAACCAATCTCCTAAAATTGGCAGAGATTTTTCTGTGGTGTATTGATTCAATTTCTCATTTGGTCGTATTCCTACCGTTTTATTATTCATTTTAGCTGTAAACTCCCATTACCCTCCTCAAGCGCGGAGTCATATCAACGCCGAGCTTCATTCATTCCTCTCTCATATTCAAGAAAAAAATAATGATTCTGCGTACGTAAAAGCACTCTCCTATGCTAAACGACGTAAAATGCCCTAAAAATCACGTTAAGTGCAGTGACAAGTGTAGTTAATACGTATTTAGTAGATTCATGTTTTAAAAGTACAGTATATTGTCAAGATTTTCAGAATTATGCGCAAGCAAAATAATTTGTTGGGGAAGTAGAAATACGGTATATTAAGCCTTCATAATTTATATAATATCGAAGATCCTTTGCCTGGGAGTCGAGGATATCTCTCATGTGGAAATGAACTTATGTGAAAGGATATTAGTCGTCTGTGAGCGTTGAGGGCCCTGACGAGACATGACCTCCAACCGATATCCCTCTCAGTTATCTTTTCTTCTTCCTATTCGTCGCCCCATTCATTTATTTTTTTTTTCAATTAAGGAGTTGACTTGTTAGTCGGAACACTGTGGCCTCATTTTGGTGTCGAATAAAAATCAACCTCCTCGACCGGAACTAGAACTTGAATATCCCCGAATCGTGAACTCAAGGCCAAATTACGGTGAAGTGGGATTTTTGTGTCAGGTATTCTCGCACAGTTATTAACACATGAGGGCATGTAGCTGCCGATGCATATGTACACCCAATTGTTCCCATGTGTTTGTGTCTTACTACAAAACAACCTACTTTCCGACAAAGCCTTCTCTTGTCCCTCTTGACTGCAGCGTATTCACCCTACGATCAACTGCCCTAATGGCGGGCCTCTCTTCTTTATTTTTCGACTTCCGTCCATCTTCCCCCTCTGAAAATGGTGATCCCATCTCTTAAAACTTTTCCTGATGCGTGGATTTAATTTGCAGAGTCAAATCCTGAACGCAGTGATTGCAGCATAATCCTTCCGGAAAGGTGTAATGGATAGCAATAGCGTGTCAAGAAGCGCGGGATTGATCCCGCCCCTGGTCGGTTACACGCGGGCTCATGGTAACGATGGATTGGTTCAAATCTCGCGTTGAGATTTAATGTCGCATTTACTTAGAAATCATGTTTATGTTACATGTTGCGATGTAACCACGACATCTTGAATGTCAAAAACAAATGTACATGAACACCTACATCGACATCATACCCAAAAATTAGCCACAATGTTTTGTGGCGGGGGTGACCGAGCATGCAGACAATGACTAGTAAACGATCATATAAGTAGGGACTACCCTGTGACTTTTGGTGCAAAAGACTTATTTATCATGTAAACATATAAAATTCATGTTTAATTACAGCCTACTACTTCACGCAAACATTATGGCGGACACATTCTGCACAAATCTTACACAAATATTATTTGGGACAGAACATACTTGAAATGTGGTGCAAACTGTAGTTACACTTAAAATGTGCTAAAATATTAAGGATCGTGGTATAATCACGAGGTCAGAAAAGGCAATATGTAATCTAAATTAATATATCCTTATTATCTTTACGGTAATTACCGATTCAATAATAATTTACCGATTCAATAGTGATAATTAATTTGATTTACTGTCGCTGATGGTTCGCGGAGTATTACATATCATTTTACGAATGAAATATTATGCACTATATGTGCATAGTATTCTTAATCATCATCAGCCAACAAGCCATGGATTAATTCGACGCAGTTCTCCACTCTATTCTCCTAACGCATTTCTCCTAGGCATATATTCTTTTGTTTCAATTCATTCAGTTTGCTCCATGTATCTAATGCGAGGCCTCCCTTTGTGTAGGATATTGCGTATCCATTAATACTGCGAATCGCATTTTGAGCCGTATCACATGATATGGAAAAGCGACTTCACTTATCACGGAATATGGAATATTGCACTCATCACTCATTTTGTGCTTCGCGTTTCTCAGGATATTTCAAAGGAATGAATCTCATTTGATTGAAGCTCCACATTGAATTGCGTTTAGGCAATCTCACGCAGTAAAATTGACGCTGCGATCCAGCTTCAAAGAAAAGCATTGAAATTGTCACAGAGGATTTTGAAGTGGCATAATCTACGTCAGATTGCTTCCTAGAATCGTGCCAACGTTGTGAATTGGCCTAAACCGAAACTAGCCTGCTCGCTTGGGGTTGGTGCGACATCAAAGAATATCTTATACTGAAGCGTTGAAGAATTTATACCCGGTAAATAGCGCTAAAAGAATGATCCGACAAGTCCCATATCAGTCTCCACCTGGAAAACGTGCGCGTTGTCTCCAACGGGCTTCTCATTAGCAGTCGAATTCTACGATTTAATCTACCCTTATAAATCACGTAAGTACCGAGCATCACTCTCAATATATCACTACATGTTGCGTCCTAATCAACTGAAGCTCTCAAAAAGAGCACGGGGTGTGGAAGTGCGTAGGGAAATAAACCTATTTCTAAACCAATAAACCAAATAAAATTAAAAAAGGCTTTGAAGTAGATTGCCGCACAGTGTGGGATATGGATGTGGAGATTGATAAGAGAGCCTGAAAACAAATCAGTAGCGTTTCCGATATGAGGCCGTGGATATGAGTAAAGAAAGCGTCATTCGTAGCTCCGAAGTCAAAAATATCGAGTTGGGTGTGGTCAGGGAAGAATGAGGTTTTCATGGAAATTAAGAGATTCCAAACGGAGGAGGTGATGTGGAGTTAGGTAGCTAGAGAGCCGTGATAAAGAGGTGTATCTAAGTAAGGAGAGGAAAACGGAAAGTAAGTGTTTCGAGTGGAATATTAAATGACAGGAAGGATGTCGATTTAAAGAGAGAATCGTGTTAGGCAGCAGTAATCGACGCCATGAAGACATAAAGGAGTGCTTTCCTCCTCCTAAGCATAACGTAACCGGTATATCACCTTAATAACCTTATTGAGTGTGGTTGTAAGAGTGAAGATAAGAGTTCCGGCCTGCCGGGGCCTTTTAGCGTCTCCGCGTGCACAAGCACTCTCAAACACATCCGCACACACGAACCTGAGGGAAGACTCCTTGCACCGACGCGTACTTTTCTCTCTTTCTCCACTGTCGGGGCTCCACTATTTCCCAGAAAAATATGTGTTCCCAAGTGTACTTTCTCCATTCCCAGGATTTCACTTTTCCTCCGTCCTTTGACGCCCCAAATCACCCATGACTCCTTCCTATCCATTGGTCCGCCATTCTCACTGTCCATCCGTTCTTCTCTCTCTCTCTCCTTCCCTCCCCTTCGTCTCTTCCAAAAACCTTCTCCTCCTCCTACCCCGTTCCCGATCCACTCCCACCACCCTCGCTGGATCCGAAAGACCCGCGATGAAATTTTCCACCGCTCTCGTGGGAAGACCAGGTTGTGCAATGGGTGGGAGGAGGTTTAAAAAGTTGGGGTGGATGGAATGGAAGGTAAAAGGTGAGATGAGGGATAAAGTAGCCTGGAGAACCTTTCCCTTCTTGTCCTTCAACGTTCGTTTGCATTTACCTTCCGGTGTGGGCGTTAGTAAGATAAAAAAAAAGTTGGCGGGGAAAAAATATGGGAAATGACGATGACGACGATGTCACTTTCCTCCTACCTTTTTAAATCCTTCCGTTTTCATCTCTCTCTCTCTCTCTCTCCTCACACGAAACTGTTCCTCCATCCCCGAGTGAAAGGCACGAGTGCTAGACTTCGAAGACTCGCATTAAAACGGTTTTATTTTGAACGTGCGCGTGCTGCTCTTCCGCCCCCTCCTCTATGTCCCGGAGCAAATTTTTATCCGTCGCATAAAGCGTGAGACGTAGTGTGACGTGAGATGGGCAGTGAAATGAAACCCTTGTCTATGTTCATTTTTATTGCAGTTGTGAAAAAGCTTACCCTCCGTTAATTTACATAAAAATAATGAACACCTGTCATTTCTTCTTTTACCACAATTTACTCACGAACTGAAATTTAAGGGCTACATCTACATTATACCCTGACAGCTACCAGAAAGGTGTGTGGCAGGGAGGCAGGGGGCAGGATGACTATATTTAACGTTGATAGCGGTGGAGCAAGTTTAAACGGTCTCTTGAAAACACTGATGTTAGATGGGTATTTGTCTAATACATAAAATAATACAAAAAAATACACGGTGCCATTTGAGTTGCTTCTTATTGGCAAATTAATTCATTTATTGCTAACAGAGTGAGTTTGTTAAACGAATAGGATATTGCAATATTCTCCTGAGTTTGAGTAGAGAGTTAGCCATGTAGCAAATAGCGAGTTATTATTTTGTCTAAAAATTAGACGAAAATGTGGTAAATCTTATTCTTTTTGACTCGAGTAGTTGCAGATAACCATACAAATTAAAGTGGGGTATCCTGCGCTTTTTCAACTTTATCGACTTTGGAAACTCATATCTCAGCATTTCCGGTTTCGGCGTGGCAACATCTCATCAACGTCTCGCTTAAGCATTCGGCTAATCTCTGTTTAACGATACCGTCACTTTCCACCATTTCTGTCTTTCTCCTTGAGTCCAATTAACTTTTCTTTCCTCTTTTCCGTGTCCCCCGATCCAACCTTCCACTTTATGCTACTCGCCGCTCTTTATCCCTTCATTAAAAAAGGAAAACTATTTTTATTTCCAGCTAATTGGGCGCGTCCCACAAATAGAGGAAGACTCTTACGAGTGTAAGAACATCACGACGACCCAGACTCAGTTACTTTTTCTCTTTTTAATTTTCTCCGGCCTTTGTAATAGCATTGAAGGACGCACTTAGTCAGTGATATTTTCAGAGTGATCAGCATTGAATACTCATTGTTGCTCCCAAGATGAGGGAATGGGAGCGTTTCCGCCGGTTGTTCCATGTATTTAGAGCTATAGTAATGAAGTGTTTGTCAACGCATTCAACGCATAACATTCTATAGTTCATCGCAAGGGAGTACTCCTTGGCTTTGGAAATAAGTATGATATTGTATGAAATGTTCCTATGTGCAGTGTCACTTTTCCCTGCAATATTTGGTTTTCTCACTTCGCATTCCTTTCGTTTTAATGTAGACGTTAGAGTGAAATTAACAGAAATTTATATGCAACAACATGATAAAAACAAAAGAGTCTAACCTTTTCTTAATTTTTATGCATTTTAAAATTTCACTGCATATCAAAAGAAACAAGATAGCAATTTCACCGGTTTATGTATTTTAGAGCGATGATGCCGATCGGGCATCATCGCTCGGCACCGGAGGATGAGGGTGCGTACCTACCTGATGGCGGTCTATCGGCTGCCACTCGTCGAACGTAAAATTAAACTGTGGAATAGTACTATCTTTTTTCTTTTTATCATGATAACATTCCACAAGGAACATTTTGCCGAACTCATCACTTTAATTAACAACATATTTTAAACGGTAATAATCAAGAGCCCAAGGTTACATGATGTGTTAAATAAATAACATCAGAACTCGATACAACTCCTTGTTATTCATCCTCTTCAGTTAGGTAAGTATTAATTAACTTCTTTAATAATATCCATCACTCCATCGGTCAGCATTTCCAAGCCTTCCTTAAATAGCGAATCAAATAATTTATTAATGCAATTATTGTCTGACGTTTACCTGCGCCCGATCGATTACTTCTCCAGCAAATAAATACGTCATTTCTCGGTTATAACCATAAGTTTTGGTACCATACTCTTTATATTGATGACTTTTAGGTAAACTAGATGGACTGTATTAGGTGTACAATATTTTTCAGATGTGCTTATTATCCTGAGTGAGAGATATTCCCTGGATCACGGATACTTCTCATGGAAAGAGTTATAATTTAAAAGATACGACCCAATTAGGGGTCAGTTGCATGGGGAATAGGGCAACGAATTTTTAAAAAACATAGAAGAGGTGAGGAATTCGACCGCAGAAATAAAGACACCACAGAAAAGTTGAATGAGGTTATTTTGATACGTAATAGGACATTAATAAGCGGATGATGCAAGGAAGAAGCATAAGAGAAAGGAAAATAATGGATGTCCTAGTTGAGATGCAGGTTGGAGAAGGAATTGACGTTTTCGAGAGGGTTTCATACGAAGAAAAACTTTTACATTATGAGAGGTTTACATTGTGGTGAGAAAAAACTGACATTTATAAGAGATAGCAGGAAGGAACATCCATAAGCCTACCAATTGTGGCAGAATTTTTATGAACGTAAACCATATAAAAAGGTTAGTTCTTCTTATTTTCCATCATACTTGCTCTCCAGCAATTTTAAGATTTTCAGAGGGCCGGTGTGTGGCAGAGATGCATACCTAGCTATCGATTATTCTCTCAAAAAAGCAATAATTGGTATTTCACAAATCTTCTCAATCATTTTAGCTCACGATGTTCTCTCTTTTTCCTTATTTTGCATGAATTGGGAAAGTAATCCGAGAAATGTGGCTCCTGACCCATTTCTTAAAGCTACGGCAACGTACGAGGCGTAGTGTCGACGATGGTAGTTGAGAGGTTAGGAAGATAGATGTAGATAAGGCATTAATCTCTTTCACAGCGCAGTAAGAGTAGAGATGGAGGGGAGGAGGGAGATAAAGGAAGATCTTTCAATGAGCCGAAGAGTGGCAGTTCAAGTTGGGGAGAGAAGGACCCATTCGTGAATGTGGGCGGTGGGTCGGCGAAGGTGGTCTAACGCAGTTTTCCTTCCTGCCGCAAGCTCGCTTGCGACCTTCGGGCAACACACTCGCTCAGTACACTATCCCTCCTCCTCACCTTCCTTTGGCTATTCAGCCTGGAGGGAAGCACATCAGCCGAGGGGAATGACGTCGGCGGTCCCCAACAAAAGCTCATGATTCGCCGGCAGGAAGGAAGTTGGCATGCTCTGTTTGCTGCGATTTGTGGATAGGCGATCGAGGTCGGGCATTCATACACTCTGGCCTTCGGGGTTGGAGGTCACCTGTCGCTTCATTCTGCAAGCAGGGCCTCACGCGTGTTTCTCAGTCTAAAACTTGAGACGCACACCAGCCGAAAGATAATTCAATAAATACTTTATTATTATCATCGAATTCTTTTTTTTAGATCAAAATTACTCTTAATTCAGTAAAATATGACGATTCCTGGTGATTTTTCTTTCAGTTTAAACAGCCCTACCCCCTTGACGACCAAAGAATTGTTGCATTATAAAGTTGATAGGCAGTATAAAATGTAGGCATATTCATTCACATAAAACTCGTGAACCAAATGTAGTACGGCTTTCACTCTCTGAAGGTTAATAAATAACTTCCTTGCGCAGAAAATTTTCAAGTAGAAATTTGCCTATTTTCTTCCCTTCTATTGTCCCTGGTTCGACACCAGACGAGTTAAAGCGTTCCCATATTCCCCCTCCTCGGCTAACAGGTGTTGGGAAAATATCTCCATCGAAATTAATCGGCGATAGCCATAATTTTAAACTTCAATCAGAAGTTGGTTGAAAGCCTGTAGAAAATGGCTCCCGCCTGGATGCGCTATAACAGCTAGAGGTTCTGAAAACCGTTGTTTCTAAGGGTTAAATCCTTAATGACATGTTGTATGCCTCCCGTTCACCCCTCCTAGACTTCCCACTGTTCAGGAATACCCACCCACCATAACAACCTAATGCGTCACACGACGCTAAACCTTTTACCTCACCTACCACCCCCCTTCCCATGTCCCTTTAATATTTATTACCCCCTCTCCCGATCCAGCAAGCCCAAACCCACCCCTACTCACCATTATGTATATACTTGTTGAAAGAAATTTTCTGTTGTACACCTGATGATGACTTCACTGTCGAAACCTGGGTAGTGGAGGAAAAATAAATTTGTGGAAAAACCAAGTTTGTACATTTAAATGATTCGATACGATCAGAATTTAGGGACTTAACTAATAGCCTAAACATATGAACCTATGTCGTGTATACGACCCGTATTTTTCGATTATTTTTCCAAGATAGGCTTCGATTTTCTAATGCGATGATAAATAAGACAATCCAATAACGTTTTAACGAGATTGACGGTATTCAATATGTCATCCACAAACTTATTTATAAAAATTCCTATCTTGTTTTGACTCTAATCCATGCTCCAGTGTTTCTCATCTGGTGAATTCCTCCTGACAATCCCTCCGACATCTGGGACGAGCACTTATGAGTTTGCAGATCACCCGCCCCGCCACTGTTTCGACCCGGGGTTTCTGACAACCGACTTCCTTGTGCGTACCGTCCCGAGAAACAGCGCTCGCAATCAGTCACAACTCCCACTCACGTTCCGCATCTTCCCGATGGATCTTACATAGTTTGGGACGTGTAACTATGCAGGCAGAGGGGGAGGGAGGGGGAGGAGAGGGGATGGGGCTGAGAGGACAGTGGGAGGACGGGGACGTGAGTTGCCTTGAAGGGGAGCGTAGGAGGGAAATGATGAGGAGAACACCGGAGACGGAGGAAGCTATGTAGGGGGTCTGATGACGCACAGGGCGTTCCCTCCACCTCTGCGGTCGCCTCCTGGAGATGGTAGCAATGCGACCGGATGAAACGTTGGAGGCGGAGCGTGTGGGAAAGGACGGGAGTAGGCGTACGAGAAGGGAGAGGGGGAGAGGATGAAATGAGTGCGTTTCCTGGGATGTGTGGGGAGATAGACGCAGGAGGAGGTCTGCCGAATCACAACCACTGCCACTACCGCGTCTAGGAGTGAGATTAAGACGGAATGAGGGAGGCAAATGTGTGTGGTAGCCGGCGTGATGTGGGCCGTGGTCTCCGGGCAGATGGAGTGAATTGAAGGCGAAGTTGGGATGACAAGCAGGGAAAGGAGCGGCGGCTGTGTTTTGTACTATGGGGTGGAGGAGAGGTGCAGTTCAGCAGCGAAATGGGGAGTGCTGGCTTTAGATGTCATCAGAATAGGGAAGGGCTCGGAGATATCAATCGGAATTCGTAAGCAGCTCCGCGATAGGAGCTGTGTATCGCAGATGGGACGATACATGGACATAGCGATACAAATAGTTGCTTTAACATTGGACATCTAGTTGTTCCATTCATATCACGCATCGCATTTCACCATACATCGCGATATAAATAGATGCATTAGTAATTGGCTACTTGTAGTCGTTCATTCATACGAAATATCGCGTTTTATCTCATATCGGAATAATATCGAAAATCGGTACACTGAATTATATTTGGTTTCGTAGGATTAGCGTTGCATCAATACGTGAGATGTACTCGTGACTGCACAGCTGTTCGTCGAAATAGTGGAAGTGTGCAAAAAGAGCAATGCATTTTTATGCACCCCATTTTTCATACTCGTAATATTTACAAAGCACTGCCCTTTGTGAACTTTCATGGGTAAAATGTTGTTTTTCGGCTCTATATTTCTCAAAAACACACACTTTTGTTGGAAAAAGGTTCAGAATTGGAAAAATATTTTCAATGACTCAATAGTGAGTCGTAGTCGCCAAAGAAATTATGCGTGGATTTTTCTATGAAATAAGATGCTCACGAAACAAAGGTACTATCCCATCTTTGTCTCCATTATTGCTGGTTGCCACGAATGGTTTCCTTGAGAATGGTCCATAGCGTCCGCCTTATGAAAACCAGATGTGGAATTCAACCATTTTTATCTTTTTAGAGATTTTAGAGAGTTAGCGTTACATGTAAGGTCCGAAGTATCCAGAAAATTCGACGGCATGCTTTTTTAATTATCTCGTCTACTTGAGTAAGCTTAATGCTGACGCATTTTTGTCGAATTAACGCACATATTCTTACAGTAGTTGAATTTAAATAACTTGAAAACAAAGAAAAATTTGTATCTTCTTTCGGCAAACGATTTAAACCATGATAAATGCATATTAGAAAGGCTGTTAGGAAAAATTTAAATCTTTTGATGCCGAAAAAGGTATCTTTCTTCGAAACACCCCCTTTTCTGCTTGACTAGAATTATTTTTGAAAGAAATTAGCTCAGAAAGGTTTAAATTTACGTTTATGCAAATGCCAATCGAATATTTAGTTCAAATAATAATAATAGTAAACATTTATTTCACTCAAATAGACAGAACAAATAATAAAACAAACATAAAAAGAGAGTGAAATTAGGCATCCCTGTAGGAAACTTCCTTTGTTCTACCTTTCCTTGATTATGGCGTTATGCGGCAGTTACAAGAGAAATTAATAAAATGAAATATTAAGGGCTATACAGCTAAATAGTTATTGTTTCCTTGAATATTTAAATTGTCCTTAAATGTAAAAAAAATCTTCTTACCCCTAATATGTTACATTTAATTCAGGCACATATTTCACAGTATATTCCAAATTCAATAAATATAATACAACATATATAGAGCAAATTTACTAAACTACATTTACATAACTATATCGAATATACATAAATGCATGGAAAATTTTAACATTGAGCACGTTAAATTAATACCAAAAGGATTACAAGAATATCGCAACTTTCATTTAACAGCCGATTATCCTTAATTGGGCGGGTTAAGTGCTTTGCGGTAAGGGTGAGGAAGAGGTTGTATCGAAGGGGATAGGGGAGATAGTGTGAGGCTGTAGGCTCACCGGGAGGCAAGTGATGCTTCAGTGTTGGAATGGGCCGGATGTGGGGATGGATCCTCAGGAAGGCGTTAGTGCGGCTTTGGGTTCGGATGCGCTATGGTTTGGGGTGGGAAGGACGCGAGTGAGAAGAAGGTGAAGGAGAAACTAAGGGAATGGACGAGCAGATTATAGGCATGGCCTCGTGGTTTACCAAATACACGTCAGGTGTCTCTAGCGTTCATGTAGGAGGGATAATGTTAGCCATTAAGACTATTTTTTTATGGTTGACATTAAATTGTCAGGGCGTTGAAATTCCGGAATGAAAAGCTCTTTTCATTAATAAACCGGCACTTACTTGAGTGTTTTATGGAGACCATTCGAGTTAGGTTCTCCGTCCGTCTGACGGGACGGGAGCTTAGTACTTACCTGAAGAACAGTTATTTAGTTCATTTAATGTTTTTATTGATTTAAGTAGTTCAATTATTCATTTGACAGAAGTTATTAATTTTACTGCGCATGTTACGCCATGCATGCAACATTTGCCTAGAATAACATTCGACCTTGCCGTGGCAGACGACTATCCAGCAGTGAAGAGCAGGGAGATTGCAAGCGATCAGGGCTGGTGTAGCGAGTGGGTAGAGTACTCACTTAGTTAGAGTTAGTTTCTCTCCCTGTGGTTAGAGGTTATAGTTGGCTTCTCAATCAGAGGGCCCGGGTTTGATTCCCGGCATTAGAAGATATTTTTATTAATAAACCGGCCCCTACTTGAGTGCTTTGTGGAGACCATTATAGTTTGGTTCTCCGTCCGTCTGACGAGACGTTACGATCTCCCATAGGTGCCTTTTGTTAACAGTAGGGTGATGCCGACGCCGGGTTTCTCTCCACCTATACTCTCTTCCCTTCCATTCCCATCTTTATTCTTTCACCCGGTCTGAAGCGCCGGTTAGTAGCCAGTGTATAGGATCCGAATGAAGTAGGTTTAATCAGAGAACTAGACAGTGTGCAGCGTAGAGCAGCTAGGTTGTTTAAAAGGTGTTACGATAGGTTGAGTAATGTATCAGAATTAATACAAGAATTAGGGTGGGAATCATTATCAGAACGTAGGTTAAAGTACAATAGAAATCTATTAGAGAAATTTCAATCGGATAGCTTTACTGAAGATGTTAGGCATATATTAAAAACACGAGCGTATTATGCTAGATTTTACCAGATAAATAAGATTAGATTGATGGATTGTCGTACTGATAGATTCAAAATGGCATTTTTCCCCCTTACTATAAGAGAACACGTACAAGAGGCGACGTTCTTATTTTTCTGCGAATTTTTTTTGCTACGCCTCAAGAATATTTCGTTTAACTCAAATTATTAACAAATAATGTGTTTAACGCAAACAGAGTATGGTATGTCAAATCGGTGAAATATCATATCCATTGATACCTTATTCATCGCAATAGGCTTTTCATTAATTGAGAAAATGGAATGTTGAAAACAAATATAATATGTAGGATTTAAAGACAATACTAATGAAAGAGTTGACGGCTACGTTAATCAAAGGAATTATTAGCTGGTTTTTTTTTAGAATTCACTGAACATTGAAGGTAAGAACAGTAGGAAAAACGGTGATATGTTAAAGTTTAATACTTATGGTTACTCTATTTCAAAAGCGACTGCTATTTGTTAGCTATTTCCTATCCCTTTCATAGCTAATGTCACTTAATGGAAAATTTCAGCATCAAATTTAAAGGTAGTGTGAGATTTTAATTCCATATTTTAATAACAGCTTGAAAATGATTAGTGCACAGCAGAAGATATAGCATAGAATTAAAAGGATTATTTCATCAGCTACGTACTACAGACGGCAATAGCCTAGTGGTTATATCCCAAAATCCTCTTGGTTTTTTTACATCACTTGATCTCGGGAAGTGTTACTAGTTTACACCTTCTCGTCCGTTTAGAGTGACGAAAAAAAGGCGAAGTAAGTGAGTCAAAGGTGGGACATTTTGAAATTGGCGTTTTAAAACCTTATTTTTACATCTACATAAACCCTGCAAGCCACCATAAAGGTGTGTGGCAGGGGGTGAATTCTCTCCAAACATGCACTACATATCATGCATAAAATAGGATTTATAGTAATATATTAGTCTAAACTTCTCTATTTAAAAAGATTAAAATAGCAAAGTAAGCATTCAAAAACATGCTGTTAGTTGGGTTACCTTCAAGTCCCAATACCAACATGCAACTACCTTTGCTATGGATTGATTCACTCGTATTGGACATATTAACCGCAATTCATATCCCTAATTGTACGAGGAAAAAGGGACGTTTTGAATCTGTCAGTTCGGCAATCAATTTCTCTAATTGTGTAATCATGGTCCAGTCTACCATGGTAAGTTGGGGTTCGCAAAATATTTGTAGCGTCATCACTGAAAATATCATCTTGGAATTTATTTAAGAAATTAAGTCTAAATTTCAACCTGCGATCTGACAATGATTCCCATTTTAATCCATTTAATAGACTGGTTACGCAAGTATGGTTATCGTATCGTTCCTTTACAAATCTTGTCGATCTTCGCTGCACACGTTCAAGTATTAGACCGATTTTTATATTAGATATTATTTAGACCGATTTTGTAGGGATTCCATATACTGGCATCATATTCCAAATGAGGTCTAACAAGGGAAAAGTAGCTGATTTCTCGTACGTGATTGTACCATTTACCTAATACTCTTGTGATAAATCCCAGTTTATTATTGTCCCATTTTTATTGGATATGTAAAACACTTCACTTACCAATCTGTTACAAATGACGGATCGTTTGCATTTTTAAGACAAAAAATGAGTCATAATATTAAATAACATCATTAAAAATGAGTTAAATTATTGAAAAGATTGGCAAATTCTCGGTTACTGTAATCTTTTTCTCTGAGTCTGAGTTGCGTTGGGTCACTGATCAGAGGTCCCGGGTTCAAACCCAAAAAGGCTTCTTGGACACTTTCAGGTTGACGCGATCTGACTGTGAGTGAATTTTGGGGTCAGAACTTTTTAGGAAGCAACTAATGTAGCAACAACAAGAGAAGTGGACCCCTACCCTAAGGCGTGAATTTCAAATATTCCGCTGGGATTCGTTCTTGATAGCTTTACCATGACCACCCGAACCGACCTTCGGGTCGGGCAATATGTTTTGTAACAAAAAAAAAACGAATTCAATGTTTCCGGGAGAGGTGAAAACAGGTTAAGGTGATTAAATTTTTCTGAACCCGTTTCGAATTCCCTGGAAGTTTTAACGGTGTGTGTGGTTATTGTGGGTGGCGTAAAACCACCGAGGTCGCTTGGACCTAAATGGGTCCACGAGGGGCAGCGAAGGAAAGGCTATTAAGGAGAGTAAAAAGTTGGGGCAGATACCGTGAGCCGTTTCTCGGCGAGTCAAGTTCGTAATGGACGTGCTGGGAAGGTATATCGTCGCCTGAGTGCGGGTGTTCTTGCACAAATCGTGATAACACGTAGACAGGCTATCTTTCTCCGTAGATCGTATCTTTCATCCTCTCCTACGAAAGTTATGTTCCATCATAGATAGAGATGGGTGAGCCACATGAAAAAAATCATAACCATTCATGACGCTCTTGGACTTCTTTCTGCATATAGATAACTTGAAATACCTTCAAAATAATTTAAGGCCACTATTGTTTTTGTGGTTTATAATTTTGAACCAATTTTTTCTTAGGAAATTCACCAGGTGAGTGCTTTTAAAGCCAACGTTTCGGTGTCTAAATCAGCCACTGCTCTCAGGGCATTTTCTGAATATCTTAGTTTTAACATTAAATTCTAGGATGGGTTTCTATGGCATCTTCTCTACACATCTGTCAACATCACATTAGGTATATCCAGCGCTGGTGATAAAACACCTCTTTCTAAATATCTGTGACAAAATACAAGCTAGGTTCAATATATTTTTCGAACAGCACACATATCTTGTATTACGATACAACTTTAAATACCAGTATCATTTATGAGTTTAAATTGATTTCGCTCCAACAGCGAGGAAGCTATAGATACCTTGGGCATTGAAACAGACTGGTAAAGCCTTTTCTTAAATAAATTTCTTGAATTTGCTCGCAAAAATGGACTTAGACCATAATGATGCCTATTTAATTGTAACTCATGTTTGTGAGACATTGTGTGGATAACGTCTCTATCTAAAGTACTATCGGTCAGAAATAAATTTACTGTATTGCTCTTTTACACATATGTACTTTTATAACTAATGGGATATATCAAAATCTGGTCCATTATTTGTCTGTCCAACCGTATCGTTAAGTTCATTACACAAACTTTATATGTATACCACCATATTCGACTTTATTGGTCGGTCTCTGAGAAGTAAAGTATTTTTCAAAATATAACTGTAATGCTAAGTGTATAATATTCTGCACCATAATGGACAAGTTAACATTATCTTTTATTATTAGCTAAAATTAGGTAAACTAATTAATTAATTAACTAAAATTAGTTTTGTTTAAATTTAGTCTTCGCCATTTGAGCAAAGTTCAAATAAATGGTGAAGTGGCATGGCATGTTTAGGCGTAGAACAAGAATAAAATTTAACTAGCCTGTTTCATAGTGACTACATTTTAACTCAATAGAAAACAAATCAAATTATATATTGGTGCTCTATCTCCACTGACTGATATTTGACTGTGAGGCCGCATGTTTAGTGACCACTTGAATTTCAATATTGTCACTGGGTTCTCTTTTTGTTCGCTACCGCGTTGCCAATAGCGGCTGAAAAATCACGTACTAATAGGGTGACCCTATTTTTTTAACGTTAACCGTAGATTACACTTTTGCCCAAAAAACTCAATTGATTTCAAGTAGTGAAACTTAGTGAAATAATGTTTCAAGTCGTGAGCGCAGATGGATATTTGCCAACCTCGTCACATGTTTAGAGCGCGTCTAGTCACTGTCCTCCGAGTTTGCTTAAAAGTGGCTGAAATTCTCGAAAGTTTATACTAACTTAGGGTACAGCAGCTGTTGCAATCGCTATTTCTGAATTCGCTTGCTCAATGCAAAGGTTGAGGAAGTTCGTCATCGGGTAATAATTCTGGCGCTTCTGGAATATCGTTGGAGAATTTTTGGAAACAAAAGGAATGAGTGACCTTCCTTAGTGACAGAAAACGAAGAGCATTAAAAAAATTGCGTGGAAAGTTTTTATGTTGCACCACATGCTATGATTAAATCTTCACAGTGGTTTAGATTTAATCATAGTATGTGATGATTATGTGGTTCCTTGTTACTCCAGAAAAAAATATTCGCTGAAAATAATTATGCTGTAAGGCATTAAAATATAATGCCATGCTACATTGGAATTTGGTTATCCACGTTGCTACGTGGGAAAAATATTTTTGTTCATGATTTTCAATGATGCAGACATTATTTTCCTTTTTTCTCAAATGCAAATATCTCGACATTAATAGTTCGGAAAGGAGAGGAAAAAAATGAAAACACACGCAACCACAGGTGAATTAATCCTTGACAACTGTTATTTTATCCATTTGATGAATTGTGCTATAATTTTGTCAAGATCCAAAGAAATTCCTATTTGATCATTGGAAGTTAATATTGAGCCACTATCCTAATTACTTGAACTCGTACTTCGGAAGAGAATTTGATTTTTTCCTGCTGAAGTTCTCTTGTAGTACGGAGGCATGCACTATAATAATTTATTTCGCGTTAAAGCATTTTTACCTTGCCGTGAACAATATTATTTGAAAAAGATCTCATGGACCGTAAATAGAGTCAAGAATTTTGGCAAATAAGAATCAAATATTGTGATAAAATGTAGGAAATATAGAATCCTTAAAAGATAGGCCTTAATACTCTGGCAAGAGGCGTAAAACAGGAAATTGCGTGAGGTAGGGCGAACTTAGGACATTAAAGAGGGTCAAGAGTGACGTCTTGCGAGATCGGGATGAGTTGTGCTTCAGGTTCGGAACAGAGAAAAAAATGAAGATCATGAGTGACGCGGAAGAAATGGGGAAATGTCGGAGCGGGAGTTTCTAGAGTGCGAGAGAAGAGACTGGTACGTCTTGTAGTGTGAGCGGACTGGGTTTCAGGCCGGCGAATTCTCGGCAGGAGAAGGGATTTCGGGGGTGTGTGTATGTGAAAAGCGACTCGAATCACGGTTGGGCGACCGGATTGACGCCTATTGGATCCGAGGCATTGTGCCTCCGTCTTCGGCTGGGTGATTCGTATAAACCCTCACAGACACGGATTCCCCCCTTCTCCGCTTCTCCCTTCCCCTCATTTCTCTCTCCGAGACAAACACTCCAGGCTTCTCCACCCTTACTACTAATTCGCCCCCTATTCTCCAATCTGCGGATGTTTGGGTTTCACTGAAGGAAAACAAGCACCACCGTGTTCGGCTTGTTTTAGCCTACTCCTTGACGAAACTTGATATATCGCTTGTCTTTTATAAACGACGCTTCCAACCTGCAGAATGCCTGGTAATGGCGTGTTGGTGAATAGAAAGATAGTACGCTTGTTTGATTTGACCGAATTTTTTGATATTATTATTATTTAGTTGGCACTTAGTTTTTTGATTTTGAGCTCAGTTTTTTTTTATTTTGATGCTGGATTGTTTTTCTGTAATAATGGAAGGAATAATGTATTTTCTATCGACTTAGGTGAAACACAATTTTGTTTAAAAGTTCGTTGGAAATGTGTTCCTCTTAAGCAACCGGAAAAAACGATGCATATTGTGTTTGAGGGAAATTAAATTCAGTAGGGAAATTAAGTGTGTTGAAGTACATTAAAGGACATTTATCTTTATGAACGTGCTAACTTAATAATGAATAAACATGCATAATATTGGAACACTATTTCAACTGCTTCTATATTTCGCGGTTCACTTTCCTTATATTTCCGTAGGTAGTGGTTATTTTTCCATTTATTGCTAAGGTTCCTCACATTTTTTCTCTCCATTTCAGGAAACCGTGCTTCTCTGCCTCTTTAATAGCCCGTGTGGCCATTCAAAATTTAAATAAAATATTCTTTGCCTTGAGATTTAACGCCAAGCTTAATAGCATTATCCTTAATTTTTTATGTTACCATGGTAATAAAGCTTAATTGATCAAAGTACAGGTTTCGTTTGGGAATCCAAAACTGCATCACCGGAAAAATAGGAGGGATGATAATACTTCGGATTCATTATCATTGGTCAACAATCCTAGGATTGGTTTACGCAGATTTCCACTCGATTCTTCTATCGGCCAACCTCTTCATTGTGAATTAAATCTTCTCTTTTACATCCTTCACAACCTGTTCCATGTATCTCATATGAGGCTTGCCTTTTCCAATCTTCCCGTTCACTTTTCCCTCGACGATAGTCTTCATCGGGCCATCGTGTCTCAAAATCGGGTCGATCAAGTTTTCCCTTCTTCTCTTTAGAGTTGTCAGCAGAATTCTCTTTTCTCCCACACTTCGTAGGACTTCCTCGTTACTAATTTGGTCGATACATTTAATCTTCATTATTCTTCTGTAGCACCACATTTAGAAGGCTTCGACCCCTTTCTTCTCCTCCGCTGTCATCGTTCATGCTTCACTGAGGTAAAGAAATATGCTCCAGATGTATGTTCTGATGAATTGTTTCCTTCATGTTTGATTAAAAATCTTTGGTAGGACAATAGGTCACTCGCTGAGTTTAATCCCCGAGAAACAAATTATCTCGCTCCTACAGCCATTTCAAATATCTATTTGAGATTCAACCCAAAAACACATTTCTCTGCTGACGCATTGTTGATGACGTGGAAAGTACCTATATGATATGGCTGTTGTTATATGTATTTGTGGTTTTAGTTACAAGAGGGGACAGTGAGTAGCTTGCCCAATTGTGTTGAAATGACTTCGATTAAAAATAATGTGCACGGTTATATCCTCAGTTGTAAATCTATATCGAGTAAAAGCCCCCGATATATATTTTTGTAGATACAGCCGGTTAAGTTCTTGATTCGGAGCAAAAACCACCGTTGGAACATCAAGATCACCGTGTTTATTAGTCATAATTTTTTTACTCACGTTAAGCAGCCTTCTCAAAACAGTTCGTTCTGCATCCTGCGATCGTCATGCATTTCTCACGTCACGTGAGCCTGCCAATAGCAATACGTTTCGTGGAATGGGTGTGGTTACGGTTCCGCTCCGTATTTTTAGGCAATATATCTCCCACAAAAATTGATTAAAAATGAAATTTGGACGGTGTGTGTTTTATGCTTGACATTTTGTTCTATAGGGTTCAAATCCGATGTATAAATTCAAGTGATACCTCTTATTGGGAGAGTTTTTTTTAAGTGAGTAAAGTTTAAAGCTTTTCCTTGTCCATTAATATTTTTAAGCTGTATAATATTTCAAGGAATATCTTAAAAAATGTAGACAAATTGCTGCTGTAATGGCAATTTATTCTTTACCGCATTGTAATAGCTCCCTTTAACTTGCATATCTAGCTGAAAACAAAATTTCGCAGCTAAAGTAATTTACTGTTTCTTTGCAAAATGAGGTACAACTACTAATTATTTGAATGTGATACTGGATGAGAAAAAGAACGGAAGCATTTTTCCACAAATTGTATTTTAAAAACTATAAAACTACACTAATATTGAATATCTGATTACCGAATTGAATTGCATTAATATTAAAAACTGATTACTGAATCAAGATTTAAAAGAGCGATAATGTTGTCCTGCCTGCCTAACGAATCTTGTTTAAGTTGAAGGCACTGTGTGAAAAAGCTAGTTTCTCTAAGAGGCAGTTCTTTTCACTTCACTTAAAGTCGAAAAATACGATACTCTCTAGTCACAGCGACGGGACATTTGCAGGAAATGAAAAGCGGCTTTTTCTCCCAGCGAGAACATTTTCGATTCGGTCCTGCTGAACACGAATATACTATCTGTTAAAACTTAGATTTTATTGCGTGTGGGCAATGTTATTTTTTTATTTCTTCCTTTTCTGTCTATTCGATTTAAATTTTTGACTCGTAGTTTTCCCTCGGGAGTTAAGTCGATATTACCAAACTTCGTTGCTACCCACCACTTGCTTCCCTGATTCATGAGGGACCTCTCAAATGGCACTAGAAGGCTGAAATGTCTGTTTTTTAGGCTTTTCAACCGGATGTAATGCAATGGAAACCTTAACAATGGATGATTTCAATTTGAAATCCATATTTTAAACGAATTATTGAAATGAACTAGCTAAAAGGGCTTAATTTCTGCAAATAACTGATTGATTCACACCATTATTGCACGGTTGTCGTTATATTATTTCATGTGTCGTAATATTATGTCAAGTACCAAAGCATTTCTATCCGTTATTTTCATTGAATCAATCTCACTTTAGTGATCAAACGGTGTGGAGTGATGGAGATGTTGTTTTACGCAAATGTTAAAGCATAATTCATAGATTAATTGCGGTGAAAGCATCTGGAATTCGAAAAAACTCTTTTTTTAAAATTCATGGATGATAGTTATTTATAGCAGTTGACTTCTCAGCTGCATCTTTGCAGTCGTCTAACATTTATTTTCTTACAAAATAGGTTTTCTTACAAAAAATACAGTGTAAGGTTGGTATACTTAATTATTAAAATTTGACTTCATCTACTTATACTTATGACCCTCCAATCCTCCGCAAGTATATGGCAGTGGGTTAATAATCAATAAACAAGCATTATTAATCATAGAAAATAATTTAACATTTACTACCATGCACGATTGCAAAAAAATACTACTCTGTGCATGCAATACTATATCAAGTGAGAGGCACAATAAACCACCCAGAGCAAAATATTAGACATTTCTTCTTGGTATTAGTATTACGTGCTTGGTACGAGTGTTCGAGAATAATGAATAAATAAGTACTAACAGATAGAAGAAAAATTACTATCCATATATCTATGAATGAAGTCCTATATTTGTTTTATGGTGTTTAGCATTGATTTGTTTAAAATTTTGAGAGTTCAGGTATTCCGTGCAGAAACGCAACCGGGTAAACTCGATTTTTATTTTTATTTATTTATAATGTTTAGCATTTACCCTCTTTTTAAAATATTTTATCGCGAGAAAAAAACGTAGCAATATGATTAATAATAAGTAGCTAAGTTTGGGGCAACTCTCCCGTTTTTTGTTACCATAGTGCACCTTATCATCATAAATGTCCAGGCCATTGCAAAAGACATTAAATATAATTCTCGTGGCTAAAACACTCGTGGTGATAGTGTATAGGGTGATTCTGTTCCAAGACCAGGTCTAGGATTAACTGTTTTCTCTGTGAAACGTAGTTTCAGCGGGTGCTTCTTAAAAGGGCCCATTTTCATGTGGTTTTCCCTGAGTTAGGATGAGCAGAGGTTGATGATATAATGAAGTAGTGCGGGATGTTACGCAGAGCTATTGTATTCGGAGACAGAATTAAATTGTGATAGTACAGAAGTGACAGACCAAAGACTAGCGATGATTAATATAACACTAATGACGTATGGCCAATGATTTTAATTTCAATGCAAAACATCACTCAGTAGGCAATAGTTATGATTATACTTATAGGTACTATATTTTACTTTGTTGTATAACCATTGAAGCTTCAGTTATTCATTAATGTAAACATATAGGAAAACCCATAAATAAATCTGATATTATGCATTGCTTTGTATTATAGTTTTTTTTTACATATAATCTATCTGCAAACTCCGAACAATCTTTCTATCAATGATGTTTGTATAATTGACGTTAAGATACTGATATCTATTCATAGCCCATTTTTCAAACAGTTTTTCTTTTCATAGCTTCTCCTTTGCAAAGGAGGATGTTGCTTATGCGTGCTCAAATGTAATTCGCGATGCCAACTCTGATAACCCGACATTTTCCCGTCCATGAAAGGGAGAGAGAGAGGGGCATATGATGCATAGGGTCTTGGGGAGAGAGTGGAAGGGGTCGGAGGTAGCGAGGGGAACGAGACAGGAAGATGGGAGCGGGCACCCGCGGGTCGAAATGGATTTCAAAAGCCAGGAGACGAAATCGACATATCCCGACTGCCACTCCCCTTTCATTTCGCTTGATGTGGGTTGACGCTTCCTCCCTCCCCATGCATCCGCTATCGCGAATAATTACTCCTTGACAAACTGGGATCCCCCAGACAATCTCCGCCCCATCTCCTCCCGTCCCTTGCACCCAATTTGTATCCATTCCCTTCTGGTAGCGACGCAAATTTCACTAGTGGCGCCATGTCACATGTATGTGCAAAAAAGCATCATCGCCAATTACAACAGTATAATCGGAACCATCAGTGTCATTTCCTCGTGAAAAAATATCTGCTGCATTGTCCTCCTTTTGTCACGCGTTTCCTCCCTCTCTGAAGAAAACTGCATGGAAATAGAGCGAAAAGTTAAACGAAATGCTTTACGCAACTAGTTTGCAAAGTCCATAGACATTGAACTAATAGCCTACGGGTAATTGTATATTAAGCAATTTTGAGTCTTTTTTTTTTCGCCTTCGCCTTTCACTGGAATGTTTAACTATTAGGGTAGGTTACGATAATTTTACTATATCTAAGTACTTCGTGTCACGCAACATCTCTTCGAAGTTTTATACTCGAATATAAATATTCATTGATCGACCTGGATGATATTTTACTTCTAAAACAGTCCGGCGCCCTAATCCAAGGTGTATCAAATCGTTCTCAAACTCTGGAAGCCGTTAGGGAGGCAATAACACAGGAAGTTGCTGCTATTCCACCCGAAATGACCCACTGGGTCATGAAAAACTACTGGGAGAGACTTAATCAGTGCGTTGCCAATAATGGTCAACAATTAAATGACTTCATTTTTGAAATTAAGTAATCTAAAACTGCATTGTATGAACTATTTAGAAATATATATACTTTATTCTTGTATCTTGCTTGGTTTGGTTTTTATGTCATCCCAAATAAAGGAGGTCATTCTGCCGCACCCTGTAATATTGATTTTCGTAGAAAAAACAGAGAGGGTAAAGAGGGAATTGTATCTATCGCAGGAATAAAAATTATATGAATTTATATGTAGTATTTGGTGCGAGGGAACGTAGTCAGCACCCCGCTTGCATTTTTATTTTAAAAATATCAAGTTATTTTTACTGGCTTGATTCAGCCCTCATAAAAACTTAGTTCCGGGTATTTGCTCAACAAACAGAAAACAGTTTGGAGTGGAAAAAAAGTATCTTCCAGCAGAGAAGAGCTATACGATGCAAATAGCGCGGCGCCGTTTTTATTTTAAAACGTTCTCCTGAAAAGTGAAAGTTCGTATGTATTCCTTCGGCTAGCTATAAACTGAACCAGTTCTCTCTGATGCCCTCCAACCTTCCCCAATAAACATCTGTGAATGGAGGCCATTCATGCGGAAAGTAGAGAATTTGGCGTTAAATTATTTACAGCTGTTAAAAAAAAATCTTGGCGAACTTTTTCATCGCCGCACCCATCCTCCCGCTTCCTCTTTTTACTCCCAACCTCTCGCAAGTCGCGCTGAAGAAAGGCGAGGCTTATAGGATATGCGATTTGAAGCGTATCTCCGTGACCGTTTGGTACGAGCGAGCAAAATGAAAAAACGGACAGATTATACCTTGCACAATTATATTTAAAAAAAACAATACATACAATGACTCCTTTACAACAAAGACCTCACGGAGTGCCTCCTGTACCTCCCACCGTGAGAAGGAAAACAAGGGAGAGGGAGCGGGAGCTCGTGCACACACACTTGGGACACTTCTGCGTATCTCCGCCCCCCGACCGCTGACTCTACTCCCCGAGTACTGCCTTTCTTCCTCTCCTGCTCCTCGCCAGGAAAACTCGGCGCTCGGCCTCCAACGCCTCCTTTAGGAAAACAGAATTTCGGCGCTCGCCCTCCACCTGACCGGGAAACACTCCCTGGCGGAACTTTCAAAATGAGCCCGAACGGCACATACTCCCCCCCCCGATTGCCTTGGATGTGGGCTTCATGATGGTTCTTCCGCTCTCATGTTCCTCGTCAGGCCAACGCTGGAAAATAACAGCACCTAACAATAATAATAACAAAATTAATAATAGAATAGAATAACCCTAGGGTTCTCTTGCATTATAGGGTTTTAGTTGTGATATGTGTGCTCTGGTCACAAACTTTCCATTTTGGCAATTTGTTAGGCCTACAGTTACCGGTGTGAGGAAGCGTTGAATTACCACCGGTCCTTTCCAGCGGAAACAGAGTTTCGCTGCCAGGCGATCCGCTTCTTTACTAATTGGGTGCGATTTGTATAACACCATATCGCCTACCTTAAACGGATTCTCTGCTCTGTTTCTATTGTAAAACCTCTGTGTTTTGCGTCTAGCAGCAAGTAAATTATTTCTTGCTCGGTTCCATTTCTCCCTTATGTCGCTAGTGGTAGGGCAGTCGGGTAAAAGATCATTTAAATGCCACAAGTTTGACAATGGGTTATTAGGCTGGTATGTGAATAATAATTCAAATGGAGTGTATTTGTGACTTTCATGGCGAGCTGAATTAAAGGCCATTTGTAACCACGGGAAGTTTTTATCCCATGTCGTTTGGGAATGCGCATGGTATGCTATAAGGGCCGAGCGTAAATTTCTATTGAAACGTTCAGCGTGCGAAGGTTTGGGGTAATAAGGCGTTGTAGTAATATGATTGATACCGTTTGCGAAGCAGAAATTTTTGAATTCCCTAGACGTGAATTGCGAGCCGTTATCGGAGATTATGTTGGACGGAATACCAAAGTTCTGAAACATGACCTGCTGCAATGCAATCGTCACGGCGTGGGTGGTCGCTCGTCTCAAGGGTATTAGCCAGACAAATTTACTAAAAGCGTCTACGCAAACCAGAATCATCGAATTTCCCATTTTCGTTCTAGGAAGCTTGCCCACAAAATCTATAAATATCTTTTCCATGGGTCGTTTCGCTGTCTCCGAAGATAGTAACCCAAACTGGGTATGTTGTGCCGGTTTGCTCAGGGAGCAGATTTTACACAATTTTACTCTCTCTCTAATATCTCCATTCATACCCTTCCACATAAAATATTGCCTTATCTTTTGAGTGGTCTTATATATGCCTAGGTGTCCCCCTAAAGGGGAGTTATGATAATATTCAAAAACCATCGGTATTAACTTGATTGGTAATACCACTCTTGGTTTCTTACCCCTGATAGCTTCACAACATAACACTCGGTCTATCAAGACATACCCCTTCGAGTCGTTCCCGTGCTTTAAATTTTCAATTATATGGCGTAATTCGTCGTCTTCCATTTGATGTTGTATTATGTCTTTGAAAGCTAAAGGAAAATTAATCGTCAAAACGTTGCATCGGTCTGGATTATCACCGTTCGCTTGATTTGTGGTGTCAAACATTCGCGATAACGTGTCGGCCACTATATTTTGCGTTCCCTTTATGTGCTGTACTTGGAATTTTAACGACGAAATACGAGCAACCCATCGACCCATCTTACCTAGTTGTCTGGGGTGAGCTAGCAACCACGAGAGGGCTTGATTATCCGTTTCTAATAGGAACTCCGAATGTTCCAGGTATTCTCGAAACTTATCTATGCCAAATACCACGGCTAAACATTCGAGTTCATATACTGATGACGCTTTCCGTTCTTGCGATGTTAAAGAGCGAGAAGCAAAGGCAATGGGTTGCCTTAGACCTTCAAACTCTTGCGAGAGCACAGCTCCTACAGCCATCGAGGACGCATCCGTTTGCAATACAAATTGTTTGGTAAAATCAGGTATGCGTAGGACTGGTGGTTGCATAATAGCTTCCTTTAGTCTCTCAAAGGCCTGTTGCTGCCCCACGCCCCAATCAAATTTAATTCCTTGCTTTCTTAAATGATTTAATGGGGCTGCTATATCGGAGAAGTTCGGAATGAACTTGCTGTAAAAATTCACCATCCCAATAAAACGAGCAATCCCCTTGACGTTTTTTGGTGGCTTGTAGTCTCTAATCGCTTTGGTTCTTTCTGGGTCAATACGTATTCCATTAGATGACACCAAGTGCCCTAAAAATGATATTTCTTTCACAGCGAATTTTACCTTTTCGGGATTCACGGTAAGTTTAGCATGTCGGAGGCGTTTCAGTACCTCGGTTAAGTGGCAAATATGTTCTTCAAAACTGTTTGAAAACACCACCAAATCATCTAGGTAATTATATACGTATTTAAACTTAATATCGTTAAAAATCCTATCCAATAAACGAGTAAGTACCTGGGCTCCCGTCGCCATGCCAAAGGGTACCCTAGTAAATTGATACAAATTCCATGGGACACAAAAACTAGTGAGATGTTTTGACTCCTCCGATAAGGGAATCTGATGATATGCTGAATTTAAGTCGAAAACAGTAAAATATCTCGCTTTACCAAACCAATTGAACGCCGTCTGCAAATCGGGTATGGGTACCGATTCTATTTCAATGTTTTGGTTTAGTTTACGGTAATCGATCACTAGACGGTGTTTGTTTCCGGGCTTCGGAATAAGGAAAGCCGGGCTGGAGAATGGCGATATTGACGGTTCAATGACACCTTTTTCTAACAATTCAGCGATTTCCTTTCGTAGTATATCTAATTTAGGAGGTGCCACGCGATATGGGTGTGATTTGACTATTTTGTCGTCGGTAAGTTTTATCTCATACTTTATCATTGGGGTAAGTCCCAACTTAGGAGTGAGAACATCGGAAAAATGTTCGTACAACGCAATGATGGCATCGCGTTGTTCACCATGCCCGGAAAGGTGATCCAAGTTGACGCACTTTGGAATCTCCTCAAAGGTGTCATTCAAGGTGCCTTCGGGAAGCATTTCCGATTCATTATCTCCTACAAATGGTATGAACTGCCTTTTAGCAAAGGAGAAATAAATAAATTTATTCCTAACATCGATAACCATACAAGTTTTGGATATAAAGTCCGTTCCTAATATTAACTCGTGGCTTACGTTCTTTGCAACCAGAAACGAGAAAGTCCACGAAAACCCATTGACTTTCAACTTAAATACAACACTGCATTGGATTCCGAGCTCCTCATTAGATGCCGTTAAACAGGTGACATGACAGGGTTCGACTATTTTGATCAACTTACGGTCTTTCAATTTATCAAATAAACGCGACGAGATAATACTTCGTACAGAACCAGAATCAATAAGACCTTGAATTTGTGTGCCACTTATATCAATAGCTATAGCGGGAATTGTCTTATTGGTTATACCTCGTATTCCTCGGCAGAATATTCGGCCGAGGCCCGTTCTTGAGTTCCCCCCTTTTTGACGAGGCTTTACTCTTGGCTTCTCGGAAACCCCCTCGCGGTCTCCGAGCCGACTTCGTTTAAATTCCCACGGTACTCCCTACTTGGACCTTGTCTACCAACTCCCCGGTAGTTTCGGTTCTGCGATCTGATTTCGTAATTTCCCCTCGTTTGAAATGAGGGAGGAGGATAATCATACCTCCTACTCATAGATCGTGGAATGTAACCAAACTCCGGGTTACCCATCCTATCGGGTGAAGGTGGTGGTTGATATAATTTACACCTCTCTTCCATGTCTTCCACTTCCCTCCCCAAATGCAATAGCTCGGAAAAATTAGAAACCTTTTTTCCCGTTACGTGTTGTAGATATTTGGGATGGAGGTTCTCACACACTAAAAGCAACAATTCTGTTTCACTTATGGAGGCTTCCAGCCTTCGGTTCATCGTTCTTATAACGGTTACATATTCGTCAATTCTTTCACCTTCCCCTTGCGTCCTAGAGAATATGTCTCTTTTCAAACGAATATTATAACCTACTGGTAGGAAAGCGTTACGAATCTCTGTAAGGAAGTCATCCCAAGTGGCCACTATGAATTTATTTGAAATTAACCACTGCAAAGGTTTCAAACCCAACATCTCAGGAACGAGTTCCCACATTTCCGCTTTAGTGACTCTCCGACTTTGCCGGAACAACTCAGCCTTTTCTATAAAGAGGCTTACACTTTCATCGGGACTTCCATTAAATTTCAGCCCCCATCTCGCTACATCTTGCCCCAGTTCTGTGAATATTTTTCGTTGATTTTCGTCCTTTCCAAGTACCGATCCGTTCTTGCTCTCAAAGTTTACGGCTTCTTTCCTATTTGACCCATCTAGCGACCCGTCATTAGGTTCAGCGGCGTCTAACTCTCTCACATATTCTCGCAACTCTCTACGTAAGTCATCTAAAGTTCCCTTTTCCCTAATTTTAAATCGTCGTGCGTACTCGATCGCCTGTTCTTTCGTCAACTCGTTTATCCAGCTAGTGCCGGTCGGAAGCTCGCTTCGATCCATAACGGAGGTGCCTAATCTAAAGTAAACTATTCGAAAGGAAATTTTGGAAAGGGTATTCTTCTTGCCACTGAGGTCCGTCAGGGCTTTATGGGTTAGAAGGATGGACCATGGAAAGGAATCAAAGGACCAGAAAACGACAACTAAACCTAACCACGCTCTGCTACCATTTGAAGCGTATCTCCGTGACCGTTTGGTACGAGCGAGCAAAATGAAAAAACGGACAGATTATACCTTGCACAATTATATTTAAAAAAAACAATACATACAATGACTCCTTTACAACAAAGACCTCACGGAGTGCCTCCTGTACCTCCCACCGTGAGAAGGAAAACAAGGGAGAGGGAGCGGGAGCTCGTGCACACACACTTGGGACACTTCTGCGTATCTCCGCCCCCCGACCGCTGACTCTACTCCCCGAGTACTGCCTTTCTTCCTCTCCTGCTCCTCGCCAGGAAAACTCGGCGCTCGGCCTCCAACGCCTCCTTTAGGAAAACAGAATTTCGGCGCTCGCCCTCCACCTGACCGGGAAACACTCCCTGGCGGAACTTTCAAAATGAGCCCGAACGGCACAGATTTCAGCTTGGGTTCACCACCGAGCCAGTGTCTGTCAATAGCAGCCGAAGATATTTATGCGAATATAAGAAGGTCTTTGGAGCTTTTCTTCCCAGTATATCATGAATTTCAAGAAAGCGACAGTTGCAAAGGGATAAACTCCAATTAGGTTGCGGGTATAAGCAACTCTATATTATTTTTTTTTCTTTTTACTCGATTATGACTAATTTCATTCAGCAGGGTTTATAATTTACTACCGTGAAGTACCCGGCAAACAACCTCGAGGGTATGTGCCAGGGAGTGAATAATGACCAATCGTGCAGTTATTGGTAAATACAATTTCATTACGGCAACGTATTAGTTAAGCAAACTGGAGGCCAATGAAACTAAATAATTAGTATATGCGTAACAAGATAATAGCTTTTAACTGGTTAGGCATTAGTTACAATGCATTTATTTATAATATCCATTTGGCATGCAAGAGTGCTATTAATAGGAGTCGATAGTGTTTGGAACATACAAAATATACGATTAAATTCAGATTACCCTGCATATAGATCTCCCGTATCTACACCATTGTGTGGCCAAGGGTGCTCTAACGCCAGGATTAAATTAATGTCTACAAAATAAAACTATTTTTGAAATGACGTTGGGGAATCTATTGTAGCTCTATTACTGAGTTCTTGAAGTAATTAAGTTTGGTTATTCCTTAGCATATAAACTTTGCTTTCATCGAGGCTCTCTAAGAACCACTATATAGACAAATTACCATCAAACTAAATGGGTAACGTGAATTTTGCCTAGCGTGTCTCATCTCGTCTCAGCTGACCCAACTCCTTAGGGGAAACCACTTGCAGCATCTCCCTCTATCATTCCTCCGCAGTCTACCCTCCCCTTCTGGTAGGCCCTCTCTCTGAACGTAGGACGAAGGAAAGGGGGTAATGCTAGAAGGCAGCGCTAATTTCCCAAAAAGAGATGACGGGGGTGGCGTGCGGTAGGCAAAAGGAGGGCTGCTGAGGGGGTCGGGGAGGATGAAAAGAGAAACCTTCGCTTGTGAATGCAAATGACGCCCCGTCCGGCCATCTCCATGGGTCGGGGGCCCTTTTCCCCTCCCTACCCCCGCCGGGGGAGGCGCCCTCTTGCACATCGGCCCACAAACATAATCTCCGACCCACTCCCGCTCACACTCAGACCAATCTCCGATCCTCCTCCTCCTCCACTCTGCCCATCTCCTCCACTACCAACTCTCTCTCTCTCTCCTTCCTCGCCGTCTTATTTTCCCCTTTTCTTCTCCTTCCTCACCTTTATGCCTTCGCCCTTTCCCTCTCTTTGCCTCGACAGTCTTCATCTCCCGCCCCGTTCTCATTCCCTATCTCCTTATAGGTCTCCCAGTATCTCTCTCCCTCTCTTTCTCACTAAGAAAACTTCTGTAGTGCCAGTCACCTCCGTTCCTTTTCCAACCGGTCCCCAGTCCTCGTTCACCCGCTCATTTTGTTCACCCCCATTCCGCCTTATCTCTGGATGGCCTCAATTTCTTCATCCGCCACCGTTCTCGAAAACGTTTTTCCCCGCGCGCCGGGCCATTTTGCAATCTCTCCAATATGAATATAGTTGGTCTAATGTGTGTTCTGCTAAAGGGAACGGCGGAAAAAGTCGGGAATGAAATTAGGTTTCAGTAGTTTAGTGATTTATGCTCAGGTACGGCAGTATTTGGTTCCATTGTCCCATTTTGGATGTTTTACTTTGTCGCATCTCCCTAAGCATTTAACCTGAGTTTACAATTTCTAGGGAAGTAGGTCTTAGATTATGAAGGTTAGAGAGTAAAGTGAGAACTGGGATGGTTTTTGCCACTCAAGAATTGATAGGATGTAGGACTTAATGGGGTGTGTAGAAAGTTTGAGATAAACCCGGCGGCCGCATTAGCCTGCTCATTAAGAAAGGCGCCAAGGGGTCAAGGTCTCAAACGTTCTATCCAACAGGCAGAATGCTGAACTTTACTGAAGTCTCACAAACATAGTGCTCAAAAAGGGACCGAGATTTATCTAAATTTAACAACCGTTTCCGGGGTCGAAACGCAGGTTCTCTTGATAGGATGGAAAGCAATTACTGTCGCTACCGCAAGAACTCGACCTTACGCAGTGAAACCTCCAAGAAAGTTATTCCCTTCTGAAGCAATTATGTATTTTATCATGGTAGTCATGGGAGTATTATCATGTGCCTTTTGAATTATATAAGACATTGCTTTACTTCGTAGTTTTTCTGTGTGGGAATTATACTTAAATAATTACGCTGGTCAACAAAGCTTTTGTCACCAAGTATGTGATAGATGTTCTTAGCTAAGTTTTTGGCACTAAATTTGAAAATGAAAACAGTTTTTTTCTATCGGGCTCAGGTTGTTTTGTGGCAGGACACTGATTTTTTTAAATTCCTTGAAAACGCTGAAGATTGTTTATTCTGCAGTAGCTGATTTACTTTTTCTGTGGATTTTACTGCTGAAATAAGATTGAGAAAATGTGCAACATGAAATTTTAATGTCACTGAAGCCATAAACCAACGTCCACTTCCATCACCCCAATTTGTCGCTGGTAGTGACGCAGCATAATTGCCGTGGAGCCGATGGATCACACAGCAGACTTATTTCTAGGCAGGGTAGGATTTTGTTTTTCAGGTGCGTCGACGTCTGAGGTCATTTTGCACCTTGAACTCTCTATTGCAGGTGAATTTCAATAATTTAAAGGACATTTGTTTAAGACAGGTATTAAATTACTGATATTAATGAAATAGAACTTGTCAAACTTTTTAAAAATGCCAGTTAATCGTAAAAACTTTATTAAATTGTCGATGTGCTCATGGTTGTCGCCTAGAATTTGGCCGATGTCACCAGATATGTTTGGCCTTTTACGGGCCACCAGAAATTCATCACACTCCGTCAGGATGTGCCGCACGCTAAGAGAGGAGTCGCACTTCTCGCAATGAGGGGGGATTTTATCCTCTGTCAAGAGGTATTCCTGACGGAGGTGGACCACACTGATGTGAAAGATTTTATTGACCGAAGTTTGTTGGTAGTGAGATTAGTCCAGTAATCTTCCCTTGTTCCTCACTAATTCATTTCTTAACGCCACCCTCAGATCATTTACAGGGACTAAAGGTGACGGTATTTCTGCCTCATTCAAGGCCCCTTTAGCAGTTAAGTCAGCTCTCTCATTACCGCTTATGCCAGTATGTCCAGGTATCCAAACGAAAGATACATGGACTCCCCTCTTAATTAGGGATAAAAGAGAAATCTGGATATCTTGGACAGGAGGATTACTGGGAGAGAACTCCTGAATAGACTGTAGAGCGCTGACAGAATCACAACAAATAATAAAGGAAGAGTTAGTGCATGCGATACCTGATAGGGCTAGTTTAATTGCACTAAGTTCGGAAAACTGAGCACATCAGATTGAGTTTTAACGTGGGCGCTCCGTGGTCTGTAGATACCAGAGCGCACCCGCAGGACGTGTCAGAATTCGACCCATCCGTGTACACCGGGATGAAGTCGGGGTAACTATCCAGGATTTCTTTGAAAAATGTCTGATATTCCGAAGGCAATGTGGACGATTTGTGGCATGTAATTGTAGCAAACAAACCGGTCTTGGTATCGACCATGGAGGACATTTCATACACCCAAAAGTTTGTTACAGGTAAAGTAAAACAACAGTTTGCGACAAATTGTTAAAACGCATACACATTGGTTTTGTGAACTTATTCCTACGGTTAAAAACACCTAAAAATCGCGGGTTAAAAATAGTATCAAAACACGGAATGTTTCTCATTGATAAAATTTTGGCCACATAATGACCCATCAATGCCTCTTTACGAGTGGTCATTGGCGGTTCCCCTGCGTTACATAAATACTGGGAATCGGAAAGGTTTGTAAAGGCGCCTGTAGCCAGTCAAAGTCCGGAGTTATGCACAGTTGACAATGGTTTTTGTGTACTTTCACGGGAAGATGCATATATCATTGACCCATAATCGAGTCTTGATCGTATGAGCCCTGTATAATAATAGCATAGTAGTGTTGTCAGCGCTCCACGTCGAGTGACTTGAAAACCTTGGTATAATTAAAACCTTGAAACACCGATATTTTAAAAGACGTACATGCTCCTTCCATTTCAATCGGTAATCGAGTGTCGCCCCTAGAAAACGAATGGAATCGACAAAAGGAAGATTTCTACCGTTGAAGTGGAGATTCGGTAGAATGTGAATTCCCCGCTTCCGGTGAAAATGAACAAATGTAGTTTTTTTCTGAAGAAAACTGAAATCCAGTTTGTCGGGACCACTTCGATTTTTTATGTTGAAGTTGTGTAAAAGAGAGTCTGAGCATAATAAAATACGTTGAATTCGTGTTTCCACGTATTTTTTTTTATTTAGACCCACTATTACTTTGGTAATAGTGTCAGACTTTGACGCTGGGTCTCCTTCTCCTTTTATCCAATTTCGCTCACTTCACCTGTGTGTGTGACGGGTGACTGGCGAAGGGGATTCCTTCTATACCCGCTTGTGTGTGATCGTAATTCACGCACGTGACTGCTTCATGTATAAACCTAGGTGGGAGATTGTTTGTGAAAAGTCCCCTGTGAATCCTGCTGGGGCCTGTGTACGTAAATGGTATTTACAAGGGTGACTAAAACTGTGTGCAAATCCTAGTGAATGAGTGCCTGATATTAAATAAAATTTTTTATTGTAATTATCGTAACACCCTTTTGGTATTGTGTTCGTACAACTGGTCGCTGGTGATGAAGAAATCCTTATACACCCTCCTTGTTCGTGTGAATGAGATTCAAGGGGGTGACTGTAGTTCGTATACATATCCGAGTGAGTGCCTGCATGTGAGTTAAACCTCTTATGTATTACTTTGTATGTCCTCGAATTTGGCTATGCTATAAGTAATTATAACTGCTATTATAGCCCGAGTGAGTGTATCCTTGTAGTCATTTTAATTTCTTTATATGCTTAATTTTGGGTGCACGACAAGTAATTGAGAACTACTTTACTCTGTATACTTTTTATCACGATAGACTGTTTTAAAACCCTCCTCCCTCTTCTTTCTAGTAACGTGGTTTCCGTACAGACCCCTTTTTCGTCTCTGCCCGACATGATTTTCGGGAATTCTTCTGCCATGAAATTAATAGTTTACGAGAAATGTTAACTTCCCCTACACTCGTTCAGTTACATGGTACTCTATGCATGTTTAGGAAAGAAAATGAATGCCAATCTTCCGAGAAAAATAAACTTTGAATACACATTAAGTTGTAGTTATGTGGCGTAGAATTTTAAATCACTCCACTTCGTGAATTAATGCCTTATAACATTTACCATGAGTTTTCATTGTTACGATCACCTACTTACCGTTGCATAGCTGAGACCTCGAGTAAAAACTTCCTTGCGAATTTGATGGATGATGCTCAAAGATCTTCAAAACTGGTGTATGCATACATGAAAAAGAATTTGAGTTTTGGGAAATATGTACCCACGCCGATATTACCTCATATGAGATGCCAGAAATATGTTAGATGACAGCATGGCTCCATGCATATATGCATCATTTTTACGGACCCTTTATATTCATGATGAAGAAAATTCGATTCAACACAAAAGAAAGTTTTGGAAAACTTATGAAAATGTGAAGAAAAAACTAACACTTGCTCAGAGAATATGATGCCAAGCAGAGAAAATTCTTAAAAGTCTTGCATGAAAGGAATGGCGTTGCAAATTACAAAGTTGGATAGTACAAACTAGTTGCTTCTGTTCTTGAGATTGACCATTTTTTGATGATATTGAATGGAGAAAATAAAACCGTTTTAGCACGCCCATGGGGTCCACGACATAGTGTCTCAAATGACCAACGTCGTCAGTATCTCCTTCATTGATAATTAAACCCTATTAATTGAAAATAGTTGTATTTTTCCAACTTTATTGTTTTGGATTCTATTGCCGTATTACCGTAGGGGTGTTGAGCACTATCTGAATTCTCAGCCAGTTTTACGTCCATTTTCACTGGTTACGTACTAATTCATAATAATACCTATTAATTTTTTATCATTTAGGCTAGCTTTGAAGGGTTATTTCCGCTTTTATTTGCAGTGCTTTTCTGAGCAGCATTAACTCTATATTATATCATCATTTAGATATTTTCTACCTCCCTTCACATTACAAAAATGTGTATTTTGTCATACCTCTTTCTCATTTAGCAACCGTCTTACACCTTCGGTAACGACCTGTGGTATCGTATTTTCCCATGTTTCTCTCTCCGGCTTCTTTTCATCATAATTTTTAGCAAGAACTTCCTTCACCTTCATTCTCAGCACTGAAACTTTCAATCTCTTTTCCTCCAATCCATACGTACATTCTCCTTCATTCCCACATCTCATGAGCCTACAATCTATTTCGTCATGTAACTCAAGAGTCAAGGAAACGCAGAAATGGCTTTTAAACTGTTGAAGAGACAATCCGGATAAGGGAAAACAAGATCCCACAACATAAGAGACTCGAATGGTAAGATACTCTTAGAACAGGAGGAAATAGGGAAGAGATAGAAGCAATACATCGAAGAGCTCTATCAAGCGCTCATACCCCTGGAAGCTAACGGAGGAAAAAATCAGGGAGGATGAAGATGAATGAGGGCCCCAGATACTGAGAAGCGAACTTTACAGGGCCGTGAAAGACCTAAGGAACAACAAGGTACCGGGAGGGGACAAAAGAAATGGACATAAGGCCCTCGGGGTCAAAGCAAAACATACCCTCTTTGGAGTAATCAAAGATAGCTAAGACAGTGGAGGACTACCAGAGGACTTCCAGAAGAGTGAAATGATCGCAATCCCGAAGAAGCTTAGGACAGAGAGATGCGAAGAGCATAGAACATTGAGCCTGGTGTCACACTGCTCGAAAATACTTACTAGGATAATTAACAGAAGAATGGAAGGAAAGATCGAAGGGAATCTTTCGGAAAATAAATTCAGATTCAGGAAAAACCGAGGAGCTATGGAGGCAATGCTCATCTTAAGGATACGGGCCGAGGAAATGGTACTCGTAAATAAGCCGTTTTATGTGGCATTCGTGGACTTGGAAAAGGCCTTTGACAACGTCGAATGGAACAAGATGTTCAAGATACTGAAAGCAATTGAAATAGACTACAAGGATAGAAGAATAATCTATAGCCTCTACAAGAACCAGGTCACCACATTGCGAATGAATGACGGAAGAGAGATAAAGGCCAAAAAAATAAAGGAGTCAGACAAGAATGCAACCTCTCCCCAGCGTTATTCAAATTATACCTAGAAGAAGCAATAAGAGACGTAGAGGAAATTGGTATCAAGGGCATCAAGGTGAATGGTGAAGAAATAAACATGCTAAGGCTTGCTGATGACATCGCAATTGTAGCAGAAAGTCGAGAGGACCTGCAAGCATCCCTGACCACAATGAACCAAGTACTTCAAGAATATAATATGGGCATCAAAAAAGAAGAAAACTAAAATGGGCGGAAGAGAGAAGCTTAGGGCAAATATAACAATTCGAGGAGTGAAATTGGAACAAGCGGAGAACTTCACCTACCTCGGTTGCGCTATAACTTGGGATGGAAGAAGCTTGACGGACATCAAGCGAAGAATAGAACAAAGAGACTACTATGCTCAAAGAACCTACGGCTGCAAACAAGAAAGCACTTCGTCAAAACATTCGTATGGAGCGTGGCACTCTATGGATCAGAGACATGGAACATCGGGAAAGCAGACCAACGAAGAATTGAAGCCTTCGAAACATGGTGCTAGATGAGAATGTTGAAGATTAAATGGAAAGATAAAGTGAGGAACGAATAAGTGTACAGAAGAGCAGATGAAGAAAGAGCAATATGGAAAACCCTACGGCAAACAAGAACCAGATGGATTGGACATACCTTGAGGCACGATGCATTCGTTAGAAATATAATATAAGGGAAGATTGAAGGGAAGGTCCCGCGAGGAATTCCAAGGGACAAATATATAGGGCAAATAAAGAAGGCTGTGAAAGAGAAAACATACCAGGGTGTGAGGGAATTAACACTGAATAGGGCAGAATGGAGGGCTGCAGTAAACCAATCCTAGGATTGAGATACTGATGATGATGATGAACTTCAGAGTCCAGATCTCGAACCCATGCAGGACCACGCTCAAAATCAAGCTAATTTTAGCTCAAGGATTCTGAAGTTACCTTCCGCTGATAAATGCGCCTGCTCACTCTAAGTATTTATTTTCCTTACGTCATTTTGCCCACCAATGTCAACTGCCAAAATGCTTCAAAGGCAGTAAAACTGGTCCAACTGTACAAGACGCTGTTCTTCTTGCATTTGCGGTTACCTTCGCTATCATTCTCCCGGAGAATTCCATAATATTAGATCACGAACCATGAAAAATGATATGATCATTCATGTCTTAGGAGTGTACGCCACAATCTCGAATGATCCGAGATTGTGCTGCACGTAATTCTTCCTATTCTGGAAGCCCGATCCATTGTCAGGTGTAGGAATATTACAGCCGTGATTAAACTACGTGATTGTACTGCGTAACTTTGTGGCCATGAATAGAGATTATCAGGATGATTTCGCACTCAAGAACTCGCCCGGCGACGCCACCTAGGGAGAATGGAATCATGGATACCACCTTTACGACGACGTCGCCCGTTTCTGGGGATTTGAGAGGGGAGGATTTATTCCTCCTCCTCTCTCGGGCAGATGCGCACTTGGCTTTGTGTTCCGCCGTACACAGGTGCCAGATGAACCTAGGCGAGCATCACCCTCATCCGATACGCCAGAGGAATGTCTCCCCTCTTTCCCAGCGGGTTCTTTGAATTCTTCATCCCATCGTGTGCCTCCTTTCTTCTCTCCACGATGCTCTCTCCCCCACCAATGCAATGCTCTCTTTCACGCGGAGACGACCCCGAAATGATACTCCCTTCATCACTCAAGCCTCCCACAAGCTTTTTTTTTTGCTGCAATCTTTTTACCCCATGTCTTTTCCCTCCTCCGCTCGTCCCCCACCTCACAGGCTCAACCCCTTTTGTCTCCCGCAGCCTCTAAAACGGTTCTAATGCATGCAGATTGCGAGGGAGAGCCTCGCGGGGGGCGTTGCGGAACGATGTGAAGGAGTCTCTCTCTCCCTTCTTCCATCTGAGGCGTTCCGGGTACACAGCTCCCGGAGGATTGCTCCCTCGTGATCTCCGCCAGAGCTCACCTTCTTCCTTCCGACGTCGGTCCCAGAGAGTCACAGTCGAGATCCGATTCGGTCCCAGCTGAGTGAGGATTGGAGTATGCAGCAATTCCGCCATCGGTAAACCACCTGGAAGAGAGGAATTACGTAGACGCCACCCTTCCCCGATGCAAATACAAAATTCTTTTGTAATCCTCATTTGAAATTTATCAACTTCTCAGGTTTTCTGTCACTGAATGTAGCTTCTTTGACAGTCCCTGCCTGAATCATCGTTTAGATGAATATCATTTACTCCTAGTGTAAATAGTATTCATCACCATCAGTCAGCAATCCTTCGATCGATTTGACGCAGCTCTCTTCTGAGTTCTCCTATCAGCTAATCTATTCATATATATGCATTTCTTCTCTTTCACATCCTTCCGCACTTGTTCTATATATCGTATACAAGGCCTTCTTTTGCTGATCTTCCCAACCACTTGCCCTTCAACGATAGTCTTCATGAGCCCATCAGTCCCATCATGCCTCATGATGGGGCTAATTAAGTCTTCTTCGTAGGATATTCAGAAGACTTCTCTTATTCTCTTAGAACTTCTTCGTTTGTCACTCGGTCGATCCAGGTAATCTTCACTATTCTTCTGTAGCACCACATTTCTAATGTTTCCACCCTTGACTTCTCCGCTGCTGTCATCGCCCATGCCTCACAGCCGTAGTTAAAAATGTTCCAGAAATAAGTTCTGATGAATTGTTTCCTTATTTTGACGCTTGTATTCTCAGCTATAAGTAGATTCTTCTCAGAGTCCTCTGGATGGCCAATAATAAACTAATAGTTATTATTTTGCAATCCAGAGGACTCTGATTCTTCTCTTGGTAGCATGCTCTCTCTACGTGGACTATTGTACTGACGACTTAAATACTATTATCCACACAATTTAATACCACCACCGGCCAAAATTTCAGCGGATCACCGATATTTTCAAGGAGACGTACACCAGCAATGCTACTTTACATGTACGCCTTTAGTGAGGGATGGGAGGAAAATAGGGTGGGTAGGGCGGGGGGAGAATTGAAGGAATTGGGATGAATGCTGTAGCGGAGGATTAAGTTATGTGGATAATATTATTTTTCCAGTTTCTCTTTCATTTTCAAAATCATAGAGTTCCTGAAAGTTCAGACTCGAAATATTTTTTCGATTTATCATGTACTGTCTGGTCATTCGCTGTATTTTTTTCATTTAAAATTGAAAGCGTCCGATATTAAATCTATAAGTCTCTGCACGACTTATCTTCCAGTCCACTCAGTAATTCTTATTGTACCTTCGTCTCCTCTACTTCTTAATTGACACTCCAATCATATAGAATTTATATCGCAAACCTTGAATTCCTCATTGTATTATGGATTGAATGAAACTAAAAGTTTCGAATTCGATTAATATTATTGTTGTGAGGATATTAAGACTTTGGTTTAAAGTAATATGTATATAAAATAAGGATAGAGTTCGATAGTTCAACCTCGTTCGATGATTGATGCTGTAAAATGATTTAATTTTTTTGTTTAATTTTTCTTATTTCACCAATATGGTTTTATCGATGAAACTATTACATATTAACCGAGGTCAAATTAAGTGCTAAGTTGCTCTATCGATGCAAATTACTGTAATATTGGAATAATCGACCGATTATTAGTTAAAGAGGAGATAGGTTGAGAATAAGAGGTACGCGTAGAATGCAATGCATAAATTATTTTTAAGTGTATGAGAGTTGAGAGTTTAGGAGCATCATAAATATGATAGTATAAGCTTTGTTGCGTGGCCATGCCTATAAAACAACGGAGTGTTGAGCCGACGATCAATCGTGGGAAATGAGATTGAATGCTTATATTTGGAAGAGTATTGGCTAGAGAAACTGATGAGTGAAGCATAATGCATTCTTTAGAGGAGAAGCATCTGGGATCCAAACAACGAAGAGGGCATGTATCTAGTACCCGGATACACAGAAGGGAAGATTTATAAATCTATGCGATGGAGACATAAGGGTTTAATAAAAATAATTTGCAAATATGATTCATGTGGTAAAAGTCTTCCGCCAATAGGTTTTATGACCGCACTACCTGAAAGAATGATTGAGGTAGGAACGATTCGTAAACGTGGTAGATGGTTGAAAAACCGGAGTTGTGGATTGAATGATGAGTTGTAGGAGGCATGTGGAATTAAAGAAGTACATTGGATTATTGATTGTTGCATTAAATTAAAGAATTAAATATATATCAAAACGTACATAACTGGTAGAATAGTGAAAAAATAATACTAATACCTGGAAGGGGAACCGCGTTGTTGTTACTGTACGAAAGATTGTTTGAATAATAGGCGTTATGTAAGTGAATGTGCTATACTCATTAAGTGTGATAAATCAAATTAAAAATGATAATTAAATTCTCAGCGCTGAAATGGAAATGCGCAGGTAGGTGACCGTAATCATTCCACTTACAATGTATTTTTACGTAATTAAAGTCGTTCCTTTGTTGCCCGTAAACTCTCTCTAAACTGTTTTACCATTGCATTCGTGATTCATAGGGTTAAAGGCTTGTTTGACGATGATAATGGAGAGTTTTAGGACTAGATTTGGCGATAGATGGTAGTGGGCTAAATTAATAAATACGATTAAATTACGTGAATTGATTTCTGTAGCATTAAAGGTTAAGCTTCTCGGAAAACCCGTCTCTCTTGATCTGAAATATTACAATTTCTCGACTAGTTAACAAATAGGCATATCGTCAAAACTGATAATTTTATTTTGTTGACTACCAATAAAAAATGAAATCAGATCGTTATAACGGTAAAAATTGATATATTGGTCCTGGAGCACACATTTATCTCTCTTTGACTTGATTTAGAACGAATATTTGATTTCAACGACGCGTAAAAGCCTCAAATGCACTCGGTTTACAATTTCTCATTACGTTCTCTCGGTACATACATATGATGAAAACTCGCAGAATATGAAAATAGCTTTTACATTAAGGGAGAGAGAATGAATAATTAGGAGCAATAATAATATTCGTGGTGTAAATCAATTAAGTGAGGGTGGGAAATTCATGGTTTCCGTACGCTATATTTACTTACTGTCTTGGGATATAGGGAGAAAAAAACCGGTCAGTGGTCAGATATCAGCGATAGCTAGAGAAAAGTGAATGTAACAGGGGAACGAGTATTTTCCTTCTGCATCAATTCTGGTAAATGGCCACGTGAAAAAGGGCCTTTCTCTCTCAGTGCAACTCTTGGGGTATTTTTTTTGTGATGAACAGCTTTCATTCTATATAGAGATGATAGGTGGTACAGTACACTGCCGCAATTCTTGGAAAGTTTTAGGGAGTCAGCTTTAAGTGGAGTCTAAATGACTATATTATCGCCATTATCATAATCATCGGCCAACTATCCTAAGATTAGTTTGACGCAGCCCTCTACTCATTTTTTCTATCATCTAACCTCTTCATATTGACGTAATTCTTCTCTTGTACGTCATTTACCAGTTATTCTATTCTTTTCATTTGGGGCCTGCCTTTTCCATTCTTCCCGTTCACTGTTCCCTCGACGATTGTCGTCATCAGGCCGTCGCGACGCGTCGGTTCTTAAGATCTACATCTACATCTACACGATACCCTGCAAGCCACCACGAGGGTGTGTGGCAGGGCGTGCCCCTGAGATATGGCCGATTAAGGTGTCCCGTCTTTTTTTTTCAGCAGACTTCTCTTTTCTCCCACTCTTTTACTATATTAGATACTATATAATTATATATGACTATATTTATTATCTAAATAAATGTTCCAGTCTTCATTGCTCGTGGTTGTAGGTATGGGACACTGGTAGTGGACGGGAATATGTTAAAGTGCATTTAACGATTTTTTATTGTCAAAATACATTAACTGTCTTGTTCTTAATGCAAGTACCATATATTATGCCTTAATATCATGAGATGGTAGTGATAACTTTAATTTTGATGATGACATTTATGTTTTTATTCAAGGACAGAAAGCAAGAAATACGCCTAATTAATGTTGACGAAAAAGAAACTCGCGCGATTTGCAGACTGCATTTAAAATATAACACCGGCCTTGGATTCAACACACGTTTATTTGTCTTTCGTAATAATACGATTGGAAACAGTATAAACTACTTTTTCTTCACCATGAATATAAAATACTTTCACTGATTAACGCTGCATACAATTAATCACCAGCTATATTATCAAGCACAACTTCCATTCCAGCCAATTCACATCCATCTTGGGCATTGACGATTGGGAAAAAACCTAATATCGTTCGGAGCTCATCAACCAGACTTCATAGATTGACTGCCTGATTAGCTGCTCTATCTGACATAGGTTTTATCAACAGAAAATTAACGCAATAAACCTTCCACCCATTTGATGCTCATCTAATTTATAGCTACATGTATTGAACTATTTCCTTACCCTAGATAACTCTATACAGGCTGAAAATAATACAGCAAGGGACTGATTTCATCATGCATAAACTCCCTACTTAAGTGGCGCTTTTTCATATTCATCGATAACACTTGCAGTCAAGAAAACCAACCCTTCATATTACATCCCTTGAAATATGACTGTCAGTTAGTCAGTCGCCAGGGTTGGCGACAGATGAGGTCGATAGCGCCAATTGAGATCAAATAGGTAATTGGGTAATGGTAGGAACATATTAGGTGATGGAGGAAAGGTGGAGAGAAACCCAGCGTCGGCATTAGCTTTCTCTTAACGACAGGCGCCAAGGGGACCCACGACTGTACGTCCCATCCGACGGACGGAGTACTGAACCTGATATTTCACAATTTAACACTCAAGTAAGGACCGGTTTGCAAAGGAAAAAGTCGCCCTCGGAATGGGAGGTCAGTGCTCTAGCCAACACTCCAACCCGATCCCCGAATATGACTTTCTATGCCACAATAATAGCCAAATATGTTGATATTTTCTTTAAGACTCTGTACGACTGGCCATTGAAGGAGTAGGGAATGGCTGTCAGGAAATATAGCACGGTCAGTAATTTCATTTCAGAGGACTCACGTCGACTGATACATAAGAAATAGAAAAATAAACACGAGCAAATAAGAGCACGTTGAACCGGATTAAATTAAAATTGTAGATTAAGTAATCAAAGGCAAAAAACATGGAAAGTAAAGTAGATATGTAGTAAACTATACGTGCCTTAGTCAATACACATGGTGAAAGCCTGTTTCCTTGGTGTATTGGGTGTCACGTTAGCTCTGAATCTAAAGTTTAAATTCTAACGAGGTGGCTGGAGTGATTTTTGCCATTTACAGATCGGTGTGAAACCTTACATACATCCCGTATTAGTAGTATTATTAGTGATAGTTATGTGTAAAAGTGAAAATAATGTATGTTGCCGAATTGATTTTTTGGTAAATCGACACTTTTTTAACATGTAACCTTATGGTACGTAAATGAGATACATTTCATTACAGTTCCATATCACTTGCACAGAAGATCACCTTTTAAACGTAAAATAATAAATAACATTATTATAATAACTTCTACCTAATATCAACCTATTGTTCACCCTATAATTATGTATATGTTGGGTGAACGTTAAACTCAATAAATAAATAAATAAATATCACGGTGTCACACCGAATCAAAGATACAAAAAACATATTTAAATAATAATTTCACCTTAATTTCTAATGCAACACCAAAAACTATTAACATCAATCATTACGTAAATTTTTCAGTAATGTCATGCTTGAATCAATGAAAAAATGCAAATACAATTCTTATTTAATTTCCACAGTGGCATAAACGGTAGCGTATAATTAATTTTACATAAATGAAATTCAATCGTAGTATTTTGTCAACTTGCTTGAAAAAGTTATAGCAATGTACATTCAAAGATAACACTCCAACCACCTTAATTGCAATAGAATACTGAATGGGTAGGCAATAGTTGTGACGCAGTAATTAAACTACTATACGCCAGGTGTCTCTAGCGTTACGTCCGTTAGCAAATTACGCAGATTGAATTAACTTTTTGTTAAGTATTGAAATAATCGGCAATCGGCGAGGAATATAACTGTACGGATAATAGGAAGACATAAAATAATTTATTTTAATCGTTATGATATTTTACTAGCACCTGTTCTTTTAGTCTTTCTTTTCCGCCTAATTTCATTTAATGTAGCCCTGTTTGGTGCAAAGAAAGTCAGATCAAAAGGGTCGCAGTGGCCAAATAATCGGCGAAGTTTAAAAAACTTTGACATCAAGTCAGCTGTAAGGTTGCTGGAGATTTTGGAAGAAGCCGTCTACAAAGGGAAAATTATAGTCTCTTGGTGGCGTTTTACGATAATTATCTATAAACATCTGATACAGGTAGAAGAATTTATGTAAAAGCGTCCTGCGCTCTGCACGAAAAGAAATTACTTTGTCGAAGAAAACTAAGATATAACTTTTAAAATAGAGTATAGATATGCCCACGGTAAAGCCGAGTAGGTAATTTTATCCATATTGTGGTGTATGTATTCTTTGAAGTCTCAGTTAAAATTTTTATCGATTGTGGAACATGTGGAAAGTGGAAGGGCTCTATTTGTAAATGTGAATGATAATCGGTAGTTACGGAAACCTTTGAAATTCTGGGGAACAAAATATTTGCAAGGGCTTATAATTGTCGTTGTGAAATATGCCAACCGTGCTGTTTTCCATGCATCGTTAAATTATAAGAGGAGTAAATGCCGGTTGGAACCACTGACTTTATAAAGCACCAAACGGACCTAAAAAACATAAAACACATTACGGTTGGGAAGTCAGTTGCTGAAATGAGTCGAGAGCGCTCTCTCATGATTTGAGAAATTATAAACTTATTTCCTTCAGGACAAATTTGAATCTCTCATTGCAAAAAATATATCCCTGTCCTTGAGCATGTTGTGGAGCGATACTCCTTTGATTTTGCTATAGGTTTTGCAATATGGAACGGTGCAATACTGCACCATTGCATCATCATCATTGGTCAACATTCCTAGGATTGGTTTGACGCAGCTTTCCACTCGATTCTTCTATCGGCCAACCTCTTCATTGTGACGTAATTCTCTTTTAATCCTTCACAACCTGTTCCATGTATTTCATACGAGGCCTGCCTTTTCCAATCTTCCCGTTCACTTTTCCCTCGACGATAGTCTTCATCAGGCTATCGTGTCTCAAGATATGGCCGATTAAGTTTTCCCTTCTTTTTAGAGTTGTCGGCAGACTTCTCTTTTCTCCTACTCTTCTTAGCACTTCCTCGTTACTTACTCGGTCGATCCATTTAATCTTCAGCAATCTTCTGTAGCACCACATTTTCTTCTCCGCTGCTGTCATCGTCCATGATTCACTGCCGTAAAGAAACATGCTCCAGATGTATGTTCTGATGAACTGTTTCCTTACTTCTATGCTTGTATTTCCTGCTGTAAGTAGATTCTTCTTTTGATAGAATGCCCTCTTTGCCTGGGCTATTCTGCTGACTCTTTCTTTCTTGCTTCGTCCATAGTTGGTTACTCGGCTTCCTAGATAACAGGACTCTTTAACCTCTTCAAGGTTTTGTTTTCCTAGTTTGACATTGGTTTTCGCCTCTTCTTTCTTGCTGCACACCAATATCTTAGTCTTCTTCTTATTTATCTTCAGCTGATATCTGGCCATTGTCCTTTCCATGGTTGTTAGAATCTTATTCAGCTCCTTCTCTGTCTCTCCTATGAGAGCTATGCCATCAGCGAATGCTGATTGTTTCTCCGTGGATGTTCACTCCAGAATACTTCTCCTTGACTTCATTTATGGCTCTCTCGATGTGAACATTAAAAATTACGGGAGACAGTGCGCAGCCTTGTCTCACTCCTTTCCTTATTCTTGCCTCTTCACAGCTGGGTCCAGATTTAATCACAGCAACTTGGTTTTTCTACAGAATGTGTATAATTCTTCGGTCATTGTAGGTCACTCCAATTCCCTTCAGATTTCCAAGCATTGAATCCCAATCCACGCTGTCAAAGGCCTTCTCTAAATCCACAAATGCAATGAACGTCGGTTTGTTCTT